>OY726519.1:71411141-72911097 GCA_963383655.1 Bathymodiolus septemdierum
AAGATGTTGTTTTCCGAAAGCCCTGTGCGAGTCCCGGACGTCATAAAGAATAGGCCTGAAGCAGATCTCGGCTTGTCGTAAAAGCCGACTAAGAGTACTTAAGAGTCTGGCCGGGCGTCGGATGCTCAGCCCCCGAGCAACTAAGGTGTGTAACTTAGGTGACTCGATGGCTAAATAGGGTAGCCCTCGCTTCGGGAGTTGGCAGGCTATTAGAGGAAAATCTTACCGCGGACCATAGTAGGCCAACGTGTGTGGAGGGTGCCACTCTTCATGCACGTATAAAAAATATCCCATCTGTAGATTTCGTAAGAGTATGCCCCTATGCTACCTTGGGGCCGCTACAGATGGCAATTTTTTCCGCCTCGATCCAGCTCTCCCCTTTTCCAGGTCATTGCAGTTAAAAATTGTTTTTCCTGTTTCCCATCCCAACCTCGCTTTTCTTTATCAATTTGATTTTTTTCAACTTGTTCTCGTCCCGATTATGCATGAAATACAGAATTCGTTCTTTTTTTCATTTGATATTGCTTTCTTACTGTATTAGATTTCGTTTCTTTTCGTTATATTTTCTTTTCTTGCCTTACAGATTTCGTCGCTTCTTTTCGTTGGATTTCGTTTTCTTACTTTACAGATTTCGTTTCATTTCGCTGGATTTCGTTTCTTACTTTACAGATTTCGTTTCATTTCGTTGGATTTCGTTTCCTTACTTTACAGATTTCGTTGGATTTTGTTTTCGTTTCGTTTCTCAGTTTACCGGTACCCGTTTATCTATGACAAAGTGTCAGTGAACTACCTTGTGTTTGGTGGTGATCTGCCACATACTGTGAAGAGAAATTCTATACAAGATACAAGATTGTATTGATCCAAATTAAAGTGCCCACGAAGGGGCAAATAAACATAATAAAACATAAGGTGACTGCATAAAATATCTAATAAATTGCAAGTACACGCAGCGACAAAAAAAAGGGGGGTGCAAGTGCATAGAGCTAATTTTAATTAGATTGGTTTCTCATCGATCTAATTATATAACAACTGTGTTAATAAATGCCCGATTTTTATTTCATTTTATTTTTAATGAGGCTAGATGCAGATGAGAAACTACAATATTTTCAACTACCTTACATTCCTTGTCTTATGGTATCAGGTAATGAAATAAAGTTATGTTTAAAATATTTTGTTTACCAATTTATTTTGTACACTTTGAAATTTCATTAACCTTTATATCACCCAAGCCGAGCCCCAAGTCATCGGATGTTCAATTACTGTCAACTCGGCATGTGACTAAAGTTCACCTGTTATAAAAGTTTCAAGATCCCCAAAAGCAGCTTTGATCGATAATATATTACCAACAGGTGGAACCCTTTCTAGATTCTCATTCACGTGATAACTGTGTGTAGTACACACTGTCTACATAGGGAAATATGTATCCACTTTTGTTAAAGGTAAAACGACAAGTGGCTTGCAAGGTGATTAACGACATACAAATACGAAAACGAAAAAGCACGTTTAGATAAACATTTACATCGATTTTTTTTTTCTTTTCAATCCTTCTCGGTTTGTTTTTAAATCAATTCCTCAGCCTCAGGTAACTGTATATTTGACCTTTTAGTGACCGAGTTCAATGTGTGCACTACATAAAAATAGACACCCGTACATAGATAAAAAAAAAATACAGGTGATTATCAACTCGTGAGAGAAAAAATAACACCTATGTAAACCAATCGAAATGTTGGGTTTACATAATAGGCAAAACAAGATGCGTGCTCCTATATCCTATAAATAAAATGTATGCCATCTCTGAAAAAAGTGGTATCAAATGATCAACTGCACAAATAAATCTCAATGTGGATATTAAGATTACGAAGCATTGTGATGACAAAGAATAAACGATTGCAGGTACAATCACGTGTAGTATTCATTATGAACGAACATTTCAATAATTACAATCCGTGATGGACTCGTGAAGACATCGCGTTCTGTCCGTCATGTCCATGTTGTTTCGCAGACCGTCCACGTATACACACGGACCTCTCGTTAATTCCGCGTTGCGATAATCCTTGATAAGACATGGACTTTGCGTTTTCCGTTTGAGCTGCACAGAATACACGTATTATTCATGATGTATGACATCTACTGATATTGTCAAATGAAGAAAAAACGAATGATTATGAAAATTTTGAAAAAGGAATGATTTATATGAACATTTTGAAAAACAAAGGGGGGGGGGGGGGGGGGGGGGGTGTAAGTAGAGAAAAGGGGGGAGGAGGAAACGAAATTCATGCCCCATGCGCCTGTGACTAAACAGAGTCGACTAGAGTCTACTACTGAAATAACGCAAAATAAACATGTAAAAGTATTGCATTACTTTGTAGATGATATTAAATGACTTTTAAAAATAATATTTATAAGTTAATTTTATTGATGTTTTAGTTCTCACGGAGTGAAAATATGCAAGAAAGATCGGCGCGATTTACTTCCGGTTTACCAAAAAAAGACAAGTAACTTTTATAGTTGTTTTCGACTGAGATATGAAATATCATGTTTGTCAATAACTCATAAGTGGTATTTGAGTATTAAATCATATTTTTAAAGCACATGCATGTTGAAATTTAGGTCAGATTCATGTTTGTCAAAGCAAAATAAAAGCGCTTCTAAATTTAAAATCAATATCGGTCTAGGACATGAAAATGCTTGACGTATCTGAAGTTCACTAAAATGAACGTATGAGATGATGATACATACATAAGATACAAAATCAATGTATAGGAATTTTTTTTAAAGCCAATTATGAAACGCTGAGTCTGGCCGGGCGTCGGATGCTCAGCCCCCGAGCAACTAAGGTGTGTAACTTAGGTGACTCGATGGCTAAATAGGGTAGCCCTCGCTTCGGGAGTTGACAGGCTATTAGAGGAAAATCTTACCGCGGACCATAGTAGGCCAACGTGTGTGGAGGGTGCCACTCTTCATGCACGTATAAAAAATATCCCATCTGTAGATTTCGTAAGAGTATGCCCCTATGCTACCTTGGGGCCGCTACAGATGGCAATTTTTTCCGCCTCGATCCAGCTCTCCCCTTTTCCAGGTCATTGCAGTTAAAAATTGTTTTTCCTGTTTCCCATCCCAACCTCGCTTTTCTTTATCAATTTGATTTTTTTCAACTTGTTCTCGTCCCGATTATGCATGAAATACAGAATTCGTTCTTTTTTTCATTTGATATTGCTTTCTTACTGTATAGATTTCGTTTCTTTTCGTTATATTTTCTTTTCTTGCCTTACAGATTTCGTCGCTTCTTTTCGTTGGATTTCGTTTTCTTACTTTACAGATTTCGTTTCATTTCGCTGGATTTCGTTTTCTTACTTTACAGATTTCGTTTCATTTCGTTGGATTTCGTTTCCTTACTTTACAGATTTCGTTGGATTTTGTTTTCGTTTCGTTTCTCAGTTTACCGGTACCCGTTTATCTATGACAAAGTGTCAGTGAACTACCTTGTGTTTGGTGGTGATCTGCCACATACTGTGAAGAGAAATTCTATACAAGATACAAGATTTTATTGATCCAAATTAAAGTGCCCACGAAGGGGCAAATAAACATAATAAAACATAAGGTGACTGCATAAAATATCAAATAAATTGCAAGTACACGCAGCGACAAAAAAAAGGGGGGTGCAAGTGCATAGAGCTAATTTTAATTAGATTGGTTTCTCATCGATCTAATTATATAACAACTGTGTTAATAAATGCCCGATTTTTATTTCATTTTATTTTTAATGAGGCTAGATGCAGATGAGAAACTACAATATTTTCAACTACCTTACATTCCTTGTCTTATGGTATCAGGTAATGAAATAAAGTTATGTTTAAAATATTTTTGTTTACCAATTTATTTTGTACACTTTGAAATTTCATTAACCTTTATATCACCCAAGCCGAGCCCCAAGTCATCGGATGTTCAATTACTGTCAACTCGGCATGTGACTAAAGTTCACCTGTTATAAAAGTTTCAAGATCCCCAAAAGCAGCTTTGATCGATAATATATTACCAACAGGTGGAACCCTTTCTAGATTCTCATTCACGTGATAACTGTGTGTAGTACACACTGTCTACATAGGGAAATATGTATCCACTTTTGTTAAAGGTAAAAAGTGGCTTGCAAGGTGATTAACGACATACAAATACGAAAACGAAAAAGCACGTTTAGATAAACATTTACATCGATTTTTTTTTCTTTTCAATCCTTCTCGGTTTGTTTTTAAATCAATTCCTCAGCCTCAGGTAACTGTATATTTGACCTTTTAGTGACCGAGTTCAATGTGTGCACTACATAAAAATAGACACACCCGTACATAGATAAAAAAAAAATACAGGTGATTATCAACTCGTGAGAGAAAAAATAACACCTATGTAAACCAATCGAAATGTTGGGTTTACATAATAGGCAAAACAAGATGCGTGCTCCTATATCCTATAAATAAAATGTATGCCATCTCTGAAAAAAGTGGTATCAAATGATCAACTGCACAAATAAATCTCAATGTGGATATTAAGATTACGAAGCATTGTGATGACAAAGAATAAACGATTGCAGGTACAATCACGTGTAGTATTCATTATGAACGAACATTTCAATAATTACAATCCGTGATGGACTCGTGAAGACATCGCGTTCTGTCCGTCATGTCCATGTTGTTTCGCAGACCGTCCACGTATACACACGGACCTCTCGTTAATTCCGCGTTGCGATAATCCTTGATAAGACATGGACTTTGCGTTTTCCGTTTGAGCTGCACAGAATACACGTATTATTCATGATGTATGACATCTACTGATATTGTCAAATGAAGAAAAAACGAATGATTATGAAAATTTTGAAAAAGGAATGATTTATATGAACATTTTGAAAACAAAGGGGGGGGGGGGGGGGGGGGGGGGGTGTAAGTAGAGAAAAGGGGGGAGGAGGAAACGAAATCCATGCCCCATGCGCCTGTGACTAAACAGAGTCGACTAGAGTCTACTACTGAAATAACGCAAAATAAACATGTAAAAGTATTGCATTACTTTGTAGATGATATTAAATGACTTTTAAAAATAATATTTATAAGTTAATTTTATTGATGTTTTAGTTCTCACGGAGTGAAAATATGCAAGAAAGATCGGCGCGATTTACTTCCGGTTTACCAAAAAAAGACAAGTAACTTTTATAGTTGTTTTCGACTGAGATATGAAATATCATGTTTGTCAATAACTCATAAGTGGTATTTGAGTATTAAATCATATTTTTAAAGCACATGCATGTTGAAATTTAGGTCAGATTCATGTTTGTCAAAGCAAAATAAAAGCGCTTCTAAATTTAAAATCAATATCGGTCTAGGACATGAAAATGCTTGACGTATCTGAAGTTCACTAAAATGAACGTATGAGATGATGATACATACATAAGATACAAAATCAATGTATAGGAATTTTTTTTAAAGCCAATTATGAAACGCTGAGTCTGGCCGGGCGTCGGATGCTCAGCCCCCGAGCAACTAAGGTGTGTAACTTAGGTGACTCGATGGCTAAATAGGGTAGCCCTCGCTTCGGGAGTTGACAGGCTATTAGAGGAAAATCTTACCGCGGACCATAGTAGGCCAACGTGTGTGGAGGGTGCCACTCTTCATGCACGTATAAAAAATATCCCATCTGTAGATTTCGTAAGAGTATGCCCCTATGCTACCTTGGGGCCGCTACAGATGGCAATTTTTTCCGCCTCGATCCAGCTCTCCCCTTTTCCAGGTCATTGCAGTTAAAAATTGTTTTTCCTGTTTCCCATCCCAACCTCGCTTTTCTTTATCAATTTGATTTTTTTCAACTTGTTCTCGTCCCGATTATGCATGAAATACAGAATTCGTTCTTTTTTTCATTTGATATTGCTTTCTTACTGTATAGATTTCGTTTCTTTTCGTTATATTTTCTTTTCTTGCCTTACAGATTTCGTCGCTTCTTTTCGTTGGATTTCGTTTTCTTACTTTACAGATTTCGTTTCATTTCGCTGGATTTCGTTTTCTTACTTTACAGATTTCGTTTCATTTCGTTGGATTTCGTTTCCTTACTTTACAGATTTCGTTGGATTTTGTTTTCGTTTCGTTTCTCAGTTTACCGGTACCCGTTTATCTATGACAAAGTGTCAGTGAACTACCTTGTGTTTGGTGGTGATCTGCCACATACTGTGAAGAGAAATTCTATACAAGATACAAGATTTTATTGATCCAAATTAAAGTGCCCACGAAGGGGCAAATAAACATAATAAAACATAAGGTGACTGCATAAAATATCAAATAAATTGCAAGTACACGCAGCGACAAAAAAAAGGGGGGTGCAAGTGCATAGAGCTAATTTTAATTAGATTGGTTTCTCATCGATCTAATTATATAACAACTGTGTTAATAAATGCCCGATTTTTATTTCATTTTATTTTTAATGAGGCTAGATGCAGATGAGAAACTACAATATTTTCAACTACCTTACATTCCTTGTCTTATGGTATCAGGTAATGAAATAAAGTTATGTTTAAAATATTTTTGTTTACCAATTTATTTTCACTTTGAAATTTCATTAACCTTTATATCACCCAAGCCGAGCCCCAAGTCATCGGATGTTCAATTACTGTCAACTCGGCATGTGACTAAAGTTCACCTGTTATAAAAGTTTCAAGATCCCCAAAAGCAGCTTTGATCGATAATATATTACCAACAGGTGGAACCCTTTCTAGATTCTCATTCACGTGATAACTGTGTGTAGTACACACTGTCTACATAGGGAAATATGTATCCACTTTTGTTAAAGGTAAAAAGTGGCTTGCAAGGTGATTAACGACATACAAATACGAAAACGAAAAAGCACGTTTAGATAAACATTTACATCGATTTTTTTTTCTTTTCAATCCTTCTCGGTTTGTTTTTAAATCAATTCCTCAGCCTCAGGTAACTGTATATTTGACCTTTTAGTGACCGAGTTCAATGTGTGCACTACATAAAAATAGACACACCCGTACATAGATAAAAAAAAAATACAGGTGATTATCAACTCGTGAGAGAAAAAATAACACCTATGTAAACCAATCGAAATGTTGGGTTTACATAATAGGCAAAACAAGATGCGTGCTCCTATATCCTATAAATAAAATGTATGCCATCTCTGAAAAAAGTGGTATCAAATGATCAACTGCACAAATAAATCTCAATGTGGATATTAAGATTACGAAGCATTGTGATGACAAAGAATAAACGATTGCAGGTACAATCACGTGTAGTATTCATTATGAACGAACATTTCAATAATTACAATCCGTGATGGACTCGTGAAGACATCGCGTTCTGTCCGTCATGTCCATGTTGTTTCGCAGACCGTCCACGTATACACACGGACCTCTCGTTAATTCCGCGTTGCGATAATCCTTGATAAGACATGGACTTTGCGTTTTCCGTTTGAGCTGCACAGAATACACGTATTATTCATGATGTATGACATCTACTGATATTGTCAAATGAAGAAAAAACGAATGATTATGAAAATTTTGAAAAAGGAATGATTTATATGAACATTTTGAAAACAAAGGGGGGGGGGGGGGGGGGGGGGGTGTAAGTAGAGAAAAGGGGGGAGGAGGAAACGAAATCCATGCCCCATGCGCCTGTGACTAAACAGAGTCGACTAGAGTCTACTACTGAAATAACGCAAAATAAACATGTAAAAGTATTGCATTACTTTGTAGATGATATTAAATGACTTTTAAAAATAATATTTATAAGTTAATTTTATTGATGTTTTAGTTCTCACGGAGTGAAAATATGCAAGAAAGATCGGCGCGATTTACTTCCGGTTTACCAAAAAAAGACAAGTAACTTTTATAGTTGTTTTCGACTGAGATATGAAATATCATGTTTGTCAATAACTCATAAGTGGTATTTGAGTATTAAATCATATTTTTAAAGCACATGCATGTTGAAATTTAGGTCAGATTCATGTTTGTCAAAGCAAAATAAAAGCGCTTCTAAATTTAAAATCAATATCGGTCTAGGACATGAAAATGCTTGACGTATCTGAAGTTCACTAAAATGAACGTATGAGATGATGATACATACATAAGATACAAAATCAATGTATAGGAATTTTTTTTAAAGCCAATTATGAAACGCTGAGTCTGGCCGGGCGTCGGATGCTCAGCCCCCGAGCAACTAAGGTGTGTAACTTAGGTGACTCGATGGCTAAATAGGGTAGCCCTCGCTTCGGGAGTTGACAGGCTATTAGAGGAAAATCTTACCGCGGACCATAGTAGGCCAACGTGTGTGGAGGGTGCCACTCTTCATGCACGTATAAAAAATATCCCATCTGTAGATTTCGTAAGAGTATGCCCCTATGCTACCTTGGGGCCGCTACAGATGGCAATTTTTTCCGCCTCGATCCAGCTCTCCCCTTTTCCAGGTCATTGCAGTTAAAAATTGTTTTTCCTGTTTCCCATCCCAACCTCGCTTTTCTTTATCAATTTGATTTTTTTCAACTTGTTCTCGTCCCGATTATGCATGAAATACAGAATTCGTTCTTTTTTTCATTTGATATTGCTTTCTTACTGTATAGATTTCGTTTCTTTTCGTTATATTTTCTTTTCTTGCCTTACAGATTTCGTCGCTTCTTTTCGTTGGATTTCGTTTTCTTACTTTACAGATTTCGTTTCATTTCGCTGGATTTCGTTTTCTTACTTTACAGATTTCGTTTCATTTCGTTGGATTTCGTTTCCTTACTTTACAGATTTCGTTGGATTTTGTTTTCGTTTCGTTTCTCAGTTTACCGGTACCCGTTTATCTATGACAAAGTGTCAGTGAACTACCTTGTGTTTGGTGGTGATCTGCCACATACTGTGAAGAGAAATTCTATACAAGATACAAGATTTTATTGATCCAAATTAAAGTGCCCACGAAGGGGCAAATAAACATAATAAAACATAAGGTGACTGCATAAAATATCAAATAAATTGCAAGTACACGCAGCGACAAAAAAAAGGGGGGTGCAAGTGCATAGAGCTAATTTTAATTAGATTGGTTTCTCATCGATCTAATTATATAACAACTGTGTTAATAAATGCCCGATTTTTATTTCATTTTATTTTTAATGAGGCTAGATGCAGATGAGAAACTACAATATTTTCAACTACCTTACATTCCTTGTCTTATGGTATCAGGTAATGAAATAAAGTTATGTTTAAAATATTTTTGTTTACCAATTTATTTTGTACACTTTGAAATTTCATTAACCTTTATATCACCCAAGCCGAGCCCCAAGTCATCGGATGTTCAATTACTGTCAACTCGGCATGTGACTAAAGTTCACCTGTTATAAAAGTTTCAAGATCCCCAAAAGCAGCTTTGATCGATAATATATTACCAACAGGTGGAACCCTTTCTAGATTCTCATTCACGTGATAACTGTGTGTAGTACACACTGTCTACATAGGGAAATATGTATCCACTTTTGTTAAAGGTAAAAAGTGGCTTGCAAGGTGATTAACGACATACAAATACGAAAACGAAAAAGCACGTTTAGATAAACATTTACATCGATTTTTTTTTCTTTTCAATCCTTCTCGGTTTGTTTTTAAATCAATTCCTCAGCCTCAGGTAACTGTATATTTGACCTTTTAGTGACCGAGTTCAATGTGTGCACTACATAAAAATAGACACACCCGTACATAGATAAAAAAAAAATACAGGTGATTATCAACTCGTGAGAGAAAAAATAACACCTATGTAAACCAATCGAAATGTTGGGTTTACATAATAGGCAAAACAAGATGCGTGCTCCTATATCCTATAAATAAAATGTATGCCATCTCTGAAAAAAGTGGTATCAAATGATCAACTGCACAAATAAATCTCAATGTGGATATTAAGATTACGAAGCATTGTGATGACAAAGAATAAACGATTGCAGGTACAATCACGTGTAGTATTCATTATGAACGAACATTTCAATAATTACAATCCGTGATGGACTCGTGAAGACATCGCGTTCTGTCCGTCATGTCCATGTTGTTTCGCAGACCGTCCACGTATACACACGGACCTCTCGTTAATTCCGCGTTGCGATAATCCTTGATAAGACATGGACTTTGCGTTTTCCGTTTGAGCTGCACAGAATACACGTATTATTCATGATGTATGACATCTACTGATATTGTCAAATGAAGAAAAAACGAATGATTATGAAAATTTTGAAAAAGGAATGATTTATATGAACATTTTGAAAACAAAGGGGGGGGGGGTGTAAGTAGAGAAAAGGGGGGAGGAGGAAACGAAATCCATGCCCCATGCGCCTGTGACTAAACAGAGTCGACTAGAGTCTACTACTGAAATAACGCAAAATAAACATGTAAAAGTATTGCATTACTTTGTAGATGATATTAAATGACTTTTAAAAATAATATTTATAAGTTAATTTTATTGATGTTTTAGTTCTCACGGAGTGAAAATATGCAAGAAAGATCGGCGCGATTTACTTCCGGTTTACCAAAAAAAGACAAGTAACTTTTATAGTTGTTTTCGACTGAGATATGAAATATCATGTTTGTCAATAACTCATAAGTGGTATTTGAGTATTAAATCATATTTTTAAAGCACATGCATGTTGAAATTTAGGTCAGATTCATGTTTGTCAAAGCAAAATAAAAGCGCTTCTAAATTTAAAATCAATATCGGTCTAGGACATGAAAATGCTTGACGTATCTGAAGTTCACTAAAATGAACGTATGAGATGATGATACATACATAAGATACAAAATCAATGTATAGGAATTTTTTTTAAAGCCAATTATGAAACGCTGAGTCTGGCCGGGCGTCGGATGCTCAGCCCCCGAGCAACTAAGGTGTGTAACTTAGGTGACTCGATGGCTAAATAGGGTAGCCCTCGCTTCGGGAGTTGACAGGCTATTAGAGGAAAATCTTACCGCGGACCATAGTAGGCCAACGTGTGTGGAGGGTGCCACTCTTCATGCACGTATAAAAAATATCCCATCTGTAGATTTCGTAAGAGTATGCCCCTATGCTACCTTGGGGCCGCTACAGATGGCAATTTTTTCCGCCTCGATCCAGCTCTCCCCTTTTCCAGGTCATTGCAGTTAAAAATTGTTTTTCCTGTTTCCCATCCCAACCTCGCTTTTCTTTATCAATTTGATTTTTTTCAACTTGTTCTCGTCCCGATTATGCATGAAATACAGAATTCGTTCTTTTTTTCATTTGATATTGCTTTCTTACTGTATAGATTTCGTTTCTTTTCGTTATATTTTCTTTTCTTGCCTTACAGATTTCGTCGCTTCTTTTCGTTGGATTTCGTTTTCTTACTTTACAGATTTCGTTTCATTTCGCTGGATTTCGTTTTCTTACTTTACAGATTTCGTTTCATTTCGTTGGATTTCGTTTCCTTACTTTACAGATTTCGTTGGATTTTGTTTTCGTTTCGTTTCTCAGTTTACCGGTACCCGTTTATCTATGACAAAGTGTCAGTGAACTACCTTGTGTTTGGTGGTGATCTGCCACATACTGTGAAGAGAAATTCTATACAAGATACAAGATTTTATTGATCCAAATTAAAGTGCCCACGAAGGGGCAAATAAACATAATAAAACATAAGGTGACTGCATAAAATATCAAATAAATTGCAAGTACACGCAGCGACAAAAAAAAGGGGGGTGCAAGTGCATAGAGCTAATTTTAATTAGATTGGTTTCTCATCGATCTAATTATATAACAACTGTGTTAATAAATGCCCGATTTTTATTTCATTTTATTTTTAATGAGGCTAGATGCAGATGAGAAACTACAATATTTTCAACTACCTTACATTCCTTGTCTTATGGTATCAGGTAATGAAATAAAGTTATGTTTAAAATATTTTTGTTTACCAATTTATTTTGTACACTTTGAAATTTCATTAACCTTTATATCACCCAAGCCGAGCCCCAAGTCATCGGATGTTCAATTACTGTCAACTCGGCATGTGACTAAAGTTCACCTGTTATAAAAGTTTCAAGATCCCCAAAAGCAGCTTTGATCGATAATATATTACCAACAGGTGGAACCCTTTCTAGATTCTCATTCACGTGATAACTGTGTGTAGTACACACTGTCTACATAGGGAAATATGTATCCACTTTTGTTAAAGGTAAAAAGTGGCTTGCAAGGTGATTAACGACATACAAATACGAAAACGAAAAAGCACGTTTAGATAAACATTTACATCGATTTTTTTTTCTTTTCAATCCTTCTCGGTTTGTTTTTAAATCAATTCCTCAGCCTCAGGTAACTGTATATTTGACCTTTTAGTGACCGAGTTCAATGTGTGCACTACATAAAAATAGACACACCCGTACATAGATAAAAAAAAAATACAGGTGATTATCAACTCGTGAGAGAAAAAATAACACCTATGTAAACCAATCGAAATGTTGGGTTTACATAATAGGCAAAACAAGATGCGTGCTCCTATATCCTATAAATAAAATGTATGCCATCTCTGAAAAAAGTGGTATCAAATGATCAACTGCACAAATAAATCTCAATGTGGATATTAAGATTACGAAGCATTGTGATGACAAAGAATAAACGATTGCAGGTACAATCACGTGTAGTATTCATTATGAACGAACATTTCAATAATTACAATCCGTGATGGACTCGTGAAGACATCGCGTTCTGTCCGTCATGTCCATGTTGTTTCGCAGACCGTCCACGTATACACACGGACCTCTCGTTAATTCCGCGTTGCGATAATCCTTGATAAGACATGGACTTTGCGTTTTCCGTTTGAGCTGCACAGAATACACGTATTATTCATGATGTATGACATCTACTGATATTGTCAAATGAAGAAAAAACGAATGATTATGAAAATTTTGAAAAAGGAATGATTTATATGAACATTTTGAAAACAAAGGGGGGGGGGGTGTAAGTAGAGAAAAGGGGGGAGGAGGAAACGAAATCCATGCCCCATGCGCCTGTGACTAAACAGAGTCGACTAGAGTCTACTACTGAAATAACGCAAAATAAACATGTAAAAGTATTGCATTACTTTGTAGATGATATTAAATGACTTTTAAAAATAATATTTATAAGTTAATTTTATTGATGTTTTAGTTCTCACGGAGTGAAAATATGCAAGAAAGATCGGCGCGATTTACTTCCGGTTTACCAAAAAAAGACAAGTAACTTTTATAGTTGTTTTCGACTGAGATATGAAATATCATGTTTGTCAATAACTCATAAGTGGTATTTGAGTATTAAATCATATTTTTAAAGCACATGCATGTTGAAATTTAGGTCAGATTCATGTTTGTCAAAGCAAAATAAAAGCGCTTCTAAATTTAAAATCAATATCGGTCTAGGACATGAAAATGCTTGACGTATCTGAAGTTCACTAAAATGAACGTATGAGATGATGATACATACATAAGATACAAAATCAATGTATAGGAAATTTTTTTAAAGCCAATTATGAAACGCTGACAAGTTTTACACATGCACAATTTTTTTATCCTTATTAATCGTGTTTCATTAATAAAGGATCTAGGATATAATTTTAAAAAATATGGAAAAAAAATGCTCATGTTAGACTATCATTCTGTACAATGTTCGTAAGTTTGAGATATAGTTTTTATTGGAAATAACAATTAACATTGATTGATTGAGAATATGATGCCAATGGTAGAGGTTATATGATAAATTAAACATTCAGTGATTGAAGCAGAATCATTTCATGAATTACAGTGTATTTAAAAAAGGACTGTACAGAATGTTAGAACCCTCACGTCAAGGCCATGAGCAATGTGGGGGTAGGATATTTATAAAACAAACAAACAAAAACCAACAATTTAATACATCCTACACAATACATCGTCTTCATCCTATCCTCAACTATTTCCTTTCCGTCCCGGAATGGCACAGGTTTTTATAGACAAAGGTGCCGCCATATTGGATTTACCGATGATTTTGTTACCAATCGAAATAATAAATAAATACATGCGAAATCTGAAAAATTAAGTCTCTGTATATACATATCTATTATTTTAAATGATAATAAATAAAAATCAAAACTATTTAACACCCATCTTACTACACCTGGCCTACATTACAACAACGTCGACTAAAAACGTATCATGTTCTACAAGATTGTTCACCATATAGTTGCAGTTCCTACAACAATATTAATACCTACAGACCCAAGAATCAGACAATTTCATCCATTTACATACAGACATCTTCATGCATTCAAAGATCCGTACAAGTACTCATTCTTTCCGAACACAATCATTCACTGGAATTTATTACCTCAAACTATAGTCAACACGTTTAGAGAACAGCTAACACCAACTGTTCTCAGCCATCTACAATCACAAATTTAAACTAGAGGCTCCCAGGAGCCTGTATAGCTCACCTGGGTATAATAACAACATCAGTCAATAAAACTTGATAACTTCAGTAAAAAAAAATAACAAATGTAGCCTTCGTCATTGCAGACCCCCTTCTACAAAAAAATGTGGGCAGGGGTTCCCCCTTTAATGTAAGTTATCAAAATTGCTGTAAAAAAACATATATGTCAATGATTCTCAAAATTTAGCTTTTCCAACTTCACATTTTGTAATAGAGTTGCTTCCCTTTGATTATTTGAGTAAACAAAAGCAGTGTCAACAAAAAAATGCATTTCAAGAGGAATAACTCTTCACAGCTGTCGCACATTTTCAACTGGGAATTTTTTTTGTAGATCTTGACATGCTGAACATTTTTGCAGTTTAAACTTTCCCTCTATCTCTAATAGTTTTTGAGATATAAGATGATAGTATTAAAATTGAGAACATTTTGATGAAAAAAGAGCAATAACTCCAAAATGGGTAATTGGATTTACTTCAAAATTGCAGGGTAAGAAGATCTTGACATGCTGCAAATTTTTGCAATTTAAACTTATCACTTATAGTTTTTGAAATATAAGACGAAAAGTATTAATTTTTTTTTTTTATAAATTTGATGAAAAAAGGGCAAGAACTCCAAGATGGGTAATCAGATTTACTTCAAAATTGCAGGGTAGGTAGATCTTGATGTGCTGATCATTTTGACCCCATGTCAGATTTTTGATATTATTAACGGTTTTTGAGTTATTACCAAAAACCTGCAATTTTACCATATGTTCTATTTTTAGTAACAGCGGCCATGTTGGTTGGTGCACGGCATCACCGGACACAATTTTGAAACTAGACACCCTAGTAATGATTCAGACCAAGTTTGGTTTCCATTGGTCTAGTACTTTCAGAGGAGAAGATTTTTGAAAGAGTTTACGACGTACGCCGGACGCCAAGTGATGGCAATAGCTAATAAAAATGAAATTGTAAATAGTTTTAACCACAAAATTTATTTCTGTTGGCACCACTTGTAAATATGTTATAAACTGACTGAATTTATTATTATTTCTTATTCCCACGCATGCGCAACTGAGCTAGTGATCATCCAGTGGATGGATAGCTGTATACCGAAAGAAGAAGAAGTAGACTTCTCAACAACAGCCCATTCATAGTTGTCGTCTCTAACACACAGCCGTACAGCTCAATTGAAGAAAAGACAAATAAATAGCTAAAATTTCAGACCAGAAAAAGCTGAAAATCACTGTATTGTGTAATATAAACCTTTATTCATAACAAAAAAACATTTTTTTATTGAGTTCTTAAAAGTATTGAGTATAAAAGCTATTAAATATACAACTGAGGCATATATATGTGTAGAAATTGCTTATTATGTTAGAAATTAGCTTAATAACTGTAATATATAAGAAAATAGGTAAGTTTTGGTATATTACACATTCTAGATCTGAACTCAACAGCTGTAAATGGAGATGTCTTCATTAAAAATCTTCAAGGGGGTACCTTTGTATTTGAACACTTATACTTGCAAATATTAGACAGCCACATACCTTATGAGGTTTTTTGTGGTTGATATTGCCTAAGGAATAGAAATAAGGCCAATAAAGGGTTAGAGAAGCAAGTTTTGTTGCTCTTTAAGTGTCAAACCAGTAATTCAACCAATCGGAGCTAAGAACATATACAAAAGTAGTCCCTTTTAAAGAAAAAAGTTCCTTTCACTTTGTTGTATTGTGACAAATACTGAATGGAATGGAATAATTAAATTGATAATTGAAGTTAAATGTATAAGGATTATTTTGAGCCCAAATTTGAAACCTACATATTTTAGGATAATTTTAAGCCCATATTTGATGTCCTTGTGGTTTTAAATAAAAAATTGATTGCATTGGAAAGAAACCACCTGAATTTGTGTTAAATCGAAAGTGAAAGTAGGATTTTTGACGGTAGACATCTTCAGACTGTCTGTTTTTTCTTATATGCCATTAAATGTATGTTGATTTTGGGAGTTAAGCTTCCTATTAGGTACCCCTTCCATGAGATATGAATGTCACTTAGATTAAACTTAAGATGAATCCTGTATGAAAGCTCAACTTTTTTTTTATTTAACATAGAAGGCTATGGAGAATTCTTTAGTGGTATTACACCTTTTAGGCAAAAAACAAGAAACTTAATTTTGATGGTATCACACTCAAATTGGCTTTGAACAGTCACAACAGACCCAGTTTGACATTTTCCACACCAAAATGTTACAAAATACATCAAGGTGTCATGTTACAGCTTCAATATGAATATTATGCAATATTTTGGAAAATATTCCCCATGCACTAGATGTACATGCACAGAGGGTATTGAAATATAATTTTATACTTATTTATGACTTTACAATTATTGAGACTGGTAGATTTAATGTGTTTTTGTAGTAAAAGGGCAGATGATGTTGAAAAAGATTGCTAAAATTAAGAATTTTAACAATTTCATGTTGTGGCATTTAGTCGACTTCAAATACGGTATATGATGATACCGTTTTTGAAAATTTTATAATCCTACTTGTTTTTCCTGATAAATTTTGGTAGTTAGTTAGAACACATGTAAAATGTACAAATGAAAAAATATAAGGCTATAGAAAGCAGCTTTATTTCAGAATTATGTACTTAAAACTAGGTAATTTTAGTGATCCCAGGAGAATTGTATTTGTCACTGGACATTTACTGTTAATTTTTCAAATTGTCAATGTGGATTTTATATTTTAGAGTATAAATTGACTGTAAATGTACATTTGTGCATCCGGCTAACTTGAAACATAACAAAAGTTGTCAAGAAATATTCATTTATTGAGTTTTGAAGAAAATTACAGTTGCAGCTCACAAGAAATAACAGAAACCTGAAAATCAACAATCATAATTTTACATATTTTGGGCAATTTGAAGTAATTTTTGCTTAATATCTAGGTATTAGGTCTTATTTAATGTCTTGCAATGCATAATTAATGGGAACATAGCATGAATTAACATAATTTAGTATATTGTGAGATCATTTCTAGGAGGCAAAAAAAAGGTGTGTATGCTTAAAATAATTTTTTTCATATTAATTAGATGTTAAATGTACAAATGAAGCATATATACATGTCATAAGATGCTTATTGTGTTGAAAATCAGCTTCATACTTGTAATATATTGAGATAAAAAGCCATTGTCATGTTATTTCACAATCTCAACTCAACAGCTGAAAAATCAGATTTTTTCATTAAAAGCTTCATGGAGGTACCTTTGTATATGGACATTAATTCTTTCAAATATTGGACTGCCATATACCTGATATAGTTTTTTTGACTGGATATTGATATAGGAATATAAATAAGGCAAAGAAAAGGTTAAAGAAACAAGTTTTTATTGCTCTTAGGTGTATTACCACTAAACATGGGTACCAGTCGAAAAGAACGTATGGGAAAGTAGTACATAAACAGAAAATGGATTCCTACATTGTTGGATAAAAAATAAACCCTATTAGATACTGCAAAATACTGAATGTCAGCAGAAACCTACATATTTTAGGATAATTTTAAGCCCATATTTGATGTCCTTGTGGTTTTAAATAAAAAATTGATTGCATTGGAAAGAAACCACCTGAATTTGTGTTAAATCGAAAGTGAAGTAGGATTTTTGACGGTAGACATCTTCAGACTGTCTGTTTTTTCTTATATGCCATTAAATGTATGTTGATTTTCGGAGTTAAGCTTCCTATTAGGTACCCCTTCCATGAGATATGAGTGTCACTTAGATTAAACTTAAGATGAATCCTGTATGAAAGGTCTATTTTTTTTTATTTAACATAGAAGGCTATGGAGAATTCTTTAGTGGTATTACACCATGACTGATGTGTGTTGACTGTTGTGGAACCAACGAGTTCAAGACAAAAATTATTTATCTGACCACTTGTTATGAAAATATGTTTTAACGATGTTCTTACTCTTGGACTGCTTTCTTCATCTTCCATGACTTGTTAGCTATATAGTATAGAAAATATATTCAGCAGTATGTTCATTACTTCTAAGGTAAGCCTACTCGTGTTGAAAAACAATTTTGATCAGTGTTTCTGCGATGCTTAATTCTAAACACCGGTCTCCTCTGGAAAAAGAAACCGTAAACGGAAACCGTCGAAGTAAATATTCAAAATATTGCCAAAATTCTGAAAATTTATATTTAGAATTTGCATGAACTAATTTCTTTGTTCTATCTTTTATTAGAATGACTCCATTATAAACAACAACATGTTTGCTGTACCCACTGACATTTAATAAAAGTAGATCTACACTTTACGATGATAATATAAAAAACGTTTTAGTGATTTCATATTTCATAATGTCTCTTTCTCGAAGTGTGGCCCTTTATTTAGGTGGTTCATGTGCTGTACTATATGTTTTGTATAAAGTAGTGACACCAAGCGAAGATGAAATGAGAAAGGTACTAAACATTCTGGGATTGCTTCAATACTGCTGTATTGTCAAATTTAAATCCCTGTGTCCTTCCAAAATGTTGTATTTTGTCTTCACTTTCAGTGCCCTTGAAACAAAATTCATAAATATACTGCTTAAGCAATGTATAACATCACAATGATTGAATTTCAAATGTTGTAGAAGACCTTAAACAATGAAAGGGGTGATTTAAATTTAAGTTATGATTTATTATATAGTTTTATATATATATGTATCTTTCATTATACAATTTAGTATATGTTATTTAGCATATTGAATACTTTCCCTGGCTACAAATAGTGTACATAATTTGATTTTGTATATAACTACTATTGTTTGGACTTTCTTTCTCTTTAATTGTATAACTTTATGCCCCTAGGGGCCCCAAATTGGCTTAATAAAATATCTTGTATCTATGGCACATTATTATGTAAGAGGGAGTAATATGCAGCCAATGGAGGAGTCTCCTCACCGGCGTTTAAGTGAGTTCAGAACTAAGAACAAGAGTCCAGAGATACTCATAAGTATTTTAAGTCTGCTCAACAAAATTGCTCCCTCTTCCGTTTCTAATGTAAACACTGTCTGCTGCAGCAAGCTCATAGTCATACCTACCAATTATCATACTACATATGTAGTCTCTGGCACTTTGCCCCAAATTTTGCATTCCAAGCCCTCCATATACCTGGTACAATAAATGGTGCACAGTCCTTATAAAACATGTCAACAAAAAACTGTAGGTTATGTACATTTTTCCCCTGTTATTTAATTTTGTTACATCGTTGAAAAGAAGAATGATTTATAAGAATAATAAGAATAAGAATAAGAAAACTTTATTTTGATTTTGCACATAATAAAAACAGTACAACATAAGCTCTACAGAGCTTTTTACCAAATATACATTAACAATAAAACAACACAAGTCACATGCAAAGTTACAAACTAAAGTAAGCTAAGGCATACAGGCAACAAAAAAAGGAGGACTGTGTATAGATCTGAACAAGAACCCACGTGGCAAGTGCCTCTTTGGACTCTTGTTCAAGATCCACACACAGATGCTCCAACATAAAGCAGCAGTTAAAAAAGAAGCAACAGTTAAAAGATAATACTGAATACTTAAAACTGGCACCAACATAATCAGTAAAAGCATCACTGTCTTAACTAAAAAATCAAAGAATAAACAATTTTCAAGCCAAACTAAAAAAAATTGCAAAGCAAACAAATAATTAAAAAAAAATATAAGCAAACCAGAAGCAAAATTATAATCATCTACATGCGGAACAGTGACATTTGGACCCATTCCAGGACTGCAAAAGACTCTTGAATTAAGAAAAGCTATTTTCAGTCCTGAAATGATCTGGGAAGCTGTTCTACAATGTACAGGTGCAGCAAATCGGAAAAGATTGTTTACCGTACCGTGTGGATTTGTGGTATTTCCAAAATGTTGTTGTATTTGAAAGAATATTTAGAGTTTTTCATATGGACAAGATCATGAAGACATACAGGTGCAAGCTTATTAATTATTTTATATGTTTTCAAAGCCATGGTCCTCATTCTTCTAATCTGCAAGGAAAGCACCTTAGCTTTTTGTAGTATTTCCTCATAAGAACTATTATAGTCTTCATATACAAAACGGAGTGCTCTTTCCTGCACTTTTTCTATTTTTTTTTAATATTTATCAGTACAGAAATGCCAAGCCAAAAGTTAAAATTACTAAGGGAACGACCATTTAACTTGAAGGGGGGGGGGGGGGGGGGGGGTATGGTTTTTTTCTAAAAAGATATTCTGATTCCCAATGTTGCTGAAAAAAATATTCTGATTTTGGTGGAGGAAAAAATAATAATCTGATTCAGAGTTTTTGTCATATAACCTAATGTTGAATTCTGGAGAGAAAAAAAATATTCTAACTCGTGTTGTCCAAAAAAAAAATTCTGAACGAAACAAAAAACTATAATCAACCCCCCCCCCCCCACTTCAAGGTAAAGGTCGGTTCCTAAGTATGAAAGTATGAAATATAGTTAACTTATTTAATCTATTCAAATATGAACCCAAACGTTTGAGAATATTTAGTTGTTGGGATGCCTTCCTGCATATTGTACTAATATGAGTATCAAAATTTAGTTGATAATCAATATCAATCCCAAGGAGTTTCACAGTACTTTCACATGTAAGATCAACATTTTGAATATGAATGGATGGATTTTTGTCATAAGTTTTTCTGCCTACAGCCAAAAACGGAAATTTGTCTGGATTAGCCTGCATTTTATTTATTCTGAACCATTCAATTAGTTGATTTGAGTCAGTCTCCAAAGTAGATATAAGTGCATCAAAATCTGGATTACAGAATGAGAGGGTATTGTCGTCTGCATAATTATACAAGGAGCTATCAGAAATAAAGTGAAATATGTCATTAATAAAGACATTAAATAAGAGGGGGCCCAGGATAGATCCTTGGGACACTCCTTTATGGATGTCAGCCCAGCTACTCAGTACTCTGTTAACTTTAATTTGTTGTTTTCTATTTGACAAATAAGATTTCAAAAGAGAGACCGAATGAGATATACCATATGCTGACAATTTGTCAAGCAATATGTCATGAGGTAGGGGCAGTCAAACGCCTTCGAGAGATCCATCAATACTGCAGCTACATATTGGTTTTCATCAAGGGCTTCACGCCAGTCTTCCAGAAGTCCGAGCAGTGTGGTCTGACATCTATGACCACGTCTAAAAGCACATAAAAAAGGATTGAATATTTTATCAAAATAGTCAGCTAACTGAATTTCAATTACCTTTTCATATTATACTTTTGAAAAAAATAGGTAATACACTAATGAGCCTAATTTGATTTATTTAGGGGATCATTTTTCTTGTGTATGGGAGTTACCTGAGCTACTTTTAAAGTCTGGAAAAACACAGTGTTTATAGATAAATTTATCAATGATGATAACTGCTGAGCTACTGTGACCTTACACTGTCTGACTACTTTGGCAGGAATGTTATCTGCACCAGTAGCTTTTTAGTTCACCTGGACCAAAGGTCCATGTGAATTATTGCCATCACTTGGCGTCCGTCGTCTGTTGTCTGTAAACTTTTCACATTTCAAGCTTCTTCTCCGAAACCACTTGGCCGATTGGAACCGAACTTAGCAGGCATGTTTCTTGGATGGTCCTCTACAAAGTTACTGTTTTTCGTTCCAGTCGGATATTCAATATGGCTGCCAGGGCCAATAATATGCTCTGATTGGCTGAAATTTCAAAGATCTTCTTCTCTGAAACTAATGAACTGACTGAACCCAAACTGTAAATGAATGATCATTGGAATGTCCTTTACCAAGTTACTGTTTTTTATGCCGATCGGAAATCCAAGATGGCCGTCATCGCAGGACATAGATTAACATTGGACCCTATGGAAAAATGTTCAAATGCCTTCTTCTCAGAAACTACAAATATGATTAAAGCCAAACTGTACATGAATGTTCATTGGATGGTCCTCTACAATCTTAAGGTTTTTTGTTCCGATATGAAATTCAAAATGGCGGCTACGACAGGACTTAGTTTAACATTGGACCCTATGGGAAAAATGTTTCAAAATGCTTCTTCTCTGAAACACTTGGACAGTTGAAACCAAACTGCCCAGGAATGATCATTGGAAGGTCCTGTACAAAGTTTCTGTTTTTTATGCCGATCGAAAATCCAAGATGGCCGCCACCGCAGGACATAGATTAACATTGGACCCTATGGGAAAATATTCAAATGCCTTCTTCTCAGAAACTACAAATATGATTAAAGCCAAACTGTACATGAATGTTCATTAGATGGTCCTCTACAAACTTTACGTTTTTTGTTCCGATATGAAATTCAAAATGGCGGCTACGGCAGGACTTAGTTTAACATTGGACCCTATGGGGGAAATGTTTCAAAACGCTTCTTCTCTGAAACCACTAGGACAGTTGAAACCAAACTGCCCAGGAATGATCATTGGAAGGTCCTCTACAAATTTTTTGTTTTTTATGCCGATCGGAAATCCAAGATGGCCACCACCGCAATACATAGATTAACATTGGACCCTATGGGAAAATGTTCAAATGCCTTCTTCTCAGAAACTACAAATATTATTAAAGCCAAACTGTACATGAATGTTCATTGGATGGTCCTCTACAAACTTTACGTTTTTTGTTCCGATATGAAATTCAAAATGGCGGTTACGACAGGACTTAGTTTAACATTGGACCCTATGGGAAAAATGTTTCAAAACGCTTCTTCTCTGAAACAACTTGGACAATTGAATCCAAACTGCCCAGGAATGATCATTGGAAGGTCCTCTACAAAGTTTCTGTTTTTTTTATGCCGATCGAAAATTCAAGATGGCCACCACCGCAGGACATAGATTAACATTGGACCCTATGGGAAAATGTTCAAATGCCTTCTTCTCAGAAACTACAAATATGATTAAAGCCAAACTGTACATGAATGTTCATTGGATGGTCCTCAACAAACTTTACGTTTTTTGTTCTGATATGAAATTCAAAATGGCGGCTACGGCAGGACTTAGTTTAACATTGAACCCTATGGGAAAAATGTTTCTTCTCTGAAACCACTTGGACAGTTGAAACCAAACTGCCCAGGAATGATCATTTGAAGGTCCTCTAATTTTTATGCCGATCGGAAATCCAAGATGGCTGCCACCACAGGTCATAGTATTAACACAGGACCATATGGGGAAAATGCAGAAATATATTCTTCTCTGAAGCTATTGCACTGATTGAACCTAAACTGTGCATCAATCATTGGAAGGTCCTTTACAAACTTTGTGTTTTTTATGTTGATCGTAATTCCAAGATCACTACCACTGCAGGACATAGTTTTTACATAGGACCAATTGGATTTTTTTATTACCAGGTGAATGATACAGGCTCTTGAGAGCCTCTGGTTTGATATTAATAGTATTTATAATTTTTTCAACTCTCTGCTGTAATATTTTGAAAGTCAAAATTGTTATCAATATCCACATGATTTTTTATTTCCACTATACTAGGGTGTGTAGAGGGGTCATATACCACATTTTGCCCAATTTTATCTGAAACAGTCGAGAAAAAAAGAGTTGAAGTTTTCTGAAACTTCTTTTGCATCATTTATGATTTTATTGTTTTCACAAAGGATAATTTTCTGTTCACCAGAGTTACATTTTTTAGAAAAGAAAGGTTTAACAGTTGTCCAAAAATTACAAGTTTTGGCAGCGTTCCAAAAAATAATTTTTCATGGATTTCTTTTTCAGTTTAGTAACCAAATTTCTCCCATGTTTTAGCATTTCGCTGCTTGGTATATTGGGTATACAACATATGTTTACGGTATATAGCCCCTCTAAGCTCACTGTTCATACAGGGTAGTGAATTTTTTCTAGGTCGCCTTGTCTTGACCGGAGCATGTTTGTTTAGTACATGTATGAAATGAAGGAATCTTGGTACTGGTCCGACGAACCGCGACCGGTAAATCTCGTGTTGGACCGGTAAATTTCTCAATGACACTGGTCCGAATGTCCGGTAGAAAATCAATAAAACATTATTAATTTATAGATATATTTCAAAAATGACACGTGTTTTGTCTTTAAAACCTTTGTCTCGTAAAATGTATTTTTCGTGTTGTTGGTAAACAACATCATGCGTAAAAAACGTGATCGGTCTCTACTGGTATGGTGTGGGTGTCACGCATAAAATCGTCAGGGAACCAGTAATCAATAATCATTCGGAAGTAATTTCTCGAACTTCTCTGGGGTTTTCGATTCCATTATTATCACTCCGAGAGACAAAATTTGTAATCCTTTAGACATATCATCACGGACATGAACCCACTCAGCCACTGTGATAGTCCTAAAAAGGGCCATAAAACAAGGTGGTGGGGATTACATTTTATGGCTCTCGGTCACCTGTTCTACCTGTTGACCTTTACATTTTAATATCGTAAGCTGTAATTATTGCTACTGAAGGATGGATTTTTGACGATTAATTTTGTATCCTCTTGTTGTTAATATTTGACTGTTTGTCGCTTTTCATTGCCAATGAATGTGTGTCTTGTTATCGTTTTCGTTTGTTTTAGAAAGTTCTACTTTATAACCTCGAGTTCTATATTAAGAATTTTGTTGAAACCGCAATTGAACTTTATCTTGTTTAATTTTAATTTCTCATTTATTTTCTTCTGTTGGGTTGAAATCAGTAGGTATTGAATTATTCGTAAATATGGGCTACTTCATAAATGTATTTTTTGTTGACAAGTTATTTTTCACAGCTGAATCAAGAAGTCCAGCCTGACCTTGTAATGTTGAGTTACCACAGCCCTCTTGTAAAGAATATGACTCGGACTACAGCGATGATGATGATAATGAGATGGATGAGCTCTCAGTGGATCAAATGATTTTTTATTATTCTAGAGAATAAAAATACTAATAAACTTGCATCATTTGTTTATTATGGTCAAAATGGTTCCATCTGATCTCTCTTTTCAGATTTTTTTGTCGGACCAGTGAAATTCTGTTCGGACCAGTAAATCTTAGGCATTCACTGGTCCGACTGTCCTGTGATTTCAATTTCCTAATTTCTTTGACTGCTGCATGTAGGCATTATTTACTTGCTCAGATGTTTCAATATTTTCAATGTCTGGGAATGCAACTTGATTTAATTCTGAGTTAAAAATATCAACATCAAAATTTTTATAGCTTCTATAGGATATGATCTTTTGTTGTTGAGGCTGAACTTTACCTTTCATAGTAACTGAGATCAAATTATGGCAGTCACTAATTAATACCTGTAGGAATATTCTGAATGTTGAAACACATATTTTTCTCATTTCTCAAGATGACATCAACTAATGATGGTGTACAACCTTTCTTAAAACATGTTAGATTCATTATTAGTTCACAGACCGTACGTGTGGACAGGACCCTCTGATGCCCCCCCTTTTTTTTTCTTTTTTTTTTAACATCTATTTTTTTTTCATATAAACAACATTTTTGCAACTTTCTATGTATCACTGAATGACATATATACAATAAATACAATCAAACAGTAGTTTCTATCCATGCCGGGTTTCTGACATAATATTATATGAGAGAAGGTAAGTCACTTTTCTTTGTTTACATTGGAGTACCTGATGTGCATTCATCTTAAATTTAGTGAATAAAAAAAACCTACCTGTCTGGAAATTGGCTTATTCCTTCTCTGTATATATTATTCTCCCTTAAAACACACATCAATATTTATTTACAACAGCTGACAACTCTCCATGGAACATTTTCCACTCGCGATTTGCGATTTTCAGACGACATTTTTGAAAACTCGAATTAAAGCTACGGAAGTGTGATATTAGCGACATCTGCTGGTCATTTCAAATATTGACGATACGGTAAAACGCGAGAGTTCCGGGTAAAAAGTTCGGGAATTTTTTGGCGCAAAATTTTATTTTACCCGGAACTCTCGCGTTTTACCGTATCGTCAATATTTGAAATGACCAGCAGATGTCGCTAATATCACACTTCCGTAGCTTTAATTCGAGTTTTCAAAAATGTCGTCTGAAAATCGCAAATCGCGAGTGGAAAATGTTCCATGGAGAGTTGTCAGCTGCTGTAAATAAATATTGATGTGTTTTCAGGGAGAATAATATATACAGAGAAGGAATAAGCCAATTTCCAGACAGGTAGACCTTTTTTATTCACTAAATTTAAGATGAATGCACATCAGGTACCCCAATGTAAACAAAGAAGAGTGACTTGCCTTCTCTCTTATAATATCCAACCGTGACATCTACTCGGTCATGCAATAATGTCGGTCATTTGTTTTGATTTACAATTGTCGCGCAGCACGAGACCAGTGACGCCATTCTGTATATTCATAGCGTACATAAACACAGGGAATATTTTTCAACGTCAAAATTACAAGATGAGATTAAAACAGAGAAGTTTGAATTGAATAAATTCCATGCAAGTAAAAAAGATTTTCCTGATCATTATGCTTGTTAAATATGTTTCCATCGATGGTATTCCCCAAACATTTGTATTTTTCCGGTTTGTTGACATAATCGACATCACAGTTCATGACCGTTTCTGGAATGTAGGCCAAGCAAATTGTATTTTAAAATACTTTGAAAATATGATGATTGATCATTCAGATTCCACCATTTTCTAGAAAATGGCCGATTTTACCTGGAAAATACATGCAAGTGCTCTCCATTAGTCACAAAATGGCAGATTATTTTGCATTTCCACTGCTGCTTTAATAACAAATATACCCCTTACTTCTTGGGGTAATGAAATGAAATTCACAGAGAAGATAGAAAAAGAATTAATTTAACAGCAATAATCAAAATTTATAGCATAAATTGAACAGAGAATTAAATTAAACCAGACAGAAAAATGAGATTGTCTGGGTAAAAAAAACCCCTGTTATTATTACAAATAGCATCAACAAAACTGTATTGTTACCACTCTGTGATAATAAATGTGATTAAAATAAATTGAAATCAGTCATTAATTGTTTTACCAAAATATTTCGGTCTAATAGATTGTATTGACAAAAGCAAAAACACCAAATTCACTGGATTAAATACTTTTTATGTGGGTAAGCAAGTTTAATATTTGCATCAAATAATTAATTTGTAATACTTCAATTTCAAACTATTTAAAAAAAACATCTTTTGAAATTTTTCAGATAAAATACTGTACTTTCTTAATCTGGTTTACTTTTTAAGTTTGGTTGGCCAAAATCATATGCTTTATTGAACTTTGACCGACTTTATGTGACTTCATACGACGCCATTTGGAAAAAGGGATATAAACAAATATGGGTCAGTATGTAATTATTATCGATCTTTTTTCCATGGAACTTTACACATGTGAGCAAGAATAGATGAGGAACATAATTAAAAAGAAAAAAAATGTTTACTTTTCAAACATGAAAAAAATAATCAAACATTATCCAATGACTGACGACTTATTGTCAGACGAGGATATTATGTCAGAAACCCGGCATGGATAGAAACTACTGTTTGATTGTATTTATTGTATATATTTCATACAGTGATACATAGAAAGTTGCAAAATATTGTTTATATGAAAAAGAATCGATGTTATAAAAAAAAAAAAAAAAAGGGGGGGGGCATCATAGGGTCCTGTCCACACGTACCTGTGTATTAGTTGTGATAAATTAAACACATCACATCTAGATCATTTAGAGTTTGACAATTTTGATTGTTTACCATATCAAAGTTCAGATCACCTAATAAAATTATATTTTCATAATATCTAATACATTCATCTATGTTTTTAATAAAAAAATGAGTCGAAAAGTCATTGTCAGACATTAATGGAGCTTTATAGATGCCCATGATAAGCCATTTTTTATCGTTTATGTATACCTAGATACTAATGTTCTCCATGTTCTTAGATTCCAGATTTCCTTTCCTACTCGATGGAAAATCGATGTTCACTTGTGCCATAATACCGCCACTGTGACAGTTTCTATCTTGCCGAAATAGTTTATAGCCATCATTTTGGAAAAGATTATCATTAAAAGACTGGTCTAATTTTATTTCGGCTATGAATAAAAGGTCAACGATCTTGTCAGACAAAAGTTCTTTGATTTCGTCGTATTTGTTACGTATACTGTTAATGTTTATATAAGCAGTGGTAAAATTTCTAGTGTGTAACTGTCTTGACTCCCTCAGACTCTCAAAAACTGATTTTTCCTCCTCGTTGTTTACATTGGAAGTGTTATTTATAGCTGTATCGCTTTCCAGTGTGTTTGACTTATCAACGCTGGTTTCGTCAAATGCAGTATTACAGTCCCTCATACATGAGACTTGAAAAATGGATTCTGTAAATTTTGGCAATCGATCTTCACACAGATGGCAAAAATAGCAATCGTCAGATCTTGATAACGTACGTATTATATTCATTCAAAGATAAACTGGTACATTTCAAGTGTGTCCAGTCGTCACAGATATCACATTGTAGAGCTTTCTGGTTGCACTTGGTAGGCTTTTTGCAATATGTACAGGGGTATTTTATGGGTTCTGGGTTATAGTGGACATCCCCGCTCAGTAAAACATATAAAATGAAACAATAGTTCGTACTGTTCTTGATCTTCCTTTGAACAAGTATTGTTTATGTTTTCAGTGTTCGGCCATTTTGAGTGGTAATCGAGTTCACGAGGGCTGATGGATAGAGTTTTTCAATAGTAATGCCATATTTACTTTCTTTGTTTATGGTTGAACTCGCATAAAATCCTAGGTTTTCTGGTTTTACATAACTGATGTTACTTTGCAAGTCTACAGATGGTTTTAGATGTATAAATATTCCAAATAATACGAGAGCTAGTTCTACTCCGCCCTTCCCAGCTGCCATCTTAATTCCAAGAATTATCTTTCTTTTGATACCAAATTTATATAAAGAAACATTTGTAGTACAATGTAGTCACTCTCGGAATGATTATTTAGGTTGGGAAACTTATAATATGGCTCTGTATATAATTATTTTATAGAATAATTTTGATTTGGTTTGATATATTTTATATATTTATTTGCTACATTTGTCGAATTATTTTTATGCATAAACATAATTTATCTATGTTTATATTTTGTTTATTTTTCTATAATTTAATTTGCTGTGAATACTGCAATCTGATTGGCTGATCTGCCAGGAAAAAAATGGTTATACTTGATAACCTGGTTTGGCATTGTTACGTTGCCAACATATTCATTCACCAACGACAAATTCAAATAGTCCCATGAAATAATCGTAATTAAAATTGAAGAATCATTAAATTTTGTTGTAAATGTTAAATTATAAGGAATATGGGTTGGAACAGTTTCTGCTTTTCATAAATCGCTTTGTGGTTTATTAAGTGTAAACTGCCCCAAATCAAGTTATATCGTATAACCTGTTCAAAAATTGAAAATATTCCTTAATTAAATTAATTTCGTAGTGAAATTGAATGAATTTATCATCAAAATTTGTTTAGAATGTCATATTTAATATTCAATGAAATAATAGGACATTTGAACAGAACAATTTTAATTGTGCATGATAATTATTTTGTTCTGAGATTTTTTTTTTTGCATATAAAAAATATAATTCCAATACAGATTTATGTCAATTGTTTAAAAAAAACTTTTGTACATGTTGTATTTGTAACACTTATTTGTACACAAGAGCTATCATGTTTGCTCAGCAAAGGTTATATTGTATATTTGGTTATAGAGAGCTCTTAGAAATTCTGGTAAATGTTTCCAAACCCCCACAACATGGATGTGGCCCTATCTCGGGGATCTTTTATTATTATAATTGACATAACATATTCAACAATTTTTACCAGAGTTATGCCCCTTTTTTGTACTTTGAATTTGCTAAATGTTTGGTTTCCAGATGATAACATAAACATGTGAGCAAAAAGTCACTTCTTACAGAGTAATTTCAGTATTTGAACTTACAAAGTAACCTTGGTGTCAGGGAACTTGTGGCCAACAGCCTTTTATTTAACTTTTGCATTCATAAAATTGTGAAACAGGTAATTGGTCGGAAAAAAATTCTGCAGATGCTAATCCAACTACTGGCTACCATACGATTATGAATATGACCGTCCCTATCTTGGTAAATTGAAGGAGATAATGTTTCCTGTTACATTGTATACATGTATTTGAACAAAATTCAGCATTTTTTAGTCTAAATTTGATCTTTGAAAATAATCATGATAATATTATAAATTCATAAATCCAATTGGGAGATTATAGCCTCAATTTGATTAATACCACATAGTCATTATTCACTATGATTCCCTATCACCACTAAAGTTGTGAGTTGGACTCCTGCTCATGCCGAATTGTACTCAATACAACATTATGTGATAAAAATTGTCAGTGACTTGCGGCAGGTAGGTGGTTTTCTCCAGGTACTGCGGTTTCCTTCACCAAATAAAACTGACCGCCACAACATAGCTGAAATATTGTTGAAAGCCACTTGAACACCATAACCCTCAAAATGTTTATTAAAATCTTTGATTCAAGGTTTACTTAAAGTACATTGTGTACAGACAGTGCTATATAAATCAAAGAAAAAGTTAAACTGTTTAATATTAAATTTGTTACTGATTGACAACTACAAATGTACATTGTACTTCATAAAAACTAGATTACCAATATGTTTAACTACAACTACTGTATAAATAGGTCAGTAGGTCATATGTTTACAATTTTTCACTTTCAAATTTCAGAAGCTGAATATTCCAACAGAAAGAATGAAAGATATTGATAAAAAAAATCAAGTATTGATGGATAAAATGAAAAGACAATCTGGTATAAAAACTCCAGATGATAAAAGTGACAAATAACTGCTATAAATTTGTGTATAATGTCAAAAGCATTGCAACTTACATTGGCTATTCTAAAGCCAGATGTTGTTTCTAGACCTCACATTGTTCAACAAATAAAACAGATTATTCGCAATGATGGATTCTATTTCATTAAATCTAAAACATGTTATCTTCCACGCTCAAAGGCTGAGGAATTCTATGAGGAACATGAAGGACGTTTTTTTCACAACAGACTTGTAACTTTTATGTCCAGTGGACAAGTTAGTGCTCATATTTTAGCAAGATATGATGCTATTATTTGCTGGAGAAAGTTAATGGGTCCAACAAAAGTGCTTAAAACTGTTCACGAAGAGCCAGAATCTATACGAGGTACATTTGGTTCAACAGATACCAGAAATGCTACACATGGTTCAGACTCTGAGGAAAGTGCTGAAAGAGAAATCAATTTTTTCTTTCCAGATTTTAACATTAAGGAGTGGTATAGAACTGAAGAACAATTGTTCAGAGAAGGAAATGTAAAATTCTGTGAAGAACAAGATAAACATGTAATAATAGATGACAATCATATTAAATAATATTAAATGTATCATTTTATGTGTTTTTATATACTACTGGAGATCAAGTTATCAGTAGGGAAGGGTTGGGAAATGGGATCACAGATTGGAAAACACAAAAAAAAATCTCTTGAAGACTCAAATCTGGAAATAAATCTATTGAATTGAGACTAAGGAATCAGACATCCAAATTTTTCTGACATCTTTTTCTTTTAAGAAAAAAGATCTTTCGTGATTTTCAGTCAAATATATATGCAATTGCTGGTCCTTAATTATTTCATCATGAACAATTACCAATCAATTACACATCAGAATTGTTTTTAATCTCTGACATTGCATTGCAAAAAGAACAGAATTATTTTATTAAAAGATAAAAAAAAAATGTTTAAATCTTTTTAACGATCTCTTTTACCTTCCAAGTATTAATGCCCTACAGTTATTTTCTGCTTGGGAGGGGTAATATTTCTGTTAAGATTTGTTCTGACAACAGTCATATGTAAATTTTTAAACTCCATATTTTTTACGAAAGATTAATGATACCATTATCAGGTTACCAGAAAACTTACTTTGTGCAACTATCTGTGGAACTCATATGATAATTGATTTGGATAATTAAGTGAGTGAGTGAGTGATTGTTGTTTAATGCCAACACTCAGGAATTTTTCAGCTATATCATGGCAAAAACAATTTTCAATGAGATGATGAGGAGGTCTGCTTTGTTCTAGACCAACACGCTTACTTGTCGTAAACACTTCCCAGTCCTTTCCTCATTCATGACTTATCACCAGGTTTGTAACTAGATTAACAAAACGGGTGCCACTAGTGGATTTTTATAGTGCTAGCTCACTGAAACAACAGTCCTCGGATAGACATGTCGCCCCCATTCTGACATATTATTGTGATTCCGAGCCAACCAGTCTTTGCTCTCACTCCTAAATGCTGCATCACTTTTCACAGCTTGGCAGAGAATCAACAAATACATATTTTATAGTCTTTGGTAAAAAAAAAATGGTTTGACCCGATCGGTGGCTTGAACCCAAGAATCTACCGCACACGAGGCGAGCATGCTAACCAGTACACCACCGATGTTATTTTGTGGAACTTAAATGGTATTTGATTTTGATAATAAATGTACCTAGATCCAAGAAAAGACCAAGACTTTAACTTGAACAAAGTCATCAAATAAAATATTAGAATTTGTTTTTTCATCAACCCAATGTTACAATAACTGTTTTGATTAGGTCAATACAGGTACACCTGTTCAACACAAAATCACAAGTATACTTTTGAATTCAATGGATAAAAAAATTATTCTACTGATCCATATTAACAAAGTAATCTGAATGAAAAGCAAATGGTAGAAGTGGTCATTATGTATATGCATTTGTTAATAAAACAATTAATACATCAGACTTAATGACATAAATGATAAATTGTTTTGTTTACATTCTGGAATACATATAGGAAGTTATATATTGTGATGAACTAATGAGTAATTTATCTTCTATTTATTGCAAGGGAAATAAAACCTTTCCTGTGTGTATAAGTTGGTGTTTCTCAAGGTAACTATTTTTTTTGAAGATGAAGTGATAGACGCTTTCTACATGTACGAAGTAGTAAACCATTTGTATAATTACAATTGACTAGAGTGTTGATGGAATAATATATATTGATTGATTGCTGTTTAATGACAACTTTCAGCTACATCCAGGCGTGGAATAATATGCAAGAAAATGTATTTTTACAAATTATGATTTATTATAACCATATTATAAATTTCATTTCATATCACACAATGGTTGCCAGGAGATTTTTAACTTCCTTTTTAGCTCTCTTTATACATTGTTTTCTATTATTTCCTTCTATATAGCTTTTCCTCAATATTTTTATCTTTAATGCACATGTTTTCAATTTTTTCTTTACATCTTTTCTCATGCATACATTTCTTCCATGATGTTTTTCAATTAAAACTAAAATGTTTCTACTGGGTTTTTTGAAGATATCTTCCATATTAAAATCATTTTCTACCGGTATATTATGACACACAAATTCCTCCCGACATTCTGATTTATCACAATCTGTAAATTGAACATCATCTACATTACCCACAAATCTTTCACTATTATCCAATTGTTCATCATCCGTTGAAGAGTTTTGTAATTCAACAAATCTCCATAACTCCTCTTTAGCTCGCTGAATGTAAGAATCATCTGTTTTACTCTTCCGTTTGACCATCAAGTGCTCTTTCTTAAGGAACTTTAATTGTTTTTGAAACATAACATAATGATCACTATCATTCTCTAACTCATTCAGTAGTAATTTTAACGTTTTAAAAGATTTACAGCGTTTTATTTTCTGTTTAAATTTGTTGATATCAAATTTTTTATTTTCATGACTTTTAATATTTTGGATTTTAATTTTTATTTCCTTTCTGGAAATTTCAAAACCTAAATCTTCATCTTCATCATCTTCCATTGTAAAATCAGGTAATTTTTCTTTCACATTTCTGACAGCTTGAGACTGTAGTTCTTGTCTAGGTACAACACACCATAAATCCTCTTCATCACTAGAATTTGGTGTATTTTCATTACTGTGAGCAAACTTGTTTACCTTTCTTTTTACGCTTGTGTCACAGTTTGTACTATTAAGTAATGTTTTATCATCACTTGTGCCAGCAGTTGTATCCATTCTAATTTCCCTCTTGCTTACATCACTTATATCTTCATCTTCACTGTTTTCTAGGGACACATCTATACATGTAATGTTGTTGCTCTCCACCGGATCTGTACTAAAATAACAATTAAACTAAAAGTTATTTTCTGATGCAAAAACTCTCTCTCTCCCCTCAAATACATTTAGATAAACACATCCAAAAGGGCAACAACTCCTTCAAAATTGGTTCAATCAACCTGCCGTAACAATATGCACATCCTGATACCGGTATAAATTAATTTTAGAGTCACATGTCATTTTATACGTGTTTTGATTGGTTTAAAAAGTTGAGGTTATTTTCATATGTACTGAATCTGAAAATAGATGTCATTCTCAAAGCATTGTGTGCCATTGTCATCAGGCGATTTTCTTTAAATGAGGTACCTTTGAGGTTATTTAAATTTATTTCCAATTATTTGCCTTATTTTGAAAAAATAAATATATTTTTCAATATCGTAACAAAAAAGGTTTGAATTAATTTATAAGGATTGATCGAAATTATTTGTTCGGTTCATTTGAAATAATCTCAATCAGGTTGTACACACCCTTGCATAACCCGCTATGCGGGTTACACAGTGTGTACAACCTGATTGAGGTTATTTCTTCATCAACCGAACAAAAATTGCGATCAATCCTTAAGTGGTTATAAGTAAGAATTCAAAGTTTTAAGGAATTATCATTTAAAATGTGGGAGGAATTGAGTATACAAACTTTTTGATAATATATTTAAATAGAAAAAGGGCAATAACTCCTTCAAGAAATGGTCTGATCAATCTGATGTAACGCTATAGAAATCTTCATACAGTAATAAGCAAGCATGCAAAGTTTAAAGGTAATCTTTTTTTAAATTTAGGAGGAGTTGCACGTACAAGCTATATTATGAAAATTCTTAAAGAAAATGTGCAATAACTCATTCTGAAATAGTCACATTGAACTGCTTGCTTTAAGGATATGCTTACCTGAGATGGACAAGATGAAAACACATTGTCTCTCACAGAACAGGGAAGCCATAATTTATAAATCACAGTGGTTAATTACAAAATTAATAAAACTGTATCAAATAAGACCTCAATGTAATGATTAGTGTGCTAGCCTCGAGTGTGTTAGATAGTGGGTTTGAGCCCAAGTCAGGTCAAACCGAAAGACTAAAATTGGTATTTGTTGCTTCTCCACTAAGCATATGAATCATTAAGGAGTAAGAACAAAGACTGGTTGGCTTCGAATCAGGATAATGTGTCCAAGTGGAGCGACATGTCTACCTGCAGACTGTTGTTTCAGTGATTTAGCACTACTCCATATTAAAATCCAACAAAGCTTTGTGGTCTAGTACAAAGTGAACTTAACTATCATCTCATCGAATGCAACTTTTTCTCACCATGCTATAGTTGGAAAATTGCTCATTTGGCATTGAGTGAGTGAGTGATTGTTGTTTAATGCAAACTGAGCAATTTTTCAGCTGTATCATGGTGAGTGAGAACAATTTAATTGTTAATGAAATTATTATGAGGTCCACTTTGTACTATACCAACACTCTTGGCTGGATTTTTATAGTGCTAGCCCACTTTAAAAACTGCAGATAGACTTGTCGTCCACTCTGACACATTATCCTGATTTTGAGCCAACCAGTCTTTGCTCTTTCTTCTTAATGCTGTGTGCTTAGAGGAGAAGCAACAAATATCAATTTTATACTCTTTGGTTTGACACGATCAGGACTCGAAACCATGATCTACCGCACTCGAGGCGAGCATGCTAACCATTACACCACCGATGCGGTTGGCATTTGGCATTGAACAACAATCACTCTCAAATAATACCTCAGATTACCAGTATTCAAAATTGGAGCAGACTTAAGCCATGATAAGAAAATGGATGGATGGACAGAAACAGGTAGATCATCATTATATGTTTATCAAATAACAAGCCTTGATAAAGCATTCAAGTACAACTGGCTTAAAAAAACAAAATAAAAGATGCATGTACTGAAACAAGTCTACATCGCAACAAACTAAAATTTCACAGAGATGAAAGCTTACTGATGAAAAAAGAGGAAGCCCACTAAACATGGCCACTACACTTTTTTTTTCATTTTCCCACTGTTTGGACCATGTTTCACACATTTATGTTCAAATATTTTGATAAAAAAATAGGAAATCTGCAGATGTTTTCATCATTAAAAGCTCTTAAACATACCATTGTTCTCCATTATTTTCAAACGTGATAAAGAATGATAAATTCTTTGGTAGATCTTCATCCTCAGTTGTAGCCTGTAAGTAAGAAATATATATAATACTTTTGAATATATTTGTTACGAACCTATATTGAAAATAATAGACATGAGATACAATGAACAGATATAATGAAACTTTAAGAAGATACACCAGAACTGCTTTTATGGAGACTAAAGAAGTATACCTCTACTTCATTTAAAATCATAAAACATTTTTAGTTCACCTTACTCTTGACCTGCCCTAAAGGGTCATGTGAGTTATTGTCACTTTGCGTAGCCGTCCTGATCGTATGGTATGATTTATAACTATTTATGCAATCAGTGCCTATCACCACTAACTTTGTAAGTTCGAATCACGCTTAGGCGATGTGTACTCGATACAACTTTATGACAGTGGTTTTCTCCAGTTTACTCCACCAATAAAATTGACCGCCACGATATAACTGAAATATTGTTGAAAGTGGCATTAAACACCATAACCCTAACTCTTAACATTATTGTAACTTTGCTTCCATTGGGCTAATTGTAACCAAACTTGATAGAAATATTCAGTAGAAAATCATCTTCTACTATAGTGTTCATGTGTTTTATTCAGATTAGAAATTCACCACAAAAACAAGAAGCCCAAAGTTGTTCAAATATTTTCTTTTTTTAATTTGTATGTGAAGCAATTATTTTTCAACAAAGTTTTGATGATATTTTTTCTTTATGATTCACATATATAGACAATATATGTTGAAAATATAAAATGTATTAGTACAAGCTATAGAAACAGGTAGATAAGCTAGCCTTTGGCATGCTTTGCTTCCCCGTTTTGAATTTAATATTTTCTTACAATGTACATATATTCAATAATATTGTGTTTATCCTACAATGTCAAAAAGCACAAAATAAATGCCAAATTGTCTAAAAAGAGCAGAAAATGGTGTTGATGTAACCGTTTTTGATTGTGTCCTCTGTCACGTCTGGCCTTGTACTGTTACCGTTTCTTAGTCACTCAATATGAATCAGGTACCAGAAAAACTACACCTTAGTCAGGAACCATATAAAATTAAAAGTTATCCAGTTAAAGCAATTTGACTGCTGAAATTGAACCAGTGCAGAATAAAAAATTCTCTGTAGGTAGTATTCTCACCTCTGTCTTTGGAAAAATATCCTTTATGCCATAAATATCATCGTACCATTCAACTGAATGTAGACTTAATGACTTGCTTAATGTCCTAAAAATAGTATATAATATTAATTTCCTAAAAATAGTATATAATATTAATGTCCTAAAAATAGTATTATATAATATTATTATCCTAATAATATGATAATATTACGTGATGATTTCCATATTGACCTTGTTATTAGTCAGAGGATATCTGTATTGGCCTGAGGGAAAAACTATAACTCCTCATATATCACATAGTAAAAACAGTACACAGTGGTACTACTTTGTATCACAGTATGGTAAAAAGAGTATAAGTGTTATCTATTATACTGATACTGCTGTTATATAATCTAAAACAATAACTAGAGGCTCAGTGGGCCGAGCCTGTGTCGCTCACCTTTCATTCTGCTTTGAGGAAACTTAATACACAACCTTCCATACATGTAGATGCTTCCTACCAAGTTTCGGTTCATTTGGCTAGGCAGTTTCAGAGGAGAATTTTTTTTAGATATCGACCAATCAGAAACAAGAATTGCCTGTGGTGGCCATATTTGTTAACCGATCGGGATGAAATGAGCAATCTTCATAGAGGACATTCCATAGATGCTTCCTGTCATTTTTCGGGTAATTTGGCCAAGCAGTTTCAGAGGAGATTTTTAAAAATTGAAACAAGAATTGCCTGTGGAGGGCCATGTTTGGTAATGGATCATAACAAAATGTGCACTCTTTAGAGAGGACCTTCCATAGATGCTTCCTACTAAGTTTCAGTTCATTTGGCTGATGGATTTCAGAGGAGAAGATTAAAATGTGAAAAGTTAATAGATGACAGACAACAAACGACGGACGCCAAGTGATGCCAAAAGCCCACATTGCCTTTGGCAAGGTGAGCTAAAAAGAATATTAAAATGTGAATACCTACATGTGATGTATAGTATAAACATGTTACACTATATCAGCATTAGTTAATTTCTAAGGGAGATAATGGCAAGTGTTATCTTTCTTTTAACAGTTTAATGCAAGAGTTATCTCCCTTTTAACAGTTTACTACAATGGAGAATATTTTTTTTAAGAAATGAACCAATCAGAAACATGAATTGCCTGTGGCAGCCATGTTTGTTAACGGATCGGGATGAAATGAGCAATCTTTATAGAGGACCTTCCATAGATGCTTCCTACCAAGTTTCGATTCATTTGGCCAAGCGGTTTCGGAGGAGAAGATTTTAAAAAAATCGGCCAATCAGAAACAAGAATTGCCTGTGATGGCCATGTTTGTTTATAGATAGGGACAAAATGAGCATTCTTTAGAGAGGACCTTCCATAGATGCTTCCTACCAAGTTTCAGTTCATTTGGCTGAGAGGTTTCAGAGAAGATTAAAATGCGAAAAGTTAACAGACGACGGACGCCAAGTGATGGCAAAAGCTCACATTGCCTTTGGCAAGGTGAGCTAAAAAGGCAGTGCTGAGACTCTCTGACAGCACCTTTCCCTGTAAATGCTGAAAATCATTCTAGGCTTCAAGGGGGAGTTGTACCCTTACAAGTGCCCTGGACTCCTATGGGGCATGCACTGTCCCTTAGACATCAGGCCTATTCAAAACAATCAAGTGCCTATTACTTAAAAAAATAGGGAAAACTCTGACTGTACACAGAATCTTTATTTAATTAGATTGATTGATTTTATTGTGTTTAATGCTAGTTTCAGCTATATCATGGCAACCAGTTTTAGTGGTGGAAGAAGCCGGAGTACCCGGAGAGAACCACCGATCATGGGCAAGCAACTGGTAAACTTTATCACTTGCGGCTGCGAGTTGAGTGCACCCTTTTTTGTAATTTACAAAGCCGGGCGCGAACCCACGCCATATTGGTGATAGACTTATATGAGTTGTTAGGTAATCCAACTATCTAACTCATTGAGCCACCCGGGCCCTTATTTAATTAGAACACTAAGACTAAGTACAATGTATATATAAAAATACTTTTGTTTACTGTGAAATATCTTACCAAATTCTGCTCACCAGTGACAAGAATACCATGTTCTGTGGTATAAAATTTCCTATTGCTAAATGTTGACTAACACATCTGACACACTTTAAGGAATATTATAATGGATAGATAAGTTACAATATAAAACCATCATTCCATTTAATTACACAATAGAATGACTTATGTCCTAATACATTTTTCCAACTGACTTCGGCATAAAATTTTGACATTTAACTTCATTAAAGTTCACATTAAAATACTGTAATGTAATAATACATATTTCGATTGTTTTAATCTTTACATCTTCTGTGGTGTATTCAACATTGTATTAAACATAATCTCTGTGAATACATGATTTATTTTATATCATACATGTACTACATAATTATTGACTTTTGTTGAGGTTAATATTTATCAATTATGGACTTTTTATATTACATATGTTTTTCAATATTATTATTTAATTATTATATAGATAGGTGTGAATTATGGGGATTTATCCGTGAAATAAATTGTGAAAATATCAGTTTTTTCCTGCCGGAATTACTTTTACATAACTATAAGTGTAGTGGTTACGTCCCTTGTTGTGTTACAGTGTCAGAATACACATACGATTGTAAACTGAAAAAATTCCGCGAAATGTCATTGACGACTTTGGCACATAACCAACATGACATCATTGACGTCATATGAAGATTTCCAGTTTGAAACGTAAAGATTATACGTTATCATTCTCATACATGTGATAGAGTTGCTATGCTACAACTGGAGATTTGCAAATTTTTGGCTGGAGATTTGGTCTCATAACTGGAGATTTTTTATCGACGTATTTGATGCGTGTTTTTATTGTTTATTGATGTTTTCCTTTTGTTTGTTTCAGTATTGAACCAACTGCATCCCATTTCAATATATATTGTTTACATTTCTGTCTTATTAGTAGTGTTTCATTATCATATAATGAATGAAGGATAAAAACTGTATTTATAATTTATTCATAATTATAAGGTTATAACAAAGCAATAACAATAAAGACAGAATATTCTGAACAATAAAGTCATAGAGCACTAAAAATTAAAAAGTCACTTTGCTGCTGGTGCTTTGGGTGATAGCATACGTTTCGGCATTTTTGTGGTTTATCAATTCCATCCTGGAACTTATAGTCCTTAAATAATACTTTGATCGGCTTTGGTTCCAAACAAGCCATAACAACTCAATCCGAGATGAATTCATTGCACGTTTGATCGAAATAAGAAGTTTTCTTCTGCATCAAAGGTTGTCCGACTCCTGTTTGCACAACGGTTTATAACTATTTTTAATTGCCGCTATCACACTTCTAATCATCTAAGCGTGTGCCACAAACCCACTTCTTTATCCCCAATTAACTGTCAATCAGTGGATAATTGTTGTATAATCATCAACACCTTAATCAATCACCATGACCCAATTTACCTGTAAAGGTGTCAAACAGATTAATAATCGGATATCATTAAATATGACATTCACCTTTACCATTCGTATCTCTCGGCGTTTTTCATCAGCGCGGGAGTTCCAAATGGGGAATTTCCAGAAATATTGATCGCAAAATGTAGGTCAAGATTTTATTGTACTTGATTTTTTTCACGGGCGGAAGATTTTGAAAGTTGACGGGAGGGACGGAAGGGACCTTCAAAATCGGGAGAAAAATGCTCCCGCCGGAAGGTTCACTAGTATGCATCCTTCCCTCCTGCTATATCTACCTGCTGACTCCATAAGCAAAACTCGTATCAAAGTTTGCGTGAGCTGAGCTGGACTTATCAACAGTGAGCAGGAGTTATCACCAAATTATCCCAACATTTAAACGATAATTCCTGTGAAGATGGCAAAAGTAAATAAAATTCATCAACACCATTAGCTAGTTAATATTATTCTTTTAAAGATATATCAAATTAGGAACTGTCGTGTCAGCAATATCAACAAACATCGTCCTACAAAAATGTACTTGACACAATTCTTGATAACCTCTGCTGAGACGTCATAATTTTTATGTCATAAGGGAGGTCGTGACCTTTGTGTTTTCTACTCCGGAACGGCATTGGGAAACAAAACCTTTAATGAAAATGGGTGACTTTGATGTTTGTAATAAAAACTAGAGGCTCAGTGGGCTGAGCCTGTGTCGCTCACCTTTCATTCTGCTTTGAGGAAATTTAATACAGAACCTTCCATAATATCGGTTCATTTTGGCAAAGCAGTTTCAGATAAGAACATTTTTAGAAATTGACCAATCTAAAACAGGAATTGCCTGTCGCAGCCATGTTTGTAAATGGATCAAAATGAAATGAGTAATCTCTATAGAGGATCTTCCATAGATGCTTCTTACCAAGTTTCATATCATTTGCCCAAGCAGCTTCAGAGGAAAAGCTGTTTTAGAAATTGACCAATAAGAAACAAGACTTGCCTGTGGCAGCCATATTTGTTAATTGATAGGGACAAAATGAGTAATCTTTATAGAGGACCTACATAGATGCATCCTACCAAGTTTCGGTTCATTTGGCCAAGCGGTTTCAGAGAAGATTTTTAGAAATTGACCAATCAGAAACAAAAATTACTGGTGGCCATGTTTGTTAATGGATCGGGACGAAATGAGTAATTGTTATAGAGGACCCCCCATAGATACATCCTACAAAGTTTCGGTACATTTGGCCAAACAGTTTCAGAGGAGAAGAATTTTTAAAATCAGCCAATCAGAAACAAGAATCGCCTGTGGCGGCCATGTTTGTTAATGGATTGGGACAGAAAAACAGTTTTTTTTAGAAAGCATACAATCATAAACATGAATTGCCTGTGGCGGCCATGTTTGTTAATGGATCGGGACGAAATGAGCAATCTTTATAGAGGACCTTCCATAGATGCTTCCTACCAACTTTCAGTTCATTTGGCCCAGTGGTTTCAGAGAAGATTTTTAAAAATAGGTCAATCAGAAACAAGAATTGCCTGTGGCGGCCGTTAATGGATCGGGACGAAATTAGCAATCTTTATAGAGGACCTTCCAAGGATGCTTCCTACCAAGTTTTGATTCATTTGGCCTGGCGGTTTCAGAGGAAAAGATTTTTTTCAGAAATCAACCAATCAGAAACAAGAATGGCCTGTGGTGGCAATGTTTGTGAACGGATCGGGACGAAATGAGCAATCTTTATAGAGAACCTTCCATAGATGCTTCCTACCAAGTTTCGGTTCATTTGGCCAAGCAGTTTCAGAGGAGAAGATTTCTAAAAAGCGGCCAATCAGAAACAAGAATTGCCTGTGGTGGCCATGTTTGTTAATGGATCGGGACAAAATGAGCAATCTTTATAAAGGACCTGCCATAGATGCTTCCTACCAAGTTTCAGTTCATTTGGCAGAGGGGTTTCAGAGGAGAAGATTAAAATGTGAAAAGTTAACGGACGACAAGTGATGGCAAAAGTTCACGTTGCCTTTGGCAAGGTGAGCTAAAAACTAATGACAATAACTCACATGATCCAATGGTGAAGAAGAGAAAATGCTGAACAAATAAAAGCAATCTGTATTCAGGGAAATAATATAAATCAAATAATCGATGAAAGTTGCTCAGATTTAAGGATACTTGTAAGTATACTGACAATATCTATACAACTGTGACATCAGGCAAGCAATACACATAATCTGCTTCAACAAATACTTGATCATCTGTTGTGTGGGTAGATAAATCTCACCCAGGTACAAGTTACAGCTGTAAAATAATAAGACACATATACATCGCATAAGTAAGACTACATACATCACATGAGTAAGACTACATACATCACATGAGTAAGACTACATACATAACACGAGTAAGACTACATACATCACATGAGTAAGACTACATACATCACACGAGTAAGACTACATACATCACACGAGTAAAACTACATACATCACACGAGTAAAACTAAAAACAACATAGGCACACTGATCATGACACACAAAACAAATTAAACAGAGAACAAAATAAATGAAATTGCAAGAATATGAATTACAATAACAAGAGATATATCTTGAATACACCAAAATTTAATTTATAAAATTTAATGCAATCTTTTGTGTAGTTTGCGTTGATTGAAGTACATATTGTATGAAAATTTTCATACAGAATATGACTTCAGTCAATGCTTTTACAACCCTATAGGTGTCAAACCACTAATTTGGTATATTACACAATCTGAACTCAACAACTGTAAATGGAGATATTTTCATCAAAAATCTTCAAGGGGGTACCTTTGCATTTGAACACTTATACTTGCAAATATCAGACAGCCACATACCTTATGAGGTTTTTTGGGGTTGATATTGCCTAAGGAATAGAAAGTAGGCCAACAAATGGTTAAAGAAACAAATTTGTTTGCTCTTTAGGTGTCAAACCACTAATTCACCAATCAGAGCTTAGAACATATACGAAAGTAGTCCCTTTTCAAGAAAAAAGTTCCTTTCACTTTATAGTATTGTGAAAACTACTGAATGGAGTGGATTAATTAAAATTGATAATGGAAGTTAAATATCTAGGGATTATTTTGAGCCCAAATTTGATGAACTTAGTTGTATTTTAATACCTCTATAGAGGATTTGATGCATGACCTATAAATACTGAATTTCTTGGGGATGACCGAGCTATTTTTAGAGTAGGTGTTTTCCGTAGCATGGCATTTCACTGCAAGACTTTAAACATGCCCTGATATTTTGACAGAACGTAGAGGAATCATGTACGTTTCAGAAAATATATGGTCTTGGAAAGGTTAAACTAAAGATAAAATGGCCAGGTAGGCTCGAATTTGGTAGAAAACCTTAAAGAAATTAATTAGTGGTTTCACAAAAACAACCAAAAATTGCTTCCAATACTTATAATTACATTTTTACATTCTGACGAAGCTTCAATTTTTAAGTCATGTGTCAACCTTTCAACCAATCACACAGGTCTTTCTACATGAAATGAACATATAATGTAAATATAAGGCCTTGATGTGCAACAGCACAACAAAAACTTAATGAAGTATACCAACACTGAAAGAGGGAATAGCATGCTTCACTTTGAACAAGATGAACTGTGAGCTAATGCTCACTTATGATACCCCGCATATATGTTTAATGTGCATAAACACCAACCAAGTCGGAAAACAGGAAGTAGGAATCTGATGGGTCCAAAAACGCTTACCATGATATGAGGTACCTATATGAAGCTTGTGACCACATATCAGATTCCTGTCATCAATAGTTGCTGAGAAAAATGCGACGAAAAATGTGCATATACAGTACACTCCAAGTGTATCAACGATCATACTCTCAGGTCCGACATATTCCTCCCAAAATGTCCGACAAATTTGAGAGTCAACACTCTCTAAGTCTGACTATTTGGTCGGACATTTTGGTCTTGGTCGGACGTGAGAGTGGATATTAAAAGATTTTTTTTTACATTTCTCGAGGTGAATATATTAAACATTTTGTGATCGATGCGTATTTGTAAGCGTACCTTCTTTCCAGTGTGTAGAATGTGCGGGTACGTAAACACCCTAGTGTATTTTTACCTTGCACCATATTCGCGCCAGGAAAGGTAGCTCCAAGGTCAATATTTGTCACGCTCGGGCACAACAGTCGTTCGATGCATAGGAGCACCTCATAATCAAAGAATTGTACAATAATTTCGAGTTACACCGTTTGTGTTTCTTTAATCTGTTTAATTTTAATAGATCTTTCTAGTACATATACATTTTACGATTACAATCGGAATGCTAGAAATATCATAACTTTTCCGAAATCTAAACTTTAAAATTATATACGCCGAGTCCAGCCTGGCTTGGATATCTCGAAAAAAAAATTCTTAACAAACCAAATTAAATTTGAGTAAAAACTCGACTTAAGTTTGCGTTTTGACTTTGTTTGTTTGGAGAAATCACTGACGATTTGAAAAAAAATAATCTGTTGTCATTTAAAACAGAGTCAGTGAGGTCGGTACGGCTGTGTACATGAATGAATAAGAGATAATTCTTTCGGAGTGTGATATCCATATAAAGGTGAAATAACGGATGCAAAAATCACCGGCTAAAGTTACACAATATTCCGTTTACAAATATTTCAAGTCCCTATACTTGTTCATCTGTGACAACAATATGTGTATTGGACTAGGTATTACAGCCAGCTTGATATGAATTAATTAGCTCAGGTTACAGGTGTCAATAATGGAAGGAACATCTTGTTGACACAAATTTTCAGGTGCCAGGGGGAGAACAATTATAATTAATTCTGTTTAATGTTGTTGTTTTTTATTACTATTTGTTTGTAGGTACATTTGCAGTCATTGAAGTAAATTTAAATTGAGAGTCAACACTCTCTAAGTCCGACAATTTGGTCGGACGTGAGAGTGGATATTTAAAGATTTTTTTTACATTTCTCGAGGTGAACATGTCAAACATTTTGTGATGGATGCATATTTGTAAGCGTACTTTCTTTCCGGTATGTAGAATGTCCGGTTACGTAAATACCCTAGTGTATTTCTACCTTGCACCATATTCGCGCCAGGAAAGGTAGCTCAAAGGTCAATATATAACTGAAATATTGTTGAAAAGTGACGTTTAAATACCCATAGCCTCATATAAATTATTGCAATAAAATATCGATTAAGTAACGAAATTGATATAAATTATTTTCCAGTATATTTAGCTTGTTCTACACTGTGAGATGTATTGCAACCGCCATTTTTTACTACAATCACGTGCGCATGCTCGCGTTTGATGGAAAGCTATAGCTATATTTAGATATTTTGTGATAATAATTTTATATTGTAAATCGATCCACCCTGTGATTTTTTTCAACAAGATACATTTTTTATAGTATATATTTTATTATAAAATACAATATTGAACTGATTTTTGATAACACTTCAATCATTGAATATCAATTTTTTCGGATGTTGAATATTTTATCCCCAGAATTGCACCCCCTGTTAGTATAGTTTTATTGCTTTATTTAAAAAAAAAATAACACCAAGAACATCGATGATACGAGTCTTCTTATTCAGAAATAAATCTACAGCAAAATAAAGGTATACATTTTTTGTACTGTGAACAAAATCGTCATTTTTATCTAGATTTATCGTCCAAAAAATACGGTACTCCTCTACTATACTAATTTGGATTAGGTGATGGGAATTAGGTGCCATCATCAAAATAAAGATTAAAAAATGTATTTCATGATAATGATGGCTGTTTAAAATTGTTTGTCATGCATTAGCTGTCAGTTGTAATATATAGGATGCAACCAATATACAGGAAGAGCCCCTACTGTGAAGCCATTCAATGAAAATAACAACCTGACCATATTGTTAAATAAGAATAAGAATTAGATAAGAAATTAAAATTTATAGAAGGCAAGGATTTATATAATTAACACATTAAGTCACATTTCATTTATTTAGCTTGGGTCAGTTATCAATTAAAAAGACAAAAATGGTTTTAAAAAAAATCTGTCTAATAAGTATTTAACTAAATAACGATATCATGACGTATAATAATTTCTCACCGTAAATGTATTTATTTTATTAAGATATTTATACACATATAAAAGAAAAAAGATATAAATTTATTTTTTAAGTACAAATAAATTGGAAGACGGCTTGAAAATCGAAAACGCAGAATAGTTATCTATGTTTATAAGTCTTAGTAAAAAGAGTCTTGAGCAACATTTTTTTTCACACCTGTGATTTGTATATCATGAATGCACGATGCGACAACATGCTGAGATGGGTGATGTTTTGACAGGTAAACTGTAAAAAAAAACCGTAGAATACACTAATAAAATATTATTTCACCTATCATCAGGACTCTGCAGACAGCCAATTTTCAAGAAAAAAAAACGGGATTTACGGATTTATGACCCATTCGCAATAAACAAAATAAAACTTAAATTTTACTGATTAATTTTAATCAAAATTTGCCTTTAAAGAAATAAATGTATAAATTATAATTATTTACCCGGGTTCGTTTGCCCTACATTTGGCAAACACGTAAAAGAGCAAACGCACCCGATATCGTAAACCGGCAACTGTCTGCAACAAGTGAAAGGGCCTTGGCATCGATTGTCGCGAGTACATAGGGACATATTAATATTCACTTCTAGTGCACTTAAAACATGGGTACTGCATGTTAATACATTTTATTCATGGATATTATTGTATATATATCGCCTGTGACAGCCGTTAACATATCTATACTTTCCGTACCACTGTATATCACTCATTTACTTCAGCTTTACTAAGATACGCATGTTTCTTTATGCACAAATTTATTGGTTAGCAGATTTTGGGGACGTTTCCTGTTTACAGTTTAACTATCTGAGAGTGGAGACTCTCACTCCGACCTGGGAGGATTTGGTCGGACATTTGTCGGACAATTTTAAGAGTGAAGTCCGACAAAACTCTGTGTCCGACCTGAGTGTTCGATCGTTGATACACTTGGAGGGATCTGTATGTTAAATGTGTATAAAAGCCAATTAAGTCGGCAAACCGGAAGTAGGAATCTGATGGGTCAAAAAACGCTTCCCACAAAATGGGGTACCTATATGAAGTTTGTGACGAAATATCAGATTTCTGCCATCAATATTTGCTGAGAAAAATGCGACGAAAAATGAGCATATATGGGCCCCAAAAACGCTTCCCACAATATGGCATACCTATATGAAGCTTGTGACCAAATATCAGATTCCTGTCATCAATATTTGCTGAGAAAAATGTGCATATATGTTAAATGTGTATAAAAGCCAACTAAGTCGGCAAACAGGAAGTAGGAATATGACGGGTCAAAAAATCCTTCCCACAAAATGGGGTACCTATATATGAAGCTTGTGACGAAATATCAGATTTCTGCAATCAATATTTGCTGAGAAAAATGCGCCGAAAAATGAGCATATACGTTCAACGTGTATAAAAATTAACAAAGTCAGCAAACAGGAAGTAGGAATCTGACGGGTTCAAAAACGCTACCCACACTATGGCATACCTATATAAAGCTTGTGACCAAATATCAAATTTCTGCCATTGATACTTCCTGAGTAAAATACGACGAAAAATATGTTGGACGGACGGAAGGACGGACAGAGGTAAAACAGTATACCTCCCTCCCCCTTCGGGGAGTGGGGGTATAATAAAACAGTATACTCCCCTCCCCCACCGGGGAGCGGGGGTATAAAAATATTATACAATTACTGTCTTTTGAAGGTGTGTGGATTTATTGACTTTTGAAAAAAAAAAAAATATTCACTGAGCCAGAAATACGAAGTGAATATAATTTTTTTTTCAAAAGTCAATTAATCCATACATTTACAGATTCAAAAGACATTAATTGTTTTATTCTATATTTTGAATAAAAAAACGTATTCAATGCCTCAGATTTAATATTCACTGGTGGAAAATGTCACATGTTACTTTTTCTAGAACAGGGAATTTTATCAAAAATGCTCTATTTTAAATTACTAAAAAAAGTAACATGTGACATTTACTGTCTGACAGTGAATATTAAATCTGAAGCATTGAATATGGTTTTTTTTAATTAAAAATAATAATATTTACCTATTAAAATGTTCTTGCAATTCTTTCATATATTCAATTACTTTCATTTCTCCGTATCTGCTCAAGCAAACATTGATCTAAAAGAAATCAGAAATCAATCAAATGGGTAATATGTATGAAAAGAACATTGACATTTGTGTGTTGCACAAACTGAAACCAGGGCCCGGGTGGCTCAATGACTTAGATAGTTGGATTACCTAACAATTCATACAAGCCTATCACCAATATGGCGTGGGTTAGCACCCGGCTTTGTAAATTACAAAAAAGGATGCATTCGACTCGCAGCCCCAAGTGACAAAGTTTACCAGTTGCTTGCCCATGGTCAATGATTCTCTCCGGGTACTCCGGCTTTTTCCACCACTAAAACTGGTCGCCATGATATAGTTGAAATATTGCTGAAAGTGGCATTAAAAACAATAAATCAATAAATCAAACAGAAAGCATTACAATAATACTGTAGCAGTAATTCTTTTTTTGGTGGAAGAAATCCGACTACTCAGAGAACAACCACTGACCTGCCACAAGTTACTGACAATCTTTTCTACATAAAGTTGTTTCTAGTATCCCTTGCCATGAGTGGAATCAAACTTGCGCTTAATTTATTCATGATAAGAAGTAATTTTCTAATATGTAGATATAAATCCAAGCACTATTTGATCATGACATCTTGCACAAAAGGAGCATGAAAAAAACCATTTATGCACGACATAATAAAAATATTAACATAAATAAGTTTGTTTGTGTATAGTGGTGTCCAACACATATTGTGTTCATTTTTGTTTTGTTTTTCTTCGTCTTGTGTACCCTATATTGACAGTTTCTCTGGATTGTCCATTTTTTTATTGCCCCTTCTGTATTCTCTAATGTTTATTTGCACCCAGTAAACTTGAGATTTTCTAATATTTACTAAATTTCTTCTTTTCGGCCCCTATCCATTGGAGAAAACCTCATTTTCATTTCTACAAAGCAGAATCTCTTTGCCGTAAAATGGTGATAATTGGCAGATGAAAGGCTCAAAGTGGTGAAAAATGCTTGCATGTCCTCAGCAAAACAGCTAAAATACTAAGCTTAAAGAGATGATGTGGTTTATTATTATAGTATCCTGACTTAAATCTGGTACCCTTCTCATTGATCTCAGATGTATTGTAAATACCTACTCTTTTCAAACCCTGCAGTGATTTCTCTCTTCTCCACTGATTATTCATCTTGTATAACATCCTAGAGAGTACATAAGATTCCATAGTCAGGGCTTCTTGGTTCTCTAAATTATCCATACTAGCTAATAAAACCTCACTTATTTTGTTGAATGCATCTGTAAAAAAAAAGAAATTAAATATCTATTCTTGTATTGCACAGCTAGAATTAAAAAATTTCTCAGCTGAAAGCAGTAACTCCTCTACCTTAGATTTATCCATAAATTTTTTAAAGTTTTATTTGTTTAACATTAATATTTTTCATTAAAGTTTTATTTTGTTATTTGTATTTATTTATGTATACTGGTGTCCAACACGATTTCCATATCAGATGATATTTGTGTCATTTAGCAGTAACACAATGGGTGTCACTAGTGAGCAGGAACTGCTAACCCTTCCGGAGCACCCAAGTTTCTCCCGTTTTTAGTGGGGTTCATGTTGCTCAGGGGTTGTAAGTTTTCTGTGTAGCATTTTGCAGATAATAGTTTGTCCTTTTTCTTTTAGCCATTGTATTGTCTGTCCTTCAATTTACTGCTTCTGGTTACCCCTTTGGTATCTTCAAACTTTTCTTAAAAAAAATAAATTATATAAACCATCAAGAAAAAAACATTAAAATGATGCCAATTTTTTTTTATCATCATGACCAATTTAATTAAAATTAGATGCTTGTTGCATCTAACATCTAACAACATCCTGTTCGGGGTCATGTAATAATAATATAACCTTTCATTCATCTTGACAGTCAAATCACATGCAAGTCAGTTAAAAATATTCTGCAATCAGGGCAACAGTTCTTAGACTTTACTCGGTTGTGATACCTAAAAATTTAGTAGGTTCATTCAGGGCTTTCACTATTTTTCAAATGTACCAGAACTTCACCATTTACGGGTAGTACTTTGTATTAAAATTTGAACATTTTCATGAATATCTTATACTCTTAAATATTAGGAGGTATCAAATACCATTTTAAACAGGTAAGAGTACCACTCTTTATTGAAAGGCCTGATCATTGCCGATTGGTGGATGGAAAATATGAGCTCTTTGCGTGACCAAAAACGGGATGTATTGATGTGTATTGCCAAAGAAAAAAAAGATACAACAAACATCTAATTTTAATTTGATTGCATTATGACTAACATAGAGAAAATACAAACCTTCTACTTGTGGTGTTACTAAAGACTTCATGTAGCATGTTGGGGGAGGTAACTCCATTTTCTTCACAGACATTTTATTCATCTTATTCAAAAACTAAAATTACAAAATCAAAATGCTATCAAAGAGGAAGGAAACCGAATTATAATGTAGTACTATAAAAACGTAATTACTTCTTAAAAAAGTAATAAACTACATTTTCTGGTTAAAAGCTATTAATTGGGTTATGTTAAAATCAAATATAAATTTCCCGTCTCCAAGGCAGCTGTCATATTTACAAAGGTAGTTATGTCACTCCTCCTTTTCTGGTTAATTCGAACATCAGATATTAACACAATACAATCAATAAAACAAGATGAACTGTGAGCTAATGCTCACTTATGATACCCCCACTCTTCGGCAAACAGGAAGTAGGAATCTGATGGGTCAAAAAACGCTTCCCACGATATGGGGTACCTATATGAAGCTTGTGACCAAATATCAGATTTCTGCCATCAATAGTTGCTGAGAAAAATGCGACTAAAAATGGACATACAAAATGTATGTTCAATGTGTATAAAAATCAACAAAGTCGGCAAACAGGAAGTAGGAATCTGATGAGTCCAAAAACGCTTCCCACGATATGGGGTACCTATATGAAGCTTGTGACCAAATATCAGATTCCTGTCATCAATAGTTGCTGAGAAAAATGCAACGAAAAAATGTGCATATACATGTACAATGTATGTTAAATGTGTATAAAAGCCAACTAAGTCGGCAAACAGGAAGTAGGAATCTGACGGGTCAAAAAACGCTTCCCACAAAATGGGGTACCTATATGAAGCTTGTGACGAAATATCAGATTTCTGCCATCAATATTTGCTGAGAAAAATGCGACAAAAAATGTGCATATATGTTAAATGTGTATAAAAGCCAACTAAGTCGGCAAACAGGAAGTAGGAATCTGATGGGTCAAAAAACGCTTCCCACAAAATGGGGTACCTACTATGTATATATGAAGCTTGTGACCAAATATCAGATTTCTGCCATCAACAGTTACTGAGAAAAATGCAACGAAAAATATCTTGGACGGACGGAAGGACAGACGGACAGAGGTAAAACAGAATACCCCCCTCCCCCTTTGGGGAGGGGGGGGAGTGGGGGTATAATAACAATTTTAGTAGGCTAGCAACCGACTTCACACACTAGATATGCAAAACTTCAGTAGCTAACTGTGCTACTATGTCTGAGACTTTTCAGTGGCCTAGGCCAAATTTTTGTGGTCTTGGGCTACAGTTCGGAGTTCGGTAATTTTGTTATTACCCTTATTCTCCTGCTATATTTTATCCCTATTCCACAGGTACTAGGGACTGGATAACCCCTTTTTTTTTTAAATACGAAAAATTGTATCATAGTATTCTTCGGTTATTATTTCCAATTTAATTACATGTTAATCTGATATAATTATATCATCACAAAATGACCCTTTCTATATACAAAAATGTACCAAACAGTTGTTTGCAGATGGATTTTTTAAAACAATGGTTTGGTTTAGAAAAAATAATTTTGTGATGATACAGGTATATATATATCAGATTAAGGTATAATTAAAATGAATAAATAGCTGAAGGATACAATACATTTTTTTCATAGTTTTGAAAAAAGGGGGTTATCCTGTTCCCTAATGAGATTATCCTGTCCCGAGTACCTGTGCCCGTGTTTCCTCGTGTGTTGTTGATTATGTAGAAAGACATCTGTAAACGTATTAAAAGTATAATAATTTATTAATGTCGTTGATTATGGCGATTTTTCTTGGTCCAGATATTTTTTAACAAGGAGTACTTTAAAAACATAAATTAACACCAATTATCGAGTTTTAAAGTAAAAAGTCCATCCATTCTCTTTTATTTTCATTGGATGCTCACAATGTGTAGTACTTGATGGCCAATCATCAGCTGTCACAACCGTTTTTCAGGAGTCCCCCATGCCAGGGCACCATCTTGGATCCTCTCTTGTTCCTATATTTCATTAACGACTTGCCATCTGTCGTCTCATCTACCACCCGACTGTTTGCAGATAACTGTCTTCTGTATAGAAAGATTAGAACCACAGAGGATCAGGCCATTCTATAGAGAGACTTGGACAACTTGCAACAGTGGGAAAACAAATGGTTAATGAGATTTAACCCTGACCTCCCCTGGTTCCATTCCTCTGTTATTTTTAGCAGGTAGATAAAGTGTTTGCTTCAGGATGTTCCGAGAGAACTAATGTCCTCGGTGAAGAGTGTGTGTCACAACAGCGTACGAATACAAACAAATATACAATCGTATTCGTTTTAAAAAGAAAATATCATTTTGCATAATATAAGTTTTGATTCTTTAATAGAACCTTTCCAGTTCCCTTGTAAGCAATCCAATAAAATTAAGCAGGTGGCACGTCGTGCACACAGTGATGGTAAAGCTTTCAGCCAATATCAACAAGACGGCGCGAACAATCATTTCTCGCCTCAACTCATTGAACCTTAAAAAGACCACGACATATGAAGCTGGAAATCCATGTCCTGGCTTTGGCAGACACAACAATGTAGCGACTAAATGATGGGAGAAATGGCTTCAACGATGGAACATATTTCCTTATGAAATTCTAGAGCAAATACTTTATCCACCTGCTTAAAAAAATAATATACTCAGAAGTCTCTAGACTTTACATTCAAATCACAGGTTAATCACGGTATCACCCAAAAGGATCCACGTTGATTTATTTCCGGTGTATTCCAACTTTTCAACAACACGTAAACCTTCGTAGTAAGGCACAGTCCATCTCAGTCATGGGGTTGTGTAAATGCCCAAAAAAGAAAGTAACAAACTTGTTTTGTTTTGAACATAGAGTGAATGTTTGCGAAAATTGTCTAGTCGCAAATCACCAAAGGGTAAGTTTCTACCTCACAGTGTCCTCGGGTCGTTTCGCCCCGAATTCCGTTCGCCCCGTGAGTCGTTTCGCCCCTATTCCCGTTCGCCGCGGGTCGTATCGCCCCGATTCCCTTTCACCCTGGGTCGTTTCGCCCTCATTTATTAATAGTGCTTTAAAAAATGAAATATGGAAAATACCATTGCAAATATTCGTATTTTGGATGTTGTTACATGGGTACTTTATTTTTGTCTTCCTCATAATTAACATGCTTTCTTGACGTGTTTTAATATTATGTATTGCTTCCAGGCCTTGACATTAACGTTTGTCCGATTGTCCGGTACCAGTGAAAACTGATGTCGGACCACACTGTGGTCGGACAAGTAGATCTTGTATTACGGTTGTCCGACGGGACAAGTGAAAAAATCAGAGCAGACCTCGACATTAACGTTTGTCCGATACCAGTTAAAACTGACTTCGGACAAGTAGATCTTGTATTACGGCTGTCCGATGGGATAAGTGAAAAAATCAGATTCCCAAACGTGCCGGTACGACGGACAAATCTATTTCCACTAGTATAAAATACTGGGTTTGTTGTATAAAAGAGCCTTGTTTGATCTCCAATTTGTCCATAATTTATTTTGATTAAAACTAAAGTGAAATGCCAGATCAAAACTCTTTTATTTACATATCATTTATCGTTACTCCATGTTTTGATGAAGTTCAAGGACATTGACAAAATTAAAGTCGCAATCTCAGAAACGCTTTAATGAACGGAAATATCAATATTTGAAATATAAGAACAAGAATCACTCCGGAACGGACATGTAAAAATTATCGGATATCAATTTGGCACCAAATTTAAACTTGTCTTTTGTGCAAAATACGATAGAGGACTTGATTTAGGCTTTTGGGAAATATTGAAACCTTTGAAATGGACAAATATTACAAGCTTTTTCCTGATCTGGTTGAAAAGATCCACTAATTTTTTTATTTCTCTGTGAATTTAAATAAAATACTAAAGCTTTATTTATATCACAGGCACTTGTTTCTGGTAAAAAAAATATACCTAGATACTGGTATATATAGTATCTAGGTATATTTTTTTTTACCAGAAACAAGGATTTATATAACACAAATATATGAGTTATTACAATTTGTGTGGTATTGGATCACAACATAGTAATATATCAAAAGGAAAAAGGGGGGGTTACATATAAAAATCATTGGTATGCAAGACTCCAATCAAGGTAGACAGAAATAAAAATGTGACATTGAATATATGTCCTTAAGATAGTTATGAATAAAAAAAACCCAGAACAAATCAGTTCAGGCAGCTTTAACTATTTACTAAATTTGGGCAGGGTAACTTCAGAGGGATCACGAAATAATGTTTCGATTAATCGTAATTGATTTCTCCCAGAAGTCTCCCCACTTCTCTCTGTTGTCTCCCACTTCTCCCTGTGAGCTCTCTGAAAGAGAAGTCACTTCTCCCTCTAATTTGAAAGTAGTGGGAGCCCTGGATAATTATTCTCTAGTTTTTAGCTCACCTGACCCAAAGGGTCAGGTGAGCTATTGCCATCACTTGGCGTCCGTCGTACGTCGTAAACTTTTTCAAAAATCTTCTCCTCTGAAAGTACTAGACCAATGGAAACCAAGCTTGGTCTGAATCATCACTAGGGTGTCTAGTTTCAAAATTGTGTCCGGTGATGCCGTGCACCAACCAACATGGCCACTGTTACTAAAAATAGAACATATGGTAAAATTGCAGGTTTTGGGTAATAACTCAAAAACCGTTAATAATATCAAAAATCTGACGGGGTAAAAATGATCAGCACATCAAGATCTACCTACCCTGCAATTTTGAAGTAAATCTGATTACCCATCTTGGAGTTATTGCCCTTTTTTCATCAAATTTGTAAAATTTTAATACTTTTCGTCTTATATTTCAAAAACTATAAGAGATAAAGGTTAACTTTAAATTGCGAAAATGTGCGGCATATCAAGATCTACCCACCCTGCAATTTTGAAGTAAATCCCATTACTCATTTTGGAGTTATTTCCCTTTTTTCATCAAATTTTCAAAATTTTAATACTTTTCGTCCTTTATTTCAAAAACTATAAGAGACAGATGGTAAGTTGAAACTGCAAACATGTTCAGCATGTCAAGATCTACCTACCCTGCAATTTTGAAGTAAATTTGATTACCCATCTTGGAGTTATTGCCCTTTTTTCATCATTTTTTATTATTTTTATTTTAATACTTTTTGTCTTATATTTCAAAAACTATTTAGAGATAGATGTTAAGTTTATTGCAAAAATGTGCAGCATATCAAGATCTACCTACCCTGCAATTTTGAAGTAAATCCCATTACCCATTTTGACCGATTATGCAAATTAGAAAAAAGGGGGGATGAAATTAAAAAAAAATCTTCTCCTCTGAAACTCCTGAGCCAATCTCAACCAAACTTTGCTGAAATGATCCTTAGGTGGTCCTCTTTCAAAATTGTGTCCATCAGCGCCGTCCTGTATCCAAGATGGCCGCCATTACTAAAAATAGAAATTTCTTCAAATGGCCAAAACTGCTCTATTTTAAGCCAGAAAGTGCCCAAATTTGAACTGTATAAGCATAACGATGAGCTTTTTAACATATATTACGGGATTTTTTATGAACTTTGAACTTTTACCGATTTTGACCGATTATGCAAATTAGAAAAAAGGGGGGATGAAATAAAAAAAAATCTTCTCCTCTGAAACTTTTGAGCCAACCTCAACCAAACTTTGCTGAAATGATCCTTAGGTGGTCCTCTTTCAAAATTGTGTCCGTCAGCGCCATCCTGTATCCAAGATGGCCGCCATTACTAAAAATAGAAATTTCTTCAAATGGCCAAAACTGCTCTATTTTAAGCCAGAAAGTGCCCAAATTTGAACTGTATAAGCATAATGATGAGCTTTTCAGCATATATGACAGGATTTTTTATGAACTTTGAACTTTTGCCGATTTTGACCGATTATGCAAATTAGAAAATTGGGGGGATGAAATTAAAAAAAAATCTTCTCCTCTGAAACTACTGAGCCAATCTCAACCAAACTTTGCTGAAATGATTCTTGGATGGCCCCCTTCCAAAATTGTGTCCGGTGATCCCGACTTCCAACCAAGATGGCCACCAAGCTCAAAATAGAAAAAAGGGTGGATGAAATTTTAATTGTCCATTGCTGCTTTAGTGTAAGTCAAAATGAGCTGAAATTTTAACTGCAGCTACATGGCAAGAAGTAGTTTTGCATATATTCCAGGTTTTTCTGTGAAATTTTTCTTTCAGCCGAGATATACCGATTATGCAAATTAGGCATATTTTTATAAAAGATCATATTTAAATCTTCTCCTCTGAAACCACTGAACCAAATTAAACCAAACCTGGCAGGGATGTTCCCTGGGTGGGTCCCTTTCAAAATTGTGTCCGACAGCCCCGCCCTCCATTCAAGATGGATGCTGTTACAAAAAATAGAAATTTCTTCAAATGGCCAAAACTGCTCTATTTTAAGCCAGAATGTGCCCAAATTTGAACTGTATAAGCATAATGATGAACTTTTTAACATGTATTACAGGATTTTTTATGAACTTTGAACTTTTGCCGATTTTGACCGATTATGCAAATTAGAAAAAAGGGGGGATGAAATTAAAAAAAAATCTTCTCCTCTGAAACTACTGAGCCAATCTCAACCAAACTTTGCTGAGATGATCCTTATGTGTTCCCCTTTCAAAATTGTGTCCGTCAGCGCCGTCCTGTATCCAAGATGGCCGCCATTACTAAACATAGAAATTTCTTCAAATGGCCAAAACTGCTCTATTTTAAGCCAGAAAGTGCCCAAATTTGAACTGTATAAGCATAATGATGAGCTTTTTAACATATATTACGGGATTTTTTATGAACTTTGAATTTTTACCGATTTTGACCGATTATGCAAATTAGAAAAAAGGGGGGATGAAATTAAAAAAAATCTTCTCCTCTGAAACTTATGAGCCAACCTCAACCAAACTTTGCTGAGATGATCCTTAGGTGGTCCTCTTTCAAAATTGTGTCCGTCAGCGCCGTCCTGTATCCAAGATGGCTGCCATTACTAAACATAGAAATTTCTTCAAATGGCCAAAACTGCTCCATTTTAAGCCAGAAAGTGCCCAAATTTGAACTGTATAAGCATAATGATGAGCTTTTTAACATATATTACAGGATTTTTTATGAACTTTGAACTTTTGCCGATTTTGACCGATTATGCAAATTAGAAAATTGGGGGGATGAAATTAAAAAAAAATCTTCTCCTCTGAAACTACTGAGCCAATCTCAACCAAACTTTGCTGAGATGATCCTTATGTGGTCCCCTTTCAAAATTGTGTCCGTCAGCGCCATCCTGTATCCAAGATGGCCACCATTACTAAACATAGAAATTTCTTCAAATGGCCAACACTGCTCTATTTTAAGCCAGAAAGTGCCCAAATTTGAACTGTATAAGCATAATGATGAGCTTTTTAACATATATTACGGGATTTTTTATAAACTTTGAACTTTTGTCGATTTTGACCGATTATGCAAATTAGAAAAAAGGGGGGATGAAATTTAAAAAAAAATCTTCTCCTCTGAAACTACTGAGCCAATCTCAACCAAACTTTGCTGAAATGATTCTTGGGTGGTCCTCTTCCAAAATTGTGTCCGTCATTTCAGAACACTGAACAAGATGGCCGCCACAGCCGAACTTAATTTAACATAGGACCCTATGGGAAATTCCCATAAAAATCTTTTTGTCTGAAACCATTTGCTCAATAAGAACAAAATTTTGATGAAATAGTCATTGGATGGTTCTCTTCCAAAAATGTGTCTGGCGGTTTGACCCTGCGATTAATTTTTTTTTTTACCTGCAATTTTGAAGTAAATCTGATTACCCATCTTGGAGTTCTTGCTCTTTTTTCATCAAATTTATAAAAAAAAATTAATACTTTTCGTCTTATATTTCAAAAACTATATTTAAATTGCAAAAATTTGCAGCATGTCAAGATCTTCCTACCCTGCAATTTTGAAGTAAATCCAATTACCCATTTTGGAGTTATTGCCCTTTTTTCATCAAAATGTTCTCAATTTTAATACTATCATCTTATATCTCAAAAACTATTAGAGATAGAGGGAAAGTTTAAACTGCAAAAATGTTCAGCATGTCAAGATCTACAAAAAATTTCCCACAGTTAAAAATGTGCGACAACTGTGAAGAGTTATTCCTCTTGAAATGCATTTTTTGTTGACTCACTGCTTTTGGTTACTCAAATAATCAAAGGGAAGCAACTCTATTACAAAATGTGAAGTAGGAAAAGCTAAATTTTGAGAATCATTGACATATCTGTTTTTTTACAGCAATTTTGATAACTTACATTAAAGGGGGAACCCCTGCCCACATTTTTTTGTAGAAGGGGTCTGCAATGATGAAGGCTACATTTGTTAATTTTTTTTTCCCGAAGTTATCAAGTTTTATTGACTGATGTTGTTATTATACCCAGGTGAGCTATACAGGCTCCTGAGAGCCTCTAGTTGTAATTTTTATTAATTTTTTCGGACAACTAAAAGATTGAGTTGGACATGTACTTTTTTTAGTTAGTTGTCCGAAGGGACAAGTTGAAAAATATGTTAATGCAGAGATTCCCAAACGTGCCGGTACGACGGACAAATCTATTTCCACTGGTATAAAATACTGGGTTTGTTGTATAAAAGAACCCTGTTTGATCTCCAATTTATCCATAATTTATTTTGATTAAAACTAAAGTGAAACGCCAGATCAAAACTCTTTTATTGTATCATTTATCGTTCTTCCATGCTTTGATGAAGTTCAAGGACATTGACAAAATTAAAGTCGCAATCTCAGAAACGCTTTAATGAACGGAAATATCAATATTTGAAATAGAAGAACAAGAATCACTCCGGAACGGACATGTAAAAATTATCGGATATCAATTTGGCACCAAATTTAAACTTGTCTTTTGTGCAAAATACGATAGAGGACTTGATTTAGGCTTTTGGGAAATATTGAAACCTTTGAAATGGACAAATATTACAAGCTTTTTCATGATCTGGTTGAAAAGATCCACTAAAATTTTTATTTCTGTGAATTTAAATAAAATACTTCAGTTTGCTTTATTTATATCACAGGCACTTGTTTCTGATAAAAAAAAATATACCTATATACCTAAATTTCTGAACGAAACAAAAAACCAAAACTCCCCCCCCCCCCCCCCCCCCCCCCCCTCCCCCTGCAAGTTAAATGGTCGGTCCCTTGGGCGATAAAGAATTTGAATTGGTTGTTTCTGAAGTGACACTGACAGTGGTAACAAGGCGTTCAACTTCTGGGAGACATGGTATATTAGTACTAGTGTCAATGACCGGTGGTGGATCAGACTCACATGAAGCACAAACAGTTTCACTACTGACACTAGCTTTATTCACGTCATCAACCTCATTGCTCTTGGGCAGTAAAAAAAAAAATTTAATCCAAAGGATTCAAGTTACCTGTACTTGCTTCCATCATTACTGGTAAAATTGTTAGCATATTATTTAGAATTATGCAACATCGTGACATTTTTATTTTTTATTTTAAAACTCAATTTGGCATATTTGCATATTCCGCTTCATCAATACTGCTTTCCTTTTTAGCTCACCTGGCCAAAGGCCACGTGAGCTTTTGCCATCACTTGGCGTTCGTCGTACGTCGTAAACTTTCACATTTAAATCTTCTCCTCTGAAACCGCTGAACTAAATTAAACCAAACCTGACAGGGATGGTCCCTTGGTGGATCCCTTTCAAAATTGTATCAGACAGCCCTGCCCTCCATTCAAGATGGCTGCTGTTACTAAAAATAGAAATTTCTTCAATTGTCCATTGCTGCTTTAGTACCAGTGATTTCAATAAGGGCTGGCACCCGGCGATATGTCGCCGCTTCAAACGAGTGAAATCGCCGGTTCGACTGTTAGAAACTAAAATATTTTTTCATTAAATAAAAGAAATATACAATATTTATTCACTCTTCCATCTTAAAGATTTTTAAAATCCACAATTATACAAAAAACAATGCATTTCAGGATCGATAGCAATGCATTTGTCAGGGGTTATCTAATACTAGGTGAATGAAACGAATTCATCCGAATTTATCATTGATCAGTGTCAATTCTATGCACTTATTATCATTTGATGTTCGATTAAGCGTTTAAATGGTAGAGTTATTTCAACTGAAAAATCTAGAGACATATCAAAAAGATAATTATGTTATCGATGGATAACTCATGAGATGCGCAAATGGAAAAGATTGAAGCGCCATGAACTTTTCTACCCCATTCTCGCCAGAAAATAAAAGCTCCACGGTCATCTTGAAATGGTCTTATTGCTTGCTAAAAAAAAATTAAAAATCATTTCTATGAAACCTTCTTTTTCATGCACTTGTAAACTACCTTAAAATGCCTCAGAATGAACCATTTTGAATGCAAGTGAAAACAAATTTCAAGGAGGGCAAGTATTTTGATTGCATTATCAAAACAAACAGTAACCAGGTCATAGACCTGAAAATGTTCAACTTTTAATTTCATTTGAAAAAGCTTTCATTTACCATTTTTAAGAATAATTTTATCACCACGCTATTGGGAATTTTCCCCCATGAAATTGAGAAAAAAAGAACCTTTTTCACATTGGGACTGCGGCCCCATAAACACAGTCGGGAAATCACTTCTATCAAATTCAATGTAATATGAAAGCTTTTATATTGGTAAATTCCGATAAATACGAACACCTTAGTCAGCATGTGTACTATGACACTTCCGGGAACAAAACATAATGCAGTGTCTTTGTGAAATCTGTAACCGAACAAAGTAAACTCCTTAGGATTTCGAATGCATCATGAACGACAAACCCTTGTACAAAAATTGCGGTAAAAGTGACGGCTGGTATATATACGGACATGGGGAAGAAAAATGTGGACATATTTCTTTTTGATCAATTTTGTGGCGATTTTTGCTATTTAGTGTGATTCTCAATGTCAATACATTTGTGTAATTTGTAAAATTATTCAACACCTTTATAAAATCTAACATCGAGAAATGTCACAAAATTGAACATCTGGTACATTAATTGAGGGAAATAAAAATGGTGTACAATTTGAAGTCATTTTTTTTTTATAATACATCTTTAAATACTTAAAACTGCAAGAGATTATCATTATTTTTGCAGATTTGAACTAGAAAATATGTCTATATATGAAATCTATCTGACACAATCCGTTCATGACAGAATGTGCATAAGAATACACTGGGGGTCAGATTTTAAATTTCAAGAATACCTTTGTTAGTGCTTGTGATGAGAATTAACTGTATGGTAGAATAGCATACATGTATATTTTACAAATAAATTAAAATGATAATCATTAATGTATGTTAAGGTATGAACTTTTTTGGTAGAATAGTATATTTTACAAATAATATGATAATGTACATACAGTGACTAAAAATATTCAAACAATTCCAAAATCCCTATATATTTCATATAAAACTGCAATTTTTTTCAAACTGAAGTCGATTGATGTCCGATTTTGATAATTTGTTCATCAACAAAAGCAGAATTAATAAAGAAAGTTTTTTTCTGGTAGCATATGGTAGAATGGTACATGTATAAATTTTACAAATGATTGAAATGAATTAAAATTAACAATACTTATATCTCTTCCACAAAGACTAATCCAAGTCCTTAAAAAAGTTAATTAATAAATGTTATTCTTATTAGTATACTTTTCCGCTAGGCATGCAGCACTAAGGAGTAAGAGCAAAGACTGATTGGCTCGGGTAATCAAAATAATGTGTCCTACTGGAGCGAAATGTCTTCCTGCAAACTGTTGTTTCAGTGAGCTAGCACAATAAAAATCTAACTAAGCGTGTTGGTCTAGTGCAAAGTGGACATTATTATCATCTCATCGAATGTAGCTTATTCTCGCCATGATATAGCTAAAAAATTGATCAATTGGCATTACCCACTCATCACTTAAGGTTATTCCAGAAACATGTTGTATGCACTAACTTAAATATCCAAGTTTTTATTACATTCACTGGGTTGATACTTCTGCTGGTGGATTAGTAGTCCCTGAGGATATGATCCACCCATGACCAGTAGTCAGTGTTTCAGCACTGACATGGTTTATTGTATTACTGAAATTGAAAGTTCCTAAGTAATGTACTGTAATTATAAAACTAAGATTTTCCTCCCTCATGCATAGGTTATCATATTTAGCCTAGTTTAGGCACTTTGTTTTTCTTGCTCACGAAGGAATTTAAATCATTTAGGGTTAGGGTTATGTTGTTTAACAACGTCACTTCCAACAATATATCAGTTATATCGTGGTGTTCATTTTTATTGGTGGAGGAAACCAGAGTACCAGGAGAAAACCACCGATCTGTCGCAAGTCGCTGACAAACTTATCACATAATGTTATATCAAGTAAACCTCAGTCCTCGAAATGATAATTTGAATTTACTGGTCCGAATCAATTTCTTGTATTTATTTTTAAAAGTAAACTAAATGAAAACTGAAAAATTTACTGGTCGGAACAAAGATTTATTGGTCTTGGGTTCTAGGACTGGTTCTCATTGTGTGGACTGACACCTCGGCATGGGTGGGATTCAAACTCACAACTTTAGTTGTGATAGGAACTGATTGCACAGGTAGTTGTAAATCCAACTACCATATGATCATGACCACGACGGCCCCTTAATTTATTTAGCGTTACAATCTTTTGGCTTAAAATTTACCTGATGGATATTCCAGAAACTTGTTGTACAGACTAAATTATATCTAAATTTCTATTTATGTTAATTGTATTTATTTATGTATACTGGTGTCCAACACAATCTCCAGATGATGTTTGTGTCATTTAAGAATAACATGTTGGATTCTAATAGTGGAGCAGGAACTGCTTACTTTTTCATAGCACCTGAGTTCACCAGAGGTTTTTAATGGGGAATTATATATTTTAATAGTGTTGCTCAATTTTTGTATGACTACGCAAATTTTGCAGTCATATCATGTTATGACAGAATGGCTTCCTTCGTAAGTCATGTTATGACAGAATGGTTTCCGTGCAATAACGTAAGTTGTAGTTGACGGATTAATCTGAATTTTTGTGAACACGATGATCCTTTGCACTAAATAATGGTTGGTATTGATTTTGGGTATTATAACCCTACCTATTTCCCAAATAAAAAATACATGTATTTATACCCCCCACAACGAAGTTGTAGGGGGGTATACTGGTTTCACCATGTCCGTCCGTCCGTCTGTCTGTAGACAAATCCTATGTCGTACGATAACTTGAGTTGTGTTTCTTAGAATCTTTTAAAATTGTATCAGCCGTTTCAGAGTTATTGGACTTGATATGACGGAAAATAGAATTTTTACCCATGTCGTATGATAACTTGAGTAGTGTTTCTCAGAATGTTTTGAAATTTTATCAGCAGCTTATCGGTGAAGAGAGGAGGATCCCTTTCATTTTTGACGATTTTCACTTTTGCCGTTCCAGAATTATTGGACTTGATATGACGGAAAATAGGATTTTGACCCTATGTCGTATGATAACTTGAGTAGTGTTTCTCAGAATGTTTTGAAATTGTATTAGCAGCTTACCGGTGAAGAGAGGAGGATCCCTTTCATTTTTGATGATTTTCACTTTTGCCGTTCCAGAGTTATTGGACTTGATATGACAGAAAATAGGATTTTTACCCTACATGTATGTCGTATGATAACTTGAGTAGTGTTTCTCAGAATGTTTTGAAATTTTATCAGCAGCTTACCGGTGAAGAGAGGGGGGTCCCTTTCATTTTTGGTCGGAACAATCAGTAATGTTTTGGTTATGGAAATAGGTTGGGGAGCGGGGTATATATCTTACAGTATTTATTTCTATTTTATTTCAAAAAGGGGTCTAAAAGGGCCAAATTCTGAAATTTCGCATATTTGGAAGGCATTTTAACACTTAAAATAGCAAAACAAAACAAAAATCCAAAATGCAATGTGCCCACCATATTACTGTTTCCAACACATTATTATTTGCCGTTTCAAGCAAAATACTGTCTCCACACTTGTTTTTAATATACACTTGTTCAACTTTTCCTTGTCAACATGCTATAGTCTTATCATGCTTCACTCTGCTAATTATCCCTTTATTAGTTTTCTGTGAAATGATTTGTCAACCATTGTTTGTTTTTTTGTCGGTTTTTTTTAGCCATTTCGTCCTTCTCAGAATTACTACTTCTGATTACCCCTTTGGTATCTTCATACTTTTTTTAATGTACAATATCACTGAATTAATGTATTATGTCACTGAATTAAATATTCTATGATTTAACCAATCAATTAACCATTTAAATCCTAGTAACAAAGATCTTTGTAATAGTTACTGGTATATTATTTTTTCAGTGTATTGTAAAGTCATATCTACAATGGTTACAAGACAGTGATTATAATCCAATATGTGTTCTATGTAACAAGAACCTAGCAGAGGAAGATTGTGGAGAATGTGTCAGACTTACTTGTTATGGTATGTGGCTCTTAGTGAAGCACTTTTTCATGTTGTATATTTCCAACTTTCATCACTTTGATGAATTTCAAAATTAAGATTGAGTATGGTCCATTTAAACTTTTTGGAGTTATTTTAGAAGCCAATTAACAATAAAAATATATCAATATTATAATTCTACAAAAAATGAAGATTTCAATCCTTTCTTCTTCATAGCATTTTAGCAACATGGAAGATAGATTCAAACATTTTAATTCGTTTTATGCATGCAAGTTTTTAAAGAATGAATACACATAAAGTTTATGAAAGAAGCTAGCATTTACTGCTGGCAGGGGCATAGCTGGAAGTAAAACTATGTGCAATCAAAGAACTTCGGCGAGGGGTCTGAAGCCCCCCGGAAGCCCAGTGTTTCTAGCAATTAGAAAGGATATTCCTGTTGTTAAATCGCTCCTTTTTAGCTCACCTGGCCTTTAGGCCATGTGAGATATTGTCATCACTTTTCGTCCGTCGTCTGTCGTCCGTCCGTCAACATTTCACATGTTAATCTTCTCCTCAGAAACCACTGGACCAATTGCAACCAAACTTTGGTGGAATGGTCCTTGGAAAATCCCGACTTCCAACCAAGATGGCCGCCAAGCTAAATATAGAAAAAAGGGGGGATGAAATTTTAATTGTCCATTGCTGCTTTAGTGTAAGTCAAAATGACCTCAAATTTTAACTGCAGCTATATGGCAAGGAGTAGTTTAATATTTATTTCAGGTTTTTCTGTGAAATTTTTCTTTCAGCCGATATATACCGATTATGCAAATTAGGCATATTTTGATAAAATATCACATTTAAATCTTCTCCTCTGAAACCGCTGAACCAAATTAAACCAAACCTGGCAGGGTGGGTCCCTTTCAAAATTGTGTCCGACAGCCCCGCCCTCCATTCAAGATGGCCACTGTTACTAAAAATAGAAATTTCTTCAAATGGCCAAAACTGCTCTATTTTAAGCCAGAATGTGCCCAAATTTGAACTGTGTAAGCATAATGATGAGCTTTTTAGCATATATTACAGGATTTTTTATGAACTTTGAACTTTTGCCGATTTTGACCGATTATGCAAATTAGAAAAAAGGGGGGATGAAATTAAAAAAAAATCTTCTCCTCGGAAACTACTGAGCCAATATCAACTAAATTTTGCTGAAATGATTCTTGGATGGCCCCCTTACAAAATTGTGTCCGTTGATCCCGACTTCCAACCAAGATGGCCACCAAGCTAAAAATAGAAAAAAGGAAGGATGAAATTTTAATTGTCCATTGCTGCTTTAGTGTAAGTCAAAATGAGCTGAAATTTTAACTGCAGCTACATGGCAAGAAATAGATTAACATATATTCAAGGTTTTTCTGTGAAATTTTTCTTTCAGCCGATATATACCGATTATGCAAATTAGGCATATTTTGATAAAAGATCACATTTAAATCTTCTCCTCTGAAACCGCTGAACCAAATTAAACCAAACCTGGCAGGGATGATCCCTGGGTGGGTCCCTTTCAAAATTGTGTCCGACAGCCCCGCCCTCCATTCAAGATGGCCGCTGTTACTAAAAATAGAAATGTCTTCAAATGGCCAAAACTGCTCTATTTTAAGCTAGAATGTGCCCAAATTTGAACTGTATAAGCATAATGATGAGCTTTTCAGCATATATGACAGGATTTTTTATGAACTTTGAACTTTTGCCGATTTTGACCGATTATGCAAATTAGAAAAAAGGGGGATGAAATTAAAAAAAAATCTTCTCCTCTGAAACTACTGAGCCAATCTCAACCAAACTTTGCTGAAATGATTCTTGGATGGCCCCCTTCCAAAATTGTGTCCGGTGATCCCGACTTCCAACCAAGATGGCCGCCAAGCTCAAAATAGAAAAAAGGGTGGATGAAATTTTAATTGTCCATTGCTGCTTTAGTGTAAGTCAAAATGAGCTGAAATTTTAACTGCAGCTACATGGCAAGAAGTAGTTTTGCATATATTCCAGGTTTTTCTGTGAAATTTTTCTTTCAGCCGAGATATACCGATTATGCAAATTAGGCATATTTTTATAAAAGATCATATTTAAATCTTCTCCTCTGAAACCGCTGAACCAAATTAAACCAAACCTGGCAGGGTGGGTCCCTTTCAAAATTGTGTCCGACAGCCCCGCCCTCCATTCAAGATGGATGCTGTTACAAAAAATAGAAATTTCTTCAAATGGCCAAAACTGCTCTATTTTAAGCCAGAATGTGCCCAAATTTGAACTGTATAAGCATAATGATGAACTTTTTAACATGTATTACAGGATTTTTTATGAACTTTGAACTTTTGCCGATTTTGACCGATTATGCAAATTAGAAAAAAGGGGGGATGAAATTTAAAAAAAATCTTCTCCTCTGAAACTACTGAGCCAATCTCAACCAAACTTTGCTGAAATGATTCTTGGATGGCCCCCTTACTAAAAATATAAATTTCTTCAATTGTCCATTGCTGCTTTAGTATAAGTCAAAATGAGCTCAAATTTGAACTGCAGCTACATGGCAAGGAGTAGTTTAGCATATATTCGGGTTTTTTTTTTTAAATGTTTCTTTCAGCCGATTTATACCGATTATGCGAATTAGGCATAATTTGATAAAAGATCACATTTAAATCTTCTCCTCTGAAACCGCTGAACCAAATTTGTGTCTGGTTGTCCCGCCCTCTGACCAAGATGGCTGCACAGTTGTACTTAGTTTAACATAGGACCCTATGGGAAATTCACATAAAAACCATCTTGTCTGGAACCAGTAGCTCAATTAAAACCAAACTTTGATGGAATAGTCATTGGATGGTCCTCTTGCAAAATGGTGTCCGGCAGTTGCGCTCTCCCGCCAAGATGGCCACCACAGTGCAATTGCGTTGTTATTGAAAGCAGCTTTGATCCAGGTGAGCGATTACAGGCTCCTGGGAGCCTCTGGTTTTACCATCACGTTTCATACAGAAAACATGCATTGGTTGACAGAACACTTCAGGAAGTTAATATATATGAACAAAGGAAATATGAGGTACAACACCTGTTAAAAAAGAAATGCCTTGATTCCTGAAACCTGCGACTTATTCCTATAAATTCAGTTTTATATATACCGTCTGCCTTGGTTATTAAAATTTTATTTTTTAGAATACTAGCAAATCATCAATGTTTGTTCTGATGGATACTAAATATTTGCCTTTTAGAAAGCTTTGCTGATTAACGGAGATGTTACAAAGTACAATTGAAAAAATATTTAAACAAAAATAGGAACACGTTATTGCATGCACCTTTTGATTCGCAGTCTATTCATATTGCCATATTGTCCACTTGTTTTAAGTGTTATTTTGTATATTTGTAATAAAAATTTGGCAATACAAAGTAATTCACAATGATGAAAGTAATGAATTCCTGTTGTAAAAATCAAAACACATAGTAGTTTGCGTTATTTATTTTATATTTGAATTTATTGTCCGTAGCCAAAGTCAATATGACGAGATTTTCCTAAAGTAAATGAGCGCATGACTCTGTCAATGTCAATGTCAATGTCTCTGTGCACATGCAGTACAGCTAAAGAAGTCAGGCGGTCCTGCAGCATTGTTGTCCTCAAGTACGTTTTAAGGCGACAGAGATCAGAGAATGATCTCTCCATCGTAGCTGTGCTGGCAGGCATGGTGAAAAGTATCAACAAAACGGTGCTGATCGAAGGATAGAGCTCTTCGTTTGTGATGTTAAGGGTGTCCTTCAGATTCGATGGTTTAGCGGTTGTCAATATTGCCCAACGAGCTTTCCACCTTTTGATTTAGGTTTTAAGCATAACTATGCTGCAACGTAAATCGGTTTTGTATGTGTCAAATATAACGTTTACAGTTTCTGGTGTTAGTCTAGGCAAGTTCATTGGTATCAAGTATTATGCCTGGTATCTGCCGCCATTTTCAAGTAATCTCGCGGTAAGCTCTGTTATGTAATAGTCCAGAAACGGGTAGTACATAGACCGCTGCCAAAACTGGCTAGGGTTATCAGTGGGATGACCAGCTCGGTTGATCTGTCAGCCCGGTCTCCTTGGAATAGTCGGTAGAATTTCAAACTGATCGGCAATAGAAACAGCCATATCAAATAACGAGTCCCACACAGTTTGGTCGTTTCGTTCCAAAGTTAACTGATTAATAACGACTTCACTCTCTTGATTTTAAAATGTGTTCCGCTGATACAAGCGCGATAATAAATATGAATCTTAAAATAGTGGCAAGGTACTGTCCGGATTTTTCGTCTCCATCTTGTTGTAGTTGTTCTAAAGCGTGTACAACAACAGGAAATGACACACGAAAAGTGTACAAGGAGTCTGCACGGCTGGTCCAACATGTCTCGCACAAAGTACACAATTTCCTGCGGCCGTCAAGTGCATCTCTTGTAATGTCATCGTCGGCTAGCTGATCGTAGAAAGCCTGTACTTTTTTTTTGCCGAATAGTCAAATGCGAATGCAGTGTCCTGTATTGTGCCCATTAATGTCCGTACACTAGCGTCTTTACAGCTGTGACCAATTGCTAGGTTTAAGCAATGGGACTTGCAATGCACGTATACCGCCTCAGGAAAAAGCTGTCGGACATGCGCTTGAACCCCCTGGTGTTTTCTGGACATATTTGCTGCCCCATCATATCCCTGGGCTCGTAACTTATCACCATCTACTTCATACTCGTCATCATATCGAGCAATAATGTGGCGAGAGCTTGACCACGTGTACTTTTTGCATGAAGAAAATCAACAAATTCTTCTCTAATTTCAACTTGTCCTGTTGAACGATCAACAAACCGTAAACACAACGATACTTGCTCTTTAGTTGATTTATCGGTCGTTTCATCGGCTAGCAGTGTGAAAAATCTGCTGTTATTATAATCTTGTATCAATTTGTTACAGATCTGTTTGCCGATTATAGACAGTAGCTCATTTTGAATGTCAGATGAAGTGTTTTTTGCCTTTGGATTAACAGGGCATGTGAGATGATTATGTAAAACTTTGTCCTCTGTGACTCGATACTGTAAAATGGCCATGAAATTGCTCCGATCTTCAGTATTCTCCTCTAATAGCGATGTTTTGCCTACCGCATAAAATAAGATTTTCTATGATTTTCCTCAAAATGTGCTTATTTATCTCAACTTGTTTGGCCCTACTTGACTCTAAAGAAACACTGATTGACGGTTTTGAATCAGAAGTAATTTGAAGGAAATTGTCGGCCATCTCAAAAAACTTGTAATGACTAGAATCACTTTTCTCGTGGCATTTAAAGTATCCAGAAATGTTACTCCAATCTGTTACAGGATTTATAAAAGTCTTTTCTTTTGCATCTGATTTTCCAAATAGTGAGCACGGTGCACAATATAACGCATCATTCAAAACGGAGTATCTAAGCCATTTGTGATCTTTAAACCATGCACTTTGAACCTTCCGTTGATTACCATTTTTCATAACTCTTAAAATTAATATAATGCATATTAAATATTTGGGTGATCGCACATGAAACACTACAAAATATTACTTATACCCTCTTTGAAACAATTATGGATTCTTGCGACAATACACTATTATGCTGCTGAATTGAATTCGAAAACTAATATTGTAATTCTGACCTTGGCTTTGCCGCGAACGATATTAAGTATTCCAATAAAGATATCAATCTTCATGTGCAAGAAAAAATAGTCGTTGCATTTTGGAATAACCTTCATAAGGTACGCTAGGTCTAAAATCTGATCGTATAAAAAATTAATCGAAAATTTATTTCAATATTGAAATGAAGAAATAAACATAGCGGCCTTATAAATTCAAGGCCTTACTGTGACTTAGTTTGAGATGAAGAACGACAATCATTTCCAAGTGTCTTTTCGTGCTAATAAGTTCTTTTCTTCAATTAGTAGGGATTTTTGTGTCATAAACAATTGCCCAATATCCATTATTTTTCTATATTTGAAATTATATTATAAATACCGGAAGAAAAACCTGTCATCGTAAAAGCAATCTCCAGAATAAAGGTCAATATCATCTTTCTTCAGAATTTTTTTTTATAATTAAATGATTATTGATTATATGGAAAAAGTGGGATTCTTCCCATGTCAGTAATAATATTTTTTAGTGCAAGCAAAAAAAATTTTTTTTGCCGAAATAATGTGCAAGCAATTGATTTTTTGCGCAAGGTCAGCTACGTGCCTGGCTGGCATTCTAAAGGTCTTTCTGACAACTCTTGTGAATACCTATTTTAAACAGTAAATATTATAAACAAAATTAAAAATTGAAATTTTAGTTTAGATTCGTCGAAAAATATCTGATGACTTTTCACTAAGCGGGCCTAAGCGCTTGTTCTATCATTTACATGTATCATGATAAAGTTCAAACAGATTAAGCTTGAAATCATAATTAAATAGCGATGGCACTACCTGGGTACATTTTTTTTTATAATCGAACACCAGTGAAAATACAAGATAGAAAAAAAGTATGATGTCTGATATTTCTGTGTCTTGTATACATGTGTAACTAATCAATTGATTCCATAGATGTACAGGTTTTTACATGATGCATTGATGTTGTAAATCTTTTTTTTCAGATGTTTTTCACTGGTTTTGTTTGAACAAATATGCACAGAAGATGCCTCCTAATACAGCACCTGCAGGTTATACATGTCCTTGTTGTAAATCTGGGATGTTTCCAGCACAGAATGTGGTATCTCCTATAGCTGAGGCACTTAGACAGCATCTTTCTAAAGTTAACTGGGCCAGAGCAGGTTTAGGGTTACCATTGGTACGGTATTTAAAAAATAGATAAGAAATATGTATAAAAGCATTGACAGAGTTTCAAAATTATAGTTAGATTAAAAAATCCCAAGATATTTTGATTTTTGTAAATATCCTTGATTTGTATTACAAGAATGAATTTCTCAGAGCAATATCACATCAAGGTGAAGCATGAGATGTGAGATGGGATGAGAAGTCCAGTTCAAGCAAAACATATCAACGATTGAATGTTTGTAAAGGAATTGTCAATATAAGGTCATGTTACAAATCAACTATAATATTTTGTAACATGCTGGTCACTTGATAATATATATTGTTGCATGTTTATTATAAAATCAAGGGATATTTACAAATCATCTATAGATAAAATTATTATACCTGACTGTGTAGGAATGTTTTCTATTGGATCATTCATAATCACATGACCATAGACAATTATTGATGTTCAGTGGAACCCATAAAATTTCCCCAGGACAACCTTGTTGTCAACCTCAACAATCAATATTTTGTTTCAGCAGAAGTGTGACAATAGTATTGTCAACCTCGACAATCTCCCTGTTTTCTTTTTCTTTTAACCGACATTGTACGTTCATTGTAATTATTTTATCAGTGATGATTTTTTTCTGATTTTTAGTTCACCTGGACCAAAGATCCAGGTGAACTATTGGCCTCCGTCGTCTGTAAACTTTTCACATTTCAAGCTTCTTCTCCGAAACCACTGGGCCAATTTGAACCAAACTTAGCAGGAATGTTCCTTGGATGGTCCTCTACAAAGTTTCTGTTTTTCGTTCCAGTCGGATATTCAACATGGCTGCCAGGGCCAATAATATGCACTGATTGGCTGAAATTTCAAAGATCTTCTTCTCTGAAACTAATGAACTGACTGAACCCAAACTGTAAATGAATGATCATTGGAATGTCCTTTACCAAGTTTCTGTTTTTTATGCCGATCGGAAATCCAAGATGGCCACCACCACTGGACATAGATTAACATTGGACCCTATGGGAAAATGTTCAAATGCCTTCTTCTCAGAAACTACAAATATGATTAAAGCCAAACTGTACATGAATGTTCATTGGATGGTTCTCTACAAACTTTAGGTTTTTTGTACCAATATGAAATTCAAAATGGCAGCTATGGCAGGACTTAGTTTAACATTGGACCCTATGGGAAAAATGTTTCAAAACTCTTCTTCTCTGAAACCACATGAACAATTGAAACCAAACTTCCCAGGAATGATCATTGTAAGGTCCTCTACAAAGTTTCTGTTTTTTATGCCGATCAGAAATCCAAGATGGCCGCCACCGCAGGACATAGATTAACATTGGACCCTATGGGGAAATGTTCAAATGCCTTCTTCTCAGAAACTACAAATCAGACTGAATCCAACTAGACATGAATGTTCATTGGATGGTCCTCTACAAAGCTTAGGTTTTTTGTTCCGATATAAAATGGAAGATGGCGGCTACAGCAGGACTTAGTTTAACATTGGAACCTATGGGAAAAGTGTTTCAAAACGCTTCCTCTCTGTAACCACATGGACAATTTAAACCAAACTGCCCAGGAATGATCATTGGAAGGTCCTCTACAAAAGGTAGGTTTTTTATGCCGATTGGAAATCCAAGATGGCCACCACTGCAGGAAATAGATTAACATTGGACCCTATGGGAAAATGTTCAAATGCCTTCTTCTCAGAAACTACAAACATGATTAACGCCAAACTGTACATGAATGTTCATTGGATGGTCCTCTACAAACTTTACGTTTTTTGTTCCGATATGAAATTCAAAATGGCGGCTACGGCAGGACTTAGTTTAACATTGGACCCTATGGGAAAAATGTTTCAAAACGCTTCTTCTCTGAATCCACTTGGACAATTGAAACCAAACTGCCCATGAATGATCATTTGAAGGTTCTCTACAAATTATTTGTTTTTTATGCCGATCAGAAATCCAAGATGGCTGCCACTGCAGGAAATAGATTAACATTGGACCCTATGGGAAAATGTTCAAATGCCTTCTTCTCAGAAACTACAAATATGATTAAAGCCAAGCTGTACATGAATGTTCATTGGATGGCCCTCTACAAATTATAGTTTTTTTTTTTCAATATAAAATTCGAAGTGGCGGCTACAGCAGGACTTAGTTCAACATTGGACCCTATGGGAAAAATGTTTCAAAACGCTTCTTCTCTGAATCCACTTGGACAATTGAAACCAAACTGCCCATGAATGATCATTTGAAGGTCGGAAATCCAAGATGGCTGCCACCGCAGGTCATAGTATTAACACAGGACCATATGGGAAAATACAGAAATATTTTCTTCTCTGAAGCTATTGCACTGATTGAACCTAAACTGTGCATCAATCATTGGAAGGTCCTTTACAAACTTTGTGTTTTTTATGTTGATCGGAATTCCAAGATGACTACCACTGCAGGACATAGTTTTTACATAAGACCAATTGGTTCTTTTTATAACCAGATGAACAATACAGGCTCTGGAGAGCCTCTGGTTAAGAATTCAGGTGATAAGAGGTGATGTTTTCAGCAAATTGGATAGTTTCACTAGTCGGACTCCAAAATTAGATTCTGTCCTGATGATATATGAAAGCTGATTTGGGTTGGTTGAGATAAAACCTTATTAATTTTGACCAAGGTGCCAGTATATCAGTTTAAGTGGTATTTATTTTTCCAGATAGAAGAATCAGAAGTCCCATTAGAACCTCCTCCACAATTTGTAGAGAACAAAAAAATTGTACAAGATACTCCAGTTAAAAAAGAATCATCACAAGCCACAATGTTAGTAAGTCCTGTAAAATCTTCTCCAAATCATACACGTCCTAGTGCCCATGTATCACCTACGATCAACCCAATGACAACACAACATAGTGTAATTAGTGTAGACAGTGGAACATCAGTTAGAGGATCTGATAAAGCGTATGGTGTAGTAGGTACGTATAATATCAACTGATGTTTTTATAGTGTGTTGCAGGATTGGATGGATTATAACATATTTCAGTTAAAGTCAAACTTAACAGTCACTTTGAATTAGCATTTACCAGCTGTAAGCGACTAGATTAAAACCCTCCCGACCTGATTTATGTGTTATTTAAACTCGAATAAGTTGTCAAAGTTTATCCCATCATATAACCTAAAAACTGTAAGTTTACCAGTATTTAACAGTCACTTTTTATTCTAGACTTTAAAAAATGATCATTAATTTTCTTTCAAGGTGAATACATGATTGTACCAGTTAAGCTATCAAATTATTGAATAATTAAATGTAAATCATTAAGAAAAAACATAGAAGCATTACAAAGTGACAGCCATGTTTTCTAATAAATTACCTTCCAGTGACAGTAATACATGAATCATTATGGCTTTGAACTGAAAATCTGGATCGAGCAATTTTAAATAAGCGGTTGATTGTCAGTTTTTCTTTATCCCAATTGTGACAACTTGACTGTATATTGTCAGGGTGGACAACGTACGTCATACATCCAGGTATTTTTTTTATCAAAAACTTTATAATGGCGGAAATTTTTCAACCACCTGACAAAATAAAACTCATTTTTATACTATTTTAACAACGAACCTGTATGATAAAAGCCAGACCAAAGTACCCTACGGACTTGCTTGGTACTATTTACATCGATAATATTCAAAAAGCTGTTGTCATTTGTCTAATCATTCCGACAATATTTTCTTTTGATGCTATATCCAGCATAAAAAAATACCCGGATATATGACGTATTTTGTCCACCCTGGATCCAGCATCAAAAGGAAATGTTGTCGGAATGATTTGACAAATGACAACAGCTTTTTATACGTCTGTCTCGAGACGGGCCGTATTATGTGATTGGGTATGGTGGGCGTCCACACAGGTTTCTGCACAATAACTTTAGTTCTATGTATCGGATCTTTACCAAACTTGGCCACATGAATCCCCTGTGGAAGGGGAAGAGCCCTAATTATTTTGGGGTCATTAGGTCAAAGGTCAAGGTCACAGTTACTATAAATATAATTTTTGACAACAGGGTCGTTTTTGCATGATAACTTTAGTTCTGTATATTGGATCTTTAGCAAACTTGGCCATATGATTCCCCTGTGGAATGGGAAGAACCCTATTTATTTTGGGATCATTAGGTCAAAGGTCAAGGTCACCGTTACTATAAATAGAATTTTTGACAACAAGGTCGTTTCCACATGATAACTTTAGTTCTGTATATTGGATCTTTACCAAACTTGACCACATGATTGCCCTGTGGAAGGGGAAGAATCCTATTTATTTTGGGGTCATTAGGGCAAAGGTCAAGGTCACTTACTCTAAATAAAAAATTTGACAACAGGGTCGTTTCCGCACGATAACTTTAGTTCTGTATATTGGATCTTTACCAAACTTGGCCACATGATTCCCCTGTGGAAGGGGAAGAACCCTATTTAATTTGAGATCATTAGGTCAAAGGTCAAGGTCACCGTTACTATAAATAGAATTTTTGACAACAGGGTCGTTTCCACATGATAACTTTAGTTCTGTATATTGGATCTTTACCAAACTTGACCACATGATTGCCCTGTGGAAGGGGAAGAATCCTATTTATTTTGGGGTCATTAGGTCAAAGGTCAAGGTCACTGTTACTATAAATAAAAATTTTGACAACAGGGTCGTTTCCGCACGATAACTTTAGTTCTGTATATTGGATCTTTATCAAACTTGGCCACATGATTCCCCTGCGGAAAGGGAAGAACCCTATTCATTTTGGGTTCATTACCATTATACCGTTTGATAATTTATATAGACGGGCGTATTTTGTGATGCACACATTTCTTGTTGAATATTATCAATGTAAATAGTACCATGCAAGTCCGTATGGTACTTTGGTCTGGGTTTTATCATACAGGTTCGTTGTTAAAATAGTATAGAAATGAGTTTTATTTTGTCAGATGGTTGAAAAATTTCCGCTATTATAAAGTTTTCGATAAAAAAATACCCGGATGTATGACGTACGTTGTCCACCCTGATTGTGGTGATCAGTATAACAGTAGAACGTGAAGAAAAACACAAACCTTCCATAAATTACTGCCAAGCTTTTCACATAGGATTTTTATATTCTGGATGGGAGGAACAAGTCAGGCTTGCATAAACTGAAGATCAACAGCTGCAGAAATCACTGCCAGAGATCTTAATTTGTAAATATATACACTGTCATTATGCAACAGTGATGAAATAGTCTACAAATAGTACAGAAATAAAATTAAACAAACATAAAAATATAAATTTTATATGAAAAGTAGTTCACAGAGTAAACTTGTTACATTTGTATTTATTTATCTGTCTTTGATTTTATTCATTTTTAGACCCAAGGAAAATGTTCGATACTACTAAAGACGACCGTTTAAATATATCTAGTGACCATGATGACAACAAATACAGAAGAAGAACGGCTATGGAATGGTTAAAAAACTGGCTTAAGTAGGTACAACATTTGTTATGATATCATATTATGTAAAAGCTGTGATTTGGCAATTCATGTCACATGATTAAATTATAAAAAACATAAAAACTAGATCTTAATAAAAATCAAAATTTATTAATTTTAGAATACTATAAATAGATTATGAAATCCAACTTAGAATACAGGGCTCACACTACCAGGTGAAGAAGTCACCTTGTGAAGATTGATTTTGCTTTCTCTTTGGTCAGAAGTGAAGTACAAGTAGCTTTGCATTTTCAATAGTCACTCTAAGGTGCACACATATTGTAACCATGAATGAAAATGGCAAGATTGTGTTTATTGAAATCCATTTGATTCACTACCGTATACGGCCTTATATTATCTGCATTGGTGCATTATCTGCACTCCCTTTTGCTCCCAAAGTTTTGGGAGAAAAAACCTAATTCGGGTATATAATCTGCATTAACTTTTAATCCGTTCATATGGAGGACAAATGCGTGAATAAAGCTTAAAATCTGGCAAAAAAAATGTGGAATGCAATGAAAAATGTGTTCAGTTATCGATAAAAATGGAGTAGGTCGGTATAACATCTTTTTAAAATATTTACACAAAGCTTCCTGAATCCTCCTTTTTGTGTCGTTTTTGTATAGAATCCTTAAATGTGTTTGTTCTTCCGCGATTCGATTTGTGCCATGTGCTTTCTTCATCAACAAACAATTTCGCACATGCGCAAATGCTTTCCCAAATGAGTTCACTGTCAGGTCGCATGAATATTGCACGGGTAAACATTGGATTCAAGAAAATAAAATAGCGATGTATTTCCTTCGTTCTAGGCTATTTACGTATGATATTATGAAAAATTTCAACTGCAATTAGTATAAAACATCGAATATTGGCAACTTTTAATATTTAAAAAAATTCAATTCTATGCCTTTAAAGTGAAAGATTAAAACAGTAAGCAATTTTAAATAAGAAATACAGTAGAGTTCGTTTATAGCGAACAGGCTTGTAACGAAATCAGGCTTATAAGCGAAGTAAAGATAAATTCCCGTCCCATCGTTATTTAAACAATGTATTTGTGAAGGCCTATTACAAATTTTTTATAACAAAATCAGGCTTATAACAAAGAGAATTTTAAACCCAAACAACGTTTTTATTACTCAAAATTGACATGATATAACAAAGAAAATTTCTGAACAAACAAATCGTTTACCTGTCTTCCGTTACGCACGGACGATCACATATTAGAATGGTCAAGTGCACTTGACACTTTCGTTATTGATAATTGAAAAATCAATAATTCCACCTTTAAATATTCAAACAATAAAATGGGTATTAATGATGTGATTAACAAGTTGTCAATTAATAACACACGTGCTAATTTATTGCATTAAAAATTAATAAAACGTAATCTAAATTTTAATGAATGGATGCACAAGCTAAAGAAATTAAAAACAAAGTCATGTGTGAGATTAATTCATTCGCTATTGTTTATTTTTTCTTTGATGATAGACTCTTTAATTAAACAACAAATTGCATGGTCTCAAGGTTCATCTAAATACCAAAAACAAAAGAAATGTACTCGTTCTGAAATTTCGATTAACCTGAGTTTTTATGTGTATATAATACCAAAAAGAAACAATTATTCTTCAAATTCAAATAAAATAAAAGGAAATTGACTACAATCTTAAAATTGACCATTAAAAATATATATCTGAATTATCAGCATTATACCGATATCGATCCGAGTGTTAATACCCGACTTCATATTTCCTGTTTATAAAATAGATCGTGAACAAAGATGAAAAAATGTTTCTAAGAAACATTGAAGATACCAAAGAGGTATTCAGAAGCCGTAGTCTTTGAGAACTGTCTAAAGGATTAAATATTTTTTTACGATAAAGGCCCACTTTACTGTGCATCAGTTATCATAGCGTAATGAAACTGCCCGGGTCAGAACCAGATTTTTTTTACCTCTAGAATTACGCGACCTCGGTGGCTTGAACTACTGATAGTTAGAACAGATTTTGACAGTTCCTTCGAGTTCGAGCCAGCGAAGTTCTACTGTACGATTTTCAAAAGGGGAGGTAATTCTACATTGTTTCTCTTATAACGAACGATGCCTATAACGAACTAAGATCGAGAGTCCCCTGGACTTCGTTATAAACGAACTCTACTGTAAACAGAAAACAAAACAATAATAAATCTATGTTTATAATGTGTACAACTTCCCTTTAAAAAAAATGGCGGACGTACACAATGACGCATCATATGGCTTCATTTATATATATTATATATAAATATATTACAAAATAATGCATTCATTTCATAAGTATATCTTAAAGATTAAACCAAATAGGTAAATAATAAGTTATAAGGTCACAGAAGTAAAATTAACATACATGTAGTTCATGGGAAAAAATGAAAGCATCCATTTTGATTATGATCAATCAACTGAGAATTTGGACAATCAACATTTCATTTTGACATTTAGATATGAGTATAACTTACACCATCATTTTTAGTTTTCATTAAAATTCTTTTTAAAATTATTAAATTATATTATTATAGTGTTTGAAAAGCTTGAATTGAGTCATATGAAACATCCTGTTACTAAACATATAAAAAGTACCCCAAAAAACCACAGTACCTGGTAATAGTATATATAATTTGGAAATTAAATGTGTTTCTGAAATTGACTATAGATTTCCAATATTGAAACACTGATGAATTATTATATTTTATTTCAGGTCACAGGATGTGAAAGGCAAAAAGAAAGATCCTGCGGCTGTTAGAAAAAAATTCTTTCTTGTTTTGCTGTTGGGACTTATTGGTTTTATCACAATTATAATAATATTCCATAAACTTGGAAGAGAGGGCTCAGATGATGATCCTTTATTAGAAATGATGGCTAATCCAAATATCCGTGTTCATGATAATTAATAGAAAGTGTTTTTTTAAAGTTATTTGTTTGTTTCTCTGATGTTGTTTATTTATTTATTATAATATCCTGTTAAAGAGAGTAAAATTGTTTTTTTATATGATGCATTCTTTTTGTGGTGCTTACAATTTGTGTATTAATCTTATTCTAATTCTGTATAATTTAATTCAGGTTGTATACATAGTGAAATAATGAAAACAAAAGATTTTACACTATTCATACAGTGATTCACAATATTTACTACAATTTTTTTTATCTATAAATACATGTATTTAAATTGTAAGAAAATATAACTTTTATGATAGATTCAATTCATTAAGCATAATACACAATATCTGTTATGTTTATGTGTAAATTCATGTTATATACAGTACTTGTTTTTATAGTAAATTACGCTACTGTTAAACCAAGGATTTGTATAGTAGAAAGGATATGAATCTTGCGAGATTTAACATAGATTGTATGTAAGTATGTTGCGTGGCGAGAACAAGTGAGATTACCCAGTGTTCGAAATAAGGCGGTAGTCCGAAGCCTGTGGTGTGTAAAATTGTACACGGGCGTATAAAATGAGTAGTTCCACAAGTCCGACGGGCCTGTGAAAAAAAAGTCATATAGTTTCAAAAGTTGATTTCATAAGATATTGTGTGTAGATATTTAGTTTATTGTTCTCCGTTTTCAGTTGCTGCCGAGTCAATGCAAAAATTGGGTAGGCAAACAAGTCCTTTTAAGAATTTCCGATATTCGAAATAGATTTAGGTGTGTCTGTTTTTTGCAATTTGATTGGTTGATATTTTTAGGAAATTACTATCATGTACGGTAGGTTTTAGAAAAGGACGAGAAGCAGGGCTCACGTTAGAGGGCGAAGTAGTTGTGTTGGGAAGGTTGACTTCGATTTCTCGTTGGTCAAAAGCGAAGTTCAAGTAGCCTTGTAATTTTGAAGAGTCGCCCTATGTTGCCCGCGTATTTTTGCCACGTGCCATTTATGAAAATATCGACATCGTGTTTACTGAATTCTATGTTATTCATTAAATATTTTGAAAGTGACTTTCTTGAAAAGTAATCCATTTCGGTTTAAAGAAACTTTAATTTCGTTCAATATCAAATAAAAATGGCACCACGAGAAAGGAGGTGCAATCAGACACTGTGCTACGGGAAATGTTGATCGAAGCTACTTTTAACCAAACAAACTTTTGATTAATTTTTTTCTCAATCCTGTGACATAAAGTCTGAGTTCTCATATATAATATGTTCATATTTGAGAAGGTTGGTCATTCAAAATTCGTTGAAATGCACGGAGACACTTCAGATTTTTTTTTTCGATCCGCTTACAAATCCGATCGGTATTTTTTTTTATTAATTGCGATCTATTTATAGAACTATTGCTGACAGACCTGTGTCTACGTTAAGGGTTAATACCTCTGCAGTTAGAAAATAGACTTTGAACTACAGTAGTTTTGTTCCATTGTTGCACTCTGATTTGAGGTCTGACAAATAATAATTACAATTTTTACTTTAAGTTGCTTCAGTTTATGACTGTCAGTGTCAATATACGTTCGTGCTATATTTGCATTCCCTAGCTTTCTATATATACATTTTTGTAGTTGGACCGTTGAGCAAATTGGCATATACTGTACATATTTCTTCTGCTGAAGGCTACACAAATACGACTTTTTGCATTTTGTGTGGTATTAATTCAAAGCATAGTGATATTTAAAAAAAAAGGGGGGTACATATTAAAAATTATCACCAAATTATATGTTTCACGCAATGATGACACCACAAGTTTTTGCCATAAGAGTCTTATAACAATATTGGTTGTGATGATGATCAGGAGGAGGAGGTGGACAGTGATGATATGGGATATACTGAGAATGCTATTGACAATATGATTTTAGAATTTTCAGGAGATTAATATAAACATGAATCCAAAATAAAGTGTCTTTTTGTGTTTTTTACTTGCATTCTGGTCTTACCTAATGCATAATTGACATGTCCACATAATATTTGGTACATCATCATGTTTTGAGTTTTGGTGGTTTGAATTAATGGTCATTAATGTAGTTTTCAAATTCGGGCCTGTAGAATTGATGGTGGGCCTGTAAATATTTGAACTTACAGGCCTGGTGGGCGTGTAAGGTAAAAAGTTAAGCGTGAAGACTGATTACCCATAGTGCAATTCGTTGACGATGCACGTGCCTTGATTAATGGTGAAAATTTTTGATCGCTTCAACATTTTAAACCAGTATTTGTAAATATATAAAACCATAATTACAGGTATAAAGTGAAAATATTTGTCCTAAATACCAATCATTAATAAAGTATCAACTTTTTGTAGATGTATCACCCATATTTCATCAATAATTGACATTAATCAATTTGCCCTTTTGACCTTCATAATCCCACCTATTATGGGAGGTCAAGACTCAAATTTAAATTTCAAACTCCTCTCTACTCTCATCATACCCAGTCTTCACACTTAACTTTTTACCTTACAAGCCCACCGGGCCTGTAAGTTCAAATATTTACAGGCCCACCATCAATTCTACAGGCCCGAATTTGAAAACTACATTAATGACCATTAATTCAAACCACCAAAACTCAAAACATGATGATGTACCAAATAGTATGTGGACATGTCAATTATGCATTAGGTAAGACCAGAATGCAAGTAAAAAACACAAAAAGACACTTTATTTTGGATTCATGTTTATATTAATCTCCTGAAAATTCTAAAATCATATTGTCAATAGCATCCTCATAATTATTCCATATCATCACTGTCCACCTCCTCCTCCTGATCATCATCACAACCAATATTGTTATAAGACTCTTATAGCAAAAACTTGTGGTGTCATCATTGCGTGAAACATATAATTTGGTGATAATTTTTAATATGTACCCCCTTTTTTTTTAAAATATCACTATGCTTTGAATTAATACCACACAAAATGCAAAAAGTCGTATTTGTGTAGCCTTCAGCAGAAGAAATATGTACAGTATATGCCAATTTGCTCAACGGTCCATCTACAAAAATGTATATATAGAAAGTTAGGGAATGCAAATATAGCACGAACGTATATTGACACTGACAGTCATAAACTGAAGCAACTTAAAGTAAAGATTGTAATTATTAATTGTCAGACCTCAAATCAGAGTGCAACAATGGAACAAAACTACTGTAGTTCAAAGTCTATTTTCTAACTGCAGAGGTATTAACCCTTAACGTAGACACAGGTCTGTCAGCAATACCGATCGAATTTGTAAACGTAGCACAGTGTCTGATTGCGCCTCCTTTCTCGTGGTGCCATTTTTATTTGATATTGAACGAAATTAAAGTTTCTTTAAACCGAAATGGATTACTTTTCAAGAAAGTAACTTTCAAAATACTTAATGAATAACATAGAATTCAGTAAACACGATGTCGATATTTTCATAAATGGCACGTGGCAAAAATAAGCGGGCAACATAGGGCGACTCTTCAAAATTACAAGGCTACTTGAACTTCGCTTTTGACCAACGAGAAATCGAAGTCAACCTTCCCAACACAACTACTTCGCCCTCTAACGTGAGCCCTGCTTCTCGTCCTTTTCTAAAATCTACCGTACATGATAGTAATTTCCTAAAAATATCAACCAATCAAATTGCAAAAAACAGACACACCTAAATCTATTTCGAATATCGGAAATTCTTAAAAGGACTTGTTTGCCTACCCAATTTTTGCATTGACTCGGCAGCAACTGAAAACGGAGAACAATAAACTAAATATCTACACACAATATCTTATGAAATCAACTTTTGAAACTATATGACTTTTTTTTCACAGGCCCGTCGGACTTGTGGAACTACTCATTTTATACGCCTGTGTACAATTCTACACGTCACGGGCTTCGGACTAGCGCCTTATTTCGAAGACTGCATACCGAATATTGAAGCGGAGCCGTTATTTTTGTGATAATATAAATATTTTTTAATGTATTGAAACAGTGCTCCCGATTTGTATTTATTAAGGATTGTTTACCATCACTTGTCAAAATGGCAGTGTTCTGGGTGGAAATGGGGGTGGCCTATTTAGAAATCAATAAACTTCCTTGTTTACATGAAATCGACATACCAGATTGTATAGTTTAAACATATTTTATTAATTAATTCAATATAACATTACATAATAAGAAGTAATTAATAGGATTGGGAAACAAGTTACAAGAACTTATATTAATCCCTATCCGTAGGAATACATTTCATTTATAATGTACTGTGAATCTTAAGGGGAGAAGCAAACAGAACTAACTAATAATATTTGATATAAATTACAGAAGGTATAAGAAGATAAAACAAAGAAAGAGATCTGGTGTTTGATGTAAAAAAATGTTTGATTCAAAGTAATTAAAAAAGAAGAAAGAAATAAGGGAACTAGGTACTGCTGATGTTAGATGAAACGTTTACTGTTTATTATAAACTTTTGTACATTTAAAAATAAACTGTTATTTTGATCGTCTGTGAGGTCAGGTGATCCAAAAAGTAAACGGTCAACTGTCAAGTTTTAAAGTGTATAAATGTGTAGTTTTAGAGTGTATTCGATATATAGAACAAAACTTGGCGTGATTGGTTGCTTTGTTTTATCATTTTTAATATGTTTTAGATGTATGAAACTCTACTGTACTTTTTTTTATTTTACGTGTACGAGGGGCGATACAGAAAAAATCAAAAAAACTTTTCCACCCAACCTATATCGGCAAATCCAAGGATTGTTTTGTGTAGTGTAGTATATAGACGATGCATAGCACAAACTTTGGTGTAATTGGTTGATTTTCCTACAAATTCTCAAGGCATTACAAAATGAATTAATCAATTTTTGCTCTGTTGTAGAATAAAACCTCGCCACGCAAGATAAAGCGAGAAAATACGAGATTCGTATCCTTTCTACTATGCAAATCCTTGGTTAAACTAATTAAGTTTAATTTCACCTTGAATATCAGGATATGTTTTTTTCTCATTTTTGAAGATTTTTAGGGTCCTGTTGAGTAGCGACTGGCACCTTATAGTAGTCACACTGTCTGACTGTCCATCCACAATTCCTCCAATGTCGTGCTGTAACCCCAGTTTGCTTTGACTGAATCATTAAACTATTTTAGATGTTAGGATTGGTTACAAGAGGCTTTAGATTTAAACGATTTTTTTCATTTGCCCATCCAGATTAATGGGAATTTTATTTTCATAATTTCCTTTTTCCGACAAAAATTTAGTTTTCCTTTGAACAAATAATTAATTTTTTTATGACTGTGTGAGTGTGTTAGGATTGATGAGAGGAGTCCCCCTTTTGATTTGAAGAAACAAATATGAAGTTTTATCTACTTTGCAATAAACCTATTTGACCTCCATCAGAACATATGATCAGGGCCACCAAGAGAAATTTTGGTCCATAGGGCAAAAGGAAACTTGCCCCCTCCTCCAATTCTCCAAATAATGATAATCAAGCTAAGTCCACCACGGTGTGTCATAAGCAATGAATCAGTACAACAAAAATGAATTGATGAATTCTGATTTAGAAAACAGCTTTCTACTTGTTTATTTGTCTGGACCCTTAATTGTAACTCGTGGGCCCTGGGGTGGCTGACCCCCTCTCAATGGGCCTGCATATGATGTATAGTATGCAGGGCCATTTCTAACTAGTCAATACTTTCATTCTATCCTTAGAAAGTTTCAGTGTCGATCACATATAAAAACATTGCTTTACTATATTTACATAATTCATGGGTCTAGGGCATAAGCCTCCTGGACAAAAGCCCTCAGACAAAAAAAACCCTCCAATAATGAAAAGTATAAGTTCATGTTTTTTGTGCGATATATTTTTTTCTGTATCTTTGTTCAATTGTTCGGATATGTAAAAAAAATTGTATTTTCTAACATGATTCAAACTTTATTTTACCACAGTATTTTAATTCATTGTACCTCTGTATTTTAACTCGAACCATATTTATATAAATTTGTATTTTTGCACACATTTTGGACTTGACATAATTTAAAAACAATACTACTGGTATTGGAGATTCCTTTCTCATGCAACATTGTGAATTCGAATCATGCCAAGGCGAGGTGTACTCGATACAACATTATGTGATAAAGTTTGTCAGTGACTTGCGACAGGTCAATGGTTTTCTCCGTGTACTCTGGTATCCTCCACCACTAAAACTGACCGCCACGATATAACTGAAATATTGTTGAAAGTGGCTTTACACATCCTAACCCTAACCCTCTCTAATGCTGTTAGACCATTAGACAACTAGGCCTGGAAATTATGGCGTTTTTTAAATTTAATGCTGTTAGATATCACATGTATGGAAATATTTTGTTGAGAGTTTGCCATTTTGTTAATTTGTCTGGTTTATATAGTTGCATTTTTCAATCAGATTATATATTATAGCTGATTTATTTGTATATAATTATTAAATTAACAATGACACAGTAATATTAATATTATAATATCATAGCTTAATATATTTATGCAAGTTTTAAAACATTCTGATGATTTCATTTGTCATATTGTACAATGCAAACATTAAAATAAGATGTTTGTTGTATGTATTTTCTTTGGCAATACACTAACATCTAACCCGTGTGGGGTCATGTAAGATGGTAACCATTCATTCTGCTTCACTGTTCACTCATATGCAAGAGGTGGAAACATGTTTGCGCACATTTTTGGAATTTACGTTTGCGCACAAAAAAGTACTATGTTTGTGCACATTTTTAGTTTAATCTAAACTTATTTCATTAGCCAGATATACAAAATATATCTGTTCCAGGGTGTCAAGCCACTTTTGGTCTCAAAAATATAGGATTATAGGAATTTTTTTTTTAATTTATAGGGTAAATATAGGGATTTTGGAAGAAATATATATGAATATATAGGGTTTCTAGTATATAATTTGTGTTGAAAGTCCATTCTTTAACCCTGGAAATCTGACAATTTATGTATTAACATGAGAGTGAATCATTGTTCATAATACTTAACATGCTACAAATATAATATAAACTTTAGCAATGGCCTCCTCCTCCTCTACAGCCATTTCCTCTCCTCCCATTTATTTCTTATTTTCAACTTTCATTATAAAGTAACTCTTCATAAACATGAAAAATTAAAAGGAACACAAAATTCAAAATGTAAATACAACATACATTCAAAAATGTCATTTATGCTTCTACTTTTTTCTTTCTACATCTTCATGTGAGCCTGTTGTTTCACTATTTCTCTTTGTTTTCTCAGATGTCTTTCTCTTATTAACATCTTCTGTTTTTTCCTCACTAGCAGACTGCCTTGCAATTACTATGGCATCTTTTCCATGAGTTTTCTCACTTCCTTTGTTATTTGCTTTCCCTAAACTACTTTCTTTCTTTGTGATTGATCCATGCTCGTGATGTTTTCCACTATGTTTTGTACTGTAAGTCTTTGATTCTTCTCTTGCTCCTCTAGATGCTGATGCCTTATTTAATGTTGATGTTTTCTCCTTTTCAATCTCTTTCTGTTTGTCTCTGATTTTTTCTAACTCTTTCAATGCTTGCTCTGTTTTATTCGTTGCCGTATCTATCATCATTTGAGCAACTTGAAGAGAAGGTCTATGTATTTCTTTTTCCCTCATAATGGCTTCAAGTTTATGTTTACCTTCTTTAAGGAGAACATTGGCTGCATCCATATCAATTCTAACTTGTTTTTCCTTCTCAAAACGTTCAGACTCTCTCAGTTCAATTTTCTTTCCAGCAGCCATTTCTTCTTCTTGTTTTCTCTTTAATCTTTCCTCGATTTCTCTTTTCTCCTTTGCTTTAGACATTTCAAGATCTCTTTTGTTTCTTTCTTCTTCCAATCTGGCTTGATAACTAGCATGAGCAGTTTTCATAGCTGTAGTCAATTCTTTTATGAATGGAATGTTTTTTGGTTTGTTATCTTTCGGATCAAAAAATGTAACTGCATCCTTCACCATTCTAATTCCATTGAAGGCATGCTCAGAAAGCTGTGTGCTGTCTTCTGTAACAACATTTACATTCACTGACAAACTTCTTTCTACATCTACATTTCCATGTGGCAAAACAAGAGCTGTTTTAACTATCTGTTCTAATAGTGGGTATTTTGTAGCTGCAATAATGTAGCTCCTGGGACAAATTTGTGTCTCGGCAGAGCTACAACACGGTCCCATTCGTCACAATGGAGCAAAAAAAAAGTTGCAGTTGAAACATAAAAACTCACTATTTACGCTTCAAATATTTCATTATAACTATTACTGATGATCCCAGTCCTTGTTAAATCGGTTTGGCTGAGAAATATATGCTTTTCAAAGGTAGCAACAACCTTGTTCAAATTTATCGATCGTTTGTCATAACCGGAAACTACAGAAGGCGGAGCTTTTCTAAATATGGTATTTCTTACTACGATGCTTATGACGGTTGATGTAAACATTCACGCCTTAATCGCCAAATATGGTATCGACATCCAAATAGTGAGGCCGGAAATGACGAAATTCAAAATGTTCAGAGTGAAAGTAAACATGGATTTTTATTTTGTGGGAATTACATTCTAAAATACTGGTAGGTGATAAAAACTTGTTATAATAATGGACAAAAGGAAAGGTTATGTCTTATTATTGATAAATGCAGGCGTCAGGAACTCTGTAAGCGAGCCAAAAAATGTCGGCGGCTGCTCCATTACGTGTAATGGCATCCTGTTATAACCCTTGCGAGTAAGCGAGCATTTAGGGTTTTATTATTAGAACTAGGTATTTTGGTTTGCCATCCTCTCTCTTCAATCCAAATACATCCCTCCAATAATGAGCAATTCTCTGGTCTTCTATCCTGCTTATAGCATTTCCATTCATCAGTTACTAGTACAACATCAATTGTGGGCTCAAATTGCTGTATACATTTAACAGACTCACTGACTGTATCAGCCTTTTTCAGTGGATTTAGACAGCCAATATTCATGATCAAGGAATTTCCTAATGGTAGTCTTTTCTGTAAGTGTTCAACAGATTTCCTGTGAAATGCTATGATACCAAGCATGGACTTCTGCTGTTGCTCTGAACTTAACTTTTTCAAATGATGTCTCACTTTATCACCTATGACAATGTCCTGATCTGTTAAACAATTCTTAACATCATTGACATCAATGCATGGAAAGTTCTTTCCTGTTTTATCTTCAAGGAGCTCAGATTTCTATTCATTATCTTTAAAAGGAGAGCCTTCATTCTGTCATGCTACGATGTAGAAGGTGAATCAATGGTGCTTCTGTCTGAAATATCAGGAGAAAGCTTTTGAACAAAGGGTAGACACTTGCTACAAACAGAGCTTCAACAAGAGTCCAGTTAGTGCAAGTTGTATTCTTTTGAAATTTATACTTTTTGGAACATTTTTCTCTGACTTTCCAAGCTGTTTTACAAATGCAGTTATTGCATCCCACTGTGCCAGCAGTCTTTCAACAGAGGGTCCAAGAGACAACCATCTCACTTCTGTATGCCTTTGGAATCGATTTGCTTCAATATCCAAGTCAATTTGAAGGGATTTGTATTCTTCCCTTCTTGCTGCACTATGCTTGAACAAATAATACAAATTGAGACAAAGATGTTCAACAACTGTCCCATACTCATCTATCCCTTTTCCAAAACTGTTATGGACAATATGCATGTTACAACTTCCAATGTCAGTCAATCCAGGATGTTCAGGTGCTTTTGTTTTTATCAGGTTCCCCAGTTTTGACATGATGGCTTTGTTAATATTTGGTCCATCCATACCAAGTGCTGTTGTCAACTGACTTACTGGTAATTTGTCTTCCTGAAAGTTGTCCATTATGCAGTTTGAAACTTTTTCTGCTTCAGCATGTCCAAAGAAGAGTGATTTGTAATATCTGCACCAAACATCATTATGTAGAAAAGACCAGTAACGTAACCCGAGGTCCATTTGCTTCTTGACTTGGGCTTGAGTCGTCTCATCAAAGTGAAGAGAACATTTACTTCCTGATTGACAGAGATCCTTAATTAGTTCTTGTCTGAAATGTGGACCCATACCATCACTGAGAAGATAGGAAACTTTAGTTCTGCTTAATTTAATGTCGGCAGGAATATGTGAATCTGGAAACATAGCAGCGAACGTTTCTTGTATTTGGTCACATGATCTAAAACTAGAATTGGAACTTGCAACTTGAGTGGCCCAAATTCCCTCAGACTTCAGAACTTCATCTGTATGCACATAGAGTTTAAGAGTGTTGAACTCAGCTGATGTAGATGCAACGGATTGTTTTGAACTTGTACTTGTGATTGAAAGCTTTGGTTGTGTATTGTCTAATGCAGATGAAACAAGATCTTTGTGAACTTTTCCTTTAGCATGTTGAAGAACTCCAGCATTATCAATTTTGAACTCTGTGTCACAAACCCCATCTTCGCTAGCCAAGGGTTACGATTCGGGTCCCCCTTCTCTACACCCTTGGTGGATCTAGAATACATTTTGAAATTCGCTCGCAATGCCACCTGGTGGTTTATCGAAGTTGCGCCCCTTAGATAGTCGTCATCGCCAGCCAATCAGAATCATTTTGTTATACGTATGTTGGAGAGTTGAAAATGGCAGCGCCCAGTGAACAAAAACTTATTTGTGATAAATTTAATTTGGAAGCACTTACTGTCAACCAAGTGAAGTTTCAAAGCTCTTCTGCTCCTTTTGGGCAATATTTCGACACAACTCTGTGGCCGTTGCCATCTTTGTTTACATTTCGTCGATAACATGTGCTCCGTGTAAAACGTCTTCTGATTAGATACGTGTACTGGTAGCCGTAACCAATGAAATATTAAAGCGTGAATCCTCAAAATGTATTCTAGATCTGCCAATGGTGTAGAGAAGGGGGACCCGAATCGTAATCCTTGGCTAGCGAAGATGCACAAACCCTGCAAACTTTTCAGAATTTCCTCTTCTACACCAGTCACGCACTGTTTGTCCATTTGAGTCAATAACTGAGAGCCAAGAACTCTGAAATTTGGTACTTCCATGTGGCATTTTTAATTAATATCAATCAGTCTGAAATTAAATACAGGTTTTCAGTTAGTATCTTTGTTCTTAATTAACATTAACTGGGTATGCAGTACTTATAGTAAAAGCCGCTTATCACAGAATTTGATCCAGATACTTTCATGTTATGCTGTGTGTTCATAGCCTGAAATGAATAATTTCTTTCCAAATTAAAATACAAAAAATATAATAGCATTAAAAAGTGTGTAACATAATATACAACATAAAAAGATCAATGTAGGATATAAAACAAACTCAATCATGTAAAACCCTAAAATGATAGATAAATTGGAAAATAAAAAGTGTGATTTGACAACTGAACATACGATCTACATGATATTCTTCTGGTATTCTCCTACACCAATTTTAAAAGCAAGCCATTCTTAAAAGATAAATTCCATATCTTAAAAAAGTTTCAATAGTCTAAATACTACACAATTTTATGATATTGATAATGTCGAAAGAAGGTACAAAGCAATTGTATTTGCATAATACTGCCCTATCAACAATAAGCTATCTATAAGTATGGCTTACATTTTGCTGCCTTGGGTTCACCAGATAGAATACAGCTATGAGGTACTTTTCCAGAAACTGCATTTAATATTATTAAACATATTATTATACATATAAACTGTACTTGTATAAAATGTCATTTTTTATGATTCACGCAGTGGTTTTATATGAGCAGAGTATTATTTTTATGACTACATTTTTTTCAATGATTTTTTTTTATATATATAGGGCTTTAGAGGGGTTTAAAGAATAATAGGGAAAATATAGGAATCTCTAAATTTAAAGGAAATTATAGGATTTTATAGGGACCCTGCTGTTGCCCCCTGCTCACCATGGGGTGGTGGAAGTAGGATTTTCTAACAGGATATTTTAGTTTTTTTTATTTAACATTCATGCATAAAATATGACTATTTTCAAGTTAAAAACTAAGACAGTTTATACTATTTACATGGATTCTGTGAGGGAAGCAAGAACTTTCAGATAATAGAAAAACTTAGGGCAATATTTGAAACAAATTACTGTCGGGCTCTGTTGAAAACATCAATATATTCTATATAAATCATACAGGTATAAGTGTAGGAAATACTGTTCATTTGAAGTATAGAATTTTAAGTGTGTGCAAACGTAGTAAATTATGCAGGTATATTGGAAAGGTAGTGTGTGCAAATGCAACACTAAAATACAGGTGAATTGTGCAATCTCCTGTCTGGAATGTGCACAAATGTATTGTCACCATGGAAGACAGTGAAACATTGATTAATGGGGTAACAGCTCTTGGTGTGTACTCTGTTTTAATACCTAAAGATTAAATAGGCTGATTGCTGATTGGTCAGTGGAACATATGAACTTTGACATGACCCAATACAGGTTGTCGTTAGATGTTAGTGTATCACCAATATTATTTTAAAAATCAATAAACATGTAATTTGATTAAATAGCACAAAACTTGGACCATCCTTTTATTATGAATAATGTTAAATAAAATACTATGTGGACCAGCTGATAATTTATTTTTCATGGAAAGAGTATTGTGTGTGCAGTCAGTTTGTAAAGCTGATTGTCAGCTATTTACTTTTTGAAAATGTACTATAGGACTAATTTGTATTATGCTCCAGTTCTCTGGCCTTATGATTGACCTTAACACAAAATAGACAAAAATAATGAACGACTTAGTTAAAGTCACATAGGCTGTATTTTTAACTCATAGAAAAAAAAATTACTCTTTTTATAAACAGAAAGTTGAAACAGTGAAACACGATTTCCCCAAGATCAACAAAACAGCTACCTCTCACTTCAAAGCATGGAACAGAATAAAGACCATGACATACATAGGTCAATGGAAATCCAGGTTCTCGCCTAGGACAGGCACACAAATGTGGTAGGGATAAACCGGTTAATGGGATCCATCCCTTCCTCTCTTGATAATTTGATCTTCAACGGCAATACATATACAATTACTTTGTATAAACAATAAATAATCTGATTTTTTTTAAAGAGTTGTATTAATTTTCATTACATTATTGAAAAAAGAAATTATTTGAGACAATGTTCAGCAATATATCTTGGGGACCAGGTTAGTGGATTATTCATTTTTTCTTGGTTTAATTATCAAAGACATGATGATTTATTGGAAAACAATTACTGAATTAAACTGAATATATAAAGTCTATTGTATTATGAAGAATTGTGTGTTATACATATTTGTATTATCAAATGAGTTTATTCAATTTATGAGGCCATCATGCTTGTCATCGTATGGTAGTTGGATTTACAACTACCGGTAACTACCTGTGCAATCAGTGCCTATCACCACTAAAGTTGTGAGTTCAATTCCTGCTCATGATGGGGTGTACTCGATACAACATTATGTGGTAAAGATTGCCAGTGACTTCTGACTGGTTGTGGGTTTTTAGTTTGGTATTCCGGCTTCCTCCACCAATAAAGAACTCACCGCCAAGATATAACTGAGAGATACATGTTTATAAGCCTACAACAGTCGGGTTATAAGATACATGTTTTATGCCTACAACAGTCAGGTAATGAAAGATACATATTTATTAGCCTACAACAGTCATGTATTGCGAGATACATATCTTTATGCCTACAACAGTCAGATATTGAGAGAGAGATATTTATAAGCCTACAACAGTCAGGGAATGAGAGATACATGTTTTATGCCTACAACAGTCAGGTATTGAGAGATACATCTTTATAAGCCTACAACAGTCAGCGAATGAGAGATACATGTTCATTAGCCTATAACCATCAGGTATTGAGAGATACATCCTTATTGGCCTTCAACAGTCAGGTAAATGAGAGATACATTATATTTATAAGCCCACAACAGCCATGTATTGAGAGATACATATTTATAAATCAACAACAGTTATGTATTGAGAGATACATATTTATAAGCCTACAACAGTCGGGTATTGAGAGATACATATTTATAAGCCTATAACAGTCAGGTTATGAGAGATACATGTACATGTTTTATGCCTACAGCAGTCAGATATTGAGAGATAGATATGTATAAGCCTACAACAGTCGGGTATTGAGAGATACATATTTATAAGCCTATAACAGTCAGGTTATGAGAGATGCATGTACATGTTTTATGCCTACAACAGTCAGGTATTGAGAGATACATATTTATAAGCCTACAACAGTCAGGTATTGAGAGATACATATTTATAAGCCTACAACAGTCAGGTATTGAGAGATACATATTTATAAGCCTACAACAGTCAGGTTATGAGAGATGCATGTACATGTTTTATGCCTACAACAGTCAGGTATTGAGAGATACATATTTATAAGCCTACAACAGTCAGGTATTGAGAGATACATATTTATAAGCCTACAACAGTCAGGTATTGAGAGATACATATTTATAAGCCTACAACAGTCAGGTATTGAGAGATACATATTTATAAGCCTACAACAGTCAGGTTATGAGAGATGCATGTACATGTTTTATGCCTACAACAGTCAGGTATTGAGAGATACATATTTATAAGCCTACAACAGTCAGGTATTGAGAGATACATATTTATAAGCCTACAACAGTCAGGTATTGAGAGATACATATTTATAAGCCTACAACAGTCGGGTATTGAGAGATACATATTTATAAGCCTACAACAGTCAGGTATTGAGAGATACATATTTATAAGCCTACAACAGTCAGGTATTGAGAGATGCATGTAAAGAGCCTACAATAATCAGGCAATAAGAGATACAGTCAAATCTGTATATAAAGGCCACTCAAATGAACCTGAAAATGTGGCCTTATGAGCAGTGGCCCGTGTATACAGGTTAACATCACGGCCGTCTTAACAGTATTATAGGCACCCGGGCAAAACAGTGCACTGGGCCCCTACCTACACAACCACTCGCAGGAATAAAAATAGCTGGTCGATAAAATTAAACATATTTATTGTATTGGTACTTCCAACAAAATCAATGTTTAAACATTAATTAACATGCCATACACAACATAAATAGATTAGCATGGGGCCCCCAGGCAACTAACTACCCGTCGTGTCCATGCGTTAAGACAGCACTGGTTAACATCATATGCACAATTCATTAATGGGGGAAATGAGACTGCCCTTTATAGACAGTGATTGGTTATATAGAGATACCATTTTAATGCAAGTTTGACTACATGTAAAGAGAGCCAACAACAATCAATGCATCAACAAAGGGGAAAATTATGATGTAGAGCTGGTATACTAATGTTCATGAGGGTACTGGTGGAATAAAGATCTGAATATAAGATGTAAACATCACTTTACAATAAATCTAGAAATATCTACATGTATATATACATGTATATATCAAACAGTAATTGTTGACTCGCCAAACGTAAATACATCTGACCGCATCGGTGGCGTAGTGGTTCGCGTGCTCGCCTCTCGTATGATAGATCGTGGGTTCGAGGCCCGGTCGGGTCAAACCAAATACTTTAAAATTGGTATTTGTTGCTTCTCCGCTAATCACTCCGCATTAAGAAGAAAGAACAAAGACTGGTTGGCTCGAAATCAGAATAATGTGTCTGAGTGGAAAGACATGTCTACCCGCGGACTGTTGTTTTAGTGAACTAGCACTATAAAAATCCATATGATATGGTAACTATGATGTTAGTGTCAATGAAAAACAAGTGCACGAATCAGGCCATCGAGATGTAGGTGGTACTTTGAAATTAAATGAAAATGAGGTTATATAATTACTATATGTAGCACACAGATTACACACGTTTATAGACCATCACAACATTTGCATTCCAAAATATATGATACCTTCAACTTCCCAATAGTTAAATAGCAATATTACTGCCTCCCATACATGCATACAGAGTTTTTGTGTCGCTGTTGATCAATGCGCTATGCAATATTCTTATTATAGGGATAATGTGTGCATTACATGAGACAAAACGTATTAATTGTTAAATTGTACTCGATATCGGCTATTTTAAATTATTTCATATCAGTTCTCAATTCGACTTTTTCATTGGTGTAGACATAGTCATGTGTCATGCATTAATCTGCATTAAAGAAATCTACCAGTCATTAACAATAGACAATAGACAATATTTTATTGGCACAAACGCTATTACAATAATTGGTAAAGGCCCATTGTAATACAATAGCAATAAGGATATGTATATATGCAATATTAATACTAAATTAACAACATAAATAACAATTTTATGACATAACTGTATTAAGATATACTATCTTTTCTAATTTTTAACAAATTTGATATAAAGTTTGTGCATAATATTTCTCTTTCTTTCCTATATTTTTCGCACTGCCAAAGGAAATGGTTTTCATCTTCAATTTCTAAATCATTGCATATTAATTTACAAAATTTTCAGTTCTATTTATTTGAAAATAGTGGCTTTTTTCAATTTCGAGGTTATGGGCACAAATTCTTAATTTGGCTATATTCGATCTATCTGATTTCAAAATAATATTATCTACATAAGCTACATAGTTCATTTTCATCATAAATATTACGTAAAAGGGACAATTTTTCACATTCTCTGATTTTTGAGTTTTGATCTTGTAGATTTTGGTCATATATTAGCTGTTGGATCTGATTGATGAATAGTTTGAAAGATGTTGTAGGCATAATTTCGTTCAAAAAGGAAAATCCTAATCTATTAATGGATGAAATAATATTTCTATACATTCGACTTCCAAGTAGCCTTAAGTATATCATGGGATAGGGTGTCCTTAGAAGAAATGACATGATCTAAATATTTAATGCATGTCGTAATTATTTTTGTTCTACAGGGTTGTCTGGCTAGCTCAGACCTACAGGTAGCAATAATTGGAGTTTTACAATGCACTCCGTATTTCCTTCATAAATTTAGTATGCAATAACTCATAAATATCAGATTCTTTACATTTCAAAGCAGATTCTAAACCCCAAATCTCACAGCAATATAATGAAATTGGTAATATAAGGGAATCAAAGAGTTTTTCTAATAGTTTACAAGGATTATTTAATCAATAGTTTTCTTTATTTTAAAATATGCTTTCCTAGCTTTCTTGACTAAAGTGGACATGGCAAGGTTGAAACTACCATTACATTTCAACATTATACCAAGGTAGCAATAGCTATTTACTGTCTCAATGACATTCCCATTATACATAAAATAATTTAAGAATGATTTTCCATTTGAGTTGAAAATAAGCACTTTAGATTTAGAGTTATTAACCTCTAGTTTCCAACATGAACAAAATTCATATAAGGCATCAAAACATGTTTGTAATCCACATGGACTACTTGATAAAAGTACAAGGTCATCTGCATATAGCAAACAATTGATAGAGATGTCACCAACCAAAAACTGAATCTGCATCACTACATTCTAATTTTTCAACAATGTTATTTATAAAAATATTAAACAACATAGGTCTAAGAACATCACCCTGTTTGACCCCTCTTTTGGACAAAAAGGATTTGCTAACTCCATCAGATAATTTAATTCTACTTTGTATCTGCATACATTGAATAAATAATATTAAAAATCTTTTTGGGTAGATCCCGTTCTAAAAGTATATAGAATAGTCCTGTTCTCCAAAGAGAATCATAAGCCTTTTTGTTTAGATCAATGAATGCTGCATACACTTTCTTCTTCTGTTTATAAGAGTCAATGATAGATTTTAACAAAAAGATATGGTCAGCAGTTCTACCCTTTTCCATAAAACCAATTTGGTTTTTACTGATTATTTTACTCTTTTCAATAAATTGTAAAAGTCTAGTAAGAATTACTCTGTTAAAAACTTTGTCTAAATTTGAGCTGATAGAAATACCTCTGTAATTGCTCAGGTCAATTTGTTACCTTTCTTGTGCAAAGGAACTAATAATCTTTCATTCCACATATTTGGAAATTTCTAAAAAAATATTCTGATTCCCAATGTTGCTGAAAAAAATATTCTGATTTTGGTGGAGGAAAAAAAAAATAATCTGATTCAGAGTTTTTGTCATATAAGCTAATGTCAAATTCTGGAAAAAAAATTCGCGCTTTGCGCAACAAAAAAAAATAATATTCTAACTCTTGTGTTCGAAAAAAAACCATTTAATTCAAGAAAAAAACACAACCATCAACCTATATTTTTTGTTTTCTTAAATGTTTTCAGTACAATATTCAATTTTTCAACATATTGGTTTAATGCATGAACAATATCAGTTTTGTCCATGGTGTTATGAAGATATGTCCCTGGTGTTACCAGGTCTAAACAGTATACTTCCCATCAGCTTGTTAAACTATACATGTATCTTATAAGTAAATGACGATGTTGGAACAATTTCTCTGCATAGGTTAAAGAGCAATATTTTGTTCTGAATATTACTGTTTATGGAATAATGTGTTTATTCACAATTTCAATGCTAAATGTCTGTGGTGTTACACAATCTTTATGGTAACACCATTGACAGTAACACCACAGACAAACAGGTAAGTATTTTCAGGATAAAAGGAAAATAATTTCTCCCTGACTATATTTTATATGTATATCCTGTGAAAAGATATGAAAAATATAGAAGAAAATAGTGAAAAGATAGGGAAAATATGGAAGAAAATAGTGAAATGATTTGGAAAATATGGAAGGAAGATAAGTTGAATAGTGAAATGATTTGGAATATATGGAAGAAAGGTAAGTTGAATAGTGGAAAGATTGGGAAAATATGGAAGAAAATTGTGAAATGATATGAAAAATACGGAAGAAAAATAAGTTGAATAGTAATAAGATATAGAAAATATGGACGAAAATTGTGAAATGATATGGAAAATATGGAAGAAAATAGTGATAAGATATGGAAAATATGGAAGAAAGGCAAGTTGAATAGTGATAAGATAGGGAAAATATGGAAGAAAATTGTGAAAAGATATGGAAAATACAGAAGAAAATTGTGAAAAGATATGGAAAATATGGAAAAAAGGCAAGTTGAATAGTGAAAAAATCGGGAAAATACAGAAGAAAATTGTGAAATGATATGGAAGAAAATAGTGAACAGATTTGGAAAATACAGAAGAAAATTGTGAAATGTATTGGAAAATATGGAAGAAACCCAAGTTGAATAGTAATAAGATATGGAAAATATGGAGGAAAGTAAGTTGAATAGTGAAAAGATATGGAAAATGCAGAAGAAAATTGTGAAATGATATGGAAAATATGGAAGAAAATAGTGATAAGATATGGACAATATGGAAGAAAGGAAAGTTGAATAGTGAAAAGATATGAAAAATATGGAAGAAAAGTAAGTTGATTAATGAAAAGATTTGGAAAATACAAAAGAAAAGTAAGGTGAATAGTGAAAAGATAGGGAAAATACGGAAGAAAAGTGGGTGGTGGTGGCAAACATTTGTAAGAAATGTAATTATTGAAATAAATAATGTAATTATGAAAATAAAATGGCGGGGAAGAGGCAGATAACTAGTGAAAGGGCTAGTTCGTAGAAAATAATAAGGTTATAGGACGCGTATAATGAAAATAAAATGGCGGAAAGAAAAATCCCGTGGAAGCGACGACCATTGTACAGAATTTTGTGTTGTTACTTGGTAAATAATGTGTTATGAAAAAAAAAAAAAAAAAAATGAGAAAAAAAAAAATATATATATATATATATATATATATATATATATAAAATAAAGTACATGAAAAAAGTGCGGGAAACCCAATTGCGCATGCGCGCACCCAAGGGTTCAGCATTACCAACATTTTGTACTACTACTAAGAAAAAAGCGCGGGAATGCACTGCCTGTAGCCAACTTCCGGTCAAAAGACCTCATTAGGGCGGATATTGCGCCGTTTGCGCATGCGCATAACGTACTTCTGAACAGGGCCTCTTCCGGTCACGCGACTTCCGGTCACATGACTGACGTCACTTTCGGTCATGTAACTTCCGGTAGCAACCCAAACTGCACCCCCACAAATACTACTTTGCAACCACATATATACTACTATTGCGATTGGTATTTCTTAATAAATTGTATTAGAAATCATATTAATCTATGAATTAATCAACTTTCTGTTTACATATTTATTTTCAATAATATTTCTTTATTATTTCTTCCCATTTTCCTTAATTTAACTTGTGCATATCCATATTTATATAATCTATGTTAACAGCAAGTTACATACCGGTGTCAACCCTATGTATACTCCCACATACATGTTTATTGTTATAACATTATTTAACCCAAAATATTAATTGTGACTTTTTGTCCTGTAACTTTCTGTCCGTTTACCCAAATTAATACTATTGCCTATAATAATTTCTAATTTATTTTAGGTATATTCACCGGAGAAAGCTACATCCCAGAGCAATCTACACACATCATCCTCAAAGCTGATGTCACACCATCCTCTCGAGTGTTGTTAAAAGTTGTTTTTATTATTATTTCACTTATCCAGTGATTTAAGAGTATTGTGTTGTGTTTTTTTTTTATATTATTGATATGATGTGCTGAGAAATAAACCTTCAGTGAAGAAAAACTTTGTCTTTATTTTGTACTTAAAATCAAGGATGAATATTGTGAAGTACAATTTTCTCATAAATTGAAGATATTTATTGCAATCAAATGTTGCACATAAAGTGGTAGTAAAAGATGGAATGAAATATAAATGTCCTGATTTAATTAATTAAACCTACTAGTTGTACCAACAAATTGTTGTCATCTATTGTTTTTGTACCATTTCCGTTGAAGGGGCTGTCGAGATCGTATGGTAGTAGGATTTACAACTATCTATGCCATCAGTGCTTATCATCACTAACGTGAGTCCAGGTGCAATCTACACAACATTATATGATCAAAGTTTGTCAGTGACTTGCGGCAGGTCTGTGGTTATCTCTGGTTACTCCCGTATCCTCCACCAAAAAAATACCGACTACCAGGATATAACTGAAATATTATTGAAAGTGGCGTTACAGAAGAAAATAAATAATGCAAACAATTTGAAAAAGTCGTATACATTGTCGTTTCTGAATAGTCAATGCCCTCACCAAGATTATTGAGGGACGCACACACTATGAAACATAAATCAACATGGCGTCCAATTTTCTCGGAACCACTTCACTTCAAACGCTCAGTAGTGTGGTACCAAATCATATTTGTATTGCTTTTGATTACCAAATATATAAATTGCTAGTTTTAAAATTTTATCTGATATAAATTTTTTCACGAAATAATAATCTTAGGGGGTTTTCTAATAAAATGAAAAACCGTTTTTTTTTTTTCACTGACAGAAAATAATAATGTTATCGGTGACTACGATCGCCGCCTCGCCTAATCAAAATGGCGAATGTTTCACCTCCTTAACGACAAAGGAGATAATTATTTGACCGAGATACCCGGATGACCGGAAAAGAGAATTGATCATTTTGCGGAAATTTATTTACCAATTTTTCGTATCATTTTTTACAGAGTTATGTAACTCAATACACGATTCTGAAAACCATGGTTTTCTTTTAGATTTAATTTTAACCTTAATATTTAGTTTCTTTTGAATAAATTTAGCTGATATATTAGCATTCTCTTACAAAATAGAGTTAAATGAGTTAACCATAGAATCAGAGTCATCAAAATCTCATCTTCGCTAGCCAAGGGTTACGATTCGGGTCCCCCTTGGAGAGAAGGGGGACCCGAATCGTAACCCTTGGCTAGCGAAGATGTCAAAATCTTTCCTCATGAACTTTTCAATACTTTTACTAGATTCAATACTTTGTATATTTAGTATATTTTTCAATTGCTTCGTCTGACCAGATAAATTTGCCTGGTAGTGGATCCAGCTTTGATTGGCGACAAATATCATACACGCCTGGTAAACCAGATGGTCTCAACATAATGTTGAGCAAGCAAAAAGGTATCTGCAACTTCCGGTTGAGACCATCTGTCGAGGAAAATTTACAAACGTGTGCACGGCAAGTTGTTTTATCTCATATTTCTAGATATTTCGAGACATGTAATTTAAAAATCAGAGAATGCTATTCCCTTCCGATATGAAAATGTAAACTTTTCCTGCTTTCCGTTGTGAAAAACAGTTAAAATTGAAGGAGAAATCACTTTTCTCCTGTGCAGCACGAGTTCATTTTGTGTATATTAGCCTCTATCGTTTCCATTCTTGTAGTAAGATCGAACCTGTCAATAAAATTCTATCACCCGACCACGTCATTGTCACGGAACCTTTTTGTTATGCAAGGAAATAGCTAAAATTACACGACGAAATACACAAAATGACGAGTCGTTGCTGCACGGGAGAAAAGTGATTTCTCCTTCAATTTTACTGTTTTTCACAACGGAAAGCAGGAAAAGTTTACATTTTCATATCGGAAGGGAATAGCATTCTCTGATTTTTAAATTACATGTCTCGAAATATATAGAAATATGAGATAAAACACACGTTTGTAAATTTTCCTCGACAGCTGGTCTCAACCGGAAGTTGCAGATACCTTTTTGCTTGCTCAACATTATGTTGAGACCATCTGGTTTACCAGGCATGTAATAGTTACAATGGGCACAAAGGCTACATACAATTGGACAATGGTTTGACAGTGCAGTGAACTTATCAACTTGAAATATAGATATACATTTCAACCATTCTTGAGATACAATTGTATAATCAACAACACTATAACCATTATAAGTAATACATGTATGTTTACCGTATAAGTCTCCTGTGGTTCTACCATTTATAATTCTCAAGCTAGATTCTTTACAAATTTCAAGCAACATTTTACTGCTATTGTTAGTGCGTTTGTGGTCAAGATTATTTCTTGGCAATATATTGTCATATTTATAATGAACATCATCTAAATTACAATGATCGACTTCATCATTTAATACAAAAATCAGGTTGCGTATTTGTATGCGCATTGAAGTCGCCTTGGATCATGCTATCACCAAACTGGCTGTAATTTTCAATATCATCTAATAAATGGGAATACACAGATTCCATGTCTGGTATATTACTAGTAGAATTAACTGGGGGAGATATAAACCACCGCTAGAAAAATATCTTTTTCGTCAAGGTTAAAGAAACCTTGGTCTAATTTGACCCAAAGAATGTCATTGTGTTTATTTTTTAAGCATTTTATACCTTTAACAATTGAACACTTAGCATAAATACAAATTCCACCCGAATTTCTTCTAGCCTTTTTGTGTTTCTTTCTTGAACACATTGAAATCATTTCAAAACCTGGTAAATTAACAGAAGGACCATCCTTGTCAGTCCAGGTTTCAACTAAACTAAGAATATGATAATTTGAGATTAATTATAAAAAATGATTATCTGTAGTTTTATTCAAGGTTAATCCTTCAATATTCCACATTGCTATATTTAGTAAAGAATGTTTTGAATATTTTTTCATTGCGCTATTCATTAAATTGTTATATTTTAGGATGTTGGTTTTTTTGGGGTTTTATTATGGTTTAAAAATAAACTCATAAAGAAAAATAATGATGATAATTAAAGTAGTCTCTTAGCATATATCTAATGTCATATACATGTATATCATATTTTTTTCTGTAGAAATATTGTAATTACAAATCAGCCCTACACATAGGTCTGATAGGCTAGATTCATAATTGACTAGTAATTCAATCATATGTCATTTTATCATGTTAATGACCGCTCGACGTTTTAGAGTTGCGTCCCCTTTTTAAAACGCAACAGAGATCGTGCAGTTGTCAATGTACTAAAATGAGCAAAATTATTTAGAAAACATTGTCTTATTTCCTTTAATGAAATAAAAATAAGTTACTTATGTATAGTGCATTATCGTGATTTATAGACTGCCATTGGGACAGTAGTATTGACTTCAACACTGATAATGCTACTGTCCCTTGGGCAGTCTATAAATCACGATAATGCACTATACATAAGTAACTATTATATAAGTAATATTATACAGTTATTTAATGGGTGTGGATGCAATAGACCAATCTATTTGTCCTGAGGTGCTGGGAATGACCAAGTGTTCTATTGCATGAGGCCGTTGACCTCATGCAATAGAACACTTGGTCATTCCCAGCACCGAAGAACAAATAGTTTGGTCTATTGCATCCACCACACCCATTAAATAACTGTTTTATTTCCTAATTAAACAGAAGCAAGGTAGCGGACATGACTTAAATATATTCATCCATATATTGTAGAAAAACTGATGAAAATGATTTATTTGTTGAATTAGATAACAATAAACAAGTGGAATACAGAGTAAAAAGTCCTAAATTTTTATTACATGTTTTTCAATATTATTATTTAAATATTGAAATTTTGAAATTTTATGAAAACTGAAATGTTTGAAATTTGTTGAAAATTTTGAATTCTTATGAAAATTTCGAATTTTTTTGAAATTTGAAATATTTGAATATTTTTAAGTTTTCACATTTTTTGAAAATTTTGAACTTTAAATTTTTTTAATTTTTTTTTTATCTTAGAATTTTGAATTTTTTGAAAATTTTAGAAATTTTGAAATATTTTGAAATTTTAGAAATTTCGAAATTTTTGAAGTTTTGAAATTTGTTGTCCAATGAAAAAAAGGTTCAAAGGTCAGTTCAATAGTCTGTCGTGCAATAGTCTCTTGAAGACTATTGACGCGTCAATAGATCACAGGGGAGCAAAAAACGCAAACATATCTAAAAATATGTAGTTACTTAATAAACAAGAAAAAAATTACAATTAGGTAATAACATTAAATATGAACGTTTTGTAGACAATAAGACCTGTATTAGAACACTAAAAAAATTGCGCCGAGCGGAGGGAGGTGCGAAAAATTTTGGGGTATTTCGTGTGAAAAATCAAGATTTTACGCCAAAAAATCATATTTTTTCCAATTGAGGAGGGAGGCGCGAACATTTTTGGGGTATTCTAGATCCGCCCCTGGCTTCTGCAACACAAAGTCACAGTACACTTATGTTGATAATGAACACGAAGTCGCAGTACACTCTGACATTTAACTAGTTGAATGTACTCATTTTTTTGTAGCAGTATACAACAATGTTATAATTTCTCTGGTATTCTTTTAAACAGCTAATTATTATTATTTTATCTTATCTCCATCGAAAACCTGATAATGAATCTGGACATAATTTAAATATATAGTCAAATAAGGATGTAGGCCTATTTTACAACAATAATAAGAATGTAGGCAATATTCAAATATGTGATTATTACAATAGGATAACGGGACATGTGTCATCGTTGCTTTAAAGAAAACCATAACGCATTCTAATTTGTTTTACAGAAAACATATTACTTGCCCTTTTCAATATATATATATATATATATATAATATTTTTAATATACCTGTTATTTTAGGAACAAATGGACCAGGTGACTTAGAAAAGATTACCCTGTTGTACCCCATTCTTTTTGTTTTAAAATCTGTTTAGTGGTTACTTCCCCTACATTTTCTTGAGTGATTATTAAAACCAACCACTCTGGATCATTCCAAAAAGTATGGTAAGTTTGTTTACTTTTGATTTTTTTATTAACTGAAACAGACACCATGTGACACATTACAATATTTCTGTTGCCAACTAACCACAATACTAAAAGGCATGCATGACCTGTTTAGGCTGTTATAACTTATGTACAACGGTAGCTGTTACAATTTCTAAATTCTATTGACCGGACCTATAGATGTGGTATCATACACGGTGTAAACTTGACAAAACCTTCCTTTTTGGTTCGAATTGCGATTTCTATATAGCACGTATGCAGTTAAATGCTAATTGTTTATTAAAGATTATTCTGAAAGAAAAAAAACACGTGGAAAAGTTAGAAAACAAATACACTGGAGTATACGTGCTACTCTTTAAAAATAGTCGTAAGATTAAAATATTGCAAGCCGATTAAAATGCAGATTAGGGGATTGTGGGATTTTTAAATACGTTTTCATATCATATCTCAGTGGCGGATCCAGGGGGCACGCACCCGGCGCGCCCCCCCCCCCCCCCCCCCTCCCCCCCTAAAATTAAAAAAAATATGATTTTTTTGGCGTAAATTGTGATTTTTCACACGAAATACCCCAAACAATTTTGTGCCTCCCTCCGCTCGGCGCAATTTTTTTTAAGTGCGCCCCTCCCCGCCCCCCCCCCCCCTAACTTGAAATCCTGGATCCGCCCCTGTATCTAACTTCTACATTGGCCCGTTATATCGCTTATATGAGGTTAATATAGAAAAAATTTGACAAACATCAAGAATTTGCAAGAACAAATGTCTAATAAAAATTGTGTTTGATATAATTTCAGCTTTGCAGATATCTTTTACAGTATATCAAATCTTGAATATTTGATTCAAGCCTTGCATGAACAAAACAAAATACAAGTATTATATATTATTACATATTATACTATATGAATGTTATAGGAGATGATCAGTAAGCTCAGTGAGTGTTAATTGTTTAAACACAATTTATGCTCTTCCATTCTAGGTGTGAAACCTATAATTAATTTCTTTAAAGTTTTCTACTAAATTTGTGTTTTTTCGAGCCTACCTGGCCATTTTATCTTAAGTTTAACCTTTCGAAGACCATACATTTTCTGAAACGTCCATGATTCCTCTACGTTCTGTCAAAATATCAGGCCATGTTTAAAGTCTTGCAGTGAAATGCCAGACTATGGAAAATACCTACTCTAAAAATAGCTCTGTCATCCCCCAGAAATTCCCTATTATAGGTCATGCATCAAATCCTCCATATTCATATTAAAATACATTTAAATCAATCAAATTTGGTCTCAAAATAATCCTTATACATTTAACTTCAATTATCCATTTAATTATTCCATTCCATTCAGTATTTGTCACAATACAACAAAGTGAAAGGAACTTTTTTTTTAAAAGGGACTACTTTTGTATATGTTCTTAGCTCTGATTGGTTGAATTACTGGTTTGACACCTAAAGAGCAACAAAACTTGCTTCTCTAACCCTTTATTGGCCTTATTTCTATTCCTTGGGCAATATCAACCACAAAAAACCTCATAAGGTATGTGGCTGTCTAATATTTGCGAGTATAAGTGTTCAAATGCAAAGGTACCCCCTTGAAGATTTTTAATGAAAACGTCTCCATTTACAGCTGTTGAGTTCAAACTGTGTAATATACCAAAACTTACCTATTCTCTCATATATTACAGTTATTAAGTTAATTTCTAACATAATAAGCAATTTTTACACATATATATGCCTCAGTTGTATATTTAATAGCTAAATACTATGAAATGTTTGCATTTAGCCCCCCCTTTTTTCGTCCCATAAAATGAGTTCACATCATTCTTAATTTTGTTAATTCATGCTTTAACCCCATAAATTATGTAGTTTAAGGCATGAAATAAGTTTTTGTATATAGATCTACAGTTGAAATTCCTTCTAATACCATCAAATATGCAAAAATATGATTTATTGATATTCAAGTTTTGGAATTTCTTATGGTACAAAACTATAATTTCCCCCAAAACTCAATAAAAATATGCTTCCACATCATTTTTTCCCACTGTTTAAGTAAGCTGGATGTTCAAATGTACTGTTACAGTCAAATAATACTCTAAAACATGAAATCCAAATTGACAATTTGAAAAATTGACAGAAAATGCTAAGCGGTCAAAATATTTTTTCTGAGATCACTTAAATTACCAGGTTTTTACTACATAATTTTCAACTAAAACTGCTTTCTATAGCCTTATATTATTTTATAAGTACATTTGTACATGTATTCTAACTGAAACTATCAAAATTTACCAGGAAAAAGTTGTAGGATTGAAAAAAATCCAATCATGATATCACCATATTCTATATTTGAAGTCAACAAACTGCTGCATGATGAAATTTTTTAAATTCTTAATATCAACCATATTTTCAATATTATATGCCCTTCTACTGCAAAAACACATTCAATAACATATTCCAAATAATTATAAAGTCATAAATAAAAATAAAATGAGTTGCAATACCCTCTGTCCATGTATATCCAGTGTTTGGGAGCAATATTCCAAAATATTACATAACATGCATTTCGACCATGTAATCTGACACCACAATGCATTTTGTAACATTTTTATATGAAAAATGTCACTCTGTGTCTGTTGTGACATTGTTAGGCTAATTTGAACATGATAGCAACAAAAGTTCAATTTGATGTTTTTTAACTTAAGGTGTGAAACCTATAATTAATTTCTTTAAGGTTTTCTACTAAATTTTTTTCCTCTGTTTATCATATAAAATAAATACAAAACACTTATCTGGAAGAATTTGTGCCACCATTTGTGGCAATTTTTTATTGTCTAATTTTATATTTATAAAACTACCAGATATAAGAAAACGAAAGTGGGGATCTACATTGGCCACTGAATTGTGTTTACAATTCCACCACCCCCAGCTGCATGCTCTTTGTTTTGTGAAAATAATATTACCTGGGTAAAGATTTACCTACATGTATGTTTCTGTCACACCTAAGTTCTACCTGTAGATATACATGTATGTACATTGCATGTGTTGTTATATAACAAATACATTGGGACTTGCAAATGAATTGCTAATATTAACTTTTCTTTAGATAATACTGTACATGTACATCAATAATTTCTCTCAACTTGTTAAACCTATTCATGCTTAATTGTGTTCATCATAAAATTAACACAAAAAGTTTGACTGATCTAGCTCCACACAACAATTGTCTTGTTCATTGGCTCCTACATTTCATGGTAAACAAATGTATGAAATACACAAATAAACAAGTCTGTCTATAATCAATTTGTCCTATGTACATCTATATATATTCAAGCAGTTAAAAATAATATATGAAAATAAAATACATATTTATGTAGCAACAACTGTAAGCATGTTCAAATATTATTGATTCATAGCTTGCACAAAGGGGATGACTGCTCCTGGTCATCAAATATTTTGTTAATTCAAGCATTAAAATTAATGTATGAAAATATTATACATGTATATTATAGCCACAACTATTATAGTATGATATTATTGATTCTCACTATTTTAGCATGAATCACAAAATGTAAAAAAAAAATGCATGTACATATATCCAACCAATAATAAAAAGGGGGAGAATGACTGCTCCTGCTGTCATCCAAACAAACCAATGATATTACATGTACGGTACCTGTATTATCGGTTATTGTGCACACCCTTTAATTTACTTGAATATCTGACCTAAGGTACTTTAAAAAAAGCATTTGAATGCCAACGACCCATACTGCGAATTTGTGAAACCGATTTTCCATTCTGAAGAGCCCAAGTGGCTGCCCCCAATGCGAAAAGAGTGTCCTTTATATTGAACTGGGAACAACCCTATAAATGTAAGTGAATGGTTTAACATGTCTATGAATTGTGACCGTAAAATAGGTGACCCATTCAAATGGCAAAATAGTTTTCCAGGTCTTGTTCCTCGGACTTCAAAAAACAATAGTAAATGTCTTACAGGACAGAATGAAGAATTTAGTTGCCTATTGATTAGGATTTTACACACTTTTCCTGGGATAGAGTGCTTGTAGGATTGAAATGAGATCAAAATATGATTCTGCTGTACCACCACATCTGAATATTTTAAACAGTGACTACCCAATGAACCTTGTGATCTCTCTGTAATTTCCCCTAACCTTAAAAATCCATATAAAGCCAACAGATACATAGCTTTGTACAAACGCTGATAAAAGGGGTTACTACATGTCTGATTCAAAGCTGTCACTAATCGATTCAAAATCGACCCTGTAATAGGTAACCTACTGTCAACCTAATTCTTCTCGACCCTGTAATAGGTAACCTACTGTCAACCTAATTCTTCTCCGTTTTGCACCCTGTAACAACTTCAGAATAAAAAATGACGATGTTGGATCTTGTACATTATTCAACTTATGCCAGTAACTTAATGCTGAATTATATGTGCAGATTGTTGAATGGGCATAACCTCTATTAAAAAGTGATGCCAAATATAAAGATAAAGTATTAATAGGAACTGGTAGTACTGCAGCATCTGTAGCACTTAAATGATCAACACAAAATTTATTGAAATCTGTCCATATCTTGAGGTATAAATGTTTGGTAGACCCTGCCAAAGATGAATCCATTAACTCATGAACTGTTTGACTTAAGTTGGCAATGTCGGCAGAGGAGGAATACTCGTTTGATATTTGTCTGCATCTGACATCAACATTTTGAACTTGGCAATCTGTAAACGGGAAAGAGCATCACTTAAAATATTAAGTTTTCCTGGTAAATGATTTGCAGAGAACAAAATGTTATGATGTAATGTTAACAAGACCAATATCCTAATTAAAAACATCACTCTTTTTTCTGTACTGGACCACAGCCACTCGAATTCCGGACCCCCCTTTTTCCTCATTTGGTCCCTCCCGCGATTATGGTATGGATCTTTGTCTGGAAGTATATCTTTGAGCCATTTATCCATATTTTACAACTCTCGTTCTACTAACTTTTGTTTCTAGGTCCAGCTGCCGTTTTACTTAAAACAAACCTACTTTAGTTTTTTTTAAGTAAAACGACAGCTGGACCTAGAAACAAAAGTTAGTAGAACGAGAGAGTTGTAACACAAAATGTTGTAAAATATGGATAAATGGCTCAAAGATATACTTCCAGACAAAAATCCATACCATAATCGCGGGAAGGACCAAATGAGGAAAAAGGGGGTCCGGAATTCGAGTGCCTGTGTACTGGACTGCTTGTTTAAAACATAAACTAACGCCTCATTGTCACAATTGAAACATATGGATTTGTTTGCTATTCTGTACCCCCATACTTCAATAGCAACTATTATTGGATAAAGTTCTTTTAATGTCAGTGAATGTCATATTTTCTGATATCCATTCAGCATTCCATTCACCAAAAAACCAAGACTGACCGCAAACTGCCCCATAGTCATATACCCCCGATGCATCAGTATATAACTGAACAGTATCATTTGTTATCCAATTTTCATCCAAGAAAAAACATTTTCCATTGAACTCTTCAATAAACTTTCCAAACAAGCAAGTCATTCTTACACCCTCGACTTAATTGCAGTGTGATGTGGCTTCCTTAAGCCCCTGGTTAGATAAAAAAGGCGGCGTAAAAATGCCCGACCTGGAATTACCACCTGACACGCAAAATTAAGAAGACCACATAAAAATTGAAGTTCTTTTAGGGTGACTTTTTTTCTATGTAAAAATTCACAAATTATTTCTAAACACTTGGATAATTTATCCTGTGGCAATCGAGCTTCTTGTTTCACAGTATCAAGTTCTATACCTAAAAAAGTAATACTTGTATCAGGATAGTCTTGTCAGGTGCCATTGGAATTCCTATTTCTTTGCAAAAATGTGTTCAAATAGTAGTCTGTCAACTCTTTTGTTTGTGTCACAATTAAAAAATCATCCAAAATGTGAAACATCACTCCCTGAAGCATACAACTTTGTCATATCCAATGCAAACCTGTACTAAACCGTTCAAAAATTTGACAAGAGGATGCACATCCCATCGGTAAGCATTTATCATAATAATAAAGTGAATTCCACCTAAACCCAAATAAATGATATTCTTCAGGTTTTAAAGGCAAATTACGGTATGCCATAGAAATGTCTGTTTTGGCCAAGTAACATGGACTTTTAAACTTTTTGATACCTGCTATAGCATCAGTTATTTGAGTACTAGTATACTGAATCGAAGAAAATTCCTTAGCAATATAATCATTAACAGAGTTTCCCTTGGGCAATATAATCATTAACAGAGTTTCCCCTGGGCAATATAATCATTAACAGAGTTTCCATTGGGTAATATAATCATTAACAGAGTTTCCCTTGGGCAATATAATCATTAACAGAGTTTCCCTTGGGCAATATAATCAATAACAGAGTTTCCCTTGGGCAATATAATCATTAACAGAGTTTCCCTTGGGCAATATAATCATTAACAGAGTTTCCCTTGGGCAATATAATCATTAACAGAGTTTCCCTTGGGGTATGATAAATGATGTACAAGTCTAAATTTATTTGGTTCTTTCTTGGGACACAAACCCAATGGTGAAACTGTAAAAATATCGAACAGAGGAGACAAAAATGGGCCTGCAAATCTACCAGCATCCAATTCTTTACAAATTTTATCTTTAACAATTCCTGGTTGCTGATTGCAGATATAACAAATTTTTATATTCTAAATTGTATGTAGATTTGTCACATGAGACAGAAAAACCTTCTGAAAACCCTGACAAAATAAATTTTCTTTCATTTCTATCATTTTGGCTGCACTACCATTTATAATTATGCATGTAAAATTGCAATACTGAGATATTAACTGGTGTAGGCAACTTTTTGCAGTCAATTTTGTTGGATATATCCCTCATTTGGCTATCGCTTGAAGGTTGGGATACTATTTGGGAACCGTATTGGTGGCCTAATGAACCGTGTGTTAGATTGAAATGAACCTGGCCCTGATTGGTTAAATCTACTCTTGGGTTGTGATGGTCCCCGAATGGCACGAAAATTATTCCCTCGAGGGTATCTCGTATTAAAATTATTTTGATCACTACCACCATACCAACATTTGCTTGCTGAATGTAATTTATTACAAATATAGCATTTGTGTGTATATCTACATGGCAGTTGACAAAAATTATTGGTATGATAGCGCACACAATAACCATTTGGAATCCGTTGTACATTACTAAAATTTTTACCAACTGCATGTACATTTGGGTGCACTGTATCATTTATAATCTCTTGTGTCAAATCAGGTGTTTTGTGCATCGCCTTCAACCACAGTTCTTGATGCATATTGGCCCAAGAAACCCTCAACTGACATTTTGATTTGCTACATTTTTATGACAATCGATCAATAATTTTTACACGACGATTTTCACGAGAATCTAGTAAGAAATGAAATACCCGTAATGCGTGCGCATACCTCATGAATATTCATTCATAACTGTACTGTTTCATTTCCTCGTATGAATATTCATTCATAACTGTACTGTTTCATTTCCTCGTATAAAAGATTTATTCTATAAATCATATTTAATGCCAAGTGAGCCATTTTACAGTTATTTTTTTAATTCAATACTATTGCAATATCATGGCGGGAAAACAAAAGTGTTGATGAAATAATTTTTATATAGTGCTAACTCACTTAAACAACCAACAACACGCATACATTTAGCTCTAACAGCACATTTCACACTGTCCAACCAGTCTTTGAACTAACCTCTTATTTCTGTTTTGTGCTTAGCAGAGAAGCAGCAAACGACAATTTGACACAATTCTTTGGTTTGCCACTATTGCGAAACAACGGATGTACCGCACTCAAGGCGATCACGGTCACATTACAGATGTGGTTAGGTTTATAGAAAATGTATTTAAGATTAGGCCAGTAATTCGATGAAAATTCGAAATAATTCAAACTGTTAAAGAGCAGACCAGTAAATGTTTGATTTGTTGAATTATAAAAATCGTTATCGTTGGATTAACGGTTATAGGTATGGGTGTTTAACGCCACTTTCTACAATGGCAGTTTTCTCGTGGATGACATTTTTATTGATGGAGGATATCCCGGAATAACAACTGACCTGGCACTAGTCATTGACAAACTTTATTGATCAGGTTGTATCGACTACTTCCAACCCGTGAGTTGTATACAGGTTCTGATTGCAGAGGTGTGTGTAAATCAAACTAATATAAGATCACTGACATGACGGAGCATTGTCTAATCGGCAATAACAAGTTTGTAACCACATGTGGCAATAGTTGATTTTGTACGAGAGGGAAAATAGCTCAAGTGGGAAAATAATTATAGCAAAATCGGAACTGTTCTCGAGTATTGCTATAAATATATTAACAATATTGCGGCAAATAAAAACAGGATTGGGTTCGTGAGGCATAACATCAAGGAATGCACAAAATCAGTAAAAACATCTACAATGTAGTTACAAAACACTAGTCAGACAAGTAATAGAGTACGCCTCAATTGTGCTGGATCCAAACACCAAGGTATGAATTAATTCAGAGAGGGACAACCACGATGAACTATCACGTACTCCTGGCATGGGTATATCACACATACTAGAAGACATGGGATAGAACTTGCAATCAAGTCGTCGTGGTAATGGTTTCTGCATGATGGCATATCCAAAATGATCTGATGGACATCAACAGGATCAATTACCTTAAAGCTGACGACAATAAAAATCGTATTTCAAAAGATTAAGGAATTTACTTGGTATCGAAGCTATCAACTTGAACATTATTTCTTTTTGATTTGGAAACAACACTTAGCAATAGACTGGAATTTTACTAATTAAAAGGTACAAATCGGTGTAATGGTAAAATAAGTGAAAGCAAACATTTCGGCATTTCCATCTATATATAGACGAATCGGATAAGTCAGTACGACCGTATCACTCACTAATGCCACAGTCGTTAAGTATATTATATCACCCATAAACGCAATTCTCTCGAATTTGTATTTTTTTGTACCTATTGAAAATCTGAATTTTAGTGTATGGATTGGTTGATTTATTGATTGTCGAGTTGACATGAAATACTTCAGCAATGTTCACGACGAGAACAAGGCTCCAAACAATAAAGCTTGAAGATAAAAACGAACACATGCGTGAGCCTAGGGGCGGATATTTTGGTTGTCACTATGTCTGGGGGAAACGGGGAAATGCTGGATAGGGTAAGACAATTCATTGTGCAAAGTGTCACAAACGACTACTCCAAACAAACTATTGCTAAGTAAGTTGCTACGTACAAATAGTATTATACTGTCACGTGTGGATGATAAATGTAGAATTATATTGTTAATATAAAACCTATACTCAATACTATATTCGGGATCCAAGAGCATTTAGTCATATCTTCTAATCACAGGAAAGTTTGTTATTTGTCCGACTCTCAGTCTCTGGAAAAATATCAAACTTTTGTGATTCCTTTAAACATGTGCTACATGTGCAAAATATGTTATCATATCTCATTATTTTCACATGTAGTATAGTCAGATTTGTAAATATTTTTTTGTATAATGACAACTGTTAAATGAACAGTATGCATTATTGTAATGTAGTCAGTAATACTAGCAGGAAAAAAAGAACATATGTGTACACAATCGAGAATGATGAAAGAAGTACTAGTTGGCACAGAGGATATACAATGCAGTTAATAAATCTCATAAATAAGCACATGCTGTTTCTTTGTTTAGTCTGATTTTACACCTTTCTACATCTTTAAATGATATTGATATTTATAAGATCTTTACTTGAAGATGCAGTGAATGTCTTAGTCGGTGCTTATCATATACCGTATCCTCTGTCTTCTTAAGTTTGATTATTTATATGTTCAAAGAATTACTTATACTCCTCCTCAGATAGTTACTGTAGCTGTATAATTTCCGACTCCTCACAAAGTGACACAACAATTGTAGTGTTTGCCAACTGTGTACAATACCCGGCACAGTCACTTGAAATCCTGATAAGAAAATGAACTGAAAAAATGGCAAAACATATAGTATACATGTAGTGATAATAAAAATTAATTGAATAAGAAAATGGCAGACGTATCTTATTGTACATAAAAATGGGTTATATAACTTTTACTTAGACTTCAAGTGACTGATAAAAAAAAATGTAACTTGTACAGTTGATATTTTAATAGCAAAATAAAATATGTTTAAACATAAGCTGTTTTCAGAAATATATATAATTTTTTCAAACAAATTTACAGTTTTAGTTAAAATCATGTTATATTAGTGTGCGGAAACTATTCACATCATATCTATTACATTTGTATTGTAGATCTATTATATGTATTTGTAATGATAGTCGATGAAAGTTTTTCAAGAAAAAGCTGTTTTTCGATTAACAAAAAATTCCGTTATATTTTCAACGGGCACCTGCTACCGGAACCGGAAGTATCAATTGTTTACAATGGCCGATATGGCTGAAGAGGAGAAACCTGTTATTAAAACTGAAATTGTGGACAATGGCACCGCAGACAACGCGTCTGCCTATGGTTATCAATCAGAAAACCAGTTCGTTCCATATAATATCAACATGGAACATTGGTTAATGGAAAAACTATATCGTCAAAATGAAATGTATTTGAGAAGTCTCAATGCTGCATCTCTATCGGCAGCTGCAGCAGCAACGACATCTGTTACACAATCTGCATCATCGCCAACATATACGACCGATTCACAACAAAGTGAAACTACTCATGATGGACCATCCACTCATCAAGAGCCAGTTAAGCCTGTAGAAGACAGTCGACGTAATGCATCCATTCTTGAAATTCTAAATACCCCACCATTTTCCACATCGCCAATGACTCAAGACGCAACAGCCATCAGTAATGCAAAGAGAAAAGAATTGTCTCTGAAACAGAAAGTAGATATGATACAATCAAGTAATGGAAAAAGTCAAAGACAACTAGCAGATGAGTTCAATGTTTGTAAAAGTCAAGTTCACAACATTATGAAAAGAAAGGATGAAATTTTAGAAACTTTTGAATATTCGACACCATCAAATAGAAAAAGAAGGTTCATTAGAACAGAAAATGAAGAAATTAACATTTTAACACTTCAATATTATTTGAAAATGAAAGAAATGGAAGTAAATGTGACCGGATCAATGCTGCAAAGAAAGGCCAGAGAAGTTGCTCAACAATTAGGTAAAACTGAGTTCAAAGCATCTAATGGATGGCTGGAAAGTTTCAGAAAGAGACATAAAATCGGATCTTGTTATTCTGGCAACAGTAATTCAGAGAGACTTCCTTCGTTTCCAAGTTTTGCAAATATAATTAAAAGACAAGGAACTGCAGAGGAAAGTCCCCCAGCACATCAGAATGACACAAGTCCAGAAATAGAATCGCCACAAACAAATGAAACGGAAGAACAACAACACCAACAACTACTTCTTCAGAATGGGTTTTCACCACATGGAATATCTTTTGTATGTAACTGTAGCCAGTCAAAATTAAAAACAGGAAGCTAGCAAAATTTGATTCTACAATTTATGTCAACTTATAATGAAGTCAGCTTTGATATGAAATAAGAAATTTCAGATTATTGTTATCCATATGTCAGTCTGTCACACTTAAACTCCTACATTTTTCCCAGATGATTAATATTGGATTTAAATGATTTGTTTTGATCATGACCTGTAATAAGGTCTTAACATTTCAAATTTTGTCATGTATGATTGAAATACAATGTACATGTGTATGTACATTTCTTGAATCTTGACGTCTTCCTACATTTTTATACCCCCGCTCCCCGGAGGGGGAGGGGGGGTATACTGTTTTACCTCTGTCCGTCCTTCCGTTCGTCCAAGATATTTTTCGTCACATTTTTCTCGGCAACTATCAATGGCAGAAATCTGATATTTGGTCCCAAGCTTCATATAGGTATGCCATATTGTGGGTAGCGTTTTTGGACCCGTCGGATTCCTACTTCCTGTTTGCCGACTAACAAATGTAGTTGGTTTTTATACACATTGAACATATATGCACATTTTATTGATGACACAAATCTGATATTTGGTCACAAGCTTCATATCGGTACCCCATATCGTGGGAAGCGTTTTTGGACCCATCAGATTCCTACTTCCTGTTTGCCGACTTTGTTGATTTTTATACTTATTGAACATATATGCTAATTTTTCGTCGTATTTTTCTCAGCAACTATTGATGGCAGAAATCTGATATTTGGTCACAAGCTTCATATAGGTACCCCATATCGTGGGAAGCGTTTTTTGACCTGTCAGATTCCTACTTCCTGTTTGCCGAAGAGCAGGGGTATCATACGTGAGCTAACAGTTCATCTTGTTTTAACTATAAAGTGAATAATTTTGGATAAAAATTATTGCTAATGACCTGCAATTGTGTAGTAAGTTCTTTTAAATTTAGAATTTTTGTGTTTGGTATCCCAATGTCAGTCAAAACCAGTTATACAGTGAAATAAGTCTAAACTGAACCTTCTTGGGACCAACTTGTGTGTTTGGTTTATGCAGGTTATTTTAATTAATATTTTTAAATCTAAATTTCGGTTTATAGATATACAGTATTCCGTTCTATTCAGCAGTTACCTGGCCCAAAGTTAGTAAATAGTTTTAAAACCATCTGATCTGATTTATTCTGTTTTTCACTCATAATCATGCCTAAAGGACTTCTATTCAATGTCAAATTTTTATTTCTGTCTACCTTGACTATTGGAGTCTTCCATACCTGTGAATTTTTATACCCCCACCTTTTTTTACATCTTCGCTAGCCAAGGGTTACGATCCGCTCTACTCATCTTCACCCTTGGCATCGTTAGACGGATTTTCGAGGTCACACAGTGACGGTTTATATGTAATGCAGCTAGTGGTAGCTGCAACCAATCAGAACGCGCTTTACAAAAAGCACATGTTCTGTAGGAAAAATGTCAACAAAATAAAAATGCGTGTCCATGTAAAATAATGTTGTAAGTTTGAAATAAAAGCACTAGCTTACCATTGAATAACAGTATGAGTCTCGTCAAATCTTCGCTTGAAAATCAGCCATATTATAATCTTGAGTCAATTTTCAGGGCATTCAAGCGAAAGGAAATGAAAGCCTCGCGTCGATTGGCTGAAAATGACATCATTACAAGGGGTGTAACTGTCAAAATCCAGCAAGTGGCAGTGCGCAGGAATTACGAAAATCCGACTAACGATGCCAAAGATGACCTTGGCTAGTGAAGATGCCCTTTTTAAAGCTGTAATAATTATTTCTCAGACCTCAAATCAAATTGCAACAATGCAATAAAACTACGGTTCAAAGTTTTTTTAATTGCAGATTTACTAACGTTCATACCTGTCTGCATGTAAACAGTTCGATTGATAGATCATAAAATTAACCTGGTTGTGAGTACATATAAAATACCAATCAGATTTGGATGCGGATCGATAAAAATCTGAAGAGTCCTCATTGATTTCAACAAATTTTGAATGGCCACCCTTTGCATACATAAATATATTAAATATGAGAACTAAGATTTTATGTCACATAAATGAGAAAAAAAAATCAAAAGTTTGTTTGGTTAAATGCTTCCGTCAACATTTCCTGCAGCACCGTGCATGATTATGGCACCATTTTTATTTGTTATTGAATGAAATGATAGTTTCTGTAAACCAAAATGGATTACTTTTCAAGAAAATCACTTTCAAAATACTTAATGAATACAATAGATTTCAAGAAACAAGATATCAACATTTTCATAAATGACACGTGGCAAAAATATGCGGGCGACATAGGGTGACTATTCAAAATTGCAAGGCGACTTGAACTTCACTTTTGACCAAGAAAAAAGCGAAGTCAACCCTGACAATGCCACTTCTTTGCCCGAATTGCCCTAAAGCTTGAGCCCTGATTCAGGGTCGGTTTAGACAGGTTTCACTGTATTTCTTGTATGATAAATATCTATAGCATTTAACTTTAACTCTGTGTTAACCCATCAGTGGTATAAATTAATGGTAATCTTGCTTGCCCCGTGTTTGGCGGATTTAAGCCCTTTTTGGGTCAATCACCAACGACTATAAAATTGCCCAAGCATGCAACATTAAAGAGTAAGGGCAAAAACTTTTTTTGGCTCGGAATTAGGATAATGTGTGTGAGTAAAGCAGCATATCTACATGTGGATTGTTGTTTCAGTGAACTAACAAGTTGTAAAACTCCAACCAAGTTAATTGTTCTGATGCAAAGTGGACATCGTCAATATCTCGTTGAAATATAAATTGTTTTCACCATGATATAGCTGAAAAATGGCTCTCTAGGCATTGAACCACACTCATTCACATGCTAATTTTGGTTTAGATTTCATTTTGTCTATCCTTTGACGAAAGTCATTGAAGATGAAACATAGTGGTGTAGCGACATTGAAAAATTCACATATTTTTGGCACAATTTTGTATAACAAGTATCAAAAATTTAGTTGCAAGATAGACTTATTAGTTTATCACTCAAATTATTTATAATTTTAGAAATTATAGCTTAGATTTTATAAAGTACTTTTTATCTTGTTAAGGTTTAATATATATATAAAAAAAAAAGATTTGCCTCACAATTCATATTGTATTTATTTGTATTATTTCAGGCATTCCGTATAGAAACTGATAGTTTTGGACAAATTGAAGTTCCATCCAACAAATACTATGGTGCAAACACTGCCAGATCGGTTGTAAATTTTGATATTGGTGGACCTGCAGAGAGAATGCCGGTAAATCTTATGTAATAATCTGTCTGATTTTAACTTTGTGGTCTTTTCAGTTTTGTGGTTATAAAATGAAGTGAAATACAATTTTGAAGAGTTATAGAATTGTCCGTATTTAAAGTGTAGATAAAATATTCACTAAATAATTTGTGCTTATGTGGAAAGATAATTTTTGGAAAGCCCAAAAGTATGAGGTTAATGTGAATGAATAATCCATCAAGTTTTAATTGTGATATGGACAAATGTTATCAGACAATTATAATACATTGTACATATGCATGCAGGACTCACCAAACCAGGTGAAGTGGACAAATGTTTCTCCCAGATATCAATGAAATTGCCCAATTCCCGCCAATAGGTGAAGTTTTAGTCGTGACAGTCTTTGTTTTAGTGAGTATTTCTTCCACCAATAAGCATCCTTTTTCTTCAATATTCATGTAATAGTAGCACCCATGTTCCTGAAATTGGATATTGACCCATTCAGGGTTTGATGTTCAATAGTTTATTCAAATTGAAACTTGTTGATTGTATCCTTTTTGAGATCGTTGTTCAGCATGTTTGTTTTGTGAAAGGTTGGGGAACATGATGTGGTAGAAATGTTAAAATTTTGTCAGCTTTTCGGAAGTCTCTCAGATTTTCCCCTACTTCACCCTTAAAGGGATATTGTATACCATAATCATATTTTTTTCATACCTAAAATTATTGTCGTTTTCCGTACTGATCTTCATAAAGTGAAGATTAACATCGAGTTATGCTGCAAAAGATACGATTTTTTGACAAAAAAAGACCCAAAACTATCATTATCGGAATTATTGTCCAGGATAACAAGAATTCAAATCTATTCATATGACCTTCAGCATGCCCATTTACCCTCTGCAGAGGGTTTTTTACCCCCAAAATTGTAGGGACTTTCTATATGCAGGGGTACAAAGTTAAGGTAAAAACAGCAATTGTACCCCCAGTTTCAAAACTCAGTAGGCACCCTGACCTTCTATGTGAACCCGTCTTGAGCATGTGCACTGTTTAGAAACAATAAACAACATGTGGTTCTTGGGCAAAAGAGAAAGTGTCAATGCATGGAAGAAAGTGGACTTTGACGGATTCAGAGTGAAAGATGAATAGAAGTGAAGTATCTTCCAAATGGAACAAATGCAGGATATATGTAGGGGATCAGTTGGACCGTTGGAACGAACTCAAGGAAGTGCTATGCGTCCAAACTCGCGCTGAAGTGGCAAAGATTTTGCTTGATAGGTAAACCGAGCAAGTTTTTTCATTTTTTTCTCAATTGTTTTTCATATTTTATGAATTTATGATGATGCCTATGATTATTTTCGGTAGATATTATTAGCTCACCTGACCCAAAGGGTCAGGTGAGCTATTGTCACCATTGAGCGTCCGTCGTCCGTCCGTCCGTTAACTTTTCACATTTTAATCAACTCCTCTGAAGCCACTGGGCCAATTTGAACCAAACTTTGGTGGAATGGTCCTTGGATGGCCCCCTTCCAAAATTGTGTCCGGTGATCCTGACTTCCAACCAAGATGGCCGCCAAGCTAAAAATAGAAAAAAGGGGGGATAAAATTTTAATTGTTGATTGCTGCTTTAGTATAAGTCAAAATGAGCTCAAATTTTAACTGCAGCTACATGGCAAGGAGTAGTTTAACATATATTCTGGGTTTTTCTGTGAAATTTTTCTTTCAGCCGATATATACCGATTATGCAAATTAGGCATATTTTGATAAAAGATCACATTTAAATCTTCTCCTCTGAAACCGCTGAACCAAATTAAAGCAAATTTGGCTGGGATGGTCCTTGGGTGGTCCCCTTTCAATAGTGTCCGACAGCCCTGCCCTCCATTCAAAATGGCTGCTGTTACTAAAAATAGAAATTTTTTTAGTTGTCAATTTCCGCTTTATTACAAATCAAAATGAACTCAAATTTTAACTGCAGCTATATGGCAATGAGTAGTTTGACATATATTCTGGGTTTTTCTGTGAGATTTTTTCAGCCAGTTTATTCCGTTTAGAAATATTATGAGATAAAAATCACATCAAAATCTTTTGCTCAGAAATTTGAGTTGAAATGATCTTTGGGTGGCACACTTTCAAAATTATGTGTAACACCCCCATTTTCTATCAACTTTAGATGTCAAATTGAAAACCAGGTGAGCGATTACAGGCTCCTGGGAGCCTCTAGTTCAATATATCAGGCTTGGGGGTCAATTACTTGCAAATGTAATCGATTACATTACAATTACTTTGCAATTTTCATGATTACATTACATTACGATTACATCAATTTTCAAATGTAATCGATTACATTACTGATTACATTTGATGTCATGACAACCAATGCATATTCAAGTTTGCTATGTTACTTCTTTTTGTTTCAAATTTCTGTTTCTTTGTATGCTTGTTGGTATGTGTACAGTAATATATATAATTGGTGCTTTGATTTCTTTTTGTTTCATTGCTTTGATATAGCTAAAAAAAATTGCTCATTTTGGTGTTTTTAACCAATAATCACTCACTTTATATATTGATATAATTTCCTTTTTTTCTTATACATTCCTCCGTTATAATTGAAATATTATTGAAAGTGGACTAAACCCAAAAACCTCTTAAAAATTAAAAATTAAAAATTGAACAAATATCAGTGGTTTTGTAAATTATGAGATTTATTTTAAATAGAAAATCTGAATTTATTATTAATCTAACGATACAATTTTATATCCCTTGGGAGGGGGAGAGGGGCTATGATGAAAATTTGAAATAAAAACACAGGTCCAGACTTTAAGCAAAAATAATAATCCAGGATTCATTTTTTTATTAAAAAAAATCCAGGATCCCTGTGTCCATGAATTTTGTTTTTTAAAGTTAATAATATGAAATATTGACATCCACACTTGCCTTTTGGACAGCACATTTCTATGTCCACACCACACTTGTAGATATTATAACAGACATATAATATATTTCATCATATAATTTCAATATAATCCTGTCAAAAGTTTATTGTGGATAATAAACTATCAGTTAACGTGTGCCACAGATAAAACTTGTAATTAAGGTCTTATTTATGGTTCATTCCCATTTATCCAACTTTTTGTAAAATAGATAGTACAGGTAAAAAATAAAAGTGTGATAAATGAGATCAAAGGTAATCAAGAACAAACTTTAAATGACACTTAATTAAAGCTTGGTTTGTGTAACAGGTGAATAAGTGGAAAAAATTTGGACCAGGACAATATATGTCTATGTACAACAGTTAATATTTATTTCCATATACTTCATTTAAAATGAAAAAGAATACAAATTATTATTACTATTTTTGACTGATATCAAAATTTAATTGGATAAGATATTTCTTTTTGAGTCGATCACGTCTTTCTCTAGAATAGAATAGGGTAAATCCTTAAAAAGACGACTTAGTTCAATTTCAGAATTTAATTGATCACTGTTTAATTAAATTATTGAGAAATAACAGAGGCAAGCTTGGAAGATGTTATTGATGATCATCATGTTTGTTGCATGATTAGCAATCTTTTCATCAATAAATAAGGTTTAAGGAACAAATTATCAGGTATTTTGGTCAAAAAAACCTAATCAATGTTAAATAAACAATCCTACAGGTAAGTAAATAAAAGTTGGATAACTGGGAAGACACCTTATTTATGACACCAAATTATGTAACAGTCACCATTGCTAAATCTCACACCATTTCAGTGTGTGTCATAGATATATAATTCAGAAGATAAAAAAAAAAAAAAAAAGTCATTCTGATTCTACAAACTTGCTTAAAAATACATGTATGTATAATTTCTCAGTCTAAATATGAAAACAAAATACTAGGTTTAATAAAATATCCATTACAAGTTGCATAGTAACCCACAAATAATAAAAAAAAAAAAAAACATTTATCATATAATCTAATATTAAATGGAAACTCAGGACCAAAATTAAAAGCAGAAATATCCTTTATCTCTGAATATCAGATGCAAGCCCCACTGGAATTTAATTTTTCTTTTAATCTAAAATTTTACAAATATTACAACTGGTTATTTATCAGTTAATTTGTAATATGTATGATTGAAAATATTTTGTTATTTAACCACAAATAATAAATGTTTCTGAAAATTATAAATCATTATTAACATATTGCTTTTTATATAATTTCTTTATTGATATTCATATCTCTTTTTAAACTTGTATAAAAAATCTTCATGAGATATCTATGTTTTGGTTTATATAAAATATTTCTTAATCTTATGGGAATCAGAATGACTTTCATCAACAGAAACAAAATATTTAATTATGACCTACAATGTACCTTCATGTGAGTGACAAAGTTGGATGTGGTCTTTAATGAACCAGATATCAATGCTGTACAATGCTTACAGGAAGCTTTTACATTTCCACAAGAATCAAGAGGTATGATGAAATGAGATAACACTGAGGACATAGTGATAGTCTTCAGAAGTCTTTCAAAGAAGCAATGTCATAAATGAAATCTTGAAAGTTGTGTCAGATAATTTATAAATGTTAGAGCTTGTTGTATTTTACACAAGCCGACAAACTGTTTTCACTGAAATATTGAAACCCCAAAGAAATTGAAATTGAGATATTATTTGTTTTGATATCAACTCTTTGAAGCCATAATTAATGCTTAATATATTGTTTTGTAGCTGTGCTAGTTTTGATTGCAATTTAATAGACTAATATCTTTTGATCATGTTGTGATTGCCACCTTATTTAATAGATATTTTTGTGGAGTTTTTAACAATTGAATTTCATAACATATGTTTTTATTTAGATGTCAATAAACCTTATATTTTTTTCTAGTAAACCATTCTACATTATTTGTTTAATAAATTTCATGAAGAAAATTCATTTACATAAATCATACATTAAATATCTAAGGAGATACATGCTTTAGTTAAGGCAAATTGATGAAAAGTAATCTAAATGTAATCGGAAAGTAATCATGATTACAGGGTCAAAATGAATGTAATCGATTACATTACGATTACATGTAATCAAAAAAAAGTCTGATTACAGATTACATCCGATTACATGAAAAAATGTAATCGATTACAACTGATTAAGATTACAATTACGATTACCCCATGTCTGCAATATATGTAATTTTGCACCTGGCAACAACAAATTATTGCGAGGTAAACAAACACGAATTTTAACATCCATGCTGCAGCATCCGGGCTACTGGCATAAAAATAGATTTGGCCTCACTCAGGTCAGTGCATAATTAATTAGCTTCCAGTAACGATGGTCAGCTTGTTTAAATCGAAAAAACAATGTTTCGTAGCGTATTCGCCAATAATTCGGTGTTTAATCTTCATTTTATGAAGGTCAGTACGGAAAACGACAATAATTTTGGGTATGAAAAAATTACGATTGTGGTAGACAATATCCCTTTAAGTCATTTGAGAGAGAAGTCAAGTAAGCCTGTTTTTACTAAGTGTGTCGAGTCCTGTACATGTGTACTGTTACTTTTAGTAGATACATGTCATATCAGTAATGTTTCATGTCAATTCAGTGATTTACATGTACATAAATTGTATATATGGTGTAGATTAGAATTCAACATGGCAGCCATGATCACTAATAATACATTCTGACTGATATTTATTTCTCAAAAGCACATGATAAAATGGACTATTGGTGGATGTTTGAAAAATTGAATAAATGGTGATGCTACCTATCCACTGAAAAAAGTGTGATTTGGTAAACAGTACACTAACAATTATTTGTTTTTGGCCTTACTGTAAGGAACTGAAATCCATTGTGTAGTGGTTAGGATTCTTGCCTCAAGTGTGGTAGATTGTGGGTTTAAGCACCGGTATGGTCAAACCAAAGACTATAAAATTGACATTTGCTGCTTCTCTGCTTAGCATGCAGTATTAAGGAGTTAGAGGAAAGACTTATTGGCTTAGAATCAGGCTAATGTGTCCGAGTAGGGGACATGTCTACCCACAAACTTGTTTCAGTGAGCTACAAAAATGTAGCACCATAAAAAACAACTAAAAGTGTTTGTCAAATACAAAGCGGACATCATTATCATCTCATTGAAATACAACTTGTTTTCACCATCATATAGCTAAAAAAATTGCTCACTTGGAGTTAAACAACATTTACTGACACTTACTTTAAGGGGTATTCCATTTCAACATATTCCATTGAAAGAGAGCACATTTTGATGGATGCATTTTTAAATGTTAAATTCCTTAGTTTCTGTTAGTATCTAGAATTTTTCATAAGCAAAACGTTTGATCGTTTTAGAGATACATAGGGTTTGCAGATACATGTTCTTGTATTTTAAATGCTTTCTTAGTGGTGTAAATTTTGTTATATCTGTGCTGAATTTAATGTCATTTAATTGTACAATGTTTATAAGAATCTAGTATGTCATTTTAATCCAGATTCCAGTTATCAGAGCTCTAGGAATTTTGAAGAGATGTGCTGCAGAAGTTAACCAAGAGTTTGGATTAGAAACAAGTATAGCTAATCTAATCATGCAAGCAGCAGATGAAGTAAGGACTATTTTGAAAGTGGATTAATAAAAAAAAATTCTCAAAATATCTGACATTATTGCATAATAACATTTACTTTTCTTAAGAAAGTTTGTTGATTTAATGATTTATTGATTTATTGTGTTTAACGTCACTTTCAGCAATATTTCAGCTATATCATGGCGACCAGTTTTAGTGGTGGAGAAAGCCAGAGAACCACCGACCATGGGCAAGCAACTGGTAAGCTTTATCACTTGCGGTTGTGAGTCAAGTGTACCCTTTTTTATACGCCCGTCTTTAAGACGAGACGTATTATGGTATACCAATGTCCGATTGTCCGTCCGTCCGTTTCACATGTCACACTCTAACTTAAGCTTGGTCAATTCACTTCAAATTTCACAGAGTTATTGGAATTGATGGTCTTACGGTCTGTAAACTTTATGGTGAAATTTCGAATTTTTATTCCAGAGTTATGGGACTTTATTCATCAAATTGTAGGCGATTTTTCGTATGTCACGCTGTAAATTGAGAACCCCTTGGCCAATTCACTTCAAACTTCGCATAGTTATTGGAATTGATAGTCTTACGGTCTGTATACTTTTTGGTGAAATTTCAATTTTTCATTCCAGAGTTATGGGACTTTTTTCATCAAATTGTAGGCGATTTTTCGTATGTCGCGCTGTAAATTGAGAACCCCTTGGCCAATTCACTTCAAACTTCGCATAGTTATTGGAATTGATAGTCTTACGGTCTGTATACTTTTTGGTGAAATTTAAATTTTTCATTCCAGAGTTATGGGACTTTATTCAATAAATTGTAGGCGATTTTTCGTATGTCACGCTGTAAATTGAGAACCCCTTGGCCAATTCACTTCAAACTTCGCATAGTTATTGGAATTGATAGTTTTACGGTCTGTATACTTTTTGGTGAAATTTCAATTTTTCATTCCAGAGTTATGGGACTTTATTCATCAAATTGTAGGTGATTTTTCGTATGTCGCACTGTAAATTGAGAACCCCTTGGCCAATTCACTTCAAACTTCGCATAGATATTGGAATTGATAGTCTTATGGTCTGTATACCTTTTGGTGAAATTTCAATTTTTCATTCCAGAGTTATGGGACTTTATTCATCAAATTGTAGGCGATTTTTCGTATGTCGTGCTGTAAATTGAGAACCCCTTGGCCAATTCACTTCAAACTTTGCATAGTTATTGGAATTGATAGTCTTATGGTCTGTATACTTTTTGGTGAAATTAAAATTTTTCATTCCAGAGTTATGGGACTTTATTCATCAAATTGTAGGCGATTTTTCGTATGTCGTGCTGTAAATTGAGAACCCCTTGGCCAATGCACTTCAAACTTTGCACAGTTATTGGAATTGATAGTCTTACGGTCTGTATACTTTTTGGTGAAATTTCGAATTTTCATTCCAGAGTTATGGGACTTTATTCATCAAATTGTTGGCGATTTTTCGTATGTCGCTGTAAATTGAGAACCCCTTGGCCAATTCACTTCAAACTTCGCATAGTTATTGGAATTGATAGTCTTATGGTCTGTATATTTTTTGGTGAAATTAAAATTTTTCATTCCAGAGTTATGGGACTTTATTCATCAAATTGTAGGCGATTTTTCGTATGTCGCGCTGTAAATTGAGAACCCCTTGGCCAATGCACTTCAAACTTTGCACAGTTATTGGAATTGATAGTCTTATGGTCTGTATACTTTTTGGTGAAATTTAAATTTTTCATTCCAGAGTTATGGGACTTTATTCATCAAATTGTAGGCGATTTTTCGTATGTCGTGCTGTAAATTGAGAACCCCTTGGCCAATGCACTTCAAACTTTGCACAGTTATTGGAATTGATAGTCTTACGGTCTGTATACTTTTTGGTGAAATTTCGAATTTTCATTCCAGAGTTATGGGACTTTATTCATCAAATTGTTGGCGATTTTTCGTATGTCGCTGTAAATTGAGAACCCCTTGGCCAATTCACTTCAAACTTCGCATAGTTATTGGAATTAATAGTCTTAGGGTCTGTATACTTTTTGGTGAAATTTCAATTTTTCATTCCAGAGTTATGGGACTTTATTCATCAAATTGTAGGCGATTTTTCGTATGTCGTGCTGTAAATTGAGAACCCCTTGGCCAATTCACTTCAAACTTCGCACAGTTAATGGAATTGATAGTCTTACTGTCTGTATACTTTATGGTGAAATTTCGATTTTTCATTCCAGAGTTATGGGAAAGAAAGTCTTTACAAATATTGCATGAATGTTGACGACGGGCGTACCATGCGCTCTTGGCACAGCTGTTTATTGTAATTTACCAAGCCGGGCGCATTCCCACGTCGTATTGGTGATAGGCTTGTATGAGTTGTTATGTAATCCATCTACCTAACTCATTGAGCCACCCTAGAAAGTTTGTTGAATAGCACCACAACCCAACATTGTTTAATATAAGCTTCATCTAAACATCCATACAATCATTTTTGAAAAGGTATTATGATGAATGTCACTATATTAGTCATGGAAATCGTTCAATACCAACCTCGACGATGATCGGTGCTAATAACTACTAAATCTATTGTTATGACTAGAAACACCCTGATAGTTGTATTTCAATAGTAAAAAATTATGGTATTAACCTGAGTAAGTACAAAAACTGCAGAATTCTTTATTGGTTCACTGATGGTTTTCAAAATGGTAGGGTCTTATAATTATATATAATAAGATTATACAAGTTCACTACAGAACATTAAAATTCTTAGAATCCTTGTCCTTGAAAGGCTTGGGTTAGGAATATAGTGTTTACCACCACTTTCAACAATATTTCAGCTATATCATGGCGGTCAGTTTTATTGATGGAGGAAACCAGATCTAGAGTACCCAGAGAAAACCACAGACCTGCCGCAAGTCACTGACAAACTTCATCGAGTACACTTTGCCAGAAGCGGTATTCAAACTTACAACTTTAGTGGTGAAAGGTACTGATGATACAGGTAGTTTGTTATTAATCCAACTACCATAAGATCTTGACGACCCCCTGGCCCTTGTCATTCTGTTTAAATCAAATATAGGTAGAAGTTTTTTGTGTGTTGTTTTTTTTGTTTGTTTTTTTTTTTAAATATTAAGGATTATCAGAATTGAATTTTGTTATCATTAATAAACATGTGTAACATCTACATGTAGCAATTTAATACATCCTCTTTCAAGATACAGTGTACTGGTATTTACAATGCAGATAATATATGTATAGATTAATGATTTTATTTACTGTTTTTAGGTTATAGAGGGTAAATTAGATGAACACTTTCCTTTGGTTGTATGGCAAACAGGTTCTGGTACCCAGACTAATATGAATGTTAATGAAGTCATTAGTAACAGAGCTATAGAGATAGCAGGTGGTCAGCTGGGTTCCAAAAAACCAGTTCACCCAAATGATCATGTGAATATGAGCCAAGTAAGTTTACATTATTCTATAACAACAAAGTTCTTTGTATATTTATTAAGGAACATTCATTAACAAAAGTAAGCTATGTCAAATGAATGGTTATTTAATTTGCATTAATCAATTTGTTAATTACCATTAACACTAAGCCACGTAGGTGGTGTAATGATTAGCTTGCTTGCCTTGAGTACTGTAGATCATGGGTTCTAGCCCTGGTCGGGTCAAATGAAAGACTATAGAATTAGTATTTACTTCTAAGCATAGAGAAAGATGGATGGGTTGGCTTGGAATTGGAATAATTTGTCCTAGTGGGGTGACTTGTTGAGCCGTGGACTGTTGTTTCAGTGAGCTAGGCATAACAACAATCACTCACTCAATCCATTACCATGAATGGGATAGGATAGACATTGTACTGAGACAACTGCTAAGTTTCTGTAACAGCTTTGTGAAAATAATCATATAAAAGTGACAAGTAAATGTAATCTCTGAACAAACCTGCATTACAATTATACCCCAATTAGCTGAATGAATAATGCATTCTATTTCTAAAAAGTGTTATGGTACTATTTACACAGAACAAGAAAATCCCCTACATATTGAATTATGACTTAAAAAAACTCATTTATTGCCATTATTAAATACTTTTATTAGTTCACCTGGACCAAAGGTCCAGGTGAACTATTGCCATCACTTGGCGTCCGTTGTCTGTCGTCTGTAAACTTTTCACATTTCAAGCTTCTTCTCCGAAACCACTGGGCCGATTCGAACCAAACTTAGCAGGAATGTTCCTTGGATGGTCCTCTACAAAGTTACTGTTTTTCGTTCCAGTCGGATATTCAATATGGCTGCCAGGGCCAATAATATCCTCTGATTGGCTGAAATTTCAAAGAGCTTCTTCTCTGAAACTAATGAACTGACTGAACCCAAACTGTAAATGAATGATCATTGGAATGTCCTTTACCAAGTCTCTGTTTTTTATGCCGATCGGAAATCCAAGATGGCCACCATCGCAGGACATAGATTAACATTGGACCCAATGGGAAAATGTTTCAAAACGCTTCTTCTCTGAAACCACTAGGACAGTTGAAACCAAACTGCCCAGGAATGCTCATTGGAAGGTCCTCTACAAAATTTTTGTTTTTTATGTCGATCGGAAATCCAAGATGGCCACCACCGCAATACATAAATTAACATTGGACCCTATGGGGAAAATGTTCAAATGCCTTCTTCTCAGAAACTACAAATATTATTAAAGCCAAACTGTACATGAATGTTTATTAGATGGTCCTCTACAAACTTTACGTTTTTTGTTCCGATATGAAATTCAAAATGGCGGCTACGGCAGGACTTAGTTTAACATTGGACCCTATGGGAAAAATGTTTCAAAACGCTTCTTCTCTGAAACCACTTGGACAATTGAAACCAAACTGCCCAGGAATGATCATTGGAAGGTCCTCTACAAAATTTGTGTTTTTTATGTCGATCGGAAATCCAAGATGGCCACCACCGCAATACATAAATTAACATTGGATCCTATGGGAAAATGTTCAAATGCCTTCTTCTCAGAAACTACAAATATTATTAAAGCCAAACTGTACATGAATGTTCATTGGATGGTCCTCTACAAACTGTACGTTTTTTGTTCCGATATGAAATTCAAAATGGCGGCTACGGCAGGACTTAGTTTAACATTGGCCCCTATGGGGAAAATGTTTCAAAACGCTTCTTCTCTGAAACCACTAGGACAGTTGAAACCAAACTGCCCAGGAATGATTATTGGAAGGTCCTCTACAAATTTTATGTTTTTTATGCCGATCGGAAATCCAAGATGGCCACCACCGCAGGACATAGATTAACATTGGACCCTATGGGAAAATGTTCAAATGCCTTCTTCTTAGAAACTACAAATATGATTAAAGCCAAACTGTACATGAATGTTCATTAGATGATCCTCTACAAACTTTACGTTTTTTGTTCCGGTATGAAATTCAAAATGGCGGCTACGGCAGGACTTAGTTTAACATTGGACCCTATGGGAAAAATGTTTCAAAACGCTTCTTCTCTGAAACCACTTGGACAGTTGAAACCAAACTGCCCAGGAATGATCATTGGAAGGTTCTCTACAAATTTTTTGTTTTTTATGCCGATTGGAAATCCAAGATGGCCACCACCGCAATACATAAATTAACATTGGACCCTATTGGAAAATGTTCAAATGCCTTCTTCTCAGAAACTACAAATATTATTAAAGCCAAACTGAACATGAATGTTTATTGGATGGTCCTATACAAACTTTACGTTTTTTGTTCCGATATGAAATTCAAAATGGTGGCTACGGCAGGACTTAGTTTAACATTGGACCCTATTGGGAAAATGTTTCAAAACGCTTCTTCTCTGAAACCACTAGGACAGTTGAAACCAAACTGCCCAGGAATGATTATTGGAAGGTCCTCTACAAATTTTATGTTTTTTATGCCGATTGGAAATCCAAGATGGCCACCACCGCAGGACATAGATTAACATTGGACCCTATGGGAAAATGTTCAAATGCCTTCTTCTCAGAAACTACAAATATGATTAAAGCCAAACTGTACATGAATGTTCATTGGATGGTCCTCTACAATCTCAAGGTTTTTTGTTCCGATATGAAATTCAAAATGGCGGCCTCGGCAGGACTTAGTTTAACATTGGACCTTATGGGAAAAATGTTTCAAAATGCTTCTTCTCTGAAACCACTTGGACAGTTGAAACCAAACTGCCCAGGAATGATCATTGGAAGGTCCTCTACAAATTTTCTGTTTTTTATGCCGATCGGAAATCCAAGATGGCCGCCACCGCAGGACATAGATTAACATTGGACCCTATGGGAAAATATTCAAATGCCTTCTTCTCAGAAACTACAAATATGATTAAAGCCAAACTGTACATGAATGTTCATTAGATGATCCTCTACAAACTTTACGTTTTTTGTTCCGCTATGAAATTCAAAATGGCGGCTACGGCAGGACTTAGTTTAACATTGGACCCTATGGGAAAAATGTTTCAAAACGCTTCTTCTCTGAAACCACTTGGACAATTGAAACCAAACTGCCCAGGAATGATCATTGGAAGGTCCTCTACAAATTTTGTGTTTTTTATGCCGATTGGAAATCCAAGATGGCCACCACCGCAGGACATAGATTAACATTGGACCCTATTGGAAAATGTTCAAATGCCTTCTTCTCAGAAACTACAAATATGATTAAAGCCAAACTGTACATGAATGTTTATTGGATGGTCCTCTACAAACTTTACGTTTTTTGTTCCGATATGAAATTCGAAATGGCGGCTACGGCAGTACTTAGTTTAACATTGGACCCTATGGGGAAAATGTTTCAAAACGCTTCTTCTCTGAAACCACTAGGACAGTTGAAACCAAACTGCCCAGGAATGATTATTGGAAGGTCCTCTACAAATTTTATGTTTTTTATGCCGATTGGAAATCCAAGATGGCCACCACCGCAGGACATAGATTAACATTGGACCCTATGGGAAAATGTTCAAATGCCTTCTTCTCAGAAACTACAAATATGATTAAAGCCAAACTGTACATGAATGTTCATTAGATGATCCTCTACAAACTGTACGTTTTTTGTTCCGGTATGAAATTCAAAATGGCGGCTACGGAAGGACTTAGTTTAACATTGGACCCTATTGTGAAAATGTTTCAAAACGCTTCTTCTCTGAAACCACTAGGACAGTTGAAACCAAACTGCCCAGGAATGATCATTGGAAGGTCCTCTACAAATTTTATGTTTTTTATGTCGATCGGAAATCCAAGATGGCTGCCACCGCAATACATATATTAACATTGGACCCTATGGGAAAATATTCAAATGGCTTCTTCTCAGAAACTACAAATATTATTAAAGCCAAACTGTACATGAATGTTCATTGGATGGTCCTCTACAAACTTTACGTTTTTTGTTCCGATATGAAATTCAAAATGGCGGCTACGGCAGGACTTAGTTTAACATTGGACCCTATGGGGAAAATGTTTCAAAACGCTTCTTCTCTGAAACCACTAGGACAGTTGAAACCAAACTGCCCAGGAATGATTATTGGAAGGTCCTCTACAAATTTTATGTTTTTTATGCCGATTGGAAATCCAAGATGGCCACCACCGCAATACATAGATTAACATTGGACCTATGGGAAAATGTTCAAATGGCTTCTTCTCAGAAACTACAAATATTATTAAAGCCAAACTGTACATGAATGTTCATTGGATGGTCCTCTATAAACTTTCCGTTTTTTTTTCCGGTATGAAATTCAAAATGGTGACTACGGCAGGACTTAGATTAACATTGGACCCTATGGGAATTTTTTTTCAAAACGCTTCTTCTCTGAAACCACTTGGACAATTGAAACCAAACTGCCCAGAAATGATCATTGGAAGGTCCTCTACAAAATTTGTGTTTTTTATGTCGATCGGAAATCCAAGATGGCCACCACCGCAATACATAAATTAACATTGGACCCTATGGGAAAATGTTCAAATGCCTTCTTCTCAGAAACTACAAATATTATTAAAGCCAAACTGTACATGAATGTTCATTGGATGGTCCTCTACAAACTTTACGTTTTTTGTTCCGATATGAAATTCAAAATTGCGGCTACGGCAGGACTTAGTTTAACATTGGACCCTATGGGGAAAATGTTTCAAAACGCTTCTTCTCTGAAACCACTGGACAGTTGAAACCAAACTGCCCAGGAATGATCATTGGAAGGTCCTCTACAAATATTTTGTTTTTTATGCCGATCGGAAATCCAAGATGGCCGCCACCGCAATACATAGATTAACATTGGACCTATGGGAAAATGTTCAAATGGCTTCTTCTCAGAAACTACAAATATTATTAAAGCCAAACTGTGCATGAATGTTCATTGGATGGTCCTCTACAAACTTTACGTTTTTTTTTTTCGGTATGAAATTCAAAATGGCGGCTACGGCAGGACTTAGTTTAACATTGGACCCTATGCCAAAAATGTTTCAAAACGCTTCTTCTCTGAAACCACTTGGACAATTGAAACCAAACTGCCCAGGAATGATCATTGGAAGGTCCTCTACAAATTTAATGTTTTTTATGCCGATCGGAAATCCAAGATGACCGCCACCGCAATACATAGATTAACATTGGACCCTATGGGAAAATGTTCAAATGCCTTCTTCTCAGAAACTACAAATATTATTAAAGCTAAACTGTACATGAATGTTCATTGGATGGTCCTCTACAAACTTTACGTTTTTTGTTCCGATATGAAATTCAAAATGGCGGCTACGGCAGGACTTAGTTTAACATTGGACCCTATTGGGAAAATGTTTCAAAACGCTTCTTCTCTGAAACCACTAGGACAGTTGAAACCAAACTGCCCAGGAATGATTATTGGAAGGTCCTCTACAAATTTTATGTTTTTTATGCCGATTGGAAATCCAAGATGGCCACCACCGCAGGACATAGATTAACATTGGACCCTATGGGAAAATGTTCAAATGCCTTCTTCTCAGAAACTACAAATATGATTAAAGCCAAACTGTACATGAATGTTCATTAGATGATCCTCTACAAACTGTACGTTTTTTGTTCCGGTATGAAATTCAAAATGGCGGCTACGGAAGGACTTAGTTTAACATTGGACCCTATTGTGAAAATGTTTCAAAACGCTTCTTCTCTGAAACCACTAGGACAGTTGAAACCAAACTGCCCAGGAATGATCATTGGAAGGTCCTCTACAAATTTTATGTTTTTTATGTCGATCGGAAATCCAAGATGGCTGCCACCGCAATACATATATTAACATTGGACCCTATGGGAAAATATTCAAATGGCTTCTTCTCAGAAACTACAAATATTATTAAAGCCAAACTGTACATGAATGTTCATTGGATGGTCCTCTACAAACTTTACGTTTTTTGTTCCGATATGAAATTCAAAATGGCGGCTACGGCAGGACTTAGTTTAACATTGGACCCTATGGGGAAAATGTTTCAAAACGCTTCTTCTCTGAAACCACTAGGACAGTTGAAACCAAACTGCCCAGGAATGATTATTGGAAGGTCCTCTACAAATTTTATGTTTTTTATGCCGATTGGAAATCCAAGATGGCCACCACCGCAATACATAGATTAACATTGGACCCTATGGGAAAATGTTCAAATGCCTTCTTCTCAGAAACTACAAATATGATTAAAGCCAAACTGTACATGAATGTTCATTAGATGATCCTCTACAAACTGTACGTTTTTTGTTCCGGTATGAAATTCAAAATGGCGGCTACGGAAGGACTTAGTTTAACATTGGACCCTATTGTGAAAATGTTTCAAAACGCTTCTTCTCTGAAACCACTAGGACAGTTGAAACCAAACTGCCCAGGAATGATCATTGGAAGGTCCTCTACAAATTTTATGTTTTTTATGTCGATCGGAAATCCAAGATGGCTGCCACCGCAATACATATATTAACATTGGACCCTATGGGAAAATATTCAAATGGCTTCTTCTCAGAAACTACAAATATTATTAAAGCCAAACTGTACATGAATGTTCATTGGATGGTCCTCTACAAACTTTACGTTTTTTGTTCCGATATGAAATTCAAAATGGCGGCTACGGCAGGACTTAGTTTAACATTGGACCCTATGGGGAAAATGTTTCAAAACGCTTCTTCTCTGAAACCACTAGGACAGTTGAAACCAAACTGCCCAGGAATGATTATTGGAAGGTCCTCTACAAATTTTATGTTTTTTATGCCGATTGGAAATCCAAGATGGCCACCACCGCAATACATAGATTAACATTGGACCTATGGGAAAATGTTCAAATGGCTTCTTCTCAGAAACTACAAATATTATTAAAGCCAAACTGTACATGAATGTTCATTGGATGGTCCTCTATAAACTTTCCGTTTTTTTTTCCGGTATGAAATTCAAAATGGTGACTACGGCAGGACTTAGATTAACATTGGACCCTATGGGAATTTTTTTTCAAAACGCTTCTTCTCTGAAACCACTTGGACAATTGAAACCAAACTGCCCAGAAATGATCATTGGAAGGTCCTCTACAAAATTTGTGTTTTTTATGTCGATCGGAAATCCAAGATGGCCACCACCGCAATACATAAATTAACATTGGACCCTATGGGAAAATGTTCAAATGCCTTCTTCTCAGAAACTACAAATATTATTAAAGCCAAACTGTACATGAATGTTCATTGGATGGTCCTCTACAAACTTTACGTTTTTTGTTCCGATATGAAATTCAAAATTGCGGCTACGGCAGGACTTAGTTTAACATTGGACCCTATGGGGAAAATGTTTCAAAACGCTTCTTCTCTGAAACCACTGGACAGTTGAAACCAAACTGCCCAGGAATGATCATTGGAAGGTCCTCTACAAATATTTTGTTTTTTATGCCGATCGGAAATCCAAGATGGCCGCCACCGCAATACATAGATTAACATTGGACCTATGGGAAAATGTTCAAATGGCTTCTTCTCAGAAACTACAAATATTATTAAAGCCAAACTGTGCATGAATGTTCATTGGATGGTCCTCTACAAACTTTACGGTTTTTTTTTTCGGTATGAAATTCAAAATGGCGGCTACGGCAGGACTTAGTTTAACATTGGACCCTATGCCAAAAATGTTTCAAAACGCTTCTTCTCTGAAACCACTTGGACAATTGAAACCAAACTGCCCAGGAATGATCATTGGAAGGTCCTCTACAAATTTAATGTTTTTTATGCCGATCGGAAATCCAAGATGACCGCCACCGCAATACATAGATTAACATTGGACCCTATGGGAAAATGTTCAAATGCCTTCTTCTCAGAAACTACAAATATTATTAAAGCTAAACTGTACATGAATGTTCATTGGATGGTCCTCTACAAACTTTACGTTTTTTGTTCCGATATGAAATTCAAAATGGCGGCTACGGCAGGACTTAGTTTAACATTGGACCCTATTGGGAAAATGTTTCAAAACGCTTCTTCTCTGAAACCACTAGGACAGTTGAAACCAAACTGCCCAGGAATGATTATTGGAAGGTCCTCTACAAATTTTATGTTTTTTATGCCGATTGGAAATCCAAGATGGCCACCACCGCAGGACATAGATTAACATTGGACCCTATGGGAAAATGTTCAAATGCCTTCTTCTCAGAAACTACAAATATGATTAAAGCCAAACTGTACATGAATGTTCATTAGATGATCCTCTACAAACTGTACGTTTTTTGTTCCGGTATGAAATTCAAAATGGCGGCTACGGAAGGACTTAGTTTAACATTGGACCCTATTGTGAAAATGTTTCAAAACGCTTCTTCTCTGAAACCACTAGGACAGTTGAAACCAAACTGCCCAGGAATGATCATTGGAAGGTCCTCTACAAATTTTATGTTTTTTATGTCGATCGGAAATCCAAGATGGCTGCCACCGCAATACATATATTAACATTGGACCCTATGGGAAAATATTCAAATGGCTTCTTCTCAGAAACTACAAATATTATTAAAGCCAAACTGTACATGAATGTTCATTGGATGGTCCTCTACAAACTTTACGTTTTTTGTTCCGATATGAAATTCAAAATGGCGGCTACGGCAGGACTTAGTTTAACATTGGACCCTATGGGGAAAATGTTTCAAAACGCTTCTTCTCTGAAACCACTAGGACAGTTGAAACCAAACTGCCCAGGAATGATTATTGGAAGGTCCTCTACAAATTTTATGTTTTTTATGCCGATTGGAAATCCAAGATGGCCACCACCGCAATACATAGATTAACATTGGACCCTATGGGAAAATGTTCAAATGCCTTCTTCTCAGAAACTACAAATATGATTAAAGCCAAACTGTACATGAATGTTCATTAGATGATCCTCTACAAATTTTACGTTTTTTGTTCCGGTATGAAATTCAAAATGGCGGCTACGGAAGGACTTAGTTTAACATTGGACCCTATGTGGAAAATGTTTCAAAACGCTTCTTCTCTGAAACCACTAGGACAGTTGAAACCAAACTGCCCAGGAATGATCATTGGAAGGTCCTCTACAAATTTTATGTTTTTTATGTCGATCGGAAATCCAAGATGGCTGCCACCGCAATACATATATTAACATTGGACCCTATGGGAAAATGTTCAAATGGCTTCTTCTCAGAAACTACAAATATTATTAAAGCCAAACTGTACATGAATGTTCATTGGATGGTCCTCTACAAACTTTACGGTTTTTTTTTCGGTATGAAATTCAAAATGGTGGCTACGGCAGGACTTAGATTAACATTGGACCCTATGGGAAAAATGTTTCAAAACGCTTCTTCTCTGAAACCACTAGGACAATTGAAACCAAACTGCCCAGGAATGATCATTGGAAGGTCCTCTACAAAATTTGTGTTTTTTATGTCGATCGGAAATCCAAGATGGCCGCCACCGCAATACATAAATTAACATTGGACCCTATGGGAAAATGTTCAAATGCCTTCTTCTCAGAAACTACAAATATTATTAAAGCCAAACTGTACATGAATGTTCATTGGATGGTCCTCTACAAACTTTACGTTTTTTGTTCCGATTTGAAATTCAAAATGGCGGCTACGGCAGGACTTAGTTTAACATTGGACCCTATGGGGAAAATGTTTCAAAACGCTTCTTCTCTGAAACCACTAGGACAGTTGAAACCAAACTGCCCAGGAATGATCATTGGAGGGTCCTCTACAAATTTTATGCTTTTTATGTCGATAGGAAATCCAAGATGGCCACCAACGCAATACATAGATTAACATTGGACCCTATTGGAAAATGTTCAAATGGCTTCTTCTCAGAAACTACAAATATTATTAAAGCCAAACTGTACACGAATGTTCATTGGATGGTCCTCTACAAACTTTACGTTTTTTGTTCCGATATGAAATTCAAAATGGCGGCTACGGCAGGACTTAGTTTAACATTGGATCCTATGGGGAAAATGTTTCAAAACGCTTCTTCTCTGAAACCACTAGGACAGTTGAAACCAAACTGCCCAGGAATGATTATTGGAAGGTCCTCTACAAATTTTATGTTTTTTATGCCGATTGGAAATCCAAGATGGCCACCACCGCAGGACATAGATTAACATTGGACCCTATTGAAAAATGTTTCAAAACGCTTCTTTTCTGAAACCACTTGGACAGTTGAAACCAAACTGCCCAGGAATGATCATTGGAAGGTCCTCTACAAATTTTATGTTTTTTATGCCGATTGGAAATCCAAGATGGCCACCACCGCAGGACATAGATTAACATTGGACCCTATGGGAAAATGTTCAAATGCCTTCTTCTCAGAAACTACAAATATGATTAAAGCCAAACTGTACATGAATGTTCATTAGATGGTCCTCTACAAACTGTACGTTTTTTGTTCCGATATGAAATTCAAAATGGCGGCTACGGCAGGACTTAGTTTAACATTGGACCCTATGGGGAAAATGTTTCAAAACGCTTCTTCTCTGAAACCACTAGGACAGTTGAAACCAAACTGCCCAGGAATGATCATTGGAAGGTCCTCTACAAATTTTATGTTTTTTATGTCGATCGGAAATCCAAGATGGCTGCCACCGCAATACATATATTAACATTGGACCCTATGGGAAAATGTTCAAATGCCTTCTTCTCAGAAACTACAAATATTATTAAAGCCAAACTGTACATGAATGTTCATTGGATGGTCCTCTACAAACTTTACGTTTTTTTTTTCGGTATGAAATTCAAAATGGTGGCTACGGCAGGACTTAGATTAACATTGGACCCTATGGGAAAAATGTTTCAAAACGCTTCTTCTCTGAAACCACTAGGACAGTTGAAACCAAACTGCCCAGGAATGATCATTGGAGGGTCCTCTACAAATTTTATGCTTTTTATGTCGATCGGAAATCCAAGATGGCCACCACCGCAATACATAGATTAACATTGGACCCTATGGGAAAATGTTCAAATGGCTTCTTCTCAGAAACTACAAATATTATTAAAGCCAAACTGTACATGAATGTTCATTGGATGGTCCTCTACAAACTTTACGTTTTTTGTTCCGATATGAAATTCAAAATGGCGGCTACGGCAGGACTTAGTTTAACATTGGACCCTATGGGGAAAATGTTTCAAAACGCTTCTTCTCTGAAACCACTAGGACAGTTGAAACCAAACTGCCCAGGAATGATCATTGGAAGGTCCTCTACAAAAATTTTGTTTTTTATGCCGATCGGAAATCCAAGATGGCCGCCACCGCAATACATAGATTAACATTGGACCCTATGGGAAAATGTTCAAATGCCTTCTTCTCAGAAACTACAAATATTATTAAAGCCAAACTGTACATGAATGTTCATTGAATGGTCCTCTACAAACTTTACGTTTTTTGTTCTGATATGAAATTCAAAATGGCGGCTACGGCAGGACTTAGTTTAACATTGGCCCCTATGGGGAAAATGTTTCAAAACGCTTCTTCTCTGAAACCACTAGGACAGTTGAAACCAAACTGCCCAGGAATGATTATTGGAAGGTCCTCTACAAATTTTATGTTTTTTATGCCGATTGGAAATCCAAGATGGCCACCACCGCAGGACATAGATTAACATTGGACCCTATGGGAAAATGTTCAAATGCCTTCTTCTCAGAAACTACAAATATGAATAAAGCCAAACTGTACATGAATGTTCATTAGATGATCCTCTACAAACTTTACGTTTTTTGTTCCGGTATGAAATTCAAAATGGCGGCTACGGAAGGACTTAGTTTAACAGTGGACCCTATGGGAAAAATGTTTCAAAACGCTTCTTCTCTGAAACCACTAGGACAGTTGAAACCAAACTGCCCAGGAATGATCATTGGAAGGTCCTCTACAAAATTTGTGTTTTTTATGTCGATCGGAAATCCAAGATGGCCACCACCGCAATACATAAATTAACATTGGACCCTATGGGAAAATGTTCAAATGCCTTCTTCTCAGAAACTACAAATATTATTAAAGCCAAACTGTACATGAATGTTCATTGGATGGTCCTCTACAAACTTTACGGTTTTTTTTTCGGTATGAAATTCAAAATGGTGGCTACGGCAGGACTTAGATTAACATTGGACCCTATGGGAAAAATGTTTCAAAACGCTTCTTCTCTGAAACCACTAGGACAGTTGAAACCAAACTGCCCAGGAATGATCATTGGAGGGTCCTCTACAAATTTTATGCTTTTTATGTCGATCGGAAATCCAAGATGGCCACCACCGCAATACATAGATTAACATTGGACCCTATTGGAAAATGTTCAAATGGCTTCTTCTCAGAAACTACAAATATTATTAAAGCCAAACTGTACATGAATGTTCATTGGATGGTCCTCTACAAACTTTACGTTTTTTGTTCCGATATGAAATTCAAAATGGCGGCTACGGCAGGACTTAGTTTAACATTGGACCCTATGGGGAAAATGTTTCAAAACGCTTCTTCTCTGAAACCACTAGGACAGTTGAAACCAAACTGCCCAGGAATGATCATTGGAAGGTCCTCTACAAACATTTTGTTTTTTATGCCGATCGGAAATCCAAGATGGCCGCCACCGCAATACATAGATTAACATTGGACCCTATGGGAAAATGTTCAAATGCCTTCTTCTCAGAAACTACAAATATTATTAAAGCCAAACTGTACATGAATGTTCATTGAATGGTCCTCTACAAACTTTACGTTTTTTGTTCTGATATGAAATTCAAAATGGCGGCTACGGCAGGACTTAGTTTAACATTGGACCCTATGGGGAAAATGTTTCAAAACGCTTCTTCTCTGAAACCACTAGGACAGTTGAAACCAAACTGCCCAGGAATGATTATTGGAAGGTCCTCTACAAATTTTATGTTTTTTATGCCGATTGGAAATCCAAGATGGCCACCACCGCAGGACATAGATTAACATTGGACCCTATGGGAAAATGTTCAAATGCCTTCTTCTCAGAAACTACAAATATGAATAAAGCCAAACTGTACATGAATGTTCATTAGATGATCCTCTACAAACTTTACGTTTTTTGTTCCGGTATGAAATTCAAAATGGCGGCTACGGAAGGACTTAGTTTAACAGTGGACCCTATGGGAAAAATGTTTCAAAACGCTTCTTCTCTGAAACCACTAGGACAGTTGAAACCAAACTGCCCAGGAATGATCATTGGAAGGTCCTCTACAAAATTTGTGTTTTTTATGTCGATCGGAAATCCAAGATGGCCACCACCGCAATACATAAATTAACATTGGACCCTATGGGAAAATGTTCAAATGCCTTCTTCTCAGAAACTACAAATATTATTAAAGCCAAACTGTACATGAATATTTATTGGATGGTCCTCTACAAACTTTACGTTTTTTGTTCCGATATGAAATTCAAAATGGCGGCTACGGCAGGACTTAGTTTAACATTGGACCCTATGGGAAAAATGTTTCAAAACGCTTCTTCTCTGAAACCACTAGGACATAGATTAACATTGGACCCTATGGGAAAATGTTCAAATGCCTTCTTCTCAGAAACTACAAATATTATTAAAGCCAAACTGTACATGAATGTTCATTAGATGGTCCTCTACAAACTGTACGTTTTTTGTTCCGATATGAAATTCAAAATGGCGGCTACGGCAGGACTTAGTTTAACATTGGACCCTATGGGAAAAATGTTTCAAAACGCTTCTTCTCTGAAACCACTAGGACAGTTGAAACCAAACTGCCCAGGAATGATCATTGGTAGGTCCTCTACAAATTTTATGTTTTTTATGTCGATCGGAAATCCAAGATGGCTGCCACCGCAATACATATATTAACATTGGACCCTATGGGAAAATGTTCAAATGCCTTCTTCTCAGAAACTACAAATATTATTAAAGCCAAACTGTACATGAATGTTCATTGGATGGTCCTCTACAAACTTTACGTTTTTTTTTTCGGTATGAAATTCAAAATGGCGGCTACGGCAGGACTTAGATTAACATTGGACCCTATGGGAAAAATGTTTCAAAACGCTTCTTCTCTGAAACCACAAGGACAATTGAAACCAAACTGCCCAGGAATGATCATTGGAAGGTCCTCTACAAAATTTGTGTTTTTTATGTCGATCGGAAATCCAAGATGGCTGCCACCGCAATACATAAATTAACATTGGACCCTATGGGAAAATGTTCAAATGCCTTCTTCTCAGAAACTACAAATATTATTAAAGCCAAACTGTACATGAATGTTCATCGGATGATCCTCTACAAACTTTACGTTTTTTGTTCCGATATGAAATTCAAAATGGCCGCTACGGCAGGACTTAGTTTAACATTGGACCCTATGGGAAAAATGTTTCAAAACGCTTCTTCTCTGAAACCACTAGGACAGTTGAAATCTAACTGCCCAGGAATGATCATTGGAAGGTCCTCTACAAATTTTATGTTTTTTATGCCGATCGGAAATCCAAGATGGCCACCACCACAATACATAGATTAACATTGGACCCTATGGGAAAATGTTCAAATGCCTTCTTCTCAGAAACTACAAATATTATTAAAGCCAAACTATGCATGAATGTTCATTGGATGGTCCTCTACAAACTTTAGGTTTTTTGTTCCGATATGAAATTCAAAATGGCGGCTACGGCAGGATTTAGTTTAACATTGGACCCTATGGGAAAAATGTTTCAAAACGCTTCTTCTCTGAAACCACTTGGACAATTGAAACCAAACTGCCCAGGAATAGTCATTGGAAGGTCCTCTACAAAGTTTATGTTTTTTTTATGCCGACCGAAAATTCAAGATGGCCGCCACCGCAGGACATAAATTAACATTGGACCCTATGGGAAAATATTCAAATGCCTTCTTCTCAGAAACTACAAATATTATTAAAGCCAAACTGTACATGAATGTTCATTAGATGGTCCTCTACAAATTTTACGTTTTTTTTTCCAGTATGAAATTCAAAATGGCGGCTACGGCAGGACTTAGTTTAACATTGGACCCTATGGGGAAAATGTTTCAAAACGTTTCTTCTCTGAAACCACTAGGACAATTGAAACCAAACTGCCCAGGAATGATCATTGGAAGGTCCTCTTACAAATATTTTGTTTTTTATGCCGATCGGATATCCAAGATGGCCACCACCGCAATACATAGATTAACATTGGACCCTATGGGAAAATGTTCAAATGCCTTCTTCTCAGAAACTACAAATATTATTAAAGCCAAACTGTACATGAATGTTCATTGGATGGTCCTCTACAAACTTTCCTTTTTTTTGTTCCGATATGAAATTCAAAATGGCGGCTACGGCAGGACTTAGTTTAACATTGGACCCTATGGGAAAAATGTTTCAAAACGCTTCTTCTCTGAAACCACTTGGACAGTTGAAACCAAACTGCCCAGGAATGATCATTGGAAGGTCCTCTACAAAATTTGTGTTTTTTATGTCGATCGGAAATCCAAGATGACCACCACCGCAATACATAAATTAACATTGGACCCTATGGGAAAATGTTCAAATGCCTTCTTCTCAGAAACTACAAATATTATTAAAGCCAAACTGTACATGAATGTTTATTGGATGGTCCTCTACAAACTTTACGTTTTTTGTTCCGATATGAAATTCAAAATGGCGGCTACGGCAGGACTTAGTTTAACATTGGACCCTATGTGGAAAATGTTTCAAAACGCTTCTTCTCTGAAACCACTAGGACAGTTGAAACCAAACTGCCCAGGAATGATTATTGGAAGGTCCTCTACAAATTTTATGTTTTTTATGCCGATTGGAAATCCAAGATGGCCACCACCGCAGGACATAGATTAACATTGGACCCTATTGGAAAATGTTCAAATGCCTTCTTCTCAGAAACTACAAATATGATTAAAGCCAAACTGTACATGAATGTTCATTAGATGGTCCTCTACAAACTGTACGTTTTTTGTTCCGATATGAAATTCAAAATGGCGGCTACGGCAGGACTTAGTTTAACATTGGACCCTATGGGGAAAATGTTTCAAAACGCTTCTTCTCTGAAACCACTAGGACAGTTGAAACCAAACTGCCCAGGAATGATCATTGGAAGGTCCTCTACAAATTTTATGTTTTTTATGTCGATCGGAAATCCAAGATGGCTGCCACCGCAATACATATATTAACATTGGACCCTATGGGAAAATGTTCAAATGCCTTCTTCTCAGAAACTACAAATATTATTAAAGCCAAACTGTACATGAATGTTCATTGGATGGTCCTCTACAAACTTTACGGGTTTTTTTTCGGTATGAAATTCAAAATGGCGGCTACGGCAGGACTTAGATTAACATTGGACCCTATGGGAAAAATGTTTCAAAACGCTTCTTCTCTGAAACCACAAAGACAATTGAAACCAAACTGCCCAGGAATGATCATTGGAAGGTCCTCTACAAAATTTGTGTTTTTTATGTCGATCGGAAATCCAAGATGGTTGCCACCGCAATACATAAATTAACATTGGACCCTATTGGAAAATGTTCAAATGCCTTCTTCTCAGAAACTACAAATATTATTAAAGCCAAACTGTACATGAATGTTCATCGGATGGTCTTCTACAAACTTTACGTTTTTTGTTCCGATATGAAATTCAAAATGGCGGCTACGGCAGGACTTAGTTTAACATTGGACCCTATGTGGAAAATGTTTCAAAACGCTTCTTCTCTGAAACCACTAGGACAGTTGAAACCAAACTGCCCCGGAATGATCATTGGAAGATCCTCTACAAATTTTATGTTTTTTATGCCGATCGGAAATCCAAGATGGCTGCCACCGCAATACATAGATTAACATTGGATCCTATTGGAAAATGTTCAAATGCCTTCTTCTCAGAAACTACAAATATTATTAAAGCCAAACTGTACATGAATGTTCATTGGATGGTCTTCTACAAGCTTTATGTTTATTGTTCCGGTATGAAATTCAAAATGGCGGCTACGGCAGGACTTAGTTTAACATTGGACCCTATTGGGAAAATGTTTCAAAACGCTTCTTCTCTGAAACCACTAGGACAGTTGAAACCAAACTGCCCAGGAATGATCATTGGAAGGTCCTCTACAAATTTTATGTTTTTTATGCCAATCGGAAATCCAAGATGGCCACCACCGCAATACATAGATTAACATTGGACCCTATGGGAAAATGTTCAAATGCCTTCTTCTCAGAAACTACAAATATTATTAAAGCCAAACTGTACATGAATGTTCATTGGATGGTCCTCTACAAACTTTACGTTTTTTGTTCCGATATGAAATTCAAAATGGCGGCTACGGCAGGACTTAGTTTAACATTGGACCCTATGGGAAAAATGTTTCAAAACGCTTCTTCTCTGAAACCACTTGGACAATTGAAACCAAACTGCCCAGGAATAGTCATTGGAAGGTCCTCTACAAAGTTTATGTTTTTTTTATGCCGACCGAAAATTCAAGATGGCCGCCACCGCAGGACATAAATTAACATTGGACCCTATGGGAAAATGTTCAAATGCCTTCTTCTCAGAAACTACAAATATTATTAAAGCCAAACTGTACATGAATGTTCATTGGATGGTCCTCTACAAACTTTACGTTTTTTGTTCCGATATGAAATTCAAAATGGCCGCTACGGCAGGACTTAGTTTAACATTGAACCCTATGGGAAAAATGTTTCAAAACGCTTCTTCTCTGAAACCACTAGGACAGTTGAAACCAAACTGCCCAGGAATGATCATTGGAAGGTCCTCTACAAATTTTATGTTTTTTATGCCGATCGGAAATCCAAGATGGCCACCACCACAATACATAGATTAACATTGGACCCTATGGGAAAATGTTCAAATGCCTTCTTCTCAGAAACTACAAATATTATTAAAGCCAAACTATGCATGAATGTTCATTGGATGGTCCTCTACAAACTTTACGTTTTTTGTTCCGATATGAAATTCAAAATGGCGGCTACGGCAGGATTTAGTTTAACATTGGACCCTATGGGAAAAATGTTTCAAAACGCTTCTTCTCTGAAACCACTTGGACAATTGAAACCAAACTGCCCAGGAATAGTCATTGGAAGGTCCTCTACAAAGTTTATGTTTTTTTTATGCCGACCGAAAATTCAAGATGGCCGCCACCGCAGGACATAAATTAACATTGGACCCTATGGGAAAATATTCAAATGCCTTCTTCTCAGAAACTACAAATATTATTAAAGCCAAACTGTACATGAATGTTCATTAGATGGTCCTCTACAAATTTTACGTTTTTTTTTCCAGTATGAAATTCAAAATGGCGGCTACGGCAGGACTTAGTTTAACATTGGACCCTATGGGGAAAATGTTTCAAAACGTTTCTTCTCTGAAACCACTAGGACAATTGAAACCAAACTGCCCAGGAATGATCATTGGAAGGTCCTCTTACAAATATTTTGTTTTTTATGCCGATCGGATATCCAAGATGGCCACCACCGCAATACATAGATTAACATTGGACCCTATGGGAAAATGTTCAAATGCCTTCTTCTCAGAAACTACAAATATTATTAAAGCCAAACTGTACATGAATGTTCATTGGATGGTCCTCTACAAACTTTCCTTTTTTTTGTTCCGATATGAAATTCAAAATGGCGGCTACGGCAGGACTTAGTTTAACATTGGACCCTATGGGAAAAATGTTTCAAAACGCTTCTTCTCTGAAACCACTTGGACAGTTGAAACCAAACTGCCCAGGAATGATCATTGGAAGGTCCTCTACAAAATTTGTGTTTTTTATGTCGATCGGAAATCCAAGATGACCACCACCGCAATACATAAATTAACATTGGACCCTATGGGAAAATGTTCAAATGCCTTCTTCTCAGAAACTACAAATATTATTAAAGCCAAACTGTACATGAATGTTTATTGGATGGTCCTCTACAAACTTTACGTTTTTTGTTCCGATATGAAATTCAAAATGGCGGCTACGGCAGGACTTAGTTTAACATTGGACCCTATGTGGAAAATGTTTCAAAACGCTTCTTCTCTGAAACCACTAGGACAGTTGAAACCAAACTGCCCAGGAATGATTATTGGAAGGTCCTCTACAAATTTTTTGTTTTTTATGCCGATTGGAAATCCAAGATGGCCACCACCGCAGGACATAGATTAACATTGGACCCTATTGGAAAATGTTCAAATGCCTTCTTCTCAGAAACTACAAATATGATTAAAGCCAAACTGTACATGAATGTTCATTAGATGGTCCTCTACAAACTGTACGTTTTTTGTTCCGATAAGAAATTCAAAATGGCGGCTACGGCAGGACTTAGTTTAACATTGGACCCTATGGGGAAAATATTTCAAAACGCTTCTTCTCTGAAACCACTAGGACAGTTGAAACCAAACTGCCCAGGAATGATCATTGGAAGGTCCTCTACAAATTTTATGTTTTTTATGTCGATCGGAAATCCAAGATGGCTGCCACCGCAATACATATATTAACATTGGACCCTATGGGAAAATGTTCAAATGCCTTCTTCTCAGAAACTACAAATATTATTAAAGCCAAACTGTACATGAATGTTCATTGGATGGTCCTCTACAAACTTTACGGGTTTTTTTTCGGTATGAAATTCAAAATGGCGGCTACGGCAGGACTTAGATTAACATTGGACCCTATGGGAAAAATGTTTCAAAACGCTTCTTCTCTGAAACCACAAAGACAATTGAAACCAAACTGCCCAGGAATGATCATTGGAAGGTCCTCTACAAAATTTGTGTTTTTTATGTCGATCGGAAATCCAAGATGGTTGCCACCGCAATACATAAATTAACATTGGACCCTATTGGAAAATGTTCAAATGCCTTCTTCTCAGAAACTACAAATATTATTAAAGCCAAACTGTACATGAATGTTCATCGGATGGTCTTCTACAAACTTTACGTTTTTTGTTCCGATATGAAATTCAAAATGGCGGCTACGGCAGGACTTAGTTTAACATTGGACCCTATGTGGAAAATGTTTCAAAACGCTTCTTCTCTGAAACCACTAGGACAGTTGAAACCAAACTGCCCCGGAATGATCATTGGAAGATCCTCTACAAATTTTATGTTTTTTATGCCGATCGGAAATCCAAGATGGCTGCCACCGCAATACATAGATTAACATTGGATCCTATTGGAAAATGTTCAAATGCCTTCTTCTCAGAAACTACAAATATTATTAAAGCCAAACTGTACATGAATGTTCATTGGATGGTCTTCTACAAGCTTTATGTTTATTGTTCCGGTATGAAATTCAAAATGGCGGCTACGGCAGGACTTAGTTTAACATTGGACCCTATTGGGAAAATGTTTCAAAACGCTTCTTCTCTGAAACCACTAGGACAGTTGAAACCAAACTGCCCAGGAATGATCATTGGAAGGTCCTCTACAAATTTTATGTTTTTTATGCCAATCGGAAATCCAAGATGGCCACCACCGCAATACATAGATTAACATTGGACCCTATGGGAAAATGTTCAAATGCCTTCTTCTCAGAAACTACAAATATTATTAAAGCCAAACTGTACATGAATGTTCATTGGATGGTCCTCTACAAACTTTACGTTTTTTGTTCCGATATGAAATTCAAAATGGCGGCTACGGCAGGACTTAGTTTAACATTGGACCCTATGGGAAAAATGTTTCAAAACGCTTCTTCTCTGAAACCACTTGGACAATTGAAACCAAACTGCCCAGGAATAGTCATTGGAAGGTCCTCTACAAAGTTTATGTTTTTTTTATGCCGACCGAAAATTCAAGATGGCCGCCACCGCAGGACATAAATTAACATTGGACCCTATGGGAAAATATTCAAATGCCTTCTTCTCAGAAACTACAAATATTATTAAAGCCAAACTGTACATGAATGTTCATTAGATGGTCCTCTACAAATTTTACGTTTTTTTTTCCAGTATGAAATTCAAAATGGCGGCTACGGCAGGACTTAGTTTAACATTGGACCCTATGGGGAAAATGTTTCAAAACGTTTCTTCTCTGAAACCACTAGGACAATTGAAACCAAACTGCCCAGGAATGATCATTGGAAGGTCCTCTTACAAATATTTTGTTTTTTATGCCGATCGGATATCCAAGATGGCCACCACCGCAATACATAGATTAACATTGGACCCTATGGGAAAATGTTCAAATGCCTTCTTCTCAGAAACTACAAATATTATTAAAGCCAAACTGTACATGAATGTTCATTGGATGGTCCTCTACAAACTTTCCTTTTTTTTGTTCCGATATGAAATTCAAAATGGCGGCTACGGCAGGACTTAGTTTAACATTGGACCCTATGGGAAAAATGTTTCAAAACGCTTCTTCTCTGAAACCACTTGGACAGTTGAAACCAAACTGCCCAGGAATGATCATTGGAAGGTCCTCTACAAAATTTATGTTTTTTATGCCGATTGGAAATCCAAGATGGCCACCACCGCAGGACATAGATTAACATTGGACCCTATTGGAAAATGTTCAAATGCCTTCTTCTCAGAAACTACAAATATGATTAAAGCCAAACTGTACATGAATGTTCATTAGATGGTCCTCTACAAACTGTACGTTTTTTGTTCCGATATGAAATTCAAAATGGCGGCTACGGCAGGACTTAGTTTAACATTGGACCCTATGGGGAAAATGTTTCAAAACGCTTCTTCTCTGAAACCACTAGGACAGTTGAAACCAAACTGCCCAGGAATGATCATTGGAAGGTCCTCTACAAATTTTATGTTTTTTATGTCGATCGGAAATCCAAGATGGCTGCCACCGCAATACATATATTAACATTGGACCCTATGGGAAAATGTTCAAATGCCTTCTTCTCAGAAACTACAAATATTATTAAAGCCAAACTGTACATGAATGTTCATTGGATGGTCCTCTACAAACTTTACGGGTTTTTTTTCGGTATGAAATTCAAAATGGCGGCTACGGCAGGACTTAGATTAACATTGGACCCTATGGGAAAAATGTTTCAAAACGCTTCTTCTCTGAAACCACAAAGACAATTGAAACCAAACTGCCCAGGAATGATCATTGGAAGGTCCTCTACAAAATTTGTGTTTTTTATGTCGATCGGAAATCCAAGATGGTTGCCACCGCAATACATAAATTAACATTGGACCCTATTGGAAAATGTTCAAATGCCTTCTTCTCAGAAACTACAAATATTATTAAAGCCAAACTGTACATGAATGTTCATCGGATGGTCTTCTACAAACTTTACGTTTTTTGTTCCGATATGAAATTCAAAATGGCGGCTACGGCAGGACTTAGTTTAACATTGGACCCTATGGGGAAAATGTTTCAAAACGCTTCTTCTCTGAAACCACTAGGACAGTTGAAACCAAACTGCCCCGGAATGATCATTGGAAGATCCTCTACAAATTTTATGTTTTTTATGCCGATCGGAAATCCAAGATGGCTGCCACCGCAATACATAGATTAACATTGGATCCTATTGGAAAATGTTCAAATGCCTTCTTCTCAGAAACTACAAATATTATTAAAGCCAAACTGTACATGAATGTTCATTGGATGGTCTTCTACAAGCTTTATGTTTTTTGTTCCGGTATGAAATTCAAAATGGCGGCTACGGCAGGACTTTGTTTAACATTGGACCCTATGGGGAAAATGTTTCAAAACGCTTCTTCTCTGAAACCACTAGGACAGTTGAAACCAAACTGCCCAGGAATGATCATTGGAAGGTCCTCTACAAATTTTATGTTTTTTATGCCAATCGGAAATCCAAGATGGCCACCACCACAATACATAGATTAACATTGGACCCTATGGGAAAATGTTCAAATGCCTTCTTCTCAGAAACTACAAATATTATTAAAGCCAAACTGTACATGAATGTTCATTGGATGGTCCTCTACAAACTTTACGTTTTTTGTTCCGATATGAAATTCAAAATGGCGGCTACGGCAGGACTTAGTTTAACATTGGACCCTATGGGAAAAATGTTTCAAAACGCTTCTTCTCTGAAACCACTAGGACAATTGAAACCAAACTGCCCAGGAATAGTCATTGGAAGGTCCTCTACAAAGTTTATGTTTTTTTTATGCCGACCGAAAATTCAAGATGACCGCCACCGCAGAACATAAATTAACATTGGACCCTATGGGAAAATATTCAAATGCCTTCTTCTCAGAAACTACAAATATTATTAAAGCCAAACTGTACATGAATGTTCATTAGATGGTCCTCTACAAATTTTACGTTTTTTTTTCCAGTATGAAATTCAAAATGGCGGCTACGGCAGGACTTAGTTTAACATTGGACCCTATGGGGAAAATGTTTCAAAACGTTTCTTCTCTGAAACCACTAGGACAATTGAAATCAAACTGCCCAGGAATGATCATTGGAAGGTCCTCTACAAATATTTTGTTTTTTATGCCGATCGGATATGCAAGATGGCCACCACCGCAATACATAGATTAACATTGGACCCTATGGGAAAATGTTCAAATGCCTTCTTCTCAGAAACTACAAATATTATTAAAGCCAAACTGTACATGAATGTTCATTGGATGGTCCTCTACAAACTTTACGTTTTTTTGTTCCGATATGAAATTCAAAATGGCGGCTACGGCAGGACTTAGTTTAACATTGGACCCTATGGGAAAAATGTTTCAAAACGCTTCTTCTCTGAAACCACTTGGACAGTTGAAACCAAACTGCCCAGGAATGATCATTGGAAGGTCCTCTACAAAATTTGTGTTTTTTATGTCTATCGGAAATCCAAGATGGCCACCACCGCAATACATAAATTAACATTGGACCCTATGGGAAAATGTTCAAATGCCTTCTTCTCAGAAACTACAAATATTATTAAAGCCAAACTGTACATGAATGTTTATTTGATGGTCCTCTACAAACTTTACGTTTTTTGTTCCGATATGAAATTCAAAATGGCGGCTACGGCAGGACTTAGTTTAACATTGGACCCTATGTGGAAAATGTTTCAAAACGCTTCTTCTCTGAAACCACTAGGACAGTTGAAACCAAACTGCCCAGGAATGATTATTGGAAGGTCCTCTACAAATTTTATGTTTTTTATGCCGATTGGAAATCCAAGATGGCCACCACCGCAGGACATAGATTAACATTGGACCCTATGGGAAAATGTTCAAATGCCTTCTTCTCAGAAACTACAAATATGATTAAAGCCAAACTGTACATGAATGTTCATTAGATGGTCCTCTACAAACTGTACGTTTTTTGTTCCGATATGAAATTCAAAATGGCGGCTACGGCAGGACTTAGTTTAACATTGGACCCTATTGGGAAAATGTTTCAAAACGCTTCTTCTCTGAAACCACTAGGACAGTTGAAACCAAACTGCCCAGGAATGATCATTGGAAGGTCCTCTACAAATTTTATGTTTTTTATGTCGATCGGAAATCCAAGATGGCTGCCACCGCAATACATATATTAACATTGGACCCTATGGGAAAATGTTCAAATGCCTTCTTCTCAGAAACTACAAATATTATTAAAGCCAAACTGTACATGAATGTTCATTGGATGGTCCTCTACAAACTTTACGTGTTTTTTTTCGGTATGAAATTCAAAATGGCGGCTACGGCAGGACTTAGATTAACATTGGACCCTATGGGAAAGATGTTTCAAAACGCTTCTTCTCTGAAACCACAAAGACAATTGAAACCAAACTGCCCAGGAATGATCATTGGAAGGTCCTCTACAAAATTTGTGTTTTTTATGTCGATCGGAAATCCAAGATGGCTGCCACCGCAATACATAAATTAACATTGGACCCTATGGGAAAATGTTCAAATGCCTTCTTCTCAGAAACTACAAATATTATTAAAGCCAAACTGTACATGAATGTTTATTGGATGGTCCTCTACAAACTTTACGTTTTTTGTTCCGATATGAAATTCAAAATGGCGGCTACGGCAGGACTTAGTTTAACATTGGACCCTATGTGGAAAATGTTTCAAAACGCTTCTTCTCTGAAACCACTAGGACAGTTGAAACCAAACTGCCCAGGAATGATTATTGGAAGGTCCTCTACAAATTTTATGTTTTTTATGCCGATTGGAAATCCAAGATGGCCACCACCGCAGGACATAGATTAACATTGGACCCTATGGGAAAATGTTCAAATGCCTTCTTCTCAGAAACTACAAATATGATTAAAGCCAAACTGTACATGAATGTTCATTAGATGGTCCTCTACAAACTGTACGTTTTTTGTTCCGATATGAAATTCAAAATGGCGGCTACGGCAGGACTTAGTTTAACATTGGACCCTATTGGGAAAATGTTTCAAAACGCTTCTTCTCTGAAACCACTAGGACAGTTGAAACCAAACTGCCCAGGAATGATCATTGGAAGGTCCTCTACAAATTTTATGTTTTTTATGTCGATCGGAAATCCAAGATGGCTGCCACCGCAATACATATATTAACATTGGACCCTATGGGAAAATGTTCAAATGCCTTCTTCTCAGAAACTACAAATATTATTAAAGCCAAACTGTACATGAATGTTCATTGGATGGTCCTCTACAAACTTTACGTGTTTTTTTTCGGTATGAAATTCAAAATGGCGGCTACGGCAGGACTTAGATTAACATTGGACCCTATGGGAAAGATGTTTCAAAACGCTTCTTCTCTGAAACCACAAAGACAATTGAAACCAAACTGCCCAGGAATGATCATTGGAAGGTCCTCTACAAAATTTGTGTTTTTTATGTCGATCGGAAATCCAAGATGGCTGCCACCGCAATACATAAATTAACATTGGACCCTATGGGAAAATGTTCAAATGCCTTCTTCTCAGAAACTACAAATATTATTAAAGCCAAACTGTACATGAATGTTTATTGGATGGTCCTCTACAAACTTTACGTTTTTTGTTCCGATATGAAATTCAAAATGGCGGCTACGGCAGGACTTAGTTTAACATTGGACCCTATGTGGAAAATGTTTCAAAACGCTTCTTCTCTGAAACCACTAGGACAGTTGAAACCAAACTGCCCAGGAATGATTATTGGAAGGTCCTCTACAAATTTTATGTTTTTTATGCCGATTGGAAATCCAAGATGGCCACCACCGCAGGACATAGATTAACATTGGACCCTATTGGAAAATGTTCAAATGCCTTCTTCTCAGAAACTACAAATATGATTAAAGCCAAACTGTACATGAATGTTCATTAGATGGTCCTCTACAAACTGTACGTTTTTTGTTCCGATATGAAATTCAAAATGGCGGCTACGGCAGGACTTAGTTTAACATTGGACCCTATGGGGAAAATGTTTCAAAACGCTTCTTCTCTGAAACCACTAGGACAGTTGAAACCAAACTGCCCAGGAAAAATCATTGGAAGGTCCTCTACAAATTTTATGTTTTTTATGTCGATCGGAAATCCAAGATGGCTGCCACCGCAATACATATATTAACATTGGACCCTATGGGAAAATGTTCAAATGCCTTCTTCTCAGAAACTACAAATATTATTAAAGCCAAACTGTACATGAATGTTCATTGGATGGTCCTCTACAAACTTTACGGGTTTTTTTTCGGTATGAAATTCAAAATGGCGGCTACGGCAGGACTTAGATTAACATTGGACCCTATGGGAAAAATGTTTCAAAACGCTTCTTCTCTGAAACCACAAAGACAATTGAAACCAAACTGCCCAGGAATGATCATTGGAAGGTCCTCTACAAAATTTGTGTTTTTTATGTCGATCGGAAATCCAAGATGGTTGCCACCGCAATACATAAATTAACATTGGACCCTATTGGAAAATGTTCAAATGCCTTCTTCTCAGAAACTACAAATATTATTAAAGCCAAACTGTACATGAATGTTCATCGGATGGTCTTCTACAAACTTTACGTTTTTTGTTCCGATATGAAATTCAAAATGGCGGCTACGGCAGGACTTAGTTTAACATTGGACCCTATGGGGAAAATGTTTCAAAACGCTTCTTCTCTGAAACCACTAGGACAGTTGAAACCAAACTGCCCCGGAATGATCATTGGAAGATCCTCTACAAATTTTATGTTTTTTATGCCGATCGGAAATCCAAGAGGGCTGCCACCGCAATACATAGATTAACATTGGATCCTATTGGAAAATGTTCAAATGCCTTCTTCTCAGAAACTACAAATATTATTAAAGCCAAACTGTACATGAATGTTCATTGGATGGTCTTCTACAAGCTTTATGTTTTTTGTTCCGGTATGAAATTCAAAATGGCGGCTACGGCAGGACTTTGTTTAACATTGGACCCTATGGGGAAAATGTTTCAAAACGCTTCTTCTCTGAAACCACTAGGACAGTTGAAACCAAACTGCCCAGGAATGATCATTGGAAGGTCCTCTACAAATTTTATGTTTTTTATGCCAATCGGAAATCCAAGATGGCCACCACCACAATACATAGATTAACATTGGACCCTATGGGAAAATGTTCAAATGCCTTCTTCTCAGAAACTACAAATATTATTAAAGCCAAACTGTACATGAATGTTCATTGGATGGTCCTCTACAAACTTTACGTTTTTTGTTCCGATATGAAATTCAAAATGGCGGCTACGGCAGGACTTAGTTTAACATTGGACCCTATGGGAAAAATGTTTCAAAACGCTTCTTCTCTGAAACCACTAGGACAATTGAAACCAAACTGCCCAGGAATAGTCATTGGAAGGTCCTCTACAAAGTTTATGTTTTTTTGATGCCGACCGAAAATTCAAGATGACCGCCACCGCAGAACATAAATTAACATTGGACCCTATGGGAAAATATTCAAATGCCTTCTTCTCAGAAACTACAAATATTATTAAAGCCAAACTGTACATGAATGTTCATTAGATGGTCCTCTACAAATTTTACGGTTTTTTTTCCAGTATGAAATTCAAAATGGCGGCTACGGCAGGACTTAGTTTAACATTGGACCCTATGGGGAAAATGTTTCAAAACGTTTCTTCTCTGAAACCACTAGGACAATTGAAATCAAACTGCCCAGGAATGATCATTGGAAGGTCCTCTACAAATATTTTGTTTTTTATGCCGATCGGATATGCAAGATGGCCACCACCGCAATACATAGATTAACATTGGACCCTATGGGAAAATGTTCAAATGCCTTCTTCTCAGAAACTACAAATATTATTAAAGCCAAACTGTACATGAATGTTCATTGGATGGTCCTCTACAAACTTTACGTTTTTTTGTTCCGATATGAAATTCAAAATGGCGGCTACGGCAGGACTTAGTTTAACATTGGACCCTGTGGGAAAAATGTTTCAAAACGCTTCTTCTCTGAAACCACTTGGACAGTTGAAACCAAACTGCCCAGGAATGATCATTGGAAGGTCCTCTACAAAATTTGTGTTTTTTATGTCTATCGGAAATCCAAGATGGCCACCACCGCAATACATAAATTAACATTGGACCCTATGGGAAAATGTTCAAATGCCTTCTTCTCAGAAACTACAAATATTATTAAAGCCAAACTGTACATGAATGTTTATTTGATGGTCCTCTACAAACTTTACGTTTTTTGTTCCGATATGAAATTCAAAATGGCGGCTACGGCAGGACTTAGTTTAACATTGGACCCTATGTGGAAAATGTTTCAAAACGCTTCTTCTCTGAAACCACTAGGACAGTTGAAACCAAACTGCCCAGGAATGATTATTGGAAGGTCCTCTACAAATTTTATGTTTTTTATGCCGATTGGAAATCCAAGATGGCCACCACCGCAGGACATAGATTAACATTGGACCCTATGGGAAAATGTTCAAATGCCTTCTTCTCAGAAACTACAAATATGATTAAAGCCAAACTGTACATGAATGTTCATTAGATGGTCCTCTACAAACTGTACGTTTTTTGTTCCGATATGAAATTCAAAATGGCGGCTACGGCAGGACTTAGTTTAACATTGGACCCTATTGGGAAAATGTTTCAAAACGCTTCTTCTCTGAAACCACTAGGACAGTTGAAACCAAACTGCCCAGGAATGATCATTGGAAGGTCCTCTACAAATTTTATGTTTTTTATGTCGATCGGAAATCCAAGATGGCTGCCACCGCAATACATATATTAACATTGGACCCTATGGGAAAATGTTCAAATGCCTTCTTCTCAGAAACTACAAATATTATTAAAGCCAAACTGTACATGAATGTTCATTGGATGGTCCTCTACAAACTTTACGTGTTTTTTTTCGGTATGAAATTCAAAATGGCGGCTACGGCAGGACTTAGATTAACATTGGACCCTATGGGAAAAATGTTTCAAAACGCTTCTTCTCTGAAACCACAAGGACAATTGAAACCAAACTACCCAGGAATGATCATTGGAAGGTCCTCTACAAAATTTGTGTTTTTTATGTCGATCGGAAATCCAAGATGGCTGCCACCGCAATACATAAATTAACATTGGACCCTATGGGAAAATGTTCAAATGCCTTCTTCTCAGAAACTACAAATATTATTAAAGCCAAACTGTACATGAATGTTCATCGGATGGTCCTATACAAACTTTACGTTTTTTGTTCCGATATGAAATTCAAAATGGCGGCTACGGCAGGACTTAGTTTAACATTGGACCCTATGGGGAAAATGTTTCAAAACGCTTCTTCTCTGAAACCACTAGGACAGTTGAAACCAAACTGCCCCGGAATGATCATTGGAAGATCCTCTACAAATTTTATGTTTTTTATGCCGATCGGAAATCCAAGATGGCTGCCACCGCAATACATAGATTAACATTGGATCCTATTGGAAAATGTTCAAATGCCTTCTTCTCAGAAACTACAAATATTATTAAAGCCAAACTGTACATGAATGTTCATTGGATGGTCTTCTACAAGCTTTATGTTTTTTGTTCCGGTATGAAATTCAAAATGGCGGCTACGGCAGGACTTAGTTTAACATTGGACCCTATGGGGAAAATGTTTCAAAACGCTTCTTCTCTGAAACCACTAGGACAGTTGAAACCAAACTGCCCAGGAATGATCATTGGAAGGTCCTCTACAAATTTTATGTTTTTTATGCCAATCGGAAATCCAAGATGGCCACCACCACAATACATAGATTAACATTGGACCCTATGGGAAAATGTTCAAATGCCTTCTTCTCAGAAACTACAAATATTATTAAAGCCAAACTGTACATGAATGTTCATTGGATGGTCCTCTACAAACTTTACATTTTTTGTTCCGATATGAAATTCAAAATGGCGGCTACGGCAGGACTTAGTTTAACATTGGACCCTATGGGAAAAATGTTTCAAAACGCTTCTTCTCTGAAACCACCTGGACAATTGAAACCAAACTGCCCAGGAATAGTCATTGGAAGGTCCTCTACAAAGTTTATGTTTTTTTTATGCCGACCGAAAATTCAAGATGGCCGCCACCGCAGGACATAAATTAACATTGGACCCTATTGGAAAATGTTCAAATGCCTTCTTCTCAGAAACTACAAATATTATTAAAGCCAAACTGTACATGAATGTTCATTAGATGGTCCTCTACAAATTTTACGTTTTTTTTTCCAGTATGAAATTCAAAATGGTGGCTACGGCAGGACTTAGTTTAACATTGGACCCTATGGGGAAAATGTTTCAAAACGTTTCTTCTCTGAAACCACTTGGACAATTGAAACCAAACTGCCCAGGAATGATCATTGGAAGGTTCTCTACAAATATTTTGTTTTTTATGCCGATCGGATATCCAAGATGGCCACCACCGCAATACATAGATTAACATTGGACCCTATGGGAAAATGTTCAAATGCCTTCTTCTCAGAAACTACAAATATTATTAAAGCCAAACTGTACATGAATGTTCATTGGATGGTCCTCTACAAACTTTACGTTTTTTTGTTCCGATATGAAATTCAAAATGGCGGCTACGGCAGGACTTAGTTTAACATTTGACCCTATGGGAAAAATGTTTCAAAACGCTTCTTCTCTGAAATCACTTGGATAATTGAAACCAAACTGCCCAGGAATGATCATTGGTAGGTCCTCTACAAGGTGTGTGTTTTTTATGCCGATCGGAAATCCAAGATGGCCACCACCGCAGGACATAGATTAACATTGGACCCTATGGGAAAATGTTCAAATGCCTTCTTCTCAGAAACTACAAATATGATTAAAGCCAAACTGTACATGAATGTTCATTGGATGGTCCTCTACCCAATTAACGTTTTTTGTTCTGATATGAAATTCAAAATGGCGGCTACGGCAGGACTTGTTTAACATTGGACCCTATGGGAAAAATGTTTCAAAACGCTTCTTCTCTGAAACCAAACTGCCCAGGAATGATCATTGGAAGGTCCTCTGTTTTTTATGCTGATCCAAAATCCAAGATGGCTGCCACCACAGGTCACAGTATTAACACAGGACCATATCGGGAAAATACAGAAATATCTTCTTCTCTGAAGCTATTGCACTGATTGAACCTAAACTGTGCATCAATCATTGGAAGGTCCTTTACAAACTTTGTGTTTTTTATGTTGATCGTAATTCCAAGATGACTACCAGTACATAGTTTTTACATAGGACCAATTGTTTTTTTTTATAACCAGGTGAACGATACAGGCTCTTGAGAGCCTCTGGTTGTAATAGGATTAGTCTTAGTTTCATAAACCATAATTTTCATAGTACAATGAAAACTATAAACTGAACTTAATTAGGACCAACTTTTATGTTTGGAATAGACAAGTGTTTGCTTTATACGGGTTGAATTAACAAATGATTTCCTACATTAGGATGTTACTTAAAAGTTTTGATTTATACAGGATTCAGTTTTATTCAGCAATCTGTTTCGACAGGTGCAGGTAATGCTTTTTTTAATTCTGCAATTGTGTGATTTTGAGTACTAATAAAGGAGGTCAAATAAACTTCAATGTTATTTAGTCATGAACCTAATAAAGCATTTCTGGTACCTGATTCATGTAAAGCGACAACAAGAAATGGTAACTAACAATATAAGCGGCGCTGACGTCACAGATGACGCCATTGAAAACGATTAGAATGACGTTAGTTAAAGCTATTTTCAGACAATGTGGCAGTTGTTTTGGACTTTTTGATATTGCAAAATAAACACAATATTTGTACATTGTCGCTGCGAAACAGGCTAGAAAATCTTGTCAAGTGCTCACTTTTCTACTTGTTTCTAAAGCTCGTACAAATAAATTTTATATATTCCGACAATAACTGTACATATATGTAATTTTACTCATATTGACAGATTTTTACATTTCTTAATTTCTAGAGTTCAAATGATACATTTCCTACAGCAATGCATATAGCAGTTTGTTTAGAAATACATACAAGGTTGATGCCAGGACTTCAAATTCTTAAGAACGCTCTGTTAGCTAAAAGTGAAGAGTTCAAAGAAATTGTGAAAATTGGAAGAACACATTTACAGGTATGGATTATAAGACATAAAATATATATTTGGGAGAAACAAGACTGACTGTGAGATGAATTACAACAATTAAATCACTATTTCTTAACTTTTAAATTTTACCTGACTTCAGGTAAGTTTACTTTTATGTTCTCTTACAACCATATCATTTCTTGTATGGTACCTTGCATTTGTAGTGTAATGGTTAAGGTGCTCGCCTCAAGTGTGGTAGATTATTAGTTCGAGCCCTGGTCAGGTACAAAGACTATGAAATTGGTATTTGCTGCTTCTCTGCTAAGCACACAGAATTAAGAAATAAGAGGAATGACTGGTAGGCCCTGAATTGGGATAATGTGTCGGAATGCAGCAACATGTCTACCTCTCTAACTGTTATTACAGTGAGCTAGCACTATAAAAATCTAGATAAGAATATTGGTCTAGGACAAAGCAAACATCATTATTATCTCATTGAAATTAACTTGCTCACGCCATGATATGCATAGTTGAAAAATTGCTTGCTTGGCGTTAAACAACAATAACTCACTATTTAATATGGTATACTTGTTCTCATCATGAATATACAGTCCATGGACATAAGTATTCGTCACCTTCGATTTTTTTACCATATATTTCATATAAAACCACATTTTTTCAAAAAAATATTTTAAAGCTGTATCTCTGGGCAGATTTTTATGAAATTTATTTGAAGACACGCAGAATTCTTTGAATTTTATTTGTTTATCTGATAGTAATTTTTGTCTGCATGGTTTTTGTTTTCTGGTGATTTAAACACAAATGTTGATTTTTCCGATTTTATTTTGGTTAAAATATATAGCAAATTTGACTTCAGAAAAAAAAAATTATCTTTAAATCATAAGAAAATAAAAGCAATCTAATGGAAAATCATGCTTAAATAAACAAATATTCTTTAAATATTTCTGCTTCTTCAGGTGCAAAAATGATCAAAATCCATTTAGAAATGACTTCACAATAACTTTGTTGAAAAATGTGGTTTTATATGATATATATAGCATAAAATCTAGGGTGATGAATACTTATGTCCATTGACTGTAGCTGAAATATTGCTGACTTGATATTGAACAACAATCAATCCATCTGATTCTGAGTATCTTTTCATAATGTATTAATATTATATGTGTCAGTAAGACTTCACATTTTGCTTTATCAGCATAAGTTGATAATCCATCTTCATACAGCTTTCTTTTAATTTATAAAGTTTTATTTTGGGGGAAATTATTGATCAAAGGTCATTCAACAAATTCTCCTAATAAATCTTAGAAGAAGAAATTAAGAAATACCACAATGATAATGGACACAATTACATTCCTCTCTCAGTAAATCAAGTGATTATTTAAACTGATGTAAACAAAATTAAGCAAGGCAGTAACATAGATTGACAAGTGGACATGAATTTCCTGTAGACATGGAATTGTTCACTTCTGACAGTGTAATTTTCCCTTATTGCACTATCATTAAATGTGCATGAAAATTTCTCCAAAGTTAAAAGTTTTGACAAATTTTTAGCTCATCTGACCAAAGGTCGTGTGAGCTTTTGCCATCATTTGTCTTCCGTCTTGAGTCATAAACTTTCTCCTGAAACCACTGAAGCAAATTAAACCAAACCTGGCAGTGATGGTCGTTTGGGAGGTCCCTTTCAAAATGGTGCCTGACATCCCTGCCCTCCATTCAAGATGACTTCAGTTACTAAATTAAAAATTTCTTCAACTGTCCATTGCTTCTTTATTATTATAAATCAAAATGAGCTCAAAAAAAGAACTGCAGCTACATGGCATAAATTCCTACTTTTTCTGTGAAATTTTCTTTGAGCTGATTTATGCTGATTATGCAAATTAGACATATTTTGATAAAAGATCACATTTAAATCTTCTATGAAACTGCTGGACCAAATTAAGCCAAAGTTGGCTAGGATGGTCCTTATGTGGCCCCCTTTCAAATTGTGTCTGATAGCTCCACCCTCCATTCAAGATGGCGGTTGTTACTAAAAATAGAAATTTCTTCAATTTTCCATTGTCGCTTTATTATAAATCAAAATGAGTTCAAATTTTAACAGCAGATGCATGGCAATAGGTAGTTTAACATATATATTTCAGGTTTTTCTGTGAAATGTTCCTTTCAACCGATTTTGCATATTTTTAGCAAAAAATCACCTTAAAATCTTTTGCTCAGAAGCTCTAACTGAAATGATCATTGATCCAAGATGGCCATTACTATCAGCAGAAATTTCAAATGGCAAGGAAAAAAAATCAGCTGAGATTTTTTTATGAATTTTATAAGTCAAATTGAAAACCAGATTACAGACTCCTGAGAGCCTCTAGTTTCATGTTCATTGTTAATGGACAAATTGTTTTTTTTTTGTGATTTGTAAATGTTCAATTATTTCTACTATAGCAAAAGCTTGTAAGCTTCAGAATGTATGACCAATTCACTATTACCATGAATTTCATTTTCAATATTTTGTAGTTTAATCCATTATCACCTTACAGAAAATATGTAATGTCATATTATTTTAGTATTTTAAAAAATCCACTTCTTTCTTGTATATGTATAGCATCTTTTGTAGGATGCTACTCCATTGACATTGGGACAAGAATTCAGTGCCTATGTTCAGCAGATGGAGTATGGAATTGAAAGAGTTAGCCAGACATTACCTAGATTGTATGAGTTAGCTGCTGGTATGTCAAGTTAAACATGAAAGTATTGTTGTCAAGGTCATGTAGTGAAGCCACATAATGCCATGATATATATATATGTATGAGATAATATTATCCCAGCATTTGTATTTTTATTAGCTCACATGGCCAAAGATCAAGTAATATCATTTGTATTTTCATTAGCTCACCTGGCCAAAGGTCAAGTGATATTTTATTGTTAACAAAATTCCCATTTTAATATTATGCTGCAAAAATTCTCAATCAAATGGAACTGAACTTGATAAGGATGATTCTTTGTAATAGGATATTCAGATTTATGCAAATGAAGTTGATCCTCAATGTGAAAAGGTTTAGTAGTGAACCTCAAAAGGGGTAAATTCAGTTCATCAAAATGCACTTGTTTAATAGTTACTTATGTAAAGAGCATTATCGTGATCATGTGCAGTCTATATATCACGATGATGCCCCATATATAGGTAACTATTACAGGGTTCGACATTAACGGTTGTCCGATTACCCAGGGCAAGTGAAAACGGCACCCAACTTGTCCGATCGGGCAAGTGAAAATGATTCTGTGATATGTTCAATTCCTGAAGAGCAAAATGATTAATATTGGATTATTCAGTGTTGGAAGTCATGGCGAATTTTACCTAAACATCGCGTCGTATGTATTGTGTATTTTACGCCATTTTGTTTTATTTTGTTGACTACGGAATTCCCCTTTCTCAATTAAAGATCGTGTTATTTATATTAGTCAATCGCGAATGCCTAATTAGGCGGCGGCGCTGCATCAACATTGTATTTATTTTCGCCGGCCAATGAAAAGCTAGAGTTATTTGCGGTGTTCTAATTTTAGAAAATTATCCCTGATGTGTATTGCCTTTACGATCAAAATATTGAAAGCGTGATAGATTACTGGAATAAAAATTCAAACAAACTATACAGTCGTCTGTCTATGATAAGGAACATTTATACTTAAATTTTCTAACAAAAATATTTCAGAAATCCTCATCAATCACCCGTATTTATAAAACTCATATTCCCACAAATTGATAAGTACGTCTACTCAATATCTCAGACTCAGTCCCAGAATTTGGTGCCAACATGGCACAAGTAACCCTCGGGAAATCATAAGGTGTAAATAATTAATATGAGGGGTTATTCTACTCTATGAACGGTCATTGTAGATTGCATAATTCTACACTACATGGATATTTATTTATGGCACTTAAGAATTCGGGCTAGTAGTTTACAGTTTCGGGCAAGTAAAATCAATATGGCACTTGCCCGAATGGACAAGTTGGTCAAAAAGTTAATGTCGAACCCTGTATTATTTTTATTTCATTGAAGGAAATAAAGACTTTCTCAATAATTTTGCTCATTTTAGTAACATGTACATTAGAGAGTTCAGCAAATCTTCCATCGGCATGTTGTTTTACATTGAAAACTGCACGATCTCCATTGCATTTTAAAAAAGGGATGCACCTCTAAAACCTCGCATTGTCATTAACATGATAATGCCTGTGGTCATTGTTATGTTAATGACTGGTGGATTTCTTTAATGGAGATTATGTCTTATGACCATATCTTCACCAATGAAAAAGTCGAATTTAGAACTGATATGAAATAAAATATAATAAATCCTCTTTACCAGCTGAGTTATACAGCCTCATGTGAGACTGCTTTGTTTAACTGACAAAAAGATAATGATATTGAATAATTTTACAGGGTATTTGAATTAAATATATTTATATTGAATGATAAAATAATTTTGAATACATAGTATTTGCACAAATATTGTTATAGGAGGAACAGCAGTAGGTACTGGACTCAACACTAGAATTGGCTTTGCAGAAAAAATAGCAAGCAAAGTAGCAGAATATACAAGTATGTATCACTTTTTATTGATTGTATGTTTACTTTATGACAGTTTCAGCAACTTTTAGCTGGCCTGGTACAAATAGGCTAATGTCATCAAGTTGTATCTTTCGTGTCAGTAAATTTATCTTATTTCAGTCTTCTCAGAAAGTGCTTGAGGACATGGAATCAAATACAGCAGAAATATTACTTTGTAATGTTTGTGTGTTCTTCTTTCTATTGCCACTGCTGCCTATAGTTTAAAATAGAACCATACATTTTCCTACATGAGAAAATGTTCAAAAGCCGTCTTCTCAAAAACTGCTCAATTGATAGAGCCTTATCTATAAATGAATGAACATTGAGCTGTCTATTTGCAGGCCACCTGATAGATTACCCATGTTTCAATTGGTATTCAGAAACCAGTTTGACAAACTACAAAAGGAACTGGTCTATTGTTTGGATACAAATGTCTTTGTTAACAGATCCATTAATTTGAAAGTCTACAATGTATTACACATGATAATTACATTTAACAGAAATTCCATTTGAAACACCAGGGCTCATGCTACAGGGCAATTCAGGTGAAGAAGTCGTCTTGTGAATAAGGGTAATAACAAAATTACCGAACTCCGAACCATCTTACAAAGGGAAAGTCAAAACTCATCAGTCGGAGAGCAGACTCGCAATTTAATTACTTTTCCGCCCGTGGAATATTTAAAAATCCAAGAGAGATAATCGTAAATATTTTTCGCTAGATGGCGCTCCACAAACCCAAACAATTATACGTACTTGGAAAACTACGTTTTTCTTCTATTAACTCAATGAACATTATTGAAATATGATTAAAAATCACATTTATATTTATTAATGGTCATGATTTTCAGTCTGGTATAAAAATCGGTCTGCGATGAATGTAAAAATAACGTTTTTTTCTTTACCTCGGAAAATCTGTAATTGAAAAGGGGGGGGGGGATAGACATATGATTTTTCTCAAAACAAACTCTAATTTTTAATTGCAGTTTCACATTTTCTGTTGTCATACTTGTATTTGTGTTTTACCCAATCTGGCTTTTGGGTATTGTTTTTCTCAGGTGTATATTGAAAGCCAGGAGCAACACTCTGTGGTTGTCATACAGTTTTTCATCTAACTTAATCCCTCTATTTGTTATCAATCTTTTAAAAAAATTATCTGATAGATTTTTTTTTTTTGTGCTGAAATTTAAATTTAAAAAAAATGTCCATGAAAACAAAATCTTCCTATTTAATACATTTCGGCTTGCATTCTCCGTCAGTTCTCTATTATGGTACATGTATATCATTATCATTTCACCATTTCATCTGTCTACACATTATTATGGTCATGGTAATGTTACATCATACTTCAGGGATCAATCATTTGATTTTTATGGGGGAGGAGGCCAATGAATTTTTTTTTTAAATAATAATTCACTAATTAATGATCATGAGGTTGAGGTATCCTATTCTAGTTTCATTGGAATTCATTGTTTATTCTTAATACAAATGTAAACAATAAACGTTAGAAAGACCATTTAATTTAAGAGAAAGGATCTTCTAGAAAGAATAAGGTTAATTTTAAATTCTGATACATTTGTGTATGCAAATTTTCTATGGTAATGGCAGCAGCATATTCAATTAGAATTTTAAATTAGAGCCTCAGCCGGTTTTCTCCTATTATTCACATGTTTTATTATTCTTAATAAAAAAAATTAGTTGAAGTTTTTGTGAATTTTATTTTGTAAAAAGTAATTAAATAATGGATCTTAGTACAGTATGATCTGCTTTTGTTTAAAAAAAAAAAAGGGTTAAAAACATTACACCCCTCACCCTTTTTTTTTTAAGAAACATCTATAAAATAGTAAATATTGGCTAACACGAGTTCTGCTCAAGAGTTATTACGAGGATGTACTATGCATGTGATAATATTTTATATTTTTGTTCATTATCATCATTTTCATTCGTCTTTTATAACGTCATTTACATTGAAAAAAGTATCACTTGTATCAAGTACAGTGACATCAACATGCTCGTGGTGGGTCGCTAGGGGGTGCTATGCATGATTTGTATGGTGAATCCACCAATAAAACCAGTGGACGTGTTTGAATAGCCTTGTATGTTAAAAAACAGTTGAAAGTAAATTTTAATATTCCAAGATTTACTATTGCATATGAAAATATGACTTTTTTTTTTTTTTTTTTTTTTTCAAGTTCATTCGATAGATTTAGTAGACCATTACAGTTGATTCTTGTTTTGTCATATCTTCATGGAACAACAAATTTACATGTATTTCGACCGAAAAGTAAACTTAAGAGGATTACTTTTACAGTAATTACTAATGTAATTGTTCCATAAAATCTTTTCCAGTTATCTCAAATTTGGACTCGTCTGTTAAATTATATTTGGTCAATTTAATAGCTGTAGATATAATAGACAATTATTCTGACTAATTTCAACATTTTTAATACAAAATAATATTTGTTTTATTAAGAAAACATGTGTTTACACTCGTTCTATAAATAGAACGTTAAAAATTCCTGAGTATGTGATGATTCTAGTTACCTCCCTTTGAATCCAACCAAAATGTGACACGATCCATCTGACAGAAAAAAGTTCTATTGTATGTTTAATTACAGAAAAAGATTCTTTGAAATACCAATATAGAAATCTATGGAACTATATATATGATTTTTCATCACCCTTTCGGCAAATATTTTAATTTTTAATTTTTCGTGTTTTTTTAAACAACTTCCGCCATTTCCGTGTCGTTTTAATTTCTGCAATACTCCTTTGTTACAAGAAGTTCAAGCACCGGGCCTCAAATTTATATGAAAGAAACAATTTTCTATGTTTTTCTCTCTTTCTCAGTTATATTTGACACTCACAACGATAAAAACGAGTGAATTTTCAACACTTGGTCGATGTTTTCTAAAACGTGTCCGATTCCGGTATGTGACAAATCATTTGAAAAGACGCCAATATCAAGTCTGCTCTCCGGCTGCATAAGTATATAAACAGACAAAATCAGTCAACAACCGGAAAACTGTGAAAATTGACTTCGCTTCTCATTGGTCAAAATCAAAGTTCAAGTGGCCTTGTAATTTTGAATAGTCGCCCGTGTATTTTTGCCACATGTCATTTATAGAAATGTCGATATCGTGTTTCTCGAAATCTATTGTATTCAATGCATATTTTGAAAGTGATTTTCTTGAAAAGTAATCTATTTTGGTTTAATGAAACTTTTATTTAGTTTAATAACAAATAAAAATGGCACTATGGGGAAGGGGATGCAATCATGCACAGTGCTATGGAAAACGTTGACGGAAGCATTTAACCAAAGGAACTTTTGATTTATTTATTTTTAGCTCACCTGGCCATAGGCCATGTAAGTTTTGTCATGGGTAAGCGTCCGTCCGTCCGTCCGTTAGCTTTTCACATTTAAATCATCTTCTCTGAAACTGCTGAACAGATTTCAACCAAACTTGCCAGAAATGTTCATGGGATGGTCCTCTACCAGATTCGACTTAGTTTAACATTGAACCCTATGGAAATTTCACATTTTCATCTTTTTTTCTGAAACCACAAAACAGATTTGAACCAAACTTGGCAGAAATGTTCATTGGATGGTCATATACAAGATTTTTGTTTTTGGCACTGATCGGAAATCCAGCATGGCTGCCAGGGCCCATAATGTGTTCTGATTGGTCGAAATTTAAAAAATCTTCTTGTTAGAAACCACTAAGCCAATTGAATTGTGACTTTGCAGGAATGATCATTGGGTGGTCCTGTACTAAATTTGTGAATCGTTTGCCGATTGGTAATTCAAGATGGCCGCCATGACAACTTAATTTTAACATGGAAAAAATGTTTAAAAGTCTTCTCTTCTGAAACCAGTCAGCCAATTTAAAGCAAACATGCATAGATGCCAACCATTACGATTTTTCCGTAATTGTTACGAATTTCGGGCCAAAATTACGGTGTTACGGTCAACAGTCTACTTGTTACAGATTTTCGATTATTGCCGGCCCGGAACCGTTTTCCATTTAAATATCATTGTGATCATTTAGACGCTTCATTGTCTGTTAAAATCGCGTAAAGATAAACGCTTGACGGATTTCGATTATTTAATACTTTTGGGATTCTCGGGACTATCTATAGTAGAAAACGATCTATCCATTTCTTGTTCGATCCCGAGTAGTTAATGAACACAGCACGTTTTTGTCAATTTCACAATGTCTGAGGGAGTAAGTGAAGCTTCTGCAGCGAAGAAAAGGAAACTGGGAAAACGATTTCGTCCCGAATATTGTATTGAGTTCTCTTGCCTTATGAAATCGACACGGGAACATTATGCCTATTGCAAACAAGACTTGTTCATTCAGCACGGTGGTCGGGATGAACACACATATACAACAAAACAGTTGAAAAGTGCCAAGTCAACAACATGTCAGGCACTCCAGAATTAGACATTAATTATTCTATGGGAGGTTGAGGGAGGGCCACTTCAGGAAATTTTAATTTCTATTGACAGTAAGTTGAAACATAGAATACATTTGTAAGTGAACATACATGTATTAAAACTTAACTTTTTATTTCTTTTTGTTGCTCATCAATTTTGCATCTAGTTGTCACAAATAAAGGAAATCATTTGCTCATCACTTTGTGCCTATTCTGTAGTACGATTATGGTAAAATTTTAAGAAAAATTATGATTACTGAAAAAAATCACAAATTACTGACATCTCAACTTTTTGTTACTGATTGCACCAAAAAGGGGTTGGCATCTATGAAACATGGCATGAATGGTCCTTGGGTAGTATACTTTCAAAATTGTGTCCGGTGACCACGACCTCCATCCAAGATGGCTGCCATGAGCAGACATAGTTTTAACATAGAACCCTATGGCAGTATGGAATTTGAATAGTAACTTAGATGTATTCGGCATGCAGACATTCTTAAGAGGACTTATTTATGTCAGGTGAGCGATACAGGCTCACCTGAGCCTCTAGTTTCATTTCTGTCACATAAAATCTTTGTTCTCATATTTAATATATTCATATATGCGAAGGTTGGCCATTCAAAAATGAATGAGGATGCTTCAGATTTTTATCGATCCGCATCCAAATCCGATTATTATATATACTCGCCACTCAATAACGACTGGATTATTCGAGTTAATCAATTGGACTGTTTACATGCAGATAGATGTGAACGTTAGTACCTCTGCAATTAAAAAAATAAACTTTAAGCTACAGTAGTTTTGTTGCAATTTGATTTGAGGTCTGAGAAATAATAATTACAGTCTTTAATTTACTTGCTTGTCAACATATCTTTGTATTATATTTTCATTCCCTAGCTATATATAGTTGGACCTTTGAGCAAATTGGCAGAGACATCTTTCTTCTGTTGAAGACTACACACATGAGTTATTACAATTTGTGTGATATTTAGATCAAGGCACAGTAATATTAAAAAAATGGGGAGAGGGGGGTTACATATAAAAAAATCACTGATATGGAAGACTCCAATAGTCAAGGAAGACAGAAATAAAAGTTTGACATTGAATAGATGTCCTTTAGGCAATTATGAATGAAAAATATAAAAATTAAGATCAGGCAGTTTTAAAACTATTTACTAACTTTGGGCAGAGTAACTTCAGAGGGGTCGCAAAACAATGTTTCGATTAATCGTCGTTAACTTATCCCAGAAGTCTCCACTTGTCTCTGTTGTCTTCCACTTATCCCTGTGAGCTTTCTGTAAGAGAATTTTTTTCTGAGCCCTGAGCACTACAATGTATTACACATGATAATTACATTTTACAGAGATTCCATTTGTTACAGTACAATGTATTGCATATGATAATTACATTTTAGAGATTCCATTTGTTACAGTACAATGTATTGCACATGATAATTACATTTTACAGAGATTGAATTTGTTACAGTACAAAGTATTACACATGATAATTACATTTAACAGAATTCCATTTGTTACAGTACAATGTATTGCATATGATAATTACATTTTACAGAGATTCCATTTGTTACAGTACAATGTATTGCATATGATAATTACATTTTACAGAGATTCCATTTGTTACTGTACAATGTATTGCACATGATAATTACATTTTACAGAGATTCCATTTGTTACAGTACAAAGTATTACACATGATAATTACATTTAGCAGAATTCCATTTGTTACAGTACAAAGTATTACTCATGATAATTACATTTTACAGAGATTCCATTTGTTACAGTACAATGTATTGCACATGATAATTACATTTTACAGAAATTCAATTTGTTACAGTACAAAGTATTACACATGATAATTACATTTAACATAATTCCATTTGTTACAGTACAATGTATTACACATGATAATTACATTTTACAGAGATTTCATTTGTTACAGTACAATGTATTATACATGATAATTACATTTTACATAGATTATTTGTTACTGTACAATGTATTGCACATGATAATTACATTTTACAGAGATTCCATTTGTTACAGTACAATGTACAGTACAATGTATTGTACATGATAATGACATTTTACAGAAATTCAATTTGTTACAGTACAAAGTATTACACATGATAATGACATTTTACAGAGATTCCATTTGTTACAGTACAAAGTATTACACATGATAATTACATTTAACAGAATTCCATTTGTTGCAGTACAAAGTATTACACATGATAATTACATTCTACAGAATTCCATTTGTTACAGTACAATGTATTACACATGATAATTACATTTTACAGATATTCCATTTGTTACAGTACAATGTATTACACATGATAATTACATTTAACAGAATTCCATTTGTTACAGTACAATGTATTACACATGATAATTACATTTTACAGATATTCCATTTGTTACAGTACAATGTATTACACATGATAATTACATTTTACAGATATTCCATTTGTTACAGTACAATGTATTACACATGATAATTACATTTAACAGAATTCCATTTGTTACAGTACAATGTATTACACATGATGATTACATTTTACAGAGATTCCATTTGAAACATCCTGTAACAAGTTTGAGTCTTTAGCAGCACATGATTCCTTGGTAGAAGTTCATGGAGAACTGAATGTGATTGCATGTAGTCTGATGAAAATAGCTAATGATGTTAGACTTTTGTCATCAGGACCTAGGTGTGGCATAGGTGAAATCTCAATCCCAGAAAATGAACCAGGAAGTAGTATAATGCCAGGTAAATAAATCTAGAAAAAATAGTCATAACAATTGTCATGTATCATTCATTATATTAGCTTTTGTACCACTGATTTATACTTTTATTATCCACACGTTTAGTGCACCTTATTTCCATTGTCATTCAAACTAGGACATGTATCAATTCTTAAAAGACATACTTTTTGCCTCTGTTCTTGTTTTGTGCATATGATATCTCAATTTTCCAGAATTTTTTAATTTTCACTCCTTTTGCCTCATTTTTTGTATAGTACCCTTCTTATGACGGAAGTTCAAATAGATATAACCAAGTGTTATAGTCAACATGCCATTACAGCCAGTGAACTCCAAATGTAATTACTTCAGCAATAGGGCAAGACAAGTCCCAAAAAACTTTCCCGGATTTCATTGTGGCACAATATTACAACTGCGAAATTACTACCATTCCGCAGATATTGTTACATGGTAAAATATTTAATTAAGTTTGAAATTATCATTAACAAGTGATGAGGAAAAAAGGATGTTTAGTGGTTTTAGGGATATGTGATATTCATGTTATTTATTTTGGATATCTGATGTGACAATCTTCAGGAGCTTAAGGGGTATGGGATATTAGCTTTTTAGTTCACCTGGACCAAAGGTCCATGTGAACTATTGCCATCACTTGGCGTCCGTCGTCTGTCGTCTGTAAACTTTTCACATTTCAAGCTTCTTCTCCGAAACCACTTGGCCGATTGGAACCGAACTTAGCAGGAATGTTCCTTGGATGGTCCTCTACAAAGTTACTGTTTTTCGTTCCAGTCGAATATTCAATATGGCTGCCAGGGCCAATAATATGCTCTGATTGGCTGAAATTTCAAAGATCTTCTTCTCTGAAACTAATGAACTGACTGAACCCAAACTGTAAAGGAATGATCATTGGAATGTCCTTTACCAAGTTACTGTTTTTTATGCCGATCGGAAATCCAAGATGGCCACCATCGCAGGACATAGATTAACATTGGACCCTATGGGAAAATGTTCAAATGCCTTCTTCTCAGAAACTACAAATATGATTAAAGCCAAACTGTACATGAATGTTCATTGGATGGTCCTCTACAATCTTAAGGTTTTTTGTTCCGATATGAAATTCAAAATGGCGGCTACGGCAGGACTTAGTTTAACATTGAACCCTATGGGAAAAATGTTTCAAAATGCTTCTTCTCTGAAACCACTTGGACAGTTGAAACCAAACTGCCCAGGAATGATCATTGGAAGGTCCTCTACAAAGTTTCTGTTTTTTATGCCGATCGGAAATCCAAGATGGCCGCCACCGCAGGACATAGATTAACATTGGACCCTATGGGAAAATATTCAAATGCCTTCTTCTCAGAAACTACAAATATGATTAAAGCCAAACTGTCCATGAATGTTCATTAGATGGTCCTCTACAAACTGTACGTTTTTTGTTCCGGTATGAAATTCAAAATGGCGGCTACGGCGGGACTTAGTTTAACATTGGACCCTATGGGAAAAATGTTTCAAAACGCTTCTTCTCTGAAACCACTTGTATAATTGAAACCAAACTGCCCAGGAATGATCATTGGAAGGTCCTCTACACGGTGTGTGTTTTTTATGCCGATCGGAAATCCAAGATGGCCACCACCGCAGGACATAGATTAACATTGGACCCTATGGGAAAATGTTCAAATGCTTTCTTCTCAGAAACTGCAAATATGATTAAAGCCAAACTGTACATGAATGTTCATTGGATGGTCCTCTACAAACTGTACGTTTTTTGTTCCGATATGAAATTCAAAATGGCGGCTACGGCAGTACTTAGTTTAACATTGGACCCTATGGGGAAAATGTTTCAAAACGCTTCTTCTCTGAAACCACTTGGACAGTTGAAACCAAACTGCCCAGGAATGATCATTGGAAGGTCCTCTACAAAGTTTCTGTTTTTTATGCCGATCGGAAATCCAAGATGGCCGCCACCGCAATACATAGATTAACATTGGACCCTATGGGAAAATGTTCAAATGCCTTCTTCTCAGAAACTACAAATATTATTAAAGCCAAACTGTACATGAATGTTCATTGGATGGTCCTCTACAATCATAAGGTTTTTTGTTCCGATATGAAATTCAAAATGGCGGCTACGGCAGGACTTAGTTTAACATTGAACCCTATGGGAAAAATGTTTCAAAATGCTTCTTCTCTGAAACCACTTGGACAGTTGAAACCAAACTGCCCAGGAATGATCATTGGAAGGTCCTCTACAAAGTTTCTGTTTTTTATGCCGATCGGAAATCCAAGATGGCCGCCACCGCAGGACATAGATTAACATTGGACCCTATGGGAAAATATTCAAATGCCTTCTTCTCAGAAACTACAAATATGATTAAAGCCAAACTGTCCATGAATGTTCATTAGATGGTCCTCTACAAACTGTACGTTTTTTGTTCCGGTATGAAATTCAAAATGGCAGCTACGGCGGGACTTAGTTTAACATTGGACCCTATGGGAAAAATGTTTCAAAACGCTTCTTCTCTGAAACCACTTGGATAATTGAAACCAAACTGCCCAGGAATGATCATTGGAAGGTCCTCTACAAGGTGTGTTTTTTTTATGCCGATCGGAAATCCAAGACGGCCACCACCGCAGGACATAGATTAACATTGGACCCTATGGGAAAATGTTCAAATGCTTTCTTCTCAGAAACTGCAAATATGATTAAAGCCAAACTGTACATGAATGTTCATTGGATGGTCCTCTACAAACTGTACGTTTTTTGTTCCGATATGAAATTCAAAATGGCGGCTACGGCAGTACTTAGTTTAACATTGGACCCTATGGGGAAAATGTTTCAAAACGCTTCTTCTCTGAAACCACTTGGACAGTTGAAACCAAACTGCCCAGGAATGATCATTGGAAGGTCCTCTACAAAGTTTCTGTTTTTTATGCCGATCGGAAATCCAAGATGGCCGCCACCGCAATACATAGATTAACATTGGACCCTATGGGAAAATGTTCAAATGCCTTCTTCTCAGAAACTACAAATATTATTAAAGCCAAACTGTACATGAATGTTCATTGGATGGTCCTCTACAATCATAAGGTTTTTTGTTCCGATATGAAATTCAAAATGGCGGCTACGGCAGGACTTAGTTTAACATTGAACCCTATGGGAAAAATGTTTCAAAATGCTTCTTCTCTGAAACCACTTGGACAGTTGAAACCAAACTGCCCAGGAATGATCATTGGAAGGTCCTCTACAAAGTTTCTGTTTTTTATGCCGATCGGAAATCCAAGATGGCCGCCACCGCAGGACATAGATTAACATTGGACCCTATGGGAAAATATTCAAATGCCTTCTTCTCAGAAACTACAAATATGATTAAAGCCAAACTGTCCATGAATGTTCATTAGATGGTCCTCTACAAACTGTACGTTTTTTGTTCCGGTATGAAATTCAAAATGGCAGCTACGGCGGGACTTAGTTTAACATTGGACCCTATGGGAAAAATGTTTCAAAACGCTTCTTCTCTGAAACCACTTGGATAATTGAAACCAAACTGCCCAGGAATGATCATTGGAAGGTCCTCTACAAGGTGTGTTTTTTTTATGCCGATCGGAAATCCAAGACGGCCACCACCGCAGGACATAGATTAACATTGGACCCTATGGGAAAATGTTCAAATGCTTTCTTCTCAGAAACTGCAAATATGATTAAAGCCAAACTGTACATGAATGTTCATTGGATGGTCCTCTACAAACTGTACGTTTTTTGTTCTGATATGAAATTCAAAATGGCGGCTACGGCAGTACTTAGTTTAACATTGGACCCTATGGGGAAAATGTTTCAAAACGCTTCTTCTCTGAAACCACTTGGACAGTTGAAACCAAACTGCCCAGGAATGATCATTGGAAGGTCCTCTACAAATTTTATGTTTTTTATGCCGATCGGAAATCCAAGATGGCCGCCACCGCAATACATAGATTAACATTGGACCCTATGGGAAAATGTTCAAATGCCTTCTTCTCAGAAACTACAAATATTATTAAAGCCAAACTGTACATGAATGTTCATTGGATGGTCCTCTACAATCTTAAGGTTTTTTGTTCCGATATGAAATTCAAAATGGCGGCTACGGCAGGACTTAGTTTAACATTGAACCCTATGGGAAAAATGTTTCAAAATGCTTCTTCTCTGAAACCACTTGGACAGTTGAAACCAAACTGCCCAGGAATGTTCATTGGAAGGTCCTCTACAAAGTTTCTGTTTTTTATGCCGATCGGAAATCCAAGATTGCCGCCACCGCAGGACATAGATTAACATTGGACCCTATGGGAAAATATTCAAATGCCTTCTTCTCAGAAACTACAAATATGATTAAAGCCAAACTGTCCATGAATGTTCATTAGATGGTCCTCTACAAACTGTACGTTTTTTGTTCCGGTATGAAATTCAAAATGGCGGCTACGGCGGGACTTAGTTTAACATTGGACCCTATGGGAAAAATGTTTCAAAACGCTTCTTCTCTGAAACCACTTGGATAATTGAAACCAAACTGCCCAGGAATGATCATTGGAAGGTCCTCTACAAGGTGTGTGTTTTTTATGCCGATCAGAAATCCAAGATGGCCACCACCGCAGGACATAAGATTAACATTGGACCCTATGGGAAAATGTTCAAATGCTTTCTTCTCAGAAACTGCAAATATGATTAAAGCCAAACTGTACATGAATGTTCATTGGATGGTCCTCTACAAACTGTACGTTTTTTGTTCCGATATGAAATTCAAAATGGCGGCTACAACAGTACTTAGTTTAACATTGGACCCTATGGGGAAAATGTTTCAAAACGCTTCTTCTCTGAAACCACTTGGACAGTTGAAACCAAACTGCCCAGGAATGATCATTGGAAGGTCCTCTACAAATTTTTTGTTTTTTATGCCGATCGGAAATCCAAGATGGCCGCCACCGCAATACATAGATTAACATTGGACCCTATGGGAAAATGTTCAAATGCCTTCTTCTCAGAAACTACAAATATTATTAAAGCCAAACTGTACATGAATGTTCATTGGATGGTCCTCTACAATCTTAAGGTTTTTTGTTCCGATATGAAATTCAAAATGGCGGCTACGGCAGGACTTAGTTTAACATTGGACCCTATGGGAAAAATGTTTCAAAATGCTTCTTCTCTGAAACCACTTGGACAGTTGAAACCAAACTGCCCAGGAATGATCATTGGAAGGTCCTCTACAAAGTGTGTGTTTTTTATGCCGATCGGAAATCCAAGATGGCCACCACCGCAGGACATAGATTAACATTGGACCCTATGGGAAAATGTTCAAATGCTTTCTTCTCAGAAACTGCAAATATGATTAAAGCCAAACTGTACATGAATGTTCATTGGATGGTCCTCTACAAACTGTACGTTTTTTGTTCCGATATGAAATTCAAAATGGCGGCTACGGCAGTACTTAGTTTAACATTGGACCCTATGGGGAAAATGTTTCAAAACGCTTCTTCTCTGAAACCACTTGGACAGTTGAAACCAAACTGCCTAGGAATGATCATTGGAAGGTCCTCTACAAATTTTATGTTTTTTATGCCGATCGGAAATCCAAGATGGCCGCCACCGCAATACATAGATTAACATTGGACCCTATGGGAAAATGTTCAAATGCCTTCTTCTCAGAAACTACAAATATTATTAAAGCCAAACTGTACATGAATGTTCATTGGATGGTCCTCTACAATCTTAAGGTTTTTTGTTCCGATATGAAATTCAAAATGGCGGCTACGGCAGGACTTAGTTTAACATTGGACCCTATGGGAAAAATGTTTCAAAATGCTTCTTCTCTGAAACCACTTGGACAGTTGAAACCAAACTGCCCAGGAATGATCATTGGAAGGTCCTCTACAAAGTTTCTGTTTTTTATGCCGATCGGAAATCCAAGATGGCCGCCACCGCAATACATAGATTAACATTGGACCCTATGGGAAAATATTCAAATGCCATCTTCTCAGAAACTACAAATATGATTAAAGCCAAACTGTACATGAATGTTCATTAGATGGTCCTCTACAAACTGTACGTTTTTTGTTTCGGTATGAAATTCAAAATGGCGGCTACGGCGGGACTTAGTTTAACATTGGACCCTATGGGAAAAATGTTTCAAAACGCTTCTTCTCTGAAACCACTTGGATAATTGAAACCAAACTGCCCAGGAATGATCATTGGAAGGTCCTCTACAAAGTTTCTGTTTTTTATGCCGATCGGAAATCCAAGATGGCCGCCACTGCAATACATAGATTAACATTGGACCCTATGGGAAAATGTTCAAATGCCTTCTTCTCAGAAACTACAAATATTATTAAAGCCAAACTGTACATGAATGTTCATTGGATGGTCCTCTACAAACTATACATTTTTTGTTCCGATAAGAAATTCAAAATGGCGGCTATGGCAGGACTTAGTTTAACATTGGACCCTATGGGAAAAATGTTTCAAAACGCTTCTTCTCTGAAACCACTTGGATAATTGAAACCAAACTGCCCAGGAATGTTCATTGGAAGGTCCTCTACAAAGTTTCTGTTTTTTTATGCCGATCGAAAATTCAAGATGGCCACCACCGCAGGACATAGATTAACATTGGACCCTATGGGAAAATGTTCAAATGCCTTCTTCTCAGAAATTACAAATATGATTAAAGCCAAACTGTACATGAATGTTCATTGGATGGTCCTCTACAACCTTAAGGTTTTTTGTTCCGATATGAAATTCAAAATGGCGGCTACGGCGGGACTTAGTTTAACATTGGACCCTATGGGAAAAATGTTTCAAAACGCTTCTTCTCTGAAACCACTTGGATAATTGAAACCAAACTGCCCAGGAATGATCATTGGAAGGTCCTCTACAAGGTGTGTGTTTTTTATGCCGATCGGAAATCCAAGATGGCCACCACCGCAGGACATAGATTAACATTGGACCCTATGGGAAAATGTTCAAATGCTTTCTTCTCAGAAACTGCAAATATGATTAAAGCCAAACTGTACATGAATGTTCATTGGATGGTCCTCTACAAACTGTACGTTTTTTTTTCCGATATGAAATTCAAAATGGCGGCTACGGCAGTACTTATTTTAACATTGGACCTTATGGGGAAAATGTTTCAAAACGCTTCTTCTCTGAAACCACTTGGACAGTTGAAACCAAACTGCCCAGGAATGATCATTGGAAGGTCCTCTACAAATTTTATGTTTTTTATGCCGATCGGAAATCCAAGATGGCCGCCACCGCAATACATAGATTAACATTGGACCCTATGGGAAAATGTTCAAATGCCTTCTTCTCAGAAACTACAAATATTATTAAAGCCAAACTGTACATGAATGTTCATTGGATGGTCCTCTACAATCTTAAGGTTTTTTGTTCCGATATGAAATTCAAAATGGCGGCTACGGCAGGACTTAGTTTAACATTGGACCCTATGGGAAAAATGTTTCAAAATGCTTCTTCTCTGAAACCACTTGGACAGTTGAAACCAAACTGCCCAGGAATGATCATTGGAAGGTCCTCTACAAAGTTTCTGTTTTTTATGCCGATCGGAAATCCAAGATGGCCGCCACCGCAGGACATAGATTAACATTGGACCCTATGGGAAAATATTCAAATGCCATCTTCTCAGAAACTACAAATATGATTAAAGCCAAACTGTACATGAATGTTCATTAGATGGTCCTCTACAAACTGTACGTTTTTTGTTCCGGTATGAAATTCAAAATGGCGGCTACGGCGGGACTTAGTTTAACATTGGACCCTATGGGGAAAATGTTTCAAGACGCTTCTTCTCTGAAACCACTTGGATAATTGAAACCAAACTGCCCAGGAATGATCATTGGAAGGTCCTCTACAAGGTGTGTGTTTTTTATGCCGATCGGAAATCCAAGATGGCCGCCACCGCAATACATAGATTAACATTGGACCCTATGGGAAAATGTTCAAATGCCTTCTTCTCAGAAACTACAAATATTATTAAAGCCAAACTGTACATGCATGTTCATTGGATGGTCCTCTACAAACTATACGTTTTTTGTTCCGATAAGAAATTCAAAATGGCGGCTATGGCAGGACTTAGTTTAACATTGGACCCTATGGGAAAAATGTTTCAAAACGCTTCTTCTCTGAAACCACTTGGATAATTGAAACCAAACTGCCCAGGAATGTTCATTGGAAGGTCCTCTACAAAGTTTCTGTTTTTTTTATGCCGATCGAAAATTCAAGATGGCCACCACCGCAGGACATAGATTAACATTGGACCCTATGGGAAAATGTTCAAATGCCTTCTTCTCAGAAATGGCAAATATGATTAAAGCCAAACTGTACATGAATGTTCATTGGATGGTCCTCTACAACCTTAAGGTTTTTTGTTCCGATATGAAATTCAAAATGGCGGCTACGGCAGGACTTAGTTTAACATTGGACCCTATGGGAAAAGTGTTTCAAAATGCTTCTTCTCTGAAACCACTTGGACAGTTGAAACCAAACTGCCCAGGAATGATCATTGGAAGGTCCTCTACAAAGTTTCTGTTTTTTATGCCGATCGGAAATCCAAGATGGCCGCCACCGCAGGATATAGATTAACATTGGACCGTATGAGAAAATATTCAAATGCCTTCTTCTCAGAAACTACAAATATGATTAAAGCCAAACTGTACAAGAATGTTCATTAGATGGTCCTCTACAAACTGTACGTTTTTTGTTCCGATATGAAATTCAAAATGGCGGCTACGGCAGGACTTAGTTTAACATTGGACCCTATGTGGAAAATGTTTCAAAACGCTTCTTCTCTGAATCCACTTGGACAATTGAAACCAAACTGCCCATGAATGATCATTGGAAGGTCCTCTACAAGGTGTGTGTTTTTTATGCCGATCGGAAATCCAAGATGGCCGCCACCGCAATACATAGATTAACATTGGACCCTATGGGAAAATGTTCAAATGCCTTCTTCTCAGAAACTACAAATATTATTAAAGCCAAACTGTACATGCATGTTCATTGGATGGTCCTCTACAAACTATACGTTTTTTGTTCCGATAAGAAATTCAAAATGGCGGCTATGGCAGGACTTTGTTTAACATTGGACCCTATGGGAAAAATGTTTCAAAACGCTTCTTCTCTGAAACCACTTGGATAATTGAAACCAAACTGCCCAGGAATGTTCATTGGAAGGTCCTCTACAAAGTTTCTGTTTTTTTTATGCCGATCGAAAATTCAAGATGGCCACCACCGCAGGACATAGATTAACATTGGACCCTATGGGAAAATGTTCAAATGCCTTCTTCTCAGAAATGGCAAATATGATTAAAGCCAAACTGTACATGAATGTTCATTGGATGGTCCTCTACAACCTTAAGGTTTTTTGTTCCGATATGAAATTCAAAATGGCGGCTACGGCAGGACTTAGTTTAACATTGGACCCTATGGGAAAAGTGTTTCAAAACGCTTCTTCTCTGAAACCACTTGGACAGTTGAAACCAAACTGCCCAGGAATGATCATTGGAAGGTCCTCTACAAAGTTTCTGTTTTTTATGCCGATCGGAAATCCAAGATGGCCGCCACCGCAGGATATAGATTAACATTGGACCGTATGAGAAAATATTCAAATGCCTTCTTCTCAGAAACTACAAATATGATTAAAGCCAAACTGTACAAGAATGTTCATTAGATGGTCCTCTACAAACTTTACGTTTTTTGTTCCGGTATGAAATTCAAAATGGTGGCTACGGCAGGACTTAGTTTAACATTGGACCCTATGGGGAAAATGTTTCAAAACGCTTCTTCTCTGAAACCACTTGTATAATTGAAACCAAACTGCCCAGGAATGATCATTGGAAGGTCCTCTACAAGGTGTGTGTATTTTATGCCGATCGGAAATCCAAGATGGCCACCACCGCAGGACATAGATTAACATTGGACCCTATGGGAAAATGTTCAAATGCCTTCTTCTCAGAAACTACAAATATGATTAAAGCCAAACTGTACATGAATGTTCATTGGATGGTCCTCTACAAACTTTACGTTTTTTGTTCTGATATGAAATTCAAAATGGCGACTACGGCAGGACTTAGTTTAACATTGGACCCTATGGGGAAAATGTTTCAAAACGCTTCTTCTCTGAAACCACTTGGATAATTGAAACCAAACTGCCCAGGAATGATCATTGGAAGGTCCTCTACAAGGTGTGTGTTTTTTATGCCGATCGGAAATCCAAGATGGCTGCCACCACAGGTCATAGTATTAACACAGAACCATATGGGGAAAATACAGAAATATATTCTTCTCTGAAGCTATTGCACTGATTGAACCTAAACTGTGCATCAATCATTGGAAGGTCCTTTACAAACTTTGTGTTTTTTATGTTGATCGTAATTCCAAGATGACTACCACTGCAGGACATAGTTTTTACATAGGACCAATTGGTTTTTTTTATTACCAGGTGAACGATACAGGCTCTTGAGAGCCTCTGGTTTTGTTTTTGCAGAGGCATAGGGCCTGGGAGGCAAGGGGAACAATTGGCTTATGTTCCCACCATTATTTTGGGGCTGTATTTTGATCTTCATCCATCGTTTTGTGACAATGTGTAACAATCCAGGAAAGTTTTTTGAACTTTTCTTACCCTATCGTTAATTACATCCAGAGTTCACTGGCCGTAAGGGTGTGCTGACTATAACACATTGGTTATATCTACTTCCGTCATAAGAAAGGTACTATGCGAAAAATGAGGCAATAAAGTAGTGAAAATTTTTAAATTCTGGAGAACTGAGCTATCATATACACCAAACAAGAACAGAGGCGAAAAGCTACGTCTTTTAGGAATTGATACATGTTCTAGCTTGAATGACATTATGGAAATAAGGTGCAATAAATGTACCCGAAGTAAGCAGTTGTACGATTTATAAACTTTCGAACTTTCTAGCCTTGTAGTATAGGGTCGACACCAGTAAGTTGCTGTTAACATAAGATTGTATGAATATGGACACAAACAAATTAAATAAAAGAAAAAGAGATGAAATAATAGACATTTTATTGAAAATATATATGTAATCAGAAAGTTAAAAAAGGGGGAGGGGGTTGGTAATTCCATGCCACGGGTGCCTATGGTACAAAGCAGACATCATCTCATCGAAATATAACTTGTTCTCGTCAGGATATACATGTTGTAGCTGGAAAATTGTACAGTTTGGTTAAACAACAATCACTCAATCTTATTTACTGGACAGCTTAAACAGTGTAATCAAAACTGGAAAAAATACCAGACACAGATTACTTAAAAATTTTGAATTGGTCATATCAATAATGTTCTTAAATATATGGTACATGTACTGAATGATTAAAGTATAATTTAGTTGTACCTAGATAGAATTCATGATGGATGATACTAATGCTGTATTGTACCTATTTCAGGTAAAATAAACCCTACACAGTGTGAAGCAGTTACCATGGTAGCAGCTCAGGTAATGGGAAACAATACAGCAGTAACAGTAGGAGGATCTAATGGACATTTTGAACTCAATTGTTATAAACCGATGATGGTTAGGAATGTTCTACAATCAATCAGACTGATCGGTGATGCGTGTGTATCATTTGCCAAAAACTGTGTCGTAGGAATTACACCAAATAGGGACAGAATTGGTCAATTATTAAATGAATCTCTAATGTTAGTGACGGCTCTTAATCCTCATATTGGTTATGACAATGCATGTAAAATAGCTAAGTTAGCTCATCAAAATGGGTCAACACTCAAGGAAGCAGCTCTCAAACTGGAGTTGCTAACACCTGAACAATTTGATCAATGGGTTCAGCCTGGCAACATGCTAGGACCCAAATAGACTTATTATTGTGTCATAATATATTTTGTAGGGATCACACACACTTTTCTTTTTTTTATCCCCTAAAGTCTGATTGCATATTAAAATTAAATCTACATAATGTTATTTTTATGTTCTTTAGATCTGAAATGTTCCTGGTATAACCAGTGATATCAAGCATATCAGACTATCGTTATTGTCAGCAAAAAAAGTTGTGCATTTATGGAGAATTTGTTTGTTGTTGTTAATTATTCTTGATATATCAAGAAGTTATAATAAATGTTATTCTTCTAATATGTTTTTCATCTCAATTATTTAAAATGCAGTTAAATTAATGTGAACGCATGTGTTTGTTATTTTGTTTTGATTTTAAATAAGGGCCTGGGTGGCTCAATGAGTTAGGTCGTTGGATTACCTAACAACTCATACAAGCCTATCACCAATACGGCATGGGTTCACGCTCGGCTTTGTAAATTACAAAAAGGGTGCACTCGACTCGCAACCACAAGTGATAAAGTTTACCAGTTGCTTGCCCATGGTCGGTGGCTCTCTCCGGGTACTCCGGCTTCTTCCACCACTAAAACTGGTCGCCATGATATAGCTGAAATATTGCTGAAAGTGGCGTTAAACACCAAAATTCAAATCAAATCAAAATCATGATTTTAAATAGTAAACAGAATGGGTGAATTTTATTTGGACAGTATTAAATTTTCAGTCTAAATGATTTTTAGTTCACCTGGTTTAAGATGTTGTAAGTTTTTGTCTCTAGGTGGTATCCATCATTGTTTGACATTTTTAGTTGTTGACTTGTTAATCTTCTATTTTGATACCATATGGCCAAATTAATCCAAACTTGGATGAGATGGTCCACTTTCAAAAATAAATTCAAAAGTCCACTCTGCTACTACAATGAAAGAAGGGCATTGCTCAAATTGTAAATTTCTTAAAATGTACAAAGATTTTAATTTTTGTGCAGAAATGAGCTGAAATTAGATCTGTAGTGTTGCTACATGATAATAATGTTTCTGCTTTGCCTTTTCTAAAGTAGGCATATTCTAGGGTAAAATTAGAAACGTTGCGGAACAAAAAGAGTGAGTGAGTGAGTGATTGTTGTTTAACGCCAATTCAGCAAATTTTCAACTATGTCATGGCGAGAACAAGTTAATTTTCAATGAGATGGTGATGAGGTCCGCCTTGTACTAGACCAGCACGCTGAGTTGGATTCAGAGCCAACCAGTCTTTGCTCTTTCTCCTTAATGCTGCATGCTTAGCGGAGAAGCAACAAATACCAATTTTATAGTCTTTGGTTTGACTCAACCGGGGATTGAACCCATGATCTACCGCACTCGAGGCAAGTACGCTAACCATTATGCCACCGAAGTGGTTTTAGAACAAAAAGAATAATTGATGACTTATCAGATTGCAAAAGTGCAAAAAGATGACTTTTCAAGATTATTTTCAAATATAATTAAATGTTATGCCATTGTTGAACAGACAGAAAAAAAATACTTCAAATTAGCAGAGCATTTTAGTTGTCAACAGGTAAATTAATTTAATACGTACAATAATTCTACATTGATATTCCCTCCTAAAAATGACTTGTCCAAGTGCAATTTAACCAGTCCCTAAGTCTGCTAGTGTTGATTTACATTGGTATGTAGGAATCAACACTAGTAGACTTAGAGATGGGTTATGTTGAACTTAGATAAGTCATTTCTACATACCCATGTAAATCAAAGCTAGTAGACTTAGGGACTGGTTATGTTGAACTTGGAGAAGTCATTTGTTCTCGCCTTGTATTGTAGGTATTCATTACCACCTTCAGTAATATTATGATATTATGAGGCTCTAGAGGGTTGTTTTCGTGTCACATTTGACCTTGTATTGTAGGTATTCATTACCACCTTCAGTAATATTGTGATATTATGAGGCTCTAGAGGGTTGTTTTCATGTCGCATTTGACCTTGTATTGTGGTTATTCATTACCACCTTCAGTAATATTGCGATACTATGAGGCTCTAGAGAGTTGTTTTCGTGTCACATTTGACCTTGTATTGTGGTTATTCATTACCACCTTCAGTAATATTGTGATATTATGAGGCTCTAGAGGGTTGTTTTCGTGTCACATTTAACCTTGTATTGTGGTTATTCATTACCACCTTCAGTAATATTGTGATATTATGAGGCTCTAGAAGGTTGTTTTCATGTCACATTTGACCTTGTATTGTGGGTATTCATTACCACCTTCAGTAATATTGTGATACTATGAGGCTCTAGAGAGTTGTTTTCGTGTCACATTTGACCTTGTATTGTGGTTATTCATTACCACCTTCAGTAATATTGTGATACTATGAGGCTCTAGAGAGTTGTTTTCGTGTCACATTTGACCTTGTATTGTGGTTATTCATTACCACCTTAATTAATATTGTGATATTATGAGGCTCTAGAGGGTTGTTTTCGTGTCACATTTGACCTTGTATTGTGGGTATTCATTGCCACCTTCAGTAATATTGTGATATTATGAGGCTCTAGAGGGTTGTTTTCATGTCACATTTGACCTTGTATTGTGGGTATTCATTACCACCTTCATTAATATTGTGATATTATGAGGCTCTAGAGGGTTGTTTTCGTGTCACATTTGACCTTCTATTGTGGGTATTCATTGCCACCTTCCGTAATATTGTGATATTATGAGGCTCTAGAGGGTTGTTTTCATGTCACATTTGACCTTGTATTATGGGTATTCATTGCCACCTTCAGTAATATTGTGATATTATGAGGCTCTAGAGGGTTGTTTTCATGTCACATTTGACCTTGTATTGTGGGTATTCATTGCCACCTTCATTAATATTGTGATATTATGAGGCTCTAGAGGGTTGTTTTCATGTCACATTTGACCTTGTATTGTGGGTATTCATTACCACCTTCATTAATATTGTGATATTATGAGGCTCTAGAGGGTTGTTTTCGTGTCACATTTAACCTTGTATTGTGGGTATTCATTACCACGTTCAGTAATATTGCGATACTATGAGACTCTAGAGAGTTGTTTTCGTGTCACATTTGACCTTGTATTGTGGGTATTCATTACCACCTTCAGTAATATTGTGATACTATGAGGCTCTAGAGGGTTGTTTTCGTGTCACATTTGACCTTGTATTGTGGATATTCATTACCACCTTCAGCAAAAATGTACTTACTGCCTCTTCAAGCACAACTTTAAATTGAACCATATGATTTAAAGAATCAGAGACCATTGTTTACCTTCAACTGTGACCAACTTTCCACAAATCCATTTGAATATATTAATTTGTTATTGGAAGTTTTTATTAAAAATTATTCATTCAAATGTTTTATTACATGTAATTGGGTTTTCTTTTTTTTTCTTAATTAGCCATAGTTTGTTGATATAGGGTAACCCCTGGGCTATCTATAGAATGTAAGACTTTTTTTCTTAATTAGCCATAGTTTGTTGATATAGGATAACCCCTGGGCTATCTATAGAATGTAATACTTTTTTACTTAATTAGCCATAGTTTGTTGATATAGGGTAACCCCTGGGCTATCTATAGAATGTAATACTTTTTTACTTAATTAGCAATAGTTTGTTGATATAGGGTAACCCCTGGGCTATCTATAGAATGTAATACTTTTTTACTTAATTAGCCATAGTTTGTTGATATAAGGTAACCCATGGGCTAACTATAGAATGTAATACTTTTTTTTAGTTCACCTGGACCAAAGGTCCATGTGAACTATTGCCATCACTTGGCGTCCGTCATCTGTCGTCTGTAAACTTTTCACATTTCAAGCTTCTTCTCCGAAACCACTTGGCCGATTGGAACCGAACTTAGCAGGAATGTTCCTTGGATGGTTCTCTACAAAGTTACTGTTTTTCGTTCCAGTCGAATATTCAATATGGCTGCCAGGGCCAATAATATGCTCTGATTGGCTGAAATTTCAAAGATCTTCTTCTCTGAAACTAATGAACTGACTGAACCCAAACTGTAAAGGAATGATCATTGGAATGTCCTTTACCAAGTTACTGTTTTTTATGCCGATCGGAAATCCAAGATGGCCGCCATCGCAGGACATAGATTAACATTGGACCCTATGGGAAAATGTTCAAATGCCTTCTTCTCAGAAACTACAAATATGATTAAAGCCAAACTGTACATGAATGTTCATTGGATGGTCCTCTACAATCTTAAGGTTTTTTGTTCCGATATGAAATTCAAAATGGCGGCTACGGCAGGACTTAGTTTAACATTGGACCCTATGGGAAAAATGTTTCAAAATGCTTCTTCTCTGAAACCACTTGGACAGTTGAAACCAAACTGCCCAGGAATGCTCATTGGAAGGTCCTCTACAAAGTTTCTGTTTTTTATGCCGATCGGAAATCTAAGATGGCCGCCACCGCAGGACATAGATTAACATTGGACCCTATGGGAAAATATTCAAATGCCTTCTTCTCAGAAACTACAAATATGATTAAAGCCAAACTGTACATGAATGTTCATTAGATGGTCCTCTACAAACTGTACGTTTTTTGTTCCGGTATGAAATTCAAAATGGCGGCTACGGCGGGACTTAGTTTAACATTGGACCCTATGGGAAAAATGTTTCAAAACGCTTCTTCTCTGAAACCACTTGGATAATTGAAACCAAACTGCCCAGGAATGATCATTGGAAGGTCCTCTACAAGGTGTGTGTTTTTTATGCCGATCGGAAATCCAAGATGGCCACCACCGCAGGACATAGATTAACATTGGACCCTACGTGAAAATGTTCAAATGCCTTCTTCTCAGAAACTGCAAATATGATTAAAGCCAAACTGTACATGAATGTTCATTGGATGGTCCTCTACAAACTGTACGTTTTTTGTTCCTATATGAAATTCAAAATGGCGGCTACGGCAGGACTTAGTTTAACATTGGACCCTATGGGGAAAATGTTTCAAAACGCTTCTTCTCTGAAACCACTTGGGCAGTTGAAACCAAACTGCCCAGGAATGATCATTGGAAGGTCCTCTACAAAATTTATGTTTTTTATGCCGATCGGAAATCCAAGATGGCCGCCACCGCAATACATAGATTAACATTGGATCCTATGGGAAAATGTTCAAATGCCTTCTTCTCAGAAACTACAAATATGATTAAAGCCAAACTGTACATGAATGTTCATTGGATGGTCCTCTACAAACTTTACGTTTTTTGTTCCGATAAGAAATTCAAAATGGCGGCTACGGCAGGACTTAGTTTAACATTGGACCCTATGGGAAAAATGTTTCAAAACGCTTCTTCTCTGAAATCACTTGGATAATTGAAACCAAACTACCCAGGAATGTTCATTGGAAGGTCCTCTACAAAGTTTCTGTTTTTTTATGCCGATCGAAAATCCAAGATGGCCACCACCGCAGGACATAGATTAACATTGGACCCTATGGGAAAATGTTCAAATGCCTTCTTCTCAGAAACTACAAATATGATTAAAGCCAAACTGTACATGAATGTTCATTGGATGGTCCTGTACAAACTGTACGTTTTTTGTTCCGATATGAAATTCAAAATGGCGGCCACGGCAGGACTTAGTTTAACATTGGACCCTATGGGGAAAATGTTTCAAAACGCTTCTTCTCTGAAACCACTTGGACAGTTGAAACCAAACTGTCCAGGAATGATCATTGGAAGGTCCTCTACAAGGTATGTGTTTTTTATGCCGATCGGAAATCCAAGATGGCCGCCACCGCAATACATAGATTAACATTGGACCCTATGGGAAAATGTTCAAATGCCTTCTTCTCAGAAACTACAAATATGATTAAAGCCAAACTGTACATGAATGTTCATTGGATGGTCCTCTACAAACTTTACGCTTTTTGTTCCGATAAGAAATTCAAAATGGCGGCTACGGCAGGACTTAGTTTAACATTGGACCCTATGGGAAAAATGTTTCAAAACGCTTCTTCTCTGAAACCACTTGGATAATTGAAACCAAACTATCCAGGAATGTTTATTGGAAGGTCCTCTACAAAGTTTCTGTTTTTTTATGCCGATCGAAAATTCAAGATGGCCACCACCGCAGGACATAGATTAACATTGGACCCTATGGGAAAATGTTCAAATGCCTTCTTCTCAGAAACTATAAATATGATTAAAGCCAAACTGTACATGAATGTTCATTGGATGGTCCTCTACAAACTTTACGCTTTTTGTTCCGATAAGAAATTCAAAATGGCGGCTACGGCAGGACTTAGTTTAACATTGGACCCTATGGGAAAAATGTTTCAAAACGCTTCTTCTCTGAAACCACTTGGATAATTGAAACCAAACTACCCAGGAATGTTCATTGGAAGGTCCTCTACAAAGTTTCTGTTTTTTTATGCCGATCGAAAATTCAAGATGGCCACCACCGCAGGACATAGATTAACATTGGACCCTATGGGAAAATGTTCAAATGCCTTCTTCTCAGAAACTATAAATATGATTAAAGCCAAACTGTACATGAATGTTCATTAGATGGTCCTCTACAAACTTTACGTTTTTTGTTCCGGTATGAAATTCAAAATGGCGGCTACGGCAGGACTTAGTTTAACATTGGACCCTATGGGAAAAATGTTTCAAAACGCTTCTTCTCTGAAACCACTTGGATAATTGAAACCAAACTACCCAGGAATGTTCATTGGAAGGTCCTCTACAAAGTTTCTGTTTTTTTATGCCGATCGGAAATTCAAGATGGCCACCACCGCAGGACATAGATTAACATTGGACCCTATGGGAAAATGTTCAAATGCCTTCTTCTCAGAAACTATAAATATGATTAAAGCCAAACTGTACATGAATGTTCATTAGATGGTCCTCTACAAACTTTACGTTTTTTGTTCCGGTATGAAATTCAAAATGGCGGCTACGGCAGGACTTAGTTTAACATTGGACCCTATGGGAAAAATGTTTCAAAACGCTTCTTCTCTGAAACCACTTGGATAATTGAAACCAAACTGCCCAGGAATGATCATTGGAAGGTCCTCTACAAGGTGTGTGTTTTTTATGCCGATCGGAAATCCAAGCTGGCCGCCACCGCAATACATAGATTAACATTGGACCCTATGGGAAAATGTTCAAATGCCTTCTTCTCAGAAACTACAAATATGATTAAAGCCAAACTGTACATGAATGTTCATTGGATGGTCCTCTACAAACTTTACGTTTTTTGTTCCGATAAGAAATTCAAAATGGCGGCTACGGCAGGACTTAGTTTAACATTGGACCCTATGGGAAAAATGTTTCAAAACGCTTCTTCTCTGAAACCACTTGGATAATTGAAACCAAACTGCCCAGGAATGTTCATTGGAAGGTCCTCTACAAAGTTTCTGTTTTTTCATGCCGATCGAAAATTCAAGATGGCCATCACCGCAGGACATAGAATAACATTGAACCCTATGGGAAAATGTTCAAATGCCTTCTTCTCAGAAACTACAAATATGATTAAAGCCAAACTGTACATGAATGTTCATTAGATGGTCCTCTACAAACTGTACGTTTTTTGTTCCGGTATGAAATTCAAAATGGCGGCTACGGCAGGACTTAGTTTAACATTGGACCCTATGGGAAAAATGTTTCAAAACGCTTCTTCTCTGAAACCACTTGGATAATTGAAACCAAACTGCCCAGGAATGATCATTGAAAGGTCCTCTACAAGGTGTGTGTTTTTTATGCCGATCGGAAATCCAAGATGGCCACCACCGCAGGACATAGATTAACATTGGACCGTATGTGAAAATGTTCAAATGCCTTCTTCTCAGAAACTACAAATATGATTAAAGCCAAACTGTACATGAATGTTCATTGGATGGTCCTCTACAAACTGTACGTTTTTTGTTCTGATATGAAATTCAAAATGGCGGCTATGGCAGGACTTAGTTTAACATTGGACCCTATGGGGAAAATGTTTCAAAATGCTTCTTCTCTGAAACCACTTGGATAACTGAAACCAAACTGCCCAGGAATGATCATTGGAAGGTCCTCTACAAGGTATGTGTTTTTTATGCCGATCGGAAATCCAAGATGGCCACCACCGCAGGACATAGATTAACATTGGACCCTATGGGAAAATGTTCAAATGCCTTCTTCTCAGAAACTACAAATATGATTAAAGCCAAACTGTACATGAATGTTCATTGGATGGTCCTCTACAAACTGTACGTTTTTTGTTCTGATATGAAATTCAAAATGGCGGCTATGGCAGGACTTAGTTTAACATTGGACCCTATGGGAAAAATGTTTCAAAACGCTTCTTCTCTGAAACCACTTGGATAATTGAAACCAAACTACCCAGGAATGTTCATTGGAAGGTCCTCTACAAAGTTTCTGTTTTTTTATGCCGATCGAAAATTCAAGATGGCCACCACCGCAGGACATAGATTAACATTGGACCCTATGGGAAAATGTTCAAATGCCTTCTTCTCAGAAACTATAAATATGATTAAAGCCAAACTGTACATGAATGTTCATTAGATGGTCCTCTACAAACTTTACGTTTTTTGTTCCGGTATGAAATTCAAAATGGCGGCTACGGCAGGACTTAGTTTAACATTGGACCCTATGGGAAAAATGTTTCAAAACGCTTCTTCTCTGAAACCACTTGGATAATTGAAACCAAACTACCCAGGAATGTTCATTGGAAGGTCCTCTACAAAGTTTCTGTTTTTTTATGCCGATCGAAAATTCAAGATGGCCACCACCGCAGGACATAGATTAACATTGGACCCTATGGGAAAATGTTCAAATGCCTTCTTCTCAGAAACTATAAATATGATTAAAGCCAAACTGTACATGAATGTTCATTAGATGGTCCTCTACAAACTTTACGTTTTTTGTTCCGGTATGAAATTCAAAATGGCGGCAACGGCAGGACTTAGTTTAACATTGGACCCTATGGGAAAAATGTTTCAAAACGCTTCTTCTCTGAAACCACTTGGATAATTGAAACCAAACTGCCCAGGAATGATCATTGGAAGGTCCTCTACAAGGTGTGTGTTTTTTATGCCGATCGGAAATCCAAGATGGCCGCCACCGCAATACATAGATTAACATTGGACCCTATGGGAAAATGTTCAAATGCCTTCTTCTCAGAAACTACAAATATGATTAAAGCCAAACTGTACATGAATGTTCATTGGATGGTCCTCTACAAACTTTACGTTTTTTGTTCCGATAAGAAATTCAAAATGGCGGCTATGGCAGGACTTAGTTTAACATTGGACCCTATGGGAAAAATGTTTCAAAACGCTTCTTCTCTGAAACCACTTGGATAATTGAAACCAAACTGCCCAGGAATGTTCATTGGAAGGTCCTCTACAAAGTTTCTGTTTTTTTATGCCGATCGAAAATTCAAGATGGCCATCACCGCAGGACATAGAATAACATTGAACCCTATGGGAAAATGTTCAAATGCCTTCTTCTCAGAAACTACAAATATGATTAAAGCCAAACTGTACATGAATGTTCATTAGATGGTCCTCTACAAATTGTACGTTTTTTGTTCCGGTATGAAATTCAAAATGGCGGCTACGGCAGGACTTAGTTTAACATTGGACCCTATGGGAAAAATGTTTCAAAACGCTTCTTCTCTGAAACCACTTGGATAATTGAAACCAAACTGCCCAGGAATGATCATTGGAAGGTCCTCTACAAGGTATGTGTTTTTTATGCCGATCGGAAATCCAAGATGGCCACCACCGCAGGACATATATTAACATTGGACCCTATGTGAAAATGTTCAAATGCCTTCTTCTCAGAAACTACAAATATGATTAAAGCCAAACTGTACATGAATGTTCATTGGATGGTCCTCTACAAACTGTACGTTTTTTGTTCTGATATGAAATTCAAACTGGCGGCTATGGCAGGACTTAGTTTAACATTGGACCCTATGGGGAAAATGTTTCAAAATGCTTCTTCTCTGAAACCACTTGGACAGTTGAAACCAAACTGCCCAGGAATGATCATTGGAAGGTCCTCTACAAGGTGTGTGTTTTTTATGCCGATCGGAAATCCAAGATGGCCACCACCGCAGGACATAGATTAACATTGGACCCTATGGGAAAATGTTCAAATGCCTTCTTCTCAGAAACTACAAATATGATTAAAGCCAAACTGTACATGAATGTTCATTGGATGATCCTCTACAAACTGTACGTTTTTTGTTCTGATATGAAATTCAAAATGGCGGCTACGGCAGGACTTAGTTTAACATTGGACCCTATGGGAAAAATGTTTCAAAACGCTTCTTCTCTGAAACCACTTGGATAATTGAAACCAAACTACCCAGGAATGTTCATTGGAAGGTCCTCTACAAAGTTTCTGTTTTTTTATGCCGATCGAAAATTCAAGATGGCCACCACCGCAGGACATAGATTAACATTGGACCCTATGGGAAAATGTTCAAATGCCTTCTTCTCAGAAACTATAAATATGATTAAAGCCAAACTGTACATGAATGTTCATTAGATGGTCCTCTACAAACTTTACGTTTTTTGTTCCGGTATGAAATTCAAAATGGCGGCTACGGCAGGACTTAGTTTAACATTGGACCCTATGGGAAAAATGTTTCAAAACGCTTCTTCTCTGAAACCACTTGGATAATTGAAACCAAACTGCCCAGGAATGATCATTGGAAGGTCCTCTACAAGGTGTGTGTTTTTTATGCCGATCGGAAATCCAAGATGGCCGCCACCGCAATACATAGATTAACATTGGACCCTATGGGAAAATGTTCAAATGCCTTCTTCTCAGAAACTACAAATATGATTAAAGCCAAACTGTACATGAATGTTCATTAGATGGTCCTCTACAAACTTTACGTTTTTTGTTCTGATATGAAATTCAAAATGGCGGCTATGGCAGGACTTAGTTTAACATTGGACCCTATGGGAAAAATGTTTCAAAATGCTTCTTCTCTGAAACCACTTGGATAATTGAAACCAAACTGCCCAGGAATGATCATTGGAAGGTCCTCTACAAGGTGTGTGTTTTTTATGCCGATCGGAAATCCAAGATGGCCACCACCACAGGACATAGATTAACATTGGACCCTATGGGAAAATGTTCAAATGCCTTCTTCTCAGAAACTACAAATATGATTAAAGCCAAACTGTACATGAATGTTCATTGGATGGTCCTCTACAAACTGTACGTTTTTTGTTCTGATATGAAATTCAAAATGGCGGCTATGGCAGGACTTACTTTAACATTGGATCCTATGGGAATTTTTTTTCAAAATGCTTCTTCTCTGAAACCACTTGGACAGTTGAAACCAAACTGCCCAGGAATGATCATTGGAAGGTCCTCTGTTTTTTATGCCGATCGGAAATCCAAGATGGCTTCCACCACAGGTCATAGTATTAACACAGAACCATATGGGGAAAATACAGAAATATATTCTTCTCTGAAGCTATTGCACTGATTGAACCTAAACTGTGCATCAATCATTGGAAGGTCCTTTACAAACTTTGTGTTTTTTATGTTGATCGTAATTCCAAGATGACTACCACTGCAGGACATAGTTTTTACATAGGACCAATTGGTTTTTTTTATTACCAGGTGAACGATACAGGCTCTTGAGAGCCTCTGGTCTTAATTAGCCATGGTTTGTTGATATAGGGTAACCCCTGGGCTATCTATAGAATGTAATACTTTTTTACTTAATTAGCCATAGTTTGTTGATATAGTGTAACCCCTGGGCTAACTATAGAATGTAATACTTTTTTTCTTAGTTAACCATAGTTTGTTGATATAGTGTAACCCCTGGGCTATCTATAGAATGTAATACTTTTTTTCTTAATTAGCCATAGTTTGTTGATATAGGGTAACCCCTGGGCTATCTATAGAATGTAATACTTTTTTACTTAATTAGCCATAGTTTGTTGATATAGGGTAACCCCTGGGCTAACTATAGAATGTAATACTTTTTTTTCTTAATTAGCCATAGTTTGTTGATATAGTGTAACCCCTGGGCTATCTATAGAATGTAATACTTTTTTTCTTAATTAGCCATAATTTGTTGATATAGGGTAACCCCTGGGCTATCTATAGAATGTAATACTTTTTTTCTTAATTAGCCATAGTTTGTTGATATAGGATAACCCCTGGGCTATCTATAGAATGTAATACTTTTTTACTTAATTAGCCATAGTTTGTTGATATAGGGTAACCCCTGGGCTAACTATAGAATGTAATACTTTTTTTCTTAATTAGCCATAGTTTGTTGATATAGTGTAACCCCTGGGCTATCTATAGAATGTAATACTTTTTTTCTTAATTAGCCATAATTTGTTGATATAGGGTAACCCCTGGGCTATCTATAGAATGTAATACTTTTTTACTTAATTAGCCATAGTTTGTTGATATAGGGTAACCCCTGGGCTAACTATAGAATGTAATACTTTTTTTCTTAATTAGCCATAGTTTGTTGATATAGTGTAATCCCTGGGCTATCTATAGAATGTAATACTTTTTTTCTTAATTAGCCATAGTTTGTTGATATAGGGTAACCCCTGGGCTATCTATAGAATGTAATACTTTTTTACTTAATTAGCCATAGTTTGTTGATATAGGGTAACCCCTGGGCTATCTATAGAATGTAATACTTTTTATTCTTAATTAGCCACAGTTTGTTGATATAGTGTAACCCCTGGGCTATCTATAGAATGTAATACTTTTTTTTCTTAATTAGCCATAGTTTGTTGATATAGGGTAACCCCTGGGCTATCTATAGAATGTAATACTTTTTTACTTAATTAGCCATAGTTTGTTGATATAGGGTAAACCCTGGGATATCTATAGAATGTAATATTTTTTTTTCTTAATTAGCCATAGTTTGTTGATATAGTGTAACCCCTGGGCTATCTATAGAATGTAATACTTTTTTTCTTAGTTAGCCATAGTTTGTTGATATAGTGTAACCCCTGGGCTATCTATAGAATGTAATACTTTTTTTCTTAATTAGCCATAATTTGTTGATATAGGGTAACCCCTGGGCTATCTATAGAATGTAATACTTTTTTACTTAATTAGCCATAGTTTGTTGATATAGGGTAACCCCTGGGCTAACTATAGAATGTAATACTTTTTTTCTTAATTAGCCATAGTTTGTTGATATAGGGTAACCCCTGGGCTAACTATAGAATGTAATACTTTTTTTTCTTAATTAGCCATAGTTTGTTGATATAGTGTAACCCCTGGGCTATCTATAGAATGTAATACTTTTTTTTCTTAATTAGCCATAATTTGTTGATATAGGGTAACCCCTGGGCTATCTATAGAATGTAATACTTTTTTACTTAATTAGCCATAGTTTGTTGATATAGGGTAACCCCTGGGCTAACTATAGAATGTAATACTTTTTTTCTTAATTAGCCATAGATTGTTGATATAGTGTAACCCCTGGGCTATCTATAGAATGTAATACTTTTTTTCTTAATTAGCCATAGTTTGTTGATATAGGGTAAACCCTGGGATATCTATAGAATGTAATATTTTTTTTTCTTAATTAGCCATAGTTTGTTGATATAGGGTAACCCCTGGGCTATCTATAGAATGTAATACTTTTTTTCTTAATTAGCCATAGTTTGTTGATATAGGATAACCCCTGGGCTATCTATAGAATGTAATACTTTTTTACTTAATTAGCCATAGTTTGTTGATATAGGGTAACCCCTGGGCTAACTATAGAATGTAATACTTTTTTTCTTAATTAGCCATAGTTTGTTGATATAGTGTAACCCCTGGGCTATCTATAGAATGTAATACTTTTTTTCTTAATTAGCCATAATTTGTTGATATAGGGTAACCCCTGGGCTATCTATAGAATGTAATACTTTTTTACTTAATTAGCCATAGTTTGTTGATATAGGGTAACCCCTGGGCTAACTATAGAATGTAATACTTTTTTTCTTAATTAGCCATAGTTTGTTGATATAGTGTAATCCCTGGGCTATCTATAGAATGTAATACTTTTTTTCTTAATTAGCCATAGTTTGTTGATATAGGGTAACCCCTGGGCTATCTATAGAATGTAATACTTTTTTACTTAATTAGCCATAGTTTGTTGATATAGGGTAACCCCTGGGCTATCTATAGAATGTAATACTTTTTATTCTTAATTAGCCACAGTTTGTTGATATAGTGTAACCCCTGGGCTATCTATAGAATGTAATACTTTTTTTTCTTAATTAGCCATAGTTTGTTGATATAGGGTAACCCCTGGGCTATCTATAGAATGTAATACTTTTTTACTTAATTAGCCATAGTTTGTTGATATAGGGTAAACCCGGGGATATCTATAGAATGTAATATTTTTTTTTCTTAATTAGCCATAGTTTGTTGATATAGTGTAACCCCTGGGCTATCTATAGAATGTAATACTTTTTTTTCTTAGTTAGCCATAGTTTGTTGATATAGTGTAACCCCTGGGCTATCTATAGAATGTAATACTTTTTTTCTTAATTAGCCATAATTTGTTGATATAGGGTAACCCCTGGGCTATTTATAGAATGTAATACTTTTTTACTTAATTAGCCATAGTTTGTTGATATAGGGTAACCCCTGGGCTAACTATAGAATGTAATACTTTTTTTCTTAATTAGCCATAGTTTGTTGATATAGGGTAACCCCTGGGCTAACTATAGAATGTAATACTTTTTTTCTTAATTAGCCATAGTTTGTTGATATAGTGTAACCCCTGGGCTATCTATAGAATGTAATACTTTTTTTTCTTAATTAGCCATAATTTGTTGATATAGGGTAACCCCTGGGCTATCTATAGAATGTAATACTTTTTTACTTAATTAGCCATAGTTTGTTGATATAGTGTAACCCCTGGGCTATCTATAGAATGTAATACTTTTTTTCTTAATTAGCCATAGTTTGTTGATATAGGGTAACCCCTGGGCTATCTATAGAATGTAATACTTTTTATTCTTAATTAGCCACAGTTTGTTGATATAGTGTAACCCCTGGGCTATCTATAGAATGTAATACTTTTTTTCTTAATTAGCCATAGTTTGTTGATATAGGGTAACCCCTGGGCTATCTATAGAATGTAATACTTTTTTACTTAATTAGACATAGATTGTTGATATAGGGTAAACCCTGGGATATCTATAGAATGTAATATTTTTTTTTCTTAATTAGCCATAGTTTGTTGATATAGTGTAACCCCTGGGCTATCTATAGAATGTAATACTTTTTTTCTTAGTTAGCCATAGTTTGTTGATATAGGGTAACCGCTGGGCTAACTATAGAATGTAATACTTTTTTCTTAATTAGCCATAGTTCGTTGATATAGGGTAACCCCTGGGCTATCTATAGAATGTAATACTTTTTTTTCTTAATTAGCCATAGTTTGTTGATATAGGGTAACCCCTGGGCTATCTATAGAATGTAATTTTTTTTTTCTTAATTAGCCATAGTTTGTTGATATAGTGTAACCCCTGGGCTATCTATAGAATGTAATACTTTTTTTCTTAATTAGCCATAGTTTGTTGATATAGTGTAAACCCTGGGCTATCTATAGAATGTAATACTTTTTTACTTAATTAGCCAGTTTGTTGATATAGGGTAACCCCTGGGCTAACTATAGAATGTAATACTTTTTTTTCTTAATTAGCCATAGTTTGTTGATATAGGGTAACCCCTGGGATAACTATAGAATGTAATACTTTTTTACTTAATTAGCCATAGTTTGTTGATATAGGGTAACCCCTGGGCTATCTATAGAATGTAATGCTTTTTTACTTAATTAGCCATAGTTTGTTGATATAGGGTAACCCCTGGGCTAACTATAGAATGTAATACTTTTTTTCTTAATTAGCCATAGTTTGTTGATATAGGGTAACCCCTGGGCTATCTATAGCATGTAATACTTTTTTACTTAATTAGCCATAGTTTGTTGATATAGTGTAACCCCTGGGCTAACTATAGAATGTAATACTTTTTTTTCTTAATTCGCCATAGTTTGTTGATATAGTGTAACCCCTGGGCTATCTATAGAATGTAATACTTTTTTTCTTAATTAGCCATAGTTTGTTGATATAGGGTAACCCCTGGGCTATCTATAGAATGTAATACTTTTTTACTTAATTAGCCATAGTTTGTTGATATAGGGTAAACCCTGGGATATCTATAGAATGTAATATTTTTTTTTCTTAATTAGCCATAGTTTGTTGATATAGTGTAACCCCTGGGCTATCTATAGAATGTAATACTTTTTTTCGTAGTTAGCCATAGTTTGTTGATATAGTGTAACCCCTAGGCTATCTATAGAATGTAATACTTTTTTTCTTAATTAGCCATCATTTGTTGATATAGGGTAACCCCTGGGCTATCTATAGAATGTAATACTTTTTTACTTAATTAGCCATAGTTTGTTGATATAGGGTAACCCCTGGGCTAACTATAGAATGTAATACTTTTTTTCTTAATTAGCCATAGTTTGTTGATATAGTGTAACCCCTGGGCTTATATAGAATGTAATACTTTTTTTCTTAATTAGCCATAATTTGTTGATATAGGGTAACCCCTGGGCTATCAATAGAATGTAATACTTTTTTACTTAATTAGCCATAGTTTGTTGATATAGGGTAACCCCTGGGCTATCTATAGAATGTAATACTTCTTTTCTTAATTAGCCATAGTTTGTTGATATAGGATAAGCCCTGGGCTATCTATAGAATGTAATACTTTTTTACTTAATTAGCCATAGTTTGTTGATATAGGGTAACCCCTGGGCTAACTATAGAATGTAATACTTTTTTTCTTAATTAGCCATAGTTTATTGATATAGTGTAACCCCTGGGCTATCTATAGAATGTAATACTTTTTTTTCTTAATTAGCCATAGTTCGTTGATATAGGGTAACCCCTGGGCTATCTATAGAATGTAATACTTTTTTGCTTAATTAGCCATAGTTTGTTGATATAGGGTAACCCCTGGGCTATCTATAGAATGTAATATTTTTTTTTCTTAATTACCCATAGTTTGTTGATATAGTGTAACCCCTGGGCTGTCTATAGAATGTAATACTTTTTTTCTTAATTAGCCATAGTTTGTTGATATAGTGTAACCCCTGGGCTATCTATAGAATGTAATACTTTTTTACTTAATTAGCCAGTTTGTTGATATAGGGTAACCCCTGGGCTAACTATAGAATGTAATACTTTTTTTTCTTAATTAGCCATAGTTTGTTGATATAGTGTAACCCCTGGGCTATCTATAGAATGTAATACTTTTTTTCTTAATTAGCCATAGTTCGTTGATATAGGGTAACCCCTGGGCTATCTATAGAATGTAATACTTTTTTACTTAATTAGCCATAGTTTGTTGATATAGTGTAACCCCTGGGCTATCTATAGAATGTAATACTTTTTTTTCTTAATTAGCCATTGTTTGTTGATATAGTGTAACTCCTGGGCTATCTATAGAATGTAATACTTTTTTACTTAATTAGCCAGTTTGTTGATATAGGGTAACCCCTGGGCTAACTATAGAATGTAATACTTTTTTTTCTTAATTAGCCATAGTTTGTTGATATAGGGTAACCCCTGGGCTAACTATAGAATGTAATACTTTTTTACTTAATTAGCCATAGTTTGTTGATATAGGGTAACCCCTGGGCTAACTATAGAATGTAATACTTTTTTTCTTAATTAGCCATAGTTTGTTGATATAGTGTAACCCCTGGGCTATCTATAGAATGTAATACTTTTTTACTTAATTAGCCATAGTTTGTTGATATAGGGTAACCCCTGGGCTAACTATAGAATGTAATACTTTTTTCTTAATTAGCCATAGTTTGTTGATATAGTGTAACCCCTGGGCTATCTATAGAATGTAATACTTTTTTACTTAATTAGCCATAGTTTGTTGATATAGGGTAACCCCTGGGCTAACTATAGAATGTAATACTTTTTTCTTAATTAGCCATAGTTTGTTGATATAGTGTAACCCCTGGGCTATCTATAGAATGTAATACTTTTTTTTCTTAATTAGCCATAATTTGTTGATATAGGGTAACCCCTGGGCTATCTATAGAATGTAATACTTTTTTACTTAATTAGCCATAGTTTGTTGATATAGGGTAACCCCTGGGCTATCTATAGAATGTAATACTTTTTTTCTTAATTAGCCATAGTTTGTTGATATAGGATAACCCCTGGGCTATCTATAGAATGTAATACTTTTTTACTTAATTAGCCATAGTTTGTTGATATAGGGTAACCCCTGGGCTATCTATAGAATGTAATACTTTTTTACTTAATTAGCCATAGTTTGTTGATATAGGGTAACCCCTGGGCTAACTATAGAATGTAATACTTTTTTCTTAATTAGCCATAGTTTGTTGATATAGTGTAACCGCTGGGCTATCTATAGAATGTAATACTTTTTTACTTAATTAGCCATAGTTTGTTGATATAGGGTAACCCCTGGGCTAACTATAGAATGTAATACTTTTTTCTTAATTAGCCATAGTTTGTTGATATAGTGTAACCCCTGGGCTATCTATAGAATGTTATACTTTTTTTTCTTAATTAGCCATAATTTGTTGATATAGGGTAACCCCTGGGCTATCTATAGAATGTAATACTTTTTTACTTAATTAGCCATAGTTTGTTGATATAGGGTAACCCCTGGGCTATCTATAGAATGTAATACTTTTTTTCTTAATTAGCCATAGTTTGTTGATATAGGATAACCCCTGGGCTATCTATAGAATGTAATACTTTTTTACTTAATTAGCCATAGTTTGTTGATATAGGGTAACCCCTGGGCTAACTATAGAATGTAATACTTTTTTTCTTAATTAGCCATAGTTTGTTGATATAGTGTAACCCCTGGGCTATCTATAGAATGTAATACTTTTTTTTCTTAATTAGCCATAATTTGTTGATATAGGGCAACCCCTGGGCTATCTCTAGAATGTAATACTTTTTTACTTAATTAGCCATAGTTTGTTGATATAGGGTAACCCCTGGGCTAACTATAGAATGTAATACTTTTTTTCTTAATTAGCCATAGTTTGTTGATATAGTGTAACCTCTGGGCTATCTATAGAATGTAATACTTTTTTTCTTAATTAGCCATAGTTTGTTGATATAGGGTAACCCCTGGGCTATCTATAGAATGTAATACTTTTTTACTTAATTAGCCATAGTTTGTTGATATAGGGTAACCCCTGGGCTATCTATAGAATGTAATACTTTTTTTTCTTAATTAGCCACAGTTTGTTGATATAGTGTAACCCCTGGGCTATCTATAGAATGTAATACTTTTTTTCTTAATTAGCCATAGTTCGTTGATATAGGGTAACCCCTGGGCTATCTATAGAATGTAATACTTTTTTACTTTATTAGCCATAGTTTGTTGATATAGGGTAACCCCTGGGCTATCTATAGAATGTAATATTTTTTTTTCTTAATTAGCCATAGTTTGTTGATATAGTGTAACCCCTGGGCTATCTATAGAATGTAATACTTTTTTTCTTAATTAGCCATAGTTTATTGATATAGTGTAACCCCTGGGCTATCTATAGAATGTAATACTTTTTTACTTAATTAGCCAGTTTGTTGATATAGGGTAACCCCTGGGCTAACTATAGAATGTAATACTTTTTTTTCTTAATTAGCCAGAGTTTGTTGATATAGGGTAACCCCTGGGCTATCTATAGAATGTAATACTTTTTTTCTTAATTAGCCATAGTTCGTTGATATAGGGTAACCCCTGGGCTATCTATAGAATGTAATACTTTTTTTACTTAATTAGCCATAGTTTCTTGATATAGTGTAACCCCTGGGCTATCTATTGAATGTAATACTTTTTTTCTTAATTAGCCATTGTTTGTTGATATAGTGTAACTCCTGGGCTATCTATAGAATGTAATACTTTTTTACTTAATTAGCCAGTTTGTTGATATAGGGTAACCCCTGGGCTAACTATAGAATGTAATACTTTTTTTTCTTAATTAGCCATAGTTTGTTGATATAGGGTAACCCCTGGGCTAACTATAGAATGTAATACTTTTTTACTTAATTAGCCATAGTTTGTTGATATAGGGTAACCCCTGGGTTAACTATAGAATGTAATACTTTTTTTCTTAATTAGCCATAGTTTGTTGATATAGTGTAACCCCTGGGCTATCTATAGAATGTAATACTTTTTTACTTAATTAGCCATAGTTTGTTGATATAGGGTAACCCCTGGGCTAACTATAGAATGTAATACTTTTTTCTTAATTAGCCATAGTTTGTTGATATAGTGTAACCCCTGGGCTATCTATAGAATGTAATACTTTTTTACTTAATTAGCCATAGTTTGTTGATATAGGGTAACCCCTGGGCTAACTATAGAATGTAATACTTTTTTTCTTAATTAGCCATAGTTTGTTGATATAGTGTAACCCCTGGGCTATCTATAGAATGTAATACTTTTTTTTCTTAATTAGCCATAATTTGTTGATATAGGGTAACCCCTGGGCTATCTATAGAATGTAATACTTTTTTACTTAATTAGCCATAGTTTGTTGATATAGGGTAACCCCTGGGCTAACTATAGAATGTAATACTTTTTTTTCTTAATTAGCCATAGTTTGTTGATATAGTGTAACCCCTGGTCTATCTATAGAATGTAATACTTTTTTTCTTAATTAGCCATAATTTGTTGATATAGGGTAACCCCTGGGCTATCTATAGAATGTAATACTTTTTTACTTAATTAGCCATAGTTTGTTGATATAGGGTAACCCCTGGGCTAACTATAGAATGTAATACTTTTTTTCTTAATTAGCCATAGTTTGTTGATATAGTGTAACCCCTGGGCTATCTATAGAATGTAATACTTTTTTTCTTAATTAGCCATAGTTTGTTGATATAGGGTAACCCCTGAGCTATCTATAGAATGTAATACTTTTTTACTTAATTAGCCATAGTTTGTTGATATAGGGTAAACCCTGGGATATCTATAGAATGTAATATTTTTTTTTTCTTAATTAGCCATACTTTGTTGATATAGTGTAACCCCTGGGCTATCTATGGAATGTAATACTTTTTTTCTTAGTTAACCATAGTTTGTTGATATAGGGTAACCCCTGGGCTAACTATAGAATGTAATACTTTTTTTCTTAATTAGCCATAGTTCGTTGATATAGGGTAACCCCTGGGCTATCTATAAAATGTAATACTTTTTTACTTAATTAGCCATAGTTTGTTGATATAGGGTAACCCCTGGGCTATCTATAGAATGTAATATTTTTTTTTCTTAATTAGCCATAGTTTGTTGATATAGTGTAACCCCTGGGCTATCTATAGAATGTAATACTTTTTTTCTTAATTAGCCATAGTTTGTTGATATAGTGTAACCCCTGGGCTATCTATAGAATGTAATACTTTTTTACTTAATTAGCCAGTTTGTTGATATAGGGTAACCCCTGGGCTAACTATAGAATGTAATACTTTTTTTTCTTAATTAGCCATAGTTTGTTGATATAGGGTAACCCCTGGGCTAACTATAGAATGTAATACTTTTTTACTTAATTAGCCATAGTTTGTTGATATAGGGTAACCCCTGGGCTAACTATAGAATGTAATACTTTTTTTCTTAATTAGCCATAGTTTGTTGATATAGTGTAACCCCTGGGCTATCTATAGAATGTAATACTTTTTTACTTAATTAGCCATAGTTTGTTGATATAGGGTAACCCCTGGGCTATCTATAGAATGTAATACTTTTTTTCTTAATTAGCCATAGTTTGTTGATATAGGATAACCCCTGGGCTATCTATAGAATGTAATACTTTTTACTTAATTAGCCATAGTTTGTTGATATAGGGTAACCCCTGGTCTAACTATAGAATGTAATACTTTTTTTTCTTAATTAGCCATAGTTTGTTGATATAGTGTAACCCCTGGGCTATCTATAGAATGTAATACTTTTTTTCTTAATTAGCCATAATTTGTTGATATAGGGTAACCCCTGGGCTATCTCTAGAATGTAATACTTTTTTACTTAATTAGCCATAGTTTGTTGATATAGGGTAACCCCTGGGCTAACTATAGAATGTAATACTTTTTTTCTTAATTAGCCATAGTTTGTTGATATAGTGTAACCTCTGGGCTATCTATAGAATGTAATACTTTTTTTCTTAATTAGCCATAGTTTGTTGATATAGGGTAACCCCTGGGCTATCTATAGAATGTAATACTTTTTTACTTAATTAGCCATAGTTTGTTGATATAGGGTAACCCCTGGGCTATCTATAGAATGTAATACTTTTTTTTCTTAATTAGCCACAGTTTGTTGATATAGTGTAACCCCTGGGCTATCTATAGAATGTAATACTTTTTTTCTTAATTAGCCATAGTTCGTTGATATAGGGTAACCCCTGGGCTATCTATAGAATGTAATACTTTTTTACTTAATTAGCCATAGTTTGTTGATATAGGGTAACCCCTGGGCTATCTATATAATGTAATATTTTTTTTTCTTAATTAGCCATAGTTTGTTGATATAGTGTAACCCCTGGGCTATCTATAGAATGTAATACTTTTTTTCTTAATTAGCCATAGTTTATTGATATAGTGTAACCCCTGGGCTATCTATAGAATGTAATACTTTTTTACTTAATTAGCCAGTTTGTTGATATAGGGTAACCCCTGGGCTAACTATAGAATGTAATACTTTTTTTTCTTAATTAGCCAGAGTTTGTTGATATAGGGTAACCCCTGGGCTAACTATAGAATGTAATACTTTTTTACTTAATTAGCCATAGTTTGTTGATATAGGGTAACCCCTGGGTTAACTATAGAATGTAATACTTTTTTTCTTAATTAGCCATAATTTGTTGATATAGTGTAACCCCTGGGCTATCTATAGAATGTAATACTTTTTTACTTAATTAGCCATAGTTTGTTGATATAGGGTAACCCCTGGGCTAACTATAGAATGTAATACTTTTTTCTTAATTAGCCATAGTTTGTTGATATAGTGTAACCCCTGGGCTATCTATAGAATGTAATACTTTTTTACTTAATTAGCCATAGTTTGTTGATATAGGGTAACCCCTGGGCTAACTATAGAATGTAATACTTTTTTTCTTAATTAGCCATAGTTTGTTGATATAGTGTAACCCCTGGGCTATCTATAGAATGTAATACTTTTTTTTCTTAATTAGCCATAGTTTGTTGATATAGGGTAACCCCTGGGCTATCTATAGAATGTAATACTTTTTTACTTAATTAGCCATAGTTTGTTGATATAGGGTAACCCCTGGGCTAACTATAGAATGTAATACTTTTTTTCTTAATTAGCCATAGTTTGTTGATATAGTGTAACCCCTGGGCTATCTATAGAATGTAATACTTTTTTTCTTAATTAGCCATAATTTGTTGATATAGGGTAACCCCTGGGCTATCTATAGAATGTAATACTTTTTTACTTAATTAGCCATAGTTTGTTGATATAGGGTAACCCCTGGGCTAACTATAGAATGTAATACTTTTTTTCTTAATTAGCCATAGTTTGTTGATATAGTGTAACCCCTGGGCTATCTATAGAATGTAATACTTTTTTTCTTAATTAGCCATAGTTTGTTGATATAGGGTAACCCCTGAGCTATCTATAGAATGTAATACTTTTTTACTTAATTAGCCATAGTTTGTTGATATAGGGTAAACCCTGGGATATCTATAGAATGTAATATTTTTTTTTTCTTAATTAGCCATACTTTGTTGATATAGTGTAACCCCTGGGCTATCTATAGAATGTAATACTTTTTTTCTTAGTTAACCATAGTTTGTTGATATAGGGTAACCCCTGGGCTAACTATAGAATGTAATACTTTTTTTCTTAATTAGCCATAGTTCGTTGATATAGGGTAACCCCTGGGCTATCTATAGAATGTAATACTTTTTTACTTAATTAGCCATAGTTTGTTGATATAGGGTAACCCCTGGGCTATCTATAGAATGTAATATTTTTTTTTCTTAATTAGCCATAGTTTGTTGATATAGGGTAACCCCTGGGCTATCTATAGAATGTAATACTTTTTTTCTTAATTAGCCATAGTTTGTTGATATAGTGTAACCCCTGGGCTATCTATAGAATGTAATACTTTTTTACTTAATTAGCCAGTTTGTTGATATAGGGTAACCCCTGGGCTAACTATAGAATGTAATACTTTTTTTTCTTAATTAGCCATAGTTTGTTGATATAGGGTAACCCCTGGGCTAACTATAGAATGTAATACTTTTTTACTTAATTAGCCATTGTTTGTTGATATAGTGTAACTCCTGGGCTATCTATAGAATGTAATACTTTTTTACTTAATTAGCCAGTTTGTTGATATAGGGTAACCCCTGGGCTAACTATAGAATGTAATACTTTTTTTTCTTAATTAGCCATAGTTTGTTGATATAGGGTAACCCCTGGGCTAACTATAGAATGTAATACTTTTTTACTTAATTAGCCATAGTTTGTTGATATAGGGTAACCCCTGGGCTAACTATAGAATGTAATACTTTTTTTCTTAATTAGCCATAGTTTGTTGATATAGTGTAACCCCTGGGCTATCTATAGAATGTAATACTTTTTTACTTAATTAGCCATAGTTTGTTGATATAGGGTAACCCCTGGGCTAACTATAGAATGTAATACTTTTTTTTCTTAATTAGCCATAGTTTGTTGATATAGGGTAACCCCTGGGCTAACTATAGAATGTAATACTTTTTTACTTAATTAGCCATAGTTTGTTGATATAGGGTAACCCCTGGGCTATCTATAGAATGTAATACTTTTTTTCTTAATTAGCCATAGTTTGTTGATATAGTGTAACCCCTGGGCTATCTATAGAATGTAATACTTTTTTACTTAATTAGCCATAGTTTGTTGATATAGGGTAACCCCTGGGCTATCTATAGAATGTAATACTTTTTTACTTAATTAGCCGTAGTTTGTTGATATAGTGTAACCCCTGGGCTAACTATTGAATGTAATACTTTTTTACTTAATTAGCCATAGTTTGTTGATATAGTGTAACCCCTGGGCTAACTATAGAATGTAATACTTTTTTATCTTAATTAGCCATAGTTTGTTGATATAGGGTAGGTAACCCCTGGGCTAACTATAGAATGTAATACTTTTTTTAGACTCAATAATTGTGTGCTTCCTGTCTATCAGTTGCATGTACCTGGTATGTTATAATGTCAGGTGGAAAACTACAGTAACAATTTTCTAAGCAATAACATTTAGTAGCTTATTATATCCCCACTCACAGAGTGGTGGGTATACTGGAATACCCATGTCCGTCCGTCCCTAAACCTTGTGTACCTAACAAGTCATTTGTCTTTAGTTGGATTTTATTCATATTTGGTATCTTGGTTGTCCATGATCTGAGGATGCACATATTATACCTATTTCACGGATGGTTGATTTTTGCGAGAGTTATAGACATTTTCATGTTTGTTTGACCATATATCCGTTCGCACATCTTGTATATGCAACTAGTCATTTGTCTTTTGTCGCATTTTATTCATATTTGGTATCTTGATTGGCCATGATCTGAGCATGCACATATTATACCGATTTCACGAATGGTTGATTTTTGCGAGAGTTATAGCCCTTTTCATGTTTTTTTGACCATACGTCCGTCTGCACATCTTGTGTACGCAACTAGTCATTTGTCTTTTGTCGCATTTTATTCATATTTGGTATCTTGGTTAGCCATGATCTGAGCATGTGCATATTATACCGATTTCATGGATGGTTGATTTTTGCAAGAGTTATAGCCCTTTTCATGTTTGTTTGACCATATGTCCATTCGCACATCTTGTGTATGCAACTATTCATTTGTCTTTTGTCGCATTTTGTTCATATTTGGTATCTTGATTGGCCATGATATGAGCATGCGCATATACCGATTTCACGGATGGTTGATTTTTGCGAGAGTTATAGCCCTTTTCATGTTCCTTTACGAGCTGCTGCTATAAATTATTTCCTTAATTAGCTATGTATAATATTTATATCTAATAATCTGTAATACATAATTTTTCATCATTCCAAACGTTTACAAGCCAACTGCCGTGGGAGGATACACATCTCTTGATTCCAACACACTTTACACTCCTTTATGCCTCTCCACCACCACCCACTATAATCTAATACTTTACTACACATCAACTTATGTAGAGTGAGTGGGGGTATCACAGCACGACAACGCGTGCAGTTTCATTGATATTTATTTGACATTTGTTGACTACATGTACACACCATACTGCATATGGGCTTATCACAAAGGCACAAAACATTTCCATAACATCTTTCTGAATAAATTTTCTTGATTTGATTTGATTTTTGGTGTTTAATGCCACTTTCAGCAATATTTCAGCTATATCATGGCGACCAGTTTTAGTGGTGGAAGAAGCCGGAGAGAACCACTGACCATGGGCAAGCAACTGGTAAACTTTATCACTTGCGGCTGTGAGTCGAGTGCACCTGTTTTTGTAATTTTCTTGATAGTTGGTACCAAGATTTATGTAGTAATAGACATTTAGTTTTTAAAAGATTATATTAATGAAGGAGTGGGGTTATACATTTGTGAGCATTGGATTACAGTTTGTCTTTGATCTGTGAAATGTGCAAAACTAGACAGTATTTGTATTCTCAATATACTATTATACCAGAAAAAAGCAATGCAAATAATTTAGAAAAAAAATAAGAGTTGTCATTCTTTGTTCACAATGTGTAACACTGTGGCTTAAAGGGATATTGTCTACCACAATCGTAATTTTTTCATACCCACAATTATTGTCGTTTTCCGTACCGACCTTCATAAAATGAAGATTAAACACCGAATTATTGCCGAATACGCTACGAAACGTTGTTTTTTCGATTTAAAAAAGCTGACCACCGTTACTGGAAGCTAATTAATTATGCACTGACATGAGCGAGGCCAAATCTATTTTTATCTATTTGTATGCCAGTAGCCCGGATGCTGCAGCATGGATGTTAACATTCGTGTTTGTTTACCTCGCAAATACGGCCGTTTTATGCTATTCATTGACAATGATTTGCTGCTGCCAGGTGCAAGATTACATATATTGAATAATATCTACCGAAAATGATCATAGGCATCATCATAAATTCATAAAATATGAAAAACAATTGAGAAAAGAAGGAAAAAACATGTTCGGTTTACCTATCAAGCAAAATCTGTGTCACTTCAGCGCGAGTTTGGACGCGTAGCACTTCCTTGAGTTCGTTCCAACGGTCCAACTGATCCCCTACATATATCCTGCATTTGTTCCATTTGGAAGATAATTTCACTTCTATTCATCTTTCTCTCTGAATCCGTCAAAGTCCGCTTTCTTGCACGCGTTGACACTTTCTCTTTTGCCCAAGAACCACATGTTGTTTATTGTTTCTAAACAGTGTGCATGCTCAATACGGGTTCACATAGAAGGAGATATGAATAGATTTGAATTCTTGTCATCCCGGACAATAATTCTGATAACGATAGTTTTGGGTCTTTTTTGTCAAAAAATCGTATCTTTTGCAGCATAACCCGGTGTTAATCTTCATTTTATGAAGGTCAGAACGGAAAACGACAATAATTTTGGGTATGAAAAAATTACGATTTTAGTAGACAATATCCCTTTAAGAATTAGGTAAACATTTTGACTTATCTGATCATTAGAAGAACTATTATTATACTTCATGTCCATCCAAGTCTGTAAACTTTTCACATTTCCTTCTTCATCTTCAAACTCCTTTTACAAAACTTAGCAGTAAATATATACAGTCACATAATAACTATGATGTTAAATAGATATATTTTGTCACAACAATTTTATAACAAGGGTTGTCTAGTGTTATATCTAGGGAAATCACGAATATACTGATTTGTATGATTGTAACCAAAAATGATTAGAATGATGGGTGTTATCACCACTATCAGCAATATCATGTTTTATTGTCAAAATCCGAAGCAACTAGGGAAAACAACTGACCTACCACAAGGGGGGGGGGGGGGGGGGGGGGGCGTAGCTATAATCAGACAGTCCGTTAGTCCGACAAGCCCGGTGATCCGATAGTCCGACAGAGATGTGTTTGTTTTTCACTTTCACCGTTCAAGTAAGAACGACAACAAAGTTTCGCGGGAATACATCTAAAGATCTAAAACTTTAGTTTAACCAATTTTCTTGAATATTTGTTAGAATTTGTACTTGTATGACGGAATTTTTCATTCACTTAAATGAAGAAATAGGAAACTTCTTTAATTCAATGATAATCTCAAAGTGACGACCATACTATTTTCGAGGGAGTATTTTGGATTAAATTGTTCCGGACTGAAAAGACTGTCTTGACTAGATGAGCCAACCGGAACAAAAGGCAAAGGCTACGTATTCCGGATCTAGACAATATATTCGGACATGTTTTCTTTAATTCTCTAAAGTAAATGTCTTGAAAATTAATTTGATAAAAATATTTTTAATACATGCTTCAGTAAACCTAATAAGAATTTTTCAACACCAGTTTTTAATATATGCATCAGTTGATTCTTGCAACGCCAATTTGACGACGGATCTTGCTTTCACACACAAAACTTGACTAAGTGACCATTTCTCATGAAGAACTTGTATTTTATTTTCATAGAATAGCTATTTAATATACTTAGTCTGTCGGGCTATCGGACTGTCGGACTACCGGTCTGTCGGACTACTGGGCCGTGGGACTATCGGGCTGTCGGATTATAGGTCTGACCCCGCCACAAGTATCTGACAAACATTATGACATAACGTTGTATCCAGAACACCTTGACTCGGGTTGTTCTCGAACATGCCTTTAAATAGGAACTGGTTGCATAAACACGCACTCACCCTATCGTATGGTAGTTTGATTAAAACAACAGTCCACAGGTAGACATGTCGCTCCACTCGGACACATTATCTTGAATCCGAGCCAACCACTATTTGCTCTTTCTCTTTAATGATGCGTGCTTAGAGGGAAAAGCAACAATACTAATTTTATACTTTTTGGTTTGACCCGACCGGGTCTCGAACCCAAGATCTACCGCACTCGATGTGAGCAATTTAATGATTACTTCACCGATGCGGTTCCATAATATTGCTGTTGTAGAAATAATAAGAATACATTTACTCACTATAACATTATAAATTGTAGTCTTCAAAATAAATACATGTATTGTTTTTAACAGTCCCAGTGAATCTTATGCTATAAATTAGTTGTTAAGTCTCCGTTTAAATGCATATGTATATATTTTTTTAACCTTACAATATTATGACAGCACAGAGTCATAAATATTAGTCTACTTAACATTCAATCAAGCCAAACAATTAACAACTGGAATGGATCCTTTATATGTTATTGAGATAGGTGTATATTGTAAGTGTCAAATTGCTATGAAATATAGAATGGTTTTGAGTGAGTGAGCAATTTTCAGCTGTACCATGACGAGAACAAGTTACCTTTCTATGAGGTAATGGTGATGATAACGATATCTGCTTTGTACTAGACAAACATGCTCGGTTGGGTTTTTATAGTGTTTACTTCCTGAAACAACAGTACGCTGGTAGACATGTCGCTACACTGACACATTATGGTGATTCCAAACCAATCAATCTTTGCTCTCGTTAATGCTGCGTGCTTAGCGGAGAAGAGAAACCATGTAGAAGTTTGTAGTAAATAAGTCAAATACAATCCCATTTTTACTCTTGTAAATATGGAATGGCTTGTAATAAATAATAAGAGATCAGTAAAGTAACCCTGAAAATACAGGTTAAAATAACATAAAAGGCAGTACAAAGAGAGATAACTCTTATTTGTGATATTGTCTACCATTACTGTTTATTATTTTTAATAATTGTACAATTTCATTTATTATACAATGGAGTAAACTTATACGAAAATATGTGTCACAGATGGAGCAGGATATGTTCCGTTTTGGCATTGTAGCAATGCCGTCCTTTCCGCTTTCATGACTTGTGGACACAGGATTCTTAATTCATGGAAGCCAGAATGTGCTTTGAATTTTAACATGGGTTGGCAGATAAGCCAGAATGTGTTTTGAGTTTTAACATGGGTTGGCAGATAAAATTGATTAATATCCTGCCAACCCATGTTAAAACTCAAAACACATTTTGGCTTCCATGAATTATTTCGATTCTGATATGTCTAACAGTACAAATACTGTAGTATACTTTGATGGGAAAGACGGTAATTTATATTTACGTTTGCAGACAATTTCGCACACAATTTATGCTGCCAAATTCGAGCAGACGATAACTCATCAACATGTACTTTTAAGACGGGAAAGTCAGTCTTATTGATGAAGCATCCGTAATAATAATATTGCGTTTGCACGTTTCAATTGCACATCGCATATTTATTAATTTGCGACATATTGATTATTTTCAGTAAAACGTTAACAACCGTGTAAATAATTTTATTTTGTGATTTTATCACCTGGCTTATATGTGTGTGCCGCGCATGTGCTAATGATTTTGCCATCTAATAAATCAATCGTTTATTTGCAAAGCGAAAGAAGGACGTCATATTAGAATTAAGAAATAAATCATGGAAGCCAGAATGTGTTGGGAGTTTTAACATGGATTGACGGATATTAGTATGTTATCCCGAGCCAGAAGCGAGGGGTAAAATTTACTAATATCCGCCAATCCATGTTAAAACGATTCTGATATGTCTGATATGAGTACAAATACGGTAGTATACTTTGATTGGAAGACGGTAATTTATATTGACGTTTGCGGAAAATGTCGCACACAATTTATTCTGCCAATGGAAAAGTCAGTCACATTCACCGGCGCATGTGCTAATGAGATTATATCGAATGGATAACTCGCTTGTTTGTTAACAAAGCGAAAGAATGAGGTTTTAAGTTTTAGAATACTCTATAATTTCGATCTACCGTTGATTTTCACCTAAAACTTTAACATATTGTTAATTTACATGTAGATATGAACTTTAAAATGTATACTCTGAATTTCCCAATCACAAGCTATTTTTTGTTTGTTATAAATGCGTTCGATATACACTATACATTAGATTGAATTCATTAACAAGAAATGCCTCACTTCTGTCAGATATTTGATCAAACTGGGATGATGCGAGATTACGTCACGTATTTTGTGGCCACAATGTCTGACATTGTTTCAGAACAGAATCATTAATTACCGATATTAATGAACTATCTGGATGCTTACTCTAATCTGTAATTTATATTTATCTATATTTACAGGAAATGAAGAATGGAAGCTGATTAGGACATTCGGGGCAATAATTTATCCAATTAATTGTGTCATTATTAATTTAAATTTTGATGGACATATATATAGTGTCTGTTAAACAGATGTTTACTGTTGATTCCTAGCCAGGACGCATTACTCATCATAAACTAAGGTTAACGAAGCTGCGTCAATGTTGTACTTTTCATATCGCTGTCATCAAAACTACCGGTATAACACGAAACATCACAAATGATAAAACCTATCCCCTTTATTGTTATGATCCACAGGCAGGATTTTTTTTCTCAGTTATATAACTGATTTCAGCTATTTTCCTTCAAACGTTGTTTTCCAAATGTTGCTGGATACAATCAGAACAGGTCAAAAATCACCATTTTGAAAGTTTTCATTGATTTTCAGTTATTTTATATTCTAACTGCAAGAATCAACCCTGAAACTAGGTTCTCATAACAGTTTACCTAATTTAAAATTGTGCTATACCATGACTCTGACCCTGGTATAACCATAATAATAGAGGCTGCATCAGTTATAGTTAGCATGCTCGCCTCGAGTGCAAGTATCTTATATGGATTCCAGTCCCGATCTGGTAAACAATGGTGTTTGTTGATTCTCCCCTAAGCACACAGTAATAAGGAATAAGAGCAATGACTGGTTGGTTCAGAATCAGGGTAATGTGTCCTATTGGAGCTACATGTCTACCCACGGACTGTTGTTTAGTTGGATTAGGACTATCAAAATCCAACTAAGTTGTTGATCTAGTACAAAGCTGACTTCCTCATCATCTCATCGAAATGTAAGTTGTTCTCGCCATGAGTTATCTGTATATTACTCACTTGTCGTTAAACAGCAATAACTCGCTCACTATAATTATTTAGATAAATATATACTTGAATATTTCTTTAAACGATACAGGTTCATTCTAGTATCAAAGAAAAAAAATACATGTCAAGTTACCGAGAAGTTGCTCGAGTGATAATTTATGTATATAAACATATGTACATGGAACATTTTTGTTCGTATAGATATTTACATTTGAAATCTACATGTGAATTCTACTAGATCGATTACAATCAATGAAGAGTAGACGTGCAACAAGCACCTGTCTTATTAATAATAATCCATTTAAATAACGTGTTGCTATGAAAGTTGAATTCTTGACTGACCACTTTTATATTTACTATCCACCTTTCTCCCCATGTAATCAGTAAAGGAATGTTACTAGTAAATACAAGTGGTCAGTGAAGGTTTGAACTTTCATAGCAGATTTTGAGGGATATAAGAAAGCAAGTCTAAATGAATAGTTCTGAAAGTAAATTAGGAAATATCTGGTCTTGGTTAACCAAATGGCAAATCAGTATTGAACCTTTTATTAATAGTCACCATGGTCTTAATCAAGTTATGGCATGGCATAACACAACTCAAGCTCAACCAATCTTTACAACAACTGTTTTATCTTCAAAATCTCTAAAGTCAAATATAAACAGCTTATAATAAAAAAAACATGTGAGTGAGTGATTGTAGCTCGGACACATTAATATCAAGACAGTCTTAGCTGTTACTTCCTAATGTTGTGAAAGTAGCAAATATCAATGTTACAGTCTTTTATTTGACTTGACCGGGAATGAAAGGCACCAATTCCGGTTTAGTGCCTATGATATAACCTTAATTAGATACACTCAATGTCAAAAGATTGGATATCTAAATAACTAAAAAGTCTTGGGGAACAAACAAGCACAAACAATGTTTGAAATTCTTACAGATGAGCATTTTTATTGGCAGACAAGTACACACATTTCTTCGCAGCTTTCGCCTTAACATAATTTTATTACAAAATTATTACAAAGCATCATTTAACACATTTTGTCACTATATTACTTCTTTCCACTAAAATATAGTAGTAGTGGTCCTGTCTGTATCAATCAGTGCCTATGTCAGTTCGACTTCATCGTTTTAACTGTTGCAGTTTGTTTGTGATTTTCGAAGTTAAGTTGTTTTTCCGGTTTCTCTCTTAGAAACATCATCTGGGGTTAAGTATGTACAATGTTTCATTTAATTTAAATTGTGCTACAATTAAGTCAACTTGTTTTCCTGTTGAAAAAAATATTTTGCATTACTACATGAACTTGATGGGTAAATTATACTATGTATATTTTGTAACAGATCCAACCATATACCACAGCTGTTAATCTTGTCGATAATTCAGTAGTTACTCGCCATGGTGTAAAGTTGTCTGTTTTACGTAAACTCTAATGAAGAACAGTAAGTATTAACGAAGAAACAAGATTAATATTTACAGATCAGCAGTAACGTGCTGGAAACCTACCCTTTACATTTATGTAGCTAATTAATATTTACAGACCAGCAGTAACGTGCTGGAAACCCTCCTCAATATTTACAGACCAGCAGTAACGTGCTGGAACCCCTCCTCTTTACATCTATGTAGCTAATCAATATTTACAGACCAGCAGTAACGTGCTGGAACCCCCCTTTACATCTATATAGCTAATTAATATCCTATGTCGTGAATGAAGCAATGCGTTACATAATGTGTTAGAAAAAAATTCCTTCAAATTGTGTTCATATTTTCATTGTCTACGACTGCACTATGTTTTATACATTTATGCTTTGCCGCTATGAGACTAAAACACAAGAAACCAAAACGTGTTTATTGTTGTCAATTACAGCCAAAACCAAAAAAGTGTTTTGCCCAAGTGGAAATTACGTATGCATATAATTTTTGCAAGCACCTTTGAGAGTAAAATTATTATATGAACATTTAAGTGAAGATGGAAAACAGTTCACAATTCGAAGTAAACAACAAAACTTATTAAATAATAAGGTTTCGGTATGAATTTATATTTTTTCCTGTATTTGGCAAATGATAGCTGGATACTGATTACTAAAATACCATTTTAAATGTGAATGAAATGTCAACCCATACTTCCCCAATAGTTTCCATATTTTTATGAGCAGAATTTATCCAAGGGCTTCTGAAATAATAATTATATATTGTATGAAACACGTGGACAGTAAATTAATATCATATGTTAATTGCTTGGCACCTAACAATCATAGAGTTACCGACCATTTACCCAGAGAAGTATAGATATTAACGAAATTATACGTCAAAAGATACGTAAAAATATCTTATTTATATTATTTATACTTAGATATTGACAATGAGGGTGTGTGTGTGTGGGGGGCGGGGGGGGGGGGGGGGGGGAGGGGGGGGGGGGATCTACGTTTTGGAATATATTATTGACGTGACGAGTACGATTTTCTAATAGTAAATTGTCCTTTCTTAATAAGAACATTCCTAGATCTACTGCGAATTGAGTGTATGCCAGTTGTTATGCCAATACCTATTCTTTTTATATTGCATTTTGTAATACCGTAGTTGACCAGTTGGTGAGAGCTGACTTTTGCTTATCAGTCCTTGTACTAAATACAGACTAGAATAACATACAAACTGTGAAGATGTGCAGGATAGACATTAATCTGTTACCTGTTACATAATCTATAATTTCCTTCTACCGCAGATGCTCTGTTCTCTGGATAAGACGTAGACATTACGTTATATCATGCATTGCAAATCTCCAACAATACATGGAGCAAAAAAATGTATACACAGCCAAAATATTGAACTCCATGCACTCTGTACACACTATATCTTACAACGGTAGCAGATCACCACAAATATATCATTACAACCATCTTTCTAAATGCAGTTATACTGTACATAATTCATATTATAATACATCAATGAAAACGAACATTTAATGCTGCGTATATTGATTATTTTCCTTATCGTGGCGGATTACTAATTTGGCCTCGTTCTCGTTTGGTAAGGATCTTATGGTAGTTTGATTTACAACTACCTGTGCAATCAGTGCCTATCACCACTAAAGTTTTGAGTTCGAATCCCGCTGATGGCGAGATGTACTCGATAAATCAGGGGGTGGGGTAAATCAGAAGTTAAAATATGTCATGTCGATACCTACCACAGCTTAATAAAACGGATATTAAATATAACTTTCTTATATTAAATTGTATCAATAGCTGTATTTCCGGTACCCACGAAGCGCATCAAGCATACTAAGTATTTGTACTGTCCATGTTTATGTTGTCGTTGTGTGTGTGTTTACAGGTGCTGTTTATGTTGGAATGTTTAAAATAAACACAGATCTTATCAGTTGACTGACCTATTAAATTAACAAGATAAAATGTGAAAATATGCTCGGTCAGCCAACTAATCAACTTGTACAAAATATGCTTAACCCTTTAGTTATTTGTAAAAACAGAATATACACAGCAACATTTATCTTTGGATGCATATTATTTTGTCAATGATAAATGGTTGCTAGCAGTATACTGGATATTACATTGTCAGCAGTATACTGGAGATTACATTGTCAGCAGTATACTGGAGATTACATTGTCAGCAGTATACTGGAGATTACATTGTCAGCAGTATACTGGAGATTACATTGTCAAAGTACCTTTATTGAAATGAATGGTCGAAGCAATGCGCACAATGTCTATAGTACAGCAAATGGTAAGATAAATTATACGAATATTTACGGATCGCACTTTCGTAGTGTCCATTTTAACCCTCCACATTTTTTGCATCATTTGGAGTGACCAAATGATGCAAAAAATGTGGAGGGTTAATTTTTCACTCCAAAAGACCACAAAATTAATGACAACATAAACGTTGACAGTATAATAGCAGAGTCAATTAACGCTCGTATTTAACTGACTACTAGATAAGAAGGTAGAATTTTGTTGGTTAAAGACTATAGCTATCTGAACGAAAAACCTAGATGATACTTCTAGCATAACTGATACTTCTAGCATAACTGATACTTCTAATATGACTGATACTTCTAACATAACTGATACTTCTAACATGACTGATACTTCTAACATAACTGATACTTCTAACATAACTGATATTTCTAACATGACTGATAATTCTAACCTAAATGATACTTCTAACATAACTGATACTTCTAACATAACTGATGCTTCTAACATGACTGATATTTCTAACCTAAATGATACTTCTAGCATAGCTGATTCTTCTATCATAACTGATACTTATAATATAACAGATACTTCTAACATGACTGATACTTCTAACATAGCTGATACTTCTAACATAACTGATACTTCTAGCATAACTGATGCCTCTAACATAGCTGATACTTGTAATATAACTGATACTTCTAACATAACTGATACTTCTAACATAACTGAAACTTCTAACATGTCTGAAACTTATAACATAACTGATACTTGTAACATAACTAATACTTGTGGCATAACTGATTCTTGTAACATAACTGATACTTGTAGCATAACTGATACTTGTAACATAGCTGATACTTCTAACATAAATGGTACTTCTAACATAACTGCTACTTGTAACATAACTGATACTTGTAACATTACTGATACTTCTAGCATAGCTGATACTTCTAACTTAAGTGATGCTTCTAACATAGCTGATAATTCAAACCTAAATGATACTTCTAACATGACTGATACTTCTAGCATGACTGATATTTCTAACTTAACTGATACTTCTAGCATGACTGATACTTCTACCATAACTGATACTTCTAACATGACTGATACTTCTAGCCTAAGTGATACTTCTAGCATATCTGATAATTCTAACCTAAATAATACTTCTAACATGACTGATACTTCTAACATAACTGATACTTCTAGCATGACTAATACTTCTAACATAAATGCCGCTTGTAACATAATTGCTACTTGTAACATAACTGATACTTCTAACATAACTGATACTTGTAACATATCTGATGCTTGTAACATGACTGATACTTCTAACATGACTGATACTTCTAAAGCCCTCGGGAAAACAACCCCCATCAGGTAAGAAATTCTGAATGTTTACATCCATTGAAGGCAATAATTGTTTATTGTTACATGTATAATAAGTACAATAGTAATTAGGATTGTTACATGTATAATAAGTACAACAGTAATTGGGATTGTTACATGTATAATAAGCAGAACAGTATTTGGGATTGTTTCATGTATAATAAGTACAACAGTAATTGGGATTATTGCATGTATGATAAGTACAACAAGAATTGGGATTGTTACATGTATGATAAGTACAACAATAGTTTGGATTGTTTCATGGACGATAAGTACAACAAGAATTTGATTGTTACATGTATAATAAGTACAACAGTAATTGGGATTGTTTCGTGCATAATAAGTACAACAGTAATTCGGATTGCTTCATGCATAATAAGTACAACAGTAATTGGGATTGCTTCATGTATGCTAAGTACAGCAGTAATTGGGTTTGTTACATGTAGAATAAGTGCAACAGTAATTGGGATTGTTACATGTATCATAAACACAACAGTAATTGGGATTGTTACATGTATAATAAGTACAACAATAATTGGGATTGCTACTGGTATGATAAGTACAACAGTATTTGGGATTGCTTCATATATGATAAGTACAACAGTAATTGGGATTACTAAACCTCTCTATATATATGTAACTAGGATTGGTCCGATCAGCAGTCACATGACTTTGACAATTGCGACGTTTCCTTCGACAACCCGAAAAATTCACCGTGCGAGGTAAATAATAGTATTGTCACCCTCGACAGCCCCAATTTGTTTGGCTAGGTGGCGATAACCATAAATCGTCTATTTTGTGTAGAAAATATGGCAACTGCAGGTCGGTTTGCCCTAGCTCAGAGGGACTTGGAAAATGTACTTACAAGACATACTATCTGATAAATATATACTTCACCTTTAATGTGAGATTGCTCTGAGAAATCCATTCTCGCAAAACAAATCAACTATAGTATGTTTATTGAGGACTTGGTAACGTGATCAACAATTTTAGTCTGTTGTCATAAAGGTATCACTTTTTGTCCGTTGTTCGGTTAATAAAACGATTATGGCCATCTTAGTCGGTGGACATCCAGAATTGTCAACTTGTGAGGGTTGTTTTCCCTCGTCCAACTCCTATGAAGGCCATAATTGTATATTGTTGCTTGCATAATAAGCATACCAGTAATTTGAATTGTTATATGTAGAATAAGAACAACAGTAATTGGGATTATTACTTGTATAATAAGTACAACAGTAATTGGGATTGTTACATGTATAATAAGTACAACAGTAATTGGGATTGTTACATGTATAATAAGTACAACAGAAATTGGGATTGTTACATGTATGATAAGTACAACAGTAATTGGGATTGTTACATGTATGATAAATACAACAGTAATTGGGATTGTTACATGTATGATAAGTGCAACAGTAATTGGGATTGTTACATGTATAATAAGTACAACAGTAATTTGGAATGTTACCTGTATAATAAGTACAACAGGAATTGGGATTGTAGCTTGGACAATAACTACAACAGTATTTGAGATGGTTTCATGTATGATAAGTACAACAGTAATTGGGATTATTACTTGTATAATAAGTACAACAGTAATTGGGATTGCTACATGTATAATAAGTACAACAGTAATTGGGATTGTTACATGTATAATAAGTACAACAGGAATTAGGATTGTTTCATGTATGATAGGTACAACAGTAATTGGGATTGTTACTTGTATAATAAGTACAACAGGAATTGGGATTGTTTCATGTATAATAAGCACAACAGTATTTGGGATTGTTTCATGTATAATAAGTACAACAGTAATTGGGATTGTTTCATGTAGAATGAGTACAACAATAATTGGGATTGTTACCTGTACAATAAGTACAACATTAATTGGGATTACTACATGTATAATAAGTACAACATGAATTAAGATAGTTTCATGTATGATAGGTACAACAGTAATTGCGATTGTTACTTGTATAATAAGTACAACAGGAATTGGGATTGTTACATGAATAATAAGTACAAGAGGAATTCGGATTGCTACATGTATAATAAGTTGAACTGTAATTGGGATTGTTACATGTATAATAAGCACAACAGTGCTTGGGATTGTTTCATGTATAATAAATACAACAGGAATTGAGATTGTTACATGTATAATAAGTACAACAGGAATTGGGATTGTTACATGTATAATAAGTACAACAGTAATTGGGATTGTTACTTGTATGATAAGTAGAAAAGTATTTGGGATTGCTTCATATATGATAAGTACAACAGTAATTGGGATTATTAAACCTCTCTGTATATATGTAACTAGGATTGGTCCGATCAGCAGTCACATGACTTTGACAATTGCGACGATAAGTACAACAGTATTGGGATTGCTTCGTGTATGATAAGTACAACAGGAATTGGGATTGTTTCTAATACAATAAGCACAACAGTAATTCGGATTGTTTCATGTATGATAAGTACAACAGTAATTGGGTTTATTACATGTAGAATAAGTGCAAAAGTAATTGGGATTGTTTCATGTATAATAAGTACAACAGTAATTGGGATTGTTTCGTGCATAATAAGTACAACAGTAATTCGGATTGCTTCATGCATAATAAGTACAACAGTAATTGGGATTGCTTCATGTATGCTAAGTACAGCAGTAATTGGGTTTGTTACATGTAGAATAAGTGCAACAGTAATTGGGATTGTTACATGTATCATAAACACAACAGTAATTGGGATTGTTACATGTATAATAAGTACAACAATAATTGGGATTGCTACTGGTATGATAAGTACAACAGTATTTGGGATTGCTTCATATATGATAAGTACAACAGTAATTGGGATTACTAAACCTCTCTATATATATGTAACTAGGATTGGTCCGATCAGCAGTCACATGACTTTGACAATTGCGACGTTTCCTTCGACAACCCCAAAAATTCACCGTGCGAGGTAAATAATAGTATTGTCACCCTCGACAGCCCCAATTTGTTTGGCTAGGTGGCGATAACCATAAATCGTCTATTTTGTGTAGAAAATATGGCAACTGCAGGTCGGTTTGCCCTAGCTCAGAGGGACTTGGAAAATGTACTTACAAGACATACTATCTGATAAATATATACTTCACCTTTAATGTGAGATTGCTCTGAGAAATCCATTCTCGCAAAACAAATCAACTATAGTATGTTTATTGAGGACTTGGTAACGTGATCAACAATTTTAGTCTGTTGTCATAAAGGTATCACTTTTTGTCCGTTGTTCGGTTAATAAAACGATTATGGCCATCTTAGTCGGTGGACATCCAGAATTGTCAACTTGTGAGGGTTGTTTTCCCTCGTCCAACTCCTATGAAGGCCATAATTGTATATTGTTGCTTGCATAATAAGCATACCAGTAATTTGAATTGTTATATGTAGAATAAGAACAACAGTAATTGGGATTATTACTTGTATAATAAGTACAACAGTAATTGGGATTGTTACATGTATAATAAGTACAACAGTAATTGGGATTGTTACATGTATAATAAGTACAACAGAAATTGGGATTGTTACATGTATGATAAGTACAACAGTAATTGGGATTGTTACATGTATGATAAATACAACAGTAATTGGGATTGTTACATGTATGATAAGTGCAACAGTAATTGGGATTGTTACATGTATAATAAGTACAACAGTAATTTGGAATGTTACCTGTATAATAAGTACAACAGGAATTGGGATTGTAGCTTGGACAATAACTACAACAGTATTTGAGATGGTTTCATGTATGATAAGTACAACAGTAATTGGGATTATTACTTGTATAATAAGTACAACAGTAATTGGGATTGCTACATGTATAATAAGTACAACAGTAATTGGGATTGTTACATGTATAATAAGTACAACAGGAATTAGGATTGTTTCATGTATGATAGGTACAACAGTAATTGGGATTGTTACTTGTATAATAAGTACAACAGGAATTGGGATTGTTTCATGTATAATAAGCACAACAGTATTTGGGATTGTTTCATGTATAATAAGTACAACAGTAATTGGGATTGTTTCATGTAGAATGAGTACAACAATAATTGGGATTGTTACCTGTACAATAAGTACAACATTAATTGGGATTACTACATGTATAATAAGTACAACATGAATTAAGATAGTTTCATGTATGATAGGTACAACAGTAATTGCGATTGTTACTTGTATAATAAGTACAACAGGAATTGGGATTGTTACATGAATAATAAGTACAAGAGGAATTCGGATTGCTACATGTATAATAAGTTGAACTGTAATTGGGATTGTTACATGTATAATAAGCACAACAGTGCTTGGGATTGTTTCATGTATAATAAATACAACAGGAATTGGGATTGTTACATGTATAATAAGTACAACAGGAATTGGGATTGTTACATGTATAATAAGTACAACAGTAATTGGGATTGTTACTTGTATGATAAGTAGAAAAGTATTTGGGATTGCTTCATATATGATAAGTACAACAGTAATTGGGATTATTAAACCTCTCTGTATATATGTAACTAGGATTGGTCCGATCAGCAGTCACATGACTTTGACAATTGCGACGATAAGTACAACAGTATTGGGATTGCTTCGTGTATGATAAGTACAACAGGAATTGGGATTGTTTCTAATACAATAAGCACAACAGTAATTCGGATTGTTTCATGTATGATAAGTACAACAGTAATTGGGTTTATTACATGTAGAATAAGTGCAAAAGTAATTGGGATTGTTTCATGTATAATAAGTACAACAGTAATTGGGATTGTTTCGTGCATAATAAGTACAACAGTAATTCGGATTGCTTCATGCATAATAAGTACAACAGTAATTGGGATTGCTTCATGTATGCTAAGTACAGCAGTAATTGGGTTTGTTACATGTAGAATAAGTGCAACAGTAATTGGGATTGTTACATGTATCATAAACACAACAGTAATTGGGATTGTTACATGTATAATAAGTACAACAATAATTGGGATTGCTACTGGTATGATAAGTACAACAGTATTTGGGATTGCTTCATATATGATAAGTACAACAGTAATTGGGATTACTAAACCTCTCTATATATATGTAACTAGGATTGGTCCGATCAGCAGTCACATGACTTTGACAATTGCGACGTTTCCTTCGACAACCCCAAAAATTCACCGTGCGAGGTAAATAATAGTATTGTCACCCTCGACAGCCCCAATTTGTTTGGCTAGGTGGCGATAACCATAAATCGTCTATTTTGTGTAGAAAATATGGCAACTGCAGGTCGGTTTGCCCTAGCTCAGAGGGACTTGGAAAATGTACTTACAAGACATACTATCTGATAAATATATACTTCACCTTTAATGTGAGATTGCTCTGAGAAATCCATTCTCGCAAAACAAATCAACTATAGTATGTTTATTGAGGACTTGGTAACGTGATCAACAATTTTAGTCTGTTGTCATAAAGGTATCACTTTTTGTCCGTTGTTCGGTTAATAAAACGATTATGGCCATCTTAGTCGGTGGACATCCAGAATTGTCAACTTGTGAGGGTTGTTTTCCCTCGTCCAACTCCTATGAAGGCCATAATTGTATATTGTTGCTTGCATAATAAGCATACCAGTAATTTGAATTGTTATATGTAGAATAAGAACAACAGTAATTGGGATTATTACTTGTATAATAAGTACAACAGTAATTGGGATTGTTACATGTATAATAAGTACAACAGTAATTGGGATTGTTACATGTATAATAAGTACAACAGAAATTGGGATTGTTACATGTATGATAAGTACAACAGTAATTGGGATTGTTACATGTATGATAAATACAACAGTAATTGGGATTGTTACATGTATGATAAGTGCAACAGTAATTGGGATTGTTACATGTATAATAAGTACAACAGTAATTTGGAATGTTACCTGTATAATAAGTACAACAGGAATTGGGATTGTAGCTTGGACAATAACTACAACAGTATTTGAGATGGTTTCATGTATGATAAGTACAACAGTAATTGGGATTATTACTTGTATAATAAGTACAACAGTAATTGGGATTGCTACATGTATAATAAGTACAACAGTAATTGGGATTGTTACATGTATAATAAGTACAACAGGAATTAGGATTGTTTCATGTATGATAGGTACAACAGTAATTGGGATTGTTACTTGTATAATAAGTACAACAGGAATTGGGATTGTTTCATGTATAATAAGCACAACAGTATTTGGGATTGTTTCATGTATAATAAGTACAACAGTAATTGGGATTGTTTCATGTAGAATGAGTACAACAATAATTGGGATTGTTACCTGTACAATAAGTACAACATTAATTGGGATTACTACATGTATAATAAGTACAACATGAATTAAGATAGTTTCATGTATGATAGGTACAACAGTAATTGCGATTGTTACTTGTATAATAAGTACAACAGGAATTGGGATTGTTACATGAATAATAAGTACAAGAGGAATTCGGATTGCTACATGTATAATAAGTTGAACTGTAATTGGGATTGTTACATGTATAATAAGCACAACAGTGCTTGGGATTGTTTCATGTATAATAAATACAACAGGAATTGAGATTGTTACATGTATAATAAGTACAACAGGAATTGGGATTGTTACATGTATAATAAGTACAACAGTAATTGGGATTGTTACTTGTATGATAAGTAGAAAAGTATTTGGGATTGCTTCATATATGATAAGTACAACAGTAATTGGGATTATTAAACCTCTCTGTATATATGTAACTAGGATTGGTCCGATCAGCAGTCACATGACTTTGACAATTGCGACGATAAGTACAACAGTATTGGGATTGCTTCGTGTATGATAAGTACAACAGGAATTGGGATTGTTTCTAATACAATAAGCACAACAGTAATTCGGATTGTTTCATGTATGATAAGTACAACAGTAATTGGGTTTATTACATGTAGAATAAGTGCAAAAGTAATTGGGATTGTTTCATGTATAATAAGTACAACAGTAATTGGGATTGTTTCGTGCATAATAAGTACAACAGTAATTCGGATTGCTTCATGCATAATAAGTACAACAGTAATTGGGATTGCTTCATGTATGCTAAGTACAGCAGTAATTGGGTTTGTTACATGTAGAATAAGTGCAACAGTAATTGGGATTGTTACATGTATCATAAACACAACAGTAATTGGGATTGTTACATGTATAATAAGTACAACAATAATTGGGATTGCTACTGGTATGATAAGTACAACAGTATTTGGGATTGCTTCATATATGATAAGTACAACAGTAATTGGGATTACTAAACCTCTCTATATATATGTAACTAGGATTGGTCCGATCAACAGTCACAAGACTTTGACAATTGCGACGTTTCCTTCGACAACCCCAAAAATTCACCGTGCGAGGTAAATAATAGTATTGTCACCCTCGACAGCCCCAATTTGTTTGGCTAGGTGGCGATAACCATAAATCGTCTATTTTGTGTAGAAAATATGGCAACTGCAGGTCGGTTTGCCCTAGCTCAGAGGGACTTGGAAAATGTACTTACAAGACATACTATCTGATAAATATATACTTCACCTTTAATGTGAGATTGCTCTGAGAAATCCATTCTCGCAAAACAAATCAACTATAGTATGTTTATTGAGGACTTGGTAACGTGATCAACAATTTTAGTCTGTTGTCATAAAGGTATCACTTTTTGTCCGTTGTTCGGTTAATAAAACGATTATGGCCATCTTAGTCGGTGGACATCCAGAATTGTCAACTTGTGAGGGTTGTTTTCCCTCGTCCAACTCCTATGAAGGCCATAATTGTATATTGTTGCTTGCATAATAAGCATACCAGTAATTTGAATTGTTATATGTAGAATAAGAACAACAGTAATTGGGATTATTACTTGTATAATAAGTACAACAGTAATTGGGATTGTTACATGTATAATAAGTACAACAGTAATTGGGATTGTTACATGTATAATAAGTACAACAGAAATTGGGATTGTTACATGTATGATAAGTACAACAGTAATTGGGATTGTTACATGTATGATAAATACAACAGTAATTGGGATTGTTACATGTATGATAAGTGCAACAGTAATTGGGATTGTTACATGTATAATAAGTACAACAGTAATTTGGAATGTTACCTGTATAATAAGTACAACAGGAATTGGGATTGTAGCTTGGACAATAACTACAACAGTATTTGAGATGGTTTCATGTATGATAAGTACAACAGTAATTGGGATTATTACTTGTATAATAAGTACAACAGTAATTGGGATTGCTACATGTATAATAAGTACAACAGTAATTGGGATTGTTACATGTATAATAAGTACAACAGGAATTAGGATTGTTTCATGTATGATAGGTACAACAGTAATTGGGATTGTTACTTGTATAATAAGTACAACAGGAATTGGGATTGTTTCATGTATAATAAGCACAACAGTATTTGGGATTGTTTCATGTATAATAAGTACAACAGTAATTGGGATTGTTTCATGTAGAATGAGTACAACAATAATTGGGATTGTTACCTGTACAATAAGTACAACATTAATTGGGATTACTACATGTATAATAAGTACAACATGAATTAAGATAGTTTCATGTATGATAGGTACAACAGTAATTGCGATTGTTACTTGTATAATAAGTACAACAGGAATTGGGATTGTTACATGAATAATAAGTACAAGAGGAATTCGGATTGCTACATGTATAATAAGTTGAACTGTAATTGGGATTGTTACATGTATAATAAGCACAACAGTGCTTGGGATTGTTTCATGTATAATAAATACAACAGGAATTGGGATTGTTACATGTATAATAAGTACAACAGGAATTGGGATTGTTACATGTATAATAAGTACAACAGTAATTGGGATTGTTACTTGTATGATAAGTAGAAAAGTATTTGGGATTGCTTCATATATGATAAGTACAACAGTAATTGGGATTATTAAACCTCTCTGTATATATGTAACTAGGATTGGTCCGATCAGCAGTCACATGACTTTGACAATTGCGACGATAAGTACAACAGTATTGGGATTGTTTCGTGTATGATAAGTACAACAGGAATTGGGATTGTTTCTAATACAATAAGCACAACAGTAATTCGGATTGTTTCATGTATGAAAAGTACAATAATAATTGGGTTTATTACATGTAGAATAAGTGCAAAAGTAATTGGCATTGTTACATGTATAATAAGTACAACAGTAATTGGGGTTGTTACATGTATGATAAGTACAACAATAACTGGGAATGTTTCATGGATGATAAGTACAACAAGAATTTGATTGTTACATGTATAATATGTACAACAGTAATTGGGATTGTTACTTGGATGATAAGTACAACAGTATTTGGGATGGTTTCATGTTTGATAAGTACAACAGTAATTGGGATTGTTGCATGTAGAATGAGTACAACAATAATTGGGATTGTTACCTGTACAATAAGTACAACATTAATTGGGATTACTACATGTATAATAAGTACAACATGAATTAAGATAGTTTCATGTATGATAGGTACAACAGTAATTGGGATTGTTACTTGTATAATAAGTACAACAGGAATTGGGATTGTTACATGAATAATAAGTACAAGAGGAATTGGGATTGCTACATGTATAATAAGTTGAACTGTAATTGGGATTGTTACATGTATAATAAGCACAACAGTGTTTGGGATTGTTTCAGGTATAATAAATACAACAAGAATTGGGATTGTTACATGTATAATAAGTACAACAGGAATTGGTATTGTTACATGTATAATAAGTACAACAGTAATTGGGATTGTTACTTGTATGATAAGTAGAACAGTATTTGGGATTGCTTTATATATGATAAGTACAACAGTAATTGGGATTATTAAACATCTCTGTATATATGTAACTAGGATTGGTCCGATCAGCAGTCACATGACTTTGACAATTGCGACGATAAGTACAACAGTATTGGGATTGCTTGGTGTATGCTAAGTACAACAGGAATTGGGATTGTTTCTAATAAAATAAGCACAACAGTAATTCGTATTGTTTCATGTATGATAAGTACAACAGTAATTGGGTTTATTTCATGTAGAATAAGTGCAAAAGTAATTGGGATTGTTACATGTATAATAAGTACAACAGTAATTGGGGTTGTTACATGTATGATAAGTACAACAATTCACCGTGCGAGGTAAATAATAATATTGTCACCCTACACAACCCCAATTTTTTTTGGCTAGGGGGCGATTACTATGAATCGTCTATTTGTGTAGAAAATATGGCAACTACAGGTCGGTTTGCCGCTAGTTCAGAGGAACTTGGAAAATGTACTTACAGACATACTATCTGATAAAGGTAATATTATCTGATAAATATATACTTCACCTTTAATGTGAGATTGCTCTGAGAAATCCATTCTCGCAAAGAAAATCAACTATAGTATGTTTATTGAGGACTTGGTAACGTGATCAACAATTTTAGTCTCTTGTCATAAAGGTATCACTTTTTGTCCGTTGGTCGGTTAATAAAACGATTATGTCGTTGGACATCCAAAATTGTCAACTTGTGAGGGTTGCTTTCCCTGGTGCACCTCCTAAGAAGGCCATAATTGTATATTGTTACTTGCATGATAAGTATACCAGTAATTGGAATTGTTATATGTAGAATAAGAAAACATTAATTGGGATTGCTTCGTGTATGATAAGTACAACAGGAATTGGGATTGTTTCTAATACAATAAGCACAACAGTAATTCGAATTGTTTCATGTATGATAAGTACAACAGTAATTGGGTTTATTACAGGTAGAATAAATGCAAAAGTAATTGGGATTGTTACATGTATAATAAGTACAACAGTAATTGGGAATGTCTCATGGATGATAAGTACAACAAGAATTTGATTGTTACATGTATAATATGTACAACAGTAATTGGGATTGTTACTTGGATAATAAGTACAACAGTAATTGGGATTATTACTGGTCTAATAAGTACAACAGTAATTGGGATTGTTACATGTAGAATAAGTACAACAGTAATTGGGATTATTACTGGTCTAATAAGTACAACAGTAATTGGGATTGTTACATGTAGAATAAGTACAACAATAATTGGGATTACTACATGTATAATAAGTACAACAGGAATTAAGATTGTTTCATGGATGATAGGTACAACAGTAATTGGGATTGTTACTTGTATAATAAGTACAACAGGAATTGGGATTGTTACATGAATAATAAGTACAAGAGGAATTGGGATTGCTACATGTATAATAAGTTCAACTGTAATTGGGATTGTTACATGTATAATAAGCACAACAGTATTTGGGATTGTTTCATGTATAATAAGTAAAACAGGAATTGGGATTGTTACAGGTATAATAAATACAACAGGAATTGGGATTGTTTCTAATACAATAAGTAAAACAGTTTTTGGGATTGTTACATGTATAATAAGTACAACAGTAATTGGGATTGTTTCGTGTATAATAAGTACAACAGGAAATGGGATTGTTTCTAATACAATAAGCAGAACAGTAATTCGGATTGTTTCATGTATAATAAGCACAACAGTAATAGGGATTGCTTCATGTATGATAAGTACAACAGTAATTGGGTTTGTTACATGTGTAATAAGTGCAACAGTAATTGGGATTGTTACATATATAATAAGTACAGCAGTAATTGTGATTGTTACATGTATGATAAGTTCAACAATAATAGGGATTGTTTCATGGATGATAAGCACGACAAGAATTTCATTGTTACATGTATAATAAGTACAACAGTAATTGGGATTGTTACTTGGATAATAAGTACAACAGTATTTGGGATGGTTTTATGTATGATAAGTACAACAGTAATTGGGATTGTTATATGTAGAATAAGTACAACAGTATTTGGGATTATTACTTGTATGATAGGTACAACAGTAATTGGGATTGTTACTTGTATAATAAGTACAACAGTAATTGGGTTTGTTACATGTGTAATAAGTGCAACAGTAATTGGGATTGTTACATATATAATAAGTACAACAGTAATTGTGATTGTTACATGTATCATACGTTCAACAATAATTGGGATTGTTTCATGGATGATAAGCACAACAAGAATTTCATTGTTACATGTATAATAAGTACAACAGTAATTGGGATTGTTACTCGGATAATAAGTACAACAGTATTTGGGATTGTTACATGTATAATAAGTACAACAGTATTTGGTATGGTTTCATCGATGATAAATACAACAGTAATTGGGATTGTTACATGTAGAATAAGTACAACAGTAATTGGGATTATTACTGGTCTAATAAGTACAACAGTAATTTGAATTGATACATGTATAATAAGTACAACAGGAATTAGGATTGTTTCATGTATAATAAGTACAAGAGGAAATGGGATTGTTTCGTGTATAATAAGTACAACAGGAATTGGGATTGTTTCTAATACAATAACCACAACAGTAATTCGTATTGTTTCATGTATAATAAGTACAACAGTAATTGGGATTGCTTCATGTATGATAAGTACAACAGTAATTGGGTTTGTTACATGTATGATAAGTACAACAATATTTGGGATTGTTTCATGAATGATAAGGAAAACAAGAATTTGATTGTTACATGTATAATAAGTACAACAGTAATTGGGATTGTTTCATGTATAATAAGCACAACAATATTTGGGATTGTTTCATGTCTAATAAGTACAACAGTAATTGGGATTGTTACATGTATAATAAGTACAACAGTAATTGGGATTGTTTCTAATATAATAAGTACAACAGTAATCGGGATTGTTACATGTATAATAAGTACAACAGTATTTGGAATTGCTACATATATAATAAATGCAACAGTAATTTTGATTGCTACATGTATAATAAGCACAACAGTAATTGGGATTGTTACATATATGATAAGTACAACAATATTTGTGATTGTTTCATGAATGATAAGGACAACAAGAATTTGATTGTTACATGTATAGTAAGGACAACAGTAATTGGGATTGTTACATGTATAATAAGTACAACAAGAATTGGGATTGTTTCTAATACAATAAGCACAACAGTAATTCGGATAGTTTCATGTATAATAAGTACAACAGTAATTGGGATTGCTTAATATATGATAAGTACAACAGTAATTCGGATTGTTACATGTATAATAAGTACAACAGTAATTCGGATTGTTTCTAATATAATAAGTACAACAGTAATCGGGACTGTTACATGTATAATAAATGCAACAGTAATTGGGATTGCTACATTTATAATAAGTACAACAGTAATTGGGATTGTTTCATGTATAATAAGTACAACAGTATTTGGGATTGCTACATATATAATAAATGCAACAGTAATTGGGATTGCTACATGTATAATAAGTACAACAGTAATTGGGATTGCTACATGGATAATAAGTACAACAGTAATTGGGATTGTTACATGTATAATAAGTACAACAGTAATTGGGTTTGTTACATGTATGATAAGTACAACAATATTTGGGATTGTTTCATGAATGATAAGGACAACAAGAATTTGATTGTTTCATGTATAATAAGTACAACAGTAATTGGGATTGTTTCATGTATAATAAGCACAACAATATTTGGGATTGTTTCATGTATAATAAGTACAACAGTAATTGGGATTGCTACATGTATAATAAGTACAACAGTAATTGGGATTGTTTCTAATATAATAAGTACAACAGTAATCGGGATTTTTACATGTATAATAAGTACAACAGTATTTGGGATTACTACATATATAATAAATGCAACAGTAATTGTGATTGCTACATGTATAATAAGCACAACAGTAATTGGGATTGCTACATGTATAATAAGTACAACAGTAATCGGGATTGTTACATATATAATAAGTACAACAGTAATTGGGATTGTTTCTAATATAATAAGTACAACAGTAATCGGGATTGTTACATGTATAATAAGTACAACAGTATTTGGGATTGCTACATATATAATAAATGCAACAGTAATTGTGATTGATACATGTATAATAAGCACAACAGTAATTGGGATTGCTACATGTATGATAAGTACAACAAGAATTGGGATTGTTTCTAATACAATAAGCACAACAGTAATTCGGATAGTTTCATGTATAATAAGTACAACAGTAATTGGGATTGCTTAATATATGATAAGTAGAACAGTAATTGGGATTTTTTCTAATATAATAAGTACAACAGTAATCGGGACTGTTACATGTATAATAAATGCTACAGTATTTGGGATTGCTACATGTATAATAAGTACAACAGTAATTGGGATTGTTACATGTATAATAAGTACAACAGTATTTGGGATTGCTACATATATAATAAATGCAACAGTAATTGGGATTGCTACATGTATAATAAGTATTACAGTAATTGGGATTGCTACATGGATAATAAGTACAACAGTAATTGGGATTGTTACATGTATAATAAGTACAACAGAAATGGGGTTTGTTACATGTATGATAAGTACAACAATATTTGGGATTGTTTCATGAATGATAAGGAAAACAAGAATTTGATTGTTACATGTATAATAAGTAATTGGGACTGTTACTTGGAAAATAAGTACAACAGTATTTGGGATGGTTTCATGTATGATAAGTACAATAGTAATTGGGATGGTTTGATGTATAATAAGTATAACAGTAATTGGGATTGTTACATGTATAATAAGTACAACAGTAATTGGGATTGTTTCTAATATAATAAGTACAACAGTAATTGGGATTGTTACTTGGATAATAAGTACAACAGTATTTGGGATGGTTTTATGTATGATAAGTACAACAGTAATTGGGATTGTTATATGTAGAATAAGTACAACAGTAATTGGGATTATTACTTGTATGATAGGTACAACAGTAATTGGGATTGTTACTTGTATAATAAGTACAACAGTAATTGGGTTTGTTACATGTGTAATAAGTGCAACAGTAATTGGGATTGTTACATATATAATAAGTACAACAGTAATTGTGATTGTTACATGTATCATACGTTCAACAATAATTGGGATTGTTTCATGGATGATAAGCACAACAAGAATTTCATTGTTACATGTATAATAAGTACAACAGTAATTGGGATTATTACTGGTCTAATAAGTACAACAGTAATTTGAATTGATACATGTATAATAAGTACAACAGGAATTAGGATTGTTTCATGTATAATAAGTACAAGAGGAAATGGGATTGTTTCGTGTATAATAAGTACAACAGGAATTGGGATTGTTTCTAATACAATAACCACAACAGTAATTCGTATTGTTTCATGTATAATAAGTACAACAGTAATTGGGATTGCTTCATGTATGATAAGTACAACAGTAATTGGGTTTGTTACATGTATGATAAGTACAACAATATTTGGGATTGTTTCATGAATGATAAGGAAAACAAGAATTTGATTGTTACATGTATAATAAGTACAACAGTAATTGGGATTGTTTCATGTATAATAAGCACAACAATATTTGGGATTGTTTCATGTCTAATAAGTACAACAGTAATTGGGATTGTTACATGTATAATAAGTACAACAGTAATTGGGATTGTTTCTAATATAATAAGTACAACAGTAATCGGGATTGTTACATGTATAATAAGTACAACAGTATTTGGAATTGCTACATATATAATAAATGCAACAGTAATTTTGATTGCTACATGTATAATAAGCACAACAGTAATTGGGATTGTTACATATATGATAAGTACAACAATATTTGTGATTGTTTCATGAATGATAAGGACAACAAGAATTTGATTGTTACATGTATAGTAAGGACAACAGTAATTGGGATTGTTACATGTATAATAAGTACAACAAGAATTGGGATTGTTTCTAATACAATAAGCACAACAGTAATTCGGATAGTTTCATGTATAATAAGTACAACAGTAATTGGGATTGCTTAATATATGATAAGTAGAACAGTAATTCGGATTGTTACATGTATAATAAGTACAACAGTAATTCGGATTGTTTCTAATATAATAAGTACAACAGTAATCGGGACTGTTACATGTATAATAAATGCAACAGTAATTGGGATTGCTACATTTATAATAAGTACAACAGTAATTGGGATTGTTTCATGTATAATAAGTACAACAGTATTTGGGATTGCTACATATATAATAAATGCAACAGTAATTGGGATTGCTACATGTATAATAAGTACAACAGTAATTGGGATTGCTACATGGATAATAAGTACAACAGTAATTGGGATTGTTACATGTATAATAAGTACAACAGTAATTGGGTTTGTTACATGTATGATAAGTACAACAATATTTGGGATTGTTTCATGAATGATAAGGACAACAAGAATTTGATTGTTACATGTATAATAAGTACAACAGTAATTGGGATTGTTTCATGTATAATAAGCACAACAATATTTGGGATTGTTTCATGTATAATAAGTACAACAGTAATTGGGATTGCTACATGTATAATAAGTACAACAGTAATTGGGATTGTTTCTAATATAATAAGTACAACAGTAATCGGGATTTTTACATGTATAATAAGTACAACAGTATTTGGGATTGCTACATATATAATAAATGCAACAGTAATTGTGATTGATACATGTATAATAAGCACAACAGTAATTGGGATTGCTACATGTATGATAAGTACAACAAGAATTGGGATTGCTTAATATATGATAAGTAGAACAGTAATTGGGATTTTTTCTAATATAATAAGTACAACAGTAATCAGGACTGTTACATGTATAATAAATGCTACAGTAATTGGGATTGCTACATGTATAATAAGTACAACAGTAATTGGGATTGTTACATGTATAATAAGTACAACAGTATTTGGGATTGCTACATATATAATAAATGCAACAGTAATTGGGATTGCTACATGTATAATAAGTACAACAAGAATTGGGATTGCTTAATATATGATAAGTAGAACAGTAATTGGGATTTTTTCTAATATAATAAGTACAACAGTAATCAGGACTGTTACATGTATAATAAATGCTACAGTAATTGGGATTGCTACATGTATAATAAGTACAACAGTAATTGGGATTGTTACATGTATAATAAGTACAACAGTATTTGGGATTGCTACATATATAATAAATGCAACAGTAATTGGGATTGCTACATGTATAATAAGTACAACAGTAATTGGGATTGCTACATGGATAATAAGTACAACAGTAATTGGGTTTGTTACATGTATGATAAGTACAACAATATTTGGGATTGTTTCATGAATGATAAGGAAAACAAGAATTTGATTGTTACATGTATAATAAGTAATTGGGACTGTTACTTGGAAAATAAGTACAACAGTATTTGGGATGGTTTCATGTATGATAAGTACAATAGTAATTGGGATGGTTTGATGTATAATAAGTATAACAGTAATTGGGATTGTTACATGTATAATAAGTACAACAGTAATTGGGATTGTTTCTAATATAATAAGTACAACAGTAATCGGGATTGTTACATGTATAATAAGTACAACAGTATTTGGGATTGCTACATATATAATAAATGCAACAGTAATTGGGATTGCTACATGTATAATAAACACAACAGTAATTCGGATTGTTTCATCTATAATAAGTACAACAGTATTTGGGGTGATTTCATGAATGATAAGTACAACAGTAATTGGGATTGTTACATGTATAATAAGCATAGCAAGAATTGGGATTGTTTCTAATACAATAAGCACAACAGTAATTCGGATGGTTTCATGTATAATAAGTACAACAGTAATTGGGATTGTTACATGTATAATAAATGCAACAGTATTTGGGATGGTTTTATGTATGATAAGTACAACAGTAATTGGGATTGTTATATGTAGAATAAGTACAACAGTAATTGGGATTATTACTTGTATGATAGGTTCAACAGTAATTGGGATTGTTACTTGTATAATAAGTACAAGAGTAATTGGGTTTGTTACATGTGTAATAAGTGCAACAGTAATTGAGATTGTTACATATATAATAAGTACAACAGTAATTGTGATTGTTAAATGTATGATAAGTTCAACAATAATTGGGATTGTTTCATGGATGATAAGCACAACAAGAATTTCATTGTTTCATGTATAATAAGTACAACAGTAATTCGGATTGTTACATGTATAATAAGTACAACAGTAATTCGGATTGTTTCTAATATAATAAGTACAACAGTAATCGGGACTGTTACATGTATAATAAATGCAACAGTAATTGGGATTGCTACATTTATAATAAGTACAACAGTAATTGGGATTGTTTCATGTATAATAAGTACAACAGTATTTGGGATTGCTACATATATAATAAATGCAACAGTAATTGGGATTGCTACATGTATAATAAGTACAACAGTAATTGGGATTGCTACATGGATAATAAGTACAACAGTAATTGGGATTGTTACATGTATAATAAGTACAACAGTAATTGGGTTTGTTACATGTATGATAAGTACAACAATATTTGGGATTGTTTCATGAATGATAAGGACAACAAGAATTTGATTGTTACATGTATAATAAGTACAACAGTAATTGGGATTGTTTCATGTATAATAAGCACAACAATATTTGGGATTGTTTCATGTATAATAAGTACAACAGTAATTGGGATTGCTACATGTATAATAAGTACAACAGTAATTGGGATTGTTTCTAATATAATAAGTACAACAGTAATCGGGATTTTTACATGTATAATAAGTACAACAGTATTTGGGATTACTACATATATAATAAATGCAACAGTAATTGTGATTGCTACATGTATAATAAGCACAACAGTAATTGGGATTGCTACATGTATAATAAGTACAACAGTAATCGGGATTGTTACATATATAATAAGTACAACAGTAATTGGGATTGTTTCTAATATAATAAGTACAACAGTAATCGGGATTGTTACATGTATAATAAGTACAACAGTATTTGGGATTGCTACATATATAATAAATGCAACAGTAATTGTGATTGATACATGTATAATAAGCACAACAGTAATTGGGATTGCTACATTTATGATAAGTACAACAAGAATTGGGATTGCTTAATATATGATAAGTAGAACAGTAATTGGGATTTTTTCTAATATAATAAGTACAACAGTAATCAGGACTGTTACATGTATAATAAATGCTACAGTAATTGGGATTGCTACATGTATAATAAGTACAACAGTAATTGGGATTGTTACATGTATAATAAGTACAACAGTATTTGGGATTGCTACATATATAATAAATGCAACAGTAATTGGGATTGCTACATGTATAATAAGTACAACAAGAATTGGGATTGCTTAATATATGATAAGTAGAACAGTAATTGGGATTTTTTCTAATATAATAAGTACAACAGTAATCAGGACTGTTACATGTATAATAAATGCTACAGTAATTGGGATTGCTACATGTATAATAAGTACAACAGTAATTGGGATTGTTACATGTATAATAAGTACAACAGTATTTGGGATTGCTACATATATAATAAATGCAACAGTAATTGGGATTGCTACATGTATAATAAGTACAACAGTAATTGGGATTGCTACATGGATAATAAGTACAACAGTAATTGGGTTTGTTACATGTATGATAAGTACAACAATATTTGGGATTGTTTCATGAATGATAAGGAAAACAAGAATTTGATTGTTACATGTATAATAAGTAATTGGGACTGTTACTTGGAAAATAAGTACAACAGTATTTGGGATGGTTTCATGTATGATAAGTACAATAGTAATTGGGATGGTTTGATGTATAATAAGTATAACAGTAATTGGGATTGTTACATGTATAATAAGTACAACAGTAATTGGGATTGTTTCTAATATAATAAGTACAACAGTAATCGGGATTGTTACATGTATAATAAGTACAACAGTATTTGGGATTGCTACATATATAATAAATGCAACAGTAATTGGGATTGCTACATGTATAATAAACACAACAGTAATTCGGATTGTTTCATCTATAATAAGTACAACAGTATTTGGGGTGATTTCATGAATGATAAGTACAACAGTAATTGGGATTGTTACATGTATAATAAGCATAGCAAGAATTGGGATTGTTTCTAATACAATAAGCACAACAGTAATTCGGATGGTTTCATGTATAATAAGTACAACAGTAATTGGGATTGTTACATGTATAATAAATGCAACAGTATTTGGGATGGTTTTATGTATGATAAGTACAACAGTAATTGGGATTGTTATATGTAGAATAAGTACAACAGTAATTGGGATTATTACTTGTATGATAGGTTCAACAGTAATTGGGATTGTTACTTGTATAATAAGTACAAGAGTAATTGGGTTTGTTACATGTGTAATAAGTGCAACAGTAATTGAGATTGTTACATATATAATAAGTACAACAGTAATTGTGATTGTTAAATGTATGATAAGTTCAACAATAATTGGGATTGTTTCATGGATGATAAGCACAACAAGAATTTCATTGTTTCATGTATAACAAGTACAACATAAATTGGGACTGTTACTCTGATAATAAGTACAACAGTATTTGGTATGGTTTTATCGATGATAAATACAACAGTAATTGGGATTGTTACATGTATGATAAGTACAACAGGAATTAGGATTGTTTCTAATACAATAACCACAACAGTAATTCGTATTGTTTCATGTATAATAAGTACAACAGTTATTGGGATTGCTTCATGTAAGATAAGTACAACAGTAATTGGGTTTGTTACATGTATGATAAGTACAACAATATATTGGGATTGTTTCATGAATGATAAGGAAAACAAGAATTTCATTGTTACATTTATAATAAGTACAACAGTAATTGGGATTGTTTCATGTATAATAAGCACAACAATATTTGGGATTGTTTCATGTATAATAAGTACAATAGTAATTGGGATTGTTACATGTATAATAAGTACAACAGTAATTGGGATTGTTTCTAATAATTATATTAGTAATCGGGATTGTTACATGTATAAGTACAACAGTATTTGGGATTGCTACATATATAATAAATGCAACAGTAATTTTTATTGCTACATGTATAATAAGCACAACAGTAATTGGGATTGTTACATATAGGATAAGTACAACAATATTTGGGATTGTTTCATGAATGATAAGGACAACAAGAATTTGATTGTTACATGTTTAGTAAGTACCACAATAATTGGGATTGTTTCTAATACAATAAGTACAACAGTAATTCGGATATTTTCATGTATAATAAGTACAACAGTAATTGGGATTGCTTAATATATGATAAGTAGAACAGTATTTCGGATGGTTTCATGTATAATAAGTACAACAGTAATTGGGATTGTTTCTAATATAATAAGTACAACAGTAATCGGGACTGTTACATGTATAATAAATGCAACAGTAATTGGGATTGCTACATGTATAATAAGTACAACAGTAATTGGGATTGCTACATGTATAATAAGTACAACAGTAATTGGGATTGCTACATGCATAATAAGTACAACAGTAATTGGGTTTGCTACATGTATGATAAGTACAACAATATTTGGGATTGTTTCATGAATAATAAGGACAACAAGAATTTAATTGTTACATCTATAGTAAGTACAACAGTAATTGGGATTGTTTCATGTATAATAAGTACAACAAGAATTGGGATTGTTTCTAATACAATAAGCACAACAGTAATTCGGATAGTTTCATGTATAATAAGTACAACAGTAATTGGGATTGTTACTTGGATAATAAGTACAACAGTATTTGGGATGGTTTCATGTATGATAAGTACAACAGTAATTGGGATTGTTACATGTAGAATAAGTACAACAGTAATTGGGATTGTTTCATGTATAATAAGCACAACCATATTTGGGATTGTTTCATGTATAATAAGTACAACAGTGATTGGGATTGTTACATGTATAATAAGTACAACAGTAATTGGGGTTGTTTCTAATATAATAAGTACAACAGTAATCGGGATTGTTACATGTATAATAAGTACAACAGTATTTGGGATAGCTACATATATAATAAATGCAACAGTAATTGGGATTTCTACATGTATAATAAGCACAACAGTATTTCGGATTGTTTTATGTATAATAAGTACAACAGTATTTGGGGTGGTTTCATGTATGATAAGTACAACAGTAATTAGGATTGTTATATGTATGAGAAGCACAACAATATTTGGGATTGTTTCATGACTGATAAGGACAACAAGAATTTGTTTGTTACATGTATAGTAAGTACAACAGTAATTGGGATTGTTACATGTATAATAAGTACAACAAAAATTGGGATTGTTTCTAATACAATAAGCACAACAGTAATTCGGATGGTTTCATGTATAATAAGTACAACAGTAATTGGGATTGCTTAATATATGATAAGTAGAACAGTAATTGGGATTGATTCGTGTATAATAAGTACAACAGTAATTGGGATTGTTACATGTATAATAAGTACAACATTAATTGGGATTGTCACATGTATAATAAGTACAACAGTAATTGGGATTGTTTCTAATACAATAAGCTCAACAGTAATTCGGATTGTTTCATGTATAATAAGTACAACAGTAATTGGGATTGGTACATGTATAATAAGTACAACATTAATTGGGATTGTCACATGTATAATAAGTACAACAGTAATTGGGATTGTTTCTAATATAATAAGTACAACAGTAATCGGGATTGTTACATGTATAATAAATGCAACAGTAATTGGGATTGCTACATGTAAGATAAGTACAACAGTAATTGGGATTGTTACATGTATAATAAGTACAATAGTATTTGGGATTGCTACATATATAATAAATGCAACAGTAATTGGAATTGCTACATGCATAATAAGTACAATAGTAATTGGGTTTATTACATGCATAATAAGTACAACAGTAATTGGGATTGTTACATGTATGAAAAGTACAACAATAGTTGGGAATGTATCATGGATGATAAGTACAACAAGAATTTGATTGTTACATGTATAATAAGTACAACAGTAATTGGGATTCTTACTTGGATAATAAGTACAACAGTATTTGGGATGGTTTCATGTATGATAAGTACAACAGTAATTGGGATTATTACTTGTATAATAAGTACAACAGTAATTAGGATTGTTACTTGTATAATAAGTACAACTGTAATTGGGATTAGTACATGTATAATAAGTACAACAGTATTTGGGATTGTTTCATGTATAATAAGCACAACAGGATTTGGGATTGTTTCATGTATAGTAAGTACAACAATAATTGGGATTGTTACTTGGATAATAAGTACAACAGTATTTGGGATGGTTTTATGTATGATAAGTACAACAGTAATTGGGATTGTTATATGTAGAATAAGTACAACAGTAATTGGGATTATTGCTTGTATGATAAGTACAACAGTAATTGGGATTGTTACTTGGATAATAAGTACAACAGTATTTGGGATGGTTTCATGTATGATAAGTACAACATTAATTGGGATTGTTACTTGTATAATAAGTACAACAGTATTTGGGATGGCTTTGTGTATGATAAGTACAACAGTAATTGGGATTGTTATATGTAGAATAAGTACAACATTAATTGGGATTATTACTTGTATGATAAGTACAACAGTAATTGGGATTGTTACTTGGATAATAAGTACAACAGTATTTGGGATGGTTTCATGTATGATAAGTACAACAGTAATTGGGATTATTACTTGTATGATAAGTACAACAGTAATTGGGATTGTTACTTGGATAATAAGTACAACAGTATTTGGGATGGTTTCATGTATAATAAGTACAACAGTAATTTGGATTGTTTCTAATATAATAAGTACAACAGTAATCGGGATTGTTACATGTATAATAAATGCAACAGTAATTGGGATTGTTACATGTATAATAAGTACAACAGTATTTGCGATTGTTACATGTATAATAAGTACAACAGTAATTGGGATTGTTACATGTTTTATAAGTACAACAGTAATTGGGATTGTTACATATATAATAAGTACACCCATATTTGGGATTGTTACATGTATAATAAGTACAACAGTAATATGGATTGTTGTATGTATAATAAGTACTACAGTAATTGGGATTGGTACATGTATAAGAAGTACAAAAGTAATTGGGATTGGTACATTTATAATAAGTACAACAGTATTAGAAATTGTTACATGTATAATAAATACAACTTTAATTGGGATGGTTGCATGTAAAATAAGTGCAACAGTAATTTGGATTGTTTCATGTATGATAGTTACAAAAGTTATTGGGATTGTTACTTGTATGATAAGTGCAAAAATAATTGGAATTGTTTCATGGATGATAAGCACAACAAGAATTTGATTGTTACATGTATAATAAGTACAACAGTAATTGGGACTGTTACTTGGATAATAAGTACAACAGTATTTGGGATTGCTACATGTATAATAAGTACAACAGGAATTTGATTGTTACATGTATAATAATTAGAACAGTAATTGGGATTGTTACATATATGATAAGTGCAACAATAATTGGAATTGTTTCATGGATGATAAGCACAACAAAAATTTGATTGTTACATGTATAATAAGTACAACAGTAATTGGGATTGTTACTTTGATAATAAGTACAACAGTATTTGGGATGGTTTTATATATGATAAGTACAACAGTAATTGGGACTGTTTCATGTATGAAAAGGACAACAGTATTTGGGATTGTTTTATGTATAGTAAGTACAACAATAATTGGGATTGTTACTTGAATAATAAGTACAACAGCATTTGGGATGGTTTCATGTATGATAAGTACAACAGTAATTGGGATTATTACTGGTATAATAAGAACAACAAAAATTTGATTGTTACATGTATAATAAGTACAACAGTAATTAGGATTGTTACATGTATAATAAGTAGAACAGGAGTTAGGATAGTTTCATGTATGATAGGTACAAAAGTTATTGGTATTGTTACTTGTATAGTAAGTACAACAGGAATTGGGATTGTTACATGTATAATAAGTAAAAGAGGAAATGGGATTGTTTCGTGTATAATAAGTACAACAGGAATTGGGATTGTTTCTAATACAATGAGCACAACAGTAATTCGGATTGTTTCATGTATAATAAGTACAACAGTAATTGGGATTACTTCATGTATGATAAGTAGAACAGTTATTGGGATTGTTACATGTAGAATAAGTACAACAGTAATTGGGATTGTTACATGTATGATAAGTACAACAATAGTTGGGATTGTTTCATGAATGATAAGTACAACAAAAATTTGATTGTTTCATGTATAATAAGTACAACAGTAATTGGGATTGTTACTTGGACAATAAGTACAACAGTCATTGGGATTGTTACATGTAGAATAAGTACAACAGTAATTGGGATTATTACTTGTATAATAAGTACAACAGGAATTGGGATTGTTACATGTATAATAAGTAAAAGAGGAAATGGGATTGTTTCGTGTATAATAAGTACAACAGGAATTGGGATTGTTTCTAATACAATGAGCACAACAGTAATTCGGATTGTTTCATGTATAATAAGTACAACAGTAATTGGGATTACTTCATGTATGATAAGTAGAACAGTTATTGGAATTGTTACATGTAGAATAAATACAACAGTAATTGGGATTGTTACATGTATGATAAGTACAACAATAGTTGGGATTGTTTCATGAATGATAAGTACAACAACAATTTGATTGTTTCATGTATAATAAGTACAACAGTAATTGTGATTGTTACTTGGACAATAAGTACAACAGTCATTGGGATTGTTACATGTAGAATAAGTACAACAGTAATTGGGATTATTACTTGTATAATAAGTACAACAGTAATTGGGTTTGCTACATGTATAATAAGTACAACAGGAATTAAGATTGTTTCATGTATGATAGGTACAACAGTAATTGGGGTTGTTACTTGTATAATAAATACAACTGTAATTGGGATTGTTACATGTATAATAAGTACAACAGTCATTGGGATTGTTTCATGTATAATAAGCACAACAGTATTTGGGATTGTGTCATGAATAGTAAGTACAACAATAATTGGGATTGTTACTTGGATAATAAGTACAACAGCATTTGGGATGGTTTCATGTATGATAAGTACAACAGTAATTGGGATTGTTACTTGTATAATAAGTACAACAGTAATTGGGATTGTTACATGTATAATAAGTACAACAGTAATTAGGATTGTTTCATGTATGATAGTTACAAAAGTTATTGGGATTGTTACTTGTATGATAAGTGCAACAATAATTGGAATTGTTTCATGGATGATAAGCACAACAATAATTTGATTGTTACATGTATAATAAGTACAACAGTATTTGGGATGGTTTTATGTATGATAAGTACAACAGTAATTGGGATTGTTATATGTAGAATAAGTACAACAGTAATTGGGATTATTACTTGTATGATAAGTACAACAGTAATTGGGATTGTTACTTGGATAATAAGTACAACAGTATTTGGGATTTTTTCATGTATGATAAGTACAACAGTAATTGGCATTGTTTCTAATATAATAAGTACAACAGTAATCGGGATTGTTACATGTATAATAAATGCAACAGTAATTGGGTTGTTACATGTATAATAAGTACAACAGTATTTGCGATTGTTACATGTATAATAAGTACAACAGTAATTGGGATTGTTACATTTATAATAAGTACACCCATATTTGGGATTGGTACATGTATAATAAGTACAACAGTAATATGGATTGTTGTATGTATAATAAGAACAACAGTAATTGGGATTGGTACATGTATAATAAGTACAAAAGTAATTGGGATTAATACATGTATAATAAGTACAACAGTATTAGAAATTGTTACATGTATAATAAATACAACTTTAATTGGGATGGTTGCATGTAAAATAAGTGCAACAGTAATTGGGATTGTTTCATGTATAATAAGTAGAACAGGAATTGGGATTGCTTCATGTATTATAAGTACAAAAGTAATTGGGATTGTTACTTGTATTATAAGTAGAACTGTAATTGGGATTGTTACATGTATAATAAGTACAACAGTAATTGGGATTGTTACATGTATAATAAGCAGAACAGTATTTGGGATTGTTTCATGTATATTAAGTACAACAGTAATTGGGATTGTTTCATGTATAATAAGTACAACAGTAATTCGGATTGCTTCATGTATAATAAGTACAACAGTAATTGGAATTGCTTCATGTATGATAAGTACAACAGTAATTGGGTTTGTTACATGTAGAATAAGTGCAACAGTAATTGGGATTGTTGTATGTATAATAAGTACAACAGTAATTGGGATTGCTACTGGTCTGATAAGTACAACAGTATTTGGGATTGCTTCATATATGATAAATACAACAGTAATTGGGATTATTAAACCTCTCTATATATATTTAACTAGGATCGGTCCGATCAGCAGTCACATGACTTTGACAATTGCGACGTTTCCTTCGACAACCCCAAAAATTCACCGTGCGAGGTAAATAATAGTATTTTCACCCTCGACAACCCCAATTTGTTTGGCTAGGTAGGGATAACCATAAATCGTCTATTTTGTGTAGAAAATATGGCAACTGCAGGCCGGTTTGCTCTAGCTCAGAGGAACTTGGAAGATGTACTTACAAGACATACTATCTGATAAATATATACTTCACCTCTAATGTGAGATTGCTCTGAGAAATCCATTCTCGCAAAGCAAATCAACTATAGTATGTTTATTGAGGACTTGGTAACGTGATCAACAATTTTAGTCTGTTGTCATAAAGGTATCACTTTTTGTCCGTTGTTCGGTTAATAAAACGATTATGGCCATCTTAGTCGGTGGACATCCAGAATTGTCAACTTGTGAGGGTTGTTTTCCCTCGTCCAACTCCTATGAAGGCCATAATTGTATATTGTTGCTTGCATAATAAGCATACCAGTAATTTGAATTGTTATATGTAGAATAAGAACAACAGTATTTGGGATTATTACTTGTATAATAAGTACAACAGTAATTGGGATTGTTACATGTATAATAAGTGCAACAGTAATTGGGATTGCTACATGTATGATAAGTACAACAGTAATTGGGATTGTTAAATGTATAATAAGTGCAACAGTAATTGGGATAGTTACATGTATAATAAGTGCAACAGTAATTTGGATTGTTACCTGTATGATAAGTTCAACAATAATTGGGATTGTTTCATGGATGATAAGTACAACAAGAATTTGATTGTTTGATGTATAATAAGTACAACAGTAATTTGGATTGTTACCTGTATGATAAGTTCAACAATAATTGGGATTGTTTCATGGATGATAAGTACACGAAGAATTTGAATGTTACATGTATGATAAGTACAACAGTAAATGGGATTGTTAATGTAGAATAAGTACAACAGTAATTGGGATTATTATTTGTATAATAATTACAACAGTAATTGGGATTGTTACATGTATAATAAGTACAACAGTAATTGGGATTGTTACTTGTATAATAAGTACAAAAGGAATTGCGATTGTTTCATGTATAATAAGCACAACAATATGTGGGATTGTTTCATGTATAATAAGTTCAACTGTAATTGGGATTGTTACATGTATAATAAGTACAACAGTAATTGGGATTGTTTCATGTATAATAAGCACAACAGTATTTGGGATTGTTTCATGTATAATACGTACAACAGTAATTCGGATTTTTACTTGGATAATAAGTACAACAGTATTTGGGATGGTTTCATGTATGATCAGTAAAACAATAATTCGGATTGCTACATGTAGAATAAGTACATCAGTAATTGGGTTTATTATTTGTATAATAAGGACAACAGTAATTGGGATTGCTACATGTATAATAAGTACAACAGGAATTAGGATTGTTTCATGTATGATAGATACAACAGTAATTGGGATTATTATTTGTATAATAAGTACAACAGGAATTGGGATTGTTACATGTATAATAAGTACAACAGGAATTGGGACTGTTTCTAATGCAATAAGTGCAACAGTATTTGGGATTGTTACATGTATAATAAGTACAACAGTAATTGGGATTGTTTCGTGTATGATAAGTACAACAGGAATTGGGATTGTTTCTAATACAATAAGCACAACAGTAATTCGGATTGTTTCATGTATAATATGTACAACAGTAATTGGGATTGCTTCATGTAGAATAAGAACAACAGTAATTGGGATTATTACTTGTATAAGTACAACAGTAATTGGGATTGTTACATGTGTAATAAGTGCAACAGTAATTGGCATTGTTACATGTTTCATGTATGATAGGTACAACAGTAATTGAGGTTGTTACATGTATGATAAGTACAACAATAATTGGGAATGTTTCATGGATGATAAGTACAACAAGAATTTGATTGTTACATGTATAATATGTACAACAGTAATTGGGATTGTTACTTGGATAATAAGTACAACAGTATTTGGGATGTTTTCATGTATGATAAGTACAACAGTAATTGGGATTGTTACATGTTGAATAAGTACAACAATAATTGGGATTATTACCTGTACAATAAGTACAACAGTAATTGGGATTACTACATGTCTAATAAGTACAACAGGAATTAAGATTGTTTCATGTATGATAGGTACAACAGTAATTGGGATTGTTACTTGTATAATAAGTTCAACAGGAATTGGGATTGTTACATGAATAATAAGTACAAGAGGAATTGGGATTGCTACATGTATAATAAGTTCAACTGTAATTGGGATTGTTACATGTATAATAAGCACAACAGTAATTGGGATTGCTTCATGTATTATAAGTACAACAGTAATTGGGTTTGTTACATGTGTAATAAGTGCAACAGTAATTGGGATTGTTATATGTATAATAAGTTCAACAATAATTGGGATTGTTTCATGGATGATAAGTACAACAAGAATTTGATTGTTACATGTATAATAAGAACAACAGGAATGGGGATAGTTACTTGGGTTATAAGTACAACAGTATTTGGGATGGTTTCATATATGATAAATACAACAGTAATTGGGATTGTTACATGTAGAATATGTACAACAGTAATTTGGATTATTACTTGTATAATAAGTACAACAGTAATTGGGATTGTTACTTGTATAATAAGTACAACAGGAATTGGAATTGTTTCTAATACAATAAGCACAACAGTAATTCGGATTGTTTCATTTATAATACGTACAACAGTAATTGGGATTGCTTGATGTATGATAAGATCAACAGTCATTGGGATTGTTACATGTATAATAAGTGCAACAGTAATTGGGATTGTTACATGTATAATAAGTACAACAGTAATTAGGATTGTTACATGTATGATAAATGCAACAATAATTGGAATTGTTTCATGGATGAGAAGCACAACAATAATTTGATTGTTACATGTATAATAAGTACAACAGTAATTGGGATTGTTGCTTGGATAATAAGTACAACACTATTTGGGATGGTTTTATGTATGATAAGTACAACAGTAATTGGGATTGTTATATGTAGAATAAGTACACAGTAATTGGGATTATTACTTGTATGATAGGTACAACAGTAATTGGGATTGTTACTTGTATAATAAGTACAACAGTAATTGGGATTGTTTCATGCATAATAAACACAACTGTATTTGGGATTGTTTCATGCATAATAAGTACAACAGTAATTGGGATTGTTACATGTATAATAAGTTCAACAATAATTGGGATTGTTTCATGGATGATAAGTACAACAAGAATTTGATTGTTACATGTATAATATGAACAACAGGAATGGGGATAGTTACTTGGGTTATAAGTACAACAGTATTTGGGATGGTTTCATATATGATAAGTACAACAGTAATTGGGATTGTTACATGTAGAATATGTACAACAGTAAATTGGATTATTACTTGTATAATAAGTACAACAGTAATTGGGATTGTTACTTGTATAATAAGTACAACAGGAATTGGAATTGTTGCATGCATGATAAGTACAAGAGGAATTGGGATTGTTTCTAATACAATAAGTACAACAGTATTCGGGATTATTACATGTATAATAAGTACAACAGTAATTGGGATTGCTTCGTGTATAATAAGTACAACAGGAATTGGGATTGTTTCTAATACAATAAGTACAACATTATTTGGGATTGTTACATGTATAATAAGCACAACAGTAATTCGGATTGTTTCATTTATAATACGTACAACAGTAATTGGGATTGCTTCATGTATGATAAGATCAACAGTCATTGGGATTGTTACATGTATAATAAGTGCAACAGTAATTGGGATTGTTACATGTATAATAAGTACAACAATAATTAGGATTGTTTCATGTATGATAAGTGCAACAATAATTGGAATTGTTTCATGGATGAGAAACACAACAATAATTTGATTGTTAAATGTATAATAAGTACAACAGTAATTGGGATTGTTGCTTGGATAATAAGTACAACAGTATTTGGGATGGTTTTATGTATGATAAGTACAACAGTAATTGGGATTGTTATATGTAGAATAAGTACACAGTAATTGGGATTATTACTTGTATGATAGGTACAACAGTAATTGGGATTGTTACTTGTATAATAAGTACAACAGTAATTGGGATTGTTTCATGTATAATAAACACAACTGTATTTGGGATTGTTTCATGCATAATAAGTACAACAGTAATTGGGATTGTTACATGTATAATAAGTACAACAGGAATTGGGATTGCTACATGTATAATAAGTACAACAGGAATTGAGATTGTTTCTAATACAATAAGTACAACATTATTTGGGATTGTTACATGTATAATAAGTACAACAGTAATTGGGATTGTTTCGTGTATAATAAGTACAACAGGAATTGGGATTGTTTCTAATACAATAAGCACAACAGTAATTCGGATTGTTTCATGTATAATAAGTACAACAGTAATTGGGACTGTTACTCTGATAATAAGTAGAACAGTATTTGGGATGGTTTCATGGGTGATAAATACAACATTAATTGGGATTGTTACATGTAGAATAAGTACAACAGTAATTGGGATTATTACTGGTATAATAAGTACAACAGTAATTGGGATTGTTACATGTATGATAAGTACAACAATATTTGGGATTGTTTCATGAATGATAAGGACAACAAGAATTTGATTGTTACATGTATAGTAAGTACAACAGTAATTTGGATTGTTACATGTATAATAAGTACAACAAGAATTGGGATTGTTTCTAATACAATAAGCACAACAGTAATTCGGATTGTTTCATGTATAATAAGTACAACAGTAATTGGGATTGTTACATGTATAATAAGTACAACAGTAATTGGGATTGTTACATGTATACTAAGTACAACAGTAATTGGGATTGTTTCTAATATAATAAGTACAACAGTAATCGGGATTGTTACATGTATAATAAATGCAACAGTAATTGGGATTGCTACATGTATGATAATTACAACAGTAATTGGGATTGTTACATGTATAATAAGTACAACAATATTTGGGATTGCTACATATATAATAAATGCAGCAGTAATTGGGATTGCTACATGTATAATAAGTACAACAGTAATTGGGATTGCTACATGCATAATAAGTACAACAGTAATTGGGATTGTTACATGTATAATAAGTACAAGAGTATTTGCGATTGTTATATGTATAATAAGTACAACAGTAATTGGGATTGTTTCATGTATAATAAGTAGAACAGGAATTGGGATTGCTTCATGTATTATAAGTACAACAGTAATTGGGATTGTTTCATGTATATTATGCAGAACAGGAATTGGGATTGTTTCATGCATAATAAGTACAACAGTAATTGGGATTGTTACATGTATAATAAGTACAACAAGCATTGGGATTGTTACATGTATGATAAGTACAACAATAGTTGGGATTGTTTCATGGATGATAAGTACAACAAGAATTTGATTGTTACATGTATAATAAGTACAACAGTAAATGGGATTGTTACATGTATAATAAGTACAACAGTATTTGGGATTGCTACATATATAATAAATGCAACAGTAATTGAGATTGCTACATGTATAATAAGTACAACAGTAATTGGGATTGCTACATGGATAATAAGTACAACAGTAATTGGGATTGTTACATGTATAATAAGTACAACAGTATTTGCGATTGTTACATGTATAATAAGTACAACAGTAATTGTGATTGTTACATGTTTTATAAGTACAACAGTAATTGGGATTGTTACATGTATAATAAGTACAACCATATTTGGGATTGTTACATGTATAATAAGTACAACAGTAATATGGATTGTTACATGTATAATAAGTAAAACCATATTTGGGATTGGTACATGTATAATAAGTACAAAAGTAATTGGGATTGGTACATGTATAATAAATACAACATTATTAGAAATTGTTACATGTATAATAAATACAACTTTAATTGGGATTGTTGCATGTAAAATAAGTGCAACAGTAATTGGGATTGTTTCATGTATAATAAGTAGAACAGGAATTGGGATTGCTTCATGTATTATAAGTACAACAGTAATTGGGATTGTTACTTGTATTATAAGTACAACTGTAATTGGCATTGTTACATGTATAGTAAGTACAACAGTAATTGGGATTGTTTCATGTATAATAAGCAGAACAGTATTTGGGATTGCTTCATGTATAATAAGTACAACAGTAATTGGGATTGTTACATGTATAATAAGTACAACAAGAATTGGGATTGTTACATGTATGATAAGTGCAACAGTAATTGGGATTGCTACATGTATGATAAGTACAACAGTAATTGGGATTGTTAAATGTATAATAAGTGCAACAGTAATTGGGATAGTTACATGTATAATAAGTGCAACAGTAATTTGGATTGTTACCTGTATGATAAGTTCAACAATAATTGGGATTGTTTCATGGATGATAAGTACAACAAGAATTTGATTGTTTGATGTATAATAAGTACAACAGTAATTTGGATTGTTACCTGTATGATAAGTTCAACAATAATTGGGATTGTTTCATGGATGATAAGTACACGAAGAATTTGAATGTTACATGTATAATAAGTACAACAGGAATTGGGATTGTAGCTTGGACAATAAGTACAACAGTATTTGGGATGGTTTCATGTATGATAAGTACAACAGTAAATGGGATTGTTAATGTAGAATAAGTACAACAGTAATTGGGATTATTATTTGTATAATAATTACAACAGTAATTGGGATTGTTACATGTATAATAAGTACAACAGTAATTGGGATTGTTACTTGTATAATAAGTACAAAAGGAATTGCGATTGTTTCATGTATAATAAGCACAACAATATGTGGGATTGTTTCATGTATAATAAGTTCAACTGTAATTGGGATTGTTACATGTATAATAAGTACAACAGTAATTGGGATTGTTTCATGTATTATAAGCACAACAGTATTTGGGATTGTTTCATGTATAATACGTACAACAGTAATTCGGATTTTTACTTGGATAATAAGTACAACAGTATTTGGGATGGTTTCATGTATGATCAGTAAAACAATAATTCGGATTGCTACATGTAGAATAAGTACATCAGTAATTGGGTTTATTATTTGTATAATAAGGACAACAGTAATTGGGATTGCTACATGTATAATAAGTACAACAGGAATTAGGATTGTTTCATGTATGATAGATACAACAGTAATTGGGATTATTATTTGTATAATAAGTACAACAGGAATTGGGATTGTTACATGTATAATAAGTACAACAGGAATTGGGACTGTTTCTAATGCAATAAGTGCAACAGTATTTGGGATTGTTACATGTATAATAAGTACAACAGTAATTGGGATTGTTTCGTGTATGATAAGTACAACAGGAATTGGGATTGTTTCTAATACAATAAGCACAACAGTAATTCGGATTGTTTCATGTATAATATGTACAACAGTAATTGGGATTGCTTCATGTAGAATAAGAACAACAGTAATTGGGATTATTACTTGTATAAGTACAACATTTATTGGGATTGTTACATGTGTAATAAGTGCAACAGTAATTGGCATTGTTACATGTTTCATGTATGATAGGTACAACAGTAATTGAGGTTGTTACATGTATGATAAGTACAACAATAATTGGGAATGTTTCATGGATGATAAGTACAACAAGAATTTGATTGTTACATGTATAATATGTACAACAGTAATTGGGATTGTTACTTGGATAATAAGTACAACAGTATTTGGGATGTTTTCATGTATGATAAGTACAACAGTAATTGGGATTGTTACATGTTGAATAAGTACAACAATAATTGGGATTATTACCTGTACAATAAGTACAACAGTAATTGGGATTACTACATGTCTAATAAGTACAACAGGAATTAAGATTGTTTCATGTATGATAGGTACAACAGTAATTGGGATTGTTACTTGTATAATAAGTTCAACAGGAATTGGGATTGTTACATGAATAATAAGTACAAGAGGAATTGGGATTGCTACATGTATAATAAGTTCAACTGTAATTGGGATTGTTACATGTATAATAAGCACAACAGTAATTGGGATTGCTTCATGTATTATAAGTACAACAGTAATTGGGTTTGTTACATGTGTAATAAGTGCAACAGTAATTGGGATTGTTACATGTATAATAAGTTCAACAATAATTGGGATTGTTTCATGGATGATAAGTACAACAAGAATTTGATTGTTACATGTATAATAAGAACAACAGGAATGGGGATAGTTACTTGGGTTATAAGTACAACAGTATTTGGGATGGTTTCATATATGATAAATACAACAGTAATTGGGATTGTTACATGTAGAATATGTACAACAGTAATTTGGATTATTACTTGTATAATAAGTACAACAGTAATTGGGATTGTTACTTGTATAATAAGTACAACAGGAATTGGAATTGTTTCTAATACAATAAGCACAACAGTAATTCGGATTGTTTCATTTATAATACGTACAACAGTAATTGGGATTGCTTGATGTATGATAAGATCAACAGTCATTGGGATTGTTACATGTATAATAAGTGCAACAGTAATTGGGATTGTTACATGTATAATAAGTACAACAGTAATTAGGATTGTTACATGTATGATAAATGCAACAATAATTGGAATTGTTTCATGGATGAGAAGCACAACAATAATTTGATTGTTACATGTATAATAAGTACAACAGTAATTGGGATTGTTGCTTGGATAATAAGTACAACACTATTTGGGATGGTTTTATGTATGATAAGTACAACAGTAATTGGGATTGTTATATGTAGAATAAGTACACAGTAATTGGGATTATTACTTGTATGATAGGTACAACAGTAATTGGGATTGTTACTTGTATAATAAGTACAACAGTAATTGGGATTGTTTCATGCATAATAAACACAACTGTATTTGGGATTGTTTCATGCATAATAAGTACAACAGTAATTGGGATTGTTACATGTATAATAAGTTCAACAATAATTGGGATTGTTTCATGGATGATAAGTACAACAAGAATTTGATTGTTACATGTATAATATGAACAACAGGAATGGGGATAGTTACTTGGGTTATAAGTACAACAGTATTTGGGATGGTTTCATATATGATAAGTACAACAGTAATTGGGATTGTTACATGTAGAATATGTACAACAGTAATTTGGATTATTACTTGTATAATAAGTACAACAGTAATTGGGATTGTTACTTGTATAATAAGTACAACAGGAATTGGAATTGTTGCATGCATGATAAGTACAAGAGGAATTGGGATTGTTTCTAATACAATAAGTACAACAGTATTCGGGATTATTACATGTATAATAAGTACAACAGTAATTGGGATTGCTTCGTGTATAATAAGTACAACAGGAATTGGGATTGTTTCTAATACAATAAGTACAACATTATTTGGGATTGTTACATGTATAATAAGCACAACAGTAATTCGGATTGTTTCATTTATAATACGTACAACAGTAATTGGGATTGCTTCATGTATGATAAGATCAACAGTCATTGGGATTTTTACATGTATAATAAGTGCAACAGTAATTGGGATTGTTACATGTATAATAAGTACAACAATAATTAGGATTGTTTCATGTATGATAAGTGCAACAATAATTGGAATTGTTTCATGGATGAGAAGCACAACAATAATTTGATTGTTAAATGTATAATAAGTACAACAGTAATTGGGATTGTTGCTTGGATAATAAGTACAACAGTATTTGGGATGGTTTTATGTATGATAAGTACAACAGTAATTGGGATTGTTATATGTAGAATAAGTACACAGTAATTGGGATTATTACTTGTATGATAGGTACAACAGTAATTGGGATTGTTACTTGTATAATAAGTACAACAGTAATTGGGATTGTTTCATGTATAATAAACACAACTGTATTTGGGATTGTTTCATGCATAATAAGTACAACAGTAATTGGGATTGTTACATGTATAATAAGTACAACAGGAATTGGGATTGCTACATGTATAATAAGTACAACAGGAATTGGGATTGTTTCTAATACAATAAGTACAACATTATTTGGGATTGTTACATGTATAATAAGTACAACAGTAATTGGGATTGTTTCGTGTATAATAAGTACAACAGGAATTGGGATTGTTTCTAATACAATAAGCACAACAGTAATTCGGATTGTTTCATGTATAATAAGTACAACAGTAATTGGGACTGTTACTCTGATAATAAGTAGAACAGTATTTGGGATGGTTTCATGGGTGATAAATACAACATTAATTGGGATTGTTACATGTAGAATAAGTACAACAGTAATTGGGATTATTACTGGTATAATAAGTACAACAGTAATTGGGATTGTTACATGTATGATAAGTACAACAATATTTGGGATTGTTTCATGAATGATAAGGACAACAAGAATTTGATTGTTACATGTATAGTAAGTACAACAGTAATTTGGATTGTTACATGTATAATAAGTACAACAAGAATTGGGATTGTTTCTAATACAATAAGCACAACAGTAATTCGGATTGTTTCATGTATAATAAGTACAACAGTAATTGGGATTGTTACATGTATAATAAGTAAAACAGTAATTGGGATTGTTACATGTATACTAAGTACAACAGTAATTGGGATTGTTTCTAATATAATAAGTACAACAGTAATCGGGATTGTTACATGTATAATAAATGCAACAGTAATTGGGATTGCTACATGTATGATAATTACAACAGTAATTGGGATTGTTACATGTATAATAAGTACAACAATATTTGGGATTGCTACATATATAATAAATGCAGCAGTAATTGGGATTGCTACATGTATAATAAGTACAACAGTAATTGGGATTGCTACATGCATAATAAGTACAACAGTAATTGGGATTGTTACATGTATAATAAGTACAAGAGTATTTGCGATTGTTATATGTATAATAAGTACAACAGTAATTGGGATTGTTTCATGTATAATAAGTAGAACAGGAATTGGGATTGCTTCATGTATTATAAGTACAACAGTAATTGGGATTGTTTCATGTATATTATGCAGAACAGGAATTGGGATTGTTTCATGCATAATAAGTACAACAGTAATTGGGATTGTTACATGTATAATAAGTACAACAAGCATTGGGATTGTTACATGTATGATAAGTACAACAATAGTTGGGATTGTTTCATGGATGATAAGTACAACAAGAATTTGATTGTTACATGTATAATAAGTACAACAGTAAATGGGATTGTTACATGTATAATAAGTACAACAGTATTTGGGATTGCTACATATATAATAAATGCAACAGTAATTGAGATTGCTACATGTATAATAAGTACAACAGTAATTGGGATTGCTACATGGATAATAAGTACAACAGTAATTGGGATTGTTACATGTATAATAAGTACAACAGTATTTGCGATTGTTACATGTATAATAAGTACAACAGTAATTGTGATTGTTACATGTTTTATAAGTACAACAGTAATTGGGATTGTTACATGTATAATAAGTACAACCATATTTGGGATTGTTACATGTATAATAAGTACAACAGTAATATGGATTGTTACATGTATAATAAGTAAAACCATATTTGGGATTGGTACATGCATAATAAGTACAAAAGTAATTGGGATTGGTACATGTATAATAAATACAACATTATTAGAAATTGTTACATGTATAATAAATACAACTTTAATTGGGATTGTTGCATGTAAAATAAGTGCAACAGTAATTGGGATTGTTTCATGTATAATAAGTAGAACAGGAATTGGGATTGCTTCATGTATTATAAGTACAACAGTAATTGGGATTGTTACTTGTATTATAAGTACAACTGTAATTGGTATTGTTACATGTATAGTAAGTACAACAGTAATTGGGATTGTTTCATGTATAATAAGCAGAACAGTATTTGGGATTGCTTCATGTATAATAAGTACAACAGTAATTGGGATTGTTACATGTATAATAAGTACAACAGTAATTGGGATTGCTACATGTATGATAAGTACAACAGTAATTGGGATTGTTAAATGTATAATAAGTGCAACAGTAATTGGGATAGTTACATGTATAATAAGTGCAACAGTAATTTGGATTGTTACCTGTATGATTAGTTCAACAATAATTGGGATTGTTTCATGGATGATAAGTACAACAAGAATTTGATTGTTTGATGTATAATAAGTACAACAGTAATTTGGATTGTTACCTGTATGATAAGTTCAACAATAATTGGGATTGTTTCATGGATGATAAGTACACGAAGAATTTGAATGTTACATGTATAATAAGTACAACAGGAATTGGGATTGTAGCTTGGACAATAAGTACAACAGTATTTGGGATGGTTTCATGTATGATAAGTACAACAGTAAATGGGATTGTTAATGTAGAATAAGTACAACAGTAATTGGGATTATTATTTGTATAATAATTACAACAGTAATTGGGATTGTTACATGTATAATAAGTACAACAGTAATTGGGATTGTTACTTGTATAATAAGTACAAAAGGAATTGCGATTGTTTCATGTATAATAAGCACAACAATATGTGGGATTGTTTCATGTATAATAAGTTCAACTGTAATTGGGATTGTTACATGTATAATAAGTACAACAGTAATTGGGATTGTTTCATGTATAATAAGCACAACAGTATTTGGGATTGTTTCATGTATAATACGTACAACAGTAATTCGGATTTTTACTTGGATAATAAGTACAACAGTATTTGGGATGGTTTCATGTATGATCAGTAAAACAATAATTCGGATTGCTACATGTAGAATAAGTACATCAGTAATTGGGTTTATTATTTGTATAATAAGGACAACAGTAATTGGGATTGCTACATGTATAATAAGTACAACAGGAATTAGGATTGTTTCATGTATGATAGATACAACAGTAATTGGGATTATTATTTGTAGAATAAGTACAACAGGAATTGGGATTGTTACATGTATAATAAGTACAACAGGAATTGGGACTGTTTCTAATGCAATAAGTGCAACAGTATTTGGGATTGTTACATGTATAATAAGTACAACAGTAATTGGGATTGTTTCGTGTATGATAAGTACAACAGGAATTGGGATTGTTTCTAATACAATAAGCACAACAGTAATTCGGATTGTTTCATGTATAATATGTACAACAGTAATTGGGATTGCTTCATGTAGAATAAGAACAACAGTAATTGGGATTATTACTTGTATAAGTACAACAGTAATTGGGATGGTTACATGTGTAATAAGTGCAACAGTAATTGGCATTGTTACATGTTTCATGTATGATAGGTACAACAGTAATTGAGGTTGTTACATGTATGATAAGTACAACAATAATTGGGAATGTTTCATGGATGATAAGTACAACAAGAATTTGATTGTTACATGTATAATATGTACAACAGTAATTGGGATTGTTACTTGGATAATAAGTACAACAGTATTTGGGATGTTTTCATGTATGATAAGTACAACAGTAATTGGGATTGTTACATGTTGAATAAGTACAACAATAATTGGGATTATTACCTGTACAATAAGTACAACAGTAATTGGGATTACTACATGTCTAATAAGTACAACAGGAATTAAGATTGTTTCATGTATGATAGGTACAACAGTAATTGGGATTGTTACTTGTATAATAAGTTCAACAGGAATTGGGATTGTTACATGAATAATAAGTACAAGAGGAATTGGGATTGCTACATGTATAATAAGTTCAACTGTAATTGGGATTGTTACATGTATAATAAGCACAACAGTAATTGGGATTGCTTCATGTATTATAAGTACAACAGTAATTGGGTTTGTTACATGTGTAATAAGTGCAACAGTAATTGGGATTGTTACATGTATAATAAGTTCAACAATAATTGGGATTGTTTCATGGATGATAAGTACAACAAGAATTTGATTGTTACATGTATAATAAGAACAACAGGAATGGGGATAGTTACTTGGGTTATAAGTACAACAGTATTTGGGATGGTTTCATATATGATAAATACAACAGTAATTGGGATTGTTACATGTAGAATATGTACAACAGTAATTTGGATTATTAGTTGTATAATAAGTACAACAGTAATTGGGATTGTTACTTGTATAATAAGTACAACAGGAATTGGAATTGTTTCTAATACAATAAGCACAACAGTAATTCGGATTGTTTCATTTATAATACGTACAACAGTAATTGGGATTGCTTGATGTATGATAAGATCAACAGTCATTGGGATTGTTACATGTATAATAAGTGCAACAGTAATTGGGATTGTTACATGTATAATAAGTACAACAGTAATTAGGATTGTTACATGTATGATAAATGCAACAATAATTGGAATTGTTTCATGGATGAGAAGCACAACAATAATTTGATTGTTACATGTATAATAAGTACAACAGTAATTGGGATTGTTGCTTGGATAATAAGTACAACACTATTTGGGATGGTTTTATGTATGATAAGTACAACAGTAATTGGGATTGTTATATGTAGAATAAGTACACAGTAATTGGGATTATTACTTGTATGATAGGTACAACAGTAATTGGGATTGTTACTTGTATAATAAGTACAACAGTAATTGGGATTGTTTCATGCATAATAAACACAACTGTATTTGGGATTGTTTCATGCATAATAAGTACAACAGTAATTGGGATTGTTACATGTATAATAAGTTCAACAATAATTGGGATTGTTTCATGGATGATAAGTACAACAAGAATTTGATTGTTACATGTATAATATGAACAACAGGAATGGGGATAGTTACTTGGGTTATAAGTACAACAGTATTTGGGATGGTTTCATATATGATAAGTACAACAGTAATTGGGATTGTTACATGTAGAATATGTACAACAGTAATTTGGATTATTACTTGTATAATAAGTACAACAGTAATTGGGATTGTTACTTGTATAATAAGTACAACAGGAATTGGAATTGTTGCATGCATGATAAGTACAAGAGGAATTGGGATTGTTTCTAATACAATAAGTACAACAGTATTCGGGATTATTACATGTATAATAAGTACAACAGTAATTGGGATTGCTTCGTGTATAATAAGTACAACAGGAATTGGGATTGTTTCTAATACAATAAGTACAACATTATTTGGGATTGTTACATGTATAATAAGCACAACAGTAATTCGGATTGTTTCATTTATAATACGTACAACAGTAATTGGGATTGCTTCATGTATGATAAGATCAACAGTCATTGGGATTGTTACATGTATAATAAGTGCAACAGTAATTGGGATTGTTACATGTATAATAAGTACAACAATAATTAGGATTGTTTCATGTATGATAAGTGCAACAATAATTGGAATTGTTTCATGGATGAGAAGCACAACAATAATTTGATTGTTAAATGTATAATAAGTACAACAGTAATTGGGATTGTTGCTTGGATAATAAGTACAACAGTATTTGGGATGGTTTTATGTATGATAAGTACAACAGTAATTGGGATTGTTATATGTAGAATAAGTACACAGTAATTGGGATTATTACTTGTATGATAGGTACAACAGTAATTGGGATTGTTACTTGTATAATAAGTACAACAGTAATTGGGACTGTTTCATGTATAATAAACACAACTGTATTTGGGATTGTTTCATGCATAATAAGTACAACAGTAATTGGGATTGTTACATGTATAATAAGTACAACAGGAATTGGGATTGCTACATGTATAATAAGTACAACAGGAATTGGGATTGTTTCTAATACAATAAGTACAACATTATTTGGGATTGTTACATGTATAATAAGTACAACAGTAATTGAGATTGTTTCGTGTATAATAAGTACAACAGGAATTGGGATTGTTTCTAATACAATAAGCACAACAGTAATTCGGATTGTTTCATGTATAATAAGTACAACAGTAATTGGGACTGTTACTCTGATAATAAGTAGAACAGTATTTGGGATGGTTTCATGGGTGATAAATACAACATTAATTGGGATTGTTACATGTAGAATAAGTACAACAGTAATTGGGATTATTACTGGTATAATAAGTACAACAGTAATTGGGATTGTTACATGTATGATAAGTACAACAATATTTGGGATTGTTTCATGAATGATAAGGACAACAAGAATTTGATTGTTACATGTATAATAAGTACAACAAGAATTGGGATTGTTTCTAATACAATAAGCACAACAGTAATTCGGATTGTTTCATGTATAATAAGTACAACAGTAATTGGGATTGTTACATGTATAATAAGTACAACAGTAATTGGGATTGTTACATGTATACTAAGTACAACAGTAATTGGGATTGTTTCTAATATAATAAGTACAACAGTAATCGGGATTGTTACATGTATAATAAATGCAACAGTAATTGGGATTGCTACATGTATGATAATTACAACAGTAATTGGGATTGTTACATGTATAATAAGTACAACAATATTTGGGATTGCTACATATATAATAAATGCAGCAGTAATTGGGATTGCTACATGTATAATAAGTACAACAGTAATTGGGATTGCTACATGCATAATAAGTACAACAGTAATTGGGATTGTTACATGTATAATAAGTACAAGAGTATTTGCGATTGTTATATGTATAATAAGTACAACAGTAATTGGGATTGTTTCATGTATAATAAGTAGAACAGGAATTGGGATTGCTTCATGTATTATAAGTACAACAGTAATTGGGATTGTTTCATGTATATTATGCAGAACAGGAATTGGGATTGTTTCATGCATAATAAGTACAACAGTAATTGGGATTGTTACATGTATAATAAGTACAACAAGCATTGGGATTGTTACATGTATGATAAGTACAACAATAGTTGGGATTGTTTCATGGATGATAAGTACAACAAGAATTTGATTGTTACATGTATAATAAGTACAACAGTAAATGGGATTGTTACATGTATAATAAGTACAACAGTATTTGGGATTGCTACATATATAATAAATGCAACAGTAATTGAGATTGCTACATGTATAATAAGTACAACAGTAATTGGGATTGCTACATGGATAATAAGTACAACAGTAATTGGGATTGTTACATGTATAATAAGTACAACAGTATTTGCGATTGTTACATGTATAATAAGTACAACAGTAATTGTGATTGTTACATGTTTTATAAGTACAACAGTAATTGGGATTGTTACATGTATAATAAGTACAACCATATTTGGGATTGTTACATGTATAATAAGTACAACAGTAATATGGATTGTTACATGTATAATAAGTAAAACCATATTTGGGATTGGTACATGTATAATAAGTACAAAAGTAATTGGGATTGGTACATGTATAATAAATACAACATTATTAGAAATTGTTACATGTATAATAAATACAACTTTAATTGGGATTGTTGCATGTAAAATAAGTGCAACAGTAATTGGGATTGTTTCATGTATAATAAGTAGAACAGGAATTGGGATTGCTTCATGTATTATAAGTACAACAGTAATTGGGATTGTTACTTGTATTATAAGTACAACTGTAATTGGGATTGTTACATGTATAGTAAGTACAACAGTAATTGGGATTGTTTCATGTATAATAAGCAGAACAGTATTTGGGATTGCTTCATGTATAATAAGTACAACAGTAATTGGGATTGTTACATGTATAATAAGTACAACAAGAATTGGGATTGTTACATGTATGATAAGTACAACAATAGTTGGGATTGTTTCATGGATGATAAGTACAACAAGAATTTGATTGTTACATGTATAATAAGTACAACAGTAATTGGGATTGTTACATGTATAATAAGTACAACAGTATTTGGGATTGCTACATATATAATAAATGCAAGAGTAATTGGGATTGCTACATGTATAATAAGGACAACAGTAATTGGGATTGTTACATGTATAATAAGGACAACAGTAATTGGGATTGCTACATGCATAATAAGTACAACAGTAATTGAGATTGTTACATGTATAATAAGTACAACAGTATTTGCGATTGTTACATGTATAATAATACAACAGTAATTGGGATTGTTACATGTATAATAAGTACAACCATATTTGGGATTGTTACATGTATGATAAGTACAACAATAGTTGGGATTGTTTCATGGATGATAAGTACAACAAGAATTTGATTGTTACATGTATAATAAGTACAACAGTAATTGGGATTGTTGCTTGGATAATAAGTACAACGGTAATTGGGATGGTTTTATGTATGATAAGTACAACAGTAATTGGGATTGTTATATGTAGAATAAGTACAACAGTAATTGGGATTGTTACTTGTATAATAAGTACAACAGTAATTGGGATTGTTTCATGTATAATAAGCACAACAGTATTTGGGATTGTTTCATGCATAATAAGTACAACAGTAATTGGGATTGTTACATGTATAATAAGTACATCAGGAATTGGGATTGCTACATGTATAATAAGTACAACAGGAATTGGAATTGTTTCTAATAAAATAAGTACAACAGTATTTGGGATTTTTACATGTATAATAAGTACAACAGTAATTGGGATTGTTTCTAATACAATAAGCACAACAGTAATTCGGATTGTTTCATGTATAATAAGTACAACAGTAATTGGGACTTTTACTCTGATAATAAGTACAACAGTATTTCGGATGGTTTCATGGATGATAAGTACAACAGAAATTGGGATTGTTACATGTAGAATAAGTACAACAGTAATTGGGATTATTACTGGTATAATAAGTACAACAGTAATTTGAATTGCTACTATATAATAAGAACAACAGGAGTTAGGATTGTTTCATGTATGATAGGTACAAAAGTTATTGGGATTGTTACTTGTATAATAAGTACAACAGGAATTGGGATTGTTACATGTATAATAAGTACAAGAGGAAATGGAATTGTTTGGTGTATAATAAGTACAACAAGAATTGGAATTGTTTCTAATACAATTAGCACAACAGTAATTCGGATTGTTTCATGTATAATAAGTACAACAGTAATTGGGATTGCTTCATATATGATAAGTACAACAGTAATTGGGTTTGTTACATGTATGATCAGTACAACAATATTTGGGATTGTTTCATGAATGATAAGGATAACAAGAATTTGATTGTTACATGTATAATAAGTACAACAGTAATTGGGATTGTTTCATGTATAATAAGCACAACAATATTTGGATTGTTTCATGTATAATAAGTACAACAGTAATTGGGATTGTTACATGTATAATAAGTACAACAGTAATTGGGATTGTTTCTAATATAATAAGTACAACAGTAATCGGGATTGTTACATGTATAATAAGTACAACAGTATTTGGGATTGCTACATATATAATAAATGCAACAGTAATTGGGATTGCTACATGTATAATAAGCACAACAGTAATTCGAATTGTTTCATGTATAATAAGTACAACAGTATTTGGGATGGTTTCATGTATGATAAGTACAACAGTAATTGGGATTGTTACATGTATGATAAGTACAACAATATTTGGGATTGTTTCATGAATGATAAGGACAACAAGAATTTGATTGTTACATGTATAGTAAGTACAACAGTAATTGGGATTGTAACATCTATAATAAGTACAACAAGAATTGGGATTGTTTCTAATACAATAAGCACAACAGTAATTCGGATGGTTTCATGTATAATAAGTACAACAGTAATTGGGATTGCTTAATATATGATAAGTAGAACAGTAATTGGGATTGATTCGTGTATAATAAGTACAACAGGAATTGGGATTGTTTCTAATACAATAAGCACAACAGTAATTCGGATGGTTTCATGTATAATAAGTACAACAGTAATTGGGATTGCTTAATATATGATAAGTAGAACAGTAATTGGGATTGTTTCATGTATAATAAGTACAACAGTAATTGGGATTGCTTCATATATGATAAGTACAACATTAATTGGGTTTGTTACATGTATGATAAGTACAACAATATTTGGGATTGTTTCATGAATGATAAGTATAACAAGAATTTGATTGTTACATGTATAATAAGTACAACAGTAATTGGGATTGTTTCATGTATAATAAGCACAACAATATTTGGGATTGTTTCATGTATAATAAGTACAACAGTAATTGGGATTGGTAAATGTATAATAAGTACAACAGTAATTGGGATAGTTACATGTATAATAAGTACAACAGTAATTGGGATTGTTTCTAATATAATAAGTACAACAGTAATCGGGATTGTTACATGTATAATAAATGCAACAGTAATTGGGACTGCTACATGTATGATAAGTACAACAGTAATTGGGATTGTTACATGTATAATAAGTAAAATAGTATTTGGGATTGCTACATATATAATAAATGCAACAGTAATTGGGATTGCTACATGTATAATAAGTACAACAGTAATTGGTATTGCTACATGCATAATAAGTACAACAGTAATTGGGATTGTTACATGTATAATAAGTACAACAGTAATTGGGTTTGTTACATGTATGATAAGTACAACAATATTTGGGATTGTTTCATGAATGATAAGGACAACAATAATTTGATTGTTACATGTATAATAAGTACAACAGTAATTGGGATTGTTACTAGGATAATAAGTACAACAATATTTGGGATGGTTTCATGTATGATAAGTACAACAGTAATTGGGATTGTCACATGTAGAATAATTACAACAGTAATTGGGATTGTTTCATGTATCATAAGCACAACTATATTTGGGATTGTTTCATGTATAATAAGTACAACAGTAATTGGGATTGTTACATGTATAATAAGTACAACAGTAATTGGGGTTGTTGCTAATATAATAAGTACAACAGTTATCGGGATTGTTACATGTATAATAAGTACAACAGTATTTGGGATTGCTACATATATAATAAATGCAACAGTAATTGGGATTGCTACATGTATAAGAAGCACAACAGTAATTCGGATTGTTTCATTTATAATAAGTACAACAGTATTTGGGATGATTTCATGTATGATAAGTACAACAGTAATTGGGATTGTTACATGTATGATAAGTACAACAATATTTGGGATTGTTTCATGAATGATAAGAACAACAAGAATTTGATTGTTACATGTATAGTAAGTACAACAGTCATTGGGATTGTTACATGTATAATAAGTAAAACAAGAATTGGGATTGTTTCTAATACAATAAGCACAACAGTAATTCGGATTGTTTCATGTATAATAAGTACAACAGTAATTGGGATTGTTACATGTATAATAAGTACAACAGTAATTGGGATTGTTACATGTATAATAAGTACAACAGTAATTGGGATTGTTTCTAATATAATAAGTACAACAGTAATCGGGATTGCTACATGTATAATAATGCAACAGTAATTGGGATTGCTACATGTATGATAAGTACAACAGTAATTGGGATTGATACATGTATAATAAGTACAACAGTATTTGGGATTACTACATATATAATAAATGCAACAGTAATTGGGATTGTTACATGTATAATAAGTACAACAGTATTTGCGATTGTTACATGTATAATAAGTACAACCATATTTGGGATTGTTACATGTATAATAAGTACAACAGTAATATGGATTGTTGCATGTATAATAAGTACAACAGTAATTGGGATTGGTACATGTATAATAAGTACAAAAGTAATTGGGATTGGTACATGTATAATAAGTACAACAGTATTAGAAATTGTTACATGTATAATAAATACAACTTTAATTGGGATTGTTGCATGTAAAATAAGTGCAACAGTAATTAGGATTGTTTCATGTATAATAAGTAGAACAGGAATTGGGATTGTTTCTAATACAATAAGCACAACAGTAATTCGGATTGTTTCATGTATAATAAGTACAACAGTAATTGGGACTTTTTCTCTGATAATAAGTACAACAGTATTTGGGATGGTTTCATGGATGACAAGTACAACAGTAATTGGGATTGTTACATGTAGAATAAGTACAACAGTAATTGGGATTATTACTGGTATAATAAGTACAACAGTAATTTGAATTGCTACATGTATAATAAGTACAACAGGAGTTAGGATTGTTTCATGTATGATAGGTACAAAAGTTATTGGGATTGTTACTTGTATAATAAGTACAACTGGAATTGGGATTGTTACATTTATAATAAGTACAAGAGGAAATGGGATTGTTTCGTGTATAATAAGTACAACAGGAATTGGGATTGTTTCTAATACAATTAGCACAACAGTAATTCGGATTGTTTCATGTATAATAAGTACAACAGTAATTGGGATTGCTTCATATATGATAAGTGCAACAGTAATTGGGTTTGTTACATATATGATAAGTACAGCAATATTTGGGATTGTTTCATGAATGATAAGGACAACAAGAATTTGATTGTTACATGTATAATAAGTACAACAGTAATTGGGATTGTTACTTGGATAATAAGTACAACAGTATTTGGGATGGTTTCATGTATGATAAGTACAACAGTAATTGGGATTGTTACATGTAGAATAAGTACAACAGTAATTGGGATTGTTTCATGTATAATAAGCACAAAAATATGTGGGATTGTTTCATGTATAATAAGTACAACAGTAATTGGGATTGTTACATGTATAATAAGTACAACAGTAATTGGGATTGTTTCTAATATAATAAGTACAACAGTTATCGGGATTGTTACATGTATAATAAGAACAAGAGTATTTGGGATTGCAACATATATAATAAATGCAACAGTAATTGGGATTGCTACATGTATAATAAGCACAACAGTAATTCGGATTGCTTCATGTATTATAAGTACAACAGTATTTGGGATGGTTTCATGTATCATAAGGACAACAGTAATTGGGATTGTTACATGTATGATAAGTACAACAATATTTGGGATTGTTTCATGAATGATAAGGACAACAATAATTTGATTGTTACATGTATAGGAAGTACAACAGTAATTGGGATTGTTACATGTATAATAAGTACAAGAAGAATTGGGATTGTTTCTAATACAATAAGCACAACAGTAATTCGGATTGTTTCATGTATAATAAGTACAACAGTAATTGGGATTGTTACATGTATAATAAGTACAACAGTAATTGGGATTGTTACATGTATAATAAGTACAAAAGTAATTGGGATTGTTTCTAATATAATAAGTACAATAGTAATCGGGATTGTAACATGTATAATAAATGCAACAGTAATTGGGATTGCTACATGTATGATAAGTACAACAGTAATTGGGATTGTTACATGTATAATAAGTACAACAGTATTTGGGATTGCTACATATATAATAAATGCAACAGTAATTGGGATTGCTACATGTATAATAAGTACAACAGTAATTGGAATTGCTACATGCATAATAAGTACAACAGTAATTGGGATTGTTACATGTATAATAAGTACAACAGTATTTGCGATTGTTACATGTATAATAAGTACAACAGTAATTGGGATTGTTACATGTTTTATAAGTACAACAGTAATTGGGATTGTTACATATAGAATAAGTACAACTATATTTGGGATTGTTACATGTATAATAAGTACAACAGTAATATGGATTGTTGCATGTATAATAAGTACAACAGTACTTGGGATTGGTACATGTATAATAAGTACAAAAGTAATTGGGATTGGTACATCTATAATAAGTACAACAGTATTAGAAATTGTTACATGTATAATAAATACAACTTTAATTGGGATTGTTGCATGTAAAATAAGTGCAACAGTAATTCGGATTGTTTCATGTATAATAAGTAGAACAGTAATTGGGATTGTTTCATGTATAATAAGGAGAACAGCATTTGGGATTGTTTCATGTATAATAAGTACAACAGTAATTGGGATTGTTACATATATAATAAGTACAACAAGAATTGGGATTGTTACATGTATGATAAGTACAACAATAGTTGGGATTGTTTCATGGATGATAAGTACAACAAGAATTTGATTGTTACATGTATAATAAGTACAACAGTAATTGGGGTTGTTTCGTGTATAATAAGTACAACAGTAATTCGGATTGCTTCATGTATAATAAGTACAACAGTAATTGGGATTGTTTCATGTATGATAAGTACAACAGTAATTGAGATTGTTACATGTATAATAAGTACAAAAGTAATTGGGATTGTTACATGTATAATAAGCACAACAGTAATTCGGATTGTTTCATGTATAATAAGTAGAACAGTAATTGGGATTGTTTCATGTATAATAAGGAGAACAGCATTTGGGATTGTTTCATGTATAATAAGTACAACAGTAATTGGGATTGTTACATATATAATAAGTACAACAAGAATTGGGATTGTTACATGTATGATAAGTACAACAATAGTTGGGATTGTTTCATGGATGATAAGTACAACAAGAATTTGATTGTTACATGTATAATAAGTACAACAGTAATTGGGGTTGTTTCGTGTATAATAAGGAGAACAGCATTTGGGATTGTTTCATGTATAATAAGTACAACAGTAATTGGGATTGTTACATATATAATAAGTACAACAAGAATTGGGATTGTTACATGTATGATAAGTACAACAGTAATTGGGATTGTTACATGTATAATAAGTACAACCATATTTGGGATTGTTACATGTATGATAAGTACAACAATAGTTGGGATTGTTTCATGGATGATAAGTACAACAAGAATTTGATTGTTACATGTATAATAAGTACAACAGTAATTGGGGTTGTTTCGTGTATAATAAGTACAACAGTAATTCGGATTGCTTCATGTATAATAAGTACAACAGTAATTGGGATTGTTTCATGTATGATAAGTACAACAGTAATTGAGATTGTTACATGTATAATAAGTACAAAAGTAATTGGGATTGTTACATGTATAATAAGCACAACAGTAATTCGGATTGTTTCATGTATTATAAGTACAACAGTATTTGGGATGGTTTCATGTATCATAAGGACAACAGTAATTGGGATTGTTACATGTATGATAAGTACAACAATATTTGGGATTGTTTCATGAATGATAAGGACAACAATAATTTGATTGTTACATGTATAGGAAGTACAACAGTAATTGGGATTGTTACATGTATAATAAGTACAAGAAGAATTAGGATTGTTTCTAATACAATAAGCACAATAGTAATTCGGATTGTTTCATGTATAATAAGTACAACAGTAATTGGGATTGTTACATGTATAATAAGTACAACAGTAATTGGGATTGTTACATGTATAATAAGTACAAAAGAAATTGGGATTGTTTCTAATATAATAAGTACAATAGTAATCGGGATTGTTAAATGTATAATAAATGCAAACGTAATTGGGATTGCTACATGTATGATAAGTACAACAGTAATTGGGATTGTTACATGTATAATAAGTACAACAGTATTTGGGATTGCTACATATATAATAAATGCAACAGTAATTGGGATTGCTACATGTATAATAAGTACAACAGTAATTGGAATTGCTACATGCATAATAAGTACAACAGTAATTGGGATTGTTACATGTATAATAAGTCCAAAAGTAATTGGGATTGTTACATGTATGATAAGCACAACAGTAATTGGCATTGTTACATGTTTTATAAGTACAACAGTAATTGGGATTGTTACATGTATAATAAGTACAACAGTATTGGGATTGCTACATGCATAATAAGTACAACAGTAATTGGGATTGTTACATGTATAATAAGTACAACAGTATTTGCGATTGTTACATGTATAATAAGTACAACAGTAATTGGGATTGTTACATGTTTCATAAGTACAACAGTAATTGGGATTGTTACATGTATAATAAGTACAACCATATTTGGGATTGTTACATGTATAATAAGTACAACAGTAATATGGATTGTTGCATGTATAATAAGTACAACAGTAATTGGGATTGGTACATGTATAATAAGTACAAAAGTAATTGGGATTGGTACATGTATAATAAGTACAACAGTATTAGAAATTGTTACATGTATAATAAATACAACTTTAATTGGGATTGTTGCATGTAAAATAAGTGCAACAGTAATTGGGATTGTTTCATGTATAATAAGTAGAACAGGAATTGGGATTGCTTCATGTATTATAAGTACAACAGTAATTGGGATTGTTACTTGTATTATAAGTACAACTGTAATTGGGATTGTTACATGTATAATAAGTACAACAGTAATATGGATTGTTGCATGTATAATAAGTACAACAGTACTTGGGATTGGGACATGTATAATAAGTACAAAAGTAATTGGGATTGGTACATCTATAATAAGTACAACAGTATTAGAAATTGTTACATGTATAATAAATACAACTTTAATTGGGATTGTTGCATGTAAAATAAGTGCAACAGTAATTCGGATTGTTTCATGTATAATAAGTAGAACAGTAATTGGGATTGTTTCATGTATAATAAGGAGAACAGCATTTGGGATTGTTTCATGTATAATAAGTACAACAGTAATTGGGATTGTTACATTTATAATAAGTACAACAAGAATTGGGATTGTTACATGTATGATAAGTACAACAATAGTTGGGATTGTTTCATGGATGATAAGTACAACAAGAATTTGATTGTTACATGTATAATAAGTACAACAGTAATTGGGGTTGTTTCGTGTATAATAAGTACAACAGTAATTCGGATTGCTTCATGTATAATAAGTACAACAGTAATTGGGATTGTTACATGTATAATAAGTACAAAAGAAATTGGGATTGTTTCTAATATAATAAGTACAATAGTAATCGGGATTGTTAAATGTATAATAAATGCAACAGTAATTGGGATTGCTACATGTATGATAAGTACAACAGTAATTGGGATTGTTACATGTATAATAAGTACAACAGTATTTGGGATTGCTACATATATAATAAATGCAACAGTAATTGGGATTGCTACATGTATAATAAGTACAACAGTAATTGGAATTGCTACATGCATAATAAGTACAACAGTAATTGGGATTGTTACATGTATAATAAGTACAACAGTATTTGCGATTGTTACATGTATAATAAGCACAACAGTAATTGGGATTGTTACATGTTTTATAAGTACAACAGTAATTGGGATTGTTACATGTAGAATAAGTACAACTATATTTGGGATTGTTACATGTATAATAAGTACAACAGTAATATGGATTGTTGCATGTATAATAAGTACAACAGTACTTGGGATTGGTACATGTATAATAAGTACAAAAGTAATTGGGATTGGTACATCTATAATAAGTACAACAGTATTAGAAATTGTTACATGTATAATAAATACAACTTTAATTGGGATTGTTGCATGTAAAATAAGTGCAACAGTAATTGGGATTGTTTCATGTATAATAAGTAGAACAGTAATTGGGATTGTTTCATGTATAATAAGGAGAACAGCATTTGGGATTGTTTCATGTATAATAAGTACAACAGTAATTGGGATTGTTACATATATAATAAGTACAACAAGAATTGGGATTGTTACATGTATGATAAGTACAACAATAGTTGGGATTGTTTCATGGATGATAAGTACAACAAGAATTTGATTGCTACATGTATAATAAGTACAACAGTAATTGGGGTTGTTTCGTGTATAATAAGTACAACAGTAATTCGGATTGCTTCATGTATAATAAGTACAACAGTAATTGGGATTGTTTCATGTATGATAAGTACAACAGTAATTGGGATTGTTACATGTATAATAAGTCCAAAAGTAATTGGGATTGTTACATGTATGATAAGCACAACAGTAATTGGCATTGTTACATGTTTTATAAGTACAAGAGTAATTGGGATTGTTACATGTATAATAAGTACAACAGTATTGGGATTGCTACATGCATAATAAGTACAACAGTAATTGGGATTGTTACATGTATAATAAGTACAACAGTATTTGCGATTGTTACATGTATAATAAGTACAACAGTAATTGGGATTGTTACATGTTTCATAAGTACAACAGTAATTGGGATTGTTACATGTATAATAAGTACAACCATATTTGGGATTGTTACATGTATAATAAGTACAACAGTAATATGGATTGTTGCATGTATAATAAGTACAACAGTAATTGGGATTGGTACATGTATAATAAGTACAAAAGTAATTGGGATTGGTACATGTATAATAAGTACAACAGTATTAGAAATTGTTACATGTATAATAAATACAACTTTAATTGGGATTGTTGCATGTAAAATAAGTGCAACAGTAATTGGGATTGTTTCATGTATAATAAGTAGAACAGGAATTGGGATTGCTTCATGTATTATAAGTACAACAGTAATTGGGATTGTTACTTGTATTATAAGTACAACTGTAATTGGGATTGTTACATGTATAATAAGTACAACAGTAATATGGATTGTTGCATGTATAATAAGCACAACAGTACTTGGGATTGGGACATGTATAATAAGTACAAAAGTAATTGGGATTGGTACATCTATAATAAGTACAACAGTATTAGAAATTGTTACATGTATAATAAATACAACTTTAATTGGGATTGTTGCATGTAAAATAAGTGCAACAGTAATTCGGATTGTTTCATGTATAATAAGTAGAACAGTAATTGGGATTGTTTCATGTATAATAAGGAGAACAGCATTTGGGATTGTTTCATGTATAATAAGTACAATAGTAATCGGGATTGTTAAATGTATAATAAATGCAACAGTAATTGGGATTGCTACATGTATGATAAGTACAACAGTAATTGGGATTGTTACATGTATAATAAGTACAACAGTATTTGGGATTGCTACATATATAATAAATGCAACAGTAATTGGGATTGCTACATGTATAATAAGTACAACAGTAATTGGAATTGCTACATGCATAATAAGTACAACAGTAATTGGGATTGTTACATGTATAATAAGTACAACAGTATTTGCGATTGTTACATGTATAATAAGCACAACAGTAATTGGGATTGTTACATGTTTTATAAGTACAACAGTAATTGGGATTGTTACATGTAGAATAAGTACAACTATATTTGGGATTGTTACATGTATAATAAGTACAACAGTAATATGGATTGTTGCATGTATAATAAGTACAACAGTACTTGGGATTGGTACATGTATAATAAGTACAAAAGTAATTGGGATTGGTACATCTATAATAAGTACAACAGTATTAGAAATTGTTACATGTATAATAAATACAACTTTAATTGGGATTGTTGCATGTAAAATAAGTGCAACAGTAATTGGGATTGTTTCATGTATAATAAGTAGAACAGTAATTGGGATTGTTTCATGTATAATAAGGAGAACAGCATTTGGGATTGTTTCATGTATAATAAGTACAACAGTAATTGGGATTGTTACATATATAATAAGTACAACAAGAATTGGGATTGTTACATGTATGATAAGTACAACAATAGTTGGGATTGTTTCATGGATGATAAGTACAACAAGAATTTGATTGCTACATGTATAATAAGTACAACAGTAATTGGGGTTGTTTCGTGTATAATAAGTACAACAGTAATTCGGATTGCTTCATGTATAATAAGTACAACAGTAATTGGGATTGTTTCATGTATGATAAGTACAACAGTAATTGGGATTGTTACATGTATAATAAGTCCAAAAGTAATTGGGATTGTTACATGTATGATAAGCACAACAGTAATTGGCATTGTTACATGTTTTATAAGTACAAGAGTAATTGGGATTGTTACATGTATAATAAGTACAACAGTATTGGGATTGCTACATGCATAATAAGTACAACAGTAATTGGGATTGTTACATGTATAATAAGTACAACAGTATTTGCGATTGTTACATGTATAATAAGTACAACAGTAATTGGGATTGTTACATGTTTCATAAGTACAACAGTAATTGGGATTGTTACATGTATAATAAGTACAACCATATTTGGGATTGTTACATGTATAATAAGTACAACAGTAATATGGATTGTTGCATGTATAATAAGTACAACAGTAATTGGGATTGGTACATGTATAATAAGTACAAAAGTAATTGGGATTGGTACATGTATAATAAGTACAACAGTATTAGAAATTGTTACATGTATAATAAATACAACTTTAATTGGGATTGTTGCATGTAAAATAAGTGCAACAGTAATTGGGATTGTTTCATGTATAATAAGTAGAACAGGAATTGGGATTGCTTCATGTATTATAAGTACAACAGTAATTGGGATTGTTACTTGTATTATAAGTACAACTGTAATTGGGATTGTTACATGTATAATAAGTACAACAGTAATATGGATTGTTGCATGTATAATAAGCACAACAGTACTTGGGATTGGGACATGTATAATAAGTACAAAAGTAATTGGGATTGGTACATCTATAATAAGTACAACAGTATTAGAAATTGTTACATGTATAATAAATACAACTTTAATTGGGATTGTTGCATGTAAAATAAGTGCAACAGTAATTCGGATTGTTTCATGTATAATAAGTAGAACAGTAATTGGGATTGTTTCATGTATAATAAGGAGAACAGCATTTGGGATTGTTTCATGTATAATAAGTACAACAGTAATTGGGATTGTTACATTTATAATAAGTACAACAAGAATTGGGATTGTTACATGTATGATAAGTACAACAATAGTTGGGATTGTTTCATGGATGATAAGTACAACAAGAATTTGATTGTTACATGTATAATAAGTACAACAGTAATTGGGGTTGTTTCGTGTATAATAAGTACAACAGTAATTCGGATTGCTTCATGTATAATAAGTACAACAGTAATTGGGATTGTTACATGTATAATAAGTACAAAAGAAATTGGGATTGTTTCTAATATAATAAGTACAATAGTAATCGGGATTGTTAAATGTATAATAAATGCAACAGTAATTGGGATTGCTACATGTATGATAAGTACAACAGTAATTGGGATTGTTACATGTATAATAAGTACAACAGTATTTGGGATTGCTACATATATAATAAATGCAACAGTAATTGGGATTGCTACATGTATAATAAGTACAACAGTAATTGGAATTGCTACATGCATAATAAGTACAACAGTAATTGGGATTGTTACATGTATAATAAGTACAACAGTATTTGCGATTGTTACATGTATAATAAGCACAACAGTAATTGGGATTGTTACATGTTTTATAAGTACAACAGTAATTGGGATTGTTACATGTAGAATAAGTACAACTATATTTGGGATTGTTACATGTATAATAAGTACAACAGTAATATGGATTGTTGCATGTATAATAAGTACAACAGTACTTGGGATTGGTACATGTATAATAAGTACAAAAGTAATTGGGATTGGTACATCTATAATAAGTACAACAGTATTAGAAATTGTTACATGTATAATAAATACAACTTTAATTGGGGTTGTTTCGTGTATAATAAGTACAACAGTAATTCGGATTGCTTCATGTATAATAAGTACAACAGTAATTGGGATTGTTTCGTGTATAATAAGTACAACAGTAATTCGGATTGCTTCATGTATAATAAGTACAACAGTAATTGGGATTGTTTCATGTATGATAAGTACAACAGTAATTGAGATTGTTACATGTATAATAAGTACAAAAGTAATTGGGATTGTTACATGTATAATAAGCACAACAGTAATTCGGATTGTTTCATGTATTATAAGTACAACAGTATTTGGGATGGTTTCATGTATCATAAGGACAACAGTAATTGGGATTGTTACATGTATGATAAGTACAACAATATTTGGGATTGTTTCATGAATGATAAGGACAACAATAATTTGATTGTTACATGTATAGGAAGTACAACAGTAATTGGGATTGTTACATGTATAATAAGTACAAGAAGAATTGGGATTGTTTCTAATACAATAAGCACAACAGTAATTCGGATTGTTTCATGTATAATAAGTACAACAGTAATTGGGATTGTTACATGTATAATAAGTACAACAGTAATTGGGATTGTTACATGTATAATAAGTACAAAAGAAATTGGGATTGTTTCTAATATAATAAGTACAATAGTAATCGGGATTGTTAAATGTATAATAAATGCAAACGTAATTGGGATTGCTACATGTATGATAAGTACAACAGTAATTGGGATTGTTACATGTATAATAAGTACAACAGTATTTGGGATTGCTACATATATAATAAATGCAACAGTAATTGGGATTGCTACATGTATAATAAGTACAACAGTAATTGGAATTGCTACATGCATAATAAGTACAACAGTAATTGGGATTGTTACATGTATAATAAGTCCAAAAGTAATTGGGATTGTTACATGTATGATAAGCACAACAGTAATTGGCATTGTTACATGTTTTATAAGTACAACAGTAATTGGGATTGTTACATGTATAATAAGTACAACAGTATTGGGATTGCTACATGCATAATAAATACAACTTTAATTGGGATTGTTGCATGTAAAATAAGTGCAACAGTAATTCGGATTGTTTCATGTATAATAAGTAGAACAGTAATTGGGATTGTTTCATGTATAATAAGGAGAACAGCATTTGGGATTGTTTCATGTATAATAAGTACAACAGTAATTGGGATTGTTACATATATAATAAGTACAACAAGAATTGGGATTGTTACATGTATGATAAGTACAACAATAGTTGGGATTGTTTCATGGATGATAAGTACAACAAGAATTTGATTGTTACATGTATAATAAGTACAACAGTAATTGGGGTTGTTTCGTGTATAATAAGTACAACTATATTTGGGATTGTTACATGTATAATAAGTACAACAGTAATATGGATTGTTGCATGTATAATAAGTACAACAGTACTTGGGATTGGTACATGTATAATAAGTACAAAAGTAATTGGGATTGGTACATCTATAATAAGTACAACAGTATTAGAAATTGTTACATGTATAATAAATACAACTTTAATTGGGATTGTTGCATGTAAAATAAGTGCAACAGTAATTGGGATTGTTTCATGTATAATAAGTAGAACAGTAATTGGGATTGTTTGATGTATAATAAGGAGAACAGCATTTGGGATTGTTTCATGTATAATAAGTACAACAGTAATTGGGATTGTTACATATATAATAAGTACAACAAGAATTGGGATTGTTACATGTATGATAAGTACAACAATAGTTGGGATTGTTTCATGGATGATAAGTACAACAAGAATTTGATTGTTACATGTATAATAAGTACAACAGTAATTGGGGTTGTTTCGTGTATAATAAGTACAACAGTAATTCGGATTGCTTCATGTATAATAAGTACAACAGTAATTGGGATTGTTTCATGTATGATAAGTACAACAGTAATTGGGATTGTTACATGTATAATAAGTCCAAAAGTAATTGGGATTGTTACATGTATGATAAGCACAACAGTAATTGGCATTGTTACATGTTTTATTAGTACAACAGTAATTGGGATTGTTACATGTATAATAAGTACAACAGTATTGGGATTGCTACATGCATAATAAGTACAACAGTAATTGGGATTGTTACATGTATAATAAGTACAACAGTATTTGCGATTGTTACATGTATAATAAGTACAACAGTAATTGGGATTGTTACATGTTTCATAAGTACAACAGTAATTGGGATTGTTACATGTATAATAAGTACAACCATATTTGGGATTGTTACATGTATAATAAGTACAACAGTAATATGGATTGTTGCATGTATAATAAGTACAACAGTAATTGGGATTGGTACATGTATAATAAGTACAAAAGTAATTGGGATTGGTACATGTATAATAAGTACAACAGTATTAGAAATTGTTACATGTATAATAAATACAACTTTAATTGGGATTGTTGCATGTAAAATAAGTGCAACAGTAATTGGGATTGTTTCATGTATAATAAGTAGAACAGGAATTGGGATTGCTTCATGTATTATAAGTACAACAGTAATTGGGATTGTTACTTGTATTATAAGTACAACTGTAATTGGGATTGTTACATGTATAATAAGTACAACAGTAATATGGATTGTTGCATGTATAATAAGCACAACAGTACTTGGGATTGGGACATGTATAATAAGTACAAAAGTAATTGGGATTGGTACATCTATAATAAGTACAACAGTATTAGAAATTGTTACATGTATAATAAATACAACTTTAATTGGGATTGTTGCATGTAAAATAAGTGCAACAGTAATTCGGATTGTTTCATGTATAATAAGTAGAACAGTAATTGGGATTGTTTCATGTATAATAAGGAGAACAGCATTTGGGATTGTTTCATGTATAATAAGTACAACAGTAATTGGGATTGTTACATTTATAATAAGTACAACAAGAATTGGGATTGTTACATGTATGATAAGTACAACAATAGTTGGGATTGTTTCATGGATGATAAGTACAACAAGAATTTGATTGTTACATGTATAATAAGTACAACAGTAATTGGGGTTGTTTCGTGTGTAATAAGTACAACAGTAATTCGGATTGCTTCATGTATAATAAGTACAACAGTAATTGGGATTGTTACATGTATAATAAGTACAAAAGAAATTGGGATTGTTTCTAATATAATAAGTACAATAGTAATCGGGATTGTTAAATGTATAATAAATGCAACAGTAATTGGGATTGCTACATGTATGATAAGTACAACAGTAATTGGGATTGTTACATGTATAATAAGTACAACAGTATTTGGGATTGCTACATATATAATAAATGCAACAGTAATTGGGATTGCTACATGTATAATAAGTACAACAGTAATTGGAATTGCTACATGCATAATAAGTACAACAGTAATTGGGATTGTTACATGTATAATAAGTACAACAGTATTTGCGATTGTTACATGTATAATAAGCACAACAGTAATTGGGATTGTTACATGTTTTATAAGTACAACAGTAATTGGGATTGTTACATGTAGAATAAGTACAACTATATTTGGGATTGTTACATGTATAATAAGTACAACAGTAATATGGATTGTTGCATGTATAATAAGTACAACAGTACTTGGGATTGGTACATGTATAATAAGTACAAAAGTAATTGGGATTGGTACATCTATAATAAGTACAACAGTATTAGAAATTGTTACATGTATAATAAATACAACTTTAATTGGGATTGTTGCATGTAAAATAAGTGCAACAGTAATTGGGATTGTTTCATGTATAATAAGTAGAACAGTAATTGGGATTGTTTCATGTATAATAAGGAGAACAGCATTTGGGATTGTTTCATGTATAATAAGTACAACAGTAATTGGGATTGTTACATATATAATAAGTACAACAAGAATTGGGATTGTTACATGTATGATAAGTACAACAATAGTTGGGATTGTTTCATGGATGATAAGTACAACAAGAATTTGATTGTTACATGTATAATAAGTACAACAGTAATTGGGGTTGTTTCGTGTATAATAAGTACAACAGTAATTCGGATTGCTTCATGTATAATAAGTACAACAGTAATTGGGATTGTTTCATGTATGATAAGTACAACAGTAATTGGGATTGTTACATGTATAATAAGTCCAAAAGTAATTGGGATTGTTACATGTATGATAAGCACAACAGTAATTGGCATTGTTACATGTTTTATAAGTACAAGAGTAATTGGGATTGTTACATGTATAATAAGTACAACAGTATTGGGATTGCTACATGCATAATAAGTACAACAGTAATTGGGATTGTTACATGTATAATAAGTACAACAGTATTTGCGATTGTTACATGTATAATAAGTACAACAGTAATTGGGATTGTTACATGTTTCATAAGTACAACAGTAATTGGGATTGTTACATGTATAATAAGTACAACCATATTTGGGATTGTTACATGTATAATAAGTACAACAGTAATATGGATTGTTGCATGTATAATAAGTACAACAGTAATTGGGATTGGTACATGTATAATAAGTACAAAAGTAATTGGGATTGGTACATGTATAATAAGTACAACAGTATTAGAAATTGTTACATGTATAATAAATACAACTTTAATTGGGATTGTTGCATGTAAAATAAGTGCAACAGTAATTGGGATTGTTTCATGTATAATAAGTAGAACAGGAATTGGGATTGCTTCATGTATTATAAGTACAACAGTAATTGGGATTGTTACTTGTATTATAAGTACAACTGTAATTGGGATTGTTACATGTATAATAAGTACAACAGTAATATGGATTGTTGCATGTATAATAAGTACAACAGTACTTGGGATTGGTACATGTATAATAAGTACAAAAGTAATTGGGATTGGTACATCTATAATAAGTACAACAGTATTAGAAATTGTTACATGTATAATAAATACAACTTTAATTGGGATTGTTGCATGTAAAATAAGTGCAACAGTAATTCGGATTGTTTCATGTATAATAAGTAGAACAGTAATTGGGATTGTTTCATGTATAATAAGGAGAACAGCATTTGGGATTGTTTCATGTATAATAAGTACAACAGTAATTGGGATTGTTACATATATAATAAGTACAACAAGAATTGGGATTGTTACATGTATGATAAGTACAACAATAGTTGGGATTGTTTCATGGATGATAAGTACAACAAGAATTTGATTGTTACATGTATAATAAGTACAACAGTAATTGGGGTTGTTTCGTGTATAATAAGTACAACAGTAATTCGGATTGCTTCATGTATAATAAGTACAACAGTAATTGGGATTGTTTCATGTATGATAAGTACAACAGTAATTGAGATTGTTACATGTATAATAAGTACAAAAGTAATTGGGATTGTTACATGTATAATAAGCACAACAGTAATTCGGATTGTTTCATGTATTATAAGTACAACAGTATTTGGGATGGTTTCATGTATCATAAGGACAACAGTAATTGGGATTGTTACATGTATGATAAGTACAACAATATTTGGGATTGTTTCATGAATGATAAGGACAACAATAATTTGATTGTTACATGTATAGGAAGTACAACAGTAATTGGGATTGTTACATGTATAATAAGTACAAGAAGAATTGGGATTGTTTCTAATACAATAAGCACAACAGTAATTCGGATTGTTTCATGTATAATAAGTACAACAGTAATTGGGATTGTTACATGTATAATAAGTACAACAGTAATTGGGATTGTTACATGTATAATAAGTACAAAAGAAATTGGGATTGTTTCTAATATAATAAGTACAATAGTAATCGGGATTGTTAAATGTATAATAAATGCAAACGTAATTGGGATTGCTACATGTATGATAAGTACAACAGTAATTGGGATTGTTACATGTATAATAAGTACAACAGTATTTGGGATTGCTACATATATAATAAATGCAACAGTAATTGGGATTGCTACATGTATAATAAGTACAACAGTAATTGGAATTGCTACATGCATAATAAGTACATCAGTAATTGGGATTGTTACATGTATAATAAGTCCAAAAGTAATTGGGATTGTTACATGTATGATAAGCACAACAGTAATTGGCATTGTTACATGTTTTATAAGTACAACAGTAATTGGGATTGTTACATGTATAATAAGTACAACAGTATTGGGATTGCTACATGCATAATAAGTACAACAGTAATTGGGATTGTTACATGTATAATAAGTACAACAGTATTTGCGATTGTTACATGTATAATAAGTACAACAGTAATTGGGATTGTTACATGTTTCATAAGTACAACAGTAATTGGGATTGTTACATGTATAATAAGTACAACCATATTTGGGATTGTTACATGTATAATAAGTACAACAGTAATATGGATTGTTGCATGTATAATAAGTACAACAGTAATTGGGATTGGTACATGTATAATAAGTACAAAAGTAATTGGGATTGGTACATGTATAATAAGTACAACAGTATTAGAAATTGTTACATGTATAATAAATACAACTTTAATTGGGATTGTTGCATGTAAAATAAGTGCAACAGTAATTGGGATTGTTTCATGTATAATAAGTAGAACAGGAATTGGGATTGCTTCATGTATTATAAGTACAACAGTAATTGGGATTGTTACTTGTATTATAAGTACAACTGTAATTGGGATTGTTACATATATAATAAGTACAACAGTAATTGGGATTGTTTCATGTATGATAAGTACAACAGTAATTGAGATTGTTACATGTATAATAAGTACAAAAGTAATTGGGATTGTTACATGTATAATAAGCACAACAGTAATTCGGATTGTTTCATGTATTATAAGTACAACAGTATTTGGGATGGTTTCATGTATCATAAGGACAACAGTAATTGGGATTGTTACATGTATGATAAGGACAACAAGAATTTGATTGTTACATGTATAGGAAGTACAACAGTAATTGGGATTGTTACATGTATAATAAGTACAAAAGAAATTGGGATTGTTTCTAATATAATAAGTACAATAGTAATCGGGATTGTTAAATGTATAATGAATGCAACAATAATTGGGATTGCTACATGTATGATAAGTACAACAGTAATTGGGATTGTTACATGTATAATAAGTACAACAATATTTGGGATTGCTACATATATAATAAATGCAACAGTCATTGGGATTGCTACATGTATAATAAGTACAACAGTAATTGGAATTGCTACATGCATAATAAGTACAACAGTAATTGAGATTGTTACATGTATAATAAGTACAACAGTATTTGCGATTGTTACATGTATAATAAGCACAACAGTAATTGGGATTGTTACATGTTTTATAAGTACAACAGTAATTGGGATTGTTACATGTAGAATAAGTACAACTATATTTGGGATTGTTACATGTATAATAAGTACAACAGTAATATGGATTGTTGCATGTATAATAAGTACAACAGTACTTGGGATTGGTACATGTATAATAAGTACAAAAGTAATTGGGATTGGTACATCTATAATAAGTACAACAGTATTAGAAATTGTTATATGTATAATAAATACAACTTTAATTGGGATTGTTGCATGTAAAATAAGTGCAACAGTAATTGGGATTGTTTCATGTATAATAAGTAGAACAGTAATTGGGATTGTTTCATGTATAATAAGGAGAACAGCATTTGGGATTGTTTCATGTATAATAAGTACAACAGTAATTGGGATTGTTACATATATAATAAGTACAACAAGAATTGGGATTGTTACATGTATGATAAGTACAACAATAGTTGGGATTGTTTCATGGATGATAAGTACAACAAGAATTTGATTGTTACATGTATAATAAGTACAACAGTAATTGGGGTTGTTTCGTGTATAATAAGTACAACAGTAATTCGGATTGCTTCATGTATAATAAGTACAACAGTAATTGAAATTGTTTCATGTATGATAAGTACAACAGTAATTGGGATTGTTACATGTATAATAAGTCCAAAAGTAATTGGGATTGTTACATGTATGATAAGCACAACAGTAATTGGCATTGTTACATGTTTTATAAGTACAACAGTAATTGGGATTGTTACATGTATAATAAGTACAACAGTATTGGGATTGCTACATGCATAATAAGTACAACAGTAATTGGGATTGTTACATGTATAATAAGTACAACAGTATTTGCGATTGTTACATGTATAATAAGTACAACAGTAATTGGGATTGTTACATGTTTCATAAGTACAACAGTAATTGGGATTGTTACATGTATAATAAGTACAACCATATTTGGGATTGTTACATGTATAATAAGTACAACAGTAATATGGATTGTTGCATGTATAATAAGTACAACAGTAATTGGGATTGGTACATGTATAATAAGTACAAAAGTAATTGGGATTGGTACATGTATAATAAGTACAACAGTATTAGAAATTGTTACATGTATAATAAATACAACTTTAATTGGGATTGTTGCATGTAAAATAAGTGCAACAGTAATTGTGATTGTTTCATGTATAATAAGTAGAACAGGAATTGGGATTGCTTCATGTATTATAAGTACAACAGTAATTGGGATTGTTACTTGTATTATAAGTACAACTGTAATTGGGATTGTTATATGTATAATAAGTACAACAGTAATTGGGATTGTTTCATGTATAATAAGCATAATAGTATTTGGGATTGTTTCATGTATAATAAGTACAACAGTAATTGGGATTCTTACATATATAATAAGTACAACAAGAATTGGGATTGTTACATGTATGATAAGTACAACAATAGTTGGGATTGTTTCATGAATGATAAGTACAACAAGAATTTGATTGTTACATGTATAATAAGTACAACAGTAATTGGGATTGTTTCGTGTATAATAAGTACAACAGTAATTGGGATTGCTTCATGTATAATAAGTACAATAGTAATTGGGATTGTTTCTAATATAATAAGTACAACAGTAATCGGTATTGTTACATGTATAATAAATGCAACAGTAATTGGGATTGCTACATGTATGATAAGTACAACAGTAATTGGGATTGTTACATGTATAATAAGTACAACAGTATTTGGGATTGCTACATATATAATAAATGCAACAGTAATTGGGATTGCTACATGTATAATAAGTACAACAGTAACTGGAATTGCTACATGCATAATAAGTACAACAGTAATTGGGATTGTTACATGTATAATAAGTACAACAGTATTTGCGATTGTTACATGTATAATAAGTACAACAGTAATTGGGATTGTTACATGTTTTATAAGTACAACAGTAATTGGGATTGTTTCATGTATAATAAGGAGAACAGTATTTGGGATTGTTTCATGTATAATAAGTACAACAGTAATTGGGATTTTTACATATATAATAAGTACAACAAGAATTGGGATTGCTACATGTATGATAAGTACAACAATAGTTGGGATTTTTTCATGGATGATAAGTACAACAAGAATTTGATTGTTACCTGTATAATAAGTACAACAGTAATTGGGGTTGTTTCGTGTATAATAAGTACAACAGTAATTCGGATTGCTTCATGTATAATAAGTACAACAGTAATTGGGTTTGTTACGTGTAGAATAAGTGCAACAGTAATTGGGATTGTTACATGTATAATAAGTACAACAGTAATTGGGATTGTTACATGTATGATAAGCACAACAGTAATTGGCATTGTTACATGTTTTATAAGTACAACAGTAATTGGGATTGTTACAAGTATAATAAGTACAACAGTATTGGGATTGCTACATGCATAATAAGTACAACAGTAATTGGGATTGTTACATGTATAATAAGTACAACAGTATTTGCGATTGTTACATGTATAATAAGTACAACAGTAATTGGGATTGTTACATGTTTTATAAGTACAACAGTAATTGGGATTGTTACATGTATAATAAGTACAACCATATTTGGGATTGTTACATGTATAATAAGTACAACAGTAATTGGGATTGCTTCATGTATAATAAGTACAATAGTAATTGGGATTTTTTCTAATATAATAAGTACAACAGAAATCGGTATTGTTACATGTATAATAAATGCAACAGTAATTGGGATTGCTACATGTATGATAAGTACAACAGTAATTGGGATTGTTACATGTATAATAAGTACAACAGTATTTGGGATTGCTACATATATAATAAATGCAACAGTAATTGGGATTGCTACATGTATAATAAGTACAACAGTAACTGGAATTGCTACATGCATAATAAGTACAACAGTAATTGGGATTGTTACATGTATAATAAGTACAACAGTATTTGCGATTGTTACATGTATAATAAGTACAACAGTAATTGGGATTGTTACATGTTTTATAAGTACAACAGTACTTGGGATTGTTACATGTAGAATAAGTACAACTATATTTGGGATTGTTACATGTATAATAAGTACAACAGTAATATGGATTGTTGCATGTATAATAAGTACAACAGTACTTGGGATTGGTACATGTATAATAAGTACAAAAGTAATTGGGATTGGTACATGTATAATAAGTACAACAGTAATTGGGATTGTTACATGTTTTATAAGTACAACAGTAATTGGGATTGTTACATGTATAATAAGTACAACCATATTTGGGATTGTTACATGTATAATAAGTACAACAGTAATATGGATTGTTGCATGTATAATTAGTACAACAGTAATTGGGATTGCTACATGTATGATAAGTACAACAGTAATTGGGATTGTTACATGTATAATAAGTACAACATTATTTGGGATTGCTACATATATAATAAATGCAACAGTAATTGTGATTGTTTCATGTATAATAAGTAGAACAGGAATTGGGATTGCTTCATGTATTATAAGTACAACAGTAATTGGGATTGTTACTTGTATTATAAGTACAACTGTAATTGGGATTGTTATATGTATAATAAGTACAACAGTAATTGGGATTGTTTCATGTATAATAAGCATAATAGTATTTGGGATTGTTTCATGTATAATAAGTACAACAGTAATTGGGATTCTTACATATATAATAAGTACAACAAGAATTGGGATTGTTACATGTATGATAAGTACAACAATAGTTGGGATTGTTTCATGAATGATAAGTACAACAAGAATTTGATTGTTACATGTATAATAAGTACAACAGTAATTGGGATTGTTTCGTGTATAATAAGTACAACAGTAATTGGGATTGCTTCATGTATAATAAGTACAATAGTAATTGGGATTGTTTCTAATATAATAAGTACAACAGTAATCGGTATTGTTACATGTATAATAAATGCAACAGTAATTGGGATTGCTACATGTATGATAAGTACAACAGTAATTGGGATTGTTACATGTATAATAAGTACAACAGTATTTGGGATTGCTACATATATAATAAATGCAACAGTAATTGGGATTGCTACATGTATAATAAGTACAACTGTAACTGGAATTGCTACATGCATAATAAGTACAACAGTAATTGGGATTGTTACATGTATAATAAGTACAACAGTATTTGCGATTGTTACATGTATAATAAGTACAACAGTAATTGGGATTGTTACATGTTTTATAAGTACAACAGTACTTGGGATTGTTACATGTAGAATAAGTACAACTATATTTGGGATTGTTACATGTATAATAAGTACAACAGTAATATGGATTGTTGCATGTATAATAAGTACAACAGTACTTGGGATTGGTAGATGTATAATAAGTACAAAAGTAATTGGGATTGGTACATCTATTATAAGTACAACAGTATTAGAAATTGTTACATGTATAATAAATACAACTTTAATTGGGATTGTTGCCTGTAAAATAAGTGCAACAGTAATTGGGATTTTTTCATGTATAATAAGTAGAACAGGAATTGGGATTGCTTCATGTATTATAAGTAAAACAGTAATTGGGATTGTTACTTGTATTATAAGTACAACTGTAATTGGGATTATTACATGTATAATAAGTACAACAGTAATTGGGATTGTTTCATGTATAATAAGGAGAACAGTATTTGGGATTGTTTCATGTATGATAAGTACAACAATAGTTGGGATTTTTTCATGGATGATAAGTACAACAAGAATTTGATTGTTACCTGTATAATAAGTACAACAGTAATTGGGGTTGTTTCGTGTATAATAAGTACAACAGTAATTCGGATTGCTTCATGTATAATAAGTACAACAGTAATTGGGTTTGTTACGTGTAGAATAAGTGCAACAGTAATTGGGATTGTTACATGTATAATAAGTACAACAGTAATTGGGATTGTTACATGTATGATAAGCACAACAGTAATTGGCATTGTTACATGTTTTATAAGTACAACAGTAATTGGGATTGTTACAAGTATAATAAGTACAACAGTATTGGGATTGCTACATGCATAATAAGTACAACAGTAATTGGGATTGTTACATGTATAATAAGTACAACAGTATTTGCGATTGTTACATGTATAATAAGTACAACAGTAATTGGGATTGTTACATGTTTTATAAGTACAACAGTAATTGGGATTGTTACATGTATAATAAGTACAACCATATTTGGGATTGTTACATGTATAATAAGTACAACAGTAATTGGGATTGCTTCATGTATAATAAGTACAATAGTAATTGGGATTTTTTCTAATATAATAAGTACAACAGTAATCGGTATTGTTACATGTATAATAAATGCAACAGTAATTGGGATTGCTACATGTATGATAAGTACAACAGTAATTGGGATTGTTACATGTATAATAAGTACAACAGTATTTGGGATTGCTACATATATAATAAATGCAACAGTAATTGGGATTGCTACATGTATAATAAGTACAACAGTAACTGGAATTGCTACATGCATAATAAGTACAACAGTAATTGGGATTGTTACATGTATAATAAGTACAACAGTATTTGCGATTGTTACATGTATAATAAGTACAACAGTAATTGGGATTGTTACATGTTTTATAAGTACAACAGTACTTGGGATTGTTACATGTAGAATAAGTACAACTATATTTGGGATTGTTACATGTATAATAAGTACAACAGTAATATGGATTGTTGCATGTATAATAAGTACAACAGTACTTGGGATTGGTACATGTATAATAAGTACAAAAGTAATTGGGATTGGTACATGTATAATAAGTACAACAGTAATTGGGATTGTTACATGTTTTATAAGTACAACAGTAATTGGGATTGTTACATGTATAATAAGTACAACCATATTTGGGATTGTTACATGTATAATAAGTACAACAGTAATATGGATTGTTGCATGTATAATTAGTACAACAGTAATTGGGATTGCTACATGTATGATAAGTACAACAGTAATTGGGATTGTTACATGTATAATAAGTACAACATTATTTGGGATTGCTACATATATAATAAATGCAACAGTAATTGGGATTGCTACATGTATAATAAGTACAACAGTAATTGGGATTGTTTCATGTATGATAAGTACAACAGTAATTGGGATTGTTACATGTATAATAAGTCCAAAAGTAATTGGGATTGTTACATGTATGATAAGCACAACAGTAATTGGCATTGTTACATGTTTTATAAGTACAACAGTAATTGGGATTGTTACATGTATAATAAGTACAACAGTATTGGGATTGCTACATGCATAATAAGTACAACAGTAATTAGGATTGTTACATGTATAATAAGTACAACAGTATTTGCGATTGTTACATGTATAATAAGTACAACAGTAATTGGGATTGTTACATGTTTCATAAGTACAACAGTAATTGGGATTGTTACATGTATAATAAGTACAACCATATTTGGGATTGTTACATGTATAATAAGTACAACAGTAATATGGATTGTTGCATGTATAATAAGTACAACAGTAATTGGGATTGGTACATGTATAATAAGTACAAAAGTAATTGGGATTGGTACATGTATAATAAGTACAACAGTATTAGAAATTGTTACATGTATAATAAATACAACTTTAATTGGGATTGTTGCATGTAAAATAAGTGCAACAGTAATTGGGATTGTTTCATGTATAATAAGTAGAACAGGAATTGGGATTGCTTCATGTATTATAAGTACAACAGTAATTGGGATTGTTACTTGTATTATAAGTACAACTGTAATTGGGATTGTTACATGTATAATAAGTACAACAGTAATATGGATTGTTGCATGTATAATAAGTACAACAGTACTTGGGATTGGTACATGTATAATAAGTACAAAAGTAATTGGGATTGGTACATCTATAATAAGTACAACAGTATTAGAAATTGTTACATGTATAATAAATACAACTTTAATTGGGATTGTTGCATGTAAAATAAGTGCAACAGTAATTCGGATTGTTTCATGTATAATAAGTAGAACAGTAATTGGGATTGTTTCATGTATAATAAGGAGAACAGCATTTGGGATTGTTTCATGTATAATAAGTACAACAGTAATTGGGATTGTTACATATATAATAAGTACAACAAGAATTGGGATTGTTACATGTATGATAAGTACAACAATAGTTGGGATTGTTTCATGGATGATAAGTACAACAAGAATTTGATTGTTACATGTATAATAAGTACAACAGTAATTGGGGTTGTTTCGTGTATAATAAGTACAACAGTAATTCGGATTGCTTCATGTATAATAAGTACAACAGTAATTGGGATTGTTTCATGTATGATAAGTACAACAGTAATTGAGATTGTTACATGTATAATAAGTACAAAAGTAATTGGGATTGTTACATGTATAATAAGCACAACAGTAATTCGGATTGTTTAATGTATTATAAGTACAACAGTATTTGGGATGGTTTCATGTATCATAAGGACAACAGTAATTGGGATTGTTACATGTATGATAAGTACAACAATATTTGGGATTGTTTCATGAATGATAAGGACAACAATAATTTGATTGTTACATGTATAGGAAGTACAACAGTAATTGGGATTGTTACATGTATAATAAGTACAAGAAGAATTGGGATTGTTTCTAATACAATAAGCACAACAGTAATTCGGATTGTTTCATGTATAATAAGTACAACAGTAATTGGGATTGTTACATGTATAATAAGTACAACAGTAATTGGGATTGTTACATGTATAATAAGTACAAAAGAAATTGGGATTGTTTCTAATATAATAAGTACAATAGTAATCGGGATTGTTAAATGTATAATAAATTCAAACGTAATTGGGATTGCTACATGTATGATAAGTACAACAGTAATTGGGATTGTTACATGTATAATAAGTACAACAGTATTTGGGATTGCTACATATATAATAAATGCAACAGTAATTGGGATTGCTACATGTATAATAAGTACAACAGTAATTGGAATTGCTACATGCATAATAAGTACAACAGTAATTGGGATTGTTACATGTATAATAAGTCCAAAAGTAATTGGGATTGTTACATGTATGATAAGCACAACAGTAATTGGCATTGTTACATGTTTTATAAGTACAACAGTAATTGGGATTGTTACATGTATAATAAGTACAACAGTATTGGGATTGCTACATGCATAATAAGTACAACAGTAATTGGGATTGTTACATGTATAATAAGTACAACAGTATTTGCGATTGTTACATGTATAATAAGTACAACAGTAATTGGGATTGTTACATGTTTCATAAGTACAACAGTAATTGGGATTGTTACATGTATAATAAGTACAACCATATTTGGGATTGTTACATGTATAATAAGTACAACAGTAATATGGATTGTTGCATGTATAATAAGTACAACAGTAATTGGGATTGGTACATGTATAATAAGTACAAAAGTAATTGGGATTGGTACATGTATAATAAGTACAACAGTATTAGAAATTGTTACATGTATAATAAATACAACTTTAATTGGGATTGTTGCATGTAAAATAAGTGCAACAGTAATTGGGATTGTTTCATGTATAATAAGTAGAACAGGAATTGGGATTGCTTCATGTATTATAAGTACAACAGTAATTGGGATTGTTACTTGTATTATAAGTACAACTGTAATTGGGATTGTTACATGTATAATAAGTACAACAGTAATATGGATTGTTGCATGTATAATAAGTACAACAGTACTTGGGATTGGGACATGTATAATAAGTACAAAAGTAATTGGGATTGGTACATCTATAATAAGTACAACAGTATTAGAAATTGTTACATGTATAATAAATACAACTTTAATTGGGATTGTTGCATGTAAAATAAGTGCAACAGTAATTCGGATTGTTTCATGTATAATAAGTAGAACAGTAATTGGGATTGTTTCATGTATAATAAGGAGAACAGCATTTGGGATTGTTTCATGTATAATAAGTACAACAGTAATTGGGATTGTTACATTTATAATAAGTACAACAAGAATTGGGATTGTTACATGTATGATAAGTACAACAATAGTTGGGATTGTTTCATGGATGATAAGTACAACAAGAATTTGATTGTTACATGTATAATAAGTACAACAGTAATTGGGGTTGTTTCGTGTATAATAAGTACAACAGTAATTCGGATTGCTTCATGTATAATAAGTACAACAGTAATTGGGATTGTTTCATGTATGGTAAGTACAACAGTAATTGAGATTGTTACATGTATAATAAGTACAAAAGTAATTGGGATTGTTACATGTATAATAAGCACAACAGTAATTCGGATTGTTTCATGTATTATAAGTACAACAGTATTTGGGATGGTTTCATGTATCATAAGGACAACAGTAATTGGGATTGTTACATGTATGATAAGTACAACAATATTTGGGATTGTTTCATGAATGATAAGGACAACAAGAATTTGATTGTTACATGTATAGGAAGTACAACAGTAATTGGGATTGTTACATGTATAATAAGTACAAGAAGAATTGGGATTGTTTCTAATACAATAAGCATAACAGTAATTCGGATTGTTTCATGTATAATAAGTACAACAGTAATTGGGATTGTTACATGTATAATAAGTACAACAGTAATTGGGATTGTTACATGTATAATAAGTACAAAAGAAATTGGGATTGTTTCTAATATAATAAGTACAATAGTAATCGGGATTGTTAAATGTATAATGAATGCAACAATAATTGGGATTGCTACATGTATGATAAGTACAACAGTAATTGGGATTGTTACATGTATAATAAGTACAACAATATTTGGGATTGCTACATATATAATAAATGCAACAGTAATTGGGATTGCTACATGTATAATAAGTACAACAGTAATTGGAATTGCTACATGCATAATAAGTACAACAGTAATTGAGATTGTTACATGTATAATAAGTACAACAGTATTTGCGATTGTTACATGTATAATAAGCACAACAGTAATTGGGATTGTTACATGTTTTATAAGTACAACAGTAATTGGGATTGTTACATGTAGAATAAGTACAACTATATTTGGGATTGTTACATGTATAATAAGTACAACAGTAATATGGATTGTTGCATGTATAATAAGTACAACAGTACTTGGGATTGGTACATGTATAATAAGTACAAAAGTAATTGGGATTGGTACATCTATAATAAGTACAACAGTATTAGAAATTGTTACATGTATAATAAATACAACTTTAATTGGGATTGTTGCATGTAAAATAAGTGCAACAGTAATTGGGATTGTTTCATGTATAATAAGTAGAACAGTAATTGGGATTGTTTCATGTATAATAAGGAGAACAGCATTTGGGATTGTTTCATGTATAATAAGTACAACAGTAATTGGGATTGTTACATATATAATAAGTACAACAAGAATTTGGATTGTTACATGTATGATAAGTACAACAATAGTTGGGATTGTTTCATGGATGATAAGTACAACAAGAATTTGATTGTTACATGTATAATAAGTACAACAGTAATTGGGGTTGTTTCGTGTATAATAAGTACAACAGTAATTCGGATTGCTTCATGTATAATAAGTACAACAGTAATTGGGATTGTTTCATGTATGATAAGTACAACAGTAATTGGGATTGTTACATGTATAATAAGTCCAAAAGTAATTGGGATTGTTACATGTATGATAAGCACAACAGTAATTGGCATTGTTACATGTTTTATAAGTACAACAGTAATTGGGATTGTTACATGTATAATAAGTACAACAGTATTGGGATTGCTACATGCATAATAAGTACAACAGTAATTGGGATTGTTACATGTATAATAAGTACAACAGTATTTGCGATTGTTACATGTATAATAAGTACAACAGTAATTGGGATTGTTACATGTTTCATAAGTACAACAGTAATTGGGATTGTTACATGTATAATAAGTACAACCATATTTGGGATTGTTACATGTATAATAAGTACAACAGTAATATGGATTGTTGCATGTATAATAAGTACAACAGTAATTGGGATTGGTACATGTATAATAAGTACAAAAGTAATTGGGATTGGTACATGTATAATAAGTACAACAGTATTAGAAATTGTTACATGTATAATAAATACAACTTTAATTGGGATTGTTGCATGTAAAATAAGTGCAACAGTAATTGGGATTGTTTCATGTATAATAAGTAGAACAGGAATTGGGATTGCTTCATGTATTATAAGTACAACAGTAATTGGGATTGTTACTTGTATTATAAGTACAACTGTAATTGGGATTGTTATATGTATAATAAGTACAACAGTAATTGGGATTGTTTCATGTATAATAAGCATAATAGTATTTGGGATTGTTTCATGTATAATAAGTACAACAGTAATTGGGATTCTTACATATATAATAAGTACAACAAGAATTGGGATTGTTACATGTATGATAAGTACAACAATAGTTGGGATTGTTTCATGAATGATAAGTACAACAAGAATTTGATTGTTACATGTATAATAAGTACAACAGTAATTGGGATTGTTTTGTGTATATTAAGTACAACAGTAATTGGGATTGCTTCATGTATAATAAGTACAACAGTAATTGGGATTGTTTCATGTATGATAAGTACAACAGTAATTGGGATTGTTACATGTATAATAAGTCCAAAAGTAATTGGGATTGTTACATGTATGATAAGCACAACAGTAATTGGCATTGTTACATGTTTTATAAGTACAACAGTAATTGGGATTGTTACATGTATAATAAGTACAACAGTATTGGGATTGCTACATGCATAATAAGTACAACAGTAATTGGGATTGTTACATGTATAATAAGTACAACAGTATTTGCGATTGTTACATGTATAATAAGTACAACAGTAATTGGGATTGTTACATGTTTCATAAGTACAACAGTAATTGGGATTGTTACATGTATAATAAGTACAACCATATTTGGGATTGTTACATGTATAATAAGTACAACAGTAATATGGATTGTTGCATGTATAATAAGTACAACAGTAATTGGGATTGGTACATGTATAATAAGTACAAAAGTAATTGGGATTGGTACATGTATAATAAGTACAACAGTATTAGAAATTGTTACATGTATAATAAATACAACTTTAATTGGGATTGTTGCATGTAAAATAAGTGCAACAGTAATTGGGATTGTTTCATGTATAATAAGTAGAACAGGAATTGGGATTGCTTCATGTATTATAAGTACAACAGTAATTGGGATTGTTACTTGTATTATAAGTACAACTGTAATTGGGATTGTTATATGTATAATAAGTACAACAGTAATTGGGATTGTTTCATGTATAATAAGCATAATAGTATTTGGGATTGTTTCATGTATAATAAGTACAACAGTAATTGGGATTCTTACATATATAATAAGTACAACAAGAATTGGGATTGTTACATGTATGATAAGTACAACAATAGTTGGGATTGTTTCATGAATGATAAGTACAACAAGAATTTGATTGTTACATGTATAATAAGTACAACAGTAATTGGGATTGTTTTGTGTATAATAAGTACAACAGTAATTGGGATTGCTTCATGTATAATAAGTACAATAGTAATTGGGATTGTTTCTAATATAATAAGTACAACAGTAATCGGTATTGTTACATGTATAATAAATGCAACAGTAATTGGGATTGCTACATGTATGATAAGTACAACAGTAATTGGGATTGTTACATGTATAATAAGTACAACAGTATTTGGGATTGCTACATATATAATAAATGCAACAGTAATTGGGATTGCTACATGTATAATAAGTACAACAGTAACTGGAATTGCTACATGCATAATAAGTACAACAGTAATTGGGATTGTTACATGTATAATAAGTACAACAGTATTTGCGATTGTTACATGTATAATAAGTACAACAGTAATTGGGATTGTTACATGTTTTATAAGTACAACAGTACTTGGGATTGTTACATGTAGAATAAGTACAACTATATTTGGGATTGTTACATGTATAATAAGTACAACAGTAATATGGATTGTTGCATGTATAATAAGCACAACAGTACTTGGGATTGGTACATGTATAATAAGTACAAAAGTAATTGGGATTGGTACATCTATTATAAGTACAACAGTATTAGAAATTGTTACATGTATAATAAATACAACTTTAATTGGGATTGTTGCCTGTAAAATAAGTGCAACAGTAATTGGGATTTTTTCATGTATAATAAGTAGAACAGGAATTGGGATTGCTTCATGTATTATAAGTAAAACAGTAATTGGGATTGTTACTTGTATTATAAGTACAACTGTAATTGGGATTATTACATGTATAATAAGTACAAAAGTAATTGGGATTGTTTCATGTATAATAAGGAGAACAGTATTTGGGATTGTTTCATGTATAATAAGTACAACAGTAATTGGGATTGTTACATATATAATAAGTACAACAAGAATTGGGATTGTTACATGTATGATAAGTACAACAATAGTTGGGATTTTTTCATGGATGATAAGTACAACAAGAATTTGATTGTTACCTGTATAATAAGTACAACAGTAATTGGGGTTGTTTCGTGTATAATAAGTACAACAGTAATTCGGATTGCTTCATGTATAATAAGTACAACAGTAATTGGGTTTGTTACGTGTAGAATAAGTGCAACAGTAATTGGGATTGTTACATGTATAATAAGTACAACAGTAATTGGGATTGTTACATGTATGATAAGCACAACAGTAATTGGCATTGTTACATGTTTTATAAGTACAACAGTAATTGGGATTGTTACAAGTATAATAAGTACAACAGTATTGGGATTGCTACATGCATAATAAGTACAACAGTAATTGGGATTGTTACATGTATAATAAGTACAACAGTATTTGCGATTGTTACATGTATAATAAGTACAACAGTAATTGGGATTGTTACATGTTTTATAAGTACAACAGTAATTGGGATTGTTACATGTATAATAAGTACAACCATATTTGGGATTGTTACATGTATAATAAGTACAACAGTAATTGGGATTGCTTCATGTATAATAAGTACAATAGTAATTGGGATTTTTTCTAATATAATAAGTACAACAGTAATCGGTATTGTTACATGTATAATAAATGCAACAGTAATTGGGATTGCTACATGTATGATAAGTACAACAGTAATTGGGATTGTTACATGTATAATAAGTACAACAGTATTTGGGATTGCTACATATATAATAAATGCAACAGTAATTGGGATTGCTACATGTATAATAAGTACAACAGTAACTGGAATTGCTACATGCATAATAAGTACAACAGTAATTGGGATTGTTACATGTATAATAAGTACAACAGTATTTGCGATTGTTACATGTATAATAAGTACAACAGTAATTGGGATTGTTACATGTTTTATAAGTACAACAGTACTTGGGATTGTTACATGTAGAATAAGTACAACTATATTTGGGATTGTTACATGTATAATAAGTACAACAGTAATATGGATTGTTGCATGTATAATAAGTACAACAGTACTTGGGATTGGTACATGTATAATAAGTACAAAAGTAATTGGGATTGGTACATGTATAATAAGTACAACAGTAATTGGGATTGTTACATGTTTTATAAGTACAACAGTAATTGGGATTGTTACATGTATAATAAGTACAACCATATTTGGGATTGTTACATGTATAATAAGTACAACAGTAATATGGATTGTTGCATGTATAATTAGTACAACAGTAATTGGGATTGCTACATGTATGATAAGTACAACAGTAATTGGGATTGTTACATGTATAATAAGTACAACATTATTTGGGATTGCTACATATATAATAAATGCAACAGTAATTGGGATTGCTACATGTATAATACGTACAACAGTAATTGGAATTGCTACATGCATAATAAGTACAACAGTAATTGAGATTGTTACATGTATAATAAGTACAACAGTATTTGCGATTGTTACATGTATAATAAGCACAACAGTAATTGGGATTGTTACATGTTTTATAAGTACAACAGTAATTGGGATTGTTACATGTAGAATAAGTACAACTATATTTGGGATTGTTACATGTATAATAAGTACAACAGTAATATGGATTGTTGCATGTATAATAAGTACAACAGTACTTGGGATTGGTACATGTATAATAAGTACAAAAGTAATTGGGATTGGTACATCTATAATAAGTACAACAGTATTAGAAATTGTTACATGTATAATAAATACAACTTTAATTGGGATTGTTGCATGTAAAATAAGTGCAACAGTAATTGGGATTGTTTCATGTATAATAAGTAGAACAGTAATTGGGATTGTTTCATGTATAATAAGGAGACCAGCATTTGGGATTGTTTCATGTATAATAAGTACAACAGTAATTGGGATTGTTACATATATAATAAGTACAACAAGAATTGGGATTGTTACATGTATGATAAGTACAACAATAGTTGGGATTGTTTCATGGATGATAAATACAACAAGAATTTGATTGTTACATGTATAATAAGTACAACAGTAATTGGGGTTGTTTCGTGTATAATAAGTACAACAGTAATTCGGATTGCTTCATGTATAATAAGTACAACAGTAATTGGGATTGTTTCATGTATGATAAGTACAACAGTAATTGGGATTGTTATATGTATAATAAGTCCAAAAGTAATTGGGATTGTTACATGTATGATAAGCACAACAGTAATTGGCATTGTTACATGTTTTATAAGTACAACAGTAATTGGGATTGTTACATGTATAATAAGTACAACAGTATTGGGATTGCTACATGCATAATAAGTACAACAGTAATTGGGATTGTTACATGTATAATAAGTACAACAGTATTTGCGATTGTTACATGTATAATAAGTACAACAGTAATTGGGATTGTTACATGTTTCATAAGTACAACAGTAATTGGGATTGTTACATGTATAATAAGTACAACCATATTTGGGATTGTTACATGTATAATAAGTACAACAGTAATATGGATTGTTGCATGTATAATAAGTACAACAGTAATTGGGATTGGTACATGTATAATAAGTACAAAAGTAATTGGGATTGGTACATGTATAATAAGTACAACAGTATTAGAAATTGTTACATGTATAATAAATACAACTTTAATTGGGATTGTTGCATGTAAAATAAGTGCAACAGTAATTGTGATTGTTTCATGTATAATAAGTAGAACAGGAATTGGGATTGCTTCATGTATTATAAGTACAACAGTAATTGGGATTGTTACTTGTATTATAAGTACAACTGTAATTGGGATTGTTATATGTATAATAAGTACAACAGTAATTGGGATTGTTTCATGTATAATAAGCATAATAGTATTTGGGATTGTTTCATGTATAATAAGTACAACAGTAATTGGGATTGTTACATATATAATAAGTACAACAAGAATTGGGATTGTTACATGTATGATAAGTACAACAATAGTTGGGATTGTTTCATGAATGATAAGTACAACAAGAATTTGATTGTTACATGTATAATAAGTACAACAGTAATTGGGATTGTTTCGTGTATAATAAGTACAACAGTAATTGGGATTGCTTCATGTATAATAAGTACAATAGTAATTGGGATTGTTTCTAATATAATAAGTACAACAGTAATCGGTATTGTTACATGTATAATAAATGCAACAGTAATTGGGATTGCTACATGTATGATAAGTACAACAGTAATTGGGATTGTTACATGTATAATAAGTACAACAGTATTTGGGATTGCTACATATATAATAAATGCAACAGTAATTGGGATTGCTACATGTATAATAAGTACAACAGTAACTGGAATTGCTACATGCATAATAAGTACAACAGTAATTGGGATTGTTACATGTATAATAAGTACAACAGTATTTGGGATTGTTACATGTATAATAAGTACAACAGTAATTGGGATTGTTACATGTTTTATAGGTACAACAGTACTTGGGATTGTTACATGTAGAATAAGTACAACTATATTTGGGATTGTTACATGTATAATAAGTACAACAGTAATATGGATTGTTGCATGTATAATAAGTACAACAGTACTTGGGATTGGTACATGTATAATAAGTACAAAAGTAATTGGGATTGGTACATCTATTATAAGTACAACAGTATTAGAAATTGTTACATGTATAATAAATACAACTTTAATTGGGATTTTTGCCTGTAAAATAAGTGCAACAGTAATTGGGATTTTTTCATGTATAATAAGTAGAACAGGAATTGGGATTGCTTCATGTATTATAAGTAAAACAGTAATTGGGATTGTTACTTGTATTATAAGTACAACTGTAATTGGGATTATTACATGTATAATAAGTACAACAGTAATTGGGATTGTTTCATGTATAATAAGGAGAACAGTATTTGGGATTGTTTCATGTATAATAAGTACAACAGTAATTGGGATTGTTACATATATAATAAGTACAACAAGAATTGGGATTGTTACATGTATGATAAGTACAACAATAGTTGGGATTTTTTCATGGATGATAAGTACAACAAGAATTTGATTGTTACCTGTATAATAAGTACAACAGTAATTGGGGTTGTTTCGTGTATAATAAGTACAACAGTAATTCGGATTGCTTCATGTATAATAAGTACAACAGTAATTGGGTTTGTTACATGTAGAATAAGTGCAACAGTAATTGGGATTGTTACATGTATAATAAGTACAACAGTAATTGGGATTGTTACATGTATGATAAGCACAACAGTAATTGGCATTGTTACATGTTTTATAAGTACAACAGTAATTGGGATTGTTACATGTATAATAAGTACAACAGTATTGGGATTGCTACATGCATAATAAGTACAACAGTAATTGGGATTGTTACATGTATAATAAGTACAACAGTATTTGCGATTGTTACATGTATAATAAGTACAACAGTAATTGGGATTGTTACATGTTTTATAAGTACAACAGTAATTGGGATTGTTACATGTATAATAAGTACAACCATATTTGGGATTGTTACATAAATAATAAGTACAACAGTAATATGGATTGTTGCATGTATAATTAGTACAACAGTAATTGGGATTGTTACATGTATAATAAGTACAAAAGTAATTGGGATTGGTACATGTATAATAAGTACAACTTTAATTGGGATTGTTGCATGTAAAATAAGTGCAACAGTAATTGGAATTGTTTCATGTATAATAAGTAGAAAAGGAATTGGGATTGCTTCATGTATTATAAGTACAACAGTAATTGGGATTGTTACTTGTATTATAAGTACAACTGTAATTGGGATTGTTACATGTATAATAAGTACAACAGTAATTGGGATTGTTTCATGTATGATAAGCATAATAGTATTTGGGATTGTTTCATGTATAATAAGAACAACAGTAATTGGGATTGTTACACATATAATAAGTACAACAAGAATTGGGATTGTTACATGTATGATAAGTACAACAATAGTTGGGATTGTTTCATGGATGATAAGTACAACAAGAATTTGATTGTTACATGTATAATAAGTACAACAGTAATTGGGATTGTTTCGTGTATAATAAGTACAACAGTAATTGGGATTGCTTCATGAATAATAAGTACAACAGTAATTGGGATTGCTTCATGTATGATAAGTACAACAGTAATTGGGTTTGTTACATGTAGAATAAGTGCAACAGTAATTGGGATTGTTACATGTATAATAAGTACAACAGTAATTGGGATTGTTACATGTATGATAAGCACAACAGGAATTTGGATTGTTACATGTTTTATAAGTACAACAGTAATTGGGATTGTTACATGTATAATAAGTACAACAGTATTTGGAATTGCTACATATATAATAAATGCAACAGTAATTGGGATTGCTACATGTATAATAAGCACAACAGTAATTCGGATTGTTTCATGTATGATAAGTACAACAGTAATTGGGATTGTTACATGTATGATAAGTACAACAATATTTTTGATTGTTTCATGAATGATAAGGACAACACGAATTTGATTGTTACATGTATAGTAAGTTCAAAAGTAATTGGGATTGTTACATGTATAATAAGTACAACAAGAATTGGGATTGTTTCTAATACAATAAGCACAACAGTAATTCGGATTGTTTCATGTATAATAAGTACAACAGTAATTGGGATTGTTACATGTATAATAAGTACAAGAGTAATTGGGATTGTTTCATGTATAATAAGTACAACAGTAATTGGGATTGTTTCTAATATAATAAGTACAACAGTAATCGGGAGTGTTACATGTATAATAAATGCAACAGTAATTGGGATTGTTACATGTATGATAAGTACAACAGTAATTGGGATTGTTACATGTATAATAAGTACAACAATATTTGGGATTGCTACATATATAATAAATGCAACATTAATTGGGATTGCTACATGTATAATAAGTACAACAGTAATTGGGATTGCTACATGCATAATAAGTACAACAGTAATTGGGATTGTTACATGTATAATAAGTACAACCATATTTGGGATTGTTACATGTATAATAAGTACAACAGTAATATGGATTGTTGCATGTATAATAAGTACACCAGTAATTGGGATTGGTACATGTATAATAAGTACAAAAGTAATTGGGATTGGTACATGTATAATAAGTATAACAGTATTAGAAATTGTTACATGTATAATAAATACAACTTTAATTGGGATTGTTGCATGTAAAATAAGTGCAACAATAATTTGGATTGTTTCATGTATAATAAGTAGAACAGGAATTGGGATTGCTTTATTTATTATAAGTACAACAGTAATTGGGATTGTTACTTGTATTATAAGTACAACTGTAATTGGGATTGTTACATGTATAATAAGTACAACAGTAATTGGGATTGTTTCATGTATAATAAGCAGAACAGTATTTGGGATTTTTTCATGTATAATAAGTACAACAGTAATTGGGATTGTTACAGGTATAATAAGTACAACAAGAATTGGGATTGTTACATGTATGATAAGTACAACAATAGTTGTGATTGTTTCATGGATGATAAGTACAACAAGAATTTGATTGCTACATGTATAATAAGTACAACAGTAATTGGGATTGCTTCGTGTATAATAAGTACAACAGTAATTGAGATTGCTTCATGTATAATAAGTACAACAGTAATTGGGATTGCTTCATGTATGATAAGAACAACAGTAATTGGGTTTATTACATGTAGAATAAGTGCAACAGTAATTGGGATTGTTACATGTATAATAAGTACAACAGTAATTGGGATTGTTACATGTATGATAAGTACAACAATAGTTGGGATTGTTTCATGGATGATAAGTACAACAATAATTTGATTGTTACATGTATAATAAGTACAACAGTAATTGGGATTGTTACTTGGATAATAAGTACAACAGTAATTGGGATTATTACTTGTATAATAAGTACAACAGTAATTGGGATTGCTACATATATAATAAGTACAACAGGAATTAGGATTGTTTCATGTATGATAGGTACAACAGGAATTGGGATTGTTACATCTATGATAAGTACAAGAGGAATTGGAATTGATACAAGTATAATTGGGAATGTTACATGTATTATAAGCACAACAGTAATTGGGATTGTTTCATGTATAATAAGTACAACAGTATTTGGGATTGTTTCATGCATAGTAAGTACAACAGTAATTGGGATTGTTACATGTATAATAAGTACAACAAGAATTGGGATTGCTTCATGTATGATAAGTAGAACAGTAATTGCGATTGATTCGTGTATGATAAGCACAACAGGAATTGGGATTGTTTCTAATACAATAAGCACAACAGTAATTCGGATTGTTTCCTGTATAATAAGTACAACAGTAATTGGGATTGTTACATGTATAATAAGTACAACAGTAATTGGGATTGTTACATGTATAATAAGTACAACAGTAATTGGGATTGTTTCTAATATAATAAGTACAAGAGTAATCGGGATTGTTACATGTATAATAAATGCAACAGTAATTGGGATTGTTACTTGGATAATAAGTACAACAGTAATTGGGATTGTTACATGTAGAATAAGTACAACTGTAATTGGGATTATTACTTGTATAATAAGTACAACAGTAATTGGGATTGCTACATGTATAATAAGTACAACAGAAATTGGGATTGTTACTTGGATAATAAGTACAACATTAATTGGGATTGTTACATGTAGAATAAGTACAACAGTAATTGGGATTATTACTTGTATAATAAGTACAACAGTAATTGGGATTACTACATGTAGAATAAGTACAACAGGAATTTGATTGTTGCATGAATAATAAGTACAACAGTAATTGGGATTGTTACTTGGATAATAAGTACAACTTTAATTGGGATTGTTACATGTAGAATAAGTACAACAGTAATTGGGATTATTATTTGTATAATAAGTACAACAGTAATTGGAATTACTACATGTAGAATAAGTACAACAGGAATTTGATTGTTACATGTATAATAAGTACAACAATATTTGGGATTGCTACATATATAATAAATGCAACATTAATTGGGATTGCTACATGTATAATAAGTACAACAGTAATTGGGATTGCTACATGCATAATAAGTACAACAGTAATTGGGATTGTTACATGTATAATAAGTACAACAATATTTGGGATTGTTACATGTATAATAAGTACAACAGTAATATGGATTGTTGCATGTATAATAAGTACAACAGTAATTGAGATTGGTACATGTATAATAAGTACAAAAGTAATTGGGATTGGTACATGTATAATAAGTATAACAGTATTAGAAATTGTTACTTGTATAATAAATACAACTTTAATTGTGATTGTTGCATGTAAAATAAGTGCAACAATAATTGGGATTGTTTCATGTATAATAAGTAGAACAGGAATTGGGATTGCTTCATTTATTATAAGTACAACAGTAATTGGGATTGTTACTTGTATTATAAGTACAACTGTAATTGGGATTGTTTCATGTATAATAAGGAGAACAGTATTTGGGATTGTTTCATGTATAATAAGTACAACAGTAATTGGGATTGTTACATGTATAATAAGTACAACAAGAATTGGGATTGTTACATGTATGATAAGTACAACAATAGTTGGGATTGTTTCATGTATAATAAGTAGAACAGGAATTGGGATTGCTTCATTTATTATAAGTACAACAGTAATTGGGATTGTTACTTGTATTATAAGTACAACTGTAATTGGGATTGTTACATGTATAATAAGTACAACAGTAATTGGGATTGTTTCGTGTATAATAAGTACAACAGTAATTGGGATTGCTTCATGAATAATAAGGACAACAGTAATTGGGATTGTTACATCTATGATAAGTACAAGAGGAATTGGGATTGATACAAGTATAATAAGTTGAACTATAATTGGGAATGTTACATGTATCATAAGCAAAAAAGTAATTGGGATTGTTTCATGTATAATAAGTACAACAGTATTTGGGATTGTTTCATGCATAGTAAGTACAACAGTAGTTGGGATTGTTAAATGTATAATAAGTACAACAAGAATTGGGATTGCTTCATGTATGATAAGTAGAACAGTAATTGCGATTGATTCGTGTATGATAAGCACAACAGGAATTGGGATTGTTTCTAATACAATAAGCACAACAGTAATTCGGATTGTTTCCTGTATAATAAGTACAACAGTAATTGGGATTGTTACATGTATAATAAGTACAACAGTAATTGGGATTGTTACATGTATAATAAGTACAACAGTAATTGGGATTGTTTCTAATATAATAAGTACAACAGTAATCGGGATTGTTACATGTATAATAAATGCAACAGTAATTGGGATTGTTACTTGGATAATAAGTACAACAGTAATTGGGATTGTTGCATGTAGAATAAGTACAACGCTAATTGGGATTATTACTTGTATAATAAGTACAACAGTAATTGGGATTGCTACATGTATAATAAGTACAACAGTAATTGGGATTGTTACTTGGATAATAAGTACAACATTAATTGGGATTGTTACATGTAGAATAAGTACAACAGTAATTGGGATTATTACTTGTATAATAAGTACAACAGTAATTGGGATTACTACATGTAGAATAAGTACAACAGGAATTTGATTGTTGCATGAATAATAAGTACAACATTAATTGGGATTGTTACTTGGATAATAAGTACAACAGTAATTGGGATTGTTACATGTAGAATAAGTACAACTGTAATTGGGATTGTTACTTGTATTATAAGTACAACAGTAATTGGGATTGTTTCATGTATAATAAGCAGAACAGTATTTGGGATTTTTTCATGTATAATAAGTACAACAGTAATTGGGATTGTTACAGGTATAATAAGTACAACAAGAATTGGGATTGTTACATGTATGATAAGTACAACAATAGTTGTGATTGTTTCATGGATGATAAGTACAACAAGAATTTGATTGTTACATGTATAATAAGTACAACAGTAATTGGGATTGCTTCGTGTATAATAAGTACAACAGTAATTGAGATTGCTTCATGTATAATAAGTACAACAGTAATTGGGATTGCTTCATGTATGATAAGAACAACAGTAATTGGGTTTATTACATGTAGAATAAGTGCAATAGTAATTGGGATTGTTACATGTATAATAAGTACAACAGTAATTGGGATTGTTACATGTATGATAAGTACAACAATAGTTGGGATTGTTTCATGGATGATAAGTACAACAATAATTTGATTGTTACATGTATAATAAGTACAACAGTAATTGGGATTGTTACTTGGATAATAAGTACAACAGTAATTGGGATTATTACTTGTATAATAAGTACAACAGTAATTGGGATTGCTACATATATAATAAGTACAACAGGAATTAGGATTGTTTCATGTATGATAGGTACAACAGGAATTGGGATTGTTACATCTATGATAAGTACAAGAGGAATTGGAATTGATACAAGTATAATTGGGAATGTTACATGTATTATAAGCACAACAGTAATTGGGATTGTTTCATGTATAATAAGTACAACAGTATTTGGGATTGTTTCATGCATAGTAAGTACAACAGTAATTGGGATTGTTACATGTATAATAAGTACAACAAGAATTGGGATTGCTTCATGTATGATAAGTAGAACAGTAATTGCGATTGATTCGTGTATGATAAGCACAACAGGAATTGGGATTGTTTCTAATACAATAAGCACAACAGTAATTCGGATTGTTTCCTGTATAATAAGTACAACAGTAATTGGGATTGTTACATGTATAATAAGTACAACAGTAATTGGGATTGTTACATGTATAATAAGTACAACAGTAAGTGGGATTGTTTCTAATATAATAAGTACAACAGTAATCGGGATTGTTACATGTATAATAAATGCAACAGTAATTGGGATTGTTACTTGGATAATAAGTACAACAGTAATTGGGATTGTTACATGTAGAATAAGTACAACTGTAATTGGGATTATTACTTGTATAATAAGTACAACAGTAATTGGGATTGCTACATGTATAATAAGTACAACAGAAATTGGGATTGTTACTTGGATAATAAGTACAACATTAATTGGGATTGTTACATGTAGAATAAGTACAACAGTAATTGGGATTATTACTTGTATAATAAGTACAACAGTAATTGGGATTACTACATGTAGAATAAGTACAACAGGAATTTGATTGTTGCATGAATAATAAGTACAACAGTAATTGGGATTGTTACTTGGATAATAAGTACAACTTTAATTGGGATTGTTACATGTAGAATAAGTACAACAGTAATTGGGATTATTATTTGTATAATAAGTACAACAGTAATTGGAATTACTACATGTAGAATAAGTACAACAGGAATTTGATTGTTACATGTATAATAAGTACAACAATATTTGGGATTGCTACATATATAATAAATGCAACATTAATTGGGATTGCTACATGTATAATAAGTACAACAGTAATTGGGATTGCTACATGCATAATAAGTACAACAGTAATTGGGATTGTTACATGTATAATAAGTACAACCATATTTGGGATTGTTACATGTATAATAAGTACAACAGTAATATGGATTGTTGCATGTATAATAAGTACAACAGTAATTGAGATTGGTACATGTATTATAAGTACAAAAGTAATTGGGATTGGTACATGTATAATAAGTATAACAGTATTAGAAATTGTTACATGTATAATAAATACAACTTTAATTGTGATTGTTGCATGTAAAATAAGTGCAACAATAATTGGGATTGTTTCATGTATAATAAGTACAACAAGAATTGGGATTGTTACATGTATGATAAGTACAACAATAGTTGGGATTGTTTCATGTATAATAAGTAGAACAGGAATTGGGATTGCTTCATTTATTATAAGTACAACAGTAATTGGGATTGTTACTTGTATTATAAGTACAACTGTAATTGGGATTGTTTCGTGTATAATAAGTACAACAGTAATTGGGATTGCTTCATGAATAATAAGGACAACAGTAATTGGGATTGTTACATCTATGATAAGTACAAGAGGAATTGGGATTGATACAAGTATAATAAGTTGAACTATAATTGGGAATGTTACATGTATCATAAGCAAAAAAGTAATTGGGATTGTTTCATGTATAATAAGTACAACAGTATTTGGGATTGTTTCATGCTTAGTAAGTACAACAGTAGTTGGGATTGTTAAATGTATAATAAGTACAACAAGAATTGGGATTGCTTCATGTATGATAAGTAGAACAGTAATTGCGATTGATTCGTGTATGATAAGCACAACAGGAATTGGGATTGTTTCTAATACAATAAGCACAACAGTAATTCGGATTGTTTCCTGTATAATAAGTACAACAGTAATTGGGATTATTACATGTATAATAAGTACAACAGTAATTGGGATTGTTACATGTATAATAAGTACAACAGTAATTGGGATTGTTTCTAATATAATAAGTACAACAGTAATCGGGATTGTTACATGTATAATAAATGCAACAGTAATTGGGATTGTTACTTGGATAATAAGTACAACAGTAATTGGGATTGTTGCATGTAGAATAAGTACAACGCTAATTGGGATTATTACTTGTATAATAAGTACAACAGTAATTGGGATTGCTACATGTATAATAAGTACAACAGTAATTGGGATTGTTACTTGGATAATAAGTACAACATTAATTGGGATTGTTACATGTAGAATAAGTACAACAGTAATTGGGATTATTACTTGTATAATAAGTACAACAGTAATTGGGATTACTACATGTAGAATAAGTACAACAGGAATTTGATTGTTGCATGAATAATAAGTACAACTTTAATTGGGATTGATACTTGGATAATAAGTACAACAGTAATTGGGATTGTTACATGTAGAATAAGTACAACTGTAATTGGGATTATTACTTGTATAATAAGTACAACAGTAATTGGGATTGCTACATGTATAATAAGTACAACAGAAATTGGGATTGTTACTTGGATAATAAGTACAACATTAATTGGGATTGTTACATGTAGAATAAGTACAACAGTAATTGGGATTATTACTTGTATAATAAGTACAACAGTAATTGGGATTACTACATGTAGAATAAGTACAACAGGAATTTGATTGTTGCATGAATAATAAGTACAACAGTAATTGGGATTGTTACTTGGATAATAAGTACAACTTTAATTGGGATTGTTACATGTAGAATAAGTACAACAGTAATTGGGATTATTATTTGTATAATAAGTACAACAGTAATTGGAATTACTACATGTAGAATAAGTACAACAGGAATTTGATTGTTACATGTATAATAAGTACAACAATATTTGGGATTGCTACATATATAATAAATGCAACATTAATTGGGATTGCTACATGTATAATAAGTACAACAGTAATTGGGATTGCTACATGCATAATAAGTACAACAGTAATTGGGATTGTTACATGTATAATAAGTACAACAATATTTGGGATTGTTACATGTATAATAAGTACAACAGTAATATGGATTGTTGCATGTATAATAAGTACAACAGTAATTGAGATTGGTACATGTATAATAAGTACAAAAGTAATTGGGATTGGTACATGTATAATAAGTATAACAGTATTAGAAATTGTTACATGTATAATAAATACAACTTTAATTGTGATTGTTGCATGTAAAATAAGTGCAACAATAATTGGGATTGTTTCATGTATAATAAGTAGAACAGGAATTGGGATTGCTTCATTTATTATAAGTACAACAGTAATTGGGATTGTTACTTGTATTATAAGTACAACTGTAATTGGGATTGTTTCATGTATAATAAGGAGAACAGTATTTGGGATTGTTTCATGTATAATAAGTACAACAGTAATTGGGATTGTTACATGTATAATAAGTACAACAAGAATTGGGATTGTTACATGTATGATAAGTACAACAATAGTTGGGATTGTTTCATGTATAATAAGGAGAACAGGAATTGGGATTGCTTCATTTATTATAAGTACAACAGTAATTGGGATTGTTACTTGTATTATAAGTACAACTGTAATTGGGATTGTTACATGTATAATAAGTACAACAGTAATTGGGATTGTTTCGTGTATAATAAGTACAACAGTAATTGGGATTGCTTCATGAATAATAAGGACAACAGTAATTGGGATTGTTACATCTATGATAAGTACAAGAGGAATTGGGATTGATACAAGTATAATAAGTTGAACTATAATTGGGAATGTTACATGTATCATAAGCAAAAAAGTAATTGGGATTGTTTCATGTATAATAAGTACAACAGTATTTGGGATTGTTTCATGCATAGTAAGTACAACAGTAGTTGGGATTGTTAAATGTATAATAAGTACAACAAGAATTGGGATTGCTTCATGTATGATAAGTAGAACAGTAATTGCGATTGATTCGTGTATGATAAGCACAACAGGAATTGGGATTGTTTCTAATACAATAAGCACAACAGTAATTCGGATTGTTTCCTGTATAATAAGTACAACAGTAATTGGGATTGTTACATGTATAATAAGTACAACAGTAATTGGGATTGTTACATGTATAATAAGTACAACAGTAATTGGGATTGTTTCTAATATAATAAGTACAACAGTAATCGGGATTGTTACATGTATAATAAATGCAACAGTAATTGGGATTGTTACTTGGATAATAAGTACAACAGTAATTGGGATTGTTGCATGTAGAATAAGTACAACGCTAATTGGGATTATTACTTGTATAATAAGTACAACAGTAATTGGGATTGCTACATGTATAATAAGTACAACAGTAATTGGGATTGTTACTTGGATAATAAGTACAACATTAATTGGGATTGTTACATGTAGAATAAGTACAACAGTAATTGGGATTATTACTTGTATAATAAGTACAACAGTAATTGGGATTACTACATGTAGAATAAGTACAACAGGAATTTGATTGTTGCATGAATAATAAGTACAACATTAATTGGGATTGTTACTTGGATAATAAGTACAACAGTAATTGGGATTGTTACATGTAGAATAAGTACAACTGTAATTGGGATTGTTACTTGTATTATAAGTACAAATGTAATTGGGATTGTTACATGTATAATAAGTACAACAGTAATTGGGATTGTTTCGTGTATAATAAGTACAACAGTAATTGGGATTGCTTCATGAATAATAAGGACAACAGTAATTGGGATTGTTACATCTATGATAAGTACAAGAGGAATTGGGATTGATACAAGTATAATAAGTTGAACTATAATTGGGAATGTTACATGTATCATAAGCAAAAAAGTAATTGGGATTGTTTCATGTATAATAAGTACAACAGTATTTGGGATTGTTTCATGCATAGTAAGTACAACAGTAGTTGGGATTGTTAAATGTATAATAAGTACAACAAGAATTGGGATTGCTTCATGTATGATAAGTAGAACAGTAATTGCGATTGATTCGTGTATGATAAGCACAACAGGAATTGGGATTGTTTCTAATACAATAAGCACAACAGTAATTCGGATTGTTTCCTGTATAATAAGTACAACAGTAATTGGGATTGTTACATGTATAATAAGTACAACAGTAATTGGGATTGTTACATGTATAATAAGTACAACAGTAATTGGGATTGTTTCTAATATAATAAGTACAACAGTAATCGGGATTGTTACATGTATAATAAATGCAACAGTAATTGGGATTGTTACTTGGATAATAAGCACAACAGTAATTGGGATTGTTGCATGTAGAATAAGTACAACGCTAATTGGGATTATTACTTGTATAATAAGTACAACAGTAATTGGGATTGCTACATGTATAATAAGTACAACAGTAATTGGGATTGTTACTTGGATAATAAGTACAACATTAATTGGGATTGTTACATGTAGAATAAGTACAACAGTAATTGGGATTATTACTTGTATAATAAGTACAACAGTAATTGGGATTACTACATGTAGAATAAGTACAACAGGAATTTGATTGTTGCATGAATAATAAGTACAACTTTAATTGGGATTGTTACTTGGATAATAAGTACAACAGTAATTGGGATTGTTACATGTAGAATAAGTACAACTGTAATTGGGATTATTACTTGTATAATAAGTACAACAGTAATTGGGATTGCTACATGTATAATAAGTACAACAGAAATTGGGATTGTTACTTGGATAATAAGTACAACATTAATTGGGATTGTTACATGTAGAATAAGTACAACAGTAATTGGGATTATTACTTGTATAATAAGTACAACAGTAATTGGGATTACTACATGTAGAATAAGTACAACAGGAATTTGATTGTTGCATGAATAATAAGTACAACAGTAATTGGGATTGTTACTTGGATAATAAGTACAACTTTAATTGGGATTGTTACATGTAGAATAAGTACAACAGTAATTGGGATTATTATTTGTATAATAAGTACAACAGTAATTGGAATTACTACATGTAGAATAAGTACAACAGGAATTTGATTGTTACATGTATAATAAGTACAACAGTAATTGGAACTGTTACTTGGATAATAAGTACAACAGTATTTGAGAGTGCTACATGTATAATAAGTACAACAGGAATTTGAATGTTACATGTATAATAAGAACAACAGTAATTAGGATTGTTTCATGTATGATAGGTACAAAAGTTATTGGGATTGTTAATGGTATAATAAGTACAACAAGAATTTGATTGTTACATGTATAATAAGTACAACAGCAATTAGGATTGTTTCATGTATAATAAGTACAACAGGAATTGGGATTGTTACATGTATAATAAGTACAAGAGGAAATAGGATTGTTTCGTGTATAATAAGAACAATAGGAATTGGGATTGTTTCTATTACCATGAGCACAACAGTAATTCGGATTGTTTCATGTATAATAAGTACAACAGTAATTGGGATTGTTACATGTATGATAAGTACAACAATAGTTGGGATTGTTTCATGAATGATTACATGTATAATAAGCACAACAGTAATTGGGATTGTTTCTAATATAATAAGTACAACAGTAATCGGGATTGTTACATGTAGAATAAATGCAACAGTAATTGGGATTGTTACTTGGATAATAAGTACAACAGTAATTGGGACTGTTACATGTAGAATAAGTACAACTGTAATTGGGATTATTACTTGTATAATAAGAACAACAGTAATTGGGATTGCTACATGTATAATAAGTACAACAAGAATTTGATTGTTACATGTATAATAAGTACAACAGTAATTGGGATTGTTACTTGGATAATAAGTACAACATTAATTGGGATTGTTACATGTAGAACAAGTACAACAGTAATTGGGATTATTACTTGTATAATAAGTACAACAGTAATTGGGATTGCTACATGCATATAAGTACAACAGTAATAGGGATTGTTACATGTATAATAAGTAGAACAGTAATTGCGATTGTTACATGTATAATAAGTACAACAGTAATTGGGATTGTTTCTAATATAATAAGTACAACAGTAATCGGGATTGCTACATGTATAATAAATGCAACAGTAATAGGGATTGCTACATGTATGATAAGTACAACTGTAATTGGGATTGTTACATGTATAATAAGTACAACAGTAATATGGATTGTTGCATGTATAATAAGTCCAACAGTAATTAGGATTGGTACATGTATAATAAGTACAAAAGTAATTGGGATTGGTGCATGTATAATAAGTACAACAGTATTAGAAATTGTTACATGTATAATAAATACAACTTTAATTGGGATTGTTGCATGTAAAATAAGTGCAACAGTAATTGGGATTGTTTCATGTATAATAAGTACAACAGGAATTGGGATAGCTTCATTTATTATAAGTACAACAGTAATTGGGATTGTTACTTGTATTATAGGTACAACTGTAATTGGGATTGTTACATGTAAAATAAGTACAACAGGAATTGGGATTGTTTCATGTATAATAAGGAGAACAGTATTTGGGATTGTTTGATGTATAATAAGTACAACAGGAATTTGATTGTTACATATATAATAAGTACAACAGTAATTAGGATTGTTTCATGTATGATAGGTACAAAAGTTATTGGGATTGTTACTTGTATGATAAGTGCAACAATAATTGGAATTGTTTCATGGATGATAAGCACAACAAGAATTTGATTGTTACATGTATAATAAGTACAACAGTAATTGGAACTGTTACTTGGATAATAAGTACAACAGTATTTGAGAGTGCTACATGTATAATAAGTACAAGAGGAATTTGAATGTTACATGTATAATAAGAACAACAGTAATTAGGATTGTTTCATGTATGATAGGTACAAAAGTTATTGGGATTGTTACTTGTATAATAATTACAACAGTAATTGGGATTGTTACATGTATGATAAGTGCAACAATAATTGGAATTGTTTCATGGATGATAAGCACAAGAAGAATTTGATTGTTACATGTATAATAAGTACAACAGTAATTGGGATTGTTACTTGGATAATAAGTACAACAGTATTTGGGATGGTTTTATGTATGATAAGTACAACAGTAATTGGGATTGTTTCATGTATGAAAAGCAAAACAGTATTTGGGATTGTTTGATGTATAGTAAGTACAACAATAATTGGGATTGTTACTTAAATAATAAGTACTACAGTATTTGGGATGGTTTCATGTATGATAAATACAACAGTAATTGGGATTATTAATGGTATAATAAGTACAACAAGAATTTGATTGTTACATGTATAATAAGTACAACAGCAATTAGGATTGTTTCATGTATAATAAGTACAACAGGAATTGGGATTGTTACATGTATAATAAGTACAAGAGGAAATAGGATTGTTTCGTGTATAATAAGAACAATAGGAATTGGGATTGTTTCTATTACCATGAGCACAACAGTAATTCGGATTGTTTCATGTATAATAAGTACAACAGTAATTGGGATTGTTACATGTATGATAAGTACAACAATAGTTGGGATTGTTTCATGAATGATTACATGTATAATAAATACAACAGTAATTGGGATTGTTTCTAATATAATAAGTACAACAGTAATCGGGATTGTTACATGTAGAATAAATGCAACAGTAATTGGGATTGTTACTTGGATAATAAGTACAACAGTAATTGGGACTGTTACATGTAGAATAAGTACAACTGTAATTGGGATTATTACTTGTATAATAAGAACAACAGTAATTGGGATTGCTACATGTATAATAAGTACAACAAGAATTTGATTGTTACATGTATAATAAGTACAACAGTAATTGGGATTGTTACTTGGATAATAAGTACAACATTAATTGGGATTGTTACATGTAGAACAAGTACAACAGTAATTGGGATTATTACTTGTATAATAAGTACAACAGTAATTGGGATTGCTACATGCATAATAAGTACAACAGTAATTGGGATTGTTACATGTATAATAAGTAGAACAGTAATTGCGATTGTTACATGTATAATAAGTACAACAGTAATTGGGATTGTTTCTAATATAATAAGTACAACAGTAATCGGGATTGCTACATGTATAATAAATGCAACAGTAATTGGGATTGCTACATGTATGATAAGTACAACTGTAATTGGGATTGTGACATATATAATAAGTACAACAGTAATATGGATTGTTGCATGTATAATAAGTCCAACAGTAATTGGGATTGGTACATGTATAATAAGTACAAAAGTAATTGGGATTGGTGCATGTATAATAAGTACAACAGTATTAGAAATTGTTACATGTATAATAAATACAACTTTAATTGGGATTGTTGCATGTAAAATAAGTGCAACAGTAATTGGGATTGTTTCATGTATAATAAGTAGAACAGGAATTGGGATAGCTTCATTTATTATAAGTACAACAGTAATTGGGATTGTTACTTGTATTATAAGTACAACTGTAATTGGGATTGTTACATGTAAAATAAGTACAACAGGAATTGGGATTGTTTCATGTATAATAAGGAGAACAGTATTTGGGATTGTTTCATGTATAATAAGTACAACAGTAATTGGGATTGCTACATGTATAATAAGTACAACAAGAATTGGGATTGCTACATGTATGATAAGTACAACAATAGTTGGGATTGTTTCATGGATGATAAGTACAACAAGAATTTGATTGTTACATGTATAATAAGTAGAAAAGAAATTGGGATTGTTTCTTGTATAATAAGTACAACAGTAATTGGGATTGCTTCATGTATGATAAGTACAACAGTAATTGGGTTTGTTACATGTAGAATAAGTGCAACAGTAATTGGGATTGTTACATGTATAATAAGTACAACAGTAATTGGGATTGTTACATGTATGATAAGTACAACAATAGTTGGGATTGTTTCTTGGATGATAAGTACAACAAGAATTTGTTTGTTACATGTATAATAAGTACAACAGTAATTGGGATTGTTACTTGGATAATAAGTACAACAGTAATTGGGATTATTACTTGTATTATAAGTACAACAGTAATTGGGATTGCTACATATATAATAAGTACAACAGGAATTATGATTGTTTCATGTATGATAGGTACAACAGGAATTGGGATTGTTACATCTATGATAAGTAGAAGAGGAATTGGGATTGATACAAGTATAATAAGTTGAACTATAATTGGGATTGTTACATGTATTATAAGCACAGCAGTACTTGGGATTGTTTAATGCATAGTAAGTACAACAGTAATTGGGATTGTTGCATGTATAATAAGTACAACAAGAATTGGGATTGCTTCATGTATGATAAGTAGAAAAGTAATTGGTATTGTTTCGTGTATAATAAGTACAACAGGAATTGGGATTGTTTCTAATACAATAAGCACAATAGTAATTCGGATTGTTTCATGTATAATAAGTACAACAGTAATTGGGATTGTTACATGTATAATAAGTACAACAGTAATTGGGATTGTTTCTAATATAATAAGTACAACAGTAATCGGGATTGTTACATGTAGAATAAGTACAACAGTAATTGGGATTATTACTCGTATAATAAATACAACAGTAATTGGGATTGCTACATGTATAATAAGTACAACAAGAATTTGATTGTTACATGTATAATAAGTACAACAGTAATTGGGATTGTTACTTGGATAATAAGTACAACAGTAATTGGGATTGCTACATGTAGAATAAGTACAACAGGAATTTGATTGTTACATATATAATAAGTACAACAGTAATTAGGATTGTTTCATGTATGATAGGTACAAAAGTTATTGGGATTGTTACTTGTATGATAAGTGCAACAATAATTGGAATTGTTTCATGGATGATAAGCACAACAAGAATTTGATTGTTACATGTATAATAAGTACAACAGTAATTGGAACTGTTACTTGGATAATAAGTACAACAGTATTTGGGAGTGCTACATGTATAATAAGTACAACAGGAATTTGATTGTTACATGTATAATAAGAACAACAGTAATTAGGATTGTTTCATGTATGATAGGTACAAAAGGTATTGGGATTGTTACTTGTATAATAATTACAACAGTAATTGGGATTGTTACATGTATGATAAGTGCAACAATAATTGGAATTGTTTCATGGATGATAAGCACAAGAAGAATTTGATTGTTACATGTATAATAAGTACAACAGTAATTGGGATTGTTACTTGGAAAATAAGTACAACATTAATTGGGATTGTTACATGTAGAACAAGTACAACAGTAATTGGGATTATTACTTGTATAATAAGTACAACAGTAATTGGGATTGCTACATGCATAATAAGTACAACAGTAATTGGGATTGTTACATGTATAATAAGTAGAACAGTAATTGCGATTGTTACATGTATAATAAGTACAATAGTAATTGGGATTGTTTCTAATATAATAAGTACAACAGTAATAGGGATTGCTACATGTATAATAAATGCAACAGTAATTGGGATTGCTACATGTATGATAAGTACAACTGTAATTGGGATTGTTACATGTATAATAAGTACAACAGTAATAGCGATTGTTACATGTATAATAAATACAACAGTAATTGGGATTGTTACATGTATAATAAGTACAACAGTAATTGCGATTGTTACATGTATAATACGTACAACCATATTTGGGATTGTTACATGTATAATAAGTACAACAGTAATATGGATTGTTGCATGTATAATAAGTCCAACAGTAATTGGGATTGGTACATGTATAATAAGTACAAAAGTAATTGGGATTGGTGCATGTATAATAAGTACAACCGTATTAGAAATTGTTACATGTATAATAAATACAACTTTAATTGGGATTGTTGCATGTAAAATAAGTGCAACAGTAATTGGGATTGTTTCATGTATAATAAGTAGAACAGGAATTGGGATAGCTTCATTTATTATAAGTACAACAGTAATTGGGATTGTTACTTGTATTATAAGTACAACTGTAATTGGGATTGTTACATGTAACATAAGTACAACAGGAATTGGGATTGTTTCATGTATAATAAGCAGAACAGTATTTGGGATTGCTTCATGTATAATAAGTACAACAGTAATTGGGATTGCTACATGTATAATAAGTACAACAAGAATTGGGATTGCTACATGTATGATAAGTACAACAATAGTTGGGATTGTTTCATGGATGATAAGTACAACAAGAATTTGATTGTTACATGTATAATAAGTACAACAGAAATTGGGATTGTTTCTTGTATAATAAGTACAACAGTAATTGGGATTGCTTCATGTATGATAAGTACAACAGTAATTGGGTTTGTTACCTGTAGAATAAGTGCAACAGTAATTGGGATTGTTACATGTATAATAAGTACAACAGTAATTGGGATTGTTACATGTATGATAAGTACAACAATAGTTGGGATTGTTTCTTGGATGATAAGTACAACAAGAATTTGTTTGTTACATGTATAATAAGTACAACAGTAATTGGGATTGTTACTTGGATAATAAGTACAACAGTAATTGGGATTATTACTTGTATTATAAGTACAACAGTAATTGGGATTGCTACATATATAATAAGTACAACAGGAATTAGGATTGTTTCATGTATGATAGGTACAACAGGAATTGGGATTGTTACATCTATGATAAGTAGAAGAGGAATTGGGATTGATACAAGTATAATAAGTTGAACTATAATTGGGATTGTTACATGTATTATAAGCACAACAGTATTTGGGATTGTTTCATGCATAGTAAGTACAACAGTAATTGGGATTGTTACATGTATAATAAGTACAACAAGAATTGGGATTGCTTCATGTATGATAAGTAGAACAGTAATTGGGATTGATTCGTGTATAATAAGTACAACAGGAATTGGGATTGTTTCTAATACAATAAGCACAATAGTAATTCGGATTGTTTCATGTATAATAAGTACAACAGTAATTGGGATTGTTACATGTATAATAAGTACAACAGTAATTGGGATTGTTTCTAATATAATAAGTACAACAGTAATCGGGATTGTTACATGTAGAATAAGTACAACAGTAATTGGGATTATTACTCGTATAATAAGTACAACAGTAATTGGGATTGCTACATGTATAATAAGTACAACAAGAATTTGATTTTTACATGTATAATAAGTACAACAGTAATTGGGATTGTTACTTGGATAATAAGTACAATAGTAATTGGGACTGTTACATGTAGAATAAGTACAACAATAATTGGAATTATTACTTGTATAATAAGTACAACAGTAATTGGGATTGCTACATGTAGAATAAGTACAACAGGAATTTGATTGTTACATATATAATAAGTACAACAGTAATTAGGATTGTTTCATGTATGATAGGTACAAAAGTTATTGGGATTGTTACTTGTATGATAAGTGCAACAATAATTGGAATTGTTTCATGTATGATAAGCACAACAAGAATTTGATTGTTACATGTATAATAAGTACAACAGTAATTGGAACTGTTACTTGGATAATAAGTACAACAGTATTTGGGAGTGCTACATGTATAATAAGTACAACAGGAATTTGATTGTTACATGTATAATAAGAACAACAGTAATTAGGATTGTTTCATGTATGATAGGTACAAAAGGTATTGGGATTGTTACTTGTATAATAATTACAACAGTAATTGGGATTGTTACATGTATGATAAGTGCAACAATAATTGGAATTGTTTCATGGATGATAAGCACAAGAAGAATTTGATTGTTACATGTATAATAAGTACAACAGTAATTGGGATTGTTACTTGGATAATAAGTACAACAGTATTTGGGATGGTTTTATGTATGATAAGTACAACAGTAATTGGGATTGTTTCATGTATGAAAAGCACAACAGTATTTGGGATTGTTTGATGTATAGTAAGTACAACAATAATTGGGATTGTTACTTAAATAATAAGTACTACAGTATTTGGGATGGTTTCATGTATGATAAATACAACAGTAATTGGGATTATTAATGGTATAATAAGTACAAGAAGAATTTGATTGTTACATGTATAATAAGTACAACAGCAATTAGGATTGTTTCATGTATAATAAGTACAACAGGAATTGGGATTGTTACATATATAATAAGTACAAGAGGAAATAGGATTGTTTCGTGTATAATAAGAACAATAGGAATTGGGATTGTTTCTAATACCATGAGCACAACAGTAATTCGGATTGTTTCATGTATAATAAGTACAACAGTAATTGGGATTGTTACATGTATGATAAGCACAACAATAGTTGGGATTGTTTCATGAATGATTACATGTATAATAAGTACAACAGTAATTGGGATTGTTTCTAATATAATAAGTACAACAGTAATAGGGATTGTTACATGTAGAATAAATGCAACAGTAATTGGGATTGTTACTTGGATAATAAGTACAACAGTAATTGGGACTGTTACATGTAGAATAGGTAACAACTGTAATTGGGATTATTACTTGTATAATAAGAACAAAAGTAATTGGGATTGCTACATGTATAATAAGTACAACAAGAATTTGATTGTTACATGTATAATAAGTACAACAGTAATTGGGATTGTTACTTGGATAATAAGTACAACATTAATTGGGATTGTTACATGTAGAACAAGTACAACAGTAATTGGGATTATTACTTGTATAATAAGTACAATAGTAATTGGGATTGCTACATGCATAATAAGTACAACAGTAATTGGGATTGTTACATGTATAATAAGTAGAACAGTAATTGCGATTGTTACATGTATAATAAGTACAACAGTAATTGGGATTGTTTCTAATATAATAAGTACAACAGTAATCGGGATTGCTACATGTATAATAAATGCAACAGTAATTGGGATTGCTACATGTATGATAAGTACAACTGTAATTGGGATTGTTACATGTATAATAAGTACAACAGTAATAGCGATTGTTACATGTATAATAAGTACAACAGTAATTGGGATTGTTACATGTATAATAAGTACAACAGTAATTGCGATTGTTACATGTATAATAAGTACAACCATATTTGGGATTGTTACATGTACAACAGTAATATGGATTGTTGCATGTATAATAAGTCCAACAGTAATTGGGATTGGTACATGTATAATAAGTACAAAAGTAATTGGGATTGGTGCATGTATAATAAGTACAACAGTATTAGAAATTGTTACATGTATAATAAATACAACTTTAATTGGGATTGTTGCATGTAAAATAAGTGCAACAGTAATTGGGATTGTTTCATCTATAGTAAGTAGAACAGGAATTGGGATAGCTTCATTTATTATAAGTACAACAGTAATTGGGATTGTTACTTGTATTATAAGTACAACTGTAATTGGGATTGTTACATGTAAAATAAGTACAACAGGAATTGGGATTGTTTCATGTATAATAAGGAGAACAGTATTTGGGATTGTTTCATGTATAATAAGTACAACAGTAATTGGGATTGCTACATGTATAATAAGTACAACAAGAATTGGGATTGCTACATGTATGATAAGTACAACAATAGTTGGGATTGTTTCATGGATGATAAGTACAACAAGAATTTGATTGTTACATGTATAATAAGTAGAACAGAAATTGGGATTGTTTCGTGTATAATAAGTACAACAGTAATTGGGATTGCTTCATGTATGATAAGTACAACAGTAATTGGGTTTGTTACATGTAGAATAAGTGCAACAGTAATTGGGATTGTTACATGTATAATAAGTACAACAGTAATTGGGATTGTTACATGTATGATAAGTACAACAATAGTTGGGATTGTTTCTTGGATGATAAGTACAACAAGAATTTGATTGTTACATGTATAATAAGTACAACAGTAATTGGGATTATTACTTGTATTATAAGTACAACAGTAATTGGGATTGCTACATATATAATAAGTACAACAGGAATTAGGATTGTTTCATGTATGATAGGTACAACAGGAATTGGGATTGTTACATCTATGATAAGTAGAAGAGGAATTGGGATTGATACAAGTATACTAAGTTGAACTATAATTGGGATTGTTACATGTATTATAAGCACAACAGTATTTGGGATTGTTTCATGCATAGTAAGTACAACAGTAATTGGGATTGTTACATGTATAATAAGTACAACAAGAATTGGGATTGCTTCATGTATGATAAGTAGAACAGTAATTGGGATTGATTCGTGTATAGTAAGTACAACAGGAATTGGGATTGTTTCTAATACAATAAGCACAATAGTAATTCGGATTGTTTCATGTATAATAAGTACAACAGTAATTGGGATTGTTACATGTATAATAAGTACAACAGTAATTGGGATTGTTTCTAATATAATAAGTACAACAGTAATCGGGATTGTTACATGTAGAATAAGTACAACAGTAATTGGGATTATTACTCGTATAATAAGTACAACAGTAATTGGGATTGCTACATGTATAATAAGTACAACAAGAATTTGATTGTTACATGTATAATAAGTACAACAGTAATTGGGATTGTTACTTGGATAATAAGTACAATAGTAATTGGGACTGTTACATGTAGAATAAGTACAACAGTAATTGGGATTATTACTTGTATAATAAGTACAACAGTAATTGGGATTGTTACTTGGATTATAAGTACAACAGTAATTGGGATTGTTACATGTAGAATAAGAACAACAGTAATTGGGATTATTACTTGTATGATAAGTACAACAGTAATTGAGATTGCGACATGTATAATAAGTACAACAGGAATTAAGATTGTTTCATGTATGATAGGTACAACAGTAATTGGGATTTTTACTTGTATAATAAGTACAACAGTAATTGGGATTGCTACATGTAGAATAAGTACAACAGGAATTTGATTGTTACATGTATAATAAGTACAACAGTAATTAGGATTGTTTCATGTATGATAGGAACAAAAGTTATTGGGATTGTTACTTGTATGATAAGTGCAACAATAATTGGAATTGTTTCATGGATGATAAGCACAACAAGAATTTGATTGTTACATGTATAATAAGTACAACAGTAATTGGGATTGATACTTGGATAATAAGTACAACAGCATTTGGGATGGTTTCATGTATGATAAGTACAACAGTAATTGGGATTGTTACTTGGATAATAAGTACAACAGTATTTGGGATGGTTTTATGTATGTTAAGTACAACAGTAATTGGGATTGTTTCATGTATATAAAGCACAACAGTATTTGGGATTGTTTCATGTAAATAAAGGTAATAACAAAATTACCGAACTCCGAACAATCTTACAAAGGGAAAGTCAAAACTCATAATTATATAAACAGACAAAATCAGTCAACAACCGGAAAACTGTGAAAACCGTAATGACCCTGACTTGGTACAGGCATTTCTAAAGAAATGGTGGGTTGAATCAGATTTTAAGGCGCCAAACCTCCCGCTCTCATTACGGTTCAAAGGTTCCGGCTGTCACTGTAACAGTATTTAAATACAGGAACAAAATAGGTAAAATAGTAGTCAAAGCAGTACCATATTCGGTGACGTAAATGTCAAAAATATTTTTACGTCACACATTGACAAAAAAAATTCTTGACATTTTTGACTTCTTTATCTTTATACATTTTCACTATATGAAAATGCATCGCTTATAATTTTTTCTGCAGAGACGGAATATATTTCGACAAGATATTGGTATCGGAATATAAACTTTTTAAGAGATCGAATAAGGCGAATCTTTTTATAGCCCTGGTCCAGTAGCCTGTTTCTCAGATGAAGATGACGTTTCAGGAAATCAGAATAATTGCTACTGGCCCTTGCATAGTAAGTACAACAATAATTGGGATTGTTACTTGAATAATAAGTACAACAGCATTTGCGATGGTTTCATGTATGATAAGTACAACAGTAATTGGGATTATTACTGGTATAATAAGTACAACAAGAATTTGATTGTTACATGTATAATAAGTACAACAGTAATTAGGATTGTTTCACGTATAATAAGTACAACAGGAATTGGGATTGTTACATGTATAATAAGTACAAGAGGAAATGGGATTGTTTCGTGTATAATAAGTACAACAGGAATTGGGATTGTTTCTAATACAATGAGCACAACAGTAATTCGGATTGTTTCATGTATAATAAGTACAACAGTAATTGGGATTGCTTCATGTATGATAAGTACAATAGTTATTGGGATTGTTACATGTAGAATAAGTACAACAGTAATTGGGATTGTTACATGTATGATAAGTACAACAATAGTTGGGATTGTCTCATGAATGATAAGTACAAGAATTTGATTGTTACATATATAATAAGTACAACAGTAATTGGGATTGTTACTTGGATAATAAGTACAACAGTAATTGGGATTGTTACATGTAGAATAAATACAACAGTAATTGGGATTATTACTTGTATAATAAGTACAACAGTAATTGGGATTGCTACATGTATAATAAGTACAACAGGAATTAAGATTGTTTCATGTATGATAGGTACAACAGTTATTGGGATTGTTACTTGTATAATAAGTACAACTGTAATTGGGATTGTTACAGGTATAATAAGTACAACAGTAATTGAGATTGTTTCATGTATAATAAGCACAACAGTATTTGGGATTGTTTCATGTATAGTAAGTACAACAATAATTGGGATTGTTACTTGGTTAATAAGTACAACAGCATTTGGGATGGTTTCATGTATGATAAGTACAACAGTAATTGGGATTATTACTGGTATAATAAGTACAACAAGAATTTGACTGTTACATGTATAATAAGTACAAAAGTAATTGGGATTGTTACTTGGATATTAAGTACAACAGCATTTGGGATGGTTTCATGTATGATAAGTACAACAGTAATTGGGATTATTACTGGTATAATAAGTCCAACAAGAATTTGACTGTTACATGTAGAATAAGTACAACAGTAATTGGGATTATTACTTGTATAATAAGTACAACAGTAATTGGGATTGCTACATGTAGAATAAGTACAACAGGAATTTGATTGTTACATATATAATAAGTACAACAGTAATTAGGATTGTTACTTGGATAATAAGTACAACAGTATTTGGAATGGTTTTATGTATGTTAAGTACAACAGTAATTGGGATTGTTTCATGTATAAAAAGCACAACAGTATTTGGGATTGTTTCATGAATAGTAAGTACAACAATAATTGGGATTTTAACTTGAATAATAAGTACAACAGCATTTGCGATGGTTTCATGTATGATAAGTACAACAGTAATTGGGATTATTACTGGTATAATAAGTACAACAAGAATTTGATTGTTACATGTATAATAAGTACAACAGTAATTAGGATTGTTTCACGTATAATAAGTACAACAGGAATTGGGATTGTTACATGTATAATAAGTACAAGAGGAAATGGGATTGTTTCGTGTATAATAAGTACAACAGGAATTGGGATTGTTTCTAATACAATGAGCACAACAGTATTTCGGATTGTTTCATGTATAATAAGTACAACAGTAATTGGGATTGCTTCATGTATGATAAGTACAATAGTTATTGGGATTGTTACATGTAGAATAAGTACAACAGTAATTGGGATTGTTACATGTATGATAAGTACAACAATAGTTGGGATTGTTTCATGAATGATAAGTACAAGAATTTGATTGTTACATGAATAATAAGTACAACAGTAATTGGGATTGTTACTTGGATAATAAGTACAACAGTAATTGGGATTGTTACATGTAGAATAAGTACAACAGTAATTGGAATTATTACTTATATAATAAGTACAACAGTAATTGGGATTGCTACATGTATAATAAGTACAACAGGAATTAAGATTGTTTCATGTATGATAGGTACAACAGTTATTGGGATTGTTACTTGTATAATAAGTACAACTGTAATTCGGATTGCTACAGGTATAATAAGTACAACAGTAATTGAGATTGTTTCATGTATAATAAGCACAACAGTATTTGGGATTGTTTCATGTATAGTAAGTACAACAATAATTGGGATTGTTACTTGGATAATAAGTACAACAGCATTTGGGATGTTTTCATGTATGATAAGTACAACAGTAATTGGGATTATTACTGGTATAATAAGTACAACAAGAATTTGATTGTTACATGTATAATAACTACAACAGTAATTCGGATTGTTTCATGTATAATAAGTACAACAGTAATTGGGTTTGTTACATGTAGAATAAGTGCAAAAGTAATTGGGATTGTTACATGTATAATAAGTACAAGAGGAAATGGGATTGTTTGGTGTATAATAAGCACAACAGGAATTGGGATTGTTTTTAATACAATGAGCACAACAGTAATTCGGATTGTTTTATGTATAATAAGTAAACAGTAATTGGGATTGCTTCATGTATGATAAGTACAACAGTTATTGGGATTGTTACATGTAGAATAAGTACAACAGTAATTGGGATTGTTACATGTATGATAAGTACAACAATAGTTGGGATTGTTTCATGAATGATAAGTACAACAAGAATTTGATTGTTACATGTATAATAAGTACAACAGTAATTGGGATTGTTACTTGGATAATAAGTACAACAGTAATTGGGATTGTTACATGTAGAATAAGAACAACAGTAATTGGGATTATTACTTGTATGATAAGTACAACAGTAATTGAGATTGCGACATGTATAATAAGTACAACAGGAATTAAGATTGTTTCATGTATGATAGGTACAACAGTAATTGGGATTTTTACTTGTATAATAAGTACAACAGTAATTGGGATTGCTACATGTAGAATAAGTACAACAGGAATTTGATTGTTACATGTATAATAAGTACAACAGTAATTAGGATTGTTTCATGTATGATAGGAACAAAAGTTATTGGGATTGTTACTTGTATGATAAGTGCAACAATAATTGGAATTGTTTCATGGATGATCAGCACAACAAGAATTTGATTGTTACATGTATAATAAGTACAACAGTAATTGGGATTGATACTTGGATAATAAGTACAACAGCATTTGGGATGGTTTCATGTATGATAAGTACAACAGTAATTGGGATTGTTACTTGGATAATAAGTACAACAGTATTTGGGATGGTTTTATGTATGTTAAGTACAACAGTAATTGGGATTGTTTCATGTATAAAAAGCACAACAGTATTTGGGATTGTTTCATGTATAGTAAGTACAACAATAATTGGGATTGTTACTTGAATAATAAGTACAACAGCATTTGCGATGGTTTCATGTATGATAAGTACAACAGTAATTGGGATTATTACTGGTATAATAAGTACAACAAGAATTTGATTGTTACATGTATAATAAGTACAACAGTAATTAGGATTGTTTCACGTATAATAAGTACAACAGGAATTGGGATTGTTACATGTATAATAAGTACAAGAGGAAATGGGATTGTTTCGTGTATAATAAGTAGAACAGGAATTGGGATTGTTTCTAATACAATGAGCACAACAGTAATTCGGATTGTTTCATGTATAATAAGTACAACAGTAATTGGGATTGCTTCATGTATGATAAGTACAATAGTTATTGGGATTGTTACATGTAGAATAAGTACAACAGTAATTGCGATTGTTACATGTATGATAAGTACAACAATAGTTGGGATTGTCTCATGAATGATAAGTACAAGAATTTGATTGTTACATATATAATAAGTACAACAGTAATTGGGATTGTTACTTGGATAATAAGTACAACAGTAATTGGGATTGTTACATGTAGAATAAATACAACAGTAATTGGGATTATTACTTGTATGATAAGTACAACAGTAATTGGGATTGCTACATGTATAATAAGTACAACAGGAATTAAGATTGTTTCATGTATGATAGGTACAACAGTTATTGGGATTGTTACTTGTATAATAAGTACAACTGTAATTGGGATTGTTACAGGTATAATAAGTACCACAGTAATTGAGATTGTTTCATGTATAATAAGCACAACAGTATTTGGGATTGTTTCATGTATAGTAAGTACAACAATAATTGGGATTGTTACTTGGTTAATAAGTACAACAGCATTTGGGATGGTTTCATGTATGATAAGTACAACAGTAATTGGGATTATTACTGGTATAATAAGTACAACAAGAATTTGACTGTCACATGTATAATAAGTACAAAAGTAATTGGGATTGTTACTTGGATATTAAGTACAACAGCATTTGGGATGGTTTCATGTATGATAAGTACAACAGTAATTGGGATTATTACTGGTATAATAAGTCCAACAAGAATTTGACTGTTACATGTATAATAAGTACAACAGTAATTAGGATTGTTTCATGTATGATAGGTACAAAAGTTATTGGGATTGTTACTTGTATGATAAGTGCAACAATAATTGGAATTGTTTCATGGATGATAAGCACAACAATAATTTGATTGTTACATGTATAATAAGTACAACAGTAATTGGGACTGTTACTTGGATAATAAGTACAACAGTATTTGGGATTGCTACATCTATAATAAGTACAACAGGAATTTGATTGTTACATGTATAATAAGTACAACAGTAATTAGGGTTGTTTCATGTATGATAGGTACAAAAGTTATTGGGATCGTTACTTGTATAATAATTACAACGGTAATTGGGATTGCTACATGTATGATAAGTGCAACAATAATTGGAATTGTTTCATGGATGATAAGCACAAGAAGAATTTGATTTTTACATGTATAATAAGTACAACAGTAATTGGGATTGTTACTTGGATAATAAGTACAATAGTATTTGGGAAGGTTTTATGTATGATAAGTACAACAGTAATTGGGATTGTTTCATGTATGAAAAGCACAACAGTATTTGGGATTGTTTCATGTATAGTAAGTACAACAATAATTGGGATTGTTACTTGAATAATAAGTACAACAGCATTTGCGATGGTTTCATGTATGATAAGTACAACAGTAATTGGGATTATTACTGGTATAATAAGTACAACAAGAATTTGATTGTTACATGTATAATAAGTACAACAGTAATTAGGATTGTTTCACGTATAATAAGTACAACAGGAATTGGGATTGTTACATGTATAATAAGTACAAGAGGAAATGGGATTGTTTCGTGTATAATAAGTACAACAGGAATTGGGATTGTTTCTAATACAATGAGCACAACTGTAATTCGGATTGTTTCATGTATAATAAGTACAACAGTAATTGGGATTGCTTCATGTATGATAAGTACAATAGTTATTGGGATTGTTACATGTAGAATAAGTACAACAGTAATTGGGATTGTTACATGTATGATAAGTACAACAATAGTTGGGATTGTTTCATGAATGATAAGTACAAGAATTTGATTGTTACATGTATAATAAGTACAACAGTAATTGGGATTGTTACTTGGATAATAAGTACAACAGTAATTGGGATTGTTACATGTAGAATAAGTACAACAGTAATTGGGATTATTACTTGTATAATAAGTACAACAGTAATTGGGATTGCTACATGTATAATAAGTACAACAGGAATTAAGATTGTTTCATGTATGATAGGTACAACAGTTATTGGGATTGTTACTTGTATAATAAGTACAACACTAATTGGGATTGTTACAGGTATAATAAGTACAACAGTACTTGAGATTGTTTCATGTATAATAAGCACAACATTATTTGGGATTGTTTCATGTATAGTAAGTACAACAATAATTGGGATTGTTACTTGGATAATAAGTACAACAGCATTTGGGATGGTTTCATGTATGATAAGTACAACAGTAATTGGGATTATTACTGGTATAATAAGTACAACAAGAATTTGATTGTTACATGTATAATAAGTACAACAGTAATTAGGATTGTTTCATGTATGATAGTTACAAAAGTTATTGGGATTATTACTTGCATGATAAGTGCAACAATAATTGGAATTGTTTCATGGATGATAAGCACAACAAGAATTTGATTGTTACATGTATAATAAGTACAACAGTAATTCGGATTGTTTCATGTATGATAAGTACAACAGTAATTGGGTTTGTTACATGTAGAATAAGTGCAAAAGTAATTGGGATTGTTACATGTATAATAAGTACAAGAGGAAATGGGATTGTTTGGTGTATAATAAGCACAACAGGAATTGGGATTGTTTCTAATACAATGAGCACAACAGTAATTCGAATTGTTTCATGTATAATAAGTACAACAGTAATTGGGATTGCTTCATGTATGATAAGTACAACAGTTATTGGGATTGTTACATGTAGAATAAGTGCAAAAGTAATTGGGATTGTTACATGTATAATAAGTACAACAGTAATTGGGATTGTTACATGTATGATAAGTACAACAGTAATTAGGATTATTACTTGTATAATAAGTACAACAGTAATTGGGATTGCTACATGTATAATAAGTACAACAGGAATTAAGATTGTTTCATGTATGATAGGTACAACAGTTATTGGGATTGTTACTTGTATAATAAGTACAACTGTAATTGGGATTGTTACAGGTATAATAAGTTCAACAGTACTTGAGATTGTTTCATGTATAATAAGCACAACAGTATTTGGGATTGTTTCATGTATAGTAAGTACAACAATAATTGGGAATGTTACTTGGATAATAAGTACAACAGCATTTGGGATGGTTTCATGTATGATAAGTACAACAGTAATTGGGATTATTACTGGTATAATAAGTACAACAAGAATTTGATTGTTACATGTATAATAAGTACAACAGTAATTAGGATTGTTTCATGTATGATAGTTACAAAAGTTATTGGGATTATTACTTGCATGATAAGTGCAACAATAATTGGAATTGTTTCATGGATGATAAGCACAACAAGAATTTGATTGTTACATGTATAATAAGTACAACAGTAATTCGGATTGTTTCATGTATGATAAGTACAACAGTAATTGGGTTTGTTACATGTAGAATAAGTGCAAAAGTAATTGGGATTGTTACATGTATAATAAGTACAAGAGGAAATGGGATTGTTTGGTGTATAATAAGCACAACAGGAATTGGGATTGTTTCTAATACAATGAGCACAACAGTAATTCGAATTGTTTCATGTATAATAAGTACAACAGTAATTGGGATTGCTTCATGTATGATAAGTACAACAGTTATTGGGATTGTTACATGTAGAATAAGTGCAAAAGTAATTGGGATTGTTACATATATAATAAGTACAACAGTAATTGGGATTGTTACATGTATGATAAGTACAACAATAGTTGGGATTGTTTCATGAATGATAAGTACAACAAGAATTTGATTGTTACATGTATAATAAGTACAACAGTAATTGGGATTGTTACTTGGATAATAAGTACAACAGTAATTGGGATTGTTACATGAAGAATAAGAACAACAGTAATTGGGATTATTACTTTTATGATAAGTACAACAGTAATTGAGATTGCGACATGAAGAATAAGTACAACAGGAATTTGATTGTTACATGTATAATAAGTACAACAGTAATTAGGATTGTTTCATGTATGATAGGTACAACAGTTATTGGGATTGTTACTTGTATGATAAGTGCAACAATAATTGGAATTGTTTCATGGATGATAAGCACAACAAGAATTAGATTGTTACATGTATAATAAGTACAACAGTAATTGGGATTGTTACTTGGATAATAAGTACAACAGCATTTGGGATGGTTTCATGTATGATAAGTACAACAGTAATTGGGATTATTACTGGTATAATAAGTACAACAAGAATTTGACTGTTACATGTATAATAAGTACAACAGTAATTAGGATTGTTTCATGTATGATAGGTACAAAAGTTATTGGGATTGTTACTTGTATGATAAGTGCAACAATAATTGGAATTGTTTCATGGATGATAAGCACAACAAGAATATGATTGTTACATGTATAATAAGTACAACAGTAATTGGGATTGTTACTTGGATAATAAGTACAACAGCATTTGGGATGGTTTCATGTATGATAAGTACAACAGTAATTGGGATTATTACTGGTATAATAAGTACAGCAAGAATTTGATTGTTACATGTATAATAAGTACAACAGTAATTAGGATTGTTTCATGTATGATAGTTACAAAAGTTATTGGGATTGTTACTTGTATGATAAGTGCAACAATAATTGGAATTGTTTCATGGATGATAAGCACAAGAAGAATTTGATTGTTACATGTATAATAAGTACAACAGTAATTGGGATTGTTACTTGGATAATAAGTACAACAGCATTTGGGATGGTTTCATGTATGATAAGTCCAACAGTAATTGGGATTATTACTGGTATAATAAGTACAGCAAGAATTTGATTGTTACATGTATAATAAGCACAACAGTAATTAGGATTGTTTCATGTATGATAGTTACAAAAGTTATTGGGATTGTTACTTGTATGATAAGTACAACAGTAATTGGGATTATTACTGGTATAATAAGTACAGCAAGAATTTGATTGTTACATGTATAATAAGTACAACAGTAATTAGGATTGTTTCATGTATGATAGGTACAAAAGTTATTGGGATTGTTACTTGTATAATAATTACAAAGGTAATTGGGATTGTTACATGTATGATAAGTGCAACAATAATTGGAATTGTTTCATGGATGATAAGCACAAGAAGAATTTGATTGTTACATGTATAATAAGTACAACAGTAATTGGGATTGTTACTTGGATAATAAGTACAACAGTATTTGGGATGGTTTTATGCATGATAAGTACAACAGTAATTGGGATTGTTTCATGTATTAAAACACAACAGTATTTGGGATTGTTTGATGTATAGTAAGTACAACAATAATTGGGATTGTTACTTGAATAATAAGTACAACAGCATTTGCGATGGTTTCATGTATGATAAGTACAACAGTAATTGGGATTATTACTGGTATAATAAGTACAACAAGAATTTGATTGTTACATGTATAATAAGTACAACAGTAATTAGGATTGTTTCACGTATAATAAGTACAACAGGAATTGGGATTGTTACATGTATAATAAGTACAAGAGGAAATGGGATTGTTTCGTGTATAATAAGTACTACAGGAATTGGGATTGTTTCTAATACAATGAGCACAACAGTAATTCGGATTGTTTCATGTATGATCAGTACAACAGTAATTGGGATTGCTTCATGTATGATAAGTACAACAGTTATTGGGATTTTTACATGTAGAATAAGTACAACAGTAATTGGGATTGTTACATGTATGATATGTACAACAATAGTTGGGATTGTTTCATGAATGATAAGTACAACAAGAATTGGATTGTTACATGTATAATAAGTACAACAGTAATTGGGATTGTTACTTGGATAATTAGTACAACAGTAATTGGGATTGTTACATGTAGAATAAGTACAACAGTAATTGGGATTATTACTTGTATAATAAGTACAACAGTAATTGGGATTGCTACATGTATAATAAGTACAACAGGAATTAAGATTGTTTCATGTATGATAGGTACAACAGTTATTGGGATTGTTACTTGTATAATAAGTACAACTGTAATTGGGATTGTTACAGGTATAATAAGTACAATAGTAATAGTAATTGAGATTGTTTCATGTATAATAAGCACAACATTATTTGGGATTGTTTCATGTATAGTAAGTACAACAATAATTGGGATTGTTACTTGGATAATAAGTACAACAGCATTTGGGATGGTTTCATGTATGATAAGTACAACAGTAATTGGGATTATTACTGGTATAATAAGTACAACAAGAATTTGATTGTTACATGTATAATAAGTACAACAGTAATTAGGATTGTTTCATGTATGATAGTTACAAAAGTTATTGGGATTGTTACTTGTATGATAAGTGCAACAATAATTGGAATTGTTTGATGGATGATAAGCACAACAAGAATTTGATTGTTACATGTATAATAAGTACAACAGTAATTCGGATTGTTTCATGTATGATAAGTAAAACAGTAATTGGGTTTGTTACATGTAAAATAAGTGCAAAAGTAATTGGGATTGTTACATGTATAATAAGTACAAGAGGAAATGGGATTGTTTGGTGTATAATAAGCACAACAGGAATTGGGATTGTTTCTAATACAATGAGCACAACAGTAATTCGGATTGTTTCATGTATAATAAGTACAACAGTAATTGGGATTGCTTCATGTATTAAAAGCACAACAGTATTTGGGATTGTTTCATGTATAGTAAGTACAACAATAATTGGGATTATTACTGGTATAATAAGTACAACAAGAATTTGATTGTTACATGTATAATAAGTACAACAGTAATTAGGATTGTTTCACGTATAATAAGTACAACAGGAATTGGGATTGTTACATGTATAATAAGTACAAGAGGAAATGGGATTGTTTCGTGTATAATAAGTACAAGAGGAATTGGGATTGTTTCTAATACAATGAGCACACCAGTAATTCGGATTGTTTCATGTATAATAAGTACAACAATAATTGGGATTGCTTCATGTATGATAAGTACAACAGTTATTGGGATTGTTACATGTAGAATAAGTGCAAAAGTAATTGGGATTGTTACATGTATAATAAGTACAACAGTAATTGGGATTGTTACATGTATGATAAGTACAACAATAGTTGGGATTGTTTCATGAATGATAAGTACAACAAGAATTTGTTTGTTACATGTATAATAAGTACAACAGTAATTGGGATTGTTACTTGGATAATAAGTACAACAGTAATTGGGATTGTTACATGTAGAATAAGAACAACAGTAATTGGGATTATTACTTGTATAATAAGTACAACAGTAATTGGGATTGCTACATGTATAATAAGTACAACAGGAATTAAGATTGTTCCATGTATGATAGGTACAACAGTAATTGGGATTTTCACTTGTATAATAAGTACAACAGTAATTGGGTTTGTTTCTAATATAATAAGTACAACAGTAATCGGGATTGTTACATGTATAATAAATGCAACAGTAATTGGGATTGTTACTTGGATAATAAGTACAACAGTAATTGTGATTGTTACATTTAGAATAAGTACAACAGTAATTGGGATTATTACTTGTATAATAAGTACAACAGTAATTGGGATTGTTACATGTATAGTAAGGGCAACAAGAATTTTATTGTTACATGTATAATAAGTACAACAGTAATTGGGATTGTTACTTGGATAATAAGTACAACAGTAATTGGGATTGTTACATGTAGAATAAGTACAACAGTAATTGGGATTATTACTTGGATAATAAGTACAACAGTAATTGGGATTGTTACTTGGATAATAAGTACAACATCATTTGGGATGGTTTCATGTATGATAAGTACAACAGTAATTGGGATTATTACTGGTATAATAAGTACAACAAGAATTTGATTGTTACATGTATAATAAGTACAACAGTAATTTGGATTGTTTCATGTATGATAGTTACAACAGTTATTGGGATTGTTACTTGTATGATAAGTGCAACAATAATTGGAATTGTTTCATGGATAATAAGCACAACAAGAATTTTATTGTTACATGTATAATAAGTACAACAGTAATTGGGACTGTTACTTGGATAATAAGTACAACAGTATTTGGGATTGCTACATGTATAATAAGTACAACAGGAATTTGATTGTTACATGTATAATAAGTACAACAGTAATTAGGATTGTTTCATGTATGATAGGTACAAAAGTTATTGGGATTGTTACTTGTAGAATAATTACAACAGTAATTGGGATTGTTACATGTATGATAAGTGCAAAAATAATTGGAATTGTTTCATGGATGATAAGCACAAGAAGAATTTGATTGTTACATGTATAATAAGTACAACAGTAATTGGGATTGTTACTTGGATAATAAGCACAACAGTATTTGGGATGGTTTTATGTATGATAAGTACAACAGTAATGGGATTGTTTCATGTATTAAAAGCACAACAGTATTTGGGATTGTTTCATGTATAGTAAGTACAACAATAATTGGGATTGTTACTTGAATAATAAGTACAACAGCATTTGCGATGGTTTCATGTATGATAAGTACAACAGTAATTGGGATTATTACTGGTATAATAAGTACAACAAGAATTTGATTGTTACATGTATGATAAGTACAACAGTAAATAGGATTGTTTCATGTATGATAGTTACAAAAGTTATTTGGATTATTACTTGCATGATAAGTGCAACAATAATTGGAATTGTTTCATGGATGATAAGCACAACAAGAATTTGATTGTTACATGTATAATAAGTACAACAGTAATTCGGATTGTTTCATGTATGATAAGTACAACAGTAATTGGGTTTGTTACATGTAGAATAAGTGCAAAAGTAATTGGGATTGTTACATGTATAATAAGTACAAGAGGAAATGGGATTGTTTGGTGTATAATAAGCACAACAGGAATTGGGATTGTTTCTAATACAATGAGCACAACAGTAATTCGAATTGTTTCATGTATAATAAGTACAACAGTAATTGGGATTGCTTCATGTATGATAAGTACAACAGTTATTGGGATTGTTACATGTAGAATAAGTGCAAAAGTAATTGGGATTGTTACATGTATAATAAGTACAACAGTAATTGGGATTGTTACATGTATGATAAGTACAACAATAGTTGGGATTGTTTCATGAATGATAAGTACAACAAGAATTTGATTGTTACATGTATAATAAGTACAACAGTAATTGGGATTGTTACTTGGATAATAAGTACAACAGTAATTGGGATTGTTACATGAAGAATAAGAACAACAGTAATTGGGATTATTACTTTTATGATAAGTACAACAGTAATTGAGATTGCGACATGTAGAATAAGTACAACAGGAATTTGATTGTTACATGTATAATAAGTACAACAGTAATTAGGATTGTTTCATGTATGATAGGTACAACAGTTATTGGGATTGTTACTTGTATGATAAGTGCAACAATAATTGGAATTGTTTCATGGATGATAAGCACAACAAGAATTAGATTGTTACATGTATAATAAGTACAACAGTAATTGGGATTGTTACTTGGATAATAAGTACAACAGCATTTGGGATGGTTTCATGTATGATAAGTACAACAGTAATTGGGATTATTACTGGTATAATAAGTACAACAAGAATTTGACTGTTACATGTATAATAAGTACAACAGTAATTAGGATTGTTTCATGTATGATAGGTACAAAAGTTATTGGGATTGTTACTTGTATGATAAGTGCAACAATAATTGGAATTGTTTCATGGATGATAAGCACAACAAGAATATGATTGTTACATGTATAATAAGTACAACAGTAATTGGGATTGTTACTTGGATAATAAGTACAACAGCATTTGGGATGGTTTCATGTATGATAAGTACAACAGTAATTGGGATTATTACTGGTATAATAAGTACAGCAAGAATTTGATTGTTACATGTATAATAAGTACAACAGTAATTAGGATTGTTTCATGTATGATAGTTACAAAAGTTATTGGGATTGTTACTTGTATGATAAGTGCAACAATAATTGGAATTGTTTCATGGATGATAAGCACAAGAAGAATTTGATTGTTACATGTATAATAAGTACAACAGTAATTGGGATTGTTACTTGGATAATAAGTACAACAGCATTTGGGATGGTTTCATGTATGATAAGTCCAACAGTAATTGGGATTATTACTGGTATAATAAGTACAGCAAGAATTTGATTGTTACATGTATAATAATCACAACAGTAATTAGGATTGTTTCATGTATGATAGTTACAAAAGTTATTGGGATTGTTACTTGTATGATAAGTACAACAGTAATTGGGATTATTACTGGTATAATAAGTACAGCAAGAATTTGATTGTTACATGTATAATAAGTACAACAGTAATTAGGATTGTTTCATGTATGATAGGTACAAAAGTTATTGGGATTGTTACTTGTATAATAATTACAAAGGTAATTGGGATTGTTACATGTATGATAAGTGCAACAATAATTGGAATTGTTTCATGGATGATAAGCACAAGAAGAATTTGATTGTTACATGTATAATAAGTACAACAGTAATTGGGATTGTTACTTGGATAATAAGTACAACAGTATTTGGGATGGTTTTATGCATGATAAGTACAACAGTAATTGGGATTGTTTCATGTATTAAAAGCACAACAGTATTTGGGATTGTTTGATGTATAGTAAGTACAACAATAATTGGGATTGTTACTTGAATAATAAGTACAACAGCATTTGCGATGGTTTCATGTATGATAAGTACAACAGTAATTGGAATTATTACTGGTATAATAAGTACAACAAGAATTTGATTGTTACATGTATAATAAGTACAACAGTAATTAGGATTGTTTCACGTATAATAAGTACAACAGGAATTGGGATTGTTACATGTATAATAAGTACAAGAGGAAATGGGATTGTTTCGTGTATAATAAGTACTACAGGAATTGGGATTGTTTCTAATACAATGAGCACAACAGTAATTCGGATTGTTTCATGTATGATCAGTACAACAGTAATTGGGATTGCTTCATGTATGATAAGTACAACAGTTATTGGGATTTTTACATGTAGAATAAGTACAACAGTAATTGGGATTGTTACATGTATGATATGTACAACAATATTTGGGATTGTTTCATGAATGATAAGTACAACAAGAATTGGATTGTTACATGTATAATAAGTACAACAGTAATTGGGATTGTTACTTGGATAATAAGTACAACAGTAATTGGGATTGTTACATGTAGAATAAGTACAACAGTAATTGGGATTATTACTTGTATAATAAGTACAACAGTAATTGGGATTGCTACATGTATAATAAGTACAACAGGAATTAAGATTGTTTCATGTATGATAGGTACAACAGTTATTGGGATTGTTACTTGTATAATAAGTACAACTGTAATTGGGATTGTTACAGGTATAATAAGTACAATAGTAATAGTAATTGAGATTGTTTCATGTATAATAAGCACAACATTATTTGGGATTGTTTCATGTATAGTAAGTACAACAATAATTGGGATTGTTACTTGGATAATAAGTACAACAGCATTTGGGATGGTTTCATGTATGATAAGTACAACAGTAATTGGGATTATTACTGGTATAATAAGTACAACAAGAATTTGATTGTTACATGTATAATAAGTACAACAGTAATTAGGATTGTTTCATGTATGATAGTTACAAAAGTTATTGGGATTGTTACTTGTATGATAAGTGCAACAATAATTGGAATTGTTTGATGGATGATAAGCACAACAAGAATTTGATTGTTACATGTATAATAAGTACAACAGTAATTCGGATTGTTTCATGTATGATAAGTAAAACAGTAATTGGGTTTGTTACATGTAAAATAAGTGCAAAAGTAATTGGGATTGTTACATGTATAATAAGTACAAGAGGAAATGGGATTGTTTGGTGTATAATAAGCACAACAGGAATTGGGATTGTTTCTAATACAATGAGCACAACAGTAATTCGGATTGTTTCATGTATAATAAGTACAACAGTAATTGGGATTGCTTCATGTATTAAAAGCACAACAGTATTTGGGATTGTTTCATGTATAGTAAGTACAACAATAATTGGGATTATTACTGGTATAATAAGTACAACAAGAATTTGATTGTTACATGTATAATAAGTACAACAGTAATTAGGATTGTTTCACGTATAATAAGTACAACAGGAATTGGGATTGTTACATGTATAATAAGTACAAGAGGAAATGGGATTGTTTCGTGTATAATAAGTACAAGAGGAATTGGGATTGTTTCTAATACAATGAGCACACCAGTAATTCGGATTGTTTCATGTATAATAAGTACAACAATAATTGGGATTGCTTCATGTATGATAAGTACAACAGTTATTGGGATTGTTACATGTAGAATAAGTGCAAAAGTAATTGGGATTGTTACATGTATAATAAGTACAACAGTAATTGGGATTGTTACATGTATGATAAGTACAACAATAGTTGGGATTGTTTCATGAATGATAAGTACAACAAGAATTTGTTTGTTACATGTATAATAAGTACAACAGTAATTGGGATTGTTACTTGGATAATAAGTACAACAGTAATTGGGATTGTTACATGTAGAATAAGAACAACAGTAATTGGGATTATTACTTGTATAATAAGTACAACAGTAATTGGGATTGCTACATGTATAATAAGTACAACAGGAATTAAGATTGTTCCATGTATGATAGGTACAACAGTAATTGGGATTTTCACTTGTATAATAAGTACAACAGTAATTGGGTTTGTTTCTAATATAATAAGTACAACAGTAATCGGGATTGTTACATGTATAATAAATGCAACAGTAATTGGGATTGTTACTTGGATAATAAGTACAACAGTAATTTTGATTGTTACATTTAGAATAAGTACAACAGTAATTGGGATTATTACTTGTATAATAAGTACAACAGTAATTGGGATTGTTACATGTATAGTAAGGGCAACAAGAATTTTATTGTTACATGTATAATAAGTACAACAGTATTTGGGATTGTTACTTGGATAATAAGTACAACAGTAATTGGGATTGTTACATGTAGAATAAGTACAACAGTAATTGGGATTATTACTTGGATAATAAGTACAACAGTAATTGGGATTGTTACTTGGATAATAAGTACAACATCATTTGGGATGGTTTCATGTATGATAAGTACAACAGTAATTGGGATTATTACTGGTATAATAAGTACAACAAGAATTTGATTGTTACATGTATAATAAGTACAACAGTAATTGGGATTGTTACATGTATGATAAGTGCAACAATAATTGGAATTGTTTCATGGATGATAAGCACAAGAAGAATTTGATTGTTACATGTATAATAAGTACAACAGTAATTGGGATTGTTACTTGGATAATAAGCACAACAGTATTTGGGATTGTTTTATGTATGATAAGTACAACAGTAATGGGATTGTTTCATGTATTAAAAGCACAACAGTATTTGGGATTGTTTCATGTATAGTAAGTACAACAATAATTGGGATTGTTACTTGAATAATAAGTACAACAGCATTTGCGATGGTTTCATGTAGGATAAGTACAACAGTAATTGGGATTATTACTGGTATAATAAGTACAACAACAATTTGATTGTTACATGTATAATAAGTACAACAGTAATTAGGATTGTTTCACGTATAATAAGTACAACAGGAATTGGGATTGTTACATGTATAATAAGTACAAGAGGAAATGGGATTGTTTCGTGTATAATAAGTACAACAGGAATTGGGATTGTTTCTAATACAATGAGCACAACAGTAATTCGGATTGTTTCATGTATAATAAGTACAACAGTAATTGGGATTGCTTCATGTATGATAAGTACAACAGTTATTGGGATTGTTACATGTAGAATAAGTGCAAAAGTAATTGGGATTGTTACATGTATAATAAGTACAACAGTAATTGGGATTGTTACATGCATGATAAGTACAACAATAGTTGGGATTGTTTCATGAATGATAAGTACAACAATAATTTGATTGTTACATGTATAATAAGTACAACAGTAATTGGGATTGTTACTTGGATAATAAGTACAACAGTAATTTGATTGTTACATGTATAATAAGTACAACAGTAATTAGGATTGTTTCATGTATGATAGGTACAAAAGTTATTGGGATTGTTACTTGTATGATAAGTGCAACAATAATTGGAATTGTTTCATGGATGATAAGCACAACAAGAATTTGATTATTACATGTATAATAAGCACAACAGTAATTGGGATTGTTACTTGGATAATAAGTACAACAGCATTTGGGATGGTTTCATGTAGGATAAGTACAACAGTAATTGGGATTATTACTGGTATAATAAGTACAACAAGAATTTGATTGTTACATGTATAATAAGTACAACAGTAATTAGGATTGTTTCACGTATAATAAGTACAACAGGAATTGGGATTGTTACATGTATGATAAGTACAACAATAGTTGGGATTGTTTCATGAATGATAAGTACAACAAGAATTTCATTGTTACATGTATAATAAGTACAACAGTAATTGGGATTGCTACATGTATAATAAGTACAACAAGAATTTGATTGTTACATGTATAATAAGTACAACAGTAATTGGGATTGTTACTTGGATAATAAGTACAACAGTAATTGGGATTGTTACATGTAGAATAAGTACAACAGGAATTAAGATTGCTTCATGTATGATAGGTACAACAGTAATTGGGATTTTTACTTGTATAATAAGTACAACAGTAATTGGGATTGTTTCTAATATAATAAGTACAACAGTAATCGGGATTGTTACATGTATAATAAATGCAACAGTAATTGGGATTGTTACTTGGATGATAAGTACAACAGTAATTGTGATTGTTACATTTAGAATAAGTACAACAGTAATTGGGATTATTACTTGTATAATAAGTACAACAGTAATTGGGATTGCTACATGTATAATAAGTACAACAATAATTTGATTGTTACATGTATAATAAGTACAACTGTAATTGGGATTGTTACTTGGATAATAAGTACAACAGTAATTGGGATTGTTACATGTAGAATAAGTACAACAGTGATTGGGATTATTACTTGTATAATAAGTACAACAGTAATTGGGATTGCTGCATGTAGAATAAGTACAACAGGAATTTGATTGTTACATGTATAATAAGTACAACAGTAATTAGGATTGTTTCATGTATGATAGGTACAAAAGTTATTGGGGTTGTTACCTGTACGATAAGTGCAACAATAATTGGAATTGTTTCATGGATGATAAGCACAACAAGAATTTGATTGTTACATGTATAATAAGTACAACAGTAATTAGGATTGTTTCACGTATAATAAGTACAACAGGAATTGGGATTGTTACATGTATAATAAGTACAAGAGGAAATGGGATTGTTTCGTGTATAATAAGTACAACAGGAATTGGGATTGTTTCTAATACAATGAGCACAACAGTAATTCGGATTGTTTCATGTATAATAAGTACAACAGTAATTGGGATTGCTTCATGTATGATAAGTACAACAGTTATTGGGATTGTTACATGTAGAATAAGTGCAAAAGTAATTGGGATTGTTACATGTATAATAAGTACAACAGTAATTGGGATTGTTACATGCATGATAAGTACAACAATAGTTGGGATTGTTTCATGAATGATAAGTACAACAAGAATTTGATTGTTACATGTATAATAAGTACAACAGTAATTGGGATTGTTACTTGGATAATAAGTACAACAGTAATTGGGATTGTTACTTGGATAATAAGTACAACAGTAATTTGATTGTTACATGTATAATAAGTACAACAGTAATTAGGATTGTTTCATGTATGATAGGTAGAAAAGTTATTGGGATTGTTACTTGTATGATAAGTGCAACAATAATTGGAATTGTTTCATGGATGATAAGCACAACAAGAATTTGATTGTTACATGTATAATAAGCACAACAGTAATTGGGATTGTTACTTGGATAATAAGTACAACAGCATTTGGGATGGTTTCATGTAGGATAAGTACAACAGTAATTGGGATTATTACTGGTATAATAAGTACAACAAGAATTTGATTGTTACATGTATAATAAGTACAACAGTAATTAGGATTGTTTCACGTATAATAAGTACAACAGGAATTGGGATTGTTACATGTATGATAAGTACAACAAGAATTTGATTGTTACATGTATAATAAGTACAACAGTAATTGGGATTGCTACATGTATAATAAGTACAACAAGAATTTGATTGTTACATGTATAATAAGTACAACAGTAATTGGGATTGTTACTTGGATAATAAGTACAACAGTAATTGGGATTGTTACATGTAGAATAAGTACAACAGTAATTGGGATTATTACTTGTATAATAAGTACAACAGTAATTGGGATTGCTACATGTAGAATAAGTACAACAGGAATTTGATTGTTACATGTATAATAAGCACAACAGTAATTAGGATTGTTTCATGTATGATAGGTACAAAAGTTATTGGGATTGTTACTTGTATGATAAGTGCAACAATAATTGGAATTGTTTCATGGATGATAAGCACAACAAGAATTTGATTGTTACATGTACAATAAGCACAACAGTAATTGGGATTGTTACTTGGGTAATAAGTACAACAGCATTTGGGATGGTTTCATGTATGATAAGTACAACAGTAATTGGGATTATTACTGGTATAATAAGTACAACAACAATTTGATTGTTACATGTATAATAAGTACAACAGTAATTAGGATTGTTTCATGTATGATAGTTACAAAAGTTATTGGGATTGTTACTTGTATGATAAGTGCAACAATAATTGGAATTGTTTCATGGATGATAAGCACAACAAGAATTTTATTGTTACATGTATAATAAGTAAAACAGTAATTGGGATTGTTACTTGGATAATAAGCACAACAGTATTTGGGATTGTTTCATGTATAGTAAGTACAACAGTAATTGGGATTATTACATTTATAATAAGTACAACAGGAATTGGGATTGTTTCTAATACGATAAGCACAACAGTAATTCGGATTGTTTCATGTGTAATATTAAGCACAACAGTAATTGTGATTGCTTCATGTATGATAAGTAGAACAGTAATTGGGATTGATTCGTGTATAATAAGTACAACAGTAATTGGGATTGTTACATGCATATTAAGTACAACAGGAATTGGGGTTGTTTCTAATGCAATAAGTACAACAGTATTTGGGATTGTTACATGTATGATAAGTACAACAGTAATTGGGATTGTTTCGTGCATAATAAGTACAACAGTAATTCGGATTGCTTCATGTATAATAAGTACAACAGTAATTGGGATTGCTTCTAATATAATAAGCACAACATTAATTCGGATTATTCCATGTATAATAAGTACAACAGTAATTGGGATTGCTTCATGTATGATAAGTACAACAGTAATTGGGATTGTTACATGCATAATAAGTACAACAGTATTTGGGATTGTTACATGTATAATAAGTACAACAGTAATTGGGATTGTTACATGTTTTATAAGTGCAACAGTAATTGAGATTGTTACATGTATAATAAGTACCACCGTAATTTGAGATTGCTACATGTATAATAAGTACAATAGTAATAGGGATTGTTACATGTATAATAAGTACAACAGTAATTGGGATTGCTACATGTATAATAAGGACAACAGTAATTGAGATTGTTACATGTATAATAAGTACAACAGTATTTGTGATTGGTACATATATAATAAGTACAACAGTATTTGAAATTGCTACATGTATAATAAGTACAACTTTAATTGGGATTGTTGCATGTAAAATAAGTGCAACAGTAATTGGGATTTTTTCATGTATAATAAGCACAACAGGAATTGAGATTGCTTAATGTATTATAAGTACAACAATATTTGGGATTGTTTCATGTATAATAAGTACAACAGGAATTGGGATTGCTACATGTATTATAAGTAAAACAGGAATTGGGATTGTTTCTAATACAATAAGTATAAGATTACTTGGGATTGTTACATGTATGATAAGTAGAACAGTAATTGGGATTGTTTCGCGTATAATAAGTACAACAGGAATTGGGATTGTTTCTAATACAATAGGCACAACAGTAATTCGGATTGTTTCATGTATAATAAGTACAACAGTAATTGGGATTGCTTCATGTATGATAATACAACAGTAATTGGGATTGTTACATGTATAATAAGTACAACAGTAATTGGGATTGTTACATGTATAATAAGTGCAACAGTAATTGGGATTGCTACATGTAAAATAAGTACAACAGTAATTGGGATTGTTACATGTATAATAAGTGCAACAGTAATTGGGATTGCTACATGTAAAATAAGTACAACAGTAATTGGGATTGTTACATGTATAATAAGTACAACAGTAATCGGGATTGCTACATGTATAATAAGTGCAACAGTAATTGGGATTGCTACATGTATGATAAGTACAACAGTAATTGGGATTGTTACATGTATAATAAGTACAACAGTATTTAGAATTGCTACATATATAATAAATGCAACAGTAATTGGAATTGCTATATGTATAATAAGTACAACAGTAATTGGGATTATTACATGTATAATAAGTACAACAGTATTTGGGATTGTTACATGTATATTAAGTACAACAGTAATTGGGATTGTTACATGTATAATAAGTACACTCATATTTGGGATTGTTACATGTATAATAAGTACAACAGTAATAAGGATTGTTACATGTATAATAAGTACAACAGTAATTGGGATTGCTACATGTATAATAAGTACAACAGTAATTGGGATTGGTACATGTATAATAAGTACAACAGTATTTGAAATTGTTACATGTATAATAAGTACAACTTTAATTGGGACTGTTGCATGTAAAATAAGTGCAACAGTAATTGGGATGGTTTCATGTATAATAAATACAACAGGAATTGGGATTGCTTCATGTATTATAAGTACAACAGTAATTGGGATTGTTTCATGTATAATAAGTACAACAGTATTTGGGATTGTTAATAAGCACAACAGTAATTGGGATTGCCTCATGTATAATAAGTACAACAGTAATTGGGATTGTTACATGTATGAAAAGTATAATAGGAATGGGGATTGTTACATGTATAATAAGTACAACAGTAATTGTGATTATTTCGTGTATAATAAGTACAACAGGAATTGGGATTGTTTCTAATATAATAAGCACAACAGTAATTCGGATTTTTCCATTTATAATAAGTACAACAGTAATTACGATTACTTCATGTATGATAAGTACAACAGTAATTGGGATTGTTACATGTATAATAAGTACAATAGTATTTGGGATTGTTACATGTATAATAAGTACAACAGTAATTGGGATTGTTACATGTTTTATAAGTGCAACAGTAATTGAGATTGTTACATGTATAATAAGTACAACCGTAATTGGGATTGTTTCGTGTATAATAAGTACAACAGGAATTGGAATTGTTTCTAATATAATAAGCACAACAGTAATTCGGTTTGTTCCATTTATAATAAGTACAACAGTAATTAGGATTGCTTCATGTATGATAAGTACAACAGTAATTGGGATTGTTACATGTATAATAAGTACAACAGTATTTGGGATTGTTACATATATAATAAGTACAACAGTAATTGGGATTGTTACATGTTTTATAAGTGGAACAGTAATTGAGATTGTTACATGTATAATAAGTACAATCGTAATTGGGATTGTTACATGTATAATAAGTACAACCATATTTGGGATTGTTACATGTATAATAAGTACAACAGTAATTGGGATTGCTACATGTATAATAAGTACAACAGTAATTGAGATTGTTACATGTATAAACAGTATAACAGGAATTGGGATTGTTACATGTGTAGTAAGTACAACATTATTTGGGATTGGTACTAAGCACAACAGTAATTGGGATTGCTTCATGCATAATAAGTACAACAGTAATTGGGATTGTTACATGTATAAAAAGTATAATAGGAATTGGGATTGCTACATGCATAATAAGTACAACAGTAATTTGGATTGTTTCATGTATAATAAGCACAACAGTAATTGAGATTGTTACTTGTATAATAAGCACAACTGTAATTGGGATTGTTACATGTATAAAAAGTATAATAGGAATTGGGATTGCTGCATGTATACTCTCCAAAAAAAGAAACGCAACATGTGAAAATATATAATTTACTTCAAATTTTCAAGATCATTTTAAATACAGAAATAAGCATTACATTACATTGAAATTTGGCACACTGGTTGTTCCGACTTTCATGTCATTAAAATGTCACAATTTATCGCATTAAAATCCATAGCGTTTAGATGATGTCACTTCAAAATCAATATCTGTTGTGCCCACCATTAGCCTGTAACACAGCACGGATACATCAGCAGCACAAGATCGCTACATTCGGGTACTTCACCCAAGAAACCGGATCGTGACAGCAAGAGAAACAGCATAAAATTTCCCAGGTCTCCGACGAATATCGGCACAGACAGTCAGAAACCGTCTCCGTGAAAACGGCTTACTCGCCAAACGTCCTTACTTTGGCGCAGTACTGAGACGTCGGCATCGACTTGCAACGGTCAAATGGTGCAACAGAGTAAGGGGCTGGGACCTGCAAACTTGGAGGCGAGTCTGATTCAGCGATGAATAAAGATTCATGCTGCAGAAAAGAGATGGCCGTACACGTGTTTACAGACGCCGGAATGAGAGGTTCGCAAGGAACTGCGTCCTTGAGGTCGACAATTTCGGCGGAGGAAGTGTGATGATGTGGGGTGCCATATCCTACGCCTAAAAACTCAACTGGTGCATATCCCCGGCAACCTTAGCGCCGTTCGATACAGAGATGAGCCGGTTTTGACACCACACATGTTGCCCGCAATGAACCTCCGCGGGGAAGTTTTTCAGCACAACCACGCTCGGCCGCACACAGCTCGTGCTACTGTTGACTTTCTAGCCAACCAGAACGTAAGAGTGCTCCCTGGCCGTCTAAATCACCAGATTTGAACCGAATAGAACATTTGTGAGATGATTTGGATCGACGCGTGCGCAGTCGTCAACCAGCGCCGCAAACTCTGCAAGAACTGCCGCAGGCTCTTGAGCAAGAATGGGGAGAATTCCGCAAGACCGTATTCGTCGATTGATCGAATCTATGCCGAGACGGGTCGGTGCTGTGCAGGTTAATGGTAGGCACAACAGATAATGACTTTGAAGTGACGTCATCTGAACGCTATGTACTTTAATGTGATAAAGTTTGCTATTTCAATGAACTTTAAAGTCTTAACAACCAGTGTGCCAAATTCCAGTGTAATGTAATGCTTATTTCTGTATTTAAAATGATATTGAAAATTTTAAATAAATTATATTTTTTTACATGTTGCGTTTCTTTTTTTTGGAGAGTATATAATAAGTACAACAGTAATTGGGATTGTTACATGTATAATAAGTACAACAGGAATTGGGATTGCTTGATGTATAATATGTACAGCAGTAATTATAATTGTTTCCTACATGTAAATCTATTATACTCGATATTTGTTTTTTATCTGACCTATATATTTTGTCATCGTCAACTTCTTGTATAGGAGCAGGCGGCACAATTCTAAGTGAAAGAGTTAGTTTTGTCTGTATTAAATATAAACGTTAGAGAACACCATAGGCCAAGGGCAATCAAAATGGACAATCCGGAGAAAATGACACCATTAGGTACACAAGACGAAGACAAACAAAGCAAAAAACACAACACAATGTGTGCTGGACACCATTATATGCAAAGAAACACAAATAACGTAAATAAAACATGAGCCCTTCTACAAACAGCTGGATGTAAAGACGAACGGAACATTGTGGATATCGTAACGGACATCACAACACGGAACTCAGAACGTAAAGACGCATAATAGGACAACACAAATAACTAAAAAAAAACACGCACCCCACCAAAAATAAACCATGGATGAACTCAGGTGCTCGCGAAGGATAAGCAGTTCCTGCTTCTTATAAGACACCCGTCGTGTTACTCACCTATACAGTCAAGTCTGGTAAAAGTTTTGGCAGTGATAGAGGAAAGAAAACATCTACGTAAAAAGTAAAAAATCCTAATTTTTAATTTGAGATATGAATATTTCGTAGCGGTCAACCAGATTGTGATGACGACCGAAGAATTTCAGTAACTTGCCATTCTTTTAATTATGATTGCCGCAATTCAAGACTTTATTTCCCTTTTTAATTTCCCATAACATTTGAAAAATGTAACTGAGTTGTCTAATTTTCTACATTTACTGCACATAAGAGTTATTGGACCAACTTGTCCATCTTATATAGCTGCAATAATGTAGCTCCTGTGACAAACTTGTGTCTCGGCAGAGCTACAACGCGGTCCCATTCGTCACAATGGAGCACAAAAAAAGTTGCAGTTGAAACATAAAAACTCACTATTTACGCTTCAAACATTTCATTATAACTATTACTGATGATCCCAGTCCTTGTTAAATCGGTTTGGCTGAGAAATATATGCTTTTCAAAGGTAGCAACAACCTTGTTCAAATTTATCGATCGTTTTCCATAACCGGAAACTACGGAAGACGGAGCTTTTCTAAATATGGTATTTCTTACTACACGCTGATGTAAACATTTACGCCTCAAATCGCCAAATATGGTATCGACATCCAAATAGTGAGGCCGGAAATGACGAAATTCAAAATGTTCAGAGACATGGATTTTTATTTTGTGGGAATTACATTCTAAAATACTGGTAGGTGATAAAAACTTGCTATAATAATCAGAAACTCTGTAAGCGAGCGCAAAAAATCTCGGCGGCTGCTCCATTACCTGTAATGGCATCCCGTTATAACTCTTGCGAGTAAGCGAGCACTTAGGGTCTTTTATTAGAACTAATCTTATATGGTACATTTTTTTGCACGATCAACGTTCTAAGTTGTACCGTATTACCCCAAATGATGTAATTTCGTGTGTTGGGTTGGAACAGACAAAAAAAATATGCTTAAGCTGGTTAACAGGAATCAACCCTCCTAAATATTGATATTCAATTTAGTCAACAGTAAATTGGAGAATGAAAAGTTGGAAAAATTGAAAATTGCTATTGATTATTATTTTATAGGTATAATGTCGTTGATTTTTATGATTCTTTTTGTTCAGATATTTTTTACAAGGAGTACATTAACAACATAGATTAACACTAATTATCTAGGTTTAATGTAAACAGCTCATCCATTCTCTTCTATTTTCATGAAAACCATCTCGAACATGAATTCCTGTCTGTACGACAAAAATGTCTACCGACGGAAAACCTTCACACAATCGTACGAGAATTTTAACTGATTCTGCTAGAAAAAGAAACAGGAAAGAAGTTTTTGGCGAATTATAATAAAACAAGAATTAACATAAGCCACCAACATGACTGTTGGATGGAATTGAAGGAAGCGTTCAGAGTTCAAACTCATGCTGCAGTGTAAACATCAGTGCTATTGCGCATACAGTTCGGAAATTGGGACATGCATAATTAAAGATGCTGGGAGACAAGCTGTACATAAAAAAAAACAAACAACGAAAATACACGTGTTATACTCATGTTTGAAGATATACCAACCTCAACGAAATTGTACCTTTAAAAACTATGTCATATTACAATAAAAACAGGTTTTGATTAGTTTTTCTTGAAAGGACAATAATGGCATGTCTTACACATTCAAAGTTAAATATTTTATAGTTAGAAATGATCTACTAGTGTTATTCGGGTTCATTTGGCATGCTTCTATATCACTAAGAAATGAAAACAAAAAAGTGCAAATAACTTTTGTTATTCTTGTAGTTATAATCTAGCTAAAAGGTACTTAGGATTCCAATCCCACATATTATCGTTTGTATCGGCTTATAACATTGATTGATTTGAAGATTTTGGAATTTTATTTTGATACTGCACACACAAAAACGAATCAGTGCAGCAACATGTAATCCAGACGAAGTTTTTCATTCAGATATATGCTTTTATCTAACTTTTTTTTAACTTAGGATATTTTGGTTTACAGGAGTAAACATTTTTTTTAGCTTGATGCCAACATTTAGTGATAGCTTGACATAATAAACAGTGTTTTGTCTTGATTCTGATCAGAAATTTTGTATATATCTGTAGATAAAACTAGGTATATTCAAATGGTTTTTGAAACTTGATAATGATAACGTTAATAACATAGTTTGTGAAGTTTGATCTGACTGTACCTGGTGCATCTGTAAAAGATTGCTTTTATTTATCTATATTTTCTTAAAATTTAGCTTGCAAACTTTTGAAAATAATCAAAAATGATAATTTAATGATATTGACTTCAAGTCACACAGTACAATGCCCCCCGTTAGATATTCATATGTACCGTTGTCAATTTTGTCAGAAATACATCAGCAATAGCCAAGGAGTCGTTCATTCTACTGGACACATAGATTAACATTTGAGAATCATTTACAATAAAGAAATTATTTCAGTTTTCTCATTGTGAACTTTCCATTTATATGTAGCAACATTCCAGTAGCACCTGCATATGGAGTATAGATCTATGCTAGTGGTGAAGTTGAAGTAGTCACGTGGAAAGTTTTATGGTCGCCATCATGACTTGGTTTCGGAATATCTGTGTCAAAGATGACTATGGATATATTCCTTGTGTCATAGTCACAATCCCACCCTTCTTTCCTCGTTTATGACTTATCGTCGTTCAATTGATAAGAGTAATACGATGAATACAACTAGTAAAGAAACTAGTTCACTCTGCCTCATTTCGTTCCGGTTTTTTAATGATGTTCGTTTTGTTCACTGTGCCCAATATTACCTGTCTTAACGAGTTCAGTTCCGTGTTATGATTTCCGCGTAATAAACGATGTTCGTGTCGTCTTTACTGCCATTTAGTTTGTTGGAGGTTCAAGCTTTATTTATGTTATTTATATTTATTTACATACAGTGATGTCCAATACGAATTCCCTTTCAAATGATGCTGGTGGCGTTTAGCAGTGACACAAGTGGAACGTAACTGCTTTTCCTTCCCGAGTACCTGTATGAGTCCATTTCCGTTTTTCAGTGGTGTTCGTGTTGATCGATCAGTATTTTTCAGCATACTTTATTTTATCATTGATTGTCTGCCCATCTTTTTTTTTTGACATTTGTACTGTTTGGAACAATATTCATCAGTTAGGGTTTGACACCTATCAAACTGCATATTCAGTATTTCTTAAATATGATATGCAAAGAAGGGAAACTTAATATAGAAATCGGAAGCAATACCAACGTTTAAAATAAGATCCAGTAACCACAAATTTCTGGTTGACGTGATATGACAGTTAAATATACGATCAATTTAATCACTTGATTAGGTTTGTGTATGCACTGAATATCAAAGAAATCAAGGTAAGATTAGGTTTTTGTATGCACTGAATATCAAAGAAATCAAGGTAAGATTAACACAGACTTATAATGAAATGAGTTAATTGGCATACATACTTTTATCATATCTATTATATGACGTCAGAGTATAAAAACTCGTATATTTGTAAAGAAACAAATTAACTTGATAATGAAACCCTTATCAGTTTCAAGTTTACATAATCTTTTTTTAACGCTATAAACATAGCAAGTGGTTTCATGTCAGTTTTGTATACAAATGATAAAATTTGTCTACCGTTTGCAAGTATAGTGGTATAAAATAAACAGGAAACAGATAATAACTGATTTAGATCAGTACACATGTAGATTCCGATGTATAAATCGAATTACCTGTGCAAACTATCATTTCAAATTAAATAAATAATTATGTCACACAAGTAAACTCAGGAAATAAGAAGATTAAATGGATACATATAATAGTTGGTATAGTTGTGCTTGGTTAAATTTATATTGATGTAACCATAACGTTAAATAGTTAACAAGTAATACACTACACAAACAAACTGTATAGCTACATGTATCTCTTGTCAATTTATAGCTTCATATATAATACATGAACAATTCGTTCACAGTGCTGGTAGTAAATTGGGTTTGTTTGGCAGAATAGAGAGTTTATTATGGAGAACGCCACATAAAACGAATGATATTTTAACCAGTTCATGTATCATTACTTCCGACCTTAATACTGTGATTTGAACAAGGTACCAAGGAGAACTTGCTCGTACCTCGTACTACCATCTTCCGAAAGAATTTTTCGAGTAAAGAGACCAGAGGCGAATACAGCTTTTCCGAAAAAACCGAAAAAAGTGAATCATTTACATTTTTGGCTCTTAAATGAAGATATCAATGCCAACTTAAAAAAACCCAAGTTTAATTGAATGTAATGGAGAATGCAGGATTATTTGAATATACATAGATAATAACCCCGAGAATCGTAAGATGTAGATTGCTTACTGTTTACAAATATCACTGAGAAACAAGATGGCTAGTATTAGCATCTTTAATGGAAAAACATTGCTAGTATTGGTATCTTTAAGGAACAATATTACTAGTATTGGTATCGTTAAGGAACAATATTGCTAGTATTGGCATCTTTAAGGAACAATATTACTAGTATTGGCATCTTTAAGGAACAATATTACTAGTATTGGTATCGTTAAGGAACAATATTGCTAGTATTGGCATCTTTAAAGAACAAAATTGCTAGTACTGGCATCGCTAAGAAACAAGATTGCTAGTATTGGCATTTGTAAGGAACAATATTGCTAGTATTGACATAGATAAGGAACAATATTGCTAGTATTGGCATAGATAAGGAACAATATTGCTAGTATTGACATCTGTAAGGAGCAGGATTGCTAGTATTGTCATCCTTTAAGAACAAGATTACTAGTATTTGCATCTTTAAGGAACAATGAATACACGCACGTCTAAATTCAATTGATGTTCCGTTTATTTATCAGCACGTCTGACGATTATGTTGAGGTCTGTTAAGTTCATTTGGACTTGTTAGTCCATTATTGTGTCTATAAAATATGCATGCTGTACTGTAGCTGTAAACAATGCTTATATCAATAAAAGTAAATGTACAGGAAGATGTTTGTAATATACCTATTTATTAGTTCGTTATCAGATTTAGTTTATAATTATTTTATTTGATCAATGATGCAAAGAGGATCAGACACAAGTTTTACCAACTTATGGAGTCTTTTACTATATATACAATCATTATTACATTATATTGAGAATGCACAAGAATACAAGAAAAATACAATTTTATCATATAATAAAGTTGAAAATAGTAAACGAATAAAAAGAAATGAGGAAACAGTATGTGTGTGTGTGTTTGGATGCTGGATGGCGATTGGATTAGTACATTAAAGGATTAGAAATCGCTTGGATCTTTTGTATGAATCGAAGATGTTCTGCTATAGAACGTTGATTGCTTTCGACAGGGGTCGTATTAAAGACTAAAGAATGACCAAAAGTCGGTTTGACCCAACTCTTTAATACATAGAAAAGGAGAAATACTTTATACTTTAATTTGCTACCTATTCATTAATTACCAATTTCAGCTGCTAAAATATACCGGTTCGGTATACACAAATAACTAAAATGGATGCCGACAGCATTGCATAAAAAAAATCGGGGAACACCTGAATTCATCCACGGTGTTTTGTGGAATTCGTGTTGCTCATTCTATATCTTTCTGTGTAGTGCTTTGTAGATCAATGTCAATTTTCTTGTGACAATTGTATTTTATTGCCTTCTTCGATTGTCAGTTTCTGATTACCCCTTTGATATGTTTCAAGCATTTCAATGACATTCTATGTAAAAATAAACTTTAAGAAGGAGACGTATCATTGTTATGTCCATTTCATGGCTGAACAGGAAAATGTTTTAAACGTCGATATATATAATTAAGTCGACACGATGCGTTTCTGGAAAAACCTTCATCAGGTACGCTCATGGTCAAAATATTGGAAAACAAAATAATTTAAGTCATTTGGGAGCAAATGAACCAAAAGGATGAAACAGAATAGCAATATTGGATAAGATTACCTAGGCCTAAAGTAGATTGACCTTAGTTTTAATAAATTACATTATTTAGGATTTTAATGTCTCCATTGGAAACATGTCTACCATTAGAAATAATTACTTTCACCAGTCAATGATACAGGGTTTGTATTTCTCCATTGAAAACATGTCTACCACTGGAAATAATTACTTTCACCAGTCAATGATACAGAGGTTTGTATTTCTCCATTGGAAACATGTCTACTACTGGAAATAATTATTTCCACCAGTCAATGATACAGAGGTTTGTATTTATGTCTACTACTGGAAATAATTACTTTCACCAATCAATGATACAGAGGTTTGTATTTCTCCATTGAAAACATGTCTACTACAGGAAATAATTACTTTCACCAGTCAATGATACAGGGTTTGTATTTCTCCATTGAAAACATGTCTACCACTGGAAATAATTACTTTCACCAGTCAATGATACAGAGGTTTGTATTTCTCCATTGGAAACATGTCTACTACTGGAAATAATTATTTCCACCAGTCAATGATACAGAGGTTTGTATTTATATCTACTACTGGAAATAATTACTTTCACCAATCAATGATACAGAGGTTTGTATTTCTCCATTGAAAACATGTCTACTACAGGAAATAATTACTTTCACCAGTCAATGATACAGAGGTTTGTATTTCTCCTTTGGAAACATGTCTACAACTGGAAATAATTGCTTTCACCAGTCAATGATACAGAGGTTTGTATTTCTCCATTGGAAACATGTCTACTACTATAAATAATTACTTTCACCAATCAATGATACAGAGGTTTGTATTTGTCCATTGGAAACATATCTACTGCTGGAAATAATTACTTTCACCAGTCAATGATACGAAGGGTTGTATTTCTCCATTGGAAACATGTTTACTACTAGAAATAACTACTTTCACCAGTCAATGATACAGAGGTTTGTATTTGTCCATTGAAAACATGTTTACTACTGGAAATAATTACTTTCACCAATCAATGATACAAAGGTTTGTATTTCTCCATTGGAAATATGTCTACTACTGGAAATAATTATTTCCACCAATCAATGATACAGAGGTTTGTATTTCTCCATTGCAAGCATATCTACTACTAGAAATAATTGCTTTCACCAGTCAATGATACAGAGGTTTGTATTTCTCCATTGGAAACATATCTACTACTAGAAATAATTACTTTCACCAGTCAATGATACAGAGGCTTGTATTTCTCCATTAGAAACATATCTACTACTAAAATAATTACTTTCACCAGTCATTGATGCAGAGGTTTGTATTTCTCCATTGGAAACATGTCTACTACTGGAAATCATTACTCTCAGCAGTCAATGATACAGTGGTTTGTATTTCTCCTTTGGAAACATGTTTGCTACTAGAAATAATTACTTTCACCAGTCAATGATACAGAGGTTTGTATTTCTCCATTGAAAACATGTTTACTACTAGAAATAACTACTTTCACCATTCAATGATACAGAGGTTTGTATTTCTCCATTGAAAACATGTCTACTACTGGAAATAATTACTTTCACCAATCAATGATACAGAGGTTTGCATTTCTCCATTGGAAACATGTCTACTACTGGAAATAATTACTTTCACCAGTCAATGATACAGAGGTTTGTATTTCTTCTTTGGAAGCATGTCTACTACTGGAAATAATTATTTCCACAAATCAATGATACAGAGGTTTGTATTTCTCCATTGGAAACATGTCTACTACTATAAATAATTATTTTCACCAATCAATGATACAGAGGTTTGTATTTGTCCATTGGAAACATATCTACTGCTGGAAATAATTACTTTCACCAGTCAATGATACGAAGGGTTGTATTTCTCCATTGGAAACATGTTTACTACTAGAAATAACTACTTTCACCAGTCAATGATACAGAGGTTTGTATTTGTCCATTGAAAACATGTTTACTACTGGAAATAATTACTTTCACCAATCAATGATACAAAGGTTTGTATTTCTCCATTGGAAATATGTCTACAACTGGAAATAATTATTTCCACCAATCAATGATACAGAGGTTTGTATTTCTCCATTGCAAGCATATCTACTACTAGAAATAATTGCTTTCACCAGTCAATGATACAGAGGTTTGTATTTCTCCATTGGAAACATATCTACTACTAGAAATAATTACTTTCACCAGTCAATGATACAGAGGCTTGTATTTCTCCATTAGAAACATATCTACTACTAAAATAATTACTTTCACCAGTCAATGATGCAGTGGTTTGTATTTCTCCATTGGAAACATGTCTACTACTGGAAATAATTACTCTCAGCAGTCAATGATACAGTGGTTTGTATTTCTCCTTTGGAAACATGTTTACTACTAGAAATAATTACTTTCACCAGTCAATGATACAGAGGTTTGTATTTCTCCATTGAAAACATGTTTACTACTAGAAATAACTACTTTCACCAGTCAATGATACAGAGGTTTGTATTTCTCCATTGAAAACATGTCTACTACTGGAAATAACTACTTTCACCAATCAATGATACAGAGGTTTGCATTTCTCCATTGGAAACATGTCTACTACTGGAAATAATTACTTTCACCAGTCAATGATACAGAGGTTTGTATTTCTTCTTTGGAAGCATGTCTACTACTGGAAATAATTATTTCCACAAATCAATGATACAGAGGTTTGTATTTCTCCATTGCAAGCATATCTACTACTATAAATAATTGCTTTCACTAGTCAATGATACAGAGGTTTGTATTTCTCCATTGGAAACATATCTACTACTAGAAATAATTACTTTCACCAGTCAATGATACAGAGGCTTGTATTTCTCCATTATAAATATATCTACTACTAAACATAATTACTTTCACCAGTCAATGATACAGAGGTTTGTATTTCTCCATTGGAAACATGTCTACTACTGAACCAAAAGGATGAAACAGAATAGCAATATTGGATAAGATTACCCAGGCCTAAAGTAGATTGACCTTAGTTTTAATAAATTACATTATTTAGGATTTTAATGTCTCCATTGGAAAGGTTTGTATTTCTCCTTTGGAAACATGTCTACTACTGGAAATGATTACTTTCACCAGTCAATGATACAGAGGTTTGTATTTCTCCATTGAAAACATGTTTACCACTAGATATAATTACTTTCACCAGTCAATGATACGGAGGGTTGTATTTCTCCATTGGAAACATGCTTACTACTAGAAATAACTACATTCATCAGTCAATGATACAGAGGTTTGTATTTCTCCATTGAAAACATGTCTACTACTGGAAATAATTACTTTCACCAGTCAATGATTGATACAGAGGTTTGTATTTCTCCATTGGAAACATGTCTACTATTGGACATAATTATTTCCACCAGTCAATGATAGAGAGGTTTGTATTTCTCCATTGCAAACATATCTACCACTAGAAATAATTACTTTCACCAGTCAATGATACAGAGGTTTGTATTTGTCTATTACTGGAAATAATTACTTTCATCAATCAATGATACAGAGGTTTGTATTTCTCCATTGAAAACATGTCTACTACTATAAATAAATACTTTCACTAGTCAATGATACAGAGGTTTGTATTTCTCCATTGGAAGCATGTCTACAACTGGAAATAATTACTTTCATCAGTCAATGATGCAGAGGTTTGTATTTGTCCATTGGAAACATGTCTACTACTGGAAATAACTATTTTCACCAGTCAATGATACAGAGGTTTGTATTTCTCCATTGGAAACATATCTAGTACTAGAAATAATTACTTTCACCAGTCAATGATACAGAGGTTTGTATTTCTCCATTGGAAACATGTTTACTACTAGAAATAATTACTTTCACCAGTCAACGATATAGAGGTTTGTATTTCTCCATTGAAAACATGTTTACCACTAGAAATAACTACTTTCACCAATCAATGATACAGAGGTTTGCATTTCTCCATTGGAAACATGTCTACTACTGGAAATAATTACTTTCACCAGTCAATGATACAGAGGTTTGTATTTCTTCTTTGGAAGCATGTCTACTACTGGAAATAATTATTTCCACAAATCAATGATACAGAGGTTTGTATTTCTCCATTGCAAGCATATCTACTACTATAAATAATTGCTTTCACTAGTCAATGATACAGAGGTTTGTATTTCTCCATTGGAAACATATCTACTACTAGAAATAATTACTTTCACCAGTCAATGATACAGAGGCTTGTATTTCTCCATTATAAATATATCTACTACTAAACATAATTACTTTCACCAGTCAATGATACAGAGGTTTGTATTTCTCCATTGGAAACATGTCTACTACTGAACCAAAAGGATGAAACAGAATAGCAATATTGGATAAGATTACCCAGGCCTAAAGTAGATTGACCTTAGTTTTAATAAATTACATTATTTAGGATTTTAATGTCTCCATTGGAAAGGTTTGTATTTCTCCTTTGGAAACATGTCTACTACTGGAAATGATTACTTTCACCAGTCAATGATACAGAGGTTTGTATTTCTCCATTGAAAACATGTTTACCACTAGATATAATTACTTTCACCAGTCAATGATACGGAGGGTTGTATTTCTCCATTGGAAACATGCTTACTACTAGAAATAACTACATTCATCAGTCAATGATACAGAGGTTTGTATTTCTCCATTGAAAACATGTCTACTACTGGAAATAATTACTTTCACCAGTCAATGATTGATACAGAGGTTTGTATTTCTCCATTGGAAACATGTCTACTATTGGACATAATTATTTCCACCAGTCAATGATAGAGAGGTTTGTATTTCTCCATTGCAAACATATCTACCACTAGAAATAATTACTTTCACCAGTCAATGATACAGAGGTTTGTATTTGTCTATTACTGGAAATAATTACTTTCATCAATCAATGATACAGAGGTTTGTATTTCTCCATTGAAAACATGTCTACTACTATAAATAAATACTTTCACTAGTCAATGATACAGAGGTTTGTATTTCTCCATTGGAAGCATGTCTACAACTGGAAATAATTACTTTCATCAGTCAATGATGCAGAGGTTTGTATTTGTCCATTGGAAACATGTCTACTACTGGAAATAACTATTTTCACCAGTCAATGATACAGAGGTTTGTATTTCTCCATTGGAAACATATCTAGTACTAGAAATAATTACTTTCACCAGTCAATGATACAGAGGTTTGTATTTCTCCATTGGAAACATGTTTACTACTAGAAATAATTACTTTCACCAGTCAACGATATAGAGGTTTGTATTTCTCCATTGAAAACATGTTTACCACTAGAAATAATTACTTTCACCAGTCAATGATACGGAGGGTTGTATTTCTCCACTGGAAACATGTTTACTACTAGAAATAACTACTTTCACCAGTCAATGATACAGTGGTTTGTATTTCTCCATTGAAAATATGTCTACTACTAGAAATAATTACTTTCACCAGTGAATGATACAGAGGTTAGTATTTTTCCTTTGGAAACATGTCTACTACTAGAAATAATTACTTTCACCAGTCAATGATACAGAGGTTTGTATTTCTCCATTGGAAACATGTCTACTACTGGAAATAACTATTTTCACCAGTCAATGATACAGAGGTTTATCTTTCTCCATTGGAAACATATCTACTAATAGAAATAATTACTTTCACCAGTCAATGATACAGAGGTTTGTATTTGTCCATTGGAAAACTATCTACTGCTGGAAATAATTACTTTCACCAGTCAATGATACAGAGGTTTGTATTTCTCCTTTGGAAACATGTCTACTACTGGAAATAATTACTTTCACCAGTAAATGATACAGAGGTTTGTATTTCTCCTTTGGAAACATGTCTACAACTGGAAATAATTACTTTCACCAGTCAATGATACAGAGGTTTGTATTTCTCCATTGGAAACATGTCTACTAATGGAAATAACTATTTTCACCAGTCAATGATACAGAGGTTGATCTTTCTCCATTGGAAACATATCTACTAATAGAAATAATTACTTTCACCAGTCAATGATACAGAGGTTTGTATTTGTCCATTGGAAAACTATCTACTGCTGGAAATAATTACTTTCACCAGTCAATGATACAGAGGTTTGTATTTCTCCATTGAAAACATGTCTACTACTGGAAATAATTACTTCACCAGTGAATGATACAGAGATTTGTATTTCTCCATTGGAAACATATCTACTACAGGAAATAATTATTTCCACAAGTCAATGATGCAGAGGTTTGTATTTCTCCATTGCAAACATATCTACTACTAGAAATAATTACTTTCACCAGTCAATGATACAGAGGTTTGTATTTGTTCATTGGAAAACTATCTACTGCTGGAAATAATTACTTTCACCTGTCAATGATACAGAGGTTTGTATTTCTCCATTGAAAACATGTCTACTACTGGAAATAATTACTTTCACCAGTCAATGATACAGAGATTTGTATTTCTCCATTGGAAACATATCTACTACAGGAAATAATTATTTCCACAAGTCAATGATACAGAGGTTTGTATTTCTCCATTGCAAACATATCTACTACTAGAAATAATTACTTTCACCAGTCAATGATACAGAGGTTTGTATTTATGTCTACTACTGGAAATAATTACTGTCACCAATCAATGATACAGAGGTTTGTATTTCTCCATTGAAAACATGCTTACCACTATAAATAATTACTTTCACCAGTCAATGATATAGAGGTTTGTATTTCTCCTTTGGAAACATGTCTACTACTGGAAATGATTACTTTCACCAGTCAATGATACAGAGGTTTGTATTTCTCCATTGAAAACATGCTTACCACTAGAAATAATTACTTTCACGAGTCAATGATACGGAGGGTTGTATTTCTCCATTGGAAACATGCTTACTACTAGAAATAACTACTTTCACCAGTCAATGATACAGAGGTTTGTATTTCTCCATTGAAAACATGTCTACTACTGGAAATAATTACTTTCACCAGTCAATGATACAGAGGTTTGTATTTCTCTATTGGAAACATGTCTACTATTGGACATAATTATTTCCACCAGTCAATGATAGAGAGGTTTGTATTTCTCCATTGCAAACATATCTACCACTAGAAATAATTACTTTCACCAGTCAATGATACAGAGGTTTGTATTTGTCTACTACTGGAAATAATTACTTTCATCAATCAATGATACAGAGGTTTGTATTTCTCCATTGAAAGCATGTCTACTACTGGAAATAATGACTTTCACCAGTCAATGATACAGAGGTTTGTATTTGTCCATTGGAAACATATCTACTGCTGGAAATAATTACTCTCACCAGTTAATGATACAGAGGTTTGTATTTCTCCTTTGGAAACATATTTGCTACTAGAAATAATTACTTTCACTAGTCAATGATACGGAGGGTTGTATTTCTCCATTGGAAACATGTTTACTACTAGAAATAACTACTTTCACCAGTCAATGATACAGAGGTTTGTATTTCTCCATTGGAAACATATCTACTACAGGAAATAATTATTTCCACCAGTCAATGATACAGAGGTTTGTATTTCTCCATTGGAAACATATCAACTACTAGAAAGAATTACTTTCACCAGTCAATGATACAGAGGTTTGTATTTATGTCTACTACGGGAAATAATTACTTTCACCAATCAATGATACAGAGGTTTGTATTTCTCCATTGAAAACATGTTTACCACTAGAAATAATTACTTTCACCAGTCAATGATACGGAGGGTTGTATTTCTCCATTGGAAGCATGTTTACTACTAGAAATAACTACTTTCACCAGTCAATGATACAGAGGTTTGTATTTCTCCATTGAAAACATGTCTACTACTAGAAATAATTACTTTCACCAGTCAATGATATAGAGGTTTGTATTTCTCCATTGGAAACATGTCTACTACTGGAAATAATTATTTCCACCAGTCAATGATACAGAGGTTTGTATTTCTCTATTGCAAACATATCTACTAATAGAAATAATTACTTTCACCAGTCAATGATACAGAGGTTTGTATTGATGTCTACTACTGGAAATAATTACTTTCTCCAATCAATGATACAGAGGTTTGTATTTCTCCATTGAAAACATGTCTAATACTGGAAATAATTACTTTCACCAGTCAATGATACAGAGGTTTGTATTTCTCCTTTGGAAACATGTCTACAATTGGAAATAATTACTTTCACCAGTCAATGATACCGAGATTTGTATTTCTCCATTGGAAACATATCTACTAATAGAAATAATTACTTTCACCAGTCAATGATACAGAGGTTTGTATTTGTCCATTGGAAAACTATCTACTGCTGGAAATAATTACTTTCACCTGTCAATGATACAGAGGTTTGTATTTGTCCATTGGAAAACTATCTACTGCTGGAAATAATTCCTTTCACCAGTCAATGATACAGAGGTTTGTATTTCTCCATTGGAAACATGTTTACTACTAGAAATAATTACTTTCACCAGTCAACGATATAGAGGTTTGTATTTCTCCATTGAAAACATGTTTACCACTAGAAATAACTACTTTCACCAATCAATGATACAGAGGTTTGCATTTCTCCATTGGAAACATGTCTACTACTGGAAATAATTACTTTCACCAGTCAATGATACAGAGGTTTGTATTTCTTCTTTGGAAGCATGTCTACTACTGGAAATAATTATTTCCACAAATCAATGATACAGAGGTTTGTATTTCTCCATTGCAAGCATATCTACTACTATAAATAATTGCTTTCACTAGTCAATGATACAGAGGTTTGTATTTCTCCATTGGAAACATATCTACTACTAGAAATAATTACTTTCACCAGTCAATGATACAGAGGCTTGTATTTCTCCATTATAAATATATCTACTACTAAACATAATTACTTTCACCAGTCAATGATACAGAGGTTTGTATTTCTCCATTGGAAACATGTCTACTACTGAACCAAAAGGATGAAACAGAATAGCAATATTGGATAAGATTACCCAGGCCTAAAGTAGATTGACCTTAGTTTTAATAAATTACATTATTTAGGATTTTAATGTCTCCATTGGAAAGGTTTGTATTTCTCCTTTGGAAACATGTCTACTACTGGAAATGATTACTTTCACCAGTCAATGATACAGAGGTTTGTATTTCTCCATTGAAAACATGTTTACCACTAGATATAATTACTTTCACCAGTCAATGATACGGAGGGTTGTATTTCTCCATTGGAAACATGCTTACTACTAGAAATAACTACATTCATCAGTCAATGATACAGAGGTTTGTATTTCTCCATTGAAAACATGTCTACTACTGGAAATAATTACTTTCACCAGTCAATGATTGATACAGAGGTTTGTATTTCTCCATTGGAAACATATCTACTATTGGACATAATTATTTCCACCAGTCAATGATAGAGAGGTTTGTATTTTTCCATTGCAAACATATCTACCACTAGAAATAATTACTTTCACCAGTCAATGATACAGAGGTTTGTATTTGTCTATTACTGGAAATAATTACTTTCATCAATCAATGATACAGAGGTTTGTATTTCTCCATTGAAAACATGTCTACTACTATAAATAAATACTTTCACTAGTCAATGATACAGAGGTTTGTATTTCTCCATTGGAAGCATGTCTACAACTGGAAATAATTACTTTCATCAGTCAATGATGCAGAGGTTTGTATTTGTCCATTGGAAACATGTCTACTACTGGAAATAACTATTTTCACCAGTCAATGATACAGAGGTTTGTATTTCTCCATTGGAAACATATCTAGTACTAGAAATAATTACTTTCACCAGTCAATGATACAGAGGTTTGTATTTCTCCATTGGAAACATGTTTACTACTAGAAATAATTACTTTCACCAGTCAACGATATAGAGGTTTGTATTTCTCCATTGAAAACATGTTTACCACTAGAAATAATTACTTTCACCAGTCAATGATACGGAGGGTTGTATTTCTCCACTGGAAACATGTTTACTACTAGAAATAACTACTTTCACCAGTCAATGATACAGTGGTTTGTATTTCTCCATTGAAAATATGTCTACTACTAGAAATAATTACTTTCACCAGTGAATGATACAGAGGTTAGTATTTTTCCTTTGGAAACATGTCTACTACTAGAAATAATTACTTTCACCAGTCAATGATACAGAGGTTTGTATTTCTCCATTGGAAACATGTCTACTACTGGAAATAACTATTTTCACCAGTCAATGATACAGAGGTTTATCTTTCTCCATTGGAAACATATCTACTAATAGAAATAATTACTTTCACCAGTCAATGATACAGAGGTTTGTATTTGTCCATTGGAAAACTATCTACTGCTGGAAATAATTACTTTCACCAGTCAATGATACAAAGGTTTGTATTTCTCCTTTGGAAACATGTCTACTACTGGAAATAATTACTTTCACCAGTAAATGATACAGAGGTTTGTATTTCTCCTTTGGAAACATGTCTACAACTGGAAATAATTACTTTCACCAGTCAATGATACAGAGGTTTGTATTTCTCCATTGGAAACATGTCTACTAATGGAAATAACTATTTTCACCAGTCAATGATACAGAGGTTGATCTTTCTCCATTGGAAACATATCTACTAATAGAAATAATTACTTTCACCAGTCAATGATACAGAGGTTTGTATTTGTCCATTGGTAAACTATCTACTGCTGGAAATAATTACTTTCACCAGTCAATGATACAGAGGTTTGTATTTCTCCATTGAAAACATGTCTACTACTGGAAATAATTACTTCACCAGTGAATGATACAGAGATTTGTATTTCTCCATTGGAAACATATCTACTACAGGAAATAATTATTTCCACAAGTCAATGATGCAGAGGTTTGTATTTCTCCATTGCAAACATATCTACTACTGGAAATAATTACTTTCACCAATCAATGATACAGAGGTTTGTATTTCTCCATTGAAAACATGTTTACCACTAGAAATAATTATTTCCACCAGTCAATGATAGAGAGGTTTGTATTTCTCCATTGCAAACATATCTACCACTAGAAATAATTACTTTCACCAGTCAATGATACAGAGGTTTGTATTTGTCTACTACTGGAAATAATTACTTTCATCAATCAATGATACAGAGGTTTGTATTTCTCCATTGAAAGCATGTCTACTACTGGAAATAATGACTTTCACCAATCAATGATACAGAGGTTTGTATTTGTCCATTGGAAACATATCTACTGCTGGAAATAATTACTTTCACTAGTCAATGATACGGAGGGTTGTATTTCTCCATTGGAAACATGTTTACTACTAGAAATAACTACTTTCACCAGTCAATGATACAGAGGTTTGTATTTCTCCATTGGAAACATATCTACTACAGGAAATAATTATTTCCACCAGTCAATGATACAGAGGTTTGTATTTCTCCATTGGAAACATATCAACTACTAGAAAGAATTACTTTCACCAGTCAATGATACAGAGGTTTGTATTTATGTCTACTACTGGAAATAATTACTTTCACCAATCAATGATACAGAGGTTTGTATTTCTCCATTGAAAACATGTTTACCACTAGAAATAATTACTTTCACCAGTCAATGATACGGAGGGTTGTATTTCTCCATTGGAAGCATGTTTACTACTAGAAATAACTACTTTCACCAGTCAATGATACAGAGGTTTGTATTTCTCCATTGAAAACATGTCTACTACTAGAAATAATTACTTTCACCAGTCAATGATACAGAGGTTTGTATTTCTCCATTGGAAACATGTCTACTACTGGAAATAATTATTTCCACCAGTCAATGATACAGAGGTTTGTATTTCTCTATTGCAAACATATCTACTAATAGAAATAATTACTTTCACCAGTCAATGATACAGAGGTTTGTATTGATGTCTACTACTGGAAATAATTACTTTCTCCAATCAATGATACAGAGGTTTGTATTTCTCCATTGAAAACATGTCTAATACTGGAAATAATTACTTTCACCAGTCAATGATACAGAGGTTTGTATTTCTCCTTTGGAAACATGTCTACAATTGGAAATAATTACTTTCACCAGTCAATGATACCGAGATTTGTATTTCTCCATTGGAAACATATCTACTAATAGAAATAATTACTTTCACCAGTCAATGATACAGAGGTTTGTATTTGTCCATTGGAAAACTATCTACTGCTGGAAATAATTACTTTCACCTGTCAATGATACAGAGGTTTGTATTTGTCCATTGGAAAACTATCTACTGCTGGAAATAATTCCTTTCACCAGTCAATGATACAGAGGTTTGTATTTCTCCATTGAAAACATGTCTACTACTGGAAATAATTACTTTCACCAGTCAATGATACAGAGATTTGTATTTCTCCATTGGAAACATATCTACTACAGGAAATAATTATTTCCACAAGTCAATGATACAGAGGTTTGTATTTCTCCATTGCAAACATATCTACTACTAGAAATAATTACTTTCACCAGTCAATGATACAGAGGTTTGTATTTATGTCTACTACTGGAAATAATTACTGTCACCAATCAATGATACAGAGGTTTGTTTTTCTCCATTGAAAACATGTCTACTACTGGAAATAATTACTTTCACCAGTCAATGATATAGAGGTTTGTATTTCTCCTTTGGAAACATGTCTACTACTGGAAATGATTACTTTCACCAGTCAATGATACAGAGGTTTGTATTTCTCCATTGAAAACATGCTTACCACTAGAAATAATTACTTTCACCAGTCAATGATACGGAGGGTTGTATTTCTCCATCGGAAACATGCTTACTACTAGAAATAACTACTTTCATCAGTCAATGATACAGAGGTTTGTATTTCTCCATTGAAAACTTGTCTACTACTGGAAATAATTACTTTCACCAGTCAATGATACAGAGGTTTGTATTTCTCCATTGGAAACATGTCTACTATTGGACATAATTATTTCCACCAGTCAATGATTGAGAGGTTTGTATTTCTCCATTGCAAACATATCTACCACTAGAAATAATTACTTTCACCAGTCAATGATACAGCGGTTTGTATTTGTCTACTACTGGAAATAATTACTTTCATCAATCAATGATACAGAGGTTTGTATTTCTCCATTGAAAATATGTCTACTACTAGAAATAATTACTTTCACCAGTCAATGATACAGAGGTTTGTATTTCTCCTTTGGAAACATGTCTACAACTGGAAATAATTACTTTCACCAGTCAATGATGCAGAGGTTTGTATTTCTCCTTTGGAAACATGTTTACTACTAGAAATAATTACTTTCACCAGTCGATGATACAGAGGTTTGTATTTCTTCATTGGAAGCATGTTTCTCACTAGAAATAATTACTTTCATCAGTCAATGATACAGAGGGTTGTATTTCTCCATTGGAAACATGTTTACTACTAGCAATAACTACTTTCACCAGTCAATGATACAGAGGTTTGTAATTCTCCATTGAAAACATGTCTACTACTGGAATTAATTACTTTCACCAGTCAATGATACAGAGGTTTGTATTTCTCCATTCGAAACATGTCTACTACTGGAAATAATTATTTCCACCAGTCATTGATACAGAGGTTTGTATTTCTCCATTGCAATAATATCTACTACTAGAAATAATTACTTTCACCAGTCAATGATACAGAGGTTTGTATTTATGTCTACAACTGGAAATGATTACTTTCACCAGTCAATGATACAGAGGTTTGTCTCTCTCCATTGGAAACATATCTACTACTAGAAATAATTACTTTCACCAGTCAATGATACAGAGGTTTGTATTTCTCCATTGGAAACATGTTTACTACTAGAAATAACTACTTTCACCAGTCAATGATACAGAGGTTTGTATTTCTCCATTAAAAACATGCTTACCACTAGAAATAATTACTTTCACCAGTCAATGATACGGAGGGCTGTATTTCTCCATTGGAAAAATGTTTACTACTAGAAATAACTACTTTCACCAGTCAATGATATAGAGATTTGTATTTCTCCATTGGAAACATGTCTACTACTGGAAATAATTATTTTCACCAGTCAATGATACAGAGGTTTTTATTTCTCTATTGCAAACATATCTACTACTAGAAATAATTACTTTCACCAGTCAATGATACAGAGGTTTGTATTTATGTATACTACTGGAAATAATTACTTTCACCAGTCAATGATACAGAGGTTTGTATTTCTCCATTGGAAGCATGTCTACAACTGGAAATAATTACTTTCATCAGTCAATGAGGCAGAGGTTTGTATTTGTCCATTGGAAACATGTCTACTACTGGAAATAACTATTTTCACCAGTCAATGATACAGAGGTTTGTATTTCTCCATTGGAAACATATCTACTACTAGAAATAATTACTTTCACCAGTCAATGATACAGAGGTTTTTATTTCTCCATTGGAAACATATCTACTACTGGAAATAATTACTTTCACCAGTCAATGATACAGAGGTTTGTATTTCTCCATTGGAAACATGTTTACTACTAGAAATAATTACTTTCACCAGTCAACGATATAGAGGTTTGTATTTCACCATTGAAAACATGGTTACCACTAGAAATAATTACTTTCACCAGTCAATGATACGGAGGGTTGTATTTCTCCACTGGAAACATGTTTACTACTAGAAATAACTACTTTCACCAGTCAATGATACAGTGGTTTGTATTTCTCCATTGAAAATATGTCTACTACTAGAAATAATTACTTTCACCAGTCAATGATACAGAGGTTTGTATTTCTCCTTTGGAAACATGTCTACAACTGGAAATAATTACTTTCACCAGTCAATGATACAGAGATTTGTATTTCTCCATTGGAAACATGTCTACTACTAGAAATAATTACTTTCACCAGTCAATGATACAGAGGTTTGTATTTCTCCATTGGAAACATATCTACTACTGGAAATAACTATTTTCACCAGTCAATGATACAGAGGTTTGTCTTTCTCCATTGGAAACATATCTACTAATAGAAATAATTACTTTCACCAGTCAATGATACAGAGGTTTGTATTTGTCCATTGGAAAACTATCTACTGCTGGAAATAATTACTTTCACCAGTCAATGATACAGAGGTTTGTATTTGTCCATTGGAAAACTATCTACTGCTGGAAATAATTCCTTTCACCAGTCAATGATACAGAGGTTTGTATTTCTCCATTGAAAACATGTCTACTACTGGAAATAATTACTTTCACCAGTCAATGATACAGAGATTTGTATTTCTCCATTGGAAACATATCTACTACAGGAAATAATTATTTCCACAAGTCAATGATACAGAGGTTTGTATTTCTCCATTGCAAACATATCTACTACTAGAAATAATTACTTTCACCAGTCAATGATACAGAGGTTTGTATTTATGTCTACTACTGGAAATAATTACTGTCACCAATCAATGATACAGAGGTTATCGGACTGTTTCATGCCTGTAAAATGAGTCTTAATATCGGCTATGATTCTCACTCTGACACCTTTCATGATATCTTAATTACTAACTTACGATGTTCCTTCCTATTTGCTTCACTTTTAATCCTTCAAAGTCTAAATCCAAAAGTTAATGTTGCCTTCATCCTTTTTGTTCTACATTTTTTATTACTGGTTGGCAATATTGAATCCAATCCTGGACCTGAGTCTGCTTACATATCGAGTACACCGTTGAGTGCGGTAGATATTTTGTCTGATAAATCCATATCCATATGCAATATCAATATTAGAAGTATAAGAAATAAAATAAATTTTCTCCAAAATTTTGTTGATGAATTCGATATTATTGTTTTAACTGAAACACATCTTGACAACAGCATTGAAAACAGAGATATCGAACTCGATTCATTTGATAAAAATCCTCAACGAAAAGATCGTACTAATTCTGGTGGCGGGTTACTTATTTACTCAAAGGAAGACATCGGCATTTGCAGGAAACACGAACTTGAAAATGACATAGATGAAACGATTTGGGTTGAAGTTCATGCCAAAGGTCACTCTTTTCTTTTGTGTAATACATATCGACCTGAATGGACCGACTCTGAATATTGGGCACGCTTAAATCATGCTATAGGTTTAGCATATCAAGTCAACGAAAATATTGTGATCTCTGGAGATCTGAACTCTGACCTTATGTCTTTAAACAATAACAAATTGATTGATATGATGAGGCTTTTTAACTTTAAAAATGTAATAGAGAAACCAACAAGGGTAACAAATCATAGTAGAACATTATTAGATCCCATTATAGTAAGTGACACAATTAATTATGTATTTTCTGATGTTTTTAAATTACCTGATAATATTAGTGATCATGATGCCTCAGTCGTAATTCTTCAATGTTCCAAAAATATCTCACGATCATTTAAAAGAGAAATTTGGCAGTATCAAAAAATTAATTACGAAAAGTTTGAAGAAAAATTAAATGAAATTAACTGGAATGAAAAACTTGACCACTTGAATGACGTTGATGAAATGTGCGAAAAATTTACAAAGTGTTTCCTAAAAATAGCACAGGAATGTATCCCGACAAAAATAATAACTATTCGGAATAATGATAGGCCGTGGTTTAACAACGAAATACGAAAAGAAATTCGCATAAGGGACCGATTTAGAAAAACTGTTTCGAAATATCACAGGGAAAGGGATATTAAACTATATAAAAAACAGAGAAATAAAGTAAATAACATGAAAAAAATTGCAAAAGAAAATTTTGAAAATAATTTAGATCACATTCTTTTAGAAAACTCGTCCAATCCAAAAACATACTGGAAAATTATGAAAATGCTTATCAAATCAAATAAGGGAAACAACTGTATTCCTCCTCTTAGAAACTCTATAAATGATGAAAACTTCGACGATATTGTGTATGGAGATGAAGACAAGTGTGATTTATTAAATAAATACTTTAGTCTTATATCGAAGTTGGAGGAGGAGAACGTGTCTCTTCCAGACTTTGATATAAAAACTAATAATGTAATAAATGAGATTTTTGTAACCATAAGTGAAATTGTAGATATTTTAAAAATTATTGATCCATACAAAGCTTCTGGACCCGACAAAATTAGTCACAAAATGTTAAAAATTTCCCCTGAAAAGATAGCCATCCCACTACAAATTATTTTTAACAAATCTCTCCGCCAATGTAAATATCCCTCTAGTTGGAAAAATGCGCATGTCATTGCGATTTTTAAAAAAGGTGATACATCTTTGCCTTCTAATTACCGCCCAATATCACTGATTAGCTGTGTCGGAAAAGTAATGGAAAGGATTATATACAAACACGTATATAACCATTTAATTCAAAACAAGCTTATCTACCAGTATCAATCTGGTTTTTTGCCTAAGCATTCCTCAGTCCACCAATTAATAGAACTATATAATACTATCTTAAACTCTCTTGAAAAAAAAGAACTATGTTGCTTCGTTTTCTGTGATTTCTCAAAGGCTTTCGATAAAGTTTGGCACAAAGGTTTGATACATAAAATGAATTGTTACGGAATAAAAGGGAATTTATTAAAATGGTTTGAAAATTATTTATATTGTAGACACCAAAAAGTAGTAAACAGAGATTCGTCGTCCTCATATGTGTCTGTGTCCGCTGGGGTCCCCCAAGGATCTGTCCTCGGTCCTCTGTTATTTCTGGTTTATATTAATGATATTGGTGATAAGCTTCTTTCCTTAAGCCGTTTGTTTGCTGATGATACTTCCCTTGGCTATGCAAGCCAAGATGAAGATCAAATAAAATATGTCATAAATCATGATCTACATGAACTTGGTGACTGGTCAAAGAGATGGTTGATGTCTTTCAACCCAGACAAAACTGAAATCATGCTTTTTAAAAATGTAGAAAACTCAACAAATTTTAATTTTTATTTTGATGGAAAATTAATTCCACTTAAATCAAACCATAAACATTTGGGGATAACATCTAGCGAGGAAGCAAAATGGAATAAACATGTAGCAAATTTAATAAAAAGTGTCTCTAAACACATATGTGTTTTGCGTAAATTGAAATATAAATTAAATAGAAAAAATTTAGAGAAATTATACTTAATTTACATTCGACCAATATTTGAGTATGCATGTGAGGTCTGGGACAACTGTGGTGTCTCTAATTCGTGCAAATTGGAGAGGCTACAGTTGGAGGCAGCTAGAATTATCACCGGACTTCCAATCTTTACCAACACAGAATATCTATATAGAGAAACTGGCTGGGAGAGATTGGAAGAGAGAAGAACTAGGAGAAAGCTCCAATTATTATATAATATCCAAAACGGTAGCACACCCTCTTATTTACTCGATCTTATTCCCCCAACAATCCAAAGTACGACTATTTATCCCCTTCGAAATGGCAACGATATTATTGTTCCATTCTGTAGACTATCTTTAACTAGAGATTCTTTCGTCTCAGCTACAGTAAGGGAATGGAATAACCTTAATCTTTCAGTGCGTAATCTTGACACACTATCTAAATTTAAAAAGGCAATCCGCAGTTCAATCTCAATGCCAATTCCGAGACACTATTCTTATGGTTCTAGAAAACTAAATATAATACTAACACAGCTTCGCTGCAATGCATCCTTCTTGAATTACGATTTATGTAAAGTAAAAATTTTATCAAATGCTTCCTGTAACTGTGGCGCACCATGTGAAAATTCTCACCATTTCTTTTTTGATTGTGATAAATATACAGATAATAGGGAAATAATATTTAATAGTCTTAACTGGCTACCTTCTACCATTAATATTGATGTAAATCTACTGACAAAAGGAAGTGATCTCCTAACATATGAAGAAAATATAACCATTTTTAAACATGCTTTTAAATATATTAAAGACTCCAAAAGATTTACAATTGTCTAAATGATCTAAAGAACCAACACACATCTCCAAAAGTATTTATTCTCTTTTCTTTTTTCTTTATTTTTTTTTTTTTTTTTTCGTATATTGTCTATAATTATGTTTTTGTATATAGTCATTCTTTGTATATTTAACTCTATGCTATTATATACATATTATATCATTTCATTGCGCATGCTAATCCATATTGTAAATTATTGTATTCGGGAGAAGACTTCATAAGTTGGAAAAACTTGTGTCCGATCCCTATTTGTTATATTTAGCAAATTAAAATATGTTTAAACTAAAATACAGAGGTTTGTATTTCTCCATTGAAAACATGTCTACTACTGGAAATAATTACTTTCACCAGTCAATGATATAGAGGTTTGTATTTCTCCTTTGGAAACATGTCTACTACTGGAAATGATTACTTTCACCAGTCAATGATACAGAGGTTTGTATTTCTCTATTGAAAACATGCTTACCACTAGAAATAATTACTTTCACCAGTCAATGATACGGAGGGTTGTATTTCTCCATCGGAAACATGCTTATTACTAGAAATAACTACTTTCATCAGTCAATGATACAGAGGTTTGTATTTCTCCATTGAAAACTTGTCTACTAATGGAAATAATTACTTTCACCAGTCAATGATACAGAGGTTTGTATTTCTCCATTGGAAACATGTCTACTATTGGACATAATTATTTCCACCAGTCAATGATTGAGAGGTTTGTATTTCTCCATTGCAAACATATCTACCACTAGAAATAATTACTTTCACCAGTCAATGATACAGCGGTTTGTATTTGTCTACTACTGGTAATAATTACTTTCATCAATCAATGATACAGAGGTTTGTATTTCTCCATTGAAAATATGTCTACTACTAGAAATAATTACTTTCACCAGTCAATGATACAGAGATTTGTATTTCTCCTTTGGAAACATGTCTACAACTGGAAATAATTACTTTCACCAGTCAATGATACAGAGATTGGTATTTCTCCATTGGAAACATGTCTACTACTAGAAATAATTACGTTCACCAGTCAATGATACAGAGGTTTGTATTTGTCCATTGGAAACATATCTACTGCTGGAAATAATTACTCTCACCAGTTAATGATACAGAGGTTTGTATTTCTCCTTTGGAAACATATTTGCTACTAGAAATAATTACTTTCACTAGTCAATGATACGGAGGGTTGTATTTCTCCATTGGAAACATGTTTACTACTAGAAATAACTACTTTCACCAGTCAATGATACAGAGGTTTGTATTTCTCCATTGGAAACATATCTAATACAGGAAATAATTATTTCCACCAGTCAATGATACAGAGGTTTGTATTTCTCCATTGGAAACATATCTACTACTAGAAAGAATTACTTTCACCAGTCAATGATACAGAGGTTTGTATTTATGTCTACTACTGGAAATAATTACTTTCACCAATCAATGATACAGAGGTTTGTATTTCTCCATTGAAAACATGTTTACCACTAGAAATAATTACTTTCACCAGTCAATGATACGGAGGGTTGTATTTCTCCATTGGAAGCATGTTTACTACTAGAAATAACTACTTTCACCAGTCAATGATACTGAGGTTTGTATTTCTCCATTGAAAACATGTCTACTACTAGAAATAATTACTTTCACCAGTCAATGATATAGAGGTTTGTATTTCTCCATTGGAAACATGTCTACTACTGGAAATATTTATTTCCATCAGTCAATGATACAGAGGTTTGTATTTCTCTATTGCAAACATATCTACTAATAGAAATAATTACTTTCACCAGTCAATGATACAGAGGTTTGTATTTCTCCATTGAAAACATGTCTACTACTGGAAATAATTACTTTCACCAGTCAATGATACAGAGGTTTGTATTTCTCCATTGGAAGCATGTCTACAACTGGAAATAATTACTTTCATCAGTCAATGACACAGAGGTTTGTATTTGTCCATTGGAAACATGTCTACTACTGGAAATAACTACTTTCACCAGTCAATGATACAGAGGTTTATATTTCTCCATTGGAAACATATCTACTACTAGAAATAATTACTTTCACCAGTCAATGATACAGAGGTTTGTATTTCTCCATTGGAAACATATCTACTACTGGAAATAATTACTTTCACCAGTCAATGATACAGAGGTTTGTATTTCTCCATTGGAAACATGTTTACTACTAGAAATAATTACTTTCACCAGTCAACGATATAGAGATTTCTATTTCTCCATTGAAAACATGTTTACCACTAGAAATAATTACTTTCACCAGTCAATGATACGGAGGGTTGTATTTCTCCATTGGAAACATGTTTACTACTAGAAATAACTACTTTCACCAGTCAATGATACAGAGGTTTGTATTTCTCCATTGAAAATATGTCTACTACTAGAAATAATTACTTTCACCAGTCAATGATACAGAGGTTTGTATTTATGTCTACAACTGGAAATGATTACTTTCACCAGTCAATGATACAGAGGTTTGTCTCTCTCCATTGGAAACATATCTACTACTAGAAATAATTACTTTCACCAGTCAATGATACAGAGGTTTGTATTTCTCCATTGGAAACATGGTTACTACTAGAAATAATTACTTTCACCAGTCAACGATATAGAGATTTGTATTTCTCCATTGAAAACATGTTTACCACTAGAAATAATTACTTTCACCAGTCAATGATACGGAGGGTTGTATTTCTCCATTGGAAACTTGTTTACTACTAGAAATAACTACTTTCACCAGTCAATGATACAGAGGTTTGTATTTCTCCACTGAAAATATGTCTACTACTAGAAATAATTACTTTCACCAGTCAATGATACAGAGGTTTGTATTTATGTCTACAACTGGAAATGATTACTTTCACCAGTCAATGATACAGAGGTTTGTCTCTCTCCATTGGAAACATATCTACTACTGGAAATAATTACTTTCATCAATCAATGATACAGAGGTTTGTATTTCTCCATTGAAAATATGTCTACTACTAGAAATAATTACTTTCACCAGTCAATGATACAGAGGTTTGTATTTCTCCTTTGGAAACATGTCTACAACTGGAAATAATTACTTTCACCAGTCAATGATACAGAGATTGGTATTTCTCCATTGGAAACATGTCTACTACTAGAAATAATTACTTTCACCAGTCAATGATACAGAGGTTTGTATTTCTCCATTGGAAACATATCTACTGCTGGAAATAATTACTCTCACCAGTTAATGATACAGAGGTTTGTATTTCTCCTTTGGAAACATATTTGCTACTAGAAATAATTACTTTCACTAGTCAATGATACGGAGGGTTGTATTTCTCCATTGGAAACATGTTTACTACTAGAAATAACTACTTTCACCAGTCAATGATACAGAGGTTTGTATTTCTCCATTGGAAACATATCTACTACAGGAAATAATTATTTCCACCAGTCAATGATACAGAGGTTTGTATTTCTCCATTGGAAACATATCTACTACTAGAAAGAATTACTTTCACCAGTCAATGATACAGAGGTTTGTATTTATGTCTACTACTGGAAATAATTACTTTCACCAATCAATGATACAGAGGTTTGTATTTCTCCATTGAAAACATGTTTACCACTAGAAATAATTACTTTCACCAGTCAATGATACGGAGGGTTGTATTTCTCCATTGGAAACATGTTTACTACTAGAAATAACTACTTTCACCAGTCAATGATACAGAGGTTTGTATTTCTTCATTGAAAATATGTCTACTACTAGAAATAATTACTTTCACCAGTCAATGATATAGAGGTTTGTATTTCTCCATTGGAAACATGTCTACTACTGGAAATAATTATTTCCATCAGTCAATGATACAGAGATTTGTATTTCTCTATTGCAAACATATCTACTAATAGAAATAATTACTTTCACCAGTCAATGATACAGAGGTTTGTATTTCTCCATTGAAAACATGTCTACTACTGGAAATAATTACTTTCACCAATCAATGATACAGAGGTTTGTATTTCTCCATTGAAAACATGTCTACTACTGGAAATAATTACTTTCACCAGTCAATGATACAGAGGTTTGTATTTCTCCATTGGAAGCATGTCTACAACTGGAAATAATTACTTTCATCAGTCAATGACGCAGAGGTTTGTATTTGTCCATTGGAAACATGCCTACTACAGGAAATAACTATTTTCACCAGTCAATGATACAGAGGTTTATATTTCTCCATTGGAAACATATCTACTACTAGAAATAATTACTTTCACCAGTCAATGATACAGAGGTTTGTATTTCTCCATTGGAAACATATCTACTACTGGAAATAATTACTTTCACCAGTCAATGATACAGAGGTTTGTATTTCTCCATTGGAAACATGTTTACTACTAGAAATAATTACTTTCACCAGTCAACGATATAGAGATTTGTATTTCTCCATTGAAAACATGTTTACCACTAGAAATAATTACTTTCACCAGTCAATGATACGGAGGGTTGTATTTCTCCATTGGAAACATGTTTACTACTAGAAATAACTACTTTCACCAGTCAATGATACAGAGGTTTGTATTTCTCCATTGAAAATATGTCTACCACTAGAAATAATTACTTTCACCAGTCAATGATACAGAGGTTTGTATTTATGTCTACAACTGGAAATGATTACTTTCACCAGTCAATGATACAGAGGTTTGTCTCTCTCCATTGGAAACATATCTACTACTAGAAATAATTACTTTCACCAGTCAATGATACAGAGGTTTGTATTTCTCCATTGGAAACATATTTACTACTAGAAATAACTACTTTCACCAGTCAATGATACAGAGGTTTGTATTTCTCCATTGAAAACATGCTTACCACTAGAAATAATTACTTTGACCAGTCAATGATACGGAGGGCTGTATTTCTCCATTGGAAAAATGTTTACTACTAGAAATAACTACTTTCACCAGTCAATGATACAGAGGTTTGTATTTCTCCATTGAAAACATGTCTACTATTAGAAATAATTACTTTAAGCAGTCAATGATATAGAGATTTGTATTTCTCCATTGGAAACATGTCTACTACTGGAAATAATTATTTTCACCAGTCAATGATACAGAGGTTTTTATTTCTCTATTGCAAACATATCTACTACTAGAAATAATTACTTTCACCAGTCAATGATACAGAGGTTTGTATTTATGTCTACTACTGGAAATAATTACTTTCACCAATCAATGATACAGAAGTTTGTATTTCTCCATTAAAAACATGTCTACTACTGGAAATAATTACTTTCACCAGTCAATGATACATAGGTTTGTATTTCTCCATTGGAAGCATGTCTACAACTGGAAATAATTACTTTCATTAGTCAATGAGGCAGAGGTTTGTATTTGTCCATTGGAAACATGTCTACTACTGGAAATAACTATTTTCACCAGTCAATGATACAGAGGTTTGTATTTCTCCATTGGAAACATATCTACTACTAGAAATAATTACTTTCATCAGTCAATGATACAGAGGTTGTATTTCTCCATTGGAAACATATCTACTACTGGAAATAATTACTTTCACCAGTCAACGATATAGAGGTTTGTATTTCAGCATTGAAAACATGGTTACCACTAGAAATAATTACTTTCACCAGTCAATGATACGGAGGGTTGTATTTCTCCACTGGAAACATGTTTACTACTAGAAATAACTACTTTCACCAGTCAATGATACAGTGGTTTGTATTTCTCCATTGAAAATATGTCTACTACTAGAAATAATTACTTTCACCAGTCAATGATACAGAGGTTTGTATTTCTCCTTTGGAAACATGTCTACAACTGGAAATAATTACTTTCACCAGTCAATGATACAGAGATTTGTATTTCTCCATTGGAAAAATGTTTACTACTAGAAATAACTACTTTCACCAGTCAATGATACAGAGGTTTGTATTTCTCCATTGAAAACATGTCTACTATTAGAAATAATTACTTTAAGCAGTCAATGATATAGAGATTTGTATTTCTCCATTGGAAACATGTCTACTACTGGAAATAATTATTTTCACCAGTCAATGATACAGAGGTTTTTATTTCTCTATTGCAAACATATCTACTACTAGAAATAATTACTTTCACCAGTCAATGATACAGAGGTTTGTATTTATGTCTACTACTGGAAATAATTACTTTCACCAATCAATGATACAGAAGTTTGTATTTCTCCATTAAAAACATGTCTACTACTGGAAATAATTACTTTCACCAGTCAATGATACATAGGTTTGTATTTCTCCATTGGAAGCATGTCTACAACTGGAAATAATTACTTTCATTAGTCAATGAGGCAGAGGTTTGTATTTGTCCATTGGAAACATGTCTACTACTGGAAATAACTATTTTCACCAGTCAATGATACAGAGGTTTGTATTTCTCCATTGGAAACATATCTACTACTAGAAATAATTACTTTCATCAGTCAATGATACAGAGGTTGTATTTCTCCATTGGAAACATATCTACTACTGGAAATAATTACTTTCACCAGTCAACGATATAGAGGTTTGTATTTCAGCATTGAAAACATGGTTACCACTAGAAATAATTACTTTCACCAGTCAATGATACGGAGGGTTGTATTTCTCCACTGGAAACATGTTTACTACTAGAAATAACTACTTTCACCAGTCAATGATACAGTGGTTTGTATTTCTCCATTGAAAATATGTCTACTACTAGAAATAATTACTTTCACCAGTCAATGATACAGAGGTTTGTATTTCTCCTTTGGAAACATGTCTACAACTGGAAATAATTACTTTCACCAGTCAATGATACAGAGATTTGTATTTCTCCATTGGAAACATGTCTACTACTAGAAATAATTACTTTCACCAGTCAATGATACAGAGGTTTGTATTTCTCCATTGGAAACATATCTACTACTGGAAATAACTATTTTCACCAGTCAATGATACAGAGGTTTGTCTTTCTCCATTGGAAACATATCTACTAATAGAAATAATTACTTTCACCAGTCAATGATACAGAGGTTTGTATTTTTCCATTGGAAAACTATCTACTGCTGGAAATAATTACTTTCACCAGTCAATGATACAGAGGTTTGTATTTGTCCATTGGAAAACTATCTACTGCTGGAAATAATTCCTTTCACCAGTCAATGATACAGAGGTTTGTATTTCTCCATTGAAAATATGTCTACTACTGGAAATAATTACTTTCACCAGTCAATGATACAGAGATTTGTATTTCTCCATTGGAAACATATCTACTACAGGAAATAATTATTTCCACAAGTCAATGATACAGAGGTTTGTATTTCTCAATTGCAAACATATCTACTACTAGAAATAATTACTTTCACCAGTCAATGATACAGAGGTTTGTATTTATGTCTACTACTGGAAATAATTACTGTCACCAATCAATGATACAGAGGTTTGTATTTCTCCATTGAAAACATGTCTACTACTGGAAATAATTACTTTCACCAGTCAATGATATAGAGGTTTGTATTTCTCCTTTGGAAACATGTCTACTACTGGAAATGATTACTTTCACCAGTCAATGATACAGAGGTTTGTATTTCTCCATTGAAAACATGCTTACCACTAGAAATAATTACTTTCACCAGTCAATGATACGGAGGGTTGTATTTCTCCATCGGAAACATGCTTACTACTAGAAATAACTACTTTCATCAGTCAATGATACAGAGGTTTGTATTTCTCCATTGAAAACATGTCTACTACTGGAAATAATTACTTTCACCAGTCAATGATACAGAGGTTTGTATTTCTCCATTGGAAACATGTCTACTATTGGACATAATTATTTCCACCAGTCAATGATTGAGAGGTTTGTATTTCTCCATTGCAAACATATCTACCACTAGAAATAATTACTTTCACCAGTCAATGATACAGCGGTTTGTATTTGTCTACTACTGGAAATAATTACTTTCATCAATCAATGATACAGAGGTTTGTATTTCTCCATTGAAAATATGTCTACTACTAGAAATAATTACTTTCACCAGTCAATGATACAGAGGTTTGTATTTCTCCTTTGGAAACATGTCTACAACTGGAAATAATTACTTTCACCAGTCAATGATACAGAGATTGGTATTTCTCTATTGGAAACATGTCTACTACTAGAAATAATTACTTTCACCAGTCAATGATACAGAGGTTTGTATTTGTCCATTGGAAACATATCTACTGCTGGAAATAATTACTCTCACCAGTTAATGATACAGAGGTTTGTATTTCTCTTTTGGAAACATATTTGCTACTAGAAATAATTACTTTCACTAGTCAATGATACGGAGGGTTGTATTTCTCCATTGGAAACATGTTTACTACTAGAAATAACTACTTTCACCAGTCAATGATACAGAGGTTTGTATTTCTCCATTGGAAACATATCTACTACAGGAAATAATTATTTCCACCAGTCAATGATACAGAGGTTTGTATTTCTCCATTGGAAACATATCTACTACTAGAAAGAATTACTTTCACCAGCCAATGATACAGAGGTTTGTATTTATGTCTACTACTGGAAATAATTACTTTCACCAATCAATGATACAGAGGTTTGTATTTCTCCATTGAAAACATGTTTACCACTAGAAATAATTACTTTCACCAGTCAATGATACGGAGGTTTGTATTTCTCCATTGAAAACATGTCTACTGCTAGAAATAATTACTTTCACCAGTCAATGATATAGAGGTTTGTATTTCTCCATTGGAAAGATGTCTAATACTGGAAATAATTATTTCCATCAGTCAATGATACAGAGGTTTGTATTTCTCTATTGCAAACATATCTACTAATAGAAATAATTACTTTCACCAGTCAATGATACAGAGGTTTGTATTTCTCCATTGAAAACATGTCTACTACTGGAAATAATTACTTTCACCAGTCAATGATACAGAGGTTTGTATTTCTCCATTGGAAGCATGTCTACAACTGGAAATAATTACTTTCATCAGTCAATGACACAGAGGTTTGTATTTGTCCATTGGAAACATGTCTACTACTGGAAATAACTACTTTCACCAGTCAATGATACAGAGGTTTATATTTCTCCATTGGAAACATATCTACTACTAGAAATAATTACTTTCACCAGTCAATGATACAGAGGTTTGTATTTCTCCATTGGAAACATATCTACTACTGGAAATAATTACTTTCACCAGTCAATGATACAGAGGTTTGTATTTCTCCATTGGAAACATGTTTACTACTAGAAATAATTACTTTCACCAGTCAACGATATAGAGATTTCTATTTCTCCATTGAAAACATGTTTACCACTAGAAATAATTACTTTCACCAGTCAATGATACGGAGGGTTGTATTTCTCCATTGGAAACATGTTTACTACTAGAAATAACTACTTTCACCAGTCAATGATACAGAGGTTTGTATTTCTCCATTGAAAATATGTCTACTACTAGAAATAATTACTTTCACCAGTCAATGATACAGAGGTTTGTATTTATGTCTACAACTGGAAATGATTACTTTCACCAGTCAATGATACAGAGGTTTGTCTCTCTCCATTGGAAACATATCTACTACTAGAAATAATTACTTTCACCAGTCAATGATACAGAGGTTTGTATTTCTCCATTGGAAACATGGTTACTACTAGAAATAATTACTTTCACCAGTCAACGATATAGAGATTTGTATTTCTCCATTGAAAACATGTTTACCACTAGAAATAATTACTTTCACCAGTCAATGATACGGAGGGTTGTATTTCTCCATTGGAAACTTGTTTACTACTAGAAATAACTACTTTCACCAGTCAATGATACAGAGGTTTGTATTTCTCCACTGAAAATATGTCTACTACTAGAAATAATTACTTTCACCAGTCAATGATACAGAGGTTTGTATTTATGTCTACAACTGGAAATGATTACTTTCACCAGTCAATGATACAGAGGTTTGTCTCTCTCCATTGGAAACATATCTACTACTGGAAATAATTACTTTCATCAATCAATGATACAGAGGTTTGTATTTCTCCATTGAAAATATGTCTACTACTAGAAATAATTACTTTCACCAGTCAATGATACAGAGGTTTGTATTTCTCCTTTGGAAACATGTCTACAACTGGAAATAATTACTTTCACCAGTCAATGATACAGAGATTGGTATTTCTCCATTGGAAACATGTCTACTACTAGAAATAATTACTTTCACCAGTCAATGATACAGAGGTTTGTATTTCTCCATTGGAAACATATCTACTGCTGGAAATAATTACTCTCACCAGTTAATGATACAGAGGTTTGTATTTCTCCTTTGGAAACATATTTGCTACTAGAAATAATTACTTTCACCAGTCAATGATACGGAGGGTTGTATTTCTCCATTGGAAACATGTTTACTACTAGAAATAACTACTTTCACCAGTCAATGATACAGAGGTTTGTATTTCTCCATTGGAAACATATCTACTACAGGAAATAATTATTTCCACCAGTCAATGATACAGAGGTTTGTATTTCTCCATTGGAAACATATCTACTACTAGAAAGAATTACTTTCACCAGTCAATGATACAGAGGTTTGTATTTATGTCTACTACTGGAAATAATTACTTTCACCAATCAATGATACAGAGGTTTGTATTTCTCCATTGAAAACATGTTTACCACTAGAAATAATTACTTTCACCAGTCAATGATACGGAGGGTTGTATTTCTCCATTGGAAACATGTTTACTACTAGAAATAACTACTTTCACCAGTCAATGATACAGAGGTTTGTATTTCTTCATTGAAAATATGTCTACTACTAGAAATAATTACTTTCACCAGTCAATGATATAGAGGTTTGTATTTCTCCATTGGAAACATGTCTACTACTGGAAATAATTATTTCCATCAGTCAATGATACAGAGATTTGTATTTCTCTATTGCAAACATATCTACTAATAGAAATAATTACTTTCACCAGTCAATGATACAGAGGTTTGTATTTCTCCATTGAAAACATGTCTACTACTGGAAATAATTACTTTCACCAGTCAATGATACAGAGGTTTGTATTTCTCCATTGGAAGCATGTCTACAACTGGAAATAATTACTTTCATCAGTCAATGACGCAGAGGTTTGTATTTGTCCATTGGAAACATGTTTACTACAGGAAATAACTATTTTCACCAGTCAATGATACAGAGGTTTATATTTCTCCATTGGAAACATATCTACTACTAGAAATAATTACTTTCACCAGTCAATGATACAGAGGTTTGTATTTCTCCATTGGAAACATATCTACTACTGGAAATAATTACTTTCACCAGTCAATGATACAGAGGTTTATATTTCTCCATTGGAAACATGTTTACTACTAGAAATAATTACTTTCACCAGTCAACGATATAGAGATTTGTATTTCTCCATTGAAAACATGTTTACCACTAGAAATAATTACTTTCACCAGTCAATGATACGGAGGGTTGTATTTCTCCATTGGAAACATGTTTACTACTAGAAATAACTACTTTCACCAGTCAATGATACAGAGGTTTGTATTTCTCCATTGAAAATATGTCTACTACTAGAAATAATTACTTTCACCAGTCAATGATACAGAGGTTTGTATTTATGTCTACAACTGGAAATGATTACTTTCACCAGTCAATGATACAGAGGTTTGTCTCTCTCCATTGGAAACATATCTACTACTAGAAATAATTACTTTCACCAGTCAATGATACAGAGGTTTGTATTTCTCCATTGGAAACATATTTACTACTAGAAATAACTACTTTCACCAGTCAATGATACAGAGGTTTGTATTTCTCCATTGAAAACATGCTTACCACTAGAAATAATTACTTTGACCAGTCAATGATACGGAGGGCTGTATTTCTCCATTGGAAAAATGTTTACTACTAGAAATAACTACTTTCACCAGTCAATGATACAGAGGTTTGTATTTCTCCATTGAAAACATGTCTACTATTAGAAATAATTACTTTAAGCAGTCAATGATATAGAGATTTGTATTTCTCCATTGGAAACATGTCTACTACTGGAAATAATTATTTTCACCAGTCAATGATACAGAGGTTTTTATTTCTCTATTGCAAACATATCTACTACTAGAAATAATTACTTTCACCAGTCAATGATACAGAGGTTTGTATTTATGTCTACTACTGGAAATAATTACTTTCACCAATCAATGATACAGAAGTTTGTATTTCTCCATTAAAAACATGTCTACTACTGGAAATAATTACTTTCACCAGTCAATGATACATAGGTTTGTATTTCTCCATTGGAAGCATGTCTACAACTGGAAATAATTACTTTCATTAGTCAATGAGGCAGAGGTTTGTATTTGTCCATTGGAAACATGTCTACTACTGGAAATAACTATTTTCACCAGTCAATGATACAGAGGTTTGTATTTCTCCATTGGAAACATATCTACTACTAGAAATAATTACTTTCATCAGTCAATGATACAGAGGTTTGTATTTCTCCATTGGAAACATATCTACTACTGGAAATAATTACTTTCACCAGTCAACGATATAGAGGTTTGTATTTCAGCATTGAAAACATGGTTACCACTAGAAATAATTACTTTCACCAGTCAATGATACGGAGGGTTGTATTTCTCCACTGGAAACATGTTTACTACTAGAAATAACTACTTTCACCAGTCAATGATACAGTGGTTTGTATTTCTCCATTGAAAATATGTCTACTACTAGAAATAATTACTTTCACCAGTCAATGATACAGAGGTTTGTATTTCTCCTTTGGAAACATGTCTACAACTGGAAATAATTACTTTCACCAGTCAATGATACAGAGATTTGTATTTCTCCATTGGAAACATGTCTACTACTAGAAATAATTACTTTCACCAGTCAATGATACAGAGGTTTGTATTTCTCCATTGGAAACATATCTACTACTGGAAATAACTATTTTCACCAGTCAATGATACAGAGGTTTGTCTTTCTCCATTGGAAACATATATACTAATAGAAATAATTACTTTCACCAGTCAATGATACAGAGGTTTGTATTTTTCCATTGGAAAACTATCTACTGCTGGAAATAATTACTTTCACCAGTCAATGATACAGAGGTTTGTATTTGTCCATTGGAAAACTATCTACTGCTGGAAATAATTCCTTTCACCAGTCAAAGATACAGAGGTTTGTATTTCTCCATTGAAAATATGTCTACTACTGGAAATAATTACTTTCACCAGTCAATGATACAGAGATTTGTATTTCTCCATTGGAAACATATCTACTACAGGAAATAATTATTTCCACAAGTCAATGATACAGAGGTTTGTATTTCTCAATTGCAAACATATCTACTACTAGAAATAATTACTTTCACCAGTCAATGATACAGAGGTTTGTATTTATGTCTACTACTGGAAATAATTACTGTCACCAATCAATGATACAGAGGTTTGTATTTCTCCATTGAAAACATGTCTACTACTGGAAATAATTACTTTCACCAGTCAATGATATAGAGGTTTGTATTTCTCCTTTGGAAACATGTCTACTACTGGAAATGATTACTTTCACCAGTCAATGATACAGAGGTTTGTATTTCTCCATTGAAAACATGCTTACCACTAGAAATAATTACTTTCACCAGTCAATGATACGGAGGGTTGTATTTCTCCATCGGAAACATGCTTACTACTAGAAATAACTACTTTCATCAGTCAATGATACAGAGGTTTGTATTTCTCCATTGAAAACATGTCTACTACTGGAAATAATTACTTTCACCAGTCAATGATACAGAGGTTTGTATTTCTCCATTGGAAACATGTCTACTATTGGACATAATTATTTCCACCAGTCAATGATTGAGAGGTTTGTATTTCTCCATTGCAAACATATCTACCACTAGAAATAATTACTTTCACCAGTCAATGATACAGCGGTTTGTATTTGTCTACTACTGGAAATAATTACTTTCATCAATCAATGATACAGAGGTTTGTATTTCTCCATTGAAAATATGTCTACTACTAGAAATAATTACTTTCACCAGTCAATGATACAGAGGTTTGTATTTCTCCTTTGGAAACATGTCTACAACTGGAAATAATTACTTTCACCAGTCAATGATACAGAGATTGGTATTTCTCTATTGGAAACATGTCTACTACTAGAAATAATTACTTTCACCAGTCAATGATACAGAGGTTTGTATTTGTCCATTGGAAACATATCTACTGCTGGAAATAATTACTCTCACCAGTTAATGATACAGAGGTTTGTATTTCTCTTTTGGAAACATATTTGCTACTAGAAATAATTACTTTCACTAGTCAATGATACGGAGGGTTGTATTTCTCCATTGGAAACATGTTTACTACTAGAAATAACTACTTTCACCAGTCAATGATACAGAGGTTTGTATTTCTCCATTGGAAACATATCTACTACAGGAAATAATTATTTCCACCAGTCAATGATACAGAGGTTTGTATTTCTCCATTGGAAACATATCTACTACTAGAAAGAATTACTTTCACCAGCCAATGATACAGAGGTTTGTATTTATGTCTACTACTGGAAATAATTACTTTCACCAATCAATGATACAGAGGTTTGTATTTCTCCATTGAAAACATGTTTACCACTAGAAATAATTACTTTCACCAGTCAATGATACGGAGGTTTGTATTTCTCCATTGAAAACATGTCTACTGCTAGAAATAATTACTTTCACCAGTCAATGATATAGAGGTTTGTATTTCTCCATTGGAAAGATGTCTAATACTGGAAATAATTATTTCCATCAGTCAATGATACAGAGGTTTGTATTTCTCTATTGCAAACATATCTACTAATAGAAATAATTACTTTCACCAGTCAATGATCCAGAGGTTTGTATTGATGTCTACTACTGGAAATAATTGCTTTCACCAATCAATGATACAGAGGTTTGTATTTCTCCATTGGAAGCATGTCTACAACTGGAAATAATTACTTTCATCAGTCAATGATGCAGAGGTTTGTATTTGTCCATTGGAAACATGTCTACTACTGGAAATAACTATTTTCACCAGTCAATGATACAGAGGTTTATATTTCTCCATTGGAAACATATCTACTACTAGAAATAATTACTTTCACCAGTCAATGATACAGAGGTTTGTATTTCTCCATTGGAAACATGTTTACTACTAGAAATAATTACTTTCACCAGTCAACGATATAGAGATTTGTATTTCTCCATTGAAAACATGTTTACCACTAGAAATAATTACTTTCACCAGTCAATGATACGGAGGGTTGTATTTCTCCATTGGAAACATGTTTACTACTAGAAATAACTACTTTCACCAGTCAATGATACAGAGGTTTGTATTTCTCCATTGAAAATATGTCTACTACTAGAAATAATTACTTTCACCAGTCAATGATACAGAGGTTTGTATTTCTCCTTTGGAAACATGTCTACAATTGGAAATAATTACTTTCACCAGTCAATGATACCGAGATTTGTATTTCTCCATTGGCAACATGTCTACTACTAGATATAATTACTTTCACCAGTCAATGATAGAGAGGTTTATCTTTCTCCATTGGAAGCATATCTACTAATAGAAATAATTACTTTTACCAGTCAATGATACAGAGGTTTGTATTTGTCCATTGGAAAACTATCTACTGCTGGAAATAATTACTTTCACCAATCAATGATACAGAGGTTTGTATTTCTCCATTGCAAGCATATCTACTACTAAAAATAATTACTTTCACCAGTCAATGATGCAGAGGTTTGTGTTTCTCCTTTGGAAACATGTTTACTACTAGAAATAATTACTTTCACCAGTCGATGATACAGAGGTTTGTATTTCTCCATTGGAAGCATGTTTCTCACTAGAAATAATTACTTTCATCAGTCAATGATACAGAGGGTTGTATTTCTCCATTGGAAACATGTTTACTACTAGCAATAACTACTTTCACCAGTCAATGATACAGAGGTTTGTAATTCTCCATTGAAAACATGTCTACTACTGGAAATAATTACTTTCACCAGTCAATGATACAGAGGTTTGTATTTCTCCATTGGAAGCATGTCTACAACTGGAAATAATTACTTTCATCAGTCAATGAGGCAGAGGTTTGTATTTGTCCATTGGAAACATGTCTACTACTGGAAATAACTATTTTCACCAGTCAATGATACAGAGGTTTGTATTTCTCCATTGGAAACATATCTACTACTAGAAATAATTACTTTCACCAGTCAATGATACAGGGGTTTGTATTTCTCCATTGGAAACATATCTACTACTGGAAATAATTACTTTCACCAGTCAATGATACAGAGGTTTGTATTTCTCCATTGGAAACATGTTTACTACTAGAAATAATTACTTTCACCAGTCAACGATATAGAGGTTTGTATTTCACCATTGAAAACATGGTTACCACTAGAAATAATTACTTTCACCAGTCAATGATACGGAGGGTTGTATTTCTCCACTGGAAACATGTTTACTACTAGAAATAAGTACTTTCACCAGTCAATGATACAGTGGTTTGTATTTCTCCATTGAAAATATGTCTACTACTAGAAATAATTACTTTCACCAGTCAATGATACAGAGGTTTGTATTTCTCCTTTGGAAATATGTCTACAACTGGATATAATTACTTTCACCAGTCAATGATACAGAGATTTGTATTTCTCCATTGGAAACATGTCTACTACTAGAAATATTTACTTTCACCAGTCAATGATACAGAGGTTTGTATTTCTCCATTGGAAACATATCTACTACTGGAAATAACTATTTTCACCAGTCAATGATACAGAGGTTTGTCTTTCTCCATTGGAAACATATCTACTAATAGAAATGATTACTTTCACCAGTCAATGATACAGAGGTTTGTATTTTTCCATTGGAAAACTATCTACTGCTGGAAATAATTACTTTCACCAGTCAATGATACAGAGGTTTGTATTTGTCCATTGGAAAACTATCTACTGCTGGAAATAATTCCTTTCACCAGTCAATGATACAGAGGTTTGTATTTCTCCATTGAAAACATGTCTACTACTGGAAATAATTACTTTCACCAGTCAATGATACAGAGATTTGTATTTCTCCATTGGAAACATATCTACTACAGGAAATAATTATTTCCACAAGTCAATGATACAGAGGTTTGTATTTCTCCATTGCAAACATATCTACTACTAGAAATAATTACTTTCACCAGTCAATGATACAGAGGTTTGTATTTATGTCTACTACTGGAAATAATTACTGTCACCAATCAATGATACAGAGGTTTGTATTTCTCCATTGAAAACATGTCTACTACTGGAAATAATTACTTTCACCAGTCAATGATATAGAGGTTTGTATTTCTCCTTTGGAAACATGTCTACTACTGGAAATGATTACTTTCACCAGTCAATGGTACAGAGGTTTGTATTTCTCCATTGAAAACATGCTTACCACTAGAAATAATTACTTTCACCAGTCAATGATACGGAGGGTTGTATTTCTCCATCGGAAACATGCTTACTACTAGAAATAACTACTTTCATCAGTCAATGATACAGAGGTTTGTATTTCTCCATTGAAAACATGTCTACTACTGGAAATAATTACTTTCACCAGTCAATGATACAGAGGTTTGTATTTCTCCATTGGAAACATGTCTACTATTGGACATAATTATTTCCACCAGTCAATGATTGAGAGGTTTGTATTTCTCCATTGCAAACATATCTACCACTAGAAATAATTACTTTCACCAGTCAATGATACAGCGGTTTGTATTTGTCTACTACTGGAAATAATTACTTTCATCAATCAATGATACAGAGGTTTGTATTTCTCCATTGAAAATATGTTTACTACTAGAAATAATTACTTTCACCAGTCAATGATACAGAGGTTTGTATTTCTCCTTTGGAAACATGTCTACAACTGGAAATAATTACTTTCACCAGTCAATGATACAGAGATTGGTATTTCTCTATTGGAAACATGTCTACTACTAGAAATAATTACTTTCACCAGTCAATGATACAGAGGTTTGTATTTGTCCATTGGAAACATATCTACTGCTGGAAATAATTACTCTCACCAGTTAATGATACAGAGGTTTGTATTTCTCCTTTGGAAACATATTTGCTACTAGAAATAATTACTTTCACTAGTCAATGATACGGAGGGTTGTATTTCTCCATTGGAAACATGTTTACTACTAGAAATAACTACTTTCACCAGTCAATGATACAGAGGTTTGTATTTCTCCATTGGAAACATATCTACTACAGGAAATAATTATTTCCACCAGTCAATGATACAGAGGTTTGTATTTCTCCATTGGAAACATATCTACTACTAGAAAGAATTACTTTCACCAGTCAATGATACAGAGGTTTGTATTTCTCCATTGAAAACATGTTTACCACTAGAAATAATTACTTTCACCAGTCAATGATACGGAGGGTTGTATTTCTCCATTGGAAACATGTTTACTACTAGAAATAACTACTTTCACCAGTCAATGATACAGAGGTTTGTATTTCTCCATTGAAAACATGTCTACTACTAGAAATAATAACTTTCACCAGTCAATGATATAGAGGTTTGTATTTCTCCATTGGAAACATGTCTACTACTGGAAATAATTATTTCCATCAGTCAATGATACAGAGGTTTGTATTTCTCTATTGCAAACATATCTACTAATAGAAATAATTACTTTCACCAGTCAATGATACAGAGGTTTGTATTGATGTCTACTACTGGAAATAATTACTTTCACCAATCAATGATACAGAGGTTTGTATTTCTCCGATGAAAACATGTCTACTACTGGAAATAATTACTTTCACCAGTCAATGATACAGAGGTTTGTATTTCTCCATTGGAAGCATGTCTACAACTGGAAATAATTACTTTCATCAGTCAATGATGCAGAGGTTTGTATTTGTCCATTGGAAACATGTCTACTACTGGAAATAACTATTTTCACCAGTCAATGATACAGAGGTTTATATTTCTCCATTGGAAACATATCTACTACTAGAAATAATTACTTTCACCAGTCAATGATACAGAGGTTTGTATTTCTCCATTGGAAACATATCTACTACTGGAAATAATTACTTTCACCAGTCAATGATACAGAGGTTTGTATTTCTCCATTGGAAACATGTTTACTACTAGAAATAATTACTTTCACCAGTCAACGATATAGAGATTTGTATTTCTCCATTGAAAACATGTTTACCACTAGAAATAATTACTTTCACCAGTCAATGATACGGAGGGTTTTATTTCTCCATTGGAAACATGTTTACTACTAGAAATAACTACTTTCACCAGTCAATGATACAGAGGTTTGTATTTCTCCATTGAAAATATGTCTACTACTAGAAATAATTACTTTCACCAGTCAATGATACAGAGGTTTGTATTTCTCCTTTGGAAACATGTCTACAATTGGAAATAATTACTTTCACCAGTCAATGATACCGAGATTTGTATTTCTCCATTGGAAACATGTCTACTACTAGATATAATTACTTTCACCAGTCAATGATAGAGAGGTTTATCTTTCTCCATTGGAAGCATATCTACTAATAGAAATAATTACTTTTACCAGTCAATGATACAGAGGTTTGTATTTGTCCATTGGAAAACTATCTACTGCTGGAAATAATTACTTTCACCAATCAATGATACAGAGGTTTGTATTTCTCCATTGGAAGCATATCTACAACTAAAAATAATTACTTTCACCAGTCAATGATGCAGAGGTTTGTGTTTCTCCTTTGGAAACATGTTTACTACTAGAAATAATTACTTTCACCAGTCGATGATACAGAGGTTTGTATTTCTCCATTGGAAGCATGTTTCTCACTAGAAATAATTACTTTCATCAGTCAATGATACAGAGGGTTGTATTTCTCCATTGGAAACATGTCTACTACTGGAAATAATTACTTTCACCAGTCAATGATACAGAGGTTTGTATTTCTCCATTGGAAACATGTCTACTATTGGACATAATTATTTCCACCAGTCAATGATTGAGAGGTTTGTATTTCTCCATTGCAAACATATCTACCACTAGAAATAATGACTTTCACAAGTCAATGATACAGCGGTTTGTATTTGTCTACTACTGGAAATAATTACTTTCATCAATCAATGATACAGAGGTTTGTATTTCTCCATTGAAAATATGTCTACTACTAGAAATAATTACTTTCACCAGTCAATGATACAGAGGTTTGTATTTCTCCTTTGGAAGCATGTCTACAACTGGAAATAATTACTTTCACCAGTCAATGATACAGAGGTTTGTATTTGTCCATTGGAAACATATCTACTGCTGGAAATAATTACTCTCACCAGTTAATGATACAGAGGTTTGTATTTCTCCTTTGGAAACATATTTGCTACTAGAAATAATTACTTTCACTAGTCAATGATACGGAGGGTTGTATTTCTCCATTGGAAACATGTTTACTACTAGAAATAACTACTTTCACCAGTCAATGATACAGAGGTTTGTATTTCTCCATTGGAAACATATCTACTACAGGAAATAATTATTTCCACCCGTCAATGATACAGAGGTTTGTATTTCTCCATTGGAAACATATCTACTACTAGAAAGAATTACTTTCACCAGTCAATGATACAGAGGTTTGTATTTATGTCTACTACTGGAAATAATTACTTTCACCAATCAATGATACAGAGGTTTGTATTTCTCCATTGAAAACATGTTTACCACTAGAAATAATTACTTTCACCAGTCAATGATACGGAGGGTTGTATTTCTCCATTGGAAACATGTTTACTACTAGAAATAACTACTTTCACCAGTCAATGATACAGAGGTTTTTATTTCTCCTTTGAAAACATGTCTACTACTAGAAATAATTACTTTCACCAGTCAATGATATAGAGGTTTGTATTTCTCCATTGGAAACATGTCTACTACTGGAAATAATTATTTCCACCAGTCAATGATACAGAGGTTTGTATTTCTCTATTGCAAACATATCTACTAATAGAAATAATTACTTTCACCAGTCAATGATATAGAGGTTTGTATTGATGTCTACTACTACTGGAAATAATTACTTTCACCAATCAATGATACAGAGGGTTGTATTTCTCCATTGGAAACATGTTTACTACTAGCAATAACTACTTTCACCAGTCAATGATACAGAGGTTTGTAATTCTCCATTGAAAACATGTCTACTACTGGAAATAATTACTTTCACCAGTCAATGATACAGAGGATTGTATTTCTCCATTGGAAACATGTCTACTATTGGACATAATTATTTCCACCAGTCAATGATTGAGAGGTTTGTATTTCTCCATTGCAAACATATCTACCACTAGAAATAATTACTTTCACCAGTCAATGATACAGCGGTTTGTATTTGTTTACTACTGGAAATAATTACTTTCATCAATCAATGATACAGAGGTTTGTATTTCTCCATTGAAAATATGTCTACTACTAGAAATAATTACTTTCACCAGTCAATGATACAGAGGTTTGTATTTCTCCTTTGGAAACATGTCTACAACTGGAAATAATTACTTTCACCAGTCAATGATACAGAGATTGGTATTTCTCCATTGGAAACATGTCTACTACTACAAATAATTACTTTCAACAGTCAATGATACAGAGGTTTGTATTTGTCCATTGGAAACATATCTACTGCTGGAAATAATTACTCTCACCAGTTAATGATACAGAGGTTTGTATTTCTCCTTTGGAAACATATTTGCAACTAGAAATAATTACTTTCACTAGTCAATGATACGGAGGGTTGTATTTCTCCATTGGAAACATGTTTACTACTAGAAATAACTACTTTCACCAGTCAATGATACAGAGGTTTGTATTTCTCCATTGAAAACATGTCTACTACTAGAAATAATTACTTTCACCAGTCAATGATATAGAGGTTTGTATTTCTCCATTGGAAACATGTCTACTACTGGAAATAATTATTTCCACCAGTCAATGATACAGAGGTTTGTATTTCTCTATTGCAAACATATCTACTAATAGAAATAATTACTTTCACCAGTGAATTATACAGAGGTTTGCATTGATGTCTACTACTGGAAATAATTACTTTCACCAATCAATGATACAGAGGTTTGTATTTCTCCATTGAAAACATGTCTACTACTGGAAATAATTACTTTCACCAGTCAATGATACAGAGGTTTGTATTTCTCCATTGGAAGCATGTCTACAACTGGAAATAATTACTTTCATCAGTCAATGATGCAGAGGTTTGTATTTGTCCATTGGAAACATGTCTACTACTGGAAATAACTATTTTCACCAGTCAATGATACAGAGGTTTATATTTCTCCATTGGAAACATATCTACTACTAGAAATAATTACTTTCACCAGTCAATGATACAGAGGTTTGTATTTCTCCATTGGAAACATATCTACTACTGGAAATAATTACTTTCACCAGTCAATGATACAGAGGTTTGTATTTCTCCATTGGAAACATGTTTACTACTAGAAATAATTACTTTCACCAGTCAACGATATAGAGATTTGTATTTCTCCATTGAAAACATGTTTACCACTAGAAATAATTACTTTCACCAGTCAATGATACGGAGGGTTGTATTTCTCCATTGGAAACATGTTTACTACTAGAAATAACTACTTTCACCAGTCAATGATACAGAGGTTTGTATTTCTCCATTGAAAATATGTCTACTACTAGAAATAATTACTTTCACCAGTCAATGATACAGAGGTTTGTATTTCTCCATTGGAAACATATCTACTACTGGAAATAATTACTTTCACCAGTCAATGATACAGAGGTTTGTATTTCTCCATTGGAAACATGTTTACTACTAGAAATAATTACTTTCACCAGTCAACGATATAGAGATTTGTGTTTCTCCATTGAAAACATGTTTACCACTAGAAATAATTACTTTCACCAGTCAATGATACGGAGGGTTTTATTTCTCCATTGGAAACATGTTTACTACTAGAAATAACTACTTTCACCAGTCAATGATACAGAGGTTTGTATTTCTCCATTGAAAATATGTCTACTACTAGAAATAATTACTTTCACCAGTCAATGATACAGAGGTTTGTATTTCTCCTTTGGAAACATGTCTACAATTGGAAATAATTACTTTCACCAGTCAATGATACCGAGATTTGTATTTCTCCATTGGAAACATGTCTACTACTAGATATAATTACTTTCACCAGTCAATGATAGAGAGGTTTATCTTTCTCCATTGGAAGCATATCTACTAATAGAAATAATTACTTTTACCAGTCAATGATACAGAGGTTTGTATTTGTCCATTGGAAAACTATCTACTGCTGGAAATAATTACTTTCACCAATCAATGATACAGAGGTTTGTATTTCTCCATTGGAAACATATCTACTACTAAAAATAATTACTTTCACCAGTCAATGATGCAGAGGTTTGTGTTTCTCCTTTGGAAACATGTTTACTACTAGAAATAATTACTTTCACCAGTCGATGATACAGAGGTTTGTATTTCTCCATTGGAAGCATGTTTCTCACTAGAAATAATTACTTTCATCAGTCAATGATACAGAGGGTTGTATTTCTCCATTGGAAACATGTCTACTACTGGAAATAATTACTTTCACCAGTCAATGATACAGAGGTTTGTATTTCTCCATTGGAAACATGTCTACTATTGGACATAATTATTTCCACCAGTCAATGATTGAGAGGTTTGTATTTCTCCATTGCAAACATATCTACCACTAGAAATAATGACTTTCACAAGTCAATGATACAGCGGTTTGTATTTGTCTACTACTGGAAATAATTACTTTCATCAATCAATGATACAGAGGTTTGTATTTCTCCATTGAAAATATGTCTACTACTAGAAATAATTACTTTCACCAGTCAATGATACAGAGGTTTGTATTTCTCCTTTGGAAGCATGTCTACAACTGGAAATAATTACTTTCACCAGTCAATGATACAGAGGTTTGTATTTGTCCATTGGAAACATATCTACTGCTGGAAATAATTACTCTCACCAGTTAATGATACAGAGGTTTGTATTTCTCCTTTGGAAACATATTTGCTACTAGAAATAATTACTTTCACTAGTCAATGATACGGAGGGTTGTATTTCTCCATTGGAAACATGTTTACTACTAGAAATAACTACTTTCTCCAGTCAATGATACAGAGGTTTGTATTTCTCCATTGGAAACATATCTACTACAGGAAATAATTATTTCCACCCGTCAATGATACAGAGGTTTGTATTTCTCCATTGGAAACATATCTACTACTAGAAAGAATTACTTTCACCAGTCAATGATACAGAGGTTTGTATTTATGTCTACTACTGGAAATAATTACTTTCACCAATCAATGATACAGAGGTTTGTATTTCTCCATTGAAAACATGTTTACCACTAGAAATAATTACTTTCACCAGTCAATGATACGGAGGGTTGTATTTCTCCATTGGAAACATGTTTACTACTAGAAATAACTACTTTCACCAGTCAATGATACAGAGGTTTTTATTTCTCCTTTGAAAACATGTCTACTACTAGAAATAATTACTTTCACCAGTCAATGATATAGAGGTTTGTATTTCTCCATTGGAAACATGTCTACTACTGGAAATAATTATTTCCACCAGTCAATGATACAGAGGTTTGTATTTCTCTATTGCAAACATATCTACTAATAGAAATAATTACTTTCACCAGTCAATGATATAGAGGTTTGTATTGATGTCTACTACTACTGGAAATAATTACTTTCACCAATCAATGATACAGAGGGTTGTATTTCTCCATTGGAAACATGTTTACTACTAGCAATAACTACTTTCACCAGTCAATGATACAGAGGTTTGTAATTCTCCATTGAAAACATGTCTACTACTGGAAATAATTACTTTCACCAGTCAATGATACAGAGGATTGTATTTCTCCATTGGAAACATGTCTACTATTGGACATAATTATTTCCACCAGTCAATGATTGAGAGGTTTGTATTTCTCCATTGCAAACATATCTACCACTAGAAATAATTACTTTCACCAGTCAATGATACAGCGGTTTGTATTTGTCTACTACTGGAAATAATTACTTTCATCAATCAATGATACAGAGGTTTGTATTTCTCCATTGAAAATATGTCTACTACTAGAAATAATTACTTTCACCAGTCAATGATACAGAGGTTTGTATTTCTCCTTTGGAAACATGTCTACAACTGGAAATAATTACTTTCACCAGTCAATGATACAGAGATTGGTATTTCTCCATTGGAAACATGTCTACTACTACAAATAATTACTTTCAACAGTCAATGATACAGAGGTTTGTATTTGTCCATTGGAAACATATCTACTGCTGGAAATAATTACTCTCACCAGTTAATGATACAGAGGTTTGTATTTCTCCTTTGGAAACATATTTGCAACTAGAAATAATTACTTTCACTAGTCAATGATACGGAGGGTTGTATTTCTCCATTGGAAACATGTTTACTACTAGAAATAACTACTTTCACCAGTCAATGATACAGAGGTTTGTATTTCTCCATTGAAAACATGTCTACTACTAGAAATAATTACTTTCACCAGTCAATGATATAGAGGTTTGTATTTCTCCATTGGAAACATGTCTACTACTGGAAATAATTATTTCCACCAGTCAATGATACAGAGGTTTGTATTTCTCTATTGCAAACATATCTACTAATAGAAATAATTACTTTCACCAGTGAATTATACAGAGGTTTGCATTGATGTCTACTACTGGAAATAATTACTTTCACCAATCAATGATACAGAGGTTTGTATTTCTCCATTGAAAACATGTCTACTACTGGAAATAACTATTTTCACCAGTCAATGATACAGAGGTTTATATTTCTCCATTGGAAACATATCTACTACTAGAAATAATTACTTTCACCAGTCAATGATACAGAGGTTTGTATTTCTCCATTGGAAACATATCTACTACTGGAAATAATTACTTTCACCAGTCAATGATACAGAGGTTTGTATTTCTCCATTGGAAACATGTTTACTACTAGAAATAATTACTTTCACCAGTCAACGATATAGAGATTTGTATTTCTCCATTGAAAACATGTTTACCACTAGAAATAATTACTTTCACCAGTCAATGATACGGAGGGTTGTATTTCTCCATTGGAAACATGTTTACTACTAGAAATAACTACTTTCACCAGTCAATGATACAGAGGTTTGTATTTCTCCATTGAAAATATGTCTACTACTAGAAATAATTACTTTCACCAGTCAATGATACAGAGGTTTGTATTTCTCCTTTGGAAACATGTCTACAATTGGAAATAATTACTTTCACCAGTCAATGATACCGATATTTTTATTTCTCCATTGGAAACATGTCTACTACTAGATATAATTACTTTCACCAGTCATTGATAGAGAGGTTTATCTTTCTCCATTGGAAGCATATCTACTAATAGAAATAATTACTTTTACCAGTCAATGATACAGAGGTTTGTATTTGTCCATTGGAAATCTATCTACTGTTGGAAATAATTACTTTCACCAATCAATGATACAGAGGTTTGTATTTCTCCATTGCAAGCATATCTACTACTGGAAATAATTACTTTCACCAGTCAATGATGCAGAGGTTTGTGTTTCTCCTTTGGAAACATGTTTACTACTAGAAATAATTACTTTCACCAGTCGATGATACAGAGGTTTGTATTTCTCCATTGGAAGCATGTTTCTCACTAGAAATAATTACTTTCATCAGTCAGTGATACAGAGGGTTGTATTTCTCCATTGGAAACATGTTTACTACTAGCAATAACTACTTTCACCAGTCAATGATACAGAGGTTTGTAATTCTCCATTGAAAACATGTCTATTACTGGAAATAATTACTTTCACCAGTCAATGATACAGAGGTTTGTATTTCTCCATTGGAAACATGTCTACTATTGGACATAATTATTTCCACCAGTCAATGATTGAGAGGTTTGTATTTCTCCATTGCAAACATATCTACCACTAGAAATAATTACTTTCACCAGTCAATGATACAGCGGTTTGTATTTGTCTACTACTGGAAATAATTACTTTCATCAATCAATGATACAGAGGTTTGTATTTCTCCATTGAAAATATGTCTACTACTAGAAATAATTACTTTCACCAGTCAATGATACAGAGGTTTGTATTTCTCCTTTGGAAACATGTCTACAACTGGAAATAATTACTTTCACCAGTCAATGATACAGAGATTGGTATTTCTCCATTGGAAACATGTCTACTACTAGAAATAATTACTTTCAACAGTCAATGATACGGAGGTTTGTATTTGTCCATTGGAAACATATCTACTGCTGGAAATAATTACTCTCACCAGTTAATGATACAGAGGTTTGTATTTCTCCTTTGGAAACATATTTGCTACTAGAAATAATTACTTTCACTAGTCAATGATACGGAGGGTTGTATTTCTCCATTGGAAACATGTTTACTACTAGAAATAACTACTTTCACCAGGCAATGATACAGAGGTTTGTATTTCTCCATTGGAAACATATCTACTACAAGAAATAATTATTTCCACCAGTCAATGATACAGAGGTTTGTATTTCTCCATTGGAAACATATCTACTACTAGAAAGAATTACTTTCACCAGTGAATGATACAGAGGTTTGTATTTATGTCTACTACTGGAAATAATTACTTTCACCAATCAATGATACAGAGGTTTGTATTTCTCCATTGGAAACATGTCTACTACTGGAAATAATTATTTCCACCAGTCAATGATACAGAGGTTTGTATTTCTCTATTGCAAACATATCTACTAATAGAAATAATTACTTTCACCAGTCAATGATACAGAGGTTTGTATTGATGTCTACTACTGGAAATAATTACTTTCACCAATCAATGATACAGAGGTTTGTATTTCTCCATTGAAAACATGTCTACTACTGGAAATAATTACTTTCACCAGTCAATGATACAGAGGTTTGTATTTCTCCATTGGAAGCATGTCTACAACTGGAAATAATTACTTTCATCAGTCAATGATGCAGAGGTTTGTATTTCTCCATTGGAAACATGTCTACTACTGGAAATAACTATTTTCACCAGTCAATGATACAGAGGTTTATATTTCTCCATTGGAAACATATCTACTACTAGAAATAATTACTTTCACCAGTCAATGATACAGAGGTTTGTAATTCTCCATTGAAAACATGTCTACTACTGGAAATAATTACTTTCACCAGTCAATGATACAGAGGATTGTATTTCTCCATTGGAAACATGTCTACTATTGGACATAATTATTTCCACCAGTCAATGATTGAGAGGTTTGTATTTCTCCATTGCAAACATATCTACCACTAGAAATAATTACTTTCACCAGTCAATGATACAGCGGTTTGTATTTGTCTACTACTGGAAATAATTACTTTCATCAATCAATGATACAGAGGTTTGTATTTCTCCATTGAAAATATGTCTACTACTAGAAATAATTACTTTCACCAGTCAATGATACAGAGGTTTGTATTTCTCCTTTGGAAACATGTCTACAACTGGAAATAATTACTTTCACCAGTCAATGATACAGAGATTGGTATTTCTCCATTGGAAACATGTCTACTACTACAAATAATTACTTTCAACAGTCAATGATACAGAGGTTTGTATTTGTCCATTGGAAACATATCTACTGCTGGAAATAATTACTCTCACCAGTTAATGATACAGAGGTTTGTATTTCTCCTTTGGAAACATATTTGCAACTAGAAATAATTACTTTCACTAGTCAATGATACGGAGGGTTGTATTTCTCCATTGGAAACATGTTTACTACTAGAAATAACTACTTTCACCAGTCAATGATACAGAGGTTTGTATTTCTCCATTGAAAACATGTCTACTACTAGAAATAATTACTTTCACCAGTCAATGATATAGAGGTTTGTATTTCTCCATTGGAAACATGTCTACTACTGGAAATAATTATTTCCACCAGTCAATGATACAGAGGTTTGTATTTCTCTATTGCAAACATATCTACTAATAGAAATAATTACTTTCACCAGTGAATTATACAGAGGTTTGCATTGATGTCTACTACTGGAAATAATTACTTTCACCAATCAATGATACAGAGGTTTGTATTTCTCCATTGAAAACATGTCTACTACTGGAAATAATTACTTTCACCAGTCAATGATACAGAGGTTTGTATTTCTCCATTGGAAGCATGTCTACAACTGGAAATAATTACTTTCATCAGTCAATGATGCAGAGGTTTGTATTTGTCCATTGGAAACATGTCTACTACTGGAAATAACTATTTTCACCAGTCAATGATACAGAGGTTTATATTTCTCCATTGGAAACATATCTACTACTAGAAATAATTACTTTCACCAGTCAATGATACAGAGGTTTGTATTTCTCCATTGGAAACATATCTACTACTGGAAATAATTACTTTCACCAGTCAATGATACAGAGGTTTGTATTTCTCCATTGGAAACATGTTTACTACTAGAAATAATTACTTTCACCAGTCAACGATATAGAGATTTGTATTTCTCCATTGAAAACATGTTTACCACTAGAAAGAATTACTTTCACCAGTCAATGATACGGAGGGTTGTATTTCTCCATTGGAAACATGTTTACTACTAGAAATAACTACTTTCACCAGTCAATGATACAGAGGTTTGTATTTCTCCATTGAAAATATGTCTACTACTAGAAATAATTACTTTCACCAGTCAATGATACAGAGGTTTGTATTTCTCCTTTGGAAACATGTCTACAATTGGAAATAATTACTTTCACCAGTCAATGATACCGATATTTGTATTTCTCCATTGGAAACATGTCTACTACTAGATATAATTACTTTCACCAGTCATTGATAGAGAGGTTTATCTTTCTCCATTGGAAGCATATCTACTAATAGAAATAATTACTTTTACCAGTCAATGATACAGAGGTTTGTATTTGTCCATTGGAAATCTATCTACTGCTGGAAATAATTACTTTCACCAATCAATGATACAGAGGTTTGTATTTCTCCATTGCAAGCATATCTACTACTAAAAATAATTACTTTCACCAGTCAATGATGCAGAGGTTTGTGTTTCTCCTTTGGAAACATGTTTACTACTAGAAATAATTACTTTCACCAGTCGATGATACAGAGGTTTGTATTTCTCCATTGGAAGCATGTTTCTCACTAGAAATAATTACTTTCATCAGTCAGTGATACAGAGGGTTGTATTTCTCCATTGGAAACATGTTTACTACTAGCAATAACTACTTTCACCAGTCAATGATACAGAGGTTTGTAATTCTCCATTGAAAACATGTCTATTACTGGAAATAATTACTTTCACCAGTCAATGATACAGAGGTTTGTATTTCTCCATTGGAAACATGTCTACTATTGGACATAATTATTTCCACCAGTCAATGATTGAGAGGTTTGTATTTGTCCATTGCAAACATATCTACCACTAGAAATAATTACTTTCACCAGTCAATGATACAGCGGTTTGTATTTGTCTACTACTGGAAATAATTACTTTCATCAATCAATGATACAGAGGTTTGTATTTCTCCATTGAAAATATGTCTACTACTAGAAATAATTACTTTCACCAGTCAATGATACAGAGGTTTGTATTTCTCCTTAGGAAACATGTCTACAACTGGAAATAATTACTTTCACCAGTCAATGATACAGAGATTGGTATTTCTCCATTGGAAACATGTCTACTACTAGAAATAATTACTTTCAACAGTCAATGATACAGAGGTTTGTATTTGTCCATTGGAAACATATCTACTGCTGGAAATAATTACTCTCACCAGTTAATGATACAGAGGTTTGTATTTCTCCTTTGGAAACATATTTGCTACTAGAAATAATTACTTTCACTAGTCAATGATACGGAGGTTTGTATTTCTCCATTGGAAACATGTTTACTACTAGAAATAACTACTTTCACCAGGCAATGATACAGAGGTTTGTATTTCTCCATTGGAAACATATCTACTACAAGAAATAATTATTTCCACCAGTCAATGATACAGAGGTTTGTATTTCTCCATTGGAAACATATCTACTACTAGAAAGAATTACTTTCACCAGTCAATGATACAGAGGTTTGTATTTATGTCTACTACTGGAAATAATTACTTTCACCAATCAATGATACAGAGGTTTGTATTTCTCCATTGGAAACATGTCTACTACTGGAAATAATTATTTCCACCAGTCAATGATACAGAGGTTTGTATTTCTCTATTGCAAACATATCTACTAATAGAAATAATTACTTTCACCAGTCAATGATACAGAGGTTTGTATTGATGTCTACTACTGGAAATAATTACTTTCACCAATCAATGATACAGAGGTTTGTATTTCTCCATTGAAAACATGTCTACTACTGGAAATAATTACTTTCACCAGTCAATGATACAGAGGTTTGTATTTCTCCATTGGAAGCATGTCTACAACTGGAAATAATTACTTTCATCAGTCAATGATGCAGAGGTTTGTATTTCTCCATTGGAAACATGTCTACTACTGGAAATAACTATTTTCACCAGTCAATGATACAGAGGTTTATATTTCTCCATTGGAAACATATCTACTACTAGAAATAATTACTTTCACCAGTCAATGATACAGAGGTTTGTAATTCTCCATTGAAAACATGTCTACTACTGGAAATAATTACTTTCACCAGTCAATGATACAGAGGATTGTATTTCTCCATTGGAAACATGTCTACTATTGGACATAATTATTTCCACCAGTCAATGATTGAGAGGTTTGTATTTCTCCATTGCAAACATATCTACCACTAGAAATAATTACTTTCACCAGTCAATGATACAGCGGTTTGTATTTGTCTACTACTGGAAATAATTACTTTCATCAATCAATGATACAGAGGTTTGTATTTCTCCATTGAAAATATGTCTACTACTAGAAATAATTACTTTCACCAGTCAATGATACAGAGGTTTGTATTTCTCCTTTGGAAACATGTCTACAACTGGAAATAATTACTTTCACCAGTCAATGATACAGAGATTGATATTTCTCCATTGGAAACATGTCTACTACTACAAATAATTACTTTCAACAGTCAATGATACAGAGGTTTGTATTTGTCCATTGGAAACATATCTACTGCTGGAAATAATTACTCTCACCAGTTAATGATACAGAGGTTTGTATTTCTCCTTTGGAAACATATTTGCAACTAGAAATAATTACTTTCACTAGTCAATGATACGGAGGGTTGTATTTCTCCATTGGAAACATGTTTACTACTAGAAATAACTACTTTCACCAGTCAATGATACAGAGGTTTGTATTTCTCCATTGAAAACATGTCTACTACTAGAAATAATTACTTTCACCAGTCAATGATATAGAGGTTTGTATTTCACCATTGGAAACATGTCTACTACTGGAAATAATTATTTCCACCAGTCAATGATACAGAGGTTTGTATTTCTCTATTGCAAACATATCTACTAATAGAAATAATTACTTTCACCAGTGAATTATACAGAGGTTTGCATTGATGTCTACTACTGGAAATAATTACTTTCACCAATCAATGATACAGAGGTTTGTATTTCTCCATTGAAAACATGTCTACTACTGGAAATAATTACTTTCACCAGTCAATGATACAGAGGTTTGTATTTCTCCATTGGAAGCATGTCTACAACTGGAAATAATTACTTTCATCAGTCAATGATGCAGAGGTTTGTATTTGTCCATTGGAAACATGTCTACTACTGGAAATAACTATTTTCACCAGTCAATGATACAGAGGTTTATATTTCTCCATTGGAAACATATCTACTACTAGAAATAATTACTTTCACCAGTCAATGATACAGAGGTTTGTATTTCTCCATTGGAAACATATCTACTACTGGAAATAATTACTTTCACCAGTCAATGATACAGAGGTTTGTATTTCTCCATTGGAAACATGTTTACTACTAGAAATAATTACTTTCACCAGTCAACGATATAGAGATTTGTATTTCTCCATTGAAAACATGTTTACCACTAGAAATAATTACTTTCACCAGTCAATGGTACGGAGGGTTGTATTTCTCCATTGGAAACATGTTTACTACTAGAAATAACTACTTTCACCAGTCAATGATACAGAGGTTTGTATTTCTCCATTGAAAATATGTCTACTACTAGAAATAATTACTTTCACCAGTCAATGATACAGAGGTTTGTATTTCTCCTTTGGAAACATGTCTACAATTGGAAATAATTACTTTCACCAGTCAATGATACCGATATTTGTATTTCTCCATTGGAAACATGTCTACTACTAGATATAATTACTTTCACCAGTCATTGATAGAGAGGTTTATCTTTCTCCATTGGAAGCATATCTACTAATAGAAATAATTACTTTTACCAGTCAATGATACAGAGGTTTGTATTTGTCCATTGGAAATCTATCTACTGCTGGAAATAATTACTTTCACCAATCAATGATACAGAGGTTTGTATTTCTCCATTGCAAGCATATCTACTACTAAAAATAATTACTTTCACCAGTCAATGATACAGAGGTTTGTAATTCTCCATTGAAAACATGTCTATTACTGGAAATAATTACTTTCACCAGTCAATGATACAGAGGTTTGTATTTCTCCATTGGAAACATGTCTACTATTGGACATAATTATTTCCACCAGTCAATGATTGAGAGGTTTGTATTTCTCCATTGCAAACATATCTACCACTAGAAATAATTACTTTCACCAGTCAATGATACAGCGGTTTGTATTTGTCTACTACTGGAAATAATTACTTTCATCAATCAATGATACAGAGGTTTGTATTTCTCCATTGAAAATATGTCTACTACTAGAAATAATTACTTTCACCAGTCAATGATACAGAGGTTTGTATTTCTCCTTTGGAAACATGTCTACAACTGGAAATAATTACTTTCACCAGTCAATGATACAGAGATTGGTATTTCTCTATTGGAAACATGTCTACTACTAGAAATAATTACTTTCAACAGTCAATGATACAGAGGTTTGTATTTGTCCATTGGAAACATATCTACTGCTGGAAATAATTACTCTCACCAGTTAATGATACAGAGGTTTGTATTTCTCCTTTGGAAACATATTTGCTACTAGAAATAATTACTTTCACTAGTCAATGATACGGAGGTTTGTATTTCTCCATTGGAAACATGTTTACTACTAGAAATAACTACTTTCACCAGGCAATGATACAGAGGTTTGTATTTCTCCATTGGAAACATATCTACTACAAGAAATAATTATTTCCACCAGTCAATGATACAGAGGTTTGTATTTCTCCATTGGAAACATATCTACTACTAGAAAGAATTACTTTCACCAGTCAATGATACAGAGGTTTGTATTTATGTCTACTACTGGAAATAATTACTTTCACCAATCAATGATACAGAGGTTTGTATTTCTCCATTGGAAACATGTCTACTACTGGAAATAATTATTTCCACCAGTCAATGATACAGAGGTTTGTATTTCTCTATTGCAAACATATCTACTAATAGAAATAATTACTTTCACCAGTCAATGATACAGAGGTTTGTATTGATGTCTACTACTGGAAATAATTACTTTCACCAATCAATGATACAGAGGTTTGTATTTCTCCATTGAAAACATGTCTACTACTGGAAATAATTACTTTCACCAGTCAATGATACAGAGGTTTGTATTTCTCCATTGGAAGCATGTCTACAACTGGAAATAATTACTTTCATCAGTCAATGATGCAGAGGTTTGTATTTCTCCATTGGAAACATGTCTACTACTGGAAATAACTATTTTCACCAGTCAATGATACAGAGGTTTATATTTCTCCATTGGAAACATATCTACTACTAGAAATAATTACTTTCACCAGTCAATGATACAGAGGTTTGTATTTCTCCATTGGAAACTTATCTACTACTGGAAATAATTACTTTCACCAGTCAATGATACAGAGGTTTGTATTTCTCCATTGGAAACATGTTTACTACTAGAAATAATTACTTTCACCAGTCAACGATATAGAGATTTGTATTTCTCCATTGAAAACATGTTTACCACTAGAAATAATTACTTTCACCAGTCAATGATACGGAGGGTTGTATTTCTCCATTGGAAACATGTTTACTACTAGAAATAACTACTTTCACCAGTCAATGATACAGAGGTTTGTATTTCTCCATTGAAAATATGTCTACTACTAGAAATAATTACTTTCACAGGTCAATGATACAGAGGTTTGTATTTCTCCTTTGGAAACATGTCTACAATTGGAAATAATTACTTTCACCAGTCAATGATACCGAGATTTGTATTTCTCCATTGGAAACATGTCTACTACTAGATATAATTACTTTCACCAGTCAATGATAGAGAGGTTTATCTTTCTCCATTGGAAACATATCTACTAATAGAAATAATTACTTTTACCCGTCAATGATACAGAGGTTTGTATTTGTCCATTGGAAAATTATCTACTGCTGGAAATAATTACTTTCACCAATCAATGATACAGAGGTTTGTATTTCTCCATTGCAAGCATATCTACTACTAAAAATAATTACTTTCACCAGTCAATGATGCAGAGGTTTGTGTTTCTCCTTTGGAAACATGTTTACTACTAGAAATAATTACTTTCACCAGTCGATGATACAGAGGTTTATATTTCTCCATTGGAAGCATGTTTCTCACTAGAAATAATTACTTTCATCAGTCAATGATACAGAGGGATGTATTTCTCCATTGGAAACATGTTTACTACTAGCAATAACTACTTTCACCAGTCAATGATACAGAGGTTTGTAATTCTCCATTGAAAACATGTCTACTACTGGAAATAATTACTTTCACCAGTCAATGATACAGAGGTTTGTATTTCTCCATTGGAAACATGTCTACTATTGGACATAATTATTTCCACCAGTCAATGATTGAGAGATTTGTATTTCTCCATTGCAAACATATCTACCACTAGAAATAATTACTTTCACCAGTCAATGATACAGCGGTTTGTATTTGTCTACTACTGGAAATAATTACTTTCATCAATCAATGATACAGAGGTTTGTATTTCTCCATTGAAAATATGTCTACTACTAGAAATAATTACTTTCACCAGTCAATGATACAGAGGTTTGTATTTCTCCTTTGGAAACATGTCTACAACTGGAAATAATTACTTTCACCAGTCAATGATACAGAGATTGGTATTTCTCCATTGGAAAAATGTCTACTACTAGAAATAATTACTTTCACCAGTCAATGATACAGAGGTTTGTATTTGTCCATTGGAAACATATCTACTGCTGGAAATAATTACTCTCACCAGTTAATGATACAGAGGTTTGTATTTCTCCTTTGGAAACATATTTGCTACTAGAAATAATTACTTTCACTAGTCAATGATACGGAGGGTTGTATTTCTCCATTGGAAACATGTTTTCTACTAGAAATAACTACTTTCACCAGTCAATGATACAGAGGTTTTTATTTCTCCATTGGAAACATATCTACTACAGGAAATAATTATTTCCACCAGTCAATGATACAGAGGTTTGTATTTATGTCTACTACTGGAAATAATTACTTTCACCAATCAATGATACAGAGGTTTGTATTTCTCCATTGAAAACATGTTTACCACTAGAAATAATTACTTTCACCAGTCAATGATACGGAGGGTTGTATTTCTCCATTGGAAACATGTTTACTACTAGAAATAACTACTTTCACCAGTCAATGATACAGAGGTTTGTATTTCTCCATTGAAAACATGTCTACTACTAGAAATAATTACTTTCACCAGTCAATGATATAGAGGTTTGTATTTCTCCATTGGAAACATGTCTACTACTGGAGATAATTACTTTCACCAGTCAATGATACAGAGGTTTGTATTTCTCCATTGGAAACATGTCTACTATTGGACATAATTATTTCCACCAGTCAATGATTGAGAGGTTTGTATTTCTCCATTGCAAACATATCTACCACTAGAAATAATTACTTTCACCAGTCAATGATACAGCGGTTTGTATTTGTCTACTACTGGAAATAATTACTTTCATCAATCAATGATACAGAGGTTTGTATTTCTCCATTGAAAATATGTCTACTACTAGAAATAATTACTTTCACCAGTCAATGATACAGAGGTTTGTATTTCTCCTTTGGAAACATGTCTACAACTGGAAATAATTACTTTCACCAGTCAATGATACAGAGATTGGTATTTCTCCATTGGAAACATGTCTACTACTAGAAATAATTACTTTCAACAGTCAATGATACAGAGGTTTGTATTTGTCCATTGGAAACATATCTACTGCTGGAAATAATTACTCTCACCAGTTAATGATACAGAGGTTTGTATTTCTCCTTTGGAAACATATTTGCTACTAGAAATAATTACTTTCACTAGTCAATGATACGGAGGGTTGTATTTCTCCATTGGAAACATGTTTTCTACTAGAAATAACTACTTTCACCAGTCAATGATACAGAGGTTTTTATTTCTCCATTGGAAACATATCTACTACAGGAAATAATTATTTCCACCAGTCAATGATACAGAGGTTTGTATTTATGTCTACTACTGGAAATAATTACTTTCACCAATCAATGATACAGAGGTTTGTATTTCTCCATTGAAAACATGTTTACTACTAGAAATAATTACTTTCACCAGTCAATGATACGGAGGGTTGTATTTCTCCATTGGAAACATGTTTACTACTAGAAATAACTACTTTCACCAGTCAATGATACAGAGGTTTGTATTTCTCCATTGAAAACATGTCTACTACTAGAAATAATTACTTTCACCAGTCAATGATATAGAGGTTTGTATTTCTCCATTGGAAACATGTCTACTACTGGAGATAATTACTTTCACCAGTCAATGATACAGAGGTTTGTATTTCTCCATTGGAAACATGTCTACTATTGGACATAATTATTTCCACCAGTCAATGATTGAGAGGTTTGTATTTCTCCATTGCAAACATATCTACCACTAGAAATAATTACTTTCACCAGTCAATGATACAGCGGTTTGTATTTGTCTACTACTGGAAATAATTACTTTCATCAATCAATGATACAGAGGTTTGTATTTCTCCATTGAAAATATGTCTACTACTAGAAATAATTACTTTCACCAGTCAATGATACAGAGGTTTGTATTTCTCCTTTGGAAACATGTCTACAACTGGAAATAATTACTTTCACCAGTCAATGATACAGAGATTGGTATTTCTCCATTGGAAACATGTCTACTACTAGAAATAATTACTTTCAACAGTCAATGATACAGAGGTTTGTATTTGTCCATTGGAAACATATCTACTGCTGGAAATAATTACTCTCACCAGTTAATGATACAGAGGTTTGTATTTCTCCTTTGGAAACATATTTGCTACTAGAAATAATTACTTTCACTAGTCAATGATACGGAGGGTTGTATTTCTCCATTGGAAACATGTTTACTACTAGAAATAACTACTTTCACCAGGCAATGATACAGAGGTTTGTATTTCTCCATTGGAAACATATCTACTACAAGAAATAATTATTTCCACCAGTCAATGATACAGAGGTTTGTATTTCTCCATTGGAAACATATCTACTACTAGAAAGAATTACTTTCACCAGTCAATGATACAGAGGTTTGTATTTATGTCTACTACTGGAAATAATTACTTTCACCAATCAATGATACAGAGGTTTGTATTTCTCCATTGGAAACATGTCTACTACTGGAAATAATTATTTCCACCAGTCAATGATACAGAGGTTTGTATTTCTCTATTGCAAACATATCTACTAATAGAAATAATTACTTTCACCAGTCAATGATACAGAGGTTTGTATTGATGTCTACTACTGGAAATAATTACTTTCACCAATCAATGATACAGAGGTTTGTATTTCTCCATTGAAAACATGTCTACTACTGGAAATAATTACTTTCACCAGTCAATGATACAGAGGTTTGTATTTCTCCATTGGAAGCATGTCTACAACTGGAAATAATTACTTTCATCAGTCAATGATGCAGAGGTTTGTATTTCTCCATTGGAAACATGTCTACTACTGGAAATAACTATTTTCACCAGTCAATGATACAGAGGTTTATATTTCTCCATTGGAAACATATCTACTACTAGAAATAATTACTTTCACCAGTTAATGATACAGAGGTTTGTATTTCTCCATTGGAAACTTATCTACTACTGGAAATAATTACTTTCACCAGTCAATGATACAGAGGTTTGTATTTCTCCATTGGAAACATGTTTACTACTAGAAATAATTACTTTCACCAGTCAACGATATAGAGATTTGTATTTCTCCATTGAAAACATGTTTACCACTAGAAATAATTACTTTCACCAGTCAATGATACGGAGGGTTGTATTTCTCCATTGGAAACATGTTTACTACTAGAAATAACTACTTTCACCAGTCAATGATACAGAGGTTTGTATTTCTCCATTGAAAATATGTCTACTACTAGAAATAATTACTTTCACCAGTCAATGATACAGAGGTTTGTATTTCTCCTTTGGAAACATGTCTACAATTGGAAATAATTACTTTCACCAGTCAATGATACCGAGATTTGTATTTCTCCATTGGAAACATGTCTACTACTAGATATAATTACTTTCACCAGTCAATGATAGAGAGGTTTATCTTTCTCCATTGGAAACATATCTACTAATAGAAATAATTACTTTTACCCGTCAATGATACAGAGGTTTGTATTTGTCCATTGGAAAATTATCTACTGCTGGAAATAATTACTTTCACCAATCAATGATACAGAGGTTTGTATTTCTCCATTGCAAGCATATCTACTACTAAAAATAATTACTTTCACCAGTCAATGATGCAGAGGTTTGTGTTTCTCCTTTGGAAACATGTTTACTACTAGAAATAATTACTTTCACCAGTCGATGATACAGAGGTTTATATTTCTCCATTGGAAGCATGTTTCTCACTAGAAATAATTACTTTCATCAGTCAATGATACAGAGGGTTGTATTTCTCCATTGGAAACATGTTTACTACTAGCAATAACTACTTTCACCAGTCAATGATACAGAGGTTTGTAATTCTCCATTGAAAACATGTCTACTACTGGAAATAATTACTTTCACCAGTCAATGATACAGAGGTTTGTATTTCTCCATTGGAAACATGTCTACTATTGGACATAATTATTTCCACCAGTCAATGATTGAGAGATTTGTATTTCTCCATTGCAAACATATCTACCACTAGAAATAATTACTTTCACCAGTCAATGATACAGCGGTTTGTATTTGTCTACTACTGGAAATAATTACTTTCATCAATCAATGATACAGAGGTTTGTATTTCTCCATTGAAAATATGTCTACTACTAGAAATAATTACTTTCACCAGTCAATGATACAGAGGTTTGTATTTCTCCTTTGGAAACATGTCTACAACTGGAAATAATTACTTTCACCAGTCAATGATACAGAGATTGGTATTTCTCCATTGGAAACATGTCTACTACTAGAAATAATTACTTTCACCAGTCAATGATACAGAGGTTTGTATTTGTCCATTGGAAACATATCTACTGCTGGAAATAATTACTCTCACCAGTTAATGATACAGAGGTTTGTATTTCTCCTTTGGAAACATATTTGCTACTAGAAATAATTACTTTCACTAGTCAATGATACGGAGGGTTGTATTTCTCCATTGGAAACATGTTTTCTACTAGAAATAACTACTTTCACCAGTCAATGATACAGAGGTTTTTATTTCTCCATTGGAAACATATCTACTACAGGAAATAATTATTTCCACCAGTCAATGATACAGAGGTTTGTATTTATGTCTACTATTGGAAATAATTACTTTCACCAATCAATGATACAGAGGTTTGTATTTCTCCATTGAAAACATGTTTACCACTAGAAATAATTACTTTCACCAGTCAATGATACGGAGGGTTGTAATTCTCCATTGGAAACATGTTTACTACTAGAAATAACTACTTTCACCAGTCAATGATACAGAGGTTTGTATTTCTCCATTGAAAACATGTCTACTACTAGAAATAATAACTTTCACCAGTCAATGATATAGAGGTTTGTATTTCTCCATTGGAAACATGTCTACTACTGGAGATAATTACTTTCACCAGTCAATGATACAGAGATTTGAATTTCTCCATTGGAAACATATCTACTACAGGAAATAATTACTTTCACCAGTCAATGATACAGAGGTTTGTATTTATGTCTACTACTGGAAATAATTACTTTCACCAATCAATGATACAGAGGTTTGTATTTCTCCATTGAAAACATGTCTACTACTAGAAATAATTACTTTCACCAGTCAATGATATAGAGGTTTGTATTTCTCCATTGGAAACATGTCTACTACTGGAAATAATTATTTCCACCAGTTAATGATACAGAGGTTTGTATTTCTCTATTGCAAACATATCTACTAATAGAAATAATTACTTTCACCAGTCAATGATACAGAGGTTTGTATTGATGTCTACTACTGGAAATAATTACTTTCACCAATCAATGATACAGAGGTTTGTATATCTCCATTGAAAACATGTCTACTACTGGAAATAATTACTTTCACCAGTCAATGATACAGAGGTTTGTATTTCTCCATTGGAAGCATGTCTACAACTGGAAATAATTACTTTCATCAGTCAATGATGCAGAGGTTTGTATTTGTCCATTGGAAACATGTCTACTACTGGAAATAGCTATTTTCACCAGTCAATGATACAGAGGTTTATATTTCTCCATTGGAAACATATCTACTACTAGAAATAATTACTTTCACCAGTCAATGATACAGAGGTTTGTATTTCTCCATTGGAAACATATCTACTACTGGAAATAATTACTTTCACCAGTCAATGATACAGAGGTTTGTATTTCTCCATTGGAAACATGTTTACTACTAGAAATAATTACTTTCACCAGTCAACGATATAGAGATTTGTATTTCTCCATTGAAAACATGTTTACCACTAGAAATAATTACTTTCACCAGTCAATGATACGGAGGGTTGTATTTCTCCATTGGAATCATGTTTACTACTAGAAATAACTACTTTCACCAGTCAATGATACAGAGGTTTGTATTTCTCCATTGAAAATATGTCTACTACTAGAAATAATTACTTTCACCAGTCAATGATACAGAGGTTTGTATTTCTCCTTTGGAAACATGTCTACAATTGGAAATAATTACTTTCACCAGTCAATGATACCGAGATTTGTATTTCTCCATTGGAAACATGTCTACTACTAGATATAATTACTTTCACCAGTCAATGATATAGAGGTTTATCTTTCTCCATTGGAAACATATCTACTAATAGAAATAATTACCTTTACCAGTCAATGATACAGAGGTTTGTATTTGTCCATTGGAAAACTATCTACTGCTGGAAATAATTACTTTCACCAATCAATGATACAGAGGTTTGTATTTCTCCATTGCAAGCATATCTACTACTAAAAATAATTACTATCACCAGTCAATGATGCATAGGTTTGTGTTTCTCCTTTGGAAACATGTTTACTACTAGAAATAATTACTTTCACCAGTCGATGATACAGAGGTTTATATTTCTCCATTGGAAGCATGTTTCTCACTAGAAATAATTACTTTCATCAGTCAATGATACAGAGGTTTATATTTCTCCATTGGAAACATATCTACTACTAGAAATAATTACTTTCACCAGTCAATGATACAGAGGTTTGTATTTCTCCATTGGAAACTTGTCTACTACTGGAAATAATTACTTTCACCAGTCAATGATACAGAGGTTTGTATTTCTCCATTGGAAACATGTTTACTACTAGAAATAATTACTTTCACCAGTCAACGATATAGAGATTTGTATTTCTCCATTGGAAACATGCATACTACTAGAAATAACTACTTTCACCAGTCAATGATACAGAGGTTTGTATTTCTCCATTGAAAATATGTCTACTACTAGAAATAATTACTTTCACCAGTCAATGATACAGAGGTTTGTATTTCTCCTTTGGAAACATGTCTACAATTGGAAATAATTACTTTCACCAGTCAATGATACCGAGATTTGTATTTCTCCATTGGAAACATGTCTACTACTAGATATAATTACTTTCACCAGTCAATGATAGAGAGGTTTATCTTTCTCCATTGGAAACATATCTACTAATAGAAATAATTACTTTTACCAGTCAATGATACAGAGGTTTGTATTTGTCCATTGGAAAACTATCTACTACTGGAAATAATTACTTTCACCAATCAATGATACAGAGGTTTGTATTTCTCCATTGCAAGCATATCTACTACTAAAAATAATTACTTTCACCAGTCAATGATGCAGAGGTTTGTGTTTCTCCTTTGGAAACATGTTTCTACTAGAAATAATTACTTTCACCAGTCGATGATACAGAGGTTTATATTTCTCCATTGGAAGCATGTTTCTCACTAGAAATAATTACTTTCATCAGTCAATGATACAGAGGGTTGTATTTCTCCATTGGAAACATGTTTACTACTAGCAATAACTACTTTCACCAGTCAATGATACAGAGGTTTGTAATTCTCCATTGAAAACATGTCTACTACTGGAAATAATTACTTTCACCAGTCAATGATTGAGAGGTTTGTATTTCTCCATTGCAAACATATCTACCACTAGAAATAATTACTTTCACCAGTCAATGATACAGCGGTTTGTATTTGTCTACTACTGGAAATAATTACTTTCATCAATCAATGATACAGAGGTTTGTATTCCTCTTTTGGAAACATGTCTACAACTGGAAATAATTACTTTCACCAGTCAATGATACAGAGATTGGTATTTCTCCATTGGAAACATGTCTACTACTAGAAATAATTACTTTCACCAGTCAATGATACAGAGGTTTGTATTTGTCCATTGGAAACATATCTACTGCTGGAAATAATTACTCTCACCAGTTAATGATACAGAGGTTTGTATTTCTACTTTGGAAACATATTTGCTACTAGAAATAATTACTTTCACTAGTCAATGATACGGAGGGTTGTATTTCTCCATTGGAAACATGTTTACTACTAGAAATAACTACTTTCACCAGTCAATGATACAGAGGTTTGTATTTCTCCATTGGAAACATATCTACTACAGGAAATAATTATTTCCACCAGTCAATGATACAGAGGTTTGTATTTATGTCTACTACTGGAAATAATTACTTTCACCAATCAATGATACAGAGGTTTGTATTTCTCCATTGGAAACATGTTTACTACTAGAAATAACTACTTTCACCAGTCAATGATACGGAGGTTTGTATTTCTCCATTGAAAACATGTCTACTACTAGAAATAATTACTTTCACCAGTCAATGATATAGAGATTTGTATTTCTCCATTGAAAACATGTTTACCACTAGAAATAATTACTTTCACCAGTCAATGTTACAGAGGGTTGTATTTCTCCATTGGAAACATGCATACTACTAGAAATAACTACTTTCACCAGTCAATGATACAGAGGTTTGTATTTCTCCATTGAAAATATGTCTACTACTAGAAATAATTACTTTCACCAGTCAATGATACAGAGGTTTGTATTTCTCCTTTGGAAACATGTCTACAATTGGAAATAATTACTTTCACCAGTCAATGATACCGAGATTTGTATTTCTCCATTGGAAACATGTCTACTACTAGATATAATTACTTTCACCAGTCAATGATAGAGAGGTTTATCTTTCTCCATTGGAAACATATCTACTAATAGAAATAATTACTTTTACCAGTCAATGATACAGAGGTTTGTATTTGTCCATTGGAAAACTATCTACTACTGGAAATAATTACTTTCACCAATCAATGATACAGAGGTTTGTATTTCTCCATTGCAAGCATATCTACTACTAAAAATAATTACTTTCACCAGTCAATGATGCAGAGGTTTGTGTTTCTCCTTTGGAAACATGTTTCTACTAGAAATAATTACTTTCACCAGTCGATGATACAGAGGTTTATATTTCTCCATTGGAAGCATGTTTCTCACTAGAAATAATTACTTTCATCAGTCAATGATACAGAGGGTTGTATTTCTCCATTGGAAACATGTTTACTACTAGCAATAACTACTTTCACCAGTCAATGATACAGAGGTTTGTAATTCTCCATTGAAAACATGTCTACTACTGGAAATAATTACTTTCACCAGTCAATGATTGAGAGGTTTGTATTTCTCCATTGCAAACATATCTACCACTAGAAATAATTACTTTCACCAGTCAATGATACAGCGGTTTGTATTTGTCTACTACTGGAAATAATTACTTTCATCAATCAATGATACAGAGGTTTGTATTCCTCTTTTGGAAACATGTCTACAACTGGAAATAATTACTTTCAACAGTCAATGATACAGAGATTGGTATTTCTCCATTGGAAACATGTCTACTACTAGAAATAATTACTTTCACCAGTCAATGATACAGAGGTTTGTATTTGTCCATTGGAAACATATCTACTGCTGGAAATAATTACTCTCACCAGTTAATGATACAGAGGTTTGTATTTCTCCTTTGGAAACATATTTGCTACTAGAAATAATTACTTTCACTAGTCAATGATACGGAGGGTTGTATTTCTCCATTGGAAACATGTTTACTACTAGAAATAACTACTTTCACCAGTCAATGATACAGAGGTTTGTATTTCTCCATTGGAAACATATCTACTACAGGAAATAATTATTTCCACCAGTCAATGATACAGAGGTTTGTATTTATGTCTACTACTGGAAATAATTACTTTCACCAATCAATGATACAGAGGTTTGTATTTCTCCATTGGAAACATGTTTACTACTAGAAATAACTACTTTCACCAGTCAATGATACGGAGGTTTGTATTTCTCCATTGAAAACATGTCTACTACTAGAAATAATTACTTTCACCAGTCAATGATATAGAGGTTTGTATTTCTCCATTGGAAACATGTCTACTACTGGAAATAATTATTTCCACCAGTCAATGATACAGAGGTTTGTATTTCTCTATTGCAAACATATCTACTAATAGAAATAATTACTTTCACCAGTCAATGATACAGAGGTTTGTATTGATGTCTACTACTGGAAATAATTACTTTCACCAATCAATGATACAGAGGTTTGTATATCTCCATTGAAAACATGTCTACTACTGGAAATAATTACTTTCACCAGTCAATGATACAGAGGTTTGTATTTCTCCATTGGAAGCATGTCTACAACTGGAAATAATTACTTTCATCAGTCAATGATGCAGAGGTTTGTATTTGTCCATTGGAAACATGTCTACTACTGGAAATAACTATTTTCACCAGTCAATGATACAGAGGTTTATATTTCTCCATTGGAAACATATCTACTACTAGAAATAATTACTTTCACCAGTCAATGATACAGAGGTTTGTATTTCTCCATTGGAAACATATCTACTACTGGAAATAATTACTTTCACCAGTCAATGATACAGAGGTTTGTATTTCTCCATTGGAAACATGTTTACTACTAGAAATAATTACTTTCACCAGTCAACCATATAGAGATTTGTATTTCTCCATTGAAAACATGTTTACCACTAGAAATAATTACTTTCACCAGTCAATGATACAGAGGTTTGTATTTCTCCTTTGGAAACATGTCTACAATTGGAAATAATTACTTTCACCAGTCAATGATACCGAGATTTGTATTTCTCCATTGGAAACATGTCTACTACTAGATATAATTACTTTCACCAGTCAATGATAGAGAGGTTTATCTTTCTCCATTGGAAACATATCTACTAATAGAAATAATTACTTTTACCAGTCAATGATACAGAGGTTTGTATTTGTCCATTGGAAAACTATCTACTGCTGGAAATAATTACTTTCACCAATCAATGATACAGAGGTTTGTATTTCTCCATTGCAAGCATATCTACTACTAAAAATAATTACTTTCACCAGTCAATGATGCAGAGGTTTGTGTTTCTCCTTTGGAAACATGTTTACTACTAGAAATAATTACTTTCACCAGTCGATGATACAGAGGTTTATATTTCTCCATTGGAAGCATGTTTCTCACTAGAAATAATTACTTTCATCAGTCAATGATACAGAGGTTTATATTTCTCCATTGGAAACATGTCTACTACTAGATATAATTACTTTCACCAGTCAATGATAGAGAGGTTTATTTTTCTCCATTGGAAACATATCTACTAATAGAAATAATTACTTTTACCAGTCAATGATACAGAGGTTTGTATTTGTCCATTGGAAAACTATCTACTACTGGAAATAATTACTTTCACCAATCAATGATACAGAGGTTTGTATTTCTCCATTGCAAGCATATCTACTACTAAAAATAATTACTTTCACCAGTCAATGATGCAGAGGTTTGTGTTTCTCCTTTGGAAACATGTTTACTACTAGAAATAATTACTTTCACCAGTCGATGATACAGAGGTTTATATTTCTCCATTGGAAGCATGTTTCTCACTAGAAATAATTACTTTCATCAGTCAATGATACAGAGGGTTGTATTTCTCCATTGGAAACATGTTTACTACTAGCAATAACTACTTTCTCCAGTCAACGATACAGAGGTTTGTAATTCTCCATTGAAAACATGTCTACTACTGGAAATAATTACTTTCACCAGTCAATGATTGAGAGGTTTGTATTTCTCCATTGCAAACATATCTACCACTAGAAATAATTACTTTCACCAGTCAATGATACAGCGGTTTGTATTTGTCTACTACTGGAAATAATTACTTTCATCAATCAATGATACAGAGGTTTGTATTTCTCCATTGAAAATATGTCTACTACTAGAAATAATTACTTTCACCAGTCAATGATACAGAGGTTTGTATTTCTCCTTTGGAAATATGTCTACAACTGGAAATAATTACTTTCACCAGTCAATGATACAGAGATTGGTATTTCTCCATTGGAAACATGTCTACTACTAGAAATAATTACTTTCACCAGTCAATGATACAGAGGTTTGTATTTGTCCATTGGAAACATATCTACTGCTGGAAATAATTACTCTCACCAGTTAATGATACAGAGGTTTGTATTTCTCCTTTGGAAACATATTTGCTACTAGAAATAATGACTTTCACTAGTCAATGATACGGAGGGTTGTATTTCTCCATTGGAAACATGTTTACTACTAGAAATAACTACTTTCACCAGTCAATGATACAGAGGTTTGTATTTCTCCATTGGAAACATATCTACTACAGGAAATAATTATTTCCACCAGTCAATGATACAGAGGTTTGTATTTATGTCTACTACTGGAAATAATTACTTTCACCAATCAATGATACAGAGGTTTGTATTTCTCCATTGGAAACATGTTTACTACTAGAAATGACTACTTTCACCAGTCAATGATACGGAGGTTTGTATTTCTCCATTGAAAACATGTCTACTACTAGAAATAATTACTTTCACCAGTCAATGATATAGAGGTTTGTATTTCTCCATTGGAAACATGTCTACTACTGGAAATAATTATTTCCACCAGTCAATGATACAGAGGTTTGTATTTCTCTATTGCAAACATATCTACTAATAGAAATAATTACTTTCACCAGTCAATGATACAGAGGTTTGTATTGATGTCTACTACTGGAAATAATTACTTTCACCAATCAATGATACAGAGGTTTGTATATCTCCATTGAAAACATGTCTACTACTGGAAATAATTACTTTCACCAGTCAATGATACAGAGGTTTGTATTTCTCCATTGGAAGCATGTCTACAACTGGAAATAATTACTTTCATCAGTCAATGATGCAGAGGTTTGTATTTGTCCATTGGAAACATGTCTACTACTGGAAATAACTATTTTCACCAGTCAATGATACAGAGGTTTATATTTCTCCATTGGAAACATATCTACTACTAGAAATAATTACTTTCACCAGTCAATGATACAGAGGTTTGTATTTCTCCATTGGAAACATATCTACTACTGGAAATAATTACTTTCACCAGTCAATGATACAGAGGTTTGTATTTCTCCATTGGAAATATGTTTACTACTAGAAATAATTACTTTCACCAGTCAACCATATAGAGATTTGTATTTCTCCATTGAAAACATGTTTACCACTAGAAATAATTACTTTCACCAGTCAATGATACGGAGGGTTGTATTTCTCCATTGGAAACATGTTTACTACTAGAAATAACTACTTTCACCAGTCAATGATACAGAGGTTTGTATTTCTCCATTGAAAATATGTCTACTACTAGAAATAATTACTTTCACCAGTCAATGATACAGAGGTTTGTATTTCTCTTTTGGAAACATGTCTACAATTGGAAATAATTACTTTCACCAGTCAATGATACCGAGATTTGTATTTCTCCATTGGAAACATGTCTACTACTAGATATAATTACTTTCACCAGTCAATGATAGAGAGGTTTATCTTTCTCCATTGGAAACATATCTACTAATAGAAATAATTACTTTTACCAGTCAATGATACAGAGGTTTGTATTTGTCCATTGGAAAACTATCTACTGCTGGAAATAATTACTTTCACCAATCAATGATACAGAGGTTTGTATTTCTCCATTGCAAGCATATCTACTACTAAAAATAATTACTTTCACCAGTCAATGATGCAGAGGTTTGTGTTTCTCCTTTGGAAACATGTTTACTACTAGAAATAATTACTTTCACCAGTCGATGATACAGAGGTTTGTATTTCTCCATTGGAAGCATGTTTCTCACTAGAAATAATTACTTTCATCAGTCAATGATACAGAGGGTTGTATTTCTCCATTGGAAACATGTTTACTACTAGCAATAACTACTTTCACCAGTCAATGATACAGAGGTTTGTAATTCTCCATTGAAAACATGTCTATTACTGGAAATAATTACTTTCACCAGTCAATGATACAGAGGTTTGTATTTCTCCATTGGAAACATGTCTACTATTGGACATAATTATTTCCACCAGTCAATGATACAGAGGTTTGTATTTCTCCATTCGAAACATGTCTACTACTGGAAATAATTATTTCCACCAGTCATTGATACAGAGGTTTGTATTTCTCCATTGCAATAATATCTACTACTAGAAACAATTACTTTCACCAGTCAATGATACAGAGGTTTGTATTTATGTCTACAACTGGAAATGATTACTTTCACCAGTCAATGATACAGAGGTTTGTCTCTCTCCATTGGAAACATATCTACTACTAGAAATAATTACTTTCATCAGTCAATGATACAGAGGTTTGTATTTCTCCATTGGAAACATGTTTACTACTAGAAATAACTACTTTCACCAGTCAATGATACAGAGGTTTGTATTTCTCCATTGAAAACATGCTTACCACTAGAAATAATTACTTTCACCAGTCAATGATACGGAGGGCTGTATTTCTCCATTGGAAAAATGTTTCTACTAGAAATAACTACTTTCACCAGTCAATGATACAGAGGTTTGTATTTCTCCATTGAAAACATGTCTACTATTAGAAATAATTACTTTAACCAGTCAATGATATAGAGATTTGTATTTCTCCATTGGAAACATGTCTACTACTGGAAATAATTATTTTCACCAATCAATGATACAGAGGTTTGTATTTCTCTATTGCAAACATATCTACTACTAGAAATAATTACTTTCACCAGTCAATGATACAGAGGTTTGTATTTATGTCTACTACTGGAAATAATTACTTTCACCAATCAATGATACAGAGGTTTGTATTTCTCCATTAAAAATATGTCTACTACTGGAAATAATTACTTTCACCAGTCAATGATACAGAGGTTTGTATTTCTCCATTGGAAGCATGTCTACAACTGGAAATAATTACTTTCATCAGTCAATGAGGAAGAGGTTTGTATTTGTCCATTGGAAACATGTCTACTACTGGAAATAACTATTTTCACCAGTCAATGATACAGAGGTTTGTATTTCTCCATTGGAAACATATCTACTACTAGAAATAATTACTTTCACCAGTCAATGATACAGAGGTTTGTATTTCTCCATTGGAAACATATCTACTACTGGAAATAATTACTTTCACCAGTCAATGATACAGAGGTTTGTATTTCTCCATTGGAAACATGTTTACTACTAGAAATAATTACTTTCACCAGTCAACGATATAGAGGTTTGTATTTCACCATTGAAAACATGGTTACCACTAGAAATAATTACTTTCACCAGTCAATGATACGGAGGGTTGTATTTCTCCACTGGAAACATGTTTACTACTAGAAATAACTACTTTCACCAGTCAATGATACAGTGGTTTGTATTTCTCCATTGAAAATATGTCTACTACTAGAAATAATTATTTTCACCAGTCAATGATACAGAGGTTTGTATTTCTCCTTTGGAAACATGTCTACAACTGGAAATAATTACTTTCACCAGTCAATGATACAGAGGTTTGTATTTCTCCATTGGAAACATGTCTACTACTGGAAATAACCATTTTCACCAGTCAATGATACAGAGGTTTGTCTTTCTCCATTGGAAACATATCTACTACTAGAAATAATTACTTTCACCAGTCAATGATACAGAGGTTTGTATTTGTCCATTGGAAAACTATCTACTGCTGGAAATAATTACTTTCACCATTCAATGATACAGAGGTTTGTATTTGTCCATTGGAAAACTATCTACTGCTGGAAATAATTCCTTTCACCAGTCAATGATACAGAGGCTTGTATTTCTCCATTGAAAACATGTCCACTACTGGAACTAATTACTTTCACCAGTCAATGATACAGAGATTTGTATTTCTCCATTGGAAACATATCTACTACAGGAAATAATTATTTCCACAAGTCAATGATACAGAGGTTTGTATTTCTCCATTGCAAACATATCTACTACTAGAAATAATTACTTTCACCAGTCAATGATACAGAGGTTTGTATTTATGTCTACTACTGGAAATAATTACTGTCACCAATCAATGATACAGAGGTTTGTATTTCACCATTGAAAACATGTCTACTACTGGAAATAATTACTTTCACCAGTCAATGATATAGAGGTTTGTATTTCTCCTTTGGAAACATGTCTACTACTGGAAATGATTACTTTCACCAGTCAATGATACAGAGGTTTGTATTTCTCCATTGAAAACATGTTTACCACTAGAAATAATTACTTTCACCAGTCAATGATACGGAGGGTTGTATTTCTCCATTGGAAACATGCTTACTACTAAAAATAACTACTTTCATCAGTCAATGATACAGAGGTTTGAATTTCTCCATTGAAAACATGTCTACTACAGGAAATAATGACTTTCACCAGTCCATGATACAGAGGTTTGTATTTCTCCTTTGGAAACATGTCTATAACTGGAAATGATTACTTTCACCAGTCAATGATACAGAGGTTTGTATTTCTCCATTGGAAACATGTCTACTACTATAAATAAATACTTTCACTAGTCAATGATACAGAGGTTTGTATTTGTCCATTGGAAACATATCTACTGCTGGAAATAATTACTTTCACCAGTTAATGATACAGAGGTTTCTATTTCTCCTTTGGAAACATATTTGCTACTAGAAATAATTACTTTCACCAGTCAATGATACGGAGGGTTGTATTTCTCCATTGGAAACATGTTTACTACTAGAAATAACTACTTTCACCAGTCAATGATACAGAGGTTTGTATTTCTCCTTTGGAAACATATCTACTACTGGAAATAATTATTTCCACCAGTCAATGATACAGAGGTTTGTATTTCTCCATTGCAAACATATCTACTACTAGAAAGAATTACTTTCACCAGTCAATGATACAGAGGTTTGTATTTATGTCTACTACTGGAAATAATTACTTTCACCAATCAATGATACAGAGGTTTGTATTTCTCCATTGAAAACATGTCTACTACTGGAAATAATTACTTTCACCAGTCAATGATATAGATGTTTGTATTTCTCCTTTGGAAACATGTCTACAACTGGAAATGATTACTTTCACCAGTCAATGATACAGAGGTTTGTATTTCTCCATTGAAAACATGTTTACTACTAGAAATAATTACTTTCACCAGTCAATGATACAGAGGTTTGTATTTCTCCATTGAAAACATGCCTACCACTAGAAATAATTACTTTCACCAGTCAATGATACGGAGGGTTGTATTTCTCAATTGGAAAAATGTTTACTACTAGAAATAACTACTTTCACCAGTCAATGATACAGAGGTTTGTATTTCTCCATTGAAAACATGTCTACTATTAGAAATAATTACTTTAACCAGTCAATGATATAGAGGTTTGTATTTCTCCATTGGAAACATGTCTACTACTGGAAATAATTATTTTCACCAGTCAATGATACAGAGGTTTGTATTTCTCTATTGCAAACATATCTACTACTAGAAATAGTTACTTTCACCAGTCAATGATACAGAGGTTTGTATTTATGTCTACTACTGGAAATAATTACTTTCACCAATCAATGATACAGAGGTTTGTATTTCTCCATTAAAAACATGTCTACTACTGGAAATAATTACTTTCACCATTCAATGATACAGAGGTTTGTATTTCTCCATTGGAAGCATGTCTACAACTGGAAATAATTAATTTCATCAGTCAATGATGCAGAGGTTTGTATTTGTCCATTGGAAACATGTCTACTACTGGAAATAACTATTTTCACCAGTCAATGATACAGAGGTTTGTATTTCTCCATTGGAAACATATCTACTACTAGAAATAATTACTTTCACCAGTCAATGATACAGAGGTTTGTATTTCTCCATTGGAAACATATCTACTACTGGAAATAATTACTTTCACCAGTCAATGATACAGAGGTTTGTATTTCTCCATTGGAAATATGTTTACTACTAGAAATAATTACTTTCACCAGTCAACGATATATAGGTTTGTATTTCTCCATTGAAAACATGTTTACCACTAGAAATAACTACTTTCACCAGTCAATGATACGGAGGGTTGTATTTCTCCACTGGAAACATGTTTACTACTAGAAATAACTACTTTCACCAGTCAATGATACAGTGGTTTGTATTTCTCCATTGAAAATATGTCTACTACTAGAAATAATTACTTTCACCAGTCAATGATACAGAGGTTTGTATTTCTCCTTTGGAAACATGTCTACAACTGGAAATAACTACTTTCACCAGTCAATGATACAGTGGTTTGTATTTCTCCATTGAAAATATGTCTACTACTAGAAATAATTACTTTCACCAGTCAATGATACAGAGGTTTGCATTTCTCCATTGGAAACATGTCTACTTCTGGAAATAACTATTTTCACCAGTCAATGATACAGAGGTTTATCTTTCTCCATTGGAAACATATCTACTAATAGAAATAATTACTTTCACCAGTCAATGATACAGAGGTTTGTATTTGTCGATTGGAAAACTATCTACTGCTGTAAATAATTACTTTCACCAGTCAATGATACAGAGGTTTGTATTTCTCCATTGAAAACATGTCTACTACTGGAAATAATTACTTTCACCAGTCAATGATACAGAGATTTGTATTTCTCCATTGGAAACATATCTACTACAGGAAATAATTATTTCCACAAGTCAATGATACAGAGGTTTGTATTTCTCCATTGCAAACATATCTACTACTAGAAATAATTACTTTCACCAGTCAATGATACAGAGGTCTGTATTTATGTCTACTACTGGAAATAATTACTTTCACCAATCAATGATACAGAGGTTTGTATTTCTCCATTGAAAACATGTCTACTACTGGAAATAATTACTTTCACCAGTCAATGATATAGAGGTTTGTATTTCTCCTTTGGAAACATGTCTACAGCTGGGAATGATTACTTTCACCAGTCAATGATACAGAGGTCTGTATTTATGTCTACTACTGGAAATAATTACTTTCACCAATCAATGATACAGAGGTTTGTATTTCTCCATTGAAAACATGTTTACCACTAGAAATAATTACTTTCACCAGTCAATGATACGGAGGGTTGTATTTCTCCATTGAAAACATGCTTACTACTAGAAATAACTACTTTCATCAGTCAATGATACAGAGGTTTGTATTTCTCCATTGGAAACATGTCTACTATTGGACATAATTATTTCCACCAGTCAATGATAGAGAGGTTTGTATTTCTCCATTGCAAACATATCTACCACTAGAAATAATTACTTTCACCAGTCAATGATACAGAGGTTTGTATTTGTCTACTACTGGAAATAATTACTTTCATCAATCAATGATACAGAGGTTTGTATTTCTCCATTGAAAACATGTCTACTACTGGAAATAATGACTTTCACCAGTCAATGATACAGAGGTTTGTATTTCTCCTTTGGAAACATGTCTATAACTGGAAATGATTACTTTCACCAGTCAATGATACAGAGGTTTGTATTTCTCCATTGGAAACATGTCTACTACTATAAATAAATACTTTCACTAGTCAATGATACAGAGGTTTGTATTTCTCCATTGGAAGCATGTCTACAACTGGAAATAATTACTTTCATCAGTCAATGATGCAGAGGTTTGTATTTGTCCATTGGAAACATGTCTACTACTGGAAATAACTATTTTCACCAGTCAATGATACAGAGGTTTGTATTTCTCCATTGGAAACATATCTACTACTAGAAATAATTACTTTCACCAGTCAATGATACAGAGGTTTGTATTTCTTCATTGGAAACATATCTACTACTGGAAATAATTACTTTCACCAGTCAACGATATAGAGGTTTGTATTTCTCCATTGAAAACATGTTTACCACTAGAAATAATTACTTTCACCAGTCAATGATACGGAGGGTTGTATTTCTCCACTGGAAACATGTTTACTACTAGAAATAACTACTTTCACCAGTCAATGATACAGTGGTTTGTATTTCTCCATTGAAAATATGTCTACTACTAGAAATAATTACTTTCACCAGTCAATGATACAGAGGTTAGTATTTCTCCTTTGGAAACATTTCTACAACTGGAAATAATTACTTTCACCAGTCAATGATACAGAGATTTGTATTTCTCCGTTGGAAACATGTCTACTACTAGAAATAATTACTTTCACCAGTCAATGACACAGAGGTTTGTATTTCTCCATTGGAAACATGTCTACTACTGGAAATAACTATTTTCACCAGTCAATGATACAGAGGTTTATCTTTCTCCATTGGAAACATATCTACTAATAGAAATAATTACTTTCACCAGTCAATGATACAGAGGTTTGTATTTGTCCATTGGAAAACTATCTACTGCTGGAAATAATTACTTTCACCAGTCAATGATACAGAGGTTTGTATTTCTCCATTGAAAACATGTCTACTACTGGAAATAATTACTTTCACCAGTCAATGATACAGAGGTTTGTATTTCTCCTTTGGAAACATGTCTACAACTGGAAATAATTATTTCCACAAGTCAATGATACAGAGGTTTGTATTTCTCCATTGCAAACATATCTACTACTAGAAATAATTACTTTCACCAGTCAATGATACAGAGGTCTGTATTTATGTTTACTACTGGAAATAATTACTGTCACCAATCAATGATACAGAGGTTTGTATTTCTCCATTGAAAACATGTCTACTACTGGAAATAATTACTTTCACCAGTCAATGATATAGAGGTTTGTATTTCTCCTTTGGAAACATGTCTACTGCTGGGAATGATTACTTTCACCAGTCAATGATACAGAAGTTTGTATTTCTCCATTGAAAACATGTTTACCACTAGAAATAATTACTTACACCAGTCAATGAAACGGAGGGTTGTATTTCTCCATTGGAAACATGCTTACTACTAGGAATAACTACTTTCATCAGTCAATGATACAGAGGTTTGTATTTCTCCATTGGAAACATGTCTACTATTGGACATAATTATTTCCACCAGTCAATGATAGAGAGGTTTGTATTTCTCTATTGCAAACATATCTACCACTAGAAATAATTACTTTCACCAGTCAATGATACAGAGGTTTGTATTTGTCTACTACTGGAAATAATTACTTTCATCAATCAATGATACAGAGGTTTGTATTTCTCCATTGAAAACATGTCTACTACTGGAAATAATGACTTTCACCAGTCAATGATACAGAGGTTTGTATTTCTCCTTTGGAAACATGTCTATAACTGGAAATGATTACTTTCACCAGTCAATGATACAGAGGTTTGTATTTCTCCATTGGAAACATGTCTACTACTATAAATAAATACTTTCACTAGTCAATGATACAGAGGTTTGTATTTCTCCATTGGAAGCATGTCTACAACTGGAAATAACTACTTTCATCAGTCAATGATGCAGAGGTTTGTATTTGTCCATTGGAAACATGTCTACTACTGGAAATAACTATTTTCACCAGTCAATGATACAGAGGTTTGTATTTCTCAATTTAAAAACATATCTACTACTAGAAATAATTACTTTCACCAGTCAATGACACAGAGGTTTGTATTTCTCCATTGGAAACATATCTACTACTGGAAATAATTACTTTCACCAGTCAATGATACAGAGGTTTGTATTTCTCCATTGAAAACATGTTTACCACTAGAAATAATTACTTTCACCAGTCAATGATACGGAGGGTTGTATTTCTCCACTGGAAACATGTTTACTACTAGAAATAACTACTTTCACCAGTCAATGATACAGTGGTTTGTATTTCTCCATTGAAAATATGTCTACTACTAGAAATAAATACTTTCACTAGTCAATGATACAGAGGTTTGTATTTCTCCATTGGAAGCATGTCTACAACTGGAAATAATTACTTTCATCAGTCAATGATGCAGAGGTTTGTATTTGTCCATTGGAAACATGTCTACTACTGGAAATAACTATTTTCACCAGTCAATGATACAGAGGTTTGTATTTCTCCATTGGAAACATATCTACTACTAGAAATAATTACTTTCACCAGTCAATGATACAGAGGTTTGTATTTCTTCATTGGAAACATATCTACTACTGGAAATAATTACTTTCACCAGTCAACGATATAGAGGTTTGTATTTCTCCATTGAAAACATGTTTACCACTAGAAATAATTACTTTCACCAGTCAATGATACGGAGGGTTGTATTTCTCCATTGAAAACATGTCTACTACTGGAAATAATTACTTTCACCAGTCAATGATACAGAGGTTTGTATTTCTCCTTTGGAAACATGTCTACAACTGGAAATAATTATTTCCACAAGTCAATGATACAGAGGTTTGTATTTCTCCATTGCAAACATATCTACTACTAGAAATAATTACTTTCACCAGTCAATGATACAGAGGTCTGTATTTATGTCTACTACTGGAAATAATTACTGTCACCAATCAATGATACAGAGGTTTGTATTTCTCCATTGAAAACATGTCTACTACTGGAAATAATTACTTTCACCAGTCAATGATATAGAGGTTTGTATTTCTCCTTTGGAAACATGTCTACTGCTGGGAATGATTACTTTCACCAGTCAATGATACAGAAGTTTGTATTTCTCCATTGAAAACATGTTTACCACTAGAAATAATTATTTACACCAGTCAATGATACGGAGGGTTGTATTTCTCCATTGGAAACATGCTTACTACTAGAAATAACTACTTTCATCAGTTAATGATACAGAGGTTTGTATTTCTCCATTGGAAACATGTCTACTATTGGACATAATTATTTCCACCAGTCAATGATAGAGAGGTTTGTATTTCTCTATTGCAAACATATCTACCACTAGAAATAATTACTTTCACCAATCAATGATACAGAGGTTTGTGTTTGTCTACTACTGGAAATAATTACTTTCATCAATCAATGATACAGAGGTTTGTATTTCTCCATTGAAAACATGTCTACTACTGGAAATAATGACTTTCACCAGTCAATGATACAGAGGTTTGTATTTCTCCTTTGGAAACATGTCTACAACTGGAAATAATTACTTTCACCAGTGAATGATACAGAGGTTTGTATTTCTCCATTGGAAACATGTGTACTACTGGAAATAACTATTTTCACCAGTCAATGATACAGAGGTTGATCTTTCTCTATTGAAAACATATCTACTAATAGAAATAATTACTTTCACCAGTCAATGATACAGAGGTTTGTATTTGTCCATTGGAAAACTATCTACTGCTGGAAATAATTACTTTCACCAGTCAATGATACAGAGGTTTGTATTTCTCCATTGAAAACATGTCTACTACTGGAAATAATTACTTTCACCAGTAAATAATACAGAGATTTGTATTTCTCCATTGGAAACATATCTACTACAGGAAATAATTATTTCCACCAGTCAATGATACAGAGGTTTGTATTTTTCCATTGCAAACATATCTACTACTAGAAATAATTACTTTCACCAGTCAATGATACAGAGGTTTGTTTTTATGTCTACTACTGGAAATAATTACTTTCCCCAGTCAATGATATAGAGGTTTGTATTTCTCCTTTGAAAACATGTCTACTGCTGGAAATGATTACTTTCACCAGTCAATGATACAGAGGTTTGTATTTCTCCATTGAAAATATGTTTACCACTAGAAATAATTACTTTCACCAGTCAATGATACGGAGGGTTGTATTTCTCCATTGGAAACATGCTTACTACTAGAAATAACTACTGTCATCAGTCAATGATACATAGGTTTGTATTTCTCCATTGAAAACATGTCTACTACTGTAAATAATTACTTTCACCAGTCAATGATAGATACAGAGGTTTGTATTTCTCCATTGGAAACATGTCTACTATTGGACATAATTATTTCCACCAGTCAATGATAGAGAGGTTTGTATTTCTCCATTGCAAACATATCTACCACTAGAAATAATTACTTTCACCAGTCAATGATACAGAGGTTTGTATTTGTCTACTACTGGAAATAATTACTTTCATCAATCAATGATACAGAGGTTTGTATTTCTCCATTGAAAACATGTCTACTACTGGAAATAATGACTTTCACCAGTCAATGATACAGAGGTTTGTATTTCTCCTTTGGAAACATGTCTATAACTGGAAATGATTACTTTCACCAGTCAATGATACAGAGGTTTGTATTTCTCCATTGGAAACATGTTTACTACTATAAATAAATACTTTCACTAGTCAATGATACAGAGGTTTGTATTTCTCCATTGGAAGCATGTCTACAACTGGAAATAATTACTTTCATCAGTCAATGATGCAGAGGTTTGTATTTGTCCATTGGAAACATGTCTACTACTGGAAATAACTATTTTCACCAGTCAATGATACAGAGGTTTGTATTTCTCCATTGGAAGCATATCTACTACTAGAAATAATTACTTTCACCAGTCAATGATACAGAGGTTTGTATTTCTCCATTGGAAACATATCTACTACTGGAAATAATTACTTTCACCAGTCAATGATACAGAGGTTTGTATTTCTCCATTGAAAACATGTTTACCACTAGAAATAATTACTTTCACCAGTCAATGATACGGAGGGTTGTATTTCTCCACTGGAAACATGTTTACTACTAGAAATAACTACTTTCACCAGTCAATGATACAGTGGTTTGTATTTCTCCATTGAAAATATGTCTACTACTAGAAATAATTACTTTCACCAGTCAATGATACAGAGGTTAGTATTTCTCCTTTGGAAACATGTCTACAACTGGAAATAATTACTTTCACCAGTCAATGATACAGAGATTTGTATTTCTCCATTGGAAGCATGTCTACTACTAGAAATAATTACTTTCACCAGTCAATGATACAGAGGTTTGTATTTCTCCATTGGAAGCATGTCTACTACTGGAAATAACTATTTTCACCAGTCAATGATACAGAGGTTTATCTTTCTCCATTGGAAACATATCTACTAATAGAAATAATTACTTTCACCAGTCAATGATACAGAGGTTTGTATTTGTCCATTGGAAAACTATCTACTGCTGGAAATAATTACTTTCACCAGTCAATGATACAGAGGTTTGTATTTCTCCATTGAAAACATGTCTACTACTGGAAATAATTACTTTCACCAGTCAATGATACAGAGGTTAGTATTTCTCCTTTGGAAACATGTCTACAACTGGAAATAATTACTTTCACCAGTCAATGATACAGAGGTTTGTATTTCTCCATTGGAAACATGTCTACTACTGGAAATAACTATTTTCACCAGTCAATGATACAGAGGTTGATCTTTCTCCATTGGAAACATATCTACTAATAGAAATAATTACTTTCACCAGTCAATGATACAGAGGTTTGTATTTATGTCTACTACTGGAAATAATTACTGTCACCAATCAATGATACACAGGTTTGTATTTCTCCATTGAAAACATGTCTACTACTGGAAATAATTACTTTCACCAGTCAATGATACAGAGGTTTGTTTTTATGTCTACTACTGGAAATAATTACTTTCCCCAGTCAATGATATAGAGGTTTGTATTTCTCCTTTGAAAACATGTCTACTGCTGGAAATGATTACTTTCACCAGTCAATGATACAGAGGTTTGTATTTCTCCATTGAAAATATGTTTACCACTAGAAATAATTACTTTCACCAGTCAATGATACGGAGGGTTGTATTTCTCCATTGGAAACATGCTTACTACTAGAAATAACTACTGTCATCAGTCAATGATACATAGGTTTGTATTTCTCCATTGAAAACATGTCTACTACTGTAAATAATTACTTTCACCAGTCAATGATAGATACAGAGGTTTGTATTTCTCCATTGGAAACATGTCTACTATTGGACATAATTATTTCCACCAGTCAATGATAGAGAGGTTTGTATTTCTCCATTGCAAACATATCTACCACTAGAAATAATTACTTTCACCAGTCAATGATACAGAGGTTTGTATTTGTCTACTACTGGAAATAATTACTTTCATCAATCAATGATACAGAGGTTTGTATTTCTCCATTGAAAACATGTCTACTACTGGAAATAATGACTTTCACCAGTCAATGATACAGAGGTTTGTATTTCTCCTTTGGAAACATGTCTATAACTGGAAATGATTACTTTCACCAGTCAATGATACAGAGGTTTGTATTTCTCCATTGGAAACATGTTTACTACTATAAATAAATACTTTCACTAGTCAATGATACAGAGGTTTGTATTTCTCCATTGGAAGCATGTCTACAACTGGAAATAATTACTTTCATCAGTCAATGATGCAGAGGTTTGTATTTGTCCATTGGAAACATGTCTACTACTGGAAATAACTATTTTCACCAGTCAATGATACAGAGGTTTGTATTTCTCCATTGGAAGCATATCTACTACTAGAAATAATTACTTTCACCAGTCAATGATACAGAGGTTTGTATTTCTCCATTGGAAACATATCTACTACTGGAAATAATTACTTTCACCAGTCAATGATACGGAGGGTTGTATTTCTCCACTGGAAACATGTTTACTACTAGAAATAACTACTTTCACCAGTCAATGATACAGTGGTTTGTATTTCTCCATTGAAAATATGTCTACTACTAGAAATAATTACTTTCACCAGTCAATGATACAGAGGTTAGTATTTCTCCTTTGGAAACATGTCTACAACTGGAAATAATTACTTTCACCAGTCAATGATACAGAGATTTGTATTTCTCCATTGGAAGCATGTCTACTACTAGAAATAATTACTTTCACCAGTCAATGATACAGAGGTTTGTATTTCTCCATTGGAAACATGTCTACTACTGGAAATAACTATTTTCACCAGTCAATGATACAGAGGTTTATCTTTCTCCATTGGAAACATATCTACTAAAAGAAATAATTACTTTCACCAGTCAATGATACAGAGGTTTGTATTTGTCCATTGGAAAACTATCTACTGCTGGAAATAATTACTTTCACCACTCAATGATACAGAGGTTTGTATTTCTCCATTGAAAACATGTCTACTACTGGAAATAATTACTTTCACCAGTCAATGATACAGAGGTTAGTATTTCTCCTTTGGAAACATGTCTACAACTGGAAATAATTACTTTCACCAGTCAATGATACAGAGGTTTGTATTTCTCCATTGGAAACATGTCTACTACTGGAAATAACTATTTTCACCAGTCAATGATACAGAGGTTGATCTTTCTCCATTGGAAACATATCTACTAATAGAAATAATTACTTTCACCAGTCAATGATACAGAGGTTTGTATTTATGTCTACTACTGGAAATAATTACTGTCACCAATCAATGATACAGAGGTTTGTATTTCTCCATTGAAAACATGTCTACTACTGGAAATAATTACTTTCACCAGTCAATGATATAGAGGTTTGTATTTCTCCTTTGGAAACATGTTTACTACTGGAAATGATTACTTTCACCAGTCAATGATACAGAGGTTTGTATTTCTCCATTGAAAACATGTTTACCACTAGAAATAATTACTTTCACCAGTCAATGATACGGAGGGTTGTATTTCTCCATTGGAAACATGCTTACTACTAGAAATAACTACTTTCATCAGTCAATGATACAGAGGTTTGTATTTCTCCATTGAAAACATGTCTACTACTGGAAATAATTACTTTCATCAGTCAATGATACAGAGATTTGTATTTCTCCATTGCAAACATATCTACCACTAGAAATAATTACTTTCACCAGTCAATGATACAGAGGTTTGTATTTGTGTACTACTGGAAATAATTACTTTCATCAATCAATGATACAGAGGTTTGTATTTGTCCATTGGAAACATATCTACTGCTGGAAATAATTACTCTCACCAGTTAATGATACAGAGGTTTGTATTTCTCCTTTGGAAACATATTTGCTACTAGAAATAATTACTTTCACCAGTCAATGATACGGAGGGTTGTATTTCTCCATTGGAAACATGTTTACTACTAGAAATAACTACTTTCACCAGTCAATGATACAGAGGTTTGTATTTCTCCATTGGAAACATATCTACTACAGGAAATAATTATTTCCACTAGTCAATGATACAGAAGTTTGTATTTCTCCATTGGAAAAATATCTACTACTAGAAAGAATTACTTTCACCAGTCAATGATACAGAGGTTTGTATTTATGTCTACTACTGGAAATAATTACTTTCACCAATCAATGATACAGAGGTTTGTATTTCTCCATTGGAAACATATCTACTAATAGAAATAATTGCTTTCACCAGTCAATGATACAGAGGATTGTATTTGTCCGTTGGAAAACTATCTAATGCTGGAAATAATTACTTTCACCAGTCAATGATACAGAGGTTTGTATTTGTCCATTGAAAACATGTCTACTACTGGAAATAATTACTTTCACCAGTCAATGATACAGAGGTTTGTATTTGTCCATTGAAAACTTGTCTACTACTGGAAATAATTACTTTCACCAGTCAATGATATAGATGTTTGTATTTCTCCTTTGGAAACATGTCTACAACTGGAAATGATTACTTTCACCAGTCAATGATACAGAGGTTTGTATTTCTCCATTGAAAACATGTTTACCACTAGAAATAATTACTTTCACCAGTCAATGATACGGAGGGTTGTATTTCTCCATTGGAAACATGTTTACTACTAGAAATAACTACTTTCACCAGTCAATGATACAGAGGTTTGTATTTCTCCATTGAAAACATGTCTACTACTAGAAATAATTACTTTCACCAGTCAATGATATAGAGGTTTGTATTTCTCCATTGAAAACATGTCTACTACTGGAAATAATTAATTCCACCAGTCAATGACACAGAGGTTTGTATTTCTCTATTGCAAACATATCTACTAATAGAAATAATTACTTTCACCAGTCAATGATACAGAGGTTTGTATTGATGTCTACTACTGGAAATAATTACTTTCACCAATCAATGATACAGAGGTTTGTATTTCTCCATTGAAAACATGTCTACTACTGGAAATAATTACTTTCACCAGTCATTGATACAGAGGTTTGTATTTCTCCATTGGAAGCATGTCTACAACTGGAAATAATTACTTTCATCAGTCAATGATGCAGAGGTTTGTATTTGTCCATTGGAAACATGTCTACTACTGGAAATAACTATTTTCACCAGTCAATGATACAGAGGTTTATATTTCTCCATTGGAAACATATCTACTACTAGAAATAATTACTTTCACCAGTCAATGATACAGAGGTTTGTATTTCTCCATTGGAAACATATCTACTACTGGAAATAATTACTTTCACCAGTCAATGATACAGAGGTTTGTATTTCTCCATTGGAAACATGTTTACTACTAGAAATAATTACTTTCACCAGTCAACGATATAGAGGTTTGTATTTCTCCATTGAAAACATGTTTACCACTAGAAATAATTACTTTCACCAGACAATCATACGGAGGGTTGCATTTCTCCATTGGAAACATGTTTACTACTAGAAATAACTACTTTCACCAGTCAATGATACAGAGGTTTGTATTTCTCCATTGAAAATATGTCTACTACTAGAAATAATTACTTTCACCAGTCAATGATACAGAGGTTTGTATTTCTCCTTTGGAAACATGTCTACAACTGGAAATAATTACTTTTACCAGTCAATGATACCGAGATTTGTATTTCTCCATTGGAAACATGTCTACTACTAGATATAATTACTTTCACCAGTCAATGATAGAGAGGTTTATCTTTCTCCATTGGAAACATATCTACTAATAGAAATAATTACTTTTACCAGTCAATGATACAGAGGTTTGTATTTGTCCATTGGAAAATTATCTACTGCTGGAAATAAATTACTTTCACCAATCAATGATACAGAGGTTTATATTTCTCCATTGAAAACATGTCTACTACTGGAAATAATTACTTTCACCAGTCAATGATACAGAGGTTTGTATTTCTCCTTTGGAAACATGTCTACAACTGGAAATAATTTCTTTCACCAGTCAGTGATACAGAGGTTTGTATTTCTCCTTTGGAAACATGTCTACAACTAGAGATAATTACTTTCACCAGTCAATGATACAGAGGTTTGTATTTCTCCATTGGAAACATATCTACTAATAGAAATAATTACTTTCACCAGTCAATGATACAGAGGTTTGTATTTGTCCATTGGAAAACTATCTACTGCTGGAAATAATTACTTTCACCAGTCAATGATACAGAGGTTTGTATTTCTCCATTGAAAACATGTCTACTACTGGAAATAATTACTTTCACCAGTCAATGATATAGAGGTTTGTATTTCTCCTTTGGAAACATGTCTACAACTGGAAATAATTACTTTCACCAGTCAATGATACAGAGGTTTGTATTTCTCCATTGAAAACATGTCTACTACTGGAAATAATTACTTTCACCAGTCAATGATACAGAGGTTAGTATTTCTCCTTTGGAAACATGTCTACAACTGGAAATAATTACTTTCACCAGTCAATGATACAGAGGTTTGTATTTCTCCATTGGAAACATGTCTACTACTGGAAATAACTATTTTCACCAGTCAATGATACAGAGGTTGATCTTTCTCCATTGGAAACATATCTACTAATAGAAATAATTACTTTCACCAGTCAATGATACAGAGGTTTGTATTTATGTCTACTACTGGAAATAATTACTGTCACCAATCAATGATACAGAGGTTTGTATTTCTCCATTGAAAACATGTCTACTACTGGAAATAATTACTTTCACCAGTCAATGATATAGAGGTTTGTATTTCTCCTTTGGAAACATGTTTACTACTGGAAATGATTACTTTCACCAGTCAATGATACAGAGGTTTGTATTTCTCCATTGAAAACATGTTTACCACTAGAAATAATTACTTTCACCAGTCAATGATACGGAGGGTTGTATTTCTCCATTGGAAACATGCTTACTACTAGAAATAACTACTTTCATCAGTCAATGATACAGAGGTTTGTATTTCTCCATTGAAAACATGTCTACTACTGGAAATAATTACTTTCATCAGTCAATGATACAGAGATTTGTATTTCTCCATTGCAAACATATCTACCACTAGAAATAATTACTTTCACCAGTCAATGATACAGAGGTTTGTATTTGTGTACTACTGGAAATAATTACTTTCATCAATCAATGATACAGAGGTTTGTATTTGTCCATTGGAAACATATCTACTGCTGGAAATAATTACTCTCACCAGTTAATGATACAGAGGTTTGTATTTCTCCTTTGGAAACATATTTGCTACTAGAAATAATTACTTTCACCAGTCAATGATACGGAGGGTTGTATTTCTCCATTGGAAACATGTTTACTACTAGAAATAACTACTTTCACCAGTCAATGATACAGAGGTTTGTATTTCTCCATTGGAAACATATCTACTACAGGAAATAATTATTTCCACTAGTCAATGATACAGAAGTTTGTATTTCTCCATTGGAAAAATATCTACTACTAGAAAGAATTACTTTCACCAGTCAATGATACAGAGGTTTGTATTTATGTCTACTACTGGAAATAATTACTTTCACCAATCAATGATACAGAGGTTTGTATTTCTCCATTGGAAACATATCTACTAATAGAAATAATTGCTTTCACCAGTCAATGATACAGAGGATTGTATTTGTCCGTTGGAAAACTATCTAATGCTGGAAATAATTACTTTCACCAGTCAATGATACAGAGGTTTGTATTTGTCCATTGAAAACATGTCTACTACTGGAAATAATTACTTTCACCAGTCAATGATACAGAGGTTTGTATTTGTCCATTGAAAACTTGTCTACTACTGGAAATAATTACTTTCACCAGTCAATGATATAGATGTTTGTATTTCTCCTTTGGAAACATGTCTACAACTGGAAATGATTACTTTCACCAGTCAATGATACAGAGGTTTGTATTTCTCCATTGAAAACATGTTTACCACTAGAAATAATTACTTTCACCAGTCAATGATACGGAGGGTTGTATTTCTCCATTGGAAACATGTTTACTACTAGAAATAACTACTTTCACCAGTCAATGATACAGAGGTTTGTATTTCTCCATTGAAAACATGTCTACTACTGGAAATAATTAATTCCACCAGTCAATGACACAGAGGTTTGTATTTCTCTATTGCAAACATATCTACTAATAGAAATAATTACTTTCACCAGTCAATGATACAGAGGTTTGTATTGATGTCTACTACTGGAAATAATTACTTTCACCAATCAATGATACAGAGGTTTGTATTTCTCCATTGAAAACATGTCTACTACTGGAAATAATTACTTTCACCAGTCATTGATACAGAGGTTTGTATTTCTCCATTGGAAGCATGTCTACAACTGGAAATAATTACTTTCATCAGTCAATGATGCAGAGGTTTGTATTTGTCCATTGGAAACATGTCTACTACTGGAAATAACTATTTTCACCAGTCAATGATACAGAGGTTTATATTTCTCCATTGGAAACATATCTACTACTAGAAATAATTACTTTCACCAGTCAATGATACAGAGGTTTGTATTTCTCCATTGGAAACATATCTACTACTGGAAATAATTACTTTCACCAGTCAATGATACAGAGGTTTGTATTTCTCCATTGGAAACATGTTTACTACTAGAAATAATTACTTTCACCAGTCAACGATATAGAGGTTTGTATTTCTCCATTGAAAACATGTTTACCACTAGAAATAATTACTTTCACCAGACAATCATACGGAGGGTTGCATTTCTCCATTGGAAACATGTTTACTACTAGAAATAACTACTTTCACCAGTCAATGATACAGAGGTTTGTATTTCTCCATTGAAAATATGTCTACTACTAGAAATAATTACTTTCACCAGTCAATGATACAGAGGTTTGTATTTCTCCTTTGGAAACATGTCTACAACTGGAAATAATTACTTTTACCAGTCAATGATACCGAGATTTGTATTTCTCCATTGGAAACATGTCTACTACTAGATATACTTACTTTCACCAGTCAATGATAGAGAGGTTTATCTTTCTCCATTGGAAACATATCTACTAATAGAAATAATTACTTTTACCAGTCAATGATACAGAGGTTTGTATTTGTCCATTGGAAAATTATCTACTGCTGGAAATAAATTACTTTCACCAATCAATGATACAGAGGTTTGTATTTCTCCATTGAAAACATGTCTACTACTGGAAATAATTACTTTCACCAGTCAATGATACAGAGGTTTGTATTTCTCCTTTGGAAACATGTCTACAACTGGAAATAATTTCTTTCACCAGTCAATGATACAGAGGTTTGTATTTCTCCTTTGGAAACATGTCTACAACTAGAGATAATTACTTTCACCAGTCAATGATACAGAGGTTTGTATTTCTCCATTGGAAACATATCTACTAATAGAAATAATTACTTTCACCAGTCAATGATACAGAGGTTTGTATTTGTCCATTGGAAAACTATCTACTGCTGGAAATAATTACTTTCACCAGTCAATGATACAGAGGTTTGTATTTCTCCATTGAAAACATGTCTACTACTGGAAATAATTACTTTCACCAGTCAATGATATAGAGGTTTGTATTTCTCCTTTGGAAACATGTCTACAACTGGAAATAATTACTTTCACCAGTCAATGATACAGAGGTTTGTATTTCTCCATTGGAAACATGTCTCCTACTGGAAATAACTATTTTCACCAGTCAATGATACAGAGGTTGATCTTTCTCCATTGGAAACATATCTACTAATAGAAATAATTACTTTCACCAGTCAATGATACAGAGGTTTGTATTTGTCCATTGGAAAACTATCTAATGCTGGAAATAATTACTTTCACCAGTCAATGATACAGAGGTTTGTATTTCTCCATTGAAAACATGTCTACTACTGGAAATAATTACTTTCACCAGTCAATGATACAGAGGTTTGTATTTCTCCATTGGAAACATGTCTACTACTGGAAATAATTATTTCCACCAGTCAATGACACAGAGGTTTGTATTTCTCTATTGCAAACATATCTACTAATAGAAATAATTACTTTCACCAGTCAATGATACAGAGGTTTGTATTGATGTCTACTACTGGAAATAATTACTTTCACCAATCAATGATACAGAGGTTTGTATTTCTCCATTGAAAACATGTCTACTACTGGAAATAATTACTTTCACCAGTCAATGATACAGAGGTTTGTATTTCTCCATTGGAAGCATGTCTACAACTGGAAATAATTACTTTCATCAGTCAATGATGCAGAGGTTTGTATTTGTCCATTGGAAACATGTCTACAACTGGAAATAATTTCTTTCACCAGTCAGTGATACAGAGGTTTGTATTTCTCCTTTGGAAACATGTCTACAACTAGAGATAATTACTTTCACCAGTCAATGATACAGAGGTTTGTATTTCTCCATTGGAAACATATCTACTAATAGAAATAATTACTTTCACCAGTCAATGATACAGAGGTTTGTATTTGTCCATTGGAAAACTATCTACTGCTGGAAATAATTACTTTCACCAGTCAATGATACAGAGGTTTGTATTTCTCCATTGAAAACATGTCTACTACTGGAAATAATTACTTTCACCAGTCAATGATATAGAGGTTTGTATTTCTCCTTTGGAAACATGTCTACAACTGGAAATAATTACTTTCACCAGTCAATGATACAGAGGTTTGTATTTCTCCATTGAAAACATGTCTACTACTGGAAATAATTACTTTCACCAGTCAATGATACAGAGGTTAGTATTTCTCCTTTGGAAACATGTCTACAACTGGAAATAATTACTTTCACCAGTCAATGATACAGAGGTTTGTATTTCTCCATTGGAAACATGTCTACTACTGGAAATAACTATTTTCACCAGTCAATGATACAGAGGTTGATCTTTCTCCATTGGAAACATATCTACTAATAGAAATAATTACTTTCACCAGTCAATGATACAGAGGTTTGTATTTATGTCTACTACTGGAAATAATTACTGTCACCAATCAATGATACAGAGGTTTGTATTTCTCCATTGAAAACATGTCTACTACTGGAAATAATTACTTTCACCAGTCAATGATATAGAGGTTTGTATTTCTCCTTTGGAAACATGTTTACTACTGGAAATGATTACTTTCACCAGTCAATGATACAGAGGTTTGTATTTCTCCATTGAAAACATGTTTACCACTAGAAATAATTACTTTCACCAGTCAATGATACGGAGGGTTGTATTTCTCCATTGGAAACATGCTTACTACTAGAAATAACTACTTTCATCAGTCAATGATACAGAGGTTTGTATTTCTCCATTGAAAACATGTCTACTACTGGAAATAATTACTTTCATCAGTCAATGATACAGAGATTTGTATTTCTCCATTGCAAACATATCTACCACTAGAAATAATTACTTTCACCAGTCAATGATACAGAGGTTTGTATTTGTGTACTACTGGAAATAATTACTTTCATCAATCAATGATACAGAGGTTTGTATTTGTCCATTGGAAACATATCTACTGCTGGAAATAATTACTCTCACCAGTTAATGATACAGAGGTTTGTATTTCTCCTTTGGAAACATATTTGCTACTAGAAATAATTACTTTCACCAGTCAATGATACGGAGGGTTGTATTTCTCCATTGGAAACATGTTTACTACTAGAAATAACTACTTTCACCAGTCAATGATACAGAGGTTTGTATTTCTCCATTGGAAACATATCTACTACAGGAAATAATTATTTCCACTAGTCAATGATACAGAAGTTTGTATTTCTCCATTGGAAAAATATCTACTACTAGAAAGAATTACTTTCACCAGTCAATGATACAGAGGTTTGTATTTATGTCTACTACTGGAAATAATTACTTTCACCAATCAATGATACAGAGGTTTGTATTTCTCCATTGGAAACATATCTACTAATAGAAATAATTGCTTTCACCAGTCAATGATACAGAGGATTGTATTTGTCCGTTGGAAAACTATCTAATGCTGGAAATAATTACTTTCACCAGTCAATGATACAGAGGTTTGTATTTGTCCATTGAAAACATGTCTACTACTGGAAATAATTACTTTCACCAGTCAATGATACAGAGGTTTGTATTTGTCCATTGAAAACTTGTCTACTACTGGAAATAATTACTTTCACCAGTCAATGATATAGATGTTTGTATTTCTCCTTTGGAAACATGTCTACAACTGGAAATGATTACTTTCACCAGTCAATGATACAGAGGTTTGTATTTCTCCATTGAAAACATGTTTACCACTAGAAATAATTACTTTCACCAGTCAATGATACGGAGGGTTGTATTTCTCCATTGGAAACATGTTTACTACTAGAAATAACTACTTTCACCAGTCAATGATACAGAGGTTTGTATTTCTCCATTGAAAACATGTCTACTACTGGAAATAATTAATTCCACCAGTCAATGACACAGAGGTTTGTATTTCTCTATTGCAAACATATCTACTAATAGAAATAATTACTTTCACCAGTCAATGATACAGAGGTTTGTATTGATGTCTACTACTGGAAATAATTACTTTCACCAATCAATGATACAGAGGTTTGTATTTCTCCATTGAAAACATGTCTACTACTGGAAATAATTACTTTCACCAGTCATTGATACAGAGGTTTGTATTTCTCCATTGGAAGCATGTCTACAACTGGAAATAATTACTTTCATCAGTCAATGATGCAGAGGTTTGTATTTGTCCATTGGAAACATGTCTACTACTGGAAATAACTATTTTCACCAGTCAATGATACAGAGGTTTATATTTCTCCATTGGAAACATATCTACTACTAGAAATAATTACTTTCACCAGTCAATGATACAGAGGTTTGTATTTCTCCATTGGAAACATATCTACTACTGGAAATAATTACTTTCACCAGTCAATGATACAGAGGTTTGTATTTCTCCATTGGAAACATGTTTACTACTAGAAATAATTACTTTCACCAGTCAACGATATAGAGGTTTGTATTTCTCCATTGAAAACATGTTTACCACTAGAAATAATTACTTTCACCAGACAATCATACGGAGGGTTGCATTTCTCCATTGGAAACATGTTTACTACTAGAAATAACTACTTTCACCAGTCAATGATACAGAGGTTTGTATTTCTCCATTGAAAATATGTCTACTACTAGAAATAATTACTTTCACCAGTCAATGATACAGAGGTTTGTATTTCTCCTTTGGAAACATGTCTACAACTGGAAATAATTACTTTTACCAGTCAATGATACCGAGATTTGTATTTCTCCATTGGAAACATGTCTACTACTAGATATACTTACTTTCACCAGTCAATGATAGAGAGGTTTATCTTTCTCCATTGGAAACATATCTACTAATAGAAATAATTACTTTTACCAGTCAATGATACAGAGGTTTGTATTTGTCCATTGGAAAATTATCTACTGCTGGAAATAAATTACTTTCACCAATCAATGATACAGAGGTTTGTATTTCTCCATTGAAAACATGTCTACTACTGGAAATAATTACTTTCACCAGTCAATGATACAGAGGTTTGTATTTCTCCTTTGGAAACATGTCTACAACTGGAAATAATTTCTTTCACCAGTCAATGATACAGAGGTTTGTATTTCTCCTTTGGAAACATGTCTACAACTAGAGATAATTACTTTCACCAGTCAATGATACAGAGGTTTGTATTTCTCCATTGGAAACATATCTACTAATAGAAATAATTACTTTCACCAGTCAATGATACAGAGGTTTGTATTTGTCCATTGGAAAACTATCTACTGCTGGAAATAATTACTTTCACCAGTCAATGATACAGAGGTTTGTATTTCTCCATTGAAAACATGTCTACTACTGGAAATAATTACTTTCACCAGTCAATGATATAGAGGTTTGTATTTCTCCTTTGGAAACATGTCTACAACTGGAAATAATTACTTTCACCAGTCAATGATACAGAGGTTTGTATTTCTCCATTGGAAACATGTCTCCTACTGGAAATAACTATTTTCACCAGTCAATGATACAGAGGTTGATCTTTCTCCATTGGAAACATATCTACTAATAGAAATAATTACTTTCACCAGTCAATGATACAGAGGTTTGTATTTGTCCATTGGAAAACTATCTAATGCTGGAAATAATTACTTTCACCAGTCAATGATACAGAGGTTTGTATTTCTCCATTGAAAACATGTCTACTACTGGAAATAATTACTTTCACCAGTCAATGATACAGAGGTTTGTATTTCTCCATTGGAAACATGTCTACTACTGGAAATAATTATTTCCACCAGTCAATGACACAGAGGTTTGTATTTCTCTATTGCAAACATATCTACTAATAGAAATAATTACTTTCACCAGTCAATGATACAGAGGTTTGTATTGATGTCTACTACTGGAAATAATTACTTTCACCAATCAATGATACAGAGGTTTGTATTTCTCCATTGAAAACATGTCTACTACTGGAAATAATTACTTTCACCAGTCAATGATACAGAGGTTTGTATTTCTCCATTGGAAGCATGTCTACAACTGGAAATAATTACTTTCATCAGTCAATGATGCAGAGGTTTGTATTTGTCCATTGGAAACATGTCTACTACTGGAAATAACTATTTTCACTAGTCAATGATACAGAGGTTTATATTTCTCCATTGGAAACATATCTAATACTAGAAATAATTACTTTCACCAGTCAATGATACAGAGGTTTGTATTTCTCCATTGGAAACATATCTACTACTGGAAATAATTACTTTCACCAGTCAATGATACAGAGGTTTGTATTTCTCCATTGGAAACATGTTTACTACTAGAAATAATTACTTTCACCAGTCAACGATATAGAGGTTTGTATTTCTCCATTGAAAACATGTTTACCGCTAGAAATAATTACTTTCACCAGTCAATCATACGGAGGGTTGCATTTCTCCATTGGAAACATGTTTACTACTAGAAATAACTACTTTCACCAGTCAATGATACAGAGGTTTGTATTTCTCCATTGAAAATATGTCTACTACTAGAAATAATTACTTTCACCAGTCAATGATACAGAGGTTTGTATTTCTCCTTTGGAAACATGTCTACAACTGGAAATAATTACTTTCACCAGTCAATGATACCGAGATTTGTATTTCTCCATTGGAAACATGTCTACTACTAGATATAATTACTTTCACCAGTCAATGATAGAGAGGTTTATCTTTCTCCATTGGAAACATATCTACTAATAAAAATAATTACTTTTACCAGTCAATGATACAGAGGTTTGTATTTGTCCATTGGAAAACTATCTACTGCTGGAAATAAATTACTTTCACCAATCAATGATACAGAGGTTTGTATTTCTCCATTGAAAACATGTCTACTACTGGAAATAATTACTTTCACCAGTCAATGATACAGAGGTTTGTATTTCTCCTTTAGAAACATGTCTACAACTGCAAATAATTACTTTCACCAGTCAATGATACAGAGGTTTGTATTTCTCCTTTGGAAACATGTCTACAACTAGAAATAATTACTTTCACCAGTCAATGATACAGAGGTTTGTATTTCTCCATTGGAATCATGTCTACTACTGGAAATAACTATTTTCACCAGTCAATGATACAGAGGTTGATCTTTCTCCATTGGAAACATATCTACTAATAGAAATAATTACTTTCACCAGTCAATGATACAGAGGTTTGTATTTGTCCATTGGAAAACTATCTAATGCTGGAAATAATTCCTTTCACCAGTCAATGATACAGAGGTTTGTATTTCTCCATTGAAAACATGTCTACTACTGGAAATAATTACTTTCACCAGTCAATGATACAGAGATTTGTATTTCTCCATTGGAAACATATCTACTACAGGAAATAATTATTTCCACAAGTCAATGATACAGAGGTTTGTATTTCTCCATTGCAAACATATATACTACTAGAAATAATTACTTTCACCAGTCAATGATACAGAGGTTTGTATTTATGTCTACTACTGGAAATAATTACTGTCACAAATCAATGATACAAAGGTTTGTATTTCTCAATTGAAAACATGTCTACTACTGGGAATAATTACTTTCACCAGTCAATGATATAGAGGTTTGTATTTCTCCTTTGGAAACATGTCTACTACTGGAAATGATTACTTTCACCAGTCAATGATACAGAGGTTTGTATTTCTCCATTGAAAACATGTTTACCACTAGAAATAATTACTTTCACCAGTCAATGATACGGAGGGTTGTATTTCTCCATTGGAAACATGCTTACTACTAGAAATAACTACTTTCATCAGTCAATGATACAGAGGTTTGTATTTCTCCATTGAAAACATGTCTACTACTGGAAATAATTACTTTCACCAGTTAATGATAGATACAGAGGTTTGTATTTCTCCATTGGAAACATGTCTACTATTGGACATAATTATTTCCACAAGTCAATGATAGAGAGGTTTGTATTTCTCCATTGGAAACATATCTACCACTAGAAATAATTACTTTCACCAGTCAATGATACAGAGGTTTGTATTTGTCTACTACTGGAAATAATTACTTTCATCAATCAATGATACAGAGGTTTGTATTTCTCCATTGAAAACATGTCTACTACTGGAAATAATGACTTTCACCAGTCAATGATACAGAGGTTTGTATTTCTCCTTTGGAAACATGTCTATAACTGGAAATGATTACTTTCACCAGTCAATAATACAGAGGTTTGTATTTCTCCATTGGAAACATGTCTACTACTATAAATAAATACTTTCACTAATCAATGATACAGAGGTTTGTATTTCTCCATTGGAAGCATGTCTACAACTGGAAATAATTACTTTCATCAGTAAATGATGCAGAGGTTTGTATTTGTCCATTGGAAACATGTCTACTACTGGAAATAACTATTTTCACCAGTGAATGATACAGAGGTTTGTATTTCTCCATTGGAAACATATCTAGTACTAGAAATAATTATTTTCACCAGTCAATGATACAGAGGTTTGTATTTCTCCATTGGAAACATATCTACTACTGGAAATAATTACTTTCACCAGTCAATGATACAGAGGTTTGTATTTCTCCATTGAAAACATGTTTACCACTAGAAATAATTACTTTCACCAGTCAACGATACGGAGGGTTGTATTTCTCCACTGGAAACATGTTTACTACTAGAAATAACTACTTTCACCAGTCAATGATACAGTGGTTTGTATTTCTCCATTGGAAACATGTCAACTACTAGAAATAATTACTTTCACCAGTCAATGATACAGAGGTTTGTATTTCTCCATTGGAAGCATGTCTACTACTGGAAATAACTATTTTCACCAGTCAATGATACAGAGGTTTATCTTTCTCCATTGGAAACATATCTACTAATAGAAATAATTACTTTCACCAGTCAATGATACAGAGGTTTGTATTTGTCCATTGGAAAACTATCTACTGCTGGAAATAATTACTTTCATCAGTCAATGATACTGAGGTTTGTATTTCTCCATTGAAAACATGTCTACAACTGGAAATAATTACTTTCACCAGTCAATGATACAGAGGTTTTTATTTCTCCTTTGGAAACATGTCTACCACTGGAAATAATTACTTTCACCAGTCAATGATACAGAGGTTTGTATTTCTAAATTGGAAACATGTCTACTACTGGAAATAATTATTTCCACCAGTCAATGACACAGAGGTTTGTATTTCTCTATTGCAAACATATCTACTAATAGAAATAATTACTTTCACCAGTCAATGATACAGAGGTTTGTATTGATGTCTACTACTGGAAATAATTACTTTCACCAATCAATGATACAGAGGTTTGTATTTCTCCATTGAAAACATGTCTACTACTGGAAATAATTACTTTCACCAGTCAATGATACAGAGGTTTGTATTTCTCCATTGGAAGCATGTCTACAACTGGAAATAATTACTTTCATCAGTCAATGATGCAGAGGTTTGTATTTGTCCATTGGAAACATGTCTACTACTGGAAATAACTATTTTCACTAGTCAATGATACAGAGGTTTATATTTCTCCATTGGAAACATATCTAATACTAGAAATAATTACTTTCACCAGTCAATGATACAGAGGTTTGTATTTCTCCATTGGAAACATATCTACTACTGGAAATAATTACTTTCACCAGTCAATGATACAGAGGTTTGTATTTCTCCATTGGAAACATGTTTACTACTAGAAATAATTACTTTCACCAGTCAACGATATAGAGGTTTGTATTTCTCCATTGAAAACATGTTTACCGCTAGAAATAATTACTTTCACCAGTCAATCATACGGAGGGTTGCATTTCTCCATTGGAAACATGTTTACTACTAGAAATAACTACTTTCACCAGTCAATGATACAGAGGTTTGTATTTCTCCATTGAAAATATGTCTACTACTAGAAATAATTACTTTCACCATTCAATGATACAGAGGTTTGTATTTCTCCTTTGGAAACATGTCTACAACTGGAAATAATTACTTTCACCAGTCAATGATACCGAGATTTGTATTTCTCCATTGGAAACATGTCTACTACTAGATATAATTACTTTCACCAGTCAATGATAGAGAGGTTTATCTTTCTCCATTGGAAACATATCTACTAATAAAAATAATTACTTTTACCAGTCAATGATACAGAGGTTTGTATTTGTCCATTGGAAAACTATCTACTGCTGGAAATAAATTACTTTCACCAATCAATGATACAGAGGTTTGTATTTCTCCATTGAAAACATGTCTACTACTGGAAATAATTACTTTCACCAGTCAATGATACAGAGGTTTGTATTTCTCCTTTAGAAACATGTCTACAACTGCAAATAATTACTTTCACCAGTCAATGATACAGAGGTTTGTATTTCTCCTTTGGAAACATGTCTACAACTAGAAATAATTACTTTCACCAGTCAATGATACAGAGGTTTGTATTTCTCCATTGGAATCATGTCTACTACTGGAAATAACTATTTTCACCAGTCAATGATACAGAGGTTGATCTTTCTCCATTGGAAACATATCTACTAATAGAAATAATTACTTTCACCAGTCAATGATACAGAGGTTTGTATTTGTCCATTGGAAAACTATCTAATGCTGGAAATAATTCCTTTCACCAGTCAATGATACAGAGGTTTGTATTTCTCCATTGAAAACATGTCTACTACTGGAAATAATTACTTTCACCAGTCAATGATACAGAGATTTGTATTTCTCCATTGGAAACATATCTACTACAGGAAATAATTATTTCCACAAGTCAATGATACAGAGGTTTGTATTTCTCCATTGCAAACATATATACTACTAGAAATAATTACTTTCACCAGTCAATGATACAGAGGTTTGTATTTATGTCTACTACTGGAAATAATTACTGTCACAAATCAATGATACAAAGGTTTGTATTTCTCAATTGAAAACATGTCTACTACTGGGAATAATTACTTTCACCAGTCAATGATATAGAGGTTTGTATTTCTCCTTTGGAAACATGTCTACTACTGGAAATGATTACTTTCACCAGTCAATGATACAGAGGTTTGTATTTCTCCATTGAAAACATGTTTACCACTAGAAATAATTACTTTCACCAGTCAATGATACGGAGGGTTGTATTTCTCCATTGGAAACATGCTTACTACTAGAAATAACTACTTTCATCAGTCAATGATACAGAGGTTTGTATTTCTCCATTGAAAACATGTCTACTACTGGAAATAATTACTTTCACCAGTTAATGATAGATACAGAGGTTTGTATTTCTCCATTGGAAACATGTCTACTATTGGACATAATTATTTCCACAAGTCAATGATAGAGAGGTTTGTATTTCTCCATTGGAAACATATCTACCACTAGAAATAATTACTTTCACCAGTCAATGATACAGAGGTTTGTATTTGTCTACTACTGGAAATAATTACTTTCATCAATCAATGATACAGAGGTTTGTATTTCTCCATTGAAAACATGTCTACTACTGGAAATAATGACTTTCACCAGTCAATGATACAGAGGTTTGTATTTCTCCTTTGGAAACATGTCTATAACTGGAAATGATTACTTTCACCAGTCAATGATACAGAGGTTTGTATTTCTCCATTGGAAACATGTCTACTACTATAAATAAATACTTTCACTAATCAATGATACAGAGGTTTGTATTTCTCCATTGGAAGCATGTCTACAACTGGAAATAATTACTTTCATCAGTAAATGATGCAGAGGTTTGTATTTGTCCATTGGAAACATGTCTACTACTGGAAATAACTATTTTCACCAGTGAATGATACAGAGGTTTGTATTTCTCCATTGGAAACATATCTACTACTGGAAATAATTACTTTCACCAGTCAATGACACAGAGGTTTGTATTTCTCTATTGCAAACATATCTACTAATAGAAATAATTACTTTCACCAGTCAATGATACAGAGGTTTGTATTGATGTCTACTACTGGAAATAATTACTTTCACCAATCAATGATACAGAGGTTTGTATTTCTCCATTGAAAACATGTCTACTACTGGAAATAATTACTTTCACCAGTCAATGATACAGAGGTTTGTATTTCTCCATTGGAAGCATGTCTACAACTGGAAATAATTACTTTCATCAGTCAATGATGCAGAGGTTTGTATTTGTCCATTGGAAACATGTCTACTACTGGAAATAACTATTTTCACTAGTCAATGATACAGAGGTTTATATTTCTCCATTGGAAACATATCTAATACTAGAAATAATTACTTTCACCAGTCAATGATACAGAGGTTTGTATTTCTCCATTGGAAACATATCTACTACTGGAAATAATTACTTTCACCAGTCAATGATACAGAGGTTTGTATTTCTCCATTGGAAACATGTTTACTACTAGAAATAATTACTTTCACCAGTCAACGATATAGAGGTTTGTATTTCTCCATTGAAAACATGTTTACCGCTAGAAATAATTACTTTCACCAGTCAATCATACGGAGGGTTGCATTTCTCCATTGGAAACATGTTTACTACTAGAAATAACTACTTTCACCAGTCAATGATACAGAGGTTTGTATTTCTCCATTGAAAATATGTCTACTACTAGAAATAATTACTTTCACCAGTCAATGATACAGAGGTTTGTATTTCTCCTTTGGAAACATGTCTACAACTGGAAATAATTACTTTCACCAGTCAATGATACCGAGATTTGTATTTCTCCATTGGAAACATGTCTACTACTAGATATAATTACTTTCACCAGTCAATGATAGAGAGGTTTATCTTTCTCCATTGGAAACATATCTACTAATAAAAATAATTACTTTTACCAGTCAATGATACAGAGGTTTGTATTTGTCCATTGGAAAACTATCTACTGCTGGAAATAAATTACTTTCACCAATCAATGATACAGAGGTTTGTATTTCTCCATTGAAAACATGTCTACTACTGGAAATAATTACTTTCACCAGTCAATGATACAGAGGTTTGTATTTCTCCTTTAGAAACATGTCTACAACTGCAAATAATTACTTTCACCAGTCAATGATACAGAGGTTTGTATTTCTCCTTTGGAAACATGTCTACAACTAGAAATAATTACTTTCACCAGTCAATGATACAGAGGTTTGTATTTCTCCATTGGAATCATGTCTACTACTGGAAATAACTATTTTCACCAGTCAATGATACAGAGGTTGATCTTTCTCCATTGGAAACATATCTACTAATAGAAATAATTACTTTCACCAGTCAATGATACAGAGGTTTGTATTTGTCCATTGGAAAACTATCTAATGCTGGAAATAATTCCTTTCACCAGTCAATGATACAGAGGTTTGTATTTCTCCATTGAAAACATGTCTACTACTGGAAATAATTACTTTCACCAGTCAATGATACAGAGATTTGTATTTCTCCATTGGAAACATATCTACTACAGGAAATAATTATTTCCACAAGTCAATGATACAGAGGTTTGTATTTCTCCATTGCAAACATATATACTACTAGAAATAATTACTTTCACCAGTCAATGATACAGAGGTTTGTATTTATGTCTACTACTGGAAATAATTACTGTCACAAATCAATGATACAAAGGTTTGTATTTCTCAATTGAAAACATGTCTACTACTGGGAATAATTACTTTCACCAGTCAATGATATAGAGGTTTGTATTTCTCCTTTGGAAACATGTCTACTACTGGAAATGATTACTTTCACCAGTCAATGATACAGAGGTTTGTATTTCTCCATTGAAAACATGTTTACCACTAGAAATAATTACTTTCACCAGTCAATGATACGGAGGGTTGTATTTCTCCATTGGAAACATGCTTACTACTAGAAATAACTACTTTCATCAGTCAATGATACAGAGGTTTGTATTTCTCCATTGAAAACATGTCTACTACTGGAAATAATTACTTTCACCAGTTAATGATAGATACAGAGGTTTGTATTTCTCCATTGGAAACATGTCTACTATTGGACATAATTATTTCCACAAGTCAATGATAGAGAGGTTTGTATTTCTCCATTGGAAACATATCTACCACTAGAAATAATTACTTTCACCAGTCAATGATACAGAGGTTTGTATTTGTCTACTACTGGAAATAATTACTTTCATCAATCAATGATACAGAGGTTTGTATTTCTCCATTGAAAACATGTCTACTACTGGAAATAATGACTTTCACCAGTCAATGATACAGAGGTTTGTATTTCTCCTTTGGAAACATGTCTATAACTGGAAATGATTACTTTCACCAGTCAATGATACAGAGGTTTGTATTTCTCCATTGGAAACATGTCTACTACTATAAATAAATACTTTCACTAATCAATGATACAGAGGTTTGTATTTCTCCATTGGAAGCATGTCTACAACTGGAAATAATTACTTTCATCAGTAAATGATGCAGAGGTTTGTATTTGTCCATTGGAAACATGTCTACTACTGGAAATAACTATTTTCACCAGTGAATGATACAGAGGTTTGTATTTCTCCATTGGAAACATATCTAGTACTAGAAATAATTATTTTCACCAGTCAATGATACAGAGGTTTGTATTTCTCCATTGGAAACATATCTACTACTGGAAATAATTACTTTCACCAGTCAATGATACAGAGGTTTGTATTTCTCCATTGAAAACATGTTTACCACTAGAAATAATTACTTTCACCAGTCAACGATACGGAGGGTTGTATTTCTCCACTGGAAACATGTTTACTACTAGAAATAACTACTTTCACCAGTCAATGATACAGTGGTTTGTATTTCTCCATTGGAAACATGTCAACTACTAGAAATAATTACTTTCACCAGTCAATGATACAGAGGTTTGTATTTCTCCATTGGAAGCATGTCTACTACTGGAAATAACTATTTTCACCAGTCAATGATACAGAGGTTTATCTTTCTCCATTGGAAACATATCTACTAATAGAAATAATTACTTTCACCAGTCAATGATACAGAGGTTTGTATTTGTCCATTGGAAAACTATCTACTGCTGGAAATAATTACTTTCATCAGTCAATGATACTGAGGTTTGTATTTCTCCATTGAAAACATGTCTACAACTGGAAATAATTACTTTCACCAGTCAATGATACAGAGGTTTTTATTTCTCCTTTGGAAACATGTCTACCACTGGAAATAATTACTTTCACCAGTCAATGATACAGAGGTTTGTATTTCTAAATTGGAAACATGTCTACTACTGGAAATAACTATTTTCACCAGTCAATGATACAGAGGTTTGTATTTCTCCATTGGAAACATGTCTACTACTATAAATAAATACTTTCACTAGTCAATGATACAGAGGTTTGTATTTGTCCATTGGAAATATGTCTACTACTAGAAATAATTACTTTCCCCGGTCAATGATACAGAGGTTTGTATTTCTCCTTTGGAAACATGTCTAAAACTGGAAATAATTACTTTCACCAGTCAATGATACAGAGATTTGTATTTCTCCATTGGAAACATGTCTACTACTAGAAATAATTACTTTCACCAGTCAATGATACAGAGGTTTATCTTTCTCCATTGGAAACATATCTACTAATAGAAATAATTACTTTCACCAGTCAATGATACAGAGGTTTGTATTTGTCCATTGGAAAACTATCTACTGCTGGAAATAATTACTTTCACTAGTCAATGATACAGAGGTTTGTATTTCTCCATTGAAAACATGTCTACTACTGGAAATAATTACTTTCACCAGTAAATGATACAGAGGTTTGTATTTCTCCTTTGGAAACATGTCTACAACTGGAAATAATTACTTTCACCAGTCAATGATACAGAGGTTTGTATTTCTCCGTTGCAAACATGTCTACTACTGGAAATAACTATTTTCACCAGTCAATGATATAGAGGTTTATCTTTCTCCATTGGAAACATATCTACTAATAGAAATAACTACTTTCACCAGTCAATGATACAGAGGTTTGTATTTGTCCATTGGAAAACTATCTACTGCTGGAAATAATTAATTCCACCAGTCAATGACACAGAGGTTTGTATTTCTCTATTGCAAACATATCTACTAATAGAAATAATTACTTTCACCAGTCAATGATACAGAGGTTTGTATTGATGTCTACTACTGGAAATAATTACTTTCACCAATCAATGATACAGAGGTTTGTATTTCTCCATTGAAAACATGTCTACTACTGGAAATAATTACTTTCACCAGTCATTGATACAGAGGTTTGTATTTCTCCATTGGAAGCATGTCTACAACTGGAAATAATTACTTTCATCAGTCAATGATGCAGAGGTTTGTATTTGTCCATTGGAAACATGTCTACTACTGGAAATAACTATTTTCACCAGTCAATGATACAGAGGTTTATATTTCTCCATTGGAAACATATCTACTACTAGAAATAATTACTTTCACCAGTCAATGATACAGAGGTTTGTATTTCTCCATTGGAAACATATCTACTACTGGAAATAATTACTTTCACCAGTCAATGATACAGAGGTTTGTATTTCTCCATTGGAAACATGTTTACTACTAGAAATAATTACTTTCACCAGTCAACGATATAGAGGTTTGTATTTCTCCATTGAAAACATGTTTACCACTAGAAATAATTACTTTCACCAGTCAATCATACGGAGGGTTGCATTTCTCCATTGGAAACATGTTTACTACTAGAAATAACTACTTTCACCAGTCAATGATACAGAGGTTTGTATTTCTCCATTGAAAATATGTCTACTACTAGAAATAATTACTTTCACCAGTCAATGATACAGAGGTTTGTATTTCTCCTTTGGAAACATGTCTACAACTGGAAATAATTACTTTTACCAGTCAATGATACCGAGATTTGTATTTCTCCATTGGAAACATGTCTACTACTAGATATAATTACTTTCACCAGTCAATGATAGAGAGGTTTATCTTTCTCCATTGGAAACATATCTACTAATAGAAATAATTACTTTTACCAGTCAATGATACAGAGGTTTGTATTTGTCCATTGGAAAATTATCTACTGCTGGAAATAAATTACTTTCACCAATCAATGATACAGAGGTTTGTATTTCTCCATTGAAAACATGTCTACTACTGGAAATAATTACTTTCACCAGTCAATGATACAGAGGTTTGTATTTCTCCTTTGGAAACATGTCTACAACTGGAAATAATTTCTTTCACCAGTCAATGATACAGAGGTTTGCATTTCTCCTTTGGAAACATGTCTACAACTAGAGATAATTACTTTCACCAGTCAATGATACAGAGGTTTGTATTTCTCCATTGGAAACATATCTACTAATAGAAATAATTACTTTCACCAGTCAATGATACAGAGGTTTGTATTTGTCCATTGGAAAACTATCTACTGCTGGAAATAATTACTTTCACCAGTCAATGATACAGAGGTTTGTATTTCTCCATTGAAAACATGTCTACTACTGGAAATAATTACTTTCACCAGTCAATGATACAGAGGTTTGTATTTCTCCTTTGGAAACATGTCTACAACTGGAAATAATTACTTTCACCAGTCAATGATACAGAGGTTTGTATTTCTCCATTGGAAACATGTCTCCTACTGGAAATAACTATTTTCACCAGTCAATGATACAGAGGTTGATCTTTCTCCATTGGAAACATATCTACTAATAGAAATAATTACTTTCACCAGTCAATGATACAGAGGTTTGTATTTGTCCATTGGAAAACTATCTAATGCTGGAAATAATTACTTTCACCAGTCAATGATACAGAGGTTTGTATTTCTCCATTGAAAACATGTCTACTACTGGAAATAATTACTTTCACCAGTCAATGATACAGAGGTTTGTATTTCTCCATTGGAAACATGTCTACTACTGGAAATAATTATTTCCACCAGTCAATGACACAGAGGTTTGTATTTCTCTATTGCAAACATATCTACTAATAGAAATAATTACTTTCATCAGTCAATGATACAGAGGTTTGTATTGATGTCTACTACTGGAAATAATTACTTTCACCAATCAATGATACAGAGGTTTGTATTTCTCCATTGAAAACATGTCTACTACTGGAAATAATTACTTTCACCAGTCAATGATACAGAGGTTTGTATTTCTCCATTGGAAGCATGTCTACAACTGGAAATAATTACTTTCATCAGTCAATGATGCAGAGGTTTGTATTTGTCCATTGGAAACATGTCTACTACTGGAAATAACTATTTTCACTAGTCAATGATACAGAGGTTTATATTTCTCCATTGGAAACATATCTAATACTAGAAATAATTACTTTCACCAGTCAATGATACAGAGGTTTGTATTTCTCCATTGGAAACATATCTACTACTGGAAATAATTACTTTCACCAGTCAATGATACAGAGGTTTGTATTTCTCCATTGGAAACATGTTTACTACTAGAAATAATTACTTTCACCAGTCAACGATATAGAGGTTTGTATTTCTCCATTGAAAACATGTTTACCACTAGAAATAATTACTTTCACCAGTCAATCATACGGAGGGTTGCATTTCTCCATTGGAAACATGTTTACTACTAGAAATAACTACTTTCACCAGTCAATGATACAGAGGTTTGTATTTCTCCATTGAAAATATGTCTACTACTAGAAATAATTACTTTCACCAGTCAATGATACAGAGGTTTGTATTTCTCCTTTGGAAACATGTCTACAACTGGAAATAATTACTTTCACCAGTCAATGATAACGAGATTTGTATTTCTCCATTGGAAACATGTCTACTACTAGATATAATTACTTTCACCAGTCAATGATAGAGAGGTTTATCTTTCTCCATTGGAAACATATCTACTAATAAAAATAATTACTTTTATCAGTCAATGATACAGAGGTTTGTATTTGTCCATTGGAAAACTATCTACTGCTGGAAATAAATTACTTTCACCAATCAATGATACAGAGGTTTGTATTTCTCCATTGAAAACATGTCTACTACTGGAAATAATTACTTTCACCAGTCAATGATACAGAGGTTTGTATTTCTCCTTTAGAAACATGTCTACAACTGCAAATAATTACTTTCACCAGTCAATGATACAGAGGTTTGTATTTCTCCTTTGGAAACATGTCTACAACTAGAAATAATTACTTTCACCAGTCAATGATACAGAGGTTTGTATTTCTCCATTGGAATCATGTCTACTACTGGAAATAACTATTTTCACCAGTCAATGATACAGAGGTTGATCTTTCTCCATTGGAAACATATCTACTAATAGAAATAATTACTTTCACCAGTCAATGATACAGAGGTTTGTATTTGTCCATTGGAAAACTATCTAATGCTGGAAATAATTCCTTTCACCAGTCAATGATACAGAGGTTTGTATTTCTCCATTGAAAACATGTCTACTACTGGAAATAATTACTTTCACCAGTCAATGATACAGAGATTTGTATTTCTCCATTGGAAACATATCTACTACAGGAAATAATTATTTCCACAAGTCAATGATACAGAGGTTTGTATTTCTCCATTGCAAACATATATACTACTAGAAATAATTACTTTCACCAGTCAATGATACAGAGGTTTGTATTTATGTCTACTACTGGAAATAATTACTGTCACCAATCAATGATACAAAGGTTTGTATTTCTCCATTGAAAACATGTCTACTACTGGGAATAATTACTTTCACCAGTCAATGATATAGAGGTTTGTATTTCTCCTTTGGAAACATGTCTACTACTGGAAATGATTACTTTCACCAGTCAATGATACAGAGGTTTGTATTTCTCCATTGAAAACATGTTTACCACTAGAAATAATTACTTTCACCAGTCAATGATACGGAGGGTTGTATTTCTCCATTGGAAACATGCTTACTACTAGAAATAACTACTTTCATCAGTCAATGATACAGAGGTTTGTATTTCTCCATTGAAAACATGTCTACTACTGGAAATAATTACTTTCACCAGTTAATGATAGATACAGAGGTTTGTATTTCTCCATTGGAAACATGTCTACTATTGGACATAATTATTTCCACAAGTCAATGATAGAGAGGTTTGTATTTGTCTACTACTGGAAATAATTACTTTCATCAATCAATGATACAGAGGTTTGTATTTCTCCATTGAAAGCATGTCTACTACTGGAAATAATGACTTTCACCAGTCAATGATACAGAGGTTTGTATTTGTCCATTGGAAACATATCTACCACTAGAAATAATTACTTTCACCAGTCAATGATACAGAGGTTTGTATTTGTCTACTACTGGAAATAATTACTTTCATCAATCAATGATACAGAGGTTTGTATTTCTCCATTGAAAACATGTCTACTACTGGAAATAATGACTTTCACCAGTCAATGATACAGAGGTTTGTATTTCTCCTTTGGAAACATGTCTATAACTGGAAATGATTACTTTCACCAGTCAATGATACAGAGGTTTGTATTTCTCCATTGGAAACATGTCTACTACTATAAATAAATACTTTCACTAATCAATGATACAGAGGTTTGTATTTCTCCATTGGAAGCATGTCTACAACTGGAAATAATTACTTTCATCAGTAAATGATGCAGAGGTTTGTATTTGTCCATTGGAAACATGTCTACTACTGGAAATAACTATTTTCACCAGTGAATGATACAGAGGTTTGTATTTCTCCATTGGAAACATGTCTACTACTAGAAATAATTATTTTCACCAGTCAATGATACAGAGGTTTGTATTTCTCCATTGGAAACATATCTACTACTGGAAATAATTACTTTCACCAGTCAATGATACAGAGGTTTGTATTTCTCCATTGAAAACATGTTTACCACTAGAAATAATTACTTTCACCAGTCGACGATACGGAGGGTTGTATTTCTCCACTGGAAACATGTTTACTACTAGAAATAACTACTTTCACCAGTCAATGATACAGTGGTTTGTATTTCTCCATTGGAAACATGTTAACTACTAGAAATAATTACTTTCACCAGTCAATGATACAGAGGTTTGTATTTCTCCATTGGAAGCATGTCTACTACTGGAAATAACTATTTTCACCAGTCAATGATACAGAGGTTTATCTTTCTCCATTGGAAACATATCTACTAATAGAAATAATTACTTTCACCAGTCAATGATACAGAGGTTTGTATTTGTCCATTGGAAAACTATCTACTGCTGGAAATAATTACTTTCATCAGTCAATGATACTGAGGTTTGTATTTCTCCATTGAAAACATGTCTACAACTGGAAATAATTACTTTCACCAGTCAATGATACAGAGGTTTTTATTTCTCCTTTGGAAACATGTCTACCACTGGAAATAATTACTTTCACCAGTCAATGATACAGAGGTTTGTATTTCTAAATTGGAAACATGTCTACTACTGGAAATAACTATTTTCACCAGTCAATGATACAGAGGTTGATATTTCTCCATTGGAAACATATCTACTAATAGAAATAATTACTTTCACCAGTCAATGATACAGAGGTTTGTATTTCTCCATTGGAAACATGTCTACTACTATAAATAAATACTTTCACTAGTCAATGATACAGAGGTTTGTATTTGTCCATTGGAAATATGTCTACTACTAGAAATAATTACTTTCCCCCGTCAATGATACAGAGGTTTGTATTTCTCCTTTGGAAACATGTCTAAAACTGGAAATAATTACTTTCACCAGTCAATGATACAGAGATTTGTATTTCTCCATTGGAAACATGTCTACTACTAGAAATAATTACTTTCACCAGTCAATGATACAGAGGTTTATCTTTCTCCATTGGAAACATATCTACTAATAGAAATAATTACTTTCACCAGTCAATGATACAGAGGTTTGTATTTGTCCATTGGAAAACTATCTACTGCTGGAAATAATTACTTTCACTAGTCAATGATACAGAGGTTTGTATTTCTCCATTGAAAACATGTATACTACTGGAAATAATTACTTTCACCAGTAAATGATACAGAGGTTTGTATTTCTCCTTTGGAAACATGTCTACAACTGGAAATAATTACTTTCACCAGTCAATGATACAGAGGTTTGTATTTCTCCGTTGCAAACATGTCTACTACTGGAAATAACTATTTTCACCAGTCAATGATATAGAGGTTTATCTTTCTCCATTGGAAACATATCTACTAATAGAAATAACTACTTTCACCAGTCAATGATACAGAGGTTTGTATTTGTCCATTGGAAAACTATCTACTGCTGGAAATAATTACTTTCACCAGTCAATGATACAGAGGTTTGTATTTATACATTGAAAGCATGTCTACTACTAGAAATAATTACTTTCACCAGTCAATGATACAAAGGTTTGTATTTCTCCATTGAAAACATGCTTACCACTAGAAATAATTACTTTCATCAGTCAATGATACGGAGGGTTGTATTTCTCCATTGGAAACATGTTTACTACTAGAAATAATTACTTTCACCAGTCAATGATACAGAGGTTTGTATTTCTCCATTGAAAACATGTCTACTACTGGAAATAATTACTTTCACCAGTCAATGATACAGGGATTTGTATTTCTCCATTGGAAACATATCTACTACAGGAAATAATTATTTCCACCAGTCAATGATACAGAGGTTTGTATTTCTCCATTGCAAACATATCTACTACTGGAAATAATTACTTTCACCAGTCAATGATACAGAGGTTTGTATTTATGTCTACTACTGGAAATAATTACTTTCACCAATCAATGATACAGAGGTTTGTATTCCTCCATTGAAAACATGTCTACTACTGGAAATAATTACTTTCACCAGTCAATGATAACAAGATTTGTATTTCTCCATTGGAAACATGTCTACTACTAGATATAATTACTTTCACCAGTCAATGATAGAGAGGTTTATCTTTCTCCATTGGAAACATATCTACTAATAAAAATAATTACTTTTATCAGTCAATGATACAGAGGTTTGTATTTGTCCATTGGAAAACTATCTACTGCTGGAAATAAATTACTTTCACCAATCAATGATACAGAGGTTTGTATTTCTCCATTGAAAACATGTCTACTACTGGAAATAATTACTTTCACCAGTCAATGATACAGAGGTTTGTATTTCTCCTTTAGAAACATGTCTACAACTGCAAATAATTACTTTCACCAGTCAATGATACAGAGGTTTGTATTTCTCCTTTGGAAACATGTCTACAACTAGAAATAATTACTTTCACCAGTCAATGATACAGAGGTTTGTATTTCTCCATTGGAATCATGTCTACTACTGGAAATAACTATTTTCACCAGTCAATGATACAGAGGTTGATCTTTCTCCATTGGAAACATATCTACTAATAGAAATAATTACTTTCACCAGTCAATGATACAGAGGTTTGTATTTGTCCATTGGAAAACTATCTAATGCTGGAAATAATTCCTTTCACCAGTCAATGATACAGAGGTTTGTATTTCTCCATTGAAAACATGTCTACTACTGGAAATAATTACTTTCACCAGTCAATGATACAGAGATTTGTATTTCTCCATTGGAAACATATCTACTACAGGAAATAATTATTTCCACAAGTCAATGATACAGAGGTTTGTATTTCTCCATTGCAAACATATATACTACTAGAAATAATTACTTTCACCAGTCAATGATACAGAGGTTTGTATTTATGTCTACTACTGGAAATAATTACTGTCACCAATCAATGATACAAAGGTTTGTATTTCTCCATTGAAAACATGTCTACTACTGGGAATAATTACTTTCACCAGTCAATGATATAGAGGTTTGTATTTCTCCTTTGGAAACATGTCTACTACTGGAAATGATTACTTTCACCAGTCAATGATACAGAGGTTTGTATTTCTCCATTGAAAACATGTTTACCACTAGAAATAATTACTTTCACCAGTCAATGATACGGAGGGTTGTATTTCTCCATTGGAAACATGCTTACTACTAGAAATAACTACTTTCATCAGTCAATGATACAGAGGTTTGTATTTCTCCATTGAAAACATGTCTACTACTGGAAATAATTACTTTCACCAGTTAATGATAGATACAGAGGTTTGTATTTCTCCATTGGAAACATGTCTACTATTGGACATAATTATTTCCACAAGTCAATGATAGAGAGGTTTGTATTTGTCTACTACTGGAAATAATTACTTTCATCAATCAATGATACAGAGGTTTGTATTTCTCCATTGAAAGCATGTCTACTACTGGAAATAATGACTTTCACCAGTCAATGATACAGAGGTTTGTATTTGTCCATTGGAAACATATCTACCACTAGAAATAATTACTTTCACCAGTCAATGATACAGAGGTTTGTATTTGTCTACTACTGGAAATAATTACTTTCATCAATCAATGATACAGAGGTTTGTATTTCTCCATTGAAAACATGTCTACTACTGGAAATAATGACTTTCACCAGTCAATGATACAGAGGTTTGTATTTCTCCTTTGGAAACATGTCTATAACTGGAAATGATTACTTTCACCAGTCAATGATACAGAGGTTTGTATTTCTCCATTGGAAACATGTCTACTACTATAAATAAATACTTTCACTAATCAATGATACAGAGGTTTGTATTTCTCCATTGGAAGCATGTCTACAACTGGAAATAATTACTTTCATCAGTAAATGATGCAGAGGTTTGTATTTGTCCATTGGAAACATGTCTACTACTGGAAATAACTATTTTCACCAGTGAATGATACAGAGGTTTGTATTTCTCCATTGGAAACATGTCTACTACTAGAAATAATTATTTTCACCAGTCAATGATACAGAGGTTTGTATTTCTCCATTGGAAACATATCTACTACTGGAAATAATTACTTTCACCAGTCAATGATACAGAGGTTTGTATTTCTCCATTGAAAACATGTTTACCACTAGAAATAATTACTTTCACCAGTCGACGATACGGAGGGTTGTATTACTCCACTGGAAACATGTTTACTACTAGAAATAACTACTTTCACCAGTCAATGATACAGTGGTTTGTATTTCTCCATTGGAAACATGTTAACTACTAGAAATAATTACTTTCACCAGTCAATGATACAGAGGTTTGTATTTCTCCATTGGAAGCATGTCTACTACTGGAAATAACTATTTTCACCAGTCAATGATACAGAGGTTTATCTTTCTCCATTGGAAACATATCTACTAATAGAAATAATTACTTTCACCAGTCAATGATACAGAGGTTTGTATTTGTCCATTGGAAAACTATCTACTGCTGGAAATAATTACTTTCATCAGTCAATGATACTGAGGTTTGTATTTCTCCATTGAAAACATGTCTACAACTGGAAATAATTACTTTCACCAGTCAATGATACAGAGGTTTTTATTTCTCCTTTGGAAACATGTCTACCACTGGAAATAATTACTTTCACCAGTCAATGATACAGAGGTTTGTATTTCTAAATTGGAAACATGTCTACTACTGGAAATAACTATTTTCACCAGTCAATGATACAGAGGTTGATATTTCTCCATTGGAAACATATCTACTAATAGAAATAATTACTTTCACCAGTCAATGATACAGAGGTTTGTATTTCTCCATTGGAAACATGTCTACTACTATAAATAAATACTTTCACTAGTCAATGATACAGAGGTTTGTATTTGTCCATTGGAAATATGTCTACTACTAGAAATAATTACTTTCCCCCGTCAATGATACAGAGGTTTGTATTTCTCCTTTGGAAACATGTCTAAAACTGGAAATAATTACTTTCACCAGTCAATGATACAGAGATTTGTATTTCTCCATTGGAAACATGTCTACTACTAGAAATAATTACTTTCACCAGTCAATGATACAGAGGTTTATCTTTCTCCATTGGAAACATATCTACTAATAGAAATAATTACTTTCACCAGTCAATGATACAGAGGTTTGTATTTGTCCATTGGAAAACTATCTACTGCTGGAAATAATTACTTTCACTAGTCAATGATACAGAGGTTTGTATTTCTCCATTGAAAACATGTATACTACTGGAAATAATTACTTTCACCAGTAAATGATACAGAGGTTTGTATTTCTCCTTTGGAAACATGTCTACAACTGGAAATAATTACTTTCACCAGTCAATGATACAGAGGTTTGTATTTCTCCGTTGCAAACATGTCTACTACTGGAAATAACTATTTTCACCAGTCAATGATATAGAGGTTTATCTTTCTCCATTGGAAACATATCTACTAATAGAAATAACTACTTTCACCAGTCAATGATACAGAGGTTTGTATTTGTCCATTGGAAAACTATCTACTGCTGGAAATAATTACTTTCACCAGTCAATGATACAGAGGTTTGTATTTCTACATTGAAAGCATGTCTACTACTAGAAATAATTACTTTCACCAGTCAATGATACAAAGGTTTGTATTTCTCCATTGAAAACATGCTTACCACTAGAAATAATTACTTTCATCAGTCAATGATACGGAGGGTTGTATTTCTCCATTGGAAACATGTTTACTACTAGAAATAATTACTTTCACCAGTCAATGATACAGAGGTTTGTATTTCTCCATTGAAAACATGTCTACTACTGGAAATAATTACTTTCACCAGTCAATGATACAGGGATTTGTATTTCTCCATTGGAAACATATCTACTACAGGAAATAATTATTTCCACCAGTCAATGATACAGAGGTTTGTATTTCTCCATTGCAAACATATCTACTACTGGAAATAATTACTTTCACCAGTCAATGATACAGAGGTTTGTATTTATGTCTACTACTGGAAATAATTACTTTCACCAATCAATGATACAGAGGTTTGTATTCCTCCATTGAAAACATGTCTACTACTGGAAATAATTACTTTCACCAGTCAATGATACAGAGGTTTGTATTTTTCCATTGAAAACATGTTTACCACTAGAAATAATTACTTTCACCAGTCAATGATACGGAGGGTTGTATTTCTCCATTGGAAACATGCTTACTACTAGAAATAATTACTTTCACTAGTCAATGATACAGAGGTTTGTATTTCTCCATTGGAAACATGTCTACTACTGGAAATAATTATTTCCACCAGTCAATGATAGAGAGGTTTATATTTCTCCATTGCAAACATATCTACTACTAGAAATAATTACTTTCACCAGTCAATGATACAGAGGTTTGTATTTGTCTACTACTGGAAATAATTACTTTCATCAATCAATGATACAGAGGTTTGTATTTCTCCATTGAAAACATGTCTACTACTGGAAATAATTACTTTTACCAGTCAATGATACAGAGGTTTGTATTTCTCCTTTGGAAACATGTCTATAACTGGAAATGATTACTTTCACCAGTCAATGATACAGAGGTTTGTATTTCTCCATTGGAAACATGTCTACTACTATAAATAAATACTTTCACTAGTCAATGATACAGAGGTTTGTATTTGTCCATTGGAAACATATATACTGCTGGAAATAATTACTCTCACCAGTTAATGATACAGAGGTTTGTATTTCTCCTTTGGAAACATGTTTGCTACTAGAAATAATTACCTTCACCAGTCAATGATACGGAGGGTTGTATTTCTCCATTGGAAACATGTTTACTACTAGAAATAACTACTTTCACCAGTCAATGATACAGAGGTTTGTATTTCTCCATTGCAAACATGTTTCCTACTAGAAATAATTACTTTCACCAGTCAACGATATAGAGGTTTGTATTTCTCCATTGAAAACATGTTTACCACTAGAAATAATTACTTTCACCAGTCAATGATACGGAGGGTTGTCTTTCTCCATTGGAAACATGTTTACTACTAGAAATAACTACTTTCACCAGTCAATGATACAGAGGTTTGTATTTCTCCATTGAAAATATGTCTACTACTAGAAATAATTACTTTCACCAGTCAATGATACAGAGGTTTGTATTTCTCCTTTGGAAACATGTCTACAACTGGAAATAATTACTTTCACCATTCAATGATACCGAGATTTGTATTTCTCCATTGGAAACATGTCTACTACTAGATATAATTACTTTTACCAGTCAATGATACAGAGGTTTGTATTTGTCCATTGGAAAACTATCTACTGCTGAAAATAAATTACTTTCACCAATCAATGATACAGAGGTTTGTATTTCTCCATTGAAAACATGTCTACTACTGGAAATAATTACTTTCACCAGTCAATGATACAGGGATTTGTATTTCTCCATTGGAAAGATATCTACTACAGGAAATAATTATTTCCACCAGTCAATGATACAGAGGTTTGTATTTCTCCATTGCAAACATATCTACTACTGGAAATAATTACTTTCACCAGTCAATGATACAGAGGTTTGTATTTCTCCATTGAAAACATGTTTACCACTAGAAATAATTACTTTCACCAGTCAATGATACGGAGGGTTGTATTTCTCCATTGGAAACATGCTTACTACTAGAAATAATTACTTTCACTAGTCAATGATACAGAGGTTTGTATTTCTCCATTGGAAACATGTCAACTACTGGAAATAATGATTTCCACCAGTCAATGATAGAGAGGTTTATATTTCTCCATTGCAAACATATCTACTACTAGAAATAATTACTTTCACCAGTCAATGATACAGAGGTTTTTATTTGTCTACTACTGGAAATAATTACTTTCATCAATCAATGATACAGAGGTTTGTATTTCTCCATTGAAAACATGTCTACTACTGGAAATAATTACTTTTACCAGTCAATGATACAGAGGTTTGTATTTCTCCTTTGGAAACATGTCTATAACTGGAAATGATTACTTTCACCAGTCAATGATACAGAGGTTTGTATTTCTCCATTGGAAACATGTCTACTACTATAAATAAATACTTTCACTAGTCAATGATACAGAGGTTTGTATTTGTCCATTGGAAACATATCTACTGCTGGAATTAATTACTCTCACCAGTTAATGATACAGAGGTTTGTATTTCTCCTTTGGAAACATGTTTGTTACTAGAAATAATTACTTTCACCAGTCAATGATACGGAGGGTTGTATTTCTGCATTGGAAACATGTTTACTACTAGAAATAACTACTTTCACCAGTCAATGATACAGAGGTTTGTATTTCTCCATTGGAAACATGTTTCCTACTAGAAATAATTTCTTTCACCAGTCAACGATATAGAGGTTTGTATTTCTCCATTGAAAACATGTTTACCACTAGAAATAATTACTTTCACCAGTCAATGATACGGAGGGTTGTCTTTCTCCATTGGAAACATGTTTACTACTAGAAATAACTACTTTCACCAGTCAATGATACAGAGGTTTGTATTTCTCCATTGAAAATATGTCTACTACTAGAAATAATTACTTTCACCAGTCAATGATACAGAGGTTTGTATTTCTCCTTTGGAAACATGTCTACAACTGGAAATAATTACTTTCACCATTCAATGCTACCGAGATTTGTATTTCTCCATTGGAAACATGTCTACTACTAGATATAATTACTTTTACCAGTCAATGATACAGAGGTTTGTATTTGTCCATTGGAAAACTATCTACTGCTGGAAATAAATTACTTTCACCAATCAATGATACAGAGGTTTGTATTTCTCCATTGAAAACATGTCTACTACTGGAAATAATTACTTTCACCAGTCAATGATACAGGGATTTGTATTTCTCCATTGGAAACATATCTACTACAGGAAATAATTATTTCCACCAGTCAATGATACAGAGGTTTGTATTTCTCCATTGCAAACATATCTACTACTGGAAATAATTACTTTCACCAGTCAATGATACAGAGGTTTGTATTGATGTCTACTACTGGAAATAATTACTTTCACCAGTCAATGATACAGAGGTTTGTATTCCTCCATTGAAAACATGTCTACTACTGGAAATAATTATTTCCACCAGTCAATGATAGAGAGGTTTATATTTCTCCATTGCAAACATATCTACTACTAGAAATAATTACTTTCACCAGTCAATGATACAGAGGTTTGTATTTGTCTACTACTGGAAATAATTACTTTCATCAATCAATGATACAGAGGTTTGTATTTCTCCATTGAAAACATGTCTACTACTGGAAATAATTACTTTTACCAGTCAATGATACAGAGGTTTGTATTTCTCCTTTGGAAACATGTCTATAAGTGGAAATGATTACTTTCACCAGTCAATGATACAGAGGTTTGTATTTCTCCATTGGAAACATGTCTACTACTATAAATAAATACTTTCACTAGTCAATGATACAGAGGTTTGTATTTGTCCATTGGAAACATATCTACTGCTGGAAATAATTACTCTCACCAGTTAATGATACAGAGGTTTGTATTTCTCCTTTGGAAACATGTTTGCTACTAGAAATAATTACTTTCACCAGTCAATGATACGGAGGGTTGTATTTCTCCATTGGAAACATGTTTACTACTAGAAATAACTACTTTCACCAGTCAATGATACAGAGGTTTGTATTTCTCCATTGGAAACATGTTTCCTACTAGAAATAATTACTTTCACCAGTCAACGATATAGAGGTTTGTATTTCTCCATTGAAAACATGTTTACCACTAGAAATAATTACTTTCACCAGTCAATGATACGGAGGGTTGTCTTTCTCCATTGGAAACATGTTTACTGCTAGAAATAACTACTTTCACCAGTCAATGATACAGAGGTTTGTATTTCTCCATTGAAAATATGTCTACTACTAGAAATAATTACTTTCACCAGTCAATGATACAGAGGTTTGTATTTCTCCTTTGGAAACATGTCTACAACTGGAAATAATTACTTTCACCAGTCAATGATACCGAGATTTGTATTTCTCCATTGGAAACATGTCTACTACTAGATATAATTACTTTTACCAGTCAATGATACAGAGGTTTGTATTTGTCCATTGGAAAACTATCTACTGCTGGAAATAAATTACTTTCACCAATCAATGATACAGAGGTTTGTATTTTTCCATTGAAAACATGTCTACTACTGGAAATAATTACTTTCACCAGTCTATGATACAGAGGTTTGTATTTCTCCTTTGGAAACATGTCTACAACTAGAAATAATTACTTTCACCAGTCAATGATACAGAGGTTTGTATTTCTCCATTGGAATCATGTCTACTACTGGAAATAACTATGTTCACCAGTCAATGATACAGAGGTTGATCTTTCTCTATTGGAAACATATTTACTAATAGAAATAATTACTTTCACCAGTCAATGATACAGAGGTTTGTATTTGTCCATTGGAAAACTATCTACTGCTGGAAATAATTACTTTCACCAGTCAATGATACAGAGGTTTGTATTTCTCCATTGAAAACATGTCTACTACTGGAAATAATTACTTTCACCAGTCAATGATACAGAGGTTTGTATTTCTCCTTTGGAAACATGTCTACAACTGGAAATAATTACTTTCACCAGTCAATGATACAGAGGTTTGTATTTGTCCATTGGAAAACTATCTAATGCTGGAAATAATTACTTTCATCAGTCAATGATACAGAGGTTTGTATTTCTCCATTGAAAACATGTCTACTACTGGAAATAATTACTTTCACCAGTCAATGATACAGAGATTTGTATTTCTCCATTGGAAACATATCTACTACAGGAAATAATTATTTCCACAAGTCAATGATACAGAGGTTTGTATTTCTCCATTGCAAACATATCTACTACTAGAAATAATTACTTTCACCAGTCAATGATACAGAGGTTTGTATTTATATCTACTACTGGAAATAATTACTGTCACCAATCAATGATACAAATGTTTGTATTTCTCCATTGAAAACATGTCTACTACTGGAAATAACTACTTTCACCAGTCAATGATATAGAGGTTTGTATTTCTCCTTTGGAAACATGTCTACTACTGGAAATGATTACTTTCACCAGTCAATGATACAGATGTTTGTATTTCTCCATTGAAAACATGTTTACCCCTAGAAATAATTATTTTCACCAGTCAATGATACGGAGGGTTGTATTTCTCCATTGGAAACATGCTTTCTACTAGAAATAACTACTTTCATCAGTCAATGATACAGAGGTTTGTATTTCTCCATTGAAAACATGTCTACTACTGGAAATAATTACTTTCACCAGTCAATGATACGGAGGGTTGTATTTCAGCATTGGAAACATGTTTACTACTAGAAATAACTACTTTCACCAGTCAATGATACAGAGGTTTGTATTTCTCCATTGGAAACATGTTTCCTACTAGAAATAATTTCTTTCACCAGTCAACGATATAGAGGTTTGTATTTCTCCATTGAAAACATGTTTACCACTAGAAATAATTACTTTCACCAGTCAATGATACGGAGGGTTGTCTTTCTCCATTGGAAACATGTTTACTACTAGAAATAACTACTTTCACCAGTCAATGATACAGAGGTTTGTATTTCTCCATTGAAAATATGTCTACTACTAGAAATAATTACTTTCACCAGTCAATGATACAGAGGTTTGTATTTCTCCTTTGGAAACATGTCTACAACTGGAAATAATTACTTTCACCAGTCAATGATACCGAGATTTGTATTTCTCCATTGGAAACATGTCTACTACTAGATATAATTACTTTTACCAGTCAATGATACAGAGGTTTGTATTTGTCCATTGGAAAACTATCTACTGCTGGAAATAAATTACTTTCACCAATCAATGATACAGAGGTTTGTATTTCTCCATTGAAAACATGTCTACTACTGGAAATAATTACTTTCACCAGTCAATGATACAGGGATTGGTATTTCTCCATTGGAAACATATCTACTACAGGAAATAATTATTTCCACCAGTCAATGATACAGAGGTTTGTATTTCTCCATTGCAAACATATCTACTACTGGAAATAATTACTTTCACCAGTCAATGATACAGAGGTTTGTATTGATGTCTACTACTGGAAATAATTACTTTCACCAGTCAATGATACAGAGGTTTGTATTCCTCCATTGAAAACATGTCTACTACTGGAAATAATTACTTTCACCAGTCAATGATACAGAGGTTTGTATTTCTCCATTGAAAACATGTTTACTACTAGAAATAATTACTTTCACCAGTCAATGATACAGAGGGTTGTATTTCTCCATTGGAAACATGCTTACTACTAGAAATAATTACTTTCACTAGTCAATGATACAGAGGTTTGTATTTCTCCATTGGAAACATGTCTACTACTGGAAATAATTATTTCCACCAGTCAATGATAGAGAGGTTTATATTTCTCCATTGCAAACATATCTACTACTAGAAATAATTACTTTCACCAGTCAATGATACAGAGGTTTGTATTTGTCTACTACTGGAAATAATTACTTTCATCAATCAATGATACAGAGGTTTGTATTTCTCCATTGAAAACATGTCTACTACTGGAAATAATTACTTTTACCAGTCAATGATACAGAGGTTTGTATTTCTCCTTTGGAAACATGTCTATAAGTGGAAATGATTACTTTCACCAGTCAATGATACAGAGGTTTGTATTTCTCCATTGGAAACATGTCTACTACTATAAATAAATACTTTCACTAGTCAATGATACAGAGGTTTGTATTTGTCCATTGGAAACATATCTACTGCTGGAAATAATTACTCTCACCAGTTAATGATACAGAGGTTTGTATTTCTCCTTTGGAAACATGTTTGCTACTAGAAATAATTACTTTCACCAGTCAATGATACGGAGGGTTGTATTTCTCCATTGGAAACATGTTTACTACTAGAAATAACTACTTTCACCAGTCAATGATACAGAGGTTTGTATTTCTCCATTGGAAACATGTTTCCTACTAGAAATAATTACTTTCACCAGTCAATGATATAGAGGTTTGTATTTCTCCATTGAAAACATGTTTACCACTAGAAATAATTACTTTCACCAGTCAATGATACGGAGGGTTGTCTTTCTCCATTGGAAACATGTTTACTGCTAGAAATAACTACTTTCACCAGTCAATGATACAGATGTTTGTATTTCTCCATTGAAAATATGTCTACTACTAGAAATAATTACTTTCACCAGTCAATGATACCGAGATTTGTATTTCTCCATTGGAAACATGTCTACTACTAGATATAATTACTTTTACCAGTCAATGATACAGAGGTTTGTATTTGTCCATTGGAAAACTATCTACTGCTGGAAATAATTACTTTCACCAGTCAATGATACAGAGGTTTGTATTTCTCCATTGAAAACATGTCTACTACTGGAAATAATTACTTTCACCAGTCAATGATACAGAGGTTTGTATTTCTCCTTTGGAAACATGTCTACAACTGGAAATAATTACTTTCACCAGTCAATGATACAGAGGTTTGTATTTCTCCATTGGAAACATGTCTACTACTGGAAATAACTATTTTCACCAGTCAATGATACAGAGGTTGATCTTTCTCCATTGGAAACATATCTACTAATAGAAATAATTACTTTCACCAGTCAATGATACAGAGGTTTGTATTTGTCCATTGGAAAACTATCTAATGCTGGAAATAATTACTTTCATCAGTCAATGATACAGAGGTTTGTATTTCTCCATTGAAAACATGTCTACTACTGGAAATAATTACTTTCACCAGTCAATGATACAGAGATTTGTATTTCTCCATTGGAAACATATCTACTACAGGAAATAATTATTTCCACAAGTCAATGATACAGAGGTTTGTATTTCTCCATTGCAAACATATCTACTACTAGAAATAATTACTTTCACCAGTCAATGATACAGAGGTTTGTATTTATATCTACTACTGGAAATAATTACTGTCACCAATCAATGATACAAAGGTTTGTATTTCTCCATTGAAAACATGTCTACTACTGGAAATAACTACTTTCACCAGTCAATGATATAGAGGTTTGTATTTCTCCTTTGGAAACATGTCTACTACTGGAAATGATTACTTTCACCAGTCAATGATACAGAGGTTTGTATTTCTCCATTGAAAACATGTTTACCCCTAGAAATAATTATTTTCACCAGTCAATGATACGGAGGGTTGTATTTCTCCATTGGAAACATGCTTTCTACTAGAAATAACTACTTTCATCAGTCAATGATACAGAGGTTTGTATTTCTCCATTGAAAACATGTCTACTACTGGAAATAATTACTTTCACCAGTTAATGATAGATACAGAGGTTTGTATTTCTCCATTGGAAACATGTCTACTATTGGACATAATTATTTCCACAAGTCAATGATAGAGAGGCTTGTATTTCTCCATTGGAAACATATCTACCACTAGAAATAATTACTTTCACCAGTCAATGATACAGAAGTTTGTATTTGTCTACTACTGGAAATAATTACTTTCATCAATCAATGATACAGAGGTTTGTATTTCTCCATTGAAAACATGTCTACTACTGGAAATAATGACTTTCACCAGTCAATGATACAGAGGTTTGTATTTCTCCTTTGGAAACATGTCTATAACTGGAAATGATTACTTTCACCAGTCAATGATACAGAGATTTGTATTCCTCCATTGGAAACATGTCAACTACTAGAAATAATTACTTTCATCAATCAATGATACAGAGGTTATTTCTCCATTGGAAAAATGTCTACTACTATAAATAAATACTTTCACTAATCAATGATACAGAGGTTTGTATTTCTCCATTGGAAGCATGTCTACAACTGGAAATAATTACTTTCATCAGTAAATTATGCAGAGGTTTGTATTTGTCCATTGGAAACATGTCTACTACTGGAAATAACTATTTTCACCAGTCAATGATACAGAGGTTTGTATTTCTCCATTGAAAACATGTCTACTACTGGAAATAATTACTTTCACCAGTTAATGATAGATACAGAGGTTTGTATTTCTCCATTGGAAACATGTCTACTATTGGACATAATTATTTCCACAAGTCAATGATAGAGAGGCTTGTATTTCTCCATTGGAAACATATCTACCACTAGAAATAATTACTTTCACCAGTCAATGATACAGAAGTTTGTATTTGTCTACTACTGGAAATAATTACTTTCATCAATCAATGATACAGAGGTTTGTATTTCTCCATTGAAAACATGTCTACTACTGGAAATAATGACTTTCACCAGTCAATGATACAGAGGTTTGTATTTCTCCTTTGGAAACATGTCTATAACTGGAAATGATTACTTTCACCAGTCAATGATACAGAGATTTGTATTTCTCCATTGGAAACATGTCAACTACTAGAAATAATTACTTTCATCAATCAATGATACAGAGGTTATTTCTCCATTGGAAAAATGTCTACTACTATAAATAAATACTTTCACTAATCAATGATACAGAGGTTTGTATTTCTCCATTGGAAGCATGTCTACAACTGGAAATAATTACTTTCATCAGTAAATTATGCAGAGGTTTGTATTTGTCCATTGGAAACATGTCTACTACTGGAAATAACTATTTTCACCAGTCAATGATACAGAGGTTTGTATTTCTCCATTGGAAACATATCTACTACTAGAAATAATTACTTTCACCAGTCAATGATACAGAGGTTTGTATTTCTCCATTGGAAACATATCTACTACTGGAAATAATTACTTTCACCAGTCAATGATACAGAGGTTTGTATTTCTCCATTGAAAACATGTTTACCACTAGAAATAATTACTTTCACCAGTCAACGATACGGAGGGTTCTATTTCTCCACTGGAAACATGTTTACTACTAGAAATAACTACTTTCACCAGTGAATGATACAGTGGGTTTTTTTTCTCCATTGAAAATATGTCTACTACTAGAAATAATTACTTTCACCAGTCAATGATACAGAGGTTTGTATTTCTCCTTTGGAAACATGTCTACAACTGGAAATAATTACTTTCACCAGTCAATGATACAGAGGTTTGTATTTCTCCATTGGAAGCATGTCTACTACTGGAAATAACTATTTTCACCAGTCAATGATACAGAGGTTTATCTTTCTCCATTGGAAACATATCTACTAATAGAAATAATTACTTTCACCAGTCAATGATACAGAGGTTTGTATTTGTCCATTGGAAAACTATCTACTGCTGGAAATAATTACTTTCACCAGTCAATGATACAGAGGTTTGTATTTCTCCATTCAAAACATGTCTACTACTGGAAATAATTACTTTCACCAGTCAATGATACAGAGGTTTTTATTTCTCCTTTGGAAACATGTCTACCACTGGAAATAATTACTTTCACCAGTCAATGATACAGAGGTTTGTATTTCTAAATTGGAAACATGTCTACTACTGGAAATAACTATTTTCACCAGTCAATGATACAGAGGTTGATTTTTCTCCATTGGAAACATATCTACTAATAGAAATAATTACTTTCACCAGTCAATGATACAGAGGTTTGTATTTGTCCATTGGAAAATTATCTACTGTTGGAAATAATTACTTTCACCAGTCAATGATACAGAGGTTTGTATTTCTCCATTGAAAACATATCTACTACTGGAAATAATTACTTTCACCAGTCAATGATACAGAGATTTGTATTTCTCCATTGGAAATATATCTACTACAGGAAATAATTATTTCCACAAGTCAATGATACAGAGGTTTGTATTTCTCCATTGCAAACATATCTACTGCTGGAAATAATTACTCTCACCAGTTAATGATACAGAGGTTTGTATTTCTCCTTTGGAAACATGTTTGCTACTAGAAATAATTACTTTCACCAGTCAATGATACGGAGGGTTGTATTTCTCCATTGGAAACATATCTACTACAGGAAATAATTATTTCCACCAGTCAATGATACAGAGGTTTGTATTTCTCCATTGCAAACATATCTACTACTAGAAATAATTACTTTCACCAGTCAATGATACAGAGGTTTGTATTTCTCCTTTGGAAACATGTCTACAACTGGAAATGATGACTTTCACCAGTTAATGATACAGAGGTTTGTATTTCTCCATTGAAAACATATTTACCACTAGAAATAATTACTTTCACCAGTCAATGATACGGAGGGTTGTATTTCTCCATTGGAAACATGCTTGCTACTAGAAATAACTACTTTCATCAGTCAATGATACAGAGGTTAGTATTTCTCCATTGAAAACATGTCTTCTACTGGAAATAATTACTTTCACCAGTCAATGATACAGAGGTTTGTATTTCTCCATTGGAAACATGTCTACTACTGGAAATAACTATTTTCACCAGTCAATGATACAGAGGTTTATCTTTCTCCATTGGAAACATATATACTACTAGAAATAATTACTTTCACCAGTCAATGATACAGAGGTTTGTATTTCTCCATTGGAAACATATCTACTACAGGAAATAATTATTTCCACCAGTCAATGATACAGAGGTTTGTATTTCTCCATTGCAAACATATCTACTACTAGAAATAATTACTTTCACCAGTCAATGATACAGAGGTTTGTATTTCTCCTTTGGAAACATGTCTACAACTGGAAATGATGACTTTCACCAGTTAATGATACAGAGGTTTGTATTTCTCCATTGAAAACATATTTACCACTAGAAATAATTACTTTCACCAGTCAATGATACGGAGGGTTGTATTTCTCCATTGGAAACATGCTTACTACTAGAAATAACTACTTTCATCAGTCAATGATACAGAGGTTAGTATTTCTCCATTGAAAACATGTCTTCTACTGGAAATAATTACTTTCACCAGTCAATGATACAGAGGTTTATCTTTCTCCATTGGAAACATATCTACTAATAGAAATAATTACTTTCACCAGTCAATGATACAGAGGTTTGTATTTGTCCATTGGAAAACTATCTACTGCTGGAAATAATTACTTTCACCAGTCAATGATACAGAGGTTTTTATTTCTCCTTTGGAAACATGTCTACCACTGGAAATAATTACTTTCACCAGTCAATGATACAGAGGTTTGTATTTCTAAATTGGAAACATGTCTACTACTGGAAATAACTATTTTCACCAGTCAATGATACAGAGGTTGATTTTTCTCCATTGGAAACATATCTACTAATAGAAATAATTACTTTCACCAGTCAATGATACAGAGGTTTGTATTTGTCCATTGGAAAACTATCTACTGTTGGAAATAATTACTTTCACCAGTCAATGATACAGAGGTTTGTATTTCTCCATTGAAAACATATCTACTACTGGAAATAATTACTTTCACCAGTCAATGATACAGAGATTTGTATTTCTCCATTGGAAATATATCTACTACAGGAAATAATTATTTCCACAAGTCAATGATACAGAGGTTTGTATTTCTCCATTGCAAACATATCTACTGCTGGAAATAATTACTCTCACCAGTTAATGATACAGAGGTTTGTATTTCTCCTTTGGAAACATGTTTGCTACTAGAAATAATTACTTTCACCAGTCAATGATACGGAGGGTTGTATTTCTCCATTGGAAACATATCTACTACAGGAAATAATTATTTCCACCAGTCAATGATACAGAGGTTTGTATTTCTCCATTGCAAACATATCTACTACTAGAAATAATTACTTTCACCAGTCAATGATACAGAGGTTTGTATTTCTCCTTTGGAAACATGTCTACAACTGGAAATGATGACTTTCACCAGTTAATGATACAGAGGTTTGTATTTCTCCATTGAAAACATATTTACCACTAGAAATAATTACTTTCACCAGTCAATGATACGGAGGGTTGTATTTCTCCATTGGAAACATGCTTACTACTAGAAATAACTACTTTCATCAGTCAATGATACAGAGGTTAGTATTTCTCCATTGAAAACATGTCTTCTACTGGAAATAATTACTTTCACCAGTCAATGATACAGAGGTTTGTATTTCTCCATTGGAAACATGTCTACTACTGGAAATAACTATTTTCACCAGTCAATGATACAGAGGTTTATCTTTCTCCATTGGAAACATATATACTACTAGAAATAATTACTTTCACCAGTCAATGATACAGAGGTTTGTATTTCTCCATTGGAAACATATCTACTACAGGAAATAATTATTTCCACCAGTCAATGATACAGAGGTTTGTATTTCTCCATTGCAAACATATCTACTACTAGAAATAATTACTTTCACCAGTCAATGATACAGAGGTTTGTATTTCTCCTTTGGAAACATGTCTACAACTGGAAATGATGACTTTCACCAGTTAATGATACAGAGGTTTGTATTTCTCCTTTGAAAACATATTTACCACTAGAAATAATTACTTTCACCAGTCAATGATACGGAGGGTTGTATTTCTCCATTGGAAACATGCTTACTACTAGAAATAACTACTTTCATCAGTCAATGATACAGAGGTTAGTATTTCTCCATTGAAAACATGTCTTCTACTGGAAATAATTACTTTCACCAGTCAATGATACAGAGGTTTGTATTTCTCCATTGGAAACATGTCTACTACTGGAAATAACTATTTTCACCAGTCAATGATACAGAGGTTTATCTTTCTCCATTGGAAACATATATACTACTAGAAATAATTACTTTCACCAGTCAATGATACAGAGGTTTGTATTTGTCCATTGGAAAACTATCTACTGCTGGAAATAATTACTTTCACCAGTCAATGATACAGAGGTTGTATTTCTCCATTGGAAACATGCTTACTACTAGAAATAACTACTTTCATCAGTCAATGATACAGAGGTTAGTATTTCTCCATTGAAAACATGTCTACTACTGGAAATAATTACTTTCACCAGTCAATGATACAGAGGTTGTATTTCTCCTTTGGAAACATATTTACTACTAGAAATAATTACTTTCACCAGTCAATGATACAGCGGTTTGTATTTCTCCATTGAAAACATGTCTACTACTGGAGATAATTACTTTCACCAATCAATGATACAGAGGTTTGTATTTCTCCATTGAAAACATGTCTACTACTGGAAATAATTACTTTCACCAATCAATGATATAGATGTTTGTATTTCTCCTTTGGAAACATGTCTACAACTGGAAATGATTACTTTCACCAGTCAATGATACAGAGGTTTGTCTTTCTCCATTGGAAACATGTCTGCTACTAGAAATAATTACTTTCACCAATCAATGATACAGAGGTTTGTATTTCTCCATTGAAAACATGTTTACCACTCGAAATAATTACTTTCACCAGTCAATGATACGGAGGGTTGTATTTCTCCATTGGAAACATGCTTACTACTAGAAATAACTACTTTCATCAGTCAATGATACAGAGGTTTGTATTTCTCCATTGAAAACATGTCTACTACTGGAAATAATTACTTTCACCAGTCAATGATACAGAGGTTTGTATTTCTCCATTGGAAACATGTCTACTACTGGAAATAACTATTTTCACCAGTCAATGATACAGAGGTTTATCTTTCTCCATTGGAAACATATATACTACTAGAAATATTTACTTTCACCAGTCAATGATACAGAGGTTTGTATTTGTTCATTGGAAAACTATCTACTGCTGGAAATAATTACTTTCACCAGTCAATGATACAGAGGTTGTATTTTTCCTTTATAAACATGTTTACTACTAGAAATAATTACTTTCACCAGTCAATGATGCAAAGGTTTGTATTTCTCCATTGAAAACATGTTTACCACTAGAAATAATTACTTTCATCAGTCAATGATACGGAGGGTTGTATTTCTCCATTGGAAACATGTTTACTACTAGAAATAATTACTTTCACCAGTCAATGATACAGCGGTTTGTATTTCTCCATTGAAAACATGTCTACTACTGGAGATAATTACTTTCACCAGTCAATGATACAGAGATTTGTATTTCTCCATTGGAAACATATCTACTACAGGAAATAATTATTTCCACCAGTCAATGATACAGAGGTTTGTATTTCTCCATTGCAAACATATCTACTACTAGAAATAATTACTTTCACCAGTCAATGATACAGAGGTTTGTATTTATGTCTACTACTGGAAATAATTACTTTCACCAATCAATGATACAGAGGTTTGTATTTCTCCATTGAAAACATTTCAACTACTGGAAATAATTACTTTCACCAATCAATGATATAGATGTTTGTATTTCTCCTTTGGAAACATGTCTGCTACTAGAAATAATTACTTTCACCAATCAATGATACGGAGGTTTGTATTTCTCCATTGGAAACATATCTACTACAGGAAATAATTATTTCCACCAGTCAATGATACAGAGGTTTGTATTTCTCCATTGCAAACATATTTACTACTAGAAATGATTACTTTCACCAGTCAATGATACAGAGGTTTGTATTTCCCCATTGAAAACATGTCTACTACTGGAAATAATTACTTTCACCAGTCAATGATATAGATGTTTGTATTTCTCCATTGGAAACATGTCTACAACTGGAAATGATTACTTTCACCAGTCAATGATACAGAGGTTTGTATTTCTCCATTGGAAACATGTCTACTACTATAAATAAATACTTGCACTAGTCAATGATACAGAGGTTTGTATTTGTCCATTGGAAACATATCTACTGCTGGAAATAATTACTCTCGCCAGTTAATGATACAGAGGTTTGTATTTCTCCTTTGGAAACATGTTTGCTACTAGAAATAACTACTTTCACCAGTCAATGATACAGAGGTTTGTATTTCTCCATTGGAAACATATCTACAACAGTAAATAATTATTTCCACCAGTCAATGATACAGAGGTTTGTATTTCTCCATTGCAAACATATCTACTACTAGAAATAATTCCTTTCACCAGTCAATGATACAGAGGTTTGTATTTATGTCTACTACTGGAAATAATTACTTTCACCAATCAATGATACAGAGGTTTGTATTTCTCCATTGAAAACATGTCTACTACTGGAAATAATTACTTTCACCAATCAATGATATAGATGTTTGTATTTCTCCTTTGGAAACATGTCTGCTACTAGAAATAATTACTTTCACCAATCAATGATACAGAGGTTTGTATTTCTCCATTGAAAACATGTTTACCACTCGAAATAATTACTTTCACCAGTCAATGATACGGAGGGTTGTATTTCTCCATTGGAAACATGCTTACTACTAGAAATAACTACTTTCATCAGTCAATGATACAGAGGTTTGTATTTCTCCATTGAAAACATGTCTACTACTGGAAATAATTACTTTCACCAGTCAATAATACAGAGGTTTGTATTTCTCCATTGCAAACATATCTTCTACTAGAAATAATTACTTTCACCAGTCAATGATACAGAGGTTTGTACTTGTCTACTACTGGAAATAATTACTTTCATCAATCAATGATACAGAGGTTTGTATTTCTCCATTGAAAACATGTCTACTATTGGAAATAATTACTTTCACCAGTCAATGATACAGAGGTTTGTATTTGTCCTTTGGAAACATGTCTATAACTGGAAATGATTACTTTCACCAGTCAATGATACAGAGGTTTGTATTTCTCCATTGGAAACATGTCTACTACTATAAATAAATACTTTCACTAGTCAATGATACAGAGGTTTGTATTTGTCCATTGGAAACATATCTACTGCTGGAAATAATTACTCTCACCAGTTAATGATACAGAGGTTTGTATTTCTCCTTTGGAAACATGTTTGCTACTAGAAATAATTACTTTCACCAGTCAATGATACGGAGGTTTGTATTTCTCCATTGGAAACATATCTACTACAGGAAATAATTATTTCCACCAGTCAATGATACAGAGGTTTGTATTTCTCCATTGGAAACATATTTACTACTAGAAATGATTACTTTCACCAGTCAATGATACAGAGGTTTGTATTTATGTCTACTACTGGAAATAATTACTTTCACCAATCAATGATACAGAGGTTTGTATTTCCCCATTGAAAACATGTCTACTACTGGAAATAATTACTTTCACCAGTCAATGATATAGATGTTTGTATTTCTCCTTTGGAAACATGTCTACAACTGGAAATGATTACTTTCACCAGTCAATGATACAGAGGTTTGTCTTTCTCCATTGGAAACATGTCTGCTACTAGAAATAAATACTTTCACCAATCAATGATACAGAGGTTTGTATTTCTCCATTGAAAACATGTTTACCACTCGAAATAATTACTTTCACCAGTCAATGATACGGAGGGTTGTATTTCTCCATTGGAAACATGCTTACTACTAGAAATAACTACTTTCATCAGTCAATGATACAGAGGTTTGTATTTCTCCATTGAAAACATGTCTACTACTGGAAATAATTACTTTCACCAGTCAATGATACAGAGGTTTGTATTTCTCCATTGCAAACATATCTTCTACTAGAAATAATTACTTTCACCAGTCAATGATACAGAGATTTGTACTTGTCTACTACTGGAAATAATTACTTTCATCAATCAATGATACAGAGGTTTGTATTTCTCCATTGAAAACATGTCCACTATTGGAAATAATTACTTTCACCAGTCAATGATACAGAGGTTTGTATTTGTCCTTTGGAAACATGTCTATAACTGGAAATGATTACTTTCACCAGTCAATGATACAGAGGTTTGTATTTCTCCATTGGAAACATGTCTACTACTATAAATAAATACTTTCACTAGTCAATGATACAGAGGTTTGTATTTGTCCATTGGAAACATATCTACTGCTGGAAATAATTACTCTCGCCAGTTAATGATACAGAGGTTTGTATTTCTCCTTTGGAAACATGTTTGCTACTAGAAATAACTACTTTCACCAGTCAATGATACAGAGGTTTGTATTTCTCCATTGGAAACATATCTACTACAGTAAATAATTATTTCCACCAGTCAATGATACAGAGGTTTGTATTTCTCCATTGCAAACATATCTACTACTAGAAATAATTACTTTCACCAGTCAATGATACAGAGGTTTGTATTTATATCAACTACTGGAAATAATTACTTTCATCAATCAATGATACAGAGGTTTGTATTTCTCCATTGAAAACATGTCTACTCCTGGAAATAATTACTTTCACCAGTCAATGATATAGATGTTTGTATTTCTCCTTTAGAAACATGTCTACAACTGGAAATGATTACTTTCACCAGTCAATGATACAGAGGTTTGCATTTCTCCATTGAAAACATGTTTACCACTAGAAATAATTACTTTCACCAGTCAATGATACGGAGGGTTGTATTTCTCCATTGGAAACATGTTTACTACTAGAAATAACTACTTTCACCAGTCAATGATACAGAAGTTTGTATTTCTCCTTTGAAAACATGTCTACTACTAGAAATAATTACTTTCACCAGTCAATGATACAGAGGTTTCTATTTCTCCATTGGAAAACTATCTACTGCTGGAAATAATTACTTTCACCAGTCAATGATACAGAGGTTGTATTTCTCCTTCGAAACATGTTTACAACTAGAAATAATTACTTTCACCAGTCAATGATACAGAGGTTGTATTTCTCCTTGGAAACATGTTTACTACTAGAAATAATTACTTTCACCAGTCAATGATACAGAGGTTTGCATTTCTCCATTGAAAACATGTCTACTACTGGAAATAATTACTTTCACCAGTCAATGATACAGAGATTTGTATTTCTCTTTTGGAAACATATCTACTACAGGAAATAATTATTTCCACCAGTCAATGATACAGAGGTTTGTATTTCTCCATTGCAAACATATCTACTACTAGAAATAATAACTTTCACCAGTCAATGATACAGAGGTTTGTATCTATGTCTACTACTGGAAATAATTACTTTCACCAATCAATGATACAGAGGTTTGTATTTCTCCATTGAAAACATGTCTACTACTGGAAATAATTACTTTCACCAGTCAATGATATAGAGGTTTGTATTTCTCCTTTGGAAACATGTCTACAACTGGAAATGATGACTTTCACAAGTCAATGATACAGAGGTTTGTATTTCTCCATTGAAAACATGTTTACCACTAGAAATAATTACTTTCACCAGTCAATAATACGGAGGGTTGTATTTCTCCATTGGAAACATGCTTACTACTAGAAATAATTACTTTCATCAGTCAATGATACAGAGGTTTGTATTTCTCCATTGGAAACATGTCTACTACTGGAAATAATTATTTCCACCAGTCAATGATAGAGAGGTTTGTATTTCTCCATTGCAAACATATCTACTACTAGAAATAATTACCTTCACCAGTCAATGATACAGAGGTTTGTATTTCTCCATTGAAAACATGTTTACCACTAGAAATAATTACTTTCACCAGTCAATAATACGGAGGGTTGTATTTCTCCATTGGAAACATGCTTACTACTAGAAATAATTACTTTCATCAGTCAATGATAGAGAGGTTTGTATTTCTCCATTGCAAACATATCTACTACTAGAAATAATTACCTTCACCAGTCAATGATACAGAGGTTTGTATTTGTCTACTACTGGAAATAATTACTTTCATCAATCAATGATACAGAGGTTTGTATTTCTCCATTGAAAACATATCTACTACTGGAAATAACTACTTTCACCAGTCAATGATACAGAGGTTTGTATTTCTCCTTTGGAAACATGTCTATAACTGGAAATGATTACTTTCACCAGTTAATGATACAGAGGTTTGTATTTCTCCATTGGGAACATGTCAACTACTATAAATAATTACTTTCACTAGTCAATGATACAGAGGTTTGTATTTGTCCATTGGAAACATATCTACTGCTGGAAATAATTACCCTCACCAGTTAATGATACAGAGGTTTGTATTTCTCCTTTGGAAAAATGTTTGCTACTAGAAATAACTACTTTCACCAGTCAATGATACAGAGGGTTGTATTTCTCCATTGGAAACATGTTTACTACTAGAAATAACTACTTTCACCAGTCAATGATACAGAGGTTTGTATTTATGTCTACTACTGGAAATAATTATTTCCGCCAGTCAATGATACAGAGGTTTGTATTTCTCCATTGAAAAGATGTCTACTACTGGAAATAATTACTTTCACCAGTCAATGATACAAATGTTTTTATTTATCCATTGGAAACATATCTACTACTAAAAATAATTACTTTCACCAGTCAATGATACAGAGGTTTGTATTTCTCCATTGGAAACATGTCTACTACTGGAAATAATTACTCTCACCAGTCAATGATACAGAGGTTTGTATTTCTCCTTTGGAAACATGATTACTACTAGAAATAACTACTTTCACCTGTCAATGATACAGAGGTTTGTATTTCTCCAATGAAAACATGTTTACCACTAGAAATAATTACTTTCACCAGTCAATGATACAGAGGTTTGTATTTCTCCATTGAAAACATATTTACCACTAGAAATAATTATTTTCACCAGTCAATGATACGGAGGGTTGTATTTCTCCATTGGAAACATGCTTACTACTAGAAATAACTACTTTCATCAGTCAATGATACAGAGGTTTGTATTTCTCCATTGAAAACATGTCTACTACTGGAAATAATTACTTTCACCAGTCAATGATACAGAGGTTTGTATTTCTCCATTGGAAACATGTCTACTACTGGAAATAACTATTTTCACCAGTCAATGATACAGAGGTTTATCTTTCTCCATTGGAAACATATATACTACTAGAAATAATTACTTTCACCAGTCAATGATACAGAGGTTTGTATTTGTCCATTGGAAAACTATCTACTGCTGGAAATAATTACTTTCACCAGTCAATGATACAGAGGTTGTATTTCTCCTTTGGAAACATGTTTACTACTAGAAATAATTACTTTCACCAGTCAATGATACAAAGGTTTGTATTTCTCCATTGAAAACATGTTTACCACTAGAAATAATTACTTTCATCAGTCAATGATACGGAGGGTTGTATTTCTCCATTGGAAACATGTCTACTACTGGAGATAATTACTTTCACCAGTCAATGATACAGAGATTTGTATTTCTCCATTGGAAACATATCTACTACAGGAAATAATTATTTCCACCAGTCAATGATACAGAGGTTTGTATTTCTCCATTGCAAACATATCTACTACTAGACATAATTACTTTCACCAGTCAATGATACAGAGGTTTGTATTTATGTCTACTACTGGAAATAATTACTTTCACCAATCAATGATACAGAGGTTTGTATTTCTCCATTGAAAACATGTCTACTACTGGAAATAATTACTTTTACCAATCAATGATATAGATGTTTGTATTTCTCCTTTGGAAACATGTCTACAACTGGAAATGATTACTTTCACCAGTCAATGATACAGAGGTTTGTCTTTCTCCATTGGAAACATGTCTGCTACTAGAAATAATTACTTTCACCAATCAATGATACAGAGGTTTGTATTTCTCCATTGAAAACATGTTTACCACTCGAAATAATTACTTTCACCAGTCAATGATACGGAGGGTTGTATTTCTCCATTGGAAACATGCTTACTACTAGAAATAACTACTTTCATCAGTCAATGATACAGAGGTTTGTATTTCTCGATTGAAAACATGTCTACTACTGGAAATAATTCCTTTCACCAGTCAATGATACAGAAGTTTGCATTTCTCCATTGGAAACATGTCTACTACTGGAAATAATTATTTCCACCAGTCAATGATAGAGAGGTTTGTATTTCTCCATTGCAAACATATCTACTACTAGAAATAATTACTTTCACCAGTCAATGATACAGAGGTTTGTATTTGTCTACTACTGGAAATAATTATTTTCATCAATCAATGATACAGAGGTTTGTATTTCTCCTTTGGAAACATGTCTACTACTGGAAATGATTACTTTCACCAGTCAATGATACAGAGGTTTGTATTTCTCCATTGGAAACATGTCTACTACTATAAATAAATACTTTCACTAGTCAATGATACAGAGGTTTGTATTTGTCCATTGGAAACATATCTACTGCTGGAAATAATTATTCTCACCAGTTAATGATACAGAGGTTTGTATTTCTCCTTTGGAAACATGTTTGCTACTAGAAATAATTACTTTCACCAGTCAATGATACAGAGGTTTGTATTTATGTCTACTACTGGAAATAATTACTTTCACCAATCAATGATACAGAGGTTTGTATTTCCCCATTGAAAACATGTCTACTACTGGAAATAATTACTTTCACCAGTCAATGATATAGATGTTTGTATTTCTCCTTTGGAAACATGTCTACAACTGGAAATGATTTCTTTCACCAGTCAATGATACAGAGGTTTGTCTTTCTCCATTGGAAACATGTCTGCTACCAGAAATAAATACTTTCACCAATCAATGATACAGAGGTTTGTATTTCTCCATTGAAAACATGTTTACCACTCGAAATAATTACTTTCACCAGTCAATGATACGGAGGGTTGTATTTCTCCATTGGAAACATGCTTACTACTAGAAATAACTATTTTCATCAGTCAATGATACAGAGGTTTGTATTTCTCCATTGAAAACATGTCTACTACTGGAAATAATTACTTTCACCAGTCAATGATACAGAGGTTTGTATTTCTCCATTGCAAACATATCTACTACTAGAAATAATTACTTTCACCAGTCAATGATACAGAGGTTTGTATTTGTCTACTACTGGAAATAATTACTTTCATCAATCAATGATATAGAGGTTTGTATTTCTCCATTGAAAACATGTCTACTACTGGAAATAATTACTTTCACCAGTCAATGATACAGAGGTTTGTATTTCTCCTTTGGAAACATGTCTATAACTGGAAATGATTACTTTCACCAGTCAATGATACAGAGGTTTGTATTTCTCCATTGGAAACATGTCTACTACTATAAATAAATACTTTCACTGGTCAATGATACAGAGGTTTGTATTTGTCCATTGGAAACATATCTACTGCTGGAAATAATTACTCTCACCAGTTAATGATACAGAGGTTTGTATTTCTCCTTTGGAAACATGTTTGCTACTAGAAATAATTACCTTCACCAGTCAATGATACGGAGGGTTGTATTTCTCCATTGGAAACATGTTTACTACTAGAAATAACTACTTTCACCAGTCAATGATACAGAGGTTTGTATTTCTCCATTGGAAACATATCTACTACAGGAAATAATTATTTCCACCAGTCAATGATACAGAGATTTGTATTTCTCCATTGCAAACATATTTACTACTAGAAATGATTACTTTCACCAGTCAATGATATAGATGTTTGTATTTCTCCTTTGGAAACATGTCTACAACTGGAAATGATTACTTTCACCAGTCAATGATACAGAGGTTTGTCTTTCTCCATTGGAAACATGTCTGCTACTAGAAATAAATACTTTCACCAATCAATGATACAGAGATTTGTATTTCTCCATTGAAAACATGTCTACTACTGGAAATAATTACTTTCACCAGTCAATGATACAGAGGTTTGTATTTATCCTTTGGAAACATGTCTATAACTGGAAATGATTACTTTCACCAGTCAATGATACAGAGGTTTGTATTTCTCCATTGAAAACATGTCTACTACTGGAAATAATTACTTTCACCAGTCAATGATACAGAGGTTTGTATTTGTCCTTTGGAAACATGTCTATAACTGGAAATGATTACTTTCACCAGTCAATGATACAGAGGTTTGTATTTCTCCATTGGAAACATGTCTACTACTATAAATAAATACTTTCACTAGTCAATGATACAGAGGTTTGTATTTGTCCATTGGAAACATATCTACTGCTGGAAATAATTACTCTCACCAGTTAATGATACAGAGGTTTGTATTTCTCCTTTGGAAACATGTTTGCTACTAGAAATAACTACTTTCACCAGTCAATGATACAGAGGTTTGTATTTCTCTATTGGAAACATATCTACTACAGTAAATAATTATTTCCACCAGTCAATGATACAGAGGTTTGTATTTCTCCATTGCAAACATATCTACTACTAGAAATAATTACTTTCACCAGTCAATGATACAGAGGTTTGTATTTATGTCTACTACTGGAAATAATTACTTTCACCAATCAATGATACAGAGGTTTGTATTTCTCCATTGAAAACATGTTTACTCCTGGAAATAATTACTTTCACCAGTCAATGATATAGATGTTTGTATTTCTCCTTTGGAAACATGTCTACAACTAGAAATGATTACTTTCACCAGTCAATGATACAGAGGTTTGTATTTCTCCATTGAAAACATGTTTACCACTAGAAATAATTACTTTCACCAGTCAATGATACGGAGGGTTGTATTTCTCCATTGGAAACATGTTTACTACTAGAAATAACAACTTTCACCAGTCAATGATACAGCGGTTTGTATTTCTCCATTGAAAACATGTCTACTACTGGAAATAATTACTTTCACCAGTCAATGATACAGAGATTTGTATTTGTCCATTGGAAACATATCTACTACTGGAAATAATTACTTTCACCAGTCAATGATACAGAGGTTTGTATTTGTCCATTGGAAAACTATCTACTGCTGGAAATAATTACTTTCACCAGTCAATGATACAGAGGTTGTATTTCTCCTTGGAAACATGTTTACAACTAGAAATAATTACTTTCACCAGTCAATGATACAGAGGTTGTATTTCTCCTTGGAAACATGTTTACTACTAGAAATAATTACTTTCACCTGTCAATGATACAGAGGTTTGTATTTCTCCATTGAAAACATGTTTACCACTAGAAATAATTACTTTCATCAGTCTATGATACGGAGGGTTGTATTTCTCCATTGGAAACATGTTTACTACTAGAAATAATTGCTTTCACCAGTCAATGATACAGAGGATTGCATTTCTCCATTGAAAACATGTCTACTACTGGAAATAATTACTTTCACCAGTCAATGATACAGAGGTTTGTATTTGTCCATTGGAAAACTATCTACTGCTGGAAATAATTACTTTCACCAGTCAATGATACAGAGATTGTATTTCTCCTTGGAAACATGTTTACAACTAGAAATAATTACTTTCACCAGTCAATGATACAGAGGTTGTATTTCTCCTTGGAAACATGTTTACTACTAGAAATAATTACTTTCACCAGTCAATGATACAGAGGTTTGTATTTCTCCATTGAAAACATGTTTACCATTAGAAATAATTACTTTCACCAGTCAATAATGCGGAGGGTTGTATTTCTCCATTGGAAACATGCTTACTACTAGAAATAATTACTTTCATCAGTCAATGATATAAAGGTTTGTTTTTCTCGATTGAAAACATGTCTACTACTGGAAATAATTACTTTCACCAGTCAATGATACAGAGGTTTGTATTTCTCCATTGGAAACATGTCTACTACTGGTAATAATTATTTCCACCAGTCAATGATAGAGAGGTTTGTATTTCTCCATTGCAAACATATCTACTACTAGAAATAATTACTTTCACCAGTCAATGATACAGAGGTTTATATTTATGTCTACTACTGGAAATAATTACTTTCACCAATCAATGATACAGAGGTTTGTATTTCTCCATTGAAAACATGTCTACTACTGGAAATAATTACTTTCACCAGTCAATGATATAGAGGTTTGTATTTCTCCTTTGGAAACATGTCTACAACTGGAAATGATTACTTTCACCAGTCAATGATACAGAGGTTTGTATTTCTCCATTGAAAACATGTTTACCACTAGAAATAATTACTTTCACCAGTCAATGATACGGAAGGTTGTATTTCTCCATTGGAAACATGTCTACTACTATAAATAAATACTTTCACCAGTCAATGATACAGAGGTTTGTATTTGTCCATTGGAAACATATCTACTGCTAGAAATAATTACTCTCACCAGTCAATGATACAGAGGTTTGTATTTCTCCTTTCGAAACATGTTTGCTACTAGAAATAACTACTTTCACCAGTCAATGATACAGAGGTTTGTATTTCTCCATTGCAAACATATCTACTACTAGAAATAATTACTTTCACCAGTCAATGATGCAGAGGTTTGTATTTATGTCTACTACTGGAAATAATTACTTTCACCAATCAATGATACAGGGGTTTGTATTTCTCCATTGAAAACATGTCTACTACTGGAAATAATTACTTTCACCAGTCAATGATATAGAGGTTTGTATTTCTCCTTTGGAAACATGTCTACAACTGGAAATGATTACTTTCACCAGTCAATGATACAGAGGTTTGTATTTCTCCATTGAAAACATGTTTACCATTAGAAATAATTACTTTCACCAGTCAATAATACGGAGGGTTGTATTTCTCCATTGGAAACATGCTTACTACTAGAAATAATTACTTTCATCAGTCAATGATATAGAGGTTTGTATTTCTCGATTGAAAACATGTCTACTACTGGAAATAATTACTTTCACCAGTCAATGATACAGAGGTTTGTATTTCTCCATTGGAAACATGTCTACTACTGGAAATAATTATTTCCACCAGTCAATGATAGATAGGTTTGTATTTCTCCATTGGAAACATGTTTACTACTAGAAATAACTACTTTCACCAGTCAATGATACAGAGGTTTGTATTTCTCCATTGGAAACATATCTACTACAGGAAATAATTATTTCCACCAGTCAATGATACAGAGATTTGTATTTCTCCATTGCAAACATATTTACTACTAGAAATGATTACTTTCACCAGTCAATGATATAGATGTTTGTATTTCTCCTTTGGAAACATGTCTACAACTGGAAATGATTACTTTCACCAGTCAATGATACAGAGGTTTGTCTTTCTCCATTGGAAACATGTCTGCTACTAGAAATAAATACTTTCACCAATCAATGATACAGAGATTTGTATTTCTCCATTGAAAACATGTCTACTACTGGAAATAATTACTTTCACCAGTCAATGATACAGAGGTTTGTATTTGTCCTTTGGAAACATGTCTATAACTGGAAATGATTACTTTCACCAGTCAATGATACAGAGGTTTGTATTTCTCCATTGAAAACATGTCTACTACTGGAAATAATTACTTTCACCAGTGAATGATACAGAGGTTTGTATTTGTCCTTTGGAAACATGTCTATAACTGGAAATGATTACTTTCACCAGTCAATGATACAGAGGTTTGTATTTCTCCATTGGAAACATGTCTACTACTATAAATAAATACTTTCACTAGTCAATGATACAGAGGTTTGTATTTGTCCACTGGAAACATATCTACTGCTGGAAATAATTACTCTCACCAGTTAATAATACAGAGGTTTGTATTTCTCCTTTGGAAACATGTTTGCTACTAGAAATAACTACTTTCACCAGTCAATGATACAGAGGTTTGTATTTCTCTATTGGAAACATATCTACTACAGTAAATAATTATTTCCACCAGTCAATGATACAGAGGTTTGTATTTCTCCATTGCAAACATATCTACTACTAGAAATAATTACTTTCACCAGTCAATGATACAGAGGTTTGTATTTATGTCTACTACTGGAAATAATTACTTTCACCAATCAATGATACAGAGGTTTGTATTTCTCCATTGAAAACATGTTTACTCCTGGAAATAATTACTTTCACCAGTCAATGATATAGATGTTTGTATTTCTCCTTTGGAAACATGTCTACAACTAGAAATGATTACTTTCACCAGTCAATGATACAGAGGTTTGTATTTCTCCATTGAAAACATGTTTACCACTAGAAATAATTACTTTCACCAGTCAATGATACGGAGGGTTGTATTTCTCCATTGGAAACATGTTTACTACTAGAAATAACAACTTTCACCAGTCAATGATACAGCGGTTTGTATTTCTCCATTGAAAACATGTCTACTACTGGAAATAATTACTTTCACCAGTCAATGATACAGAGATTTGTATTTGTCCATTGGAAACATATCTACTACTGGAAATAATTACTTTCACCAGTCAATGATACAGAGGTTTGTATTTGTCCATTGGAAAACTATCTACTGCTGGAAATAATTACTTTCACCAGTCAATGATACAGAGGTTGTATTTCTCCTTGGAAACATGTTTACAACTAGAAATAATTACTTTCACCAGTCAATGATACAGAGGTTGTATTTCTCCTTGGAAACATGTTTACTACTAGAAATAATTACTTTCACCAGTCAATGATACAGAGGTTTGTATTTCTCCATTGAAAACATGTTTACCACTAGAAATAATTACTTTCATCAGTCAATGATACGAAGGGTTGTATTTCTCCATTGGAAACATGTTTACTACTAGAAATAATTGCTTTCACCAGTCAATGATACAGAGGATTGCATTTCTCCATTGAAAACATGTCTACTACTGGAAATAATTACTTTCACCAGTCAATGATACAGAGGTTTGTTTTTGTCCATTGGAAACATATCTACTACTGGAAATAATTACTTTCACCAGTCAATGATACAGAGATTGTATTTCTCCTTGGAAACATGTTTACAACTAGAAATAATTACTTTCACCAGTCAATGATACAGAGGTTGTATTTCTCCTTGGAAACATGTTTACTACTAGAAATAATTACTTTCACCAGTCAATGATACAGAGGTTTGTATTTCTCCATTGAAAACATGTTTACCATTAGAAATAATTACTTTCACCAGTCAATAATACGGAGGGTTGTATTTCTCCATTGGAAACATGCTTACTACTAGAAATAATTACTTTCATCAGTCAATGATATAAAGGTTTGTTTTTCTCGATTGAAAACATGTCTACTACTGGAAATAATTACTTTCACCAGTCAATGATACAGAGGTTTGTATTTCTCCATTGGAAACATGTCTACTACTGGAAATAATTATTTCCACCAGTCAATGATAGAGAGGTTTGTATTTCTCCATTGCAAACATATCTACTACTAGAAATAATTACTTTCACCAGTCAATGATACAGAGGTTTATATTTATGTCTACTACTGGAAATAATTACTTTCACCAATCAATGATACAGAGGTTTGTATTTCTCCATTGAAAACATGTCTACTACTGGAAATAATTACTTTCACCAGTCAATGATATAGAGGTTTGTATTTCTCCTTTGGAAACATGTCTACAACTGGAAATGATTACTTTCACCAGTCAATGATACAGAGGTTTGTATTTCTCCATTGAAAACATGTTTACCACTAGAAATAATTACTTTCACCAGTCAATGATACGGAAGGTTGTATTTCTCCATTGGAAACATGTCTACTACTATAAATAAATACTTTCACCAGTCAATGATACAGAGGTTTGTATTTGTCCATTGGAAACATATCTACTGCTAGAAATAATTACTCTCACCAGTCAATGATACAGAGGTTTGTATTTCTCCTTTCGAAACATGTTTGCTACTAGAAATAACTACTTTCACCAGTCAATGATACAGAGGTTTGTATTTCTCCATTGCAAACATATCTACTACTAGAAATAATTACTTTCACCAGTCAATGATGCAGAGGTTTGTATTTATGTCTACTACTGGAAATAATTACTTTCACCAATCAATGATACAGGGGTTTGTATTTCTCCATTGAAAACATGTCTACTACTGGAAATAATTACTTTCACCAGTCAATGATATAGAGGTTTGTATTTCTCCTTTGGAAACATGTCTACAACTGGAAATGATTACTTTCACCAGTCAATGATACAGAGGTTTGTATTTCTCCATTGAAAACATGTTTACCATTAGAAATAATTACTTTCACCAGTCAATAATACGGAGGGTTGTATTTCTCCATTGGAAACATGCTTACTACTACTAGAAATAATTACTTTCATCAGTCAATGATATAGAGGTTTGTATTTCTCGATTGAAAACATGTCTACTACTGGAAATAATTACTTTCACCAGTCAATGATACAGAGGTTTGTATTTCTCCATTGGAAACATGTCTACTACTGGAAATAATTATTTCCACCAGTCAATGATAGATAGGTTTGTATTTCTCCATTGCAAACATATCTACTACTAGAAATAATTACTTTCACCAGTCAATGATACAGAGGGTTATATTTATATCTACTACTGGAAATAATTACTTTCACCAATCAATGATACAGAGGTTTGTATTTCTCCATTGAAAACATGTCTACTACTGGAAATAATTACTTTCACCAGTCAATGATATAGAGGTTTGTATTTCTCCTTTGGAAACATGTCTACAACTGGAAATGATTACTTTCACCAGTCAATGATACAGAGGTTTGTATTTCTCCATTGAAAACATGTTTACCACTAGAAATAATTACTTTCACCAGTCAATGATACGGAGGGTTGTATTTCTCCATTGGAAACATGTCTACTACTATAAATAAATACTTTCACTAGTCAATGATACAGAGGTTTGTATTTGTCCATTGGAAACATATCTACTGCTAGAAATAATTACTCTCACCAGTTAATGATACAGAGGTTTGTATTTCTCCTTTCGAAACATGTTTGCTACTAGAAATAATTACTTTCACCAGTCAATGATACAGAGGTTTGTATTTCTCCATTGAAAACATGTCTACTACTGGAAATAATTACTTTCACCAGTCAATGATACAGAGGTTTGTATTTCTCCATTGGAAACATGTCTACTACTATAAATAAATACTTTCACTGGTCAATGATACAGAGGTTTGTATTTGTCCATTGGAAACATATCTACTGCTGGAAATAATTACTCTCACCAGTTAATGATACAGAGGTTTGTATTTCTCCTTTGGAAACATGTTTGCTACTAGAAATAATTACCTTCACCAGTCAATGATACGGAGGGTTGTATTTCTCCATTGGAAACATGTTTACTACTAGAAATAACTACTTTCACCAGTCAATGATACAGAGGTTTGTATTTCTCTATTGGAAACATATCTACTACAGGAAATAATTTTTTCCACCAGTCAATGATACAGAGATTTGTATTTCTCCATTGCAAACATATTTACCACTAGAAATGATTACTTTCACCAGTGAATGATATAGATGTTTGTATTTCTCCTTTGGAAACATGTCTACTACTGGAAATAATTACTTTCACCAATCAATGATACAGAGGTTTGTATTTCCCCATTGAAAACATGTCTACTACTGGAAATAATTACTTTCACCAGTCAATGATATAGATGTTTGTATTTCTCCTTTGGAAACATGTCTACAACTGGAAATGATTACTTTCACCAGTCAATGATACAGAGGTTTGTCTTTCTCCATTGGAAACATGTCTGCTACTAGAAATAAATACTTTCACCAATCAATGATACAGAGATTTGTATTTCTCCATTGAAAACATGTCTACTACTGGAAATAATTACTTTCACCAGTCAATGATACAGAGGTTTGTATTTGTCCTTTGGAAACATGTCTATAACTGGAAATGATTACTTTCACCAGTCAATGATACAGAGGTTTGTATTTCTCCATTGAAAACATGTCTACTACTGGAAATAATTACTTTCACCAGTCAATGATACAGAGGTTTGTATTTGTCCTTTGGAAACATGTCTATAACTGGAAATGATTACTTTCACCAGTCAATGATACAGAGGTTTGTATTTCTCCATTGGAAACATGTCTACTACTATAAATAAATACTTTCACTAGTCAATGATACAGAGGTTTGTATTTCTCCTTTGGAAACATGTTTGCTACTAGAAATAACTACTTTCACCAGTCAATGATACAGAGGTTTGTATTTCTCCATTGGAAACATATCTACTACAGTAAATAATTATTTCCACCAGTCAATGATACAGAGGTTTGTATTTCTCCATTGCAAACATATCTACTACTAGAAATAATTACTTTCACCAGTCAATGATACAGAGGTTTGTATTTATGTCTACTACTGGAAATAATTACTTTCACCAATCAATGATACAGAGGTTTGTATTTCTCCATTGAAAACATGTTTACTCCTGGAAATAATTACTTTCACCAGTCAATGATATAGATGTTTGTATTTCTCCTTTGGAAACATGTCTACAACTAGAAATGATTACTTTCACCAGTCAATGATACAGAGGTTTGTATTTCTCCATTGAAAACATGTTTACCACTAGAAATAATTACTTTCACCAGTCAATGATACGGAGGGTTGTATTTCTCCATTGGAAACATGTTTACTACTAGAAATAACAACTTTCACCAGTCAATGATACAGAAGTTTGTATTTCTCCATTGAAAACATGTCTACTACTAGAAATAATTACTTTCACCAGTCAATGATACAGCGGTTTGTATTTCTCCATTGAAAACATGTCTACTACTGGAAATAATTACTTTCACCAGTCAATGATACAGAGATTTGTATTTGTCCATTGGAAACATATCTACTACTGGAAATAATTACTTTCACCGGTCAATGATACAGAGGTTTGTATTTGTCCATTGGAAGACTATCTACTGCTGGAAATAATTACTTTCACCAGTCAATGATACAGAGGTTGTATTTCTCCTTGGAAACATGTTTACATCTAGAAATAATTACTTTCACCAGTCAATGATACAGAGGTTGTATTTCTCCTTGGAAACATGTTTACTACTAGAAATAATTACTTTCACCAGTCAATGATACAGAGGTTTGTATTTCTCCATTGAAAACATGTTTACCACTAGAAATAATTACTTTCATCAGTCTATGATACGGAGGGTTGTATTTCTCCATTGGAAACATGTTTACTACTAGAAATAATTACTTTCACCAGTCAATGATACAGAGGATTGCATTTCTCCATTGAAAACATGTCTACTACTGGAAATAATTACTTTCACCAGTCAATGATACAGAGGTTTGTTTTTGTCCATTGGAAACATATCTACTACTGGAAATAATTACTTTCACCAGTCAATGATACAGAGGTTTGTATTTGTCCATTGGAAAACTATCTACTGCTGGAAATAATTACTTTCACCAGTCAATGATACAGAGGTTTGTATTTCTCCATTGAAAACATGTTTACCATTAGAAATAATTACTTTCACCAGTCAATGATACAGAGGTTTGTATTTCTCCATTGAAAACATGTCTACTACTGGAAATAATTACTTTCACCAGTCAATGATATAGAGGTTTGTATTTCTCCTTTGGAAACATGTCTACAACTGGAAATGATTACTTTCACCAGTCAATGATACAGAGGTTTGTATTTCTCCATTGAAAACATGTTTACCACTAGAAATAATTACTTTCACCAGTCAATGATACGGAAGGTTGTATTTCTCCATTGGAAACATGTCTACTACTATAAATAAATACTTTCACTAGTCAATGATACAGAGGTTTGTATTTGTCCATTGGAAACATATCTACTGCTAGAAATAATTACTCTCACCAGTCAATGATACAGAGGTTTGTATTTCTCCTTTTGAAACATGTTTGCTACTAGAAATAACTACTTTCACCAGTCAATGATACAGAGGTTTGTATTTCTCCATTGCAAACATATCTACTACTAGAAATAATTACTTTCACCAGTCAATGATGCAGAGGTTTGTATTTATGTCTACTGCTGGAAATAATTACTTTCACCAATCAATGATACAGAGGTTTGTAATTCTCCATTGAAAACATGTCTACTACTGGAAATAATTACTTTCACCAGTCAATGATATAGAGGTTTGTATTTCTCCTTTGGAAACATGTCTACAACTGGAAATGATTACTTTCACCAGTCAATGATACAGAGGTTTGTATTTCTCCATTGAAAACATGTTTACCATTAGAAATAATTACTTTCACCAGTCAATAATACGGAGGGTTGTATTTCTCCATTGGAAACATGCTTACTACTAGAAATAATTACTTTCATCAGTCAATGATATAGAGGTTTGTATTTCTCGATTGAAAACATGTCTACTACTGGAAATAATTACTTTCACCAGTCAATGATACAGAGGTTTGTATTTCTCCATTGGAAACATGTCTACTACTGGAAATAATTATTTCCACCAGTCAATGATACAGAGGTTTGTATTTCTCCATTGCAAACATATCTACTACTAGAAATAATTACTTTCACCAGTCAATGATACAGAGGGTTATATTTATATCTACTACTGGAAATAATTACTTTCACCAATCAATGATACAGAGGTTTGTATTTCTCCATTGAAAACATGTCTACTACTGGAAATAATTACTTTCACCAGTCAATGATATAGAGGTTTGTATTTCTCCTTTGGAAACATGTCTACAACTGGAAATGATTACTTTCACCAGTCAATGATACAGAGGTTTGTATTTCTCCATTGAAAACATGTTTACCACTAGAAATAATTACTTTCACCAGTCAATGATACGGAGGGTTGTATTTCTCCATTGGAAACATGTCTACTACTATAAATAAATACTTTCACTTGTCAATGATACAGAGGTTTGTATTTGTCCATTGGAAACATATCTACTGCTAGAAATAATTACTCTCACCAGTTAATGATACAGAGGTTTGTATTTCTCCTTTCGAAACATGTTTGCTACTAGAAATAACTACTTTCACCAGTCAATGATACAGAGGTTTGTATTTGTTCATTGGAAACATATCTACTACTGGAAATAATTACTTTCACCAGTCAATGATACAGAGGTTTGTATTTGTCCATTGGAAACATGTCTACTACTAGAAATAATTACTTTCACCAGTCAATGATACAGAGGTTTGTATTTCTCCATTGAAAACATGTCTACTACTGGAAATAATTACTTTCACCAGTCAATGATACAGAGGTTTGTATTTGTCCATTGGAAACATATCTACTACTGGAAATAATTACTTTCACCAGTCAATGATACAGAGGTTTGTATTTGTCCATTGGAAAACTATCTACTACTGGAAATGATTACTTTCACCAGTCAATGATACAGAGGTTTGTATTTCTCCATTGAAAACATGTTTACCATTAGAAATAATTACTTTCACCAGTCAATAATACGGAGGGTTGTATTTCTCCATTGGAAACATGTCTACTACTAGAAATAATTACTTTCATCAGTCAATGATATAGAGGTTTGTATTTCTCGATTGAAAACATGTCTACTACTGGAAATAATTACTTTCACCAGTCAATGATACAGAGGTTTGTATTTCTTCATTGGAAACATGTCTACTACTGGAAATAATTATTTCCACCAGTCAATGATAGATAGGTTTGTATTTCTCCATTGCAAACATATCTACTACTAGAAATAATTACTTTCACCAGTCAATGATACAGAGGGTTATATTTATATCTACTACTGGAAATAATTACTTTCACCAATCAATGATACAGAGGTTTGTATTTCTCCATTGAAAACATGTCTACTACTGGAAATAATTACTTTCACCAGTCAATGATATAGAGGTTTGTATTTCTCCTTTGGAAACATGTCTACAACTGGAAATGATTACTTTCACCAGTCAATGATACAGAGGTTTGTATTTCTCCATTGAAAACATGTTTACCACTAGAAATAATTACTTTCACCAGTCAATGATACGGAGGGTTGTATTTCTCCATTGGAAACATGTCTACTACTATAAATAAATACTTTCACTTGTCAATGATACAGAGGTTTGTATTTGTCCATTGGAAACATATCTACTGCTAGAAATAATTACTCTCACCAGTTAATGATACAGAGGTTTGTATTTCTCCTTTCGAAACATGTTTGCTACTAGAAATAACTACTTTCACCAGTCAATGATACAGAGGTTTGTATTTGTTCATTGGAAACATATCTACTACTGGAAATAATTACTTTCACCAGTCAATGATACAGAGGTTTGTATTTGTCCATTGGAAACATGTCTACTACTAGAAATAATTACTTTCACCAGTCAATGATACAGAGGTTTGTATTTCTCCATTGAAAACATGTCTACTACTGGAAATAATTACTTTCACCAGTCGATGATACAGAGGTTTGTATTTGTCCATTGGAAACATATCTACTACTGGAAATAATTACTTTCACCAGTCAATGATACAGAGGTTTGTATTTGTCCATTGGAAAACTATCTACTGCTGGAAATAATTACTTTCACCAGTCAATGATACAGAGGTTGTATTTCTCCTTGGAAACATGTTTACAACTAGAAATAATTACTTTCACCATTCAATGATACAGAGGTTGTATTTCTCCTTGGAAACATGTTTACAACTAGAAATAATTACTTTCACCCGTCAATGATACAGAGGTTTGTATTTCTCCATTGGAAACATGTTTACAACTAGAAATAATTACTTTCACCCGTCAATGATACAGAGGTTTGTATTTCTCCATTGAAAACATGCTTACTACTAGAAATAATTACTTTCACCAGTCAATGATACAGAGGTTTGCATTTCTCCATTGAAAACATGTCTACTACTGGAAATAATTACTTTCACCAGTCAATGATACAGAGATTTGTATTTTTCCTTTGGAAACATATCTACTACAGGAAATAATTATTTCCACCAGTCAATGATACAGAGGTTTGTATTTCTCCATTGCAAACATATCTACTACTAGAAATAATTACTTTCACCAGTCAATGATACAGAGGTTTGTATTTCTCCATTGGAAACATGCTTACTACTAGAAATAATTACTTTCATCAGTCAATGATACAGAGGTTTGTATTTCTCGATTGAAAACATGTCTACTACTGGAAATAATTACTTTCACCAGTCAATGATACAGAGGTTTGTATTTCTCCATTGGAAACATGTCTACTACTGGAAATAATTATTTCCACCAGTCAATGATAGAGAGGTTTGTATTTCTCCATTGGAAACATATCTACTACTAAAAATAATTACTTTCACCAGTCAATGATACAGAGGTTTATATTTTTCTACTACTGGAAATAATTACTTTCATCAATCAATGATACAGAGGTTTGTATTTCTCCATTGAAAACATGTCTACTACTGGAAATAATGACTTTCACCAGTCAATGATACAGAGGTTTGTATTTCTCCTTTGGAAACATGTCTATAACTGGAAATGATTACTTTCACCAGTCAATGATACAGAGGTTGTATTTCTCCTTGGAAACATGCTTACAACTAGAAATAATTACTTTCACCAGTCAATGATACAGAGGTTGTATTTCTCCTTGGAAACATGTTTACTACTAGAAATAATTACTTTCACCAGTCAATGATACAGAGGTTTGTATTTCTCCATTGAAAACATGTTTACCACTAGAAATAATTACTTTCATCAGTCAATGATACGGAGGGTAGTATTTCTCCATTGGAAACATGTTTACTACTAGAAATAATTACTTTCACCAGTCAATGATACAGAGGTTTGCATTTCTCCATTGAAAACATGTCTACTACTGGAAATAATTACTTTCACCAGACAATGATACAGAGGTTTGTATTTCTCCTTTGGAAACATGTCTATAACTGGAAATGATTACTTTCACCAGTTAATGATACAGAGGTTTGTATTTCTCCATTGGAAACATGTCAACTACTATAAATAATTACTTTCACTAGTCAATGATACAGAGGTTTGTATTTGTCCATTGGAAACATATCTACTGCTGGAAATAATTACTCTCACCAGTTAATGATACAGAGGTTTGTATTTCTCCTTTGGAAACATGTTTGCTACTAGAAATAACTACTTTCACCAGTCAATGATACAGAGGGTTGTATTTCTCCATTGGAAACGTGTTTACTACTAGAAATAACTACTTTCACCAGTCAATGATACAGAGGTTTGTATTTATGTCTCCTACTGGAAATAATTATTTCCGCCAGTCAATGATACAGAGGTTTGTATTTCTCCATTGAAAAGATATCTACTTCTGGAAATAATTACTTTCACCAGTCAATGATACAGATGTTTTTATTTATCCATTGGAAACATATCTATTACTAAAAATAATTACTTTCACAAGTCAATGATACAGAGGTTTGTATTTCTCCATTGAAAACATGTCTACTACTGGAAATAATTACTTTCACCAGTCAATGATACAGAGATTTGTATTTCTCCTTTGGAAACATATCTACTACAGGAAATAATTATTTCCACCAGTCAATGATACAGAGGTTTGTATTTCTCCATTGGAAACATATCTACTACTAGAAATAATTACTTTCACCAGTCAATGATGCAGAGGTTTGTATTGATGTCTACTACTGGAAATAATTACTTTCACCAATCAATGATACAGAGGTTTGTATTTCTCCATTGAAAACATGTCTACTACTGGAAATAATTACTTTCACCAATCAATGATATAGAGGTTTGTATTTCTCCTTTGGAAACATGTCTAAAACTGGAAATGATTACTTTCACCAGTCAATGATACAGAGGTTTGTATTTCTCCATTGAAAACATGTTTACCACTAGAAATAATTACTTTCACCAGTCAATAATACGGAGGGTTGTATTTCTCCATTGGAAACATGCTTACTATTAGAAATAATTATTTTCATCAGTCAATGATACAGAGGTTTGTATTTCTCGATTGAAAACATGTCTACTACTGGAAATAATTACTTTCACCAGTCAATGATACAGAGGTTTGTATTTCTCCATTGGAAACATGTCTACTACTGGAAATAATTATTTCTACCAGTCAATGATAGAGAGGTTTGTATTTCTCCATTGCAAACATATCTACTACTAGAAATAATTACTTTCACCAGTCAATGATACAGAGGTTTGTATTTGTCTACTACTGGAAATAATTACTTTCATCAATCAATGATACAGAGGTTTGTATTTCTCCATTGAAAACATGTCTACTACTGGAAATAATTACTTTCACCAGTCAATGATACAGAGGTTTGTATTTCTCCTTTGGAAACATGTCTATAACTGGAAATGATTACTTTCACCAGTTAATGATACAGAGGTTTGTATTTCTCCATTGGAAACATGTCAACTACTATAAATAATTACTTTCACTAGTCAATGATACAGAGGTTTGTATTTGTCCATTGGAAACATATCTACTACTGGAAATAATTCCTCTCACCAGTAAATGATACAGAGGTTTGTATTTCTCCTTTGGAAACATGCTTGCTACTAGAAATAACTACTTTCACCAGTCAATGATACAGAGGGTTGTATTTCTCCATTGGAAACATGTTTACTACTAGAAATAACTACTTTCACCAGTCAATGATACAGAGGTTTGTATTTATGTCTACTACTGGAAATAATTATTTCCGCCAGTCAATGATACAGAGGTTTGTATTTCTCCATTGAAAAGATGTCTACTACTGGAAATAATTACTTTCACCAGTCAATGATACATATGTTTTTATTTATCCATTGGAAACATATCTACTACTAAAAATAATTACTTTCACCAGTCAATGATACAGAGGTTTGTATTTCTCCATTGGAAACATGTCTACTACTGGAAATAATTACTCTCACCAGTCAATGATACAGAGGTTTGTATTTCTCCTTTGGAAACATGATTACTACTAGAAATAACTACTTTCACCAGTCAATGATACAGAGGTTTGTATTTCTCCAATGAAAACATGTTTACCACTAGAAATAATTACTTTCACCAGTCAATGATATGGAGGGTTGTATTTCTCCATTGGAAACATGTTTACCACTAGAGATAACTAGTTTCAACAGTCAATGATACAGAGGTTTGTATTTCTCCATTGCAAATATATCTACTTATAGAAATAATTACTTTCACCAGTCAATGATACAGAGGTTTGTATTTATGTCTACTACTGGAAATAATTACTTTCATCAATCAATGATACAGAGGTTTGTATTTCTCCATTGAAAACATGTCTACTACTGGAAATAATTACTTTCACCAGTCAATGATACATAGGTTTGTATTTCTCCATTGGAAACATGTGTACTACTGGAAATAATTATTTCCACCAGTCAATGATAGATAGGTTTGTATTTCTCCATTGCAAACATATCTACTACTAGAAATAATTACTTTCACCAGTCAATGATACAGAGGGTTATATTTATATCTACTACTGGAAATAATTACTTTCACCAATCAATGATACAGAGGTTTGTATTTCTCCATTAGAAACATGTCTACTACTGGAAATAATTATTTCCGCTGGTCAATGATACAGAGGTTTGTATTTCTCCATTGAAAACATGTCTACTACTGGAAATAATTACTTTCACCAATGAATGATACATATGTTTGTATTTCTCCTTTCGAAACATGTCTACAACTGGAAATAATTACTTTCACCAGTCAATGATACAGAGGTTTGTATTTCTCCATTGGAAACATGTCTACTACTGGAAATAACTATTTTCACCAGTCAATGATACAGAGGTTTGTATTTCTCCATTGGAAACATATCTACTTCTAGAAATAATTACTTTCACCAGTCAATGATACAGAGGCTTGTATTTGTCCATTGGAAACATATCTACTACTGGAAATAATTACTTTCACCAGTCAATGATACAGAGATTTGTATTTCTCCATTGGAAACATGTTTACTACTAGAAATAATTACTTTCCCCAGTCAATGATACAGAGGTTTGTATTTCTCCATTGGAAACATGTTTACTACTAGAAATAATTACTTTCACCAGTCAATGATACAGAGGTTTGTATTTCTCCATTGGAAACATGTTTACTACTAGAAATAATTACTTTCACCAGTCAATGATACAGAGGTTTGTATTTCTCCATTGAAAGCATGTCTACTACTGGAGATAATTACTTTCACCAGTCAATGATACAGAGATTTGTATTTCTCCATTGGAAACATATCTACTACAGGAAATAATTATTTCCACCAGTCAATGATACAGAGGTTTGTATTTCTCCATTGCAAACATATCTACTACTAGAAATAATTACTTTCACCAGTCAATGATACAGAGGTTTGTATTTATGTCTACTACTGGAAATAATTACTTTCACCAGTCAATGATACAGAGGTTTGTATTTCTCCATTGAAAACATGTTTACCACTAGAAATAATTACTTTCACCAGTCAATGATACGGAGGGTTGTATTTCTCCATTGGAAACATGTCTACTACTATAAATAAATACTTTCACTTGTCAATGATACAGAGGTTTGTATTTGTCCATTGGAAACATATCTACTGCTAGAAATAATTACTCTCACCAGTTAATGATACAGAGGTTTGTATTTCTCCTTTCGAAACATGTTTGCTACTAGAAATAACTACTTTCACCAGTCAATGATACAGAGGTTTGTATTTGTTCATTGGAAACATATCTACTACTGGAAATAATTACTTTCACCAGTCAATGATACAGAGGTTTGTATTTGTCCATTGGAAACATGTCTACTACTAGAAATAATTACTTTCACCAGTCAATGATACAGAGGTTTGTATTTCTCCATTGAAAACATGTCTACTACTGGAAATAATTACTTTCACCAGTCAATGATACAGAGGTTTGTATTTGTCCATTGGAAACATATCTACTACTGGAAATAATTACTTTCACCAGTCAATGATACAGAGGTTTGTATTTGTCCATTGGAAAACTATCTACTGCTGGAAATAATTACTTTCACCAGTCAATGATACAGAGGTTGTATTTCTCCTTGGAAACATGTTTACAACTAGAAATAATTACTTTCACCATTCAATGATACAGAGGTTGTATTTCTCCTTGGAAACATGTTTACAACTAGAAATAATTACTTTCACCCGTCAATGATACAGAGGTTTGTATTTCTCCATTGGAAACATGTTTACAACTAGAAATAATTACTTTCACCCGTCAATGATACAGAGGTTTGTATTTCTCCATTGAAAACATGCTTACTACTAGAAATAATTACTTTCACCAGTCAATGATACAGAGGTTTGCATTTCTCCATTGAAAACATGTCTACTACTGGAAATAATTACTTTCACCAGTCAATGATACAGAGATTTGTATTTTTCCTTTGGAAACATATCTACTACAGGAAATAATTATTTCCACCAGTCAATGATACAGAGGTTTGTATTTCTCCATTGCAAACATATCTACTACTAGAAATAATTACTTTCACCAGTCAATGATACAGAGGTTTGTATTTCTCCATTGGAAACATGCTTACTACTAGAAATAATTACTTTCATCAGTCAATGATACAGAGGTTTGTATTTCTCGATTGAAAACATGTCTACTACTGGAAATAATTACTTTCACCAGTCAATGATACAGAGGTTTGTATTTCTCCATTGGAAACATGTCTACTACTGGAAATAATTATTTCCACCAGTCAATGATAGAGAGGTTTGTATTTCTCCATTGGAAACATATCTACTACTAAAAATAATTACTTTCACCAGTCAATGATACAGAGGTTTATATTTTTCTACTACTGGAAATAATTACTTTCATCAATCAATGATACAGAGGTTTGTATTTCTCCATTGAAAACATGTCTACTACTGGAAATAATGACTTTCACCAGTCAATGATACAGAGGTTTGTATTTCTCCTTTGGAAACATGTCTATAACTGGAAATGATTACTTTCACCAGTCAATGATACAGAGGTTGTATTTCTCCTTGGAAACATGCTTACAACTAGAAATAATTACTTTCACCAGTCAATGATACAGAGGTTGTATTTCTCCTTGGAAACATGTTTACTACTAGAAATAATTACTTTCACCAGTCAATGATACAGAGGTTTGTATTTCTCCATTGAAAACATGTTTACCACTAGAAATAATTACTTTCATCAGTCAATGATACGGAGGGTAGTATTTCTCCATTGGAAACATGTTTACTACTAGAAATAATTACTTTCACCAGTCAATGATACAGAGGTTTGCATTTCTCCATTGAAAACATGTCTACTACTGGAAATAATTACTTTCACCAGACAATGATACAGAGGTTTGTATTTCTCCTTTGGAAACATGTCTATAACTGGAAATGATTACTTTCACCAGTTAATGATACAGAGGTTTGTATTTCTCCATTGGAAACATGTCAACTACTATAAATAATTACTTTCACTAGTCAATGATACAGAGGTTTGTATTTGTCCATTGGAAACATATCTACTGCTGGAAATAATTACTCTCACCAGTTAATGATACAGAGGTTTGTATTTCTCCTTTGGAAACATGTTTGCTACTAGAAATAACTACTTTCACCAGTCAATGATACAGAGGGTTGTATTTCTCCATTGGAAACGTGTTTACTACTAGAAATAACTACTTTCACCAGTCAATGATACAGAGGTTTGTATTTATGTCTCCTACTGGAAATAATTATTTCCGCCAGTCAATGATACAGAGGTTTGTATTTCTCCATTGAAAAGATATCTACTTCTGGAAATAATTACTTTCACCAGTCAATGATACAGATGTTTTTATTTATCCATTGGAAACATATCTATTACTAAAAATAATTACTTTCACAAGTCAATGATACAGAGGTTTGTATTTCTCCATTGAAAACATGTCTACTACTGGAAATAATTACTTTCACCAGTCAATGATACAGAGATTTGTATTTCTCCTTTGGAAACATATCTACTACAGGAAATAATTATTTCCACCAGTCAATGATACAGAGGTTTGTATTTCTCCATTGGAAACATATCTACTACTAGAAATAATTACTTTCACCAGTCAATGATGCAGAGGTTTGTATTGATGTCTACTACTGGAAATAATTACTTTCACCAATCAATGATACAGAGGTTTGTATTTCTCCATTGAAAACATGTCTACTACTGGAAATAATTACTTTCACCAATCAATGATATAGAGGTTTGTATTTCTCCTTTGGAAACATGTCTAAAACTGGAAATGATTACTTTCACCAGTCAATGATACAGAGGTTTGTATTTCTCCATTGAAAACATGTTTACCACTAGAAATAATTACTTTCACCAGTCAATAATACGGAGGGTTGTATTTCTCCATTGGAAACATGCTTACTATTAGAAATAATTATTTTCATCAGTCAATGATACAGAGGTTTGTATTTCTCGATTGAAAACATGTCTACTACTGGAAATAATTACTTTCACCAGTCAATGATACAGAGGTTTGTATTTCTCCATTGGAAACATGTCTACTACTGGAAATAATTATTTCTACCAGTCAATGATAGAGAGGTTTGTATTTCTCCATTGCAAACATATCTACTACTAGAAATAATTACTTTCACCAGTCAATGATACAGAGGTTTGTATTTGTCTACTACTGGAAATAATTACTTTCATCAATCAATGATACAGAGGTTTGTATTTCTCCATTGAAAACATGTCTACTACTGGAAATAATTACTTTCACCAGTCAATGATACAGAGGTTTGTATTTCTCCTTTGGAAACATGTCTATAACTGGAAATGATTACTTTCACCAGTTAATGATACAGAGGTTTGTATTTCTCCATTGGAAACATGTCAACTACTATAAATAATTACTTTCACTAGTCAATGATACAGAGGTTTGTATTTGTCCATTGGAAACATATCTACTACTGGAAATAATTCCTCTCACCAGTAAATGATACAGAGGTTTGTATTTCTCCTTTGGAAACATGCTTGCTACTAGAAATAACTACTTTCACCAGTCAATGATACAGAGGGTTGTATTTCTCCATTGGAAACATGTTTACTACTAGAAATAACTACTTTCACCAGTCAATGATACAGAGGTTTGTATTTATGTCTACTACTGGAAATAATTATTTCCGCCAGTCAATGATACAGAGGTTTGTATTTCTCCATTGAAAAGATGTCTACTACTGGAAATAATTACTTTCACCAGTCAATGATACAGATGTTTTTATTTATCCATTGGAAACATATCTACTACTAAAAATAATTACTTTCACCAGTCAATGATACAGAGGTTTGTATTTCTCCATTGGAAACATGTCTACTACTGGAAATAATTACTCTCACCAGTCAATGATACAGAGGTTTGTATTTCTCCTTTGGAAACATGATTACTACTAGAAATAACTACTTTCACCAGTCAATGATACAGAGGTTTGTATTTCTCCAATGAAAACATGTTTACCACTAGAAATAATTACTTTCACCAGTCAATGATATGGAGGGTTGTATTTCTCCATTGGAAACATGTTTACCACTAGAGATAACTAGTTTCAACAGTCAATGATACAGAGGTTTGTATTTCTCCATTGCAAATATATCTACTTATAGAAATAATTACTTTCACCAGTCAATGATACAGAGGTTTGTATTTATGTCTACTACTGGAAATAATTACTTTCATCAATCAATGATACAGAGGTTTGTATTTCTCCATTGAAAACATGTCTACTACTGGAAATAATTACTTTCACCAGTCAATGATACATAGGTTTGTATTTCTCCATTGGAAACATGTCTACTACTGGAAATAATTATTTCCACCAGTCAATGATAGATAGGTTTGTATTTCTCCATTGCAAACATATCTACTACTAGAAATAATTACTTTCACCAGTCAATGATACAGAGGGTTATATTTATATCTACTACTGGAAATAATTACTTTCACCAATCAATGATACAGAGGTTTGTATTTCTCCATTAGAAACATGTCTACTACTGGAAATAATTATTTCCGCTGGTCAATGATACAGAGGTTTGTATTTCTCCATTGAAAACATGTCTACTACTGGAAATAATTACTTTCACCAATGAATGATACATATGTTTGTATTTCTCCTTTCGAAACATGTCTACAACTGGAAATAATTACTTTCACCAGTCAATGATACAGAGGTTTGTATTTCTCCATTGGAAACATGTCTACTACTGGAAATAACTATTTTCACCAGTCAATGATACAGAGGTTTGTATTTCTCCATTGGAAACATATCTACTTCTAGAAATAATTACTTTCACCAGTCAATGATACAGAGGCTTGTATTTGTCCATTGGAAACATATCTACTACTGGAAATAATTACTTTCACCAGTCAATGATACAGAGATTTGTATTTCTCCATTGGAAACATGTTTACTACTAGAAATAATTACTTTCCCCAGTCAATGATACAGAGGTTTGTATTTCTCCATTGGAAACATGTTTACTACTAGAAATAATTACTTTCACCAGTCAATGATACAGAGGTTTGTATTTCTCCATTGGAAACATGTTTACTACTAGAAATAATTACTTTCACCAGTCAATGATACAGAGGTTTGTATTTCTCCATTGAAAACATGTCTACTACTGGAGATAATTACTTTCACCAGTCAATGATACAGAGATTTGTATTTCTCCATTGGAAACATATCTACTACAGGAAATAATTATTTCCACCAGTCAATGATACAGAGGTTTGTATTTCTCCATTGCAAACATATCTACTACTAGAAATAATTACTTTCACCAGTCAATGATACAGAGGTTTGTATTTATGTCTACTACTGGAAATAATTACTTTCACCAGTCAATGATACAGAGGTTTTTATTTCTCCATTGAAAACATGTCTACTACTAGAAATAATTACTTTCACCAGTCAATGATATAGATGTTTGTATTTCTCCTTTGGAAACATGTCTACAACTGGAAATGATTACTTTCACCAGTCAATGATACAGAGGTTTATCTTTCTCCATTGGAAACATGTCTGCTACTAGAAATAATTACTTTCACCAATCAATGATACAGAGTTTGGTATTTCTTCATTGGAAACATGTCTACTACTGGAAATAATTATTTCGCCAGTCAATAATACAGAGGTTTGTATTTCTCCATTGAAAACATGTCTACTACTGGATATAATTACTTTCACCAGTCAATGATACAGATGTTTGTATTTCTCCATTGGAAACATATCTACTACTAAAAATAATTACTTTCACCAGTCAATGACACAGAGGTTTGTATTTATGTCTACTACTGGAAATAATTACTTTCACCAGTCAATGATACAGAGGTTTGTATTTCTCCTTTGGAAACATATCTACTACTGGAAATGATTACTTTCACCAGTCAATGATACAGAGATTTGTATTTCTCCATTGGAAACATATCTACTACAGGAAATAATTATTTCCACCAGTCAATGATACAGAGGTTTGTATTTCTCCATTGCAAACATATCTACTACTAGAAATAATTACTTTCACCAATCAATGATACAGAGGTTTGTATTTATGTCTACTACTGGAAATAATTACTTTCACCAATCAATGATACAGAGGTTTGTATTTCTCTATTGAAAACATGTCTACTACTGGAAATAATTACTTTCACCAGTCAATGATACAGAGGTTTGTATTTCTCCATTGGAAATATGTCTACAACTGGAAATAAGTATTTTCGCCAGTCAATGATACAGAGATTTGTATTTCTCCATTGGAAACTTGTCTACTACATGAAATAATTACTTTCACCAGTCAATGATACAGAGGTTTGTATTTCTCCATTGGAAACATGTCTACTACTGGAAATAACTATTTTCAGCAGTCAATGATACAGAGGTTTATCTTTCTCCATTGGAAACATATATACTACTAGAAATAATTACTTTCACCCGTCAATGATACAGAGGTTTGTATTTGTCCATTGGAAAACTATCTACTGCTGGAAATAATTACTTTCACCAGTCAATGATACAGAGGTTGTATTTCTCCTTTGGAAGCATGTTTACTACTAGAAATAATTACTTTCACCAGTCAATGATACAGAGGTTTGTATTTCTCCATTGGAAACATGTTTACTACTAGAAATAATTACTTTCACCAGTCAATGATACAGAGGTTTGTATTTCTCCATTGAAAACATGTCTACTACTGGAGATAATTACTTTCACCAGTCAATGATACAGAGATTTGTATTTCTCCATTGGAAACATATCTACTACAGGAAATAATTATTTCCACCAGTCAATGATACAGAGGTTTGTATTTCTCCATTGCAAACATATCTACTACTAAAAATAATTACTTTCACCAGTCAATGACACAGAGGTTTGTATTTATGTCTACTACTGGAAATAATTACGTTCACCAGTCAATGATACAGAGGTTTGTATTTCTCCTTTGGAAACATATCTACTACTGGAAATGATTACTTTCACCAGTCAATGATACAGAGGTTTGTATTTCTCCATTGGAAACATATCTACTACTGGAAATGATTACTTTCACCAGTCAATGATACAGAGATTTGTATTTCTCCATTGGAAACATATCTACTACAGGAAATAATTATTTCCACCAGTCAATGATACAGAGGTTTGTATTTCTCCATTGCAAACATATCTACTACTAGAAATAATTACTTTCACCAATCAATGATACAGAGGTTTGTATTTCTCTATTGAAAACATGTCTACTACTGGAAATAATTACTTTCACCAGTCAATGATACAGAGGTTTGTATTTCTCCATTGGAAATATGTCTACAACTGGAAATAAGTATTTTCGCCAGTCAATGATACAGAGATTTGTATTTCTCCATTGGAAACTTGTCTACTACATGAAATAATTACTTTCACCAGTCAATGATACAGAGGTTTGTATTTCTCCATTGGAAACATGTCTACTACTGGAAATAACTATTTTCAGCAGTCAATGATACAGAGGTTTATCTTTCTCCATTGGAAACATATATACTACTAGAAATAATTACTTTCACCAGTCAATGATACAGAGGTTTGTATTTGTCCATTGGAAAACTATCTACTGCTGGAAATAATTACTTTCACCAGTCAATGATACAGAGGTTGTATTTCTCCTTTGGAAGCATGTTTACTACTAGAAATAATTACTTTCACCAGTCAATGATACAGAGGTTTGTATTTCTCCATTGGAAACATGTTTACTACTAGAAATAATTACTTTCACCAGTCAATGATACAGAGGTTTGTATTTCTCCATTGAAAACATGTCTACTACTGGAGATAATTACTTTCACCAGTCAATGATACAGAGATTTGTATTTCTCCATTGGAAACATATCTACTACAGGAAATAATTATTTCCACCAGTCAATGATACAGAGGTTTGTATTTCTCCATTGCAAACATATCTACTACTAGAAATAATTACTTTCACTAGTCAATGATACAGAGGTTTGTATTTATGTCTACTACTGGAAATAATTACTTTCACCAATCAATGATACAGAGGTTTGTATTTCTCCATTGAAAACATGTCTACTACTAGAAATAATTACTTTCACCAGTCAATGATATAGATGTTTGTATTTCTCCTTTGGAAACATGTCTACAACCGGAAATGATTACTTTCACCAGTCAATGATACAGAGGTTTGTCTTTCTCCATTGGAAACATGTCTGCTACTAGAAATAATTACTTTCACCAATCAATGATACAGAGGTTTGTATTTCTTCATTGGAAACATGTCTACTACTGGAAATAATTATTCCGCCAGTCAATGATACAGAGGTTTGTATTTCTCCATTGGAAACATGTTTACTACTAGAAATAATTACTTTCACCAGTCAATGATACAGAGGTTTGTATTTCTCCATTGAAAACATGTCTACTACTGGAGATAATAACTTTCACCAGTCAATGATACAGAGATTTGTATTTCTCCATTGGAAACATATCTACTACAAGCAATAATTATTTCCACCAGTCAATGATACAGAGGTTTGTATTTCTCCATTGAAAACATGTCTACTACTTGAAAAAATTACTTTCACCAGTCAATGATATAGATGTTTGTATTTCTCCTTTGGAAACATGTCTACAACTGGAAATGATTACTTCCACCAGTCAATGATACAGAGGTGTGTCTTTCTCCATTGGAAACATGTCTGCTACTAGAAATAATTACTTTCACCAATCAATGATACAGAGGTTTGTATTTCTTCATTGGAAACATGTCTACTATTGGAAATAATTACTTTCACCAGTCAATGATACAGATGTTTGTATTTCTCCATTGGAAACATATCTACTACTAAAAATAATTACTTTCACCAGTCAATGACACAGAGGTTTGTATTTATGTCTACTACTGGAAATAATTACTTTCATCAATCAATGATACAGAGGTTTGTATTTCTCCATTGAAAACATGTCTACTACTGGAAATAATTACTTTCACCAGTCAATGATACAGAGGTTTGTATTTCTCCTTTGGAAACATGTCTACAACTGGAAATGATTACTTTCACCAGTCAATGATACAGAGGTTTGTCTTTCTCCATTGGAAACATGTCTGCTACTAGAAATAAATACTTTCACCAGTCAATGATACAGAGGTTTGTATATTTCCATTGGAAACATGTCTACTACTAGAAATAAATACTTTCACCAATCAATGATACAGAGGTTTGTATTTCTCCATTGGAAACATGTCTACTACTGGAAATAATTATTTCCGCCGATCAATGATACAGAGGTTTGTATTTCTCCATTGAAAACATGTCTACTACTGGAAATAATTACTTTCACCAGTCAATGATACATATGTTTGTATTTCTCCTTTGGAAACATGTCTACAACTGGAAATAATTACTTTCACCAGTCAATGATACAGAGGTTTGTATTTCTCCATTGGAAACATGTCTACTACTAGAAATAATTACTTTCACCAGTCAATGATACAGAGGTTTGTATTTATGTCTACTCCTGGAAATAATTACTTTCACCAGTCAATGATACAGAGGTTTGTATTTATGTCTACTACTGGAAATAATTACGTTCACCTGTCAATGATACAGAGGTTTGTATTTATCCTTTGGAAGCATGTCTACAACTGGAAATAATTACTTTCACCAGTCAATGATACAGAGGTTTGTATTTATCCATTGTAAACATATCTACTACTAGAAATAATTACTTTCACCAGTCAATGATATAGATGTTTGTATTTCTCCTTTGGAAACATGTCTACAACTGGAAATGATTACTTTCACCATTCAATGATACAGAGGTTTGTATTTCTCCATTGAAAAGATGTTTACCACTAGAAATAATTACTTTCACCAGTCAATGATACGGAGGGTTGTATTTCTCCATTGGAAACATGTTTACTACTAGAAATAACTACTTTCACCAGTCAATGATACAGAAGTTTGTATTTCTCCATTGAAAACATGTCTACTACTAGAAATAATTACTTTCACCAGTCAATGATACAGAGGTTTGTATTTCTCCATTGAAAACATGTCTACTACTGAAAATAATTACTTTCACCAGTCAATGATACAGTGGTTTGTATTTGTCCATTGGAAATATATCTACTACTGGAAATAATTACTTTCACCAGTCAATGATACAGAGGTTTGTATTTGTCCATTGGAAAACTATCTACTGCTGGAAATAATTACTTTCACCAGTCAATGATACAGAGGTTGTGTTTCTCTTTGGAAACATGTTTACTACTAGAAGTAATTACTTTCACCAGTCAATGATACAGAGGTTGTATTTCTCCTTGAAAACATGTTTACTACTAGAAATAATTACTTTCACCAGTCAATGATACAGAGGTTTGTATTTCTCCATTGAAAACATGTTTACTACTAGAAATAATTACTTTCATCAGTCAATGATACGGAGGGTTGTATTTCTCCATTGGAAACATGTTTACTACTAGAAATAATTACTTTCACCAGTCAATGATACAGAGGTTTGTATTTGTCCATTGGAAAACTATCTACTGCTGGAAATAATTACTTTCACCAGTCAATGATACAGAGGTTGTATTTCTCTTTGGAAACATGTTTACTACTAGAAGTAATTACTTTCACCAGTCAATGATACAGAGGTTTGTCTTTCTCCATTGGAAACATGTCTGCTACTAGAAATAATTACTTTCACCAATCAATGATACAGAGGTTTGTATTTCTTCATTGGAAACATGTCTACTACTGGAAATAATTATTCCGCCAGTCAATGATACAGAGGTTTGTATTTCTCCATTGAAAACATGTCTACTACTGGAAATAATTACTTTCACCAGTCAATGATACAGATGTTTGTATTTCTCCATTGGAAACATATCTACTACTAAAAATAATTACTTTCTCCAGTCAATGACACAGAGGTTTGTATTTATGTCTACTACTGGAAATAATTACTTTCACCAGTCAATGATACAGAGGTTTGTATTTCTCCTTTGGAAACATATCTACTACAGGAAATAATTATTTCCACCAGTCAATGATACAGAGGTTTGTATTTCTCCATTGCAAACATATCTACTACAGGAAATAATTATTTCCACCAGTCAATGATACAGAGGTTTGTATTTCTCCATTGCAAACATATCTACTACTAGAAATAATTACTTTCACCAATCAATGATACAGAGGTTTGTATTTATGTCTACTACTGGAAATAATTACTTTCACCAATCAATGATACAGAGGTTTGTATTTCTCTATTGAAAACATGTCTACTACTGGAAATAATTACTTTCACCAGTCAATGATACAGAGGTTTGTATTTCTCCATTGGAAACATGTCTACAACTGGAAATAAGTATTTCCGCCATTCAATGATACAGAGATTTGTATTTCTCCATTGGAAACATGTCTACTACTAGAAATAATTATTTCCACCAGTCAATGATACAGAGGTTTGTATTTCTCCATTGAAAACATGTCTACTACTTGAAAAAATTACTTTCACCAGTCAATGATATAGATGTTTGTATTTCTCCTTTGGAAACATGTCTACAACTGGAAATGATTACTTCCACCAGTCAATGATACAGAGGTTTGTCTTTCTCCATTGGAAACATGTCTGCTACTAGAAATAATTACTTTCACCAATCAATGATACAGAGGTTTGTATTTCTTCATTGGAAACATGTCTACTACTGGAAATAATTACTTTCACCAGTCAATGATACAGATGTTTGTATTTCTCCATTGGAAACATATCTACTACTAAAAATAATTACTTTCACCAGTCAATGACACAAAGGTTTGTATTTATGTCTACTACTGGAAATAATTACTTTCATCAATCAATGATACAGAGGTTTGTATTTCTCCATTGAAAACATGTCTACTACTGGAAATAATTACTTTCACCAGTCAATGATACAGAGGTTTGTATTTCTCCTTTGGAAACATGTCTACAACTGGAAATGATTACTTTCACCAGTCAATGATACAGAGGTTTGTCTTTCTCCATTGGAAACATGTCTGCTACTAGAAATAAATACTTTCACCAGTCAATGATACAGAGGTTTGTATATTTCCATTGGAAACATGTCTACTACTAGAAATAAATACTTTCACCAATCAATGATACAGAAGTTTGTATTTCTCCATTGGAATCATGTCTACTACTGGAAATAATTATTTCCGCCGGTCAATGATACAGAGGTTTGTATTTCTCCATTGAAAACATGTCTACTACTGGAAATAATTACTTTCACCAGTCAATGATACATATGTTTGTATTTCTCCTTTGGAAACATGTCTACAACTGGAAATAATTACTTTCACCAGTCAATGATACAGAGGTTTGTATTTCTCCATTGGAAACATGTCTACTACTAGAAATAATTACTTTCACCAGTCAATGATACAGAGGTTTGTATTTATGTCTACTACTGGAAATAATTACTTTCACCAGTCAATGATACAGAGATTTGTATTTCTCCTTTGAAAACATATCTACTACAGGAAATAATTATTTCCACCAGTCAATGATACAGAGGTTTGTATTTCTCCATTGCAAACATATCTACTACTAGAAATAATTACTTTCACCAGTCAATGATACAGAGGTTTGTATTTATGTCTACTACTGGAAATAATTACTTTCATCAATCAATGATACAGAGGTTTGTATTTCTCCATTGAAAACATGTCTACTACTGGAAATAATTACTTTCACCAGTCAATGATACAGAGGTTTGTCTTTCTCCATTGGAAACATGTCTGCTACTAGAAATAAATACTTTCACCAGTCAATGATACAGAGGTTTGTATATTTCCATTGGAAACATGTCTACTACTAGAAATAAATACTTTCACCAATCAATGATACAGAGGTTTGTATTTCTCCATTGGAATCATGTCTACTACTGGAAATAATTATTTCCGCCGGTCAATGATACAGAGGTTTGTATTTCTCCATTGAAAACATGTCTACTACTGGAAATAATTACTTTCACCAGCCAATGATACATATGTTTGTATTTCTCCTTTGGAAACATGTCTACAACTGGAAATAATTACTTTCACCAGTCAATGATACAGAGGTTTGTATTTCTCCATTGGAAACATGTCTACTACTAGAAATAATTACTTTCACCAGTCAATGATACAGAGGTTTGTATTTATGTCTACTCCTGGAAATAATTACTTTCACCAGTCAATGATACAGAGGTTTGTATTTATGTCTACTACTGGAAATAATTACGTTCACCTGTCAATGATACAGAGGTTTGTATTTCTCCTTTGGAAGCATGTCTACAACTGGAAATAATTACTTTCACCAGTCAATGATACAGAGGTTTGTATTTATCCATTGGAAACATGTCTACTACTAGAAATAATTACTTTCACCAGTCAATGATACAGAGGTTTGTATTTCTCCATTGGAAGCATGTCTACTACTGGAAATAACTATTTTAACCAGTCAATGATACAGACGTTTGTCTTTCTCCATTGGAAACATATCTACTACTAGAAATAATTACTTTCACCAGTCAATGATACAGAGGTTTGTATTTCTCCATTGTAAACATATCTACTACTAGAAATAATTACTTTCACCAGTCAATGATATAGATGTTTGTATTTCTCCTTTGGAAACATGTCTACAACTGGAAATGATTACTTTCACCATTCAATGATACAGAGGTTTGTATTTCTCCATTGAAAACATGTTTACCACTAGAAATAATTACTTTCACCAGTCAATGATACGGAGGTTGTATTTCTCCATTGGAAACATGTTTACTACTAGAAATAACTACTTTCACCAGTCAATGATACAGAAGTTTGTATTTCTCCATTGAAAACATGTCTACTACAAGAAATAATTACTTTCACCAGTCAATGATACAGAGGTTTGTATTTCTCCATTGAAAACATGTCTACTACTGAAAATAATTACTTTCACCAGTCAATGATACAGTGGTTTGTATTTGTCCATTGGAAACATATCTACTACTGGAAATAATTACTTTCACCAGTCAATGATACAGAGATTTGTATTTGTCCATTGGAAAACTATCTACTGCTGGAAATAATTACTTTCACCAGTCAATGATACAGAGGTTGTATTTCTCTTTGGAAGCATGTTTACTACTAGAAGTAACTACTTTCACCAGTCAATGATACAGAGGTTGTATTTCTCCTTGAAAACATGTTTACTACTAGAAATAATTACTTTCACCAGTCAATGATACAGAGGTTTGTATTTCTCCATTGAAAACATGTTTACCACTAGAAATAATTACTTTCATCAGTCAATGATACGGAGGGTTGTATTTGTCCATTGGAAACATGTTTACTACTAGAAATAATTACTTTCACCAGTCAATGATACAGAGGTTTGTATTTCGCCATTGAAAACATGTCTACTACTGGAAATAATTACTTTCACCAGTCAATGATACAGAGATTTGTATTTCTCCTTTGAAAACATATCTACTACAGGAAATAATTATTTCCACCAGTCAATGATACAGAGGTTTGTATTTCTCCATTGCAAACATATCTACTGCTAGAAATAATTACTTTCACCAGTCAATGATACAGAGGTTTGTATTTATGTCTACTACTGGAAATAATTACTTTCATCAATCAATGATACAGAGGTTTGTATTTCTCCATTGAAAACATGTCTACTACTGGAAATAATTACTTTCACCAGTCAATGATACAGAGGTTTGTATTTCTCCTTTGGAAACATGTCTATAACTGGAAATGATTACTTTCACCAGTTAATGATACAGAGGTTTGTATTTCTCCATTGGAAACATGTCAACTACTATAAATAATTACATTCACTAGTCAATGATACAGAGGTTTGTATTTGTCCATTGGAAACATATCTACTGCTGGAAATAATTACTCTCACCAGTTAATGATACAGAGGTTTGTATTTCTCCTTTGGAAACATGTTTGCTACTAGAAATAATTACTTTCACCAGTCAATGATACAGAGGGTTGTATTTCTCCATTGGAAACATGTTTGCTACTAGAAATAACTACTTTCACCAGTCAATGATACAGACGTTTGTATTTATGTCTACTACTGGAAATAATTATTTCCGCCAGTCAATGATACAGAGGTTTGTATTTCTCCATTGAAAACATGTCTATAACTGGAAATAATTACTTTCACCAGTCAATGATACAGATGTTTGTATTTATCCATTGGAAACATATCTACTACTAAAAATAATTACTTTCACCAGTCAATGATACAGAGGTTTGTATTTCTCCATTGGAAACATGTCTACTACTGGAAATAATTACTCTCACCAGTCAATGATACAGAGGTTTGTATTTCTCCTTTGGAAACATGATTACTACTAGAAATAACTACTTTCACCTGTCAATGATACAGAGGTTTGTATTTCTCCAATGAAAACATGTTTACCACTAGAAATAATTACTTTCACAAGTCAATGATATGGAGGGTTGTATTTCTCCATTGGAAACATGTTTACCACTAGAGATAACTAATTTCAACAGTCAATGATACAGAGGTTTGTATTTCTCCATTGCAAACATATCTACTTATAGAAATAATTACTTTCACCAGTCAATGATACAGAGGTTTGTATTTATGTCTACTACTGGAAATAATTACTTTCATCAATCAATGATACAGAGGTTTGTATTTCTCCATTGAAAACATGTCTACTACTGGAAATAATTACTTTCACCAGTCAATGATACAGAGGTTTGTATTTCTCCTTTGAAAACATGTCTACAACTGGAAATGACTACTTTCACCAGTCAATGATACAGAGGTTTGTATTTCTCCATTGGAAACATGTCTACTACTATAAATAATTACATTCACCAGTCAATGATACAGAGGTTTGTATATTTCCATTGGAAACATGTCTACTACTAGAAATAAATACTTTCACCAATCAATGATACAGAGGTTTGTATTTCTCCATTGGAAACATGTCTACTACTGGAAATAATTATTTCCGCCAGTCAATGATACAGAGGTTTGTATTTCCCCATTGAAAACATATCTACTACTGGAAATAATTTCTTTCACCAGTGAATGATACATATGTTTGTATTTCTCCTTTGGAAACATGTCTACAACTGGAAATAATTACTTTCATCAGTCAATGATGCAGAGGTTTGTATTTGTCCATTGGAAACATGTCTACTACTGGAAATAACTATTTTCACCAGTCAATGATACAGAGGTTTGTATTTCTCCATTGGAAACATATCTACTACTAGAAATAATTACTTTCACCAGTCAATGATACAGAGGCTTGTATTTGTCCATTGGAAACATATCTACTACTGGAAATAATTACTTTCACCAGTCAATGATACAGAGATTTGTATTTATCCATTGGAAACATGTTTACTACTAGAAATAATTACTTTCCCCAGACAATGATACAGAGGTTTGTATTTCTAAATTGGAAACATATCTACTACTAGAAATAATTACTTTCACCAGTCAATGATATAGATGTTTGTATTTCTCCTTTGGAAACATGTCTACAACTGGAAATGATTACTTTCACCAGTCAATGATACAGAGGTTTGTATTTCTCCATTGAAAACATGTTTACCACTAGAAATAATTACTTTCACCAGTCAATGATATGGAGGATGGTATTTCTCCATTGGAAACATGTTTACTACTAGAAATAACTACTTTCACCAGTCAATGATACAGAAGTTTGTATTTCTCCATTGAAAACATGTCTACTACTAGAAATAATTACTTTCACCAGTCAATGATACAGAGGTTTGTATTTCTCCATTGAAAACATGTCTACTACTGGAAATAATTACTTTCACCAGTCAATGATACAGAGGTTTGTATTTGTCCATTGGAAACATATCTACTACTGGAAATAATTACTTTCACCAGTCAATGATACAGAGGTTGTATTTCTCTTTGGAAACATGTTTACTACTAGAAATAATTACTTTCACCAGTCAATGATACAGAGGTTGTATTTCTCCTTGAAAACATGTTTACTACTAGAAATAATTACTTTCACCAGTCAATGATACAGAGGTTTGTATTTCTCCATTGAAAACATGTTTACCACTAGAAATAATTACTTTCATCAGTCAATGATACGGAAGGTTGTATTTCTCCATTGGAAACATGTTTACTACTAGAAATAATTACTTTCACCAGTCAATGATACAGAGGTTTGTATTTCGCCATTGAAAACATGTCTACTACTGGAAATAATTACTTTCACCAGTCAATGATACAGAAATTTGTATTTCTCCTTTGAAAACATATCTACTACAGGAAATAATTATTTCCACCAGTCAATGATACAGAGGTTTGTATTTCTCCATTGCAAACATATCTACTACTAGAAATAATTACTTTCACCAGTCAATGATACAGAGGTTTGTATTTATGTCTACTACTGGAAATAATTACTTTCACCAATCAATGATACAGAGGTTTGTATTTCTCCATTGAAAACATGTCTACTACTGGAATTAATTACTTTCACCAGTCAATGATATAGAGGTTTGTATTTCTCCTTTGGAAACATGTCTACAACTGGAAATGATTACTTTCACCAGTCAATGATACAGAGGTTTGTATTTCTCCATTGATAACATGTTTACCACTAGAAATAATTACTTTCACCAGTCAATGATACGGAGGGTTGTATTTCACCATTGGAAACATGCTTACTACTAGAAATAACTACTTTCATCAGTCAATGATACAGAGGTTTGTATTTCTCGATTGAAAACATGTCTACTACTGGAAATAATTACTTTCACCAGTCAATGATACAGAGGTTTGTATTTCTCCATTGGAAACATGTCTACTACTGGTAATAATTATTTCCACCAGTCAATGATAGAGAGGTTTGTATTTCTCCATTGCAAACATATCTACTACTAGAAATAATTACTTTCACCAGTCAATGATACAGAGGTTTGTATTTGTCTACTACTGGAAATAATTACTTTCATCAATCAATGATACAGAGGTTTGTATTTCTCCATTGAAAACATGTCTACTACTGGAAATAATTACTTTCACCAGTCAATGATACAGAGGTTTGTATTTCTCCTTTGGAAACATGTCTATAACTGGAAATGATTACTTTCACCAGTTAATGATACAGAGGTTTGTATTTCTCCATTGGAAACATGTCAACTACTATAAATAATTACATTCACTAGTCAATGATACAGAGGTTTGTATTTGTTCATTGGAAACATATCTACTGCTGGAAATAATTACTCTCACCAGTTAATGATACAGAGGTTTGTATTTCTCCTTTGGAAACATGTTTGCTACTAGAAATAATTACTTTCACCAGTCAATGATACAGAGGGTTGTATTTCTCCATTGGAAACATGTTTACTACTAGAAATAACTACTTTCACCAGTCAATGATACAGAGGTTTGTATTTATGTCTACTACTGGAAATAATTATTTCCGCCAGTCAATGATACAGAGGTTTGTATTTCTCCATTGAAAACATGTCTATAACTGGAAATAATTACTTTCACCAGTCAATGATACAGATGTTTGTATTTATCCATTGGAAACATATCTACTACTAAAAATAATTACTTTCACCAGTCAATGATACAGAGGTTTGTATTTCTCCATTGGAAACATGTCTACTACTGGAAATAATTACTCTCACCAGTCAATGATACAGAGGTTGTATTTCTCCATTGAAAACATGTTTACCACTAGAAATAATTACTTTCACCAGTCAATGATACAGAGGTTTGTATTTGTCCATTGGAAACATATCTACTACTGGAAATAATTACTTTCACCAGTCAATGATACAGAGGTTGTATTTCTCTTTGGAAACATGTTTACTACTAGAAATAATTACTTTCACCAGTCAATGATACAGAGGTTGTATTTCTCCTTGAAAACATGTTTACTACTAGAAATAATTACTTTCACCAGTCAATGATACAGAGGTTTGTATTTCTCCATTGAAAACATGTTTACCACTAGAAATAATTACTTTCATCAGTCAATGATACGGAAGGTTGTATTTCTCCATTGGAAACATGTTTACTACTAGAAATAATTACTTTCACCAGTCAATGATACAGAGGTTTGTATTTCGCCATTGAAAACATGTCTACTACTGGAAATAATTACTTTCACCAGTCAATGATACAGAAATTTGTATTTCTCCTTTGAAAACATATCTACTACAGGAAATAATTATTTCCACCAGTCAATGATACAGAGGTTTGTATTTCTCCATTGCAAACATATCTACTACTAGAAATAATTACTTTCACCAGTCAATGATACAGAGGTTTGTATTTATGTCTACTACTGGAAATAATTACTTTCACCAATCAATGATACAGAGGTTTGTATTTCTCCATTGAAAACATGTCTACTACTGGAATTAATTACTTTCACCAGTCAATGATATAGAGGTTTGTATTTCTCCTTTGGAAACATGTCTACAACTGGAAATGATTACTTTCACCAGTCAATGATACAGAGGTTTGTATTTCTCCATTGATAACATGTTTACCACTAGAAATAATTACTTTCACCAGTCAATGATACGGAGGGTTGTATTTCACCATTGGAAACATGCTTACTACTAGAAATAACTACTTTCATCAGTCAATGATACAGAGGTTTGTATTTCTCGATTGAAAACATGTCTACTACTGGAAATAATTACTTTCACCAGTCAATGATACAGAGGTTTGTATTTCTCCATTGGAAACATGTCTACTACTGGTAATAATTATTTCCACCAGTCAATGATAGAGAGGTTTGTATTTCTCCATTGCAAACATATCTACTACTAGAAATAATTACTTTCACCAGTCAATGATACAGAGGTTTGTATTTGTCTACTACTGGAAATAATTACTTTCATCAATCAATGATACAGAGGTTTGTATTTCTCCATTGAAAACATGTCTACTACTGGAAATAATTACTTTCACCAGTCAATGATACAGAGGTTTGTATTTCTCCTTTGGAAACATGTCTATAACTGGAAATGATTACTTTCACCAGTTAATGATACAGAGGTTTGTATTTCTCCATTGGAAACATGTCAACTACTATAAATAATTACATTCACTAGTCAATGATACAGAGGTTTGTATTTGTTCATTGGAAACATATCTACTGCTGGAAATAATTACTCTCACCAGTTAATGATACAGAGGTTTGTATTTCTCCTTTGGAAACATGTTTGCTACTAGAAATAATTACTTTCACCAGTCAATGATACAGAGGGTTGTATTTCTCCATTGGAAACATGTTTACTACTAGAAATAACTACTTTCACCAGTCAATGATACAGAGGTTTGTATTTATGTCTACTACTGGAAATAATTATTTCCGCCAGTCAATGATACAGAGGTTTGTATTTCTCCATTGAAAACATGTCTATAACTGGAAATAATTACTTTCACCAGTCAATGATACAGATGTTTGTATTTATCCATTGGAAACATATCTACTACTAAAAATAATTACTTTCACCAGTCAATGATACAGAGGTTTGTATTTCTCCATTGGAAACATGTCTACTACTGGAAATAATTACTCTCACCAGTCAATGATACAGAGGTTGTATTTCTCCATTGAAAACATGTTTACCACTAGAAATAATTACTTTCACCAGTCAATGATACAGAGGTTTGTATTTGTCCATTGGAAACATATCTACTACTGGAAATAATTACTTTCACCAGTCAATGATACAGAGGTTGTATTTCTCTTTGGAAACATGTTTACTACTAGAAATAATTACTTTCACCAGTCAATGATACAGAGGTTGTATTTCTCCTTGAAAACATGTTTACTACTAGAAATAATTACTTTCACCAGTCAATGATACAGAGGTTTGTATTTCTCCATTGAAAACATGTTTACCACTAGAAATAATTACTTTCATCAGTCAATGATACGGAAGGTTGTATTTCTCCATTGGAAACATGTTTACTACTAGAAATAATTACTTTCACCAGTCAATGATACAGAGGTTTGTATTTCGCCATTGAAAACATGTCTACTACTGGAAATAATTACTTTCACCAGTCAATGATACAGAAATTTGTATTTCTCCTTTGAAAACATATCTACTACAGGAAATAATTATTTCCACCAGTCAATGATACAGAGGTTTGTATTTCTCCATTGCAAACATATCTACTACTAGAAATAATTACTTTCACCAGTCAATGATACAGAGGTTTGTATTTATGTCTACTACTGGAAATAATTACTTTCACCAATCAATGATACAGAGGTTTGTATTTCTCCATTGAAAACATGTCTACTACTGGAATTAATTACTTTCACCAGTCAATGATATAGAGGTTTGTATTTCTCCTTTGGAAACATGTCTACAACTGGAAATGATTACTTTCACCAGTCAATGATACAGAGGTTTGTATTTCTCCATTGATAACATGTTTACCACTAGAAATAATTACTTTCACCAGTCAATGATACGGAGGGTTGTATTTCACCATTGGAAACATGCTTACTACTAGAAATAACTACTTTCATCAGTCAATGATACAGAGGTTTGTATTTCTCGATTGAAAACATGTCTACTACTGGAAATAATTACTTTCACCAGTCAATGATACAGAGGTTTGTATTTCTCCATTGGAAACATGTCTACTACTGGTAATAATTATTTCCACCAGTCAATGATAGAGAGGTTTGTATTTCTCCATTGCAAACATATCTACTACTAGAAATAATTACTTTCACCAGTCAATGATACAGAGGTTTGTATTTGTCTACTACTGGAAATAATTACTTTCATCAATCAATGATACAGAGGTTTGTATTTCTCCATTGAAAACATGTCTACTACTGGAAATAATTACTTTCACCAGTCAATGATACAGAGGTTTGTATTTCTCCTTTGGAAACATGTCTATAACTGGAAATGATTACTTTCACCAGTTAATGATACAGAGGTTTGTATTTCTCCATTGGAAACATGTCAACTACTATAAATAATTACATTCACTAGTCAATGATACAGAGGTTTGTATTTGTTCATTGGAAACATATCTACTGCTGGAAATAATTACTCTCACCAGTTAATGATACAGAGGTTTGTATTTCTCCTTTGGAAACATGTTTGCTACTAGAAATAATTACTTTCACCAGTCAATGATACAGAGGGTTGTATTTCTCCATTGGAAACATGTTTACTACTAGAAATAACTACTTTCACCAGTCAATGATACAGAGGTTTGTATTTATGTCTACTACTGGAAATAATTATTTCCGCCAGTCAATGATACAGAGGTTTGTATTTCTCCATTGAAAACATGTCTATAACTGGAAATAATTACTTTCACCAGTCAATGATACAGATGTTTGTATTTATCCATTGGAAACATATCTACTACTAAAAATAATTACTTTCACCAGTCAATGATACAGAGGTTTGTATTTCTCCATTGGAAACATGTCTACTACTGGAAATAATTACTCTCACCAGTCAATGATACAGAGGTTGTATTTCTCCATTGAAAACATGTTTACCACTAGAAATAATTACTTTCACCAGTCAATGATACGGAGGGTTGTATTTCACCATTGGAAACATGCTTACTACTAGAAATAACTACTTTCATCAGTCAATGATACAGAGGTTTGTATTTCTCGATTGAAAACATGTCTACTACTGGAAATAATTACTTTCACCAGTCAATGATACAGAGGTTTGTATTTCTCCATTGGAAACATGTCTACTACTGGTAATAATTATTTCCACCAGTCAATGATAGAGAGGTTTGTATTTCTCCATTGCAAACATATCTACTACTAGAAATAATTACTTTCACCAGTCAATGATACAGAGGTTTGTATTTGTCTACTACTGGAAATAATTACTTTCATCAATCAATGATACAGAGGTTTGTATTTCTCCATTGAAAACATGTCTACTACTGGAAATAATTACTTTCACCAGTCAATGATACATAGGTTTGTATTTCTCCTTTGGAAACATGTCTATAACTGGAAATGATTACTTTCACCAGTTAATGATACAGAGGTTTGTATTTCTCCATTGGAAACATGTCAACTACTATAAATAATTACTTTCACTAGTCAATGATACAGAGGTTTGTATTTGTTCATTGGAAACATATCTACTGCTGGAAATAATTACTCTCACCAGTTAATGATACAGAGGTTTGTATTTCTCCTTTGGAAACATGTTTGCTACTAGAAATAATTACTTTCACCAGTCAATGATACAGAGGGTTGTATTTCTCCATTGGAAACATGTTTACTACTAGAAATAACTACTTTCACCAGTCAATGATACAGAGGTTTGTATTTATGTCTACTACTGGAAATAATTATTTCCGCCAGTCAATGATACAGAGGTTTGTATTTCTCCATTGAAAACATGTCTATAACTGGAAATAATTACTTTCACCAGTCAATGATACAGATGTTTGTATTTATCCATTGGAAACATATCTACTACTAAAAATAATTACTTTCACCAGTCAATGATACAGAGGTTTGTATTTCTCCATTGGAAACATGTCTACTACTGGAAATAATTACTCTCACCAGTCAATGATACAGAGGTTTGTATTTCTACTTTGGAAACATGATTACTACCAGAAATAACTACTTTCACCTGTCAATGATACAGAGGTTTGTATTTCTCCAATGAAAACATGTTTTCCACTAGAAATAATTACTTTCACAAGTCAATGATATGGAGGGTTGTATTTCTCCATTGGAAACATGTTTACCACTAGAGATAACTAATTTCAACAGTCAATGATACAGAGGTTTGTATTTCTCCATTGCAAACATATCTACTTATAGAAATAATTACTTTCACCAGTCAATGATACAGAGGTTTGTATTTATGTCTACTACTGGAAATAATTACTTTCATCAATCAATGATACAGAGGTTTGTATTTCTCCATTGAAAACATGTCTACTACTGGAAATAATTACTTTCACCAGTCAATGATACAGAGGTTTGTATTTCTCCTTTGAAAACATGTCTACAACTGGAAATGATTACTTTCACCAGTCAATGATACAGAGGTTTGTATTTCTCCATTGGAAACATGTCTACTACTATAAATAATTACATTCAGCAGTCAATGATACAGAGGTTTGTATATTTCCATTGGAAACATGTCTACTACTAGTAATAAATACTTTCACCAATGAATGATACATATGTTTGTATTTCTCCTTTCGAAACATGTCTACAACTGGAAATAATTACTTTCACCAGTCAATGATACAGAGGTTTGTATTTCTCCATTGGAAACATGTCTACTACTGGAAATAATTATTTCCGCCAGTCAATGATACAGAGGTTTGTATTTCCCCATTGAAAACATATCTACTACTGGAAATAATTTCTTTCACCAGTGAATGATACATATGTTTGTATTTCTCCTTTGGAAACATGTCTACAACTGGAAATAATTACTTTCATCAGTCAATGATGCAGAGGTTTGTATTTGTCCATTGGAAACATGTCTACTACTGGAAATAACTATTTTCACCAGTCAATGATACAGAGGTTTGTATTTCTCCATTGGAAACATATCTACTACTAGAAATAATTACTTTCACCAGTCAATGATACAGAGGCTTGTATTTGTCCATTGGAAACATATCTACTACTGGAAATAATTACTTTCACCAGTCAATGATACAGAGATTTGTATTTATCCATTGGAAACATGTTTACTACTAGAAATAATTACTTTCCCCAGACAATGATACAGAGGTTTGTATTTCTCCATTGGAAACATATCTACTACTAGAAATAATTACTTTCACCAGTCAATGATATAGATATTTGTATTTCTCCTTTGGAAACATGTCTACAACTGGAAATGATTACTTTCACCAGTCAATGATACAGAGGTTTGTATTTCTCCATTGAAAACATGTTTACCACTAGAAATAATTACTTTCACCAGTCAATGATATGGAGGATGGTATTTCTCCATTGGAAACATGTTTACTACTAGAAATAACTACTTTCACCAGTCAATGATACAGAAGTTTGTATTTCTCCATTGAAAACATGTCTACTACTAGAAATAATTACTTTCACCAGTCAATGATACAGAGGTTTGTATTTCTCCATTGAAAACATGTCTACTACTGGAAATAATTACTTTCACCAGTCAATGATACAGAGGTTTGTATTTGTCCATTGGAAACATATCTACAATTGGAAATAATTACTTTCACCAGTCAATGATACAGAGGTTGTATTTCTCTTTGGAAACATGTTTACTACTAGAAATAATTACTTTCACCAGTCAATGATACAGAGGTTGTATTTCTCCTTGAAAACATGTTTACTACTAGAAATAATTACTTTCACCAGTCAATGATACAGAGGTTTGTATTTCTCCATTGAAAACATGTTTACCACTAGAAATAATTACTTTCATCAGTCAATGATACGGAAGGTTGTATTTCTCCATTGGAAACATGTTTACTACTAGAAATAATTACTTTCACCAGTCAATGATAAAGAGGTTTGTATTTCACCATTGAAAACATGTCTACTACTGGAAATAATTACTTTCACCAGTCAATGATACAGAGGTTTGTATTTATGTCTACTACTGGAAATAATTACTTTCACCAATCAATGATACAGAGGTTTGTATTTCTCCATTGAAAACATGTCTACTACTGGAAATAATTACTTTCACCAGTCAATGATATAGAGGTTTGTATTTCTCCTTTGGAAACATGTCTACAACTGGAAATGATTACTTTCACCAGTCAATGATACAGAGGTTGTATTTCTCCATTGAAAACATGTTTACCACTAGAAATAATTACTTTCACCAGTCAATGATACGGAGGGTTGTATTTCACCATTGGAAACATGCTTACTACTAGATATAACTACTTTCATCAGTCAATGATACAGAGGTTTGTATTTCTCGATTGAAAACATGTCTACTACTGGAAATAATTACTTTCACCAGTCAATGATACAGAGGTTTGTATTTCTCCATTGGAAACATGTCTACTACTGGTAATAAGTATTTCCACCAGTCAATGATAGAGAGGTTTGTATTTCTTCATTGCAAACATATCTACTACTAGAAATAATTACTTTCACCAGTCAATGATACAGAGGTTTGTATTTGTCTACTACTGGAAATAATTACTTTCATCAATCAATGATACAGAGGTTTGTATTTCTCCATTGAAAACATGTCTACTACTGGAAATAATTACTTTCACCAGTCAATGATACAGAGGTTTGTATTTCTCCTTTGGAAACATGTCTATAACTGGAAATGATTACTTTCACCAGTTAATGATACAGAGGTTTGTATTTCTCCATTGGAAACATGTCAACTACTATAAATAATTACATTCACTAGTCAATGATACAGAGGTTTGTATTTGTTCATTGGAAACATATCTACTGCTGGAAATAATTACTCTCACCAGTTAATGATACAGAGGTTTGTATTTCTCCTTTGGAAACATGTTTGCTACTAGAAATAATTACTTTCACCAGTCAATGATACAGAGGGTTGTATTTCTCCATTGGAAACATGTTTACTACTAGAAATAACTACTTTCACCAGTCAATGATACAGAGGTTTGTATTTATGTCTACTACTGGAAATAATTATTTCCGCCAGTCAATGATACAGAGGTTTGTATTTCTCCATTGAAAACATGTCTATAACTGGAAATAATTACTTTCACCAGTCAATGATACAGATGTTTGTATTTATCCATTGGAAACATATCTACTACTAAAAATAATTACTTTCACCAGTCAATGATACAGAGGTTTGTATTTCTCCATTGGAAACATGTCTACTACTGGAAATAATTACTCTCACCAGTCAATGATACAGAGGTTTGTATTTCTACTTTGGAAACATGATTACTACCAGAAATAACTACTTTCACCTGTCAATGATACAGAGGTTTGTATTTCTCCAATGAAAACATGTTTACCACTAGAAATAATTACTTTCACAAGTCAATGATATGGAGGGTTGTATTTCTCCATTGGAAACATGTTTACCACTAGAGATAACTAATTTCAACAGTCAATGATACAGAGGTTTGTATTTCTCCATTGCAAACATATCTACTTATAGAAATAATTACTTTCACCAGTCAATGATACAGAGGTTTGTATTTATGTCTACTACTGGAAATAATTACTTTCATCAATCAATGATACAGAGGTTTGTATTTCTCCATTGCAAACATATCTACTTATAGAAATAATTACTTTCACCAGTCAATGATACAGAGGTTTGTATTTATGTCTACTACTGGAAATAATTACTTTCACAAGTCAATGATACAGAGGTTTGTATTTCTCCTTTGAAAACATGTCTACAACTGGAAATGATTACTTTCACCAGTCAATGATACAGAGGTTTGTATTTCTCCATTGGAAACATGTCTACTACTATAAATAATTACATTCACCAGTCAATGATACAGAGGTTTGTATATTTCCATTGGAAACATGTCTACTACTAAAAATAAATACTTTCACCAATCAATGATACAGAGGTTTGTATTTCTCCATTGGAAACATGTCTACTACTGGAAATAATTATTTCCGCCAATCAATGATACAGAGGTTTGTATTTCTCCATTGAAAACATGTCTACTACTGAAAATAATTACTTTCACCAATGAATGATACATATGTTTGTATTTCTCCTTTCGAAACATGTCTACAACTGGAAATAATTACTTTCATCAGTCAATGATGCAGAGGTTTGTATTTGTCCATTGGAAACATGTCTACTACTGGAAATAACTATTTTCACCAGTCAATAATACAGAGGTTTGTATTTCTCCATTGGAAACATATCTACTACTAGAAATAATTACTTTCACCAGTCAATGATACAGAGGCTTGTATTTGTCCATTGGAAACATATCTACTACTGGAAATAATTACTTTCACCAGTCAATGATACAGAGATTTGTATTTCTCCATTGGAAACATGTTTACTACTAGAAATAATTACTTTCCCCAGTCAATGATACAGAGGTTTGTATTTCTCCATTGAAAACATGTTTACCACTAGAAATAATTACTTTCACCAGTCAATGATACGGAGGGTTGTATTTCTCCATTGGAAACATGTTTACTACTAGAAATAACTACCTTCACCAGTCAATGATACAGAGGTTTGTATTTCTCCATTGAAAACATGTCTACTACTAGAAATAATTACTTTCACCAGTCAATGATACAGAGATTTATATTTCTCCATTGGAAACATGTCTACTCCTGGAAATAATTATTTCCACCAGTCAATGATACAGAGGTTTCTATTTCTCTATTGCAAACATATCTACTACTAGAAATAATTACTTTCACCAATCAATGATACAGAGGTTTGTATTTATGTCTACTACTGGAAATAATTATTTTCACCAATCAATGATACAGAAGTTTGTATTTCTCCATTGAAAACATGTCTACTACTGGAAATAATTACTTTCACCAGTCAATGATATAGATGTTTGTATTTCTCCTTTGGAAACATGTCTACAACTGGAAATGATTACTTTCACCAGTCAATGATACAGAGGTTTTTCTTTCTCCATTGGAAACATGTCTGCTACTAGAAATAAATACTTTCACCAGTCAATGATACAGAGGTTTGTATATTTCCATTGGAAACATGTCTACTACTAGAAATAAATACTTTCACCAATCAATGATACAGAGGTTTGTATTTCTCCATTGGATACATGTCTACTACTGGAAATAATTATTTCCGACGGTCAATGATACAGAGGTTTGTATTTCTCCATTGAAAACATGTCTACTACTGGAAATAATTACTTTCGCCAGTCAATGATACATATGTTTGTATTTCTCCTTTGGAAACATGTCTACAACTGGAAATTATTACTTTCACCAGTCAATGATACAGAGGTTTGTATTTCTCCATTGGAAACATGTCTACTACTAGAAATAATTACTTTCACCAGTCAATGATACAGAGGTTTGTATTGATGTCTACTCCTGTAAATAATTACTTTCACCAGTCAATGATACAGAGGTTTGTATTTATGTCTACTACTGGAAATAATTACTTTCACCTGTCAATGATACAGAGGTTTGTATTTCTCCATTGAAAACATGTTTACTACTGGTAATAACTACTTTCACCAGTCAATGATACAGAGGTTTGTATTTCTCCTTTGGAAGCATGTCTACAACTGGAAATAATTACTTTCACCAGTCAATGATACAGAGGTTTGTATTTATCCATTGGAAACATGTCTCCTACTAGAAATAATTACTTTCACCAGTCAATGATACAGAGGTTTGTATTTCTCCATTGGAAGCATGTCTACTACTGGAAATAACTATTTTCAACAGTCAATGATACAGAGGTTTGTCTTTCTCCATTGGAAACATATCTACTACTAGAAATAATTACTTTCACCAGTCAATGATACAGAGGTTTGTATTTCTTCATTGGAAACATATCTACTACTAGAAATAATTACTTTCACCAGTCAATGATATAGATGTTTGTATTTCTCCTTTGGAAACATGTCTACAACTGGAAATGATTACTTTCACCAGTCAATGATACAGAGGTTTGTATTTCTCCATTGAAAACATGTTTACCACTAGAGATAACTAATTTCAACAGTCAATGATACAGAGGTTTGTATTTCTCCATTGCAAACATATCTACTTATAGAAATAATTACTTTCACCAGTCAATGATACAGAGGTTTGTATTTATGTCTACTACTGGAAATAATTACTTTCATCAATCAATGATACAGAGGTTTGTATTTCTCCATTGCAAACATATCTACTTATAGAAATAATTACTTTCACCAGTCAATGATACAGAGGTTTGTATTTATGTCTACTACTGGAAATAATTACTTTCACAAGTCAATGATACAGAGGTTTGTATTTCTCCTTTGAAAACATGTCTACAACTGGAAATGATTACTTTCACCAGTCAATGATACAGAGGTTTGTATTTCTCCATTGGAAACATGTCTACTACTATAAATAATTACATTCACCAGTCAATGATACAGAGGTTTGTATATTTCCATTGGAAACATGTCTACTACTAGAAATAAATACTTTCACCAATCAATGATACAGAGGTTTGTATTTCTCCATTGGAAACATGTCTACTACTGGAAATAATTATTTCCGCCAGTCAATGATACAGAGGTTTGTATTTCTCCATTGAAAACATGTCAACTACTGAAAATAATTACTTTCACCAATGAATGATACATATGTTTGTATTTCTCCTTTCGAAACATGTCTACAACTGGAAATAATTACTTTCACCAGTCAATGATACAGAGGTTTGTATTTCTCCATTGGAAACATGTCTACTAATGGAAATAATTATTTCCGCCAGTCAATGATACAGAGGTTTGTATTTCCCCATTGAAAACATATCTACTACTGGAAATAATTTCTTTCACCAGTCAATGATACATATGTTTGTATTTCTCCTTTGGAAACATGTCTACAACTGGAAATAATTACTTTCACCAGTCAATGATACAGAGGTTTGTATTTCTCCATTGGAAACATATCTACTACTAGAAATAATTACTTTCACCAGTCAATGATACAGAGGCTTGTATTTGTCCATTGGAAACATATCTACTACTGGAAATAATTACTTTCACCAGTCAATGATACAGAGATTTGTATTTCTCCATTGGAAACATGTTTACTACTAGAAATAATTACTTTCCCCAGTCAATGATACAGAGGTTTGTATTTCTCCATTGAAAACATGTTTACCACTAGAAATAATTACTTTCACCAGTCAATGATACAGAGGGTTGTATTTCTCCATTGGAAACATGTTTACTACTAGAAATAACTACCTTCACCAGTCAATGATACAGAGGTTTGTATTTCTCCATTGAAAACATGTCTACTACTAGAAATAATTACTTTCACCAGTCAATGATACAGAGATTTATATTTCTCCATTGGAAACATGTCTACTCCTGGAAATAATTATTTCCACCAGTCAATGATACAGAGGTTTCTATTTCTCTATTGCAAACATATCTACTACTAGAAATAATTACTTTCACCAATCAATGATACAGAGGTTTGTATTTATGTCTACTACTGGAAATAATTATTTTCACCAATCAATGATACAGAAGTTTGTATTTCTCCATTGAAAACATGTCTACTACTGGAAATAACTACTTTCACCAGTCAATGATATAGATGTTTGTATTTCTCCTTTGGAAACATGTCTACAACTGGAAATGATTACTTTCACCAGTCAATGATACAGAGGTTTTTCTTTCTCCATTGGAAACATGTCTGCTACTAGAAATAAATACTTTCACCAGTCAATGATACAGAGGTTTGTATATTTCCATTGGAAACATGTCTACTACTAGAAATAAATACTTTCACCAATCAATGATACAGAGGTTTGTATTTCTCCATTGGATACATGTCTACTACTGGAAATAATTATTTCCGACGGTCAATGATACAGAGGTTTGTATTTCTCCATTGAAAACATGTCTACTACTGGAAATAATTACTTTCGCCAGTCAATGATACATATGTTTGTATTTCTCCTTTGGAAACATGTCTACAACTGGAAATTATTACTTTCACCAGTCAATGATACAGAGGTTTGTATTTCTCCATTGGAAACATGTCTACTACTAGAAATAATTACTTTCACCAGTCAATGATACAGAGGTTTGTATTGATGTCTACTCCTGTAAATAATTACTTTCACCAGTCAATGATACAGAGGTTTGTATTTATGTCTACTACTGGAAATAATTACTTTCACCTGTCAATGATACAGAGGTTTGTATTTCTCCATTGAAAACATGTTTACTACTGGAAATAACTACTTTCACCAGTCAATGATACAGAGGTTTGTATTTCTCCTTTGGAAGCATGTCTACAACTGGAAATAATTACTTTCACCAGTCAATGATACAGAGGTTTGTATTTATCCATTGGAAACATGTCTACTACTAGAAATAATTACTTTCACCAGTCAATGATACAGAGGTTTGTATTTCTCCATTGGAAGCATGTCTACTACTGGAAATAACTATTTTCAACAGTCAATGATACAGAGGTTTGTATTTCTCCATTGAAAACATGTTTACCACTAGAAATAATTGCTTTCACCAGTCAATGATACGGAGGGTTGTATTTCTCCATTGGAAACATGTTTACTACTAGAAATAACTACTTTCACCAGTCAATGATACAGAAGTTTGTATTTCTCCATTGAAAACATATCTACTACTAGAAATAATTTCTTTCACCAGTCAATGATACAGAGGTTTGTATTTCTCCATTGAAAACATGTCTACTACTGGAAATAATTACTTTCACCAGTCAATGATACAGAGGTTTGTATATTTCCATTGGAAACATGTTTACTACTAGAAATAACTACTTTCACCAGTCAATGATACAGAAGTTTGTATTTCTCCATTGAAAACATGTCTACTACTAGAAATAATTACTTTCACCAGTCAATGATACCGAGGTTTGTATTTCTCCATTGAAAACATGTCTACTACTGAAAATAATTACTTTCACCAGTCAATGATACAGTGGTTTGTATTTGTCCATTGGAAACATATCTACTACTGGAAATAATTACTTTCACCCGTCAATGATACAGAGATTTGTATTTGTCCATTGGAAAACTATCTACTGCTGGAAATAATTACTTTCACCAGTCAATGATACAGAGGTTGTATTTCTCTTTGGAAACATGTTTACTACTAGAAGTAATTACTTTCACCAGTCAATGATACAGAGGTTGTATTTCTCCTTGAAAACATGTTTACTACTAGAAATAATTACTTTCACCAGTCAATGATACAGAGGTTTGTATTTCTCCATTGAAAACATGTTTACCACTAGAAATAATTACTTTCATCAGTCAATGATACGGAGGGTTGTATTTCTCCATTGGAAACATGTTTACTACTAGAAATAATTACTTTCACCAGTCAATGATACAGAGGTTTGTATTTCGCCATTGAAAACATGTCTACTACTGGAAATAATTACTTTCACCAGTCAATGATACAGAGATTTGTATTTCTCCTTTGAAAACATATCTACTACAGGAAATAATTATTTCCACCAGTCAATGATACAGAGGTTTGTATTTCTCCATTGCAAACATATCTACTACTAGAAATAATTACTTTCACCAGTCAATGATACAGAGGTTTGTATTTATGTCTACTACTGGAAATAATTACTTTCACCAATCAATGATACAGAGGTTTGTATTTCTCCATTGAAAACATGTCTACTACTGGAAATAATTACTTTCACCAGTCAATGATATAGAGGTTTGTATTTCTCCTTTGGAAACATGTCTACAGCTGGAAATGATTACTTTCACCAGTCAATGATACAGAGGTTTGTATTTCTCCATTGAAGACATGTTTACCACTAGAAATAATTACTTTCACCAGTCAATGATACGGAGGGTTGTATTTCACCATTGGAAACATGCTTACTACTAGAACTAACTACTTTCATCAGTCAATGATACAGAGGTTTGTATTTCTCGATTGAAAACATGTCTACTACTGGAAATAATTACTTTCACCAGTCAATGATACAGAGGTTTCTATTTCTCCATTGGAAACATGTCTACTACTGGAAATAATTATTTCCAACAGTCAATGATAGAGAGGTTTGTATTTCTCCATTGCAAACATATCTATTACTAGAAATAATTACTTTCACCAGTCAATGATACAGAGGTTTGTATTTGTCTACTACTGGAAATAATTACTTTCATCAATCAATGATACAGAGGTTTGTATTTCTCCATTGAAAACATGTCTACTACTGGAAATAATTACTTTCACCAGTCAATGATACAGAGGTTTGTATTTCTCCTTTGGAAACATGTCTATAACTGGAAATGATTACTTTCACCAGTTAATGATACAGAGGTTTGTATTTCTCCATTGGAAACATGTCAACTACTATAAATAATTACATTCACTAGTCAATGATACAGAGGTTTGTATTTGTCCATTGGAAACATATCTACTGCTGGAAATAATTACTCTCACCAGTTAATGATACAGAGGTTTGTATTTCTCCTTTGGAAACATGTTTGCTACTAGAAATAATTACTTTCACCAGTCAATGATACAGAGGGTTGTATTTCTCCATTGGAAACATGTTTGCTACTAGAAATAACTACTTTCACCAGTCAATGATACAGACGTTTGTATTTATGTCTACTACTGGAAATAATTATTTCCGCCAGTCAATGATACAGAGGTTTGTATTTCTCCATTGAAAACATGTCTATAACTGGAAATAATTACTTTCACCAGTCAATGATACAGATGTTTGTATTTATCCATTGGAAACATATCTACTACTAAAAATAATTACTTTCACCAGTCAATGATACAGAGGTTTGTATTTCTCCATTGGAAACATGTCTACTACTGGAAATAATTACTCTCACCAGTCAATGATACAGAGGTTTGTATTTCTCCTTTGGAAACATGATTACTACTAGAAATAACTACTTTCACCTGTCAATGGTACAGAGGTTTGTATTTCTCCAATGAAAACATGTTTAACACTAGAAATAATTACTTTCACAAGTCAATGATATGGAGGGTTGTATTTCTCCATTGGAAACATGTTTACCACTAGAGATAACTAATTTCAACAGTCAATGATACAGAGGTTTGTATTTCTCCATTGCAAACATATCTACTTATAGAAATAATTACTTTCACCAGTCAATGATACAGAGGTTTGTATTTATGTCTACTACTGGAAATAATTACTTTCATCAATCAATGATACAGAGGTTTGTATTTCTCCATTGAAAACATGTCTACTACTGGAAATAATTACTTTCACCAGTCAATGATACAGAGGTTTGTATTTCTCCTTTGAAAACATGTCTACAACTGGAAATGATTACTTTCACCAGTCAATGATACAGAGGTTTGTATTTCTCCATTGGAAACATGTCTACTACTATAAATAATTACATTCACCAGTCAATGATACAGAGGTTTGTATATTTCCATTGGAAACATGTCTACTACTAGAAATAAATACTTTCACCAATCAATGATACAGAGGTTTGTATTTCTCCATTGGAAACATGTCTACTACTGGAAATAATTATTTCCGCCAGTCAATGATACAGAGGTTTGTATTTCTCCATTGAAAACATGTCTACAACTGGAAATAATTACTTTCGCCAATGAATGATACATATGTTTGTATTTCTCCTTTCGAAACATGTCTACAACTGGAAATAATTACTTTCACCAGTCATTGATACAGAGGTTTGTATTTCTCCATTGGAAACATGTCTACTACTGGAAATAATTATTTCCGCCAGTCAATGATACAGATGTTTGTATTTCCCCATTGAAAACATATCTACTACTGGAAATAATTTCTTTCACCAGTGAATGATACATATGTTTGTATTTCTCCTTTGGAAACATGTCTACAACTGGAAATAATTACTTTCATCAGTCAATGATGCAGAGGTTTGTATTTGTCCATTGGAAACATGTCTACTACTGGAAATAACTATTTTCACCAGTCAATGATACAGAGGTTTGTATTTCTCCATTGGAAACATATCTACTACTAGAAATAATTACTTTCACCAGTCAATGATACAGAGGCTTGTATTTGTCCATTGGAAACATATCTACTACTGGAAATAATTACTTTCACCAGTCAATGATACAGAGATTTGTATTTATCCATTGGAAACATGTTTACTACTAGAAATAATTACTTTCCTCAGACAATGATACAGAGGTTTGTATTTCTCCATTGGAAACATATCTACTACTAGAAATAATTACTTTCACCAGTCAATGATATAGATGTTTGTATTTCTCCTTTGGAAACATGTCTACAACTGGAAATGATTACTTTCACCAGTCAATGATACAGAGGTTTGTATTTCTCCATTGAAAACATGTTTACCACTAGAAATAATTACTTTCACCCGTCAATGATACGGAGGGTTGTATTTCTTCATTGGAAACATGTTTACTACTAGAAATAACTACTTTCACCAGTCAATGATACAGAAGTTTGTATTTCTCCATTGAAAACATGTCTACTACTGGAAATAATTACTTTCACCAGTCAATGATACAGAGGTTTGTATTTCGCCATTGAAAACATGTCTACTACTGGAAATAATTACTTTCACCAGTCAATGATACAGAGATTTGTATTTCTCCTTTGAAAACATATCTACTACAGGAAATAATTATTTCCACCAGTCAATGATACAGAGGTTTGTATTTCTCCATTGCAAACATATCTACTACTAGAAATAATTACTTTCACCAGTCAATGATACAGAGGTTTGTATTTATGTCTACTACTGGAAATAATTACTTTCACCAATCAATGATACAGAGGTTTGTATTTCTCCATTGAAAACATGTCTACTACTGGAAATAATTACTTTCACCAGTCAATGATATAGAGGTTTGTATTTCTCCTTTGGAAACATGTCTACAGCTGGAAATGATTACTTTCACCAGTCAATGATACAGAGGTTTGTATTTCTCCATTGAAGACATGTTTACCACTAGAAATAATTACTTTCACCAGTCAATGATACGGAGGGTTGTATTTCACCATTGGAAACATGCTTACTACTAGAACTAACTACTTTCATCAGTCAATGATACAGAGGTTTGTATTTCTCGATTGAAAACATGTCTACTACTGGAAATAATTACTTTCACCAGTCAATGATACAGAGGTTTCTATTTCTCCATTGGAAACATGTCTACTACTGGAAATAATTATTTCCAACAGTCAATGATAGAGAGGTTTGTATTTCTCCATTGCAAACATATCTATTACTAGAAATAATTACTTTCACCAGTCAATGATACAGAGGTTTGTATTTGTCTACTACTGGAAATAATTACTTTCATCAATCAATGATACAGAGGTTTGTATTTCTCCATTGAAAACATGTCTACTACTGGAAATAATTACTTTCACCAGTCAATGATACAGAGGTTTGTATTTCTCCTTTGGAAACATGTCTATAACTGGAAATGATTACTTTCACCAGTTAATGATACAGAGGTTTGTATTTCTCCATTGGAAACATGTCAACTACTATAAATAATTACATTCACTAGTCAATGATACAGAGGTTTGTATTTGTCCATTGGAAACATATCTACTGCTGGAAATAATTACTCTCACCAGTTAATGATACAGAGGTTTGTATTTCTCCTTTGGAAACATGTTTGCTACTAGAAATAATTACTTTCACCAGTCAATGATACAGAGGGTTGTATTTCTCCATTGGAAACATGTTTGCTACTAGAAATAACTACTTTCACCAGTCAATGATACAGACGTTTGTATTTATGTCTACTACTGGAAATAATTATTTCCGCCAGTCAATGATACAGAGGTTTGTATTTCTCCATTGAAAACATGTCTATAACTGGAAATAATTACTTTCACCAGTCAATGATACAGATGTTTGTATTTATCCATTGGAAACATATCTACTACTAAAAATAATTACTTTCACCAGTCAATGATACAGAGGTTTGTATTTCTCCATTGGAAACATGTCTACTACTGGAAATAATTACTCTCACCAGTCAATGATACAGAGGTTTGTATTTCTCCTTTGGAAACATGATTACTACTAGAAATAACTACTTTCACCTGTCAATGGTACAGAGGTTTGTATTTCTCCAATGAAAACATGTTTACCACTAGAAATAATTACTTTCACAAGTCAATGATATGGAGGGTTGTATTTCTCCATTGGAAACATGTTTACCACTAGAGATAACTAATTTCAACAGTCAATGATACAGAGGTTTGTATTTCTCCATTGCAAACATATCTACTTATAGAAATAATTACTTTCACCAGTCAATGATACAGAGGTTTGTATTTATGTCTACTACTGGAAATAATTACTTTCATCAATCAATGATACAGAGGTTTGTATTTCTCCATTGAAAACATGTCTACTACTGGAAATAATTACTTTCACCAGTCAATGATACAGAGGTTTGTATTTCTCCTTTGAAAACATGTCTACAACTGGAAATGATTACTTTCACCAGTCAATGATACAGAGGTTTGTATTTCTCCATTGGAAACATGTCTACTACTATAAATAATTACATTCACCAGTCAATGATACAGAGGTTTGTATATTTCCATTGGAAACATGTCTACTACTAGAAATAAATACTTTCACCAATCAATGATACAGAGGTTTGTATTTCTCCATTGGAAACATGTCTACTACTGGAAATAATTATTTCCGCCAGTCAATGATACAGAGGTTTGTATTTCTCCATTGAAAACATGTCTACAACTGGAAATAATTACTTTCGCCAATGAATGATACATATGTTTGTATTTCTCCTTTCGAAACATGTCTACAACTGGAAATAATTACTTTCACCAGTCATTGATACAGAGGTTTGTATTTCTCCATTGGAAACATGTCTACTACTGGAAATAATTATTTCCGCCAGTCAATGATACAGATGTTTGTATTTCCCCATTGAAAACATATCTACTACTGGAAATAATTTCTTTCACCAGTGAATGATACATATGTTTGTATTTCTCTTTTGGAAACATGTCTACAACTGGAAATAATTACTTTCATCAGTCAATGATGCAGAGGTTTGTATTTGTCCATTGGAAACATGTCTACTACTGGAAATAACTATTTTCACCAGTCAATGATACAGAGGTTTGTATTTCTCCATTGGAAACATATCTACTACTAGAAATAATTACTTTCACCAGTCAATGATACAGAGGCTTGTATTTGTCCATTGGAAACATATCTACTACTGGAAATAATTACTTTCACCAGTCAATGATACAGAGATTTGTATTTATCCATTGGAAACATGTTTACTACTAGAAATAATTACTTTCCCCAGACAATGATACAGAGGTTTGTATTTCTCCATTGGAAACATATCTACTACTAGAAATAATTACTTTCACCAGTCAATGATATAGATGTTTGTATTTCTCCTTTGGAAACATGTCTACAACTGGAAATGATTACTTTCACAAGTCAATGATACAGAGGTTTGTATTTCTCCATTAAAAACATGTTTACCACTAGAAATAATTACTTTCACCCGTCAATGATACGGAGGGTTGTATTTCTTCATTGGAAACATGTTTACTACTAGAAATAACTACTTTCACCAGTCAATGATACAGAAGTTTGTATTTCTCCATTGAAAACATGTCTACTACTGGAAATAATTACTTTCACCAGTCAATGATACAGAGGTTTGTATTTGTCCATTGGAAACATATCTACTACTGGAAATAATTACTTTCACCAGTCAATGATACAAAGGTTTGTATTTGTCCATTCGAAAACTATCTACTGCTGGAAATAATTACTTTCACCAGTCAATGATACAGAGGTTGTATTTCTCTTTGGAAACATGTTTACTACTAGAAATAATTACTTTCACCAGTCAATGATACAGAGGTTGTATTTCTCCTTGAAAACATGTTTACTACTAGAAATAATTACTTTCACCAGTCAATGATACAGAGGTTTGTATTTCTCCATTGGAAACATGTCTACTACTATAAATAATTACATTCACCAGTCAATGATACAGAGGTTTGTATATTTCCATTGGAAACATGTCTACTACTAGAAATAAATACTTTCACCAATCAATGATACAGAGGTTTGTATTTCTCCATTGGAAACATGTCTACTACTGGAAATAATTATTTCCGCCAGTCAATGATACAGAGGTTTGTATTTCTCCATTGAAAACATGTCTACAACTGGAAATAATTACTTTCGCCAATGAATGATACATATGTTTGTATTTCTCCTTTCGAAACATGTCTACAACTGGAAATAATTACTTTCACCAGTCATTGATACAGAGGTTTGTATTTCTCCATTGGAAACATGTCTACTACTGGAAATAATTATTTCCGCCAGTCAATGATACAGATGTTTGTATTTCCCCATTGAAAACATATCTACTACTGGAAATAATTTCTTTCACCAGTGAATGATACATATGTTTGTATTTCTCTTTTGGAAACATGTCTACAACTGGAAATAATTACTTTCATCAGTCAATGATGCAGAGGTTTGTATTTGTCCATTGGAAACATGTCTACTACTGGAAATAACTATTTTCACCAGTCAATGATACAGAGGTTTGTATTTCTCCATTGGAAACATATCTACTACTAGAAATAATTACTTTCACCAGTCAATGATACAGAGGCTTGTATTTGTCCATTGGAAACATATCTACTACTGGAAATAATTACTTTCACCAGTCAATGATACAGAGATTTGTATTTATCCATTGGAAACATGTTTACTACTAGAAATAATTACTTTCCCCAGACAATGATACAGAGGTTTGTATTTCTCCATTGGAAACATATCTACTACTAGAAATAATTACTTTCACCAGTCAATGATATAGATGTTTGTATTTCTCCTTTGGAAACATGTCTACAACTGGAAATGATTACTTTCACAAGTCAATGATACAGAGGTTTGTATTTCTCCATTAAAAACATGTTTACCACTAGAAATAATTACTTTCACCCGTCAATGATACGGAGGGTTGTATTTCTTCATTGGAAACATGTTTACTACTAGAAATAACTACTTTCACCAGTCAATGATACAGAAGTTTGTATTTCTCCATTGAAAACATGTCTACTACTGGAAATAATTACTTTCACCAGTCAATGATACAGAGGTTTGTATTTGTCCATTGGAAACATATCTACTACTGGAAATAATTACTTTCACCAGTCAATGATACAAAGGTTTGTATTTGTCCATTCGAAAACTATCTACTGCTGGAAATAATTACTTTCACCAGTCAATGATACAGAGGTTGTATTTCTCTTTGGAAACATGTTTACTACTAGAAATAATTACTTTCACCAGTCAATGATACAGAGGTTGTATTTCTCCTTGAAAACATGTTTACTACTAGAAATAATTACTTTCACCAGTCAATGATACAGAGGTTTGTATTTCTCCATTGAAAACATGTTTACCACTAGAAATAATTACTTTCATCAGTCAATGATACGGAAGGTTGTATTTCTCCATTGGAAACATGTTTACTACTAGAAATAATTACTTTCACCAGTCAATGATACAGAGGTTTGTATTTCGCCATTGAAAACATGTCTACTACTGGAAATAATTACTTTCACCAGTCAATGATACAGAGATTTGTATTTCTCCTTTGAAAACATATCTACTACAGGAAATAATTATTTCCACCAGTCAATGATACAGAGGTTTGTATTTCTCCATTGCAAACATATCTACTACTAGAAATAATTACTTTCACCAGTCAATGATACAGAGGTTTGTATTTATGTCTACTACTGGAAATAATTACTTTCACCAATCAATGATACATAGGTTTGTATTTCTCCATTGAAAACATGTCTACTACTGGAAATAATTACTTTCACCAGTCAATGATATAGAGGTTTGTATTTCTCCTTTGGAAACATGTCTACAACTGGAAATGATTACTTTCACCAGTCAATGATACAGAGGTTTGTATTTCTCCATTGAAAACATGTTTACCACTAGAAATAATTACTTTCACCAGTCAATGATACGGAGGGTTGTATTTCACCATTGGAAACATGCTTACTACTAGAAATAACTACTTTCATCAGTCAATGATACAGAGGTTTGTATTTCTCGATTGAAAACATGTCTACTACTGGAAATAATTACTTTCACCAGTCAATGATACAGAGGTTTGTATTTCTCCATTGGAAACATGTCTACTACTGGTAATAATTATTTCCACCAGTCAATGATAGAGAGGTTTGTATTTCTCCATTGCAAACATATCTACTACTAGAAATAATTACTTTCACCAGTCAATGATACAGAGGTTTGTATTTGTCTACTACTGGAAATAATTACTTTCATCAATCAATGATACAGAGGTTTGTATTTCTCCATTGAAAACATGTCTACTACTGGAAATAATTACTTTCACCAGTCAATGATACAGAGGTTTGTATTTCTCCTTTGGAAACATGTCTATAACTGGAAATGATTACTTTCACCAGTTAATGATACAGAGGTTTGTATTTCTCCAATGGAAACATGTCAACTACTATAAATAATTACATTCACTAGTCAATGATACAGAGGTTTGTATTTGTCCATTGGAAACATATCTACTGCTGGAAATAATTACTCTCACCAGTTAATGATACAGAGGTTTGTATTTCTCCTTTGGAAACATGTTTGCTTCTAGAAATAATTACTTTCACCAGTCAATGATACAGAGGGTTGTATTTCTCCATTGGAAACATGTTTACTACTAGAAATAACTACTTTCACCAGTCAATGATACGGAGGTTTGTATTTATGTCTACTACTGGAAATAATTATTTCCGCCAGTCAATGATACAGAGGTTTGTATTTCTCCATTGAAAACATGTCTATAACTGGAAATAATTACTTTCACCAGTCAATGATACAGATGTTTGTATTTATCCATTGGAAACATATCTACTACTAAAAATAATTACTTTCACCAGTCAATGATACAGAGGTTTGTATTTCTCCATTGGAAACATGTCTACTACTGGAAATAATTACTCTCACCAGTCAATGATACAGAGGTTTGTATTTCTCCTTTGGAAACATGATTACTACTAGAAATAACTACTTTCACCTGTCAATGGTACAGAGGTTTGTATTTCTCCAATGAAAACATGTTTACCACTAGAAATAATTACTTTCACAAGTCAATGATATGGAGGGTTGTATTTCTCCATTGGAAACATGTTTACCACTAGAGATAACTAATTTCAACAGTCAATGATACAGAGGTTTGTATTTCTCCATTGCAAACATATCTACTTATAGAAATAATTACTTTCACCAGTCAATGATACAGAGGTTTGTATTTATGTCTACTACTGGAAATAATTACTTTCATCAATCAATGATACAGAGGTTTGTATTTCTCCATTGAAAACATGTCTACTACTGGAAATAATTACTTTCACCAGTCAATGATACAGAGGTTTGTATTTCTCCTTTGAAAACATGTCTACAACTGGAAATGATTACTTTCACCAGTCAATGATACAGAGGTTTGTATTTCTCCATTGGAAACATGTCTACTACTATAAATAATTACATTCACCAGTCAATGATACAGAGGTTTGTATATTTCCATTGGAAACATGTCTACTACTAGAAATAAATACTTTCACCAATCAATGATACAGAGGTTTGTATTTCTCCATTGGAAACATGTCTACTACTGGAAATAATTATTTCCGCCAGTCAATGATACAGAGGTTTGTATTTCTCCATTGAAAACATGTCTACAACTGGAAATAATTACTTTCGCCAATGAATGATACATATGTTTGTATTTCTCCTTTCGAAACATGTCTACAACTGGAAATAATTACTTTCACCAGTCATTGATACAGAGGTTTGTATTTCTCCATTGGAAACATGTCTACTACTGGAAATAATTATTTCCGCCAGTCAATGATACAGATGTTTGTATTTCCCCATTGAAAACATATCTACTACTGGAAATAATTTCTTTCACCAGTGAATGATACATATGTTTGTATTTCTCTTTTGGAAACATGTCTACAACTGGAAATAATTACTTTCATCAGTCAATGATGCAGAGGTTTGTATTTGTCCATTGGAAACATGTCTACTACTGGAAATAACTATTTTCACCAGTCAATGATACAGAGGTTTGTATTTCTCCATTGGAAACATATCTACTACTAGAAATAATTACTTTCACCAGTCAATGATACAGAGGCTTGTATTTGTCCATTGGAAACATATCTACTACTGGAAATAATTACTTTCACCAGTCAATGATACAGAGATTTGTATTTATCCATTGGAAACATGTTTACTACTAGAAATAATTACTTTCCCCAGACAATGATACAGAGGTTTGTATTTCTCCATTGGAAACATATCTACTACTAGAAATAATTACTTTCACCAGTCAATGATATAGATGTTTGTATTTCTCCTTTGGAAACATGTCTACAACTGGAAATGATTACTTTCACAAGTCAATGATACAGAGGTTTGTATTTCTCCATTAAAAACATGTTTACCACTAGAAATAATTACTTTCACCCGTCAATGATACGGAGGGTTGTATTTCTTCATTGGAAACATGTTTACTACTAGAAATAACTACTTTCACCAGTCAATGATACAGAAGTTTGTATTTCTCCATTGAAAACATGTCTACTACTGGAAATAATTACTTTCACCAGTCAATGATACAGAGGTTTGTATTTGTCCATTGGAAACATATCTACTACTGGAAATAATTACTTTCACCAGTCAATGATACAAAGGTTTGTATTTGTCCATTCGAAAACTATCTACTGCTGGAAATAATTACTTTCACCAGTCAATGATACAGAGGTTGTATTTCTCTTTGGAAACATGTTTACTACTAGAAATAATTACTTTCACCAGTCAATGATACAGAGGTTGTATTTCTCCTTGAAAACATGTTTACTACTAGAAATAATTACTTTCACCAGTCAATGATACAGAGGTTTGTATTTCTCCATTGAAAACATGTTTACCACTAGAAATAATTACTTTCATCAGTCAATGATACGGAAGGTTGTATTTCTCCATTGGAAACATGTTTACTACTAGAAATAATTACTTTCACCAGTCAATGATACAGAGGTTTGTATTTCGCCATTGAAAACATGTCTACTACTGGAAATAATTACTTTCACCAGTCAATGATACAGAGATTTGTATTTCTCCTTTGAAAACATATCTACTACAGGAAATAATTATTTCCACCAGTCAATGATACAGAGGTTTGTATTTCTCCATTGCAAACATATCTACTACTAGAAATAATTACTTTCACCAGTCAATGATACAGAGGTTTGTATTTATGTCTACTACTGGAAATAATTACTTTCACCAATCAATGATACATAGGTTTGTATTTCTCCATTGAAAACATGTCTACTACTGGAAATAATTACTTTCACCAGTCAATGATATAGAGGTTTGTATTTCTCCTTTGGAAACATGTCTACAACTGGAAATGATTACTTTCACCAGTCAATGATACAGAGGTTTGTATTTCTCCATTGAAAACATGTTTACCACTAGAAATAATTACTTTCACCAGTCAATGATACGGAGGGTTGTATTTCACCATTGGAAACATGCTTACTACTAGAAATAACTACTTTCATCAGTCAATGATACAGAGGTTTGTATTTCTCGATTGAAAACATGTCTACTACTGGAAATAATTACTTTCACCAGTCAATGATACAGAGGTTTGTATTTCTCCATTGGAAACATGTCTACTACTGGTAATAATTACTTTCACCAGTCAATGATACAGAGGTTGTATTTCTCTTTGGAAACATGTTTACTACTAGAAATAATTACTTTCACCAGTCAATGATACAGAGGTTGTATTTCTCCTTGAAAACATGTTTACTACTAGAAATAATTACTTTCACCAGTCAATGATACAGAGGTTTGTATTTCTCCATTGAAAACATGTTTACCACTAGAAATAATTACTTTCATCAGTCAATGATACGGAAGGTTGTATTTCTCCATTGGAAACATGTTTACTACTAGAAATAATTACTTTCACCAGTCAATGATACAGAGGTTTGTATTTCGCCATTGAAAACATGTCTACTACTGGAAATAATTACTTTCACCAGTCAATGATACAGAGATTTGTATTTCTCCTTTGAAAACATATCTACTACAGGAAATAATTATTTCCACCAGTCAATGATACAGAGGTTTGTATTTCTCCATTGCAAACATATCTACTACTAGAAATAATTACTTTCACCAGTCAATGATACAGAGGTTTGTATTTATGTCTACTACTGGAAATAATTACTTTCACCAATCAATGATACATAGGTTTGTATTTCTCCATTGAAAACATGTCTACTACTGGAAATAATTACTTTCACCAGTCAATGATATAGAGGTTTGTATTTCTCCTTTGGAAACATGTCTACAACTGGAAATGATTACTTTCACCAGTCAATGATACAGAGGTTTGTATTTCTCCATTGAAAACATGTTTACCACTAGAAATAATTACTTTCACCAGTCAATGATACGGAGGGTTGTATTTCACCATTGGAAACATGCTTACTACTAGAAATAACTACTTTCATCAGTCAATGATACAGAGGTTTGTATTTCTCGATTGAAAACATGTCTACTACTGGAAATAATTACTTTCACCAGTCAATGATACAGAGGTTTGTATTTCTCCATTGGAAACATGTCTACTACTGGTAATAATTATTTCCACCAGTCAATGATAGAGAGGTTTGTATTTCTCCATTGCAAACATATCTACTACTAGAAATAATTACTTTCACCAGTCAATGATACAGAGGTTTGTATTTGTCTACTACTGGAAATAATTACTTTCATCAATCAATGATACAGAGGTTTGTATTTCTCCATTGAAAACATGTCTACTACTGGAAATAATTACTTTCACCAGTCAATGATACAGAGGTTTGTATTTCTCCTTTGGAAACATGTCTATAACTGGAAATGATTACTTTCACCAGTTAATGATACAGAGGTTTGTATTTCTCCAATGGAAACATGTCAACTACTATAAATAATTACATTCACTAGTCAATGATACAGAGGTTTGTATTTGTCCATTGGAAACATATCTACTGCTGGAAATAATTACTCTCACCAGTTAATGATACAGAGGTTTGTATTTCTCCTTTGGAAACATGTTTGCTTCTAGAAATAATTACTTTCACCAGTCAATGATACAGAGGGTTGTATTTCTCCATTGGAAACATGTTTACTACTAGAAATAACTACTTTCACCAGTCAATGATACGGAGGTTTGTATTTATGTCTACTACTGGAAATAATTATTTCCGCCAGTCAATGATACAGAGGTTTGTATTTCTCCATTGAAAACATGTCTATAACTGGAAATAATTACTTTCACCAGTCAATGATACAGATGTTTGTATTTATCCATTGGAAACATATCTACTACTAAAAATAATTACTTTCACCAGTCAATGATACAGAGGTTTGTATTTCTCCATTGGAAACATGTCTACTACTGGAAATAATTACTCTCACCAGTCAATGATACAGAGGTTTGTATTTCTCCTTTGGAAACATGATTACTACTAGAAATAACTACTTTCACCTGTCAATGGTACAGAGGTTTGTATTTCTCCAATGAAAACATGTTTACCACTAGAAATAATTACTTTCACAAGTCAATGATATGGAGGGTTGTATTTCTCCATTGGAAACATGTTTACCACTAGAGATAACTAATTTCAACAGTCAATGATACAGAGGTTTGTATTTCTCCATTGCAAACATATCTACTTATAGAAATAATTACTTTCACCAGTCAATGATACAGAGGTTTGTATTTATGTCTACTACTGGAAATAATTACTTTCATCAATCAATGATACAGAGGTTTGTATTTCTCCATTGAAAACATGTCTACTACTGGAAATAATTACTTTCACCAGTCAATGATACAGAGGTTTGTATTTCTCCTTTGAAAACATGTCTACAACTGGAAATGATTACTTTCACCAGTCAATGATACAGAGGTTTGTATTTCTCCATTGGAAACATGTCTACTACTATAAATAATTACATTCACCAGTCAATGATACAGAGGTTTGTATATTTCCATTGGAAACATGTCTACTACTAGAAATAAATACTTTCACCAATCAATGATACAGAGGTTTGTATTTCTCCATTGGAAACATGTCTACTACTGGAAATAATTATTTCCGGCAGTCAATGATACAGAGGTTTGTATTTCTCCATTGAAAACATGTCTACAACTGGAAATAATTACTTTCGCCAATGAATGATACATATGTTTGTATTTCTCCTTTCGAAACATGTCTACAACTGGAAATAATTACTTTCACCAGTCATTGATACAGAGGTTTGTATTTCTCCATTGGAAACATGTCTACTACTGGAAATAATTATTTCCGCCAGTCAATGATACAGATGTTTGTATTTCCCCATTGAAAACATATCTACTACTGGAAATAATTTCTTTCACCAGTGAATGATACATATGTTTGTATTTCTCTTTTGGAAACATGTCTACAACTGGAAATAATTACTTTCATCAGTCAATGATGCAGAGGTTTGTATTTGTCCATTGGAAACATGTCTACTACTGGAAATAACTATTTTCACCAGTCAATGATACAGAGGTTTGTATTTCTCCATTGGAAACATATCTACTACTAGAAATAATTACTTTCACCAGTCAATGATACAGAGGCTTGTATTTGTCCATTGGAAACATATCTACTACTGGAAATAATTACTTTCACCAGTCAATGATACAGAGATTTGTATTTATCCATTGGAAACATGTTTACTACTAGAAATAATTACTTTCCCCAGACAATGATACAGAGGTTTGTATTTCTCCATTGGAAACATATCTACTACTAGAAATAATTACTTTCACCAGTCAATGATATAGATGTTTGTATTTCTCCTTTGGAAACATGTCTACAACTGGAAATGATTACTTTCACAAGTCAATGATACAGAGGTTTGTATTTCTCCATTAAAAACATGTTTACCACTAGAAATAATTACTTTCACCCGTCAATGATACGGAGGGTTGTATTTCTTCATTGGAAACATGTTTACTACTAGAAATAACTACTTTCACCAGTCAATGATACAGAAGTTTGTATTTCTCCATTGAAAACATGTCTACTACTGGAAATAATTACTTTCACCAGTCAATGATACAGAGGTTTGTATTTGTCCATTGGAAACATATCTACTACTGGAAATAATTACTTTCACCAGTCAATGATACAAAGGTTTGTATTTGTCCATTCGAAAACTATCTACTGCTGGAAATAATTACTTTCACCAGTCAATGATACAGAGGTTGTATTTCTCTTTGGAAACATGTTTACTACTAGAAATAATTACTTTCACCAGTCAATGATACAGAGGTTGTATTTCTCCTTGAAAACATGTTTACTACTAGAAATAATTACTTTCACCAGTCAATGATACAGAGGTTTGTATTTCTCCATTGAAAACATGTTTACCACTAGAAATAATTACTTTCATCAGTCAATGATACGGAAGGTTGTATTTCTCCATTGGAAACATGTTTACTACTAGAAATAATTACTTTCACCAGTCAATGATACAGAGGTTTGTATTTCGCCATTGAAAACATGTCTACTACTGGAAATAATTACTTTCACCAGTCAATGATACAGAGATTTGTATTTCTCCTTTGAAAACATATCTACTACAGGAAATAATTATTTCCACCAGTCAATGATACAGAGGTTTGTATTTCTCCATTGCAAACATATCTACTACTAGAAATAATTACTTTCACCAGTCAATGATACAGAGGTTTGTATTTATGTCTACTACTGGAAATAATTACTTTCACCAATCAATGATACATAGGTTTGTATTTCTCCATTGAAAACATGTCTACTACTGGAAATAATTACTTTCACCAGTCAATGATATAGAGGTTTGTATTTCTCCTTTGGAAACATGTCTACAACTGGAAATGATTACTTTCACCAGTCAATGATACAGAGGTTTGTATTTCTCCATTGAAAACATGTTTACCACTAGAAATAATTACTTTCACCAGTCAATGATACGGAGGGTTGTATTTCACCATTGGAAACATGCTTACTACTAGAAATAACTACTTTCATCAGTCAATGATACAGAGGTTTGTATTTCTCGATTGAAAACATGTCTACTACTGGAAATAATTACTTTCACCAGTCAATGATACAGAGGTTTGTATTTCTCCATTGGAAACATGTCTACTACTGGTAATAATTATTTCCACCAGTCAATGATAGAGAGGTTTGTATTTCTCCATTGCAAACATATCTACTACTAGAAATAATTACTTTCACCAGTCAATGATACAGAGGTTTGTATTTGTCTACTACTGGAAATAATTACTTTCATCAATCAATGATACAGAGGTTTGTATTTCTCCATTGAAAACATGTCTACTACTGGAAATAATTACTTTCACCAGTCAATGATACAGAGGTTTGTATTTCTCCTTTGGAAACATGTCTATAACTGGAAATGATTACTTTCACCAGTTAATGATACAGAGGTTTGTATTTCTCCAATGGAAACATGTCAACTACTATAAATAATTACATTCACTAGTCAATGATACAGAGGTTTGTATTTGTCCATTGGAAACATATCTACTGCTGGAAATAATTACTCTCACCAGTTAATGATACAGAGGTTTGTATTTCTCCTTTGGAAACATGTTTGCTTCTAGAAATAATTACTTTCACCAGTCAATGATACAGAGGGTTGTATTTCTCCATTGGAAACATGTTTACTACTAGAAATAACTACTTTCACCAGTCAATGATACGGAGGTTTGTATTTATGTCTACTACTGGAAATAATTATTTCCGCCAGTCAATGATACAGAGGTTTGTATTTCTCCATTGAAAACATGTCTATAACTGGAAATAATTACTTTCACCAGTCAATGATACAGATGTTTGTATTTATCCATTGGAAACATATCTACTACTAAAAATAATTACTTTCACCAGTCAATGATACAGAGGTTTGTATTTCTCCATTGGAAACATGTCTACTACTGGAAATAATTACTCTCACCAGTCAATGATACAGAGGTTTGTATTTCTACTTTGGAAACATGATTACTACCAGAAATAACTACTTTCACCTGTCAATGATACAGAGGTTTGTATTTCTCCAATGAAAACATGTTTACCACTAGAAATAATTACTTTCACAAGTCAATGATATGGAGGGTTGTATTTCTCCATTGGAAACATGTTTACCACTAGAGATAACTAATTTCAACAGTCAATGATACAGAGGTTTGTATTTCTCAATTGCAAACATATCTACTTATAGAAATAATTACTTTCACCAGTCAATGATACAGAGGTTTGTATTTATGTCTACTACTGGAAATAATTACTTTCATCAATCAATGATACAGAGGTTTGTATTTCTCCATTGCAAACATATCTACTTATAGAAATAATTACTTTCACCAGTCAATGATACAGAGGTTTGTATTTATGTCTACTACTGGAAATAATTACTTTCACAAGTCAATGATACAGAGGTTTGTATTTCTCCTTTGAAAACATGTCTACAACTGGAAATGATTACTTTCACCAGTCAATGATACAGAGGTTTGTATTTCTCCATTGGAAACATGTCTACTACTATAAATAATTACATTCACCAGTCAATGATACAGAAGTTTGTATATTTCCATTGGAAACATGTCTACTACTAGAAATAAATATTTTCACCAATTAATGATACAGAGGTTTGTATTTCTCCATTGGAAACATGTCTACTACTGGAAATAATTATTTCCGCCAGTCAATGATACAGAGGTTTGTATTTCTCCATTGAAAACATGTCTACTACTGGAAATAATTACTTTCACCAATGAATGATACATATGTTTGTATTTCTCCTTTCGAAACATGTCTACAACTGGAAATAATTACTTTCACCAGTCAATGATACAGAGGTTTGTATTTCTCCATTGGAAACATGTCTACTACTGGAAATAATTATTTCCGCCAGTCAATGATACAGAGGTTTGTATTTCCCCATTGAAAACATATCTACTACTGGAAATAATTTCTTTCACCAGTCAATGATACATATGTTTGTATTTCTCCTTTGGAAACATGTCTACAACTGGAAATAATTACTTTCATCAGTCAATGATGCAGAGGTTTGTATTTGTCCATTGGAAACATGTCTACTACTGGAAATAACTATTTTCACCAGTCAATGATACAGAGGTTTGTATTTCTCCATTGGAAACATATCTACTACTAGAAATAATTACTTTCACCAGTCAATGATACAGAGGCTTGTATTTGTCCATTGGAAACATATCTACTACTGGAAATAATTACTTTCACCAGTCAATGATACAGAGATTTGTATTTCTCCATTGGAAACATGTTTACTACTAGAAATAAATACTTTCCCCAGTCAATGATACAGGGGTTTGTATTTCTCCATTGAAAACATGTCTACTACTAGAAATAATTACTTTCACCAGTCAATGATACAGAGATTTATATTTCTCCATTGGAAACATGTCTACTCCTGGAAATAATTATTTCCACCAGTCAATGATACAGAGGTTTCTATTTCTCTATTGCAAACATATCTACTACTAGAAATAATTACTTTCACCAATCAATGATACAGAGGTTTGTATTGATGTCTACTACTGGAAATAATTATTTTCACCAATCAATGATACAGAAGTTTGTATTTCTCCATTGAAAACATGTCTACTACTGGAAATAATTACTTTCACCAGTCAATGATATAGATGTTTGTATTTCTCCTTTGGAAACATGTCTACAACTGGAAATGATTACTTTCACCAGTCAATGATACAGAGGTTTTTCTTTCTCCATTGGAAACATGTCTGCTACTAGAAATAAATACTTTCACCAGTCAATGATACAGAGGTTTGTATATTTCCATTGGAAACATGTCTACTACTAGAAATAAATACTTTCACCAATCAATGATACAGAGGTTTGTATTTCTCCATTGGATACATGTCTACTACTGGAAATAATTATTTCCGACGGTCAATGATACAGAGGTTTGTATTTCTCCATTGAAAACATGTCTACTACTGGAAATAATTACTTTCGCCAGTCAATGATACATATGTTTGTATTTCTCCATTGGAAACATGTCTACTACTAGAAATAATTACTTTCACCAGTCAATGATACAGAGGTTTGTATTGATGTCTACTCCTGTAAATAATTACTTTCACCAGTCAATGATACAGAGGTTTGTATTTATGTCTACTACTGGAAATAATTACTTTCACCTGTCAATGATACAGAGGTTTGTATTTCTCCATTGAAAACATGTTTACTACTGGAAATAACTACTTTCACCAGTCAATGATACAGAGGTTTGTATTTCTCCTTTGGAAGCATGTCTACAACTGGAAATAATTACTTTCACCAGTCAATGATACAGAGGTTTGTATTTATCCATTGGAAACATATCTACTACTAGAAATAATTACTTTCACCAGTCAATGATACAGAGGTTTGTATTTCTCCATTGGAAGCATGTCTACTACTGGAAATAACTATTTTCAACAGTCAATGATACAGAGGTTTGTCTTTCTCCATTGGAAACATATCTACTACTAGAAATAATTACTTTCACCAGTCAATGATACAGAGGTTTGTATTTCTTCATTGGAAACATATCTACTACTAGAAATAATTACTTTCACCAGTCAATGATATAGATGTTTGTATTTCTCCTTTGGAAACATGTCTACAACTGGAAATGATTACTTTCACCAGTCAATGATACAGAGGGTTGTATTTCTCCATTGGAAACATGTTTACTACTAGAAATAACTACTTTCACCAGTCAATGATACAGAAGTTTGTATTTCTCCATTGAAAACATATCTACTACTAGAAATAATTTCTTTCACCAGTCAATGAAACAGAGGTTTGTATTTCTCCATTGAAAACATGTCTACTACTGGAAATAATTACCTTAACCAGTCAATGATACAGAGGTTTGTATATTTCCATTGGAAACATGTCTACTACTAGAAATAAATACTTTCCCCAATCAATGATACAGAGGTTTGTATTTCTCCATTGGAAACATGTCTACTACTGGAAATAATTATTTCCGCCAGTCAATGATACAGAGGTTTGTATTTCTCCATTGAAAACATGTCTACTACTGGAAATAATTACTTTCACCAATGAATGATACATATGTTTGTATTTCTCCTTTCGAAACATGTCTACAACTGAAAATAATTACTTTCACCAGTCAATGATACAGAGGTTTGTATTTCTCCATTGGAAACATGTCTACTACTGGAAATAATTATTTCCGCCAGTCAATGATACAGAGGTTTGTATTTCCCCATTGAAAACATATCTACTACTGGAAATAATTTCTTTCACCAGTCAATGATACATATGTTTGTATTTCTCCTTTGGAAACATGTCTACAACTGGAAATAATTACTTTCATCAGTCAATGATGCAGAGGTTTGTATTTGTCCATTGGAAACATGTCTACTACTGGAAATAACTATTTTCACTAGTCAATGATACAGAGGTTTGTATTTCTCCATTGGAAACATATCTACTACTAGAAATAATTACTTTCACCAGTCAATGATACAGAGGCTTGTATTTGTCCATTGGAAACATATCTACTACTGGAAATAATTACTTTCACCAGTCAATGATACAGAGATTTGTATTTCTCCATTGGAAACATGTTTACTACTAGAAATAAATACTTTCCCCAGTCAATGATACAGGGGTTTGTATTTCTCCATTGAAAACATGTCTACTACTAGAAATAATTACTTTCACCAGTCAATGATACAGAGATTTATATTTCTCCATTGGAAACATGTCTACTCCTGGAAATAATTATTTCCACCAGTCAATGATACAGAGGTTTCTATTTCTCTATTGCAAACATATCTACTACTAGAAATAATTACTTTCACCAATCAATGATACAGAGGTTTGTATTTATGTCTACTACTGGAAATAATTATTTTCACCAATCAATGATACAGAAGTTTGTATTTCTCCATTGAAAACATGTCTACTACTGGAAATAATTACTTTCACCAGTCAATGATATAGATGTTTGTATTTCTCCTTTGGAAACATGTCTACAACTGGAAATGATTACTTTCACCAGTCAATGATACAGAGGTTTTTCTTTCTCCATTGGAAACATGTCTGCTACTAGAAATAAATACTTTCACCAGTCAATAATACAGAGGTTTGTATATTTCCATTGGAAACATGTCTACTACTAGAAATAAATACTTTCACCAATCAATGATACATATGTTTGTATTTCTCCTTTGGAAACATGTCTACAACTGGAAATTATTACTTTCACCAGTCAATGATACATAGGTTTGTATTTCTCCATTGGAAACATGTCTACTACTAGAAATAATTACTTTCACCAGTCAATGATACAGAGGTTTGTATTGATGTCTACTCCTGTAAATAATTACTTTCACCAGTCAATGATACAGAGGTTTGTATTTATGTCTACTACTGGAAATAATTACTTTCACCTGTCAATGATACAGAGGTTTGTATTTCTCCATTGAAAACATGTTTACTACTGGAAATAACTACTTTCACCAGTCAATGATACAGAGGTTTGTATTTCTCCTTTGGAAGCATGTCTACAACTGGAAATAATTACTTTCACCAGTCAATGATACAGAGGTTTGTATTTATCCATTGAAAACATGTCTACTACTAGAAATAATTACTTTCACCAGTCAATGATACAGAGGTTTGTATTTCTCCATTGGAAGCATGTCTACTACTGGAAATAACTATTTTCAACTGTCAATGATACAGAGGTTTGTCTTTCTCCATTGGAAACATATCTACTACTAGAAATAATTACTTTCACCAGTCAATGATACAGAGGTTTGTATTTCTTCATTGGAAACATATCTACTACTAGAAATAATTACTTTCACCAGTCAATGATATAGATGTTTGTATTTCTCCTTTGGAAACATGTCTACAACTGGAAATGATTACTTTCACCAGTCAATGATACAGAGGGTTGTATTTCTCCATTGGAAACATGTTTACTACTAGAAATAACTACTTTCACCAGTCAATGATACAGAAGTTTGTATTTCTCCATTGAAAACATATCTACTACTAGAAATAATTTCTTTCACCAGTCAATGAAACAGAGGTTTGTATTTCTCCATTGAAAACATGTCTACTACTGGAAATAATTACTTTAACCAGTCAATGATACAGAGGTTTGTATATTTCCATTGGAAACATGTCTACTACTAGAAATAAATACTTTCACCAATCAATGATACAGAGGTTTGTATTTCTCCATTGGAAACATGTCTACTACTGGAAATAATTATTTCCGCCAGTCAATGATACAGAGGTTTGTATTTCTCCATTGAAAACATGTCTACTACTGGAAATAATTACTTTCACCAATGAATGATACATATGTTTGTATTTCTCCATTGCAAACATGTCTACTACTGGAAATAATTATTTCCGCCAGTCAATGATACAGAGGTTTGTATTTCCCCATTGAAAACATATCTACTACTGGAAATAATTTCTTTCACCAGTCAATGATACATATGTTTGTATTTCTCCTTTGGAAACATGTCTACAACTGGAAATAATTACTTTCATCAGTCAATGATGCAGAGGTTTGTATTTGTCCATTGGAAACATGTCTACTACTGGAAATAACTATTTTCACCAGTCAATGATACAGAGGTTTGTATTTCTCCATTGGAAACATATCTACTACTAGAAATAATTACTTTCACCAGTCAATGATACAGAGGCTTGTATTTGTCCATTGGAAACATATCTACTACTGGAAATAATTACTTTCACCAGTCAATGATACAGAGATTTGTATTTCTCCATTGGAAACATGTTTACTACTAGAAATAATTACTTTCCCCAGTCAATGATACAGAGGTTTGTATTTCTCCATTGGAAACATGTTTACCACTAGAAATAATTACTTTCACCAGTCAATGATACAGAGGTTGTATTTCTCCTTGAAAACATGTTTACTACTAGAAATAATTACTTTCACCAGTCAATGATACAGAAGTTTGTATTTCTCCATTGAAAACATGTTTACCACTAGAAATAATTACTTTCATCAGTCAATGATACGGAAGGTTGTATTTCTCCATTGGAAACATGTTTACTACTAGATATAATTACTTTCACCAGTCAATGATACAGAGGTTTGTATTTCGCCATTGAAAACATGTCTACTACTGGAAATAATTACTTTCACCAGTCAATGATACAGAGATTTGTATTTCTCCTTTGAAAACATATCTACTACAGGAAATAATTATTTCCACCAGTCAATGATACAGAGGTTTGTATTTCTCCATTGCAAACATATCTACTACTAGAAATAATTACTTTCACCAGTCAATCATACAGAGGTTTGTATTTATGTCTACTACTGGAAATAATTACTTTCACCAATCAATGATACATAGGTTTGTATTTCTCCATTGAAAACATGTCTACTACTGGAAATAATTACTTTCACCAGTCAATGATATAGAGGTTTGTATTTCTCCTTTGGAAACATGTCTACAACTGGAAATGATTACTTTCACCAGTCAATGATACAGAGGTTTGTATTTCTCCATTGAAAACATGTTTACCACTAGAAATAATTACTTTCACCAGTCAATGATACGGAGGGTTGTATTTCACCATTGGAAACATGCTTACTACTAGAAATAACTACTTTCATCAGTCAATGATACAGAGGTTTGTATTTCTCGATTGAAAACATGTCTACTACTGGAAATAATTACTTTCACCAGTCAATGATACAGAGGTTTGTATTTCTCCATTGGAAACATGTCTACTACTGGTAATAATTATTTCCACCAGTCAATGATAGAGAGGTTTGTATTTCTCCATTGCAAACATATCTACTACTAGAAATAATTACTTTCACCAGTCAATGATACAGAGGTTTGTATTTGTCTACTACTGGAAATAATTACTTTCATCAATCAATGATACAGAGGTTTGTATTTCTCCATTGAAAACATGTCTACTACTGGAAATAATTACTTTCACCAGTCAATGATACAGAGGTTTGTATTTCTCCTTTGGAAACATGTCTATAACTGGAAATGATTACTTTCACCAGTTAATGATACAGAGGTTTGTATTTCTCCAATGGAAACATGTCAACTACTATAAATAATTACATTCACTAGTCAATGATACAGAGGTTTGTATTTGTCCATTGGAAACATATCTACTGCTGGAAATAATTACTCTCACCAGTTAATGATACAGAGGTTTGTATTTCTCCTTTGGAAACATGTTTGCTTCTAGAAATAATTACTTTCACCAGTCAATGATACAGAGGGTTGTATTTCTCCATTGGAAACATGTTTACTACTAGAAATAACTACTTTCACCAATCAATGATACGGAGGTTTGTATTTATGTCTACTACTGGAAATAATTATTTCCGCCAGTCAATGATACAGAGGTTTGTATTTCTCCATTGAAAACATGTCTATAACTGGAAATAATTACTTTCACCAGTCAATGATACAGATGTTTGTATTTATCCATTGGAAACATATCTACTACTAAAAATAATTACTTTCACCAGTCAATGATACAGAGGTTTGTATTTCTCCATTGGAAACATGTCTACTACTGGAAATAATTACTCTCACCAGTCAATGATACAGAGGTTTGTATTTCTACTTTGGAAACATGATTACTACCAGAAATAACTACTTTCACCTGTCAATGATACAGAGGTTTGTATTTCTCCAATGAAAACATGTTTACCACTAGAAATAATTACTTTCACAAGTCAATGATATGGAGGGTTGTATTTCTCCATTGGAAACATGTTTACCACTAGAGATAACTAATTTCAACAGTCAATGATACAGAGGTTTGTATTTCTCAATTGCAAACATATCTACTTATAGAAATAATTACTTTCACCAGTCAATGATACAGAGGTTTGTATTTATGTCTACTACTGGAAATAATTACTTTCATCAATCAATGATACAGAGGTTTGTATTTCTCCATTGCAAACATATCTACTTATAGAAATAATTACTTTCACCAGTCAATGATACAGAGGTTTGTATTTATGTCTACTACTGGAAATAATTACTTTCACAAGTCAATGATACAGAGGTTTGTATTTCTCCTTTGAAAACATGTCTACAACTGGAAATGATTACTTTCACCAGTCAATGATACAGAGGTTTGTATTTCTCCATTGGAAACATGTCTACTACTATAAATAATTACATTCACCAGTCAATGATACAGAAGTTTGTATATTTCCATTGGAAACATGTCTACTACTAGAAATAAATATTTTCACCAATTAATGATACAGAGGTTTGTATTTCTCCATTGGAAACATGTCTACTACTGGAAATAATTATTTCGCCAGTCAATGATACAGAGGTTTGTATTTTTCCATTGAAAACATGTCTACTACTGGAAATAATTACTTTCACCAATGAATGATACATATGTTTGTATTTCTCCTTTCGAAACATGTCTACAACTGGAAATAATTACTTTCACCAGTCAATGATACAGAGGTTTGTATTTCTCCATTGGAAACATGTCTACTACTGGAAATAATTATTTCCGCCAGTCAATGATACAGAGGTTTGTATTTCCCCATTGAAAACATATCTACTACTGGAAATAATTTCTTTCACCAGTCAATGATACATATGTTTGTATTTCTCCTTTGGAAACATGTCTACAACTGGAAATAATTACTTTCATCAGTCAATGATGCAGAGGTTTGTATTTGTCCATTGGAAACATGTCTACTACTGGAAATAACTATTTTCACCAGTCAATGATACAGAGGTTTGTATTTCTCCATTGGAAACATATCTACTACTAGAAATAATTACTTTCACCAGTCAATGATACAGAGGCTTGTATTTGTCCATTGGAAACATATCTACTACTGGAAATAATTACTTTCACCAGTCAATGATACAGAGATTTGTATTTCTCCATTGGAAACATGTTTACTACTAGAAATAAATACTTTCCCCAGTCAATGATACAGGGGTTTGTATTTCTCCATTGAAAACATGTCTACTACTAGAAATAATTACTTTCACCAGTCAATGATACAGAGATTTATATTTCTCCATTGGAAACATGTCTACTCCTGGAAATAATTATTTCCACCAGTCAATGATACAGAGGTTTCTATTTCTCTATTGCAAACATATCTACTACTAGAAATAATTACTTTCACCAATCAATGATACAGAGGTTTGTATTTATGTCTACTACTGGAAATAATTATTTTCACCAATCAATGATACAGAAGTTTGTATTTCTCCATTGAAAACATGTCTACTACTGGAAATAATTACTTTCACCAGTCAATGATATAGATGTTTGTATTTCTCCTTTGGAAACATGTCTACAACTGGAAATGATTACTTTCACCAGTCAATGATACAGAGGTTTTTCTTTCTCCATTGGAAACATGTCTGCTACTAGAAATAAATACTTTCACCAGTCAATGATACAGAGGTTTGTATATTTCCATTGGAAACATGTCTACTACTAGAAATAAATACTTTCACCAATCAATGATACAGAGGTTTGTATTTCTCCATTGGATACATGTCTACTACTGGAAATAATTATTTCCGACGGTCAATGATACAGAGGTTTGTATTTCTCCATTGAAAACATGTCTACTACTGGAAATAATTACTTTCGCCAGTCAATGATACATATGTTTGTATTTCTCCATTGGAAACATGTCTACTACTAGAAATAATTACTTTCACCAGTCAATGATACAGAGGTTTGTATTGATGTCTACTCCTGTAAATAATTACTTTCACCAGTCAATGATACAGAGGTTTGTATTTATGTCTACTACTGGAAATAATTACTTTCACCTGTCAATGATACAGAGGTTTGTATTTCTCCATTGAAAACATGTTTACTACTGGAAATAACTACTTTCACCAGTCAATGATACAGAGGTTTGTATTTCTCCTTTGGAAGCATGTCTACAACTGGAAATAATTACTTTCACCAGTCAATGATACAGAGGTTTGTATTTATCCATTGGAAACATATCTACTACTAGAAATAATTACTTTCACCAGTCAATGATACAGAGGTTTGTATTTCTCCATTGGAAGCATGTCTACTACTGGAAATAACTATTTTCAACAGTCAATGATACAGAGGTTTGTCTTTCTCCATTGGAAACATATCTACTACTAGAAATAATTACTTTCACCAGTCAATGATACAGAGGTTTGTATTTCTTCATTGGAAACATATCTACTACTAGAAATAATTACTTTCACCAGTCAATGATATAGATGTTTGTATTTCTCCTTTGGAAACATGTCTACAACTGGAAATGATTACTTTCACCAGTCAATGATACAGAGGGTTGTATTTCTCCATTGGAAACATGTTTACTACTAGAAATAACTACTTTCACCAGTCAATGATACAGAAGTTTGTATTTCTCCATTGAAAACATATCTACTACTAGAAATAATTTCTTTCACCAGTCAATGAAACAGAGGTTTGTATTTCTCCATTGAAAACATGTCTACTACTGGAAATAATTACCTTAACCAGTCAATGATACAGAGGTTTGTATATTTCCATTGGAAACATGTCTACTACTAGAAATAAATACTTTCCCCAATCAATGATACAGAGGTTTGTATTTCTCCATTGGAAACATGTCTACTACTGGAAATAATTATTTCCGCCAGTCAATGATACAGAGGTTTGTATTTCTCCATTGAAAACATGTCTACTACTGGAAATAATTACTTTCACCAATGAATGATACATATGTTTGTATTTCTCCTTTCGAAACATGTCTACAACTGAAAATAATTACTTTCACCAGTCAATGATACAGAGGTTTGTATTTCTCCATTGGAAACATGTCTACTACTGGAAATAATTATTTCCGCCAGTCAATGATACAGAGGTTTGTATTTCCCCATTGAAAACATATCTACTACTGGAAATAATTTCTTTCACCAGTCAATGATACATATGTTTGTATTTCTCCTTTGGAAACATGTCTACAACTGGAAATAATTACTTTCATCAGTCAATGATGCAGAGGTTTGTATTTGTCCATTGGAAACATGTCTACTACTGGAAATAACTATTTTCACCAGTCAATGATACAGAGGTTTGTATTTCTCCATTGGAAACATATCTACTACTAGAAATAATTACTTTCACCAGTCAATGATACAGAGGCTTGTATTTGTCCATTGGAAACATATCTACTACTGGAAATAATTACTTTCACCAGTCAATGATACAGAGATTTGTATTTCTCCATTGGAAACATGTTTACTACTAGAAATAAATACTTTCCCCAGTCAATGATACAGGGGTTTGTATTTCTCCATTGAAAACATGTCTACTACTAGAAATAATTACTTTCACCAGTCAATGATACAGAGATTTATATTTCTCCATTGGAAACATGTCTACTCCTGGAAATAATTATTTCCACCAGTCAATGATACAGAGGTTTCTATTTCTCTATTGCAAACATATCTACTACTAGAAATAATTACTTTCACCAATCAATGATACAGAGGTTTGTATTTATGTCTACTACTGGAAATAATTATTTTCACCAATCAATGATACAGAAGTTTGTATTTCTCCATTGAAAACATGTCTACTACTGGAAATAATTACTTTCACCAGTCAATGATATAGATGTTTGTATTTCTCCTTTGGAAACATGTCTACAACTGGAAATGATTACTTTCACCAGTCAATGATACAGAGGTTTTTCTTTCTCCATTGGAAACATGTCTGCTACTAGAAATAAATACTTTCACCAGTCAATGATACAGAGGTTTGTATATTTCCATTGGAAACATGTCTACTACTAGAAATAAATACTTTCACCAATCAATGATACATATGTTTGTATTTCTCCTTTGGAAACATGTCTACAACTGGAAATTATTACTTTCACCAGTCAATGATACATAGGTTTGTATTTCTCCATTGGAAACATGTCTACTACTAGAAATAATTACTTTCACCAGTCAATGATACAGAGGTTTGTATTGATGTCTACTCCTGTAAATAATTACTTTCACCAGTCAATGATACAGAGGTTTGTATTTATGTCTACTACTGGAAATAATTACTTTCACCTGTCAATGATACAGAGGTTTGTATTTCTCCATTGAAAACATGTTTACTACTGGAAATAACTACTTTCACCAGTCAATGATACAGAGGTTTGTATTTCTCCTTTGGAAGCATGTCTACAACTGGAAATAATTACTTTCACCAGTCAATGATACAGAGGTTTGTATTTATCCATTGGAAACATGTCTACTACTAGAAATAATTACTTTCACCAGTCAATGATACAGAGGTTTGTATTTCTCCATTGGAAGCATGTCTACTACTGGAAATAACTATTTTCAACAGTCAATGATACAGAGGTTTGTCTTTCTCCATTGGAAACATATCTACTACTAGAAATAATTACTTTCACCAGTCAATGATACAGAGGTTTGTATTTCTTCATTGGAAACATATCTACTACTAGAAATAATTACTTTCACCAGTCAATGATATAGATGTTTGTATTTCTCCTTTGGAAACATGTCTACAACTGGAAATGATTACTTTCACCAGTCAATGATACAGAGGGTTGTATTTCTCCATTGGAAACATGTTTACTACTAGAAATAACTACTTTCACCAGTCAATGATACAGAAGTTTGTATTTCTCCATTGAAAACATATCTACTACTAGAAATAATTTCTTTCACCAGTCAATGAAACAGAGGTTTGTATTTCTCCATTGAAAACATGTCTACTACTGGAAATAATTACTTTAACCAGTCAATGATACAGAGGTTTGTATATTTCCATTGGAAACATGTCTACTACTAGAAATAAATACTTTCACCAATCAATGATACAGAGGTTTGTATTTCTCCATTGGAAACATGTCTACTACTGGAAATAATTATTTCCGCCAGTCAATGATACAGAGGTTTGTATTTCTCCATTGAAAACATGTCTACTACTGGAAATAATTACTTTCACCAATGAATGATACATATGTTTGTATTCCTCCATTGCAAACATGTCTACTACTGGAAATAATTATTTCCGCCAGTCAATGATACAGAGGTTTGTATTTCCCCATTGAAAACATATCTACTACTGGAAATAATTTCTTTCACCAGTCAATGATACATATGTTTGTATTTCTCCTTTGGAAACATGTCTACAACTGGAAATAATTACTTTCATCAGTCAATGATGCAGAGGTTTGTATTTGTCCATTGGAAACATGTCTACTACTGGAAATAACTATTTTCACCAGTCAATGATACAGAGGTTTGTATTTCTCCATTGGAAACATATCTACTACTAGAAATAATTACTTTCACCAGTCAATGATACAGAGGCTTGTATTTGTCCATTGGAAACATATCTACTACTGGAAATAATTACTTTCACCAGTCAATGATACAGAGATTTGTATTTCTCCATTGGAAACATGTTTACTACTAGAAATAATTACTTTCCCCAGTCAATGATACAGAGGTTTGTATTTCTCCATTGGAAACATGTTTACCACTAGAAATAATTACTTTCACCAGTCAATGATACAGAGGTTGTATTTCTCCTTGAAAACATGTTTACTACTAGAAATAATTACTTTCACCAGTCAATGATACAGAAGTTTGTATTTCTCCATTGAAAACATGTTTACCACTAGAAATAATTACTTTCATCAGTCAATGATACGGAAGGTTGTATTTCTCCATTGGAAACATGTTTACTACTAGATATAATTACTTTCACCAGTCAATGATACAGAGGTTTGTATTTCGCCATTGAAAACATGTCTACTACTGGAAATAATTACTTTCACCAGTCAATGATACAGAGATTTGTATTTCTCCTTTGAAAACATATCTACTACAGGAAATAATTATTTCCACCAGTCAATGATACAGAGGTTTGTATTTCTCCATTGCAAACATATCTACTACTAGAAATAATTACTTTCACCAGTCAATCATACAGAGGTTTGTATTTATGTCTACTACTGGAAATAATTACTTTCACCAATCAATGATACATAGGTTTGTATTTCTCCATTGAAAACATGTCTACTACTGGAAATAATTACTTTCACCAGTCAATGATATAGAGGTTTGTATTTCTCCTTTGGAAACATGTCTACAACTGGAAATGATTACTTTCACCAGTCAATGATACAGAGGTTTGTATTTCTCCATTGAAAACATGTTTACCACTAGAAATAATTACTTTCACCAGTCAATGATACGGAGGGTTGTATTTCACCATTGGAAACATGCTTACTACTAGAAATAACTACTTTCATCAGTCAATGATACAGAGGTTTGTATTTCTCGATTGAAAACATGTCTACTACTGGAAATAATTACTTTCACCAGTCAATGATACAGAGGTTTGTATTTCTCCATTGGAAACATGTCTACTACTGGTAATAATTATTTCCACCAGTCAATGATAGAGAGGTTTGTATTTCTCCATTGCAAACATATCTACTACTAGAAATAATTACTTTCACCAGTCAATGATACAGAGGTTTGTATTTGTCTACTACTGGAAATAATTACTTTCATCAATCAATGATACAGAGGTTTGTATTTCTCCATTGAAAACATGTCTACTACTGGAAATAATTACTTTCACCAGTCAATGATACAGAGGTTTGTATTTCTCCTTTGGAAACATGTCTATAACTGGAAATGATTACTTTCACCAGTTAATGATACAGAGGTTTGTATTTCTCCAATGGAAACATGTCAACTACTATAAATAATTACATTCACTAGTCAATGATACAGAGGTTTGTATTTGTCCATTGGAAACATATCTACTGCTGGAAATAATTACTCTCACCAGTTAATGATACAGAGGTTTGTATTTCTCCTTTGGAAACATGTTTGCTTCTAGAAATAATTACTTTCACCAGTCAATGATACAGAGGGTTGTATTTCTCCATTGGAAACATGTTTACTACTAGAAATAACTACTTTCACCAATCAATGATACGGAGGTTTGTATTTATGTCTACTACTGGAAATAATTATTTCCGCCAGTCAATGATACAGAGGTTTGTATTTCTCCATTGAAAACATGTCTATAACTGGAAATAATTACTTTCACCAGTCAATGATACAGATGTTTGTATTTATCCATTGGAAACATATCTACTACTAAAAATAATTACTTTCACCAGTCAATGATACAGAGGTTTGTATTTCTCCATTGGAAACATGTCTACTACTGGAAATAATTACTCTCACCAGTCAATGATACAGAGGTTTGTATTTCTACTTTGGAAACATGATTACTACCAGAAATAACTACTTTCACCTGTCAATGATACAGAGGTTTGTATTTCTCCAATGAAAACATGTTTACCACTAGAAATAATTACTTTCACAAGTCAATGATATGGAGGGTTGTATTTCTCCATTGGAAACATGTTTACCACTAGAGATAACTAATTTCAACAGTCAATGATACAGAGGTTTGTATTTCTCAATTGCAAACATATCTACTTATAGAAATAATTACTTTCACCAGTCAATGATACAGAGGTTTGTATTTATGTCTACTACTGGAAATAATTACTTTCATCAATCAATGATACAGAGGTTTGTATTTCTCCATTGCAAACATATCTACTTATAGAAATAATTACTTTCACCAGTCAATGATACAGAGGTTTGTATTTATGTCTACTACTGGAAATAATTACTTTCACAAGTCAATGATACAGAGGTTTGTATTTCTCCTTTGAAAACATGTCTACAACTGGAAATGATTACTTTCACCAGTCAATGATACAGAGGTTTGTATTTCTCCATTGGAAACATGTCTACTACTATAAATAATTACATTCACCAGTCAATGATACAGAAGTTTGTATATTTCCATTGGAAACATGTCTACTACTAGAAATAAATATTTTCACCAATTAATGATACAGAGGTTTGTATTTCTCCATTGGAAACATGTCTACTACTGGAAATAATTATTTCGCCAGTCAATGATACAGAGGTTTGTATTTTTCCATTGAAAACATGTCTACTACTGGAAATAATTACTTTCACCAATGAATGATACATATGTTTGTATTTCTCCTTTCGAAACATGTCTACAACTGGAAATAATTACTTTCACCAGTCAATGATACAGAGGTTTGTATTTCTCCATTGGAAACATGTCTACTACTGGAAATAATTATTTCCGCCAGTCAATGATACAGAGGTTTGTATTTCCCCATTGAAAACATATCTACTACTGGAAATAATTTCTTTCACCAGTCAATGATACATATGTTTGTATTTCTCCTTTGGAAACATGTCTACAACTGGAAATAATTACTTTCATCAGTCAATGATGCAGAGGTTTGTATTTGTCCATTGGAAACATGTCTACTACTGGAAATAACTATTTTCACCAGTCAATGATACAGAGGTTTGTATTTCTCCATTGGAAACATATCTACTACTAGAAATAATTACTTTCACCAGTCAATGATACAGAGGCTTGTATTTGTCCATTGGAAACATATCTACTACTGGAAATAATTACTTTCACCAGTCAATGATACAGAGATTTGTATTTCTCCATTGGAAACATGTTTACTACTAGAAATAAATACTTTCCCCAGTCAATGATACAGGGGTTTGTATTTCTCCATTGAAAACATGTCTACTACTAGAAATAATTACTTTCACCAGTCAATGATACAGAGATTTATATTTCTCCATTGGAAACATGTCTACTCCTGGAAATAATTATTTCCACCAGTCAATGATACAGAGGTTTCTATTTCTCTATTGCAAACATATCTACTACTAGAAATAATTACTTTCACCAATCAATGATACAGAGGTTTGTATTTATGTCTACTACTGGAAATAATTATTTTCACCAATCAATGATACAGAAGTTTGTATTTCTCCATTGAAAACATGTCTACTACTGGAAATAATTACTTTCACCAGTCAATGATATAGATGTTTGTATTTCTCCTTTGGAAACATGTCTACAACTGGAAATGATTACTTTCACCAGTCAATGATACAGAGGTTTTTCTTTCTCCATTGGAAACATGTCTGCTACTAGAAATAAATACTTTCACCAGTCAATGATACAGAGGTTTGTATATTTCCATTGGAAACATGTCTACTACTAGAAATAAATACTTTCACCAATCAATGATACAGAGGTTTGTATTTCTCCATTGGATACATGTCTACTACTGGAAATAATTATTTCCGACGGTCAATGATACAGAGGTTTGTATTTCTCCATTGAAAACATGTCTACTACTGGAAATAATTACTTTCGCCAGTCAATGATACATATGTTTGTATTTCTCCATTGGAAACATGTCTACTACTAGAAATAATTACTTTCACCAGTCAATGATACAGAGGTTTGTATTGATGTCTACTCCTGTAAATAATTACTTTCACCAGTCAATGATACAGAGGTTTGTATTTATGTCTACTACTGGAAATAATTACTTTCACCTGTCAATGATACAGAGGTTTGTATTTCTCCATTGAAAACATGTTTACTACTGGAAATAACTACTTTCACCAGTCAATGATACAGAGGTTTGTATTTCTCCTTTGGAAGCATGTCTACAACTGGAAATAATTACTTTCACCAGTCAATGATACAGAGGTTTGTATTTATCCATTGGAAACATATCTACTACTAGAAATAATTACTTTCACCAGTCAATGATACAGAGGTTTGTATTTCTCCATTGGAAGCATGTCTACTACTGGAAATAACTATTTTCAACAGTCAATGATACAGAGGTTTGTCTTTCTCCATTGGAAACATATCTACTACTAGAAATAATTACTTTCACCAGTCAATGATACAGAGGTTTGTATTTCTTCATTGGAAACATATCTACTACTAGAAATAATTACTTTCACCAGTCAATGATATAGATGTTTGTATTTCTCCTTTGGAAACATGTCTACAACTGGAAATGATTACTTTCACCAGTCAATGATACAGAGGGTTGTATTTCTCCATTGGAAACATGTTTACTACTAGAAATAACTACTTTCACCAGTCAATGATACAGAAGTTTGTATTTCTCCATTGAAAACATATCTACTACTAGAAATAATTTCTTTCACCAGTCAATGAAACAGAGGTTTGTATTTCTCCATTGAAAACATGTCTACTACTGGAAATAATTACCTTAACCAGTCAATGATACAGAGGTTTGTATATTTCCATTGGAAACATGTCTACTACTAGAAATAAATACTTTCCCCAATCAATGATACAGAGGTTTGTATTTCTCCATTGGAAACATGTCTACTACTGGAAATAATTATTTCCGCCAGTCAATGATACAGAGGTTTGTATTTCTCCATTGAAAACATGTCTACTACTGGAAATAATTACTTTCACCAATGAATGATACATATGTTTGTATTTCTCCTTTCGAAACATGTCTACAACTGAAAATAATTACTTTCACCAGTCAATGATACAGAGGTTTGTATTTCTCCATTGGAAACATGTCTACTACTGGAAATAATTATTTCCGCCAGTCAATGATACAGAGGTTTGTATTTCCCCATTGAAAACATATCTACTACTGGAAATAATTTCTTTCACCAGTCAATGATACATATGTTTGTATTTCTCCTTTGGAAACATGTCTACAACTGGAAATAATTACTTTCATCAGTCAATGATGCAGAGGTTTGTATTTGTCCATTGGAAACATGTCTACTACTGGAAATAACTATTTTCACCAGTCAATGATACAGAGGTTTGTATTTCTCCATTGGAAACATATCTACTACTAGAAATAATTACTTTCACCAGTCAATGATACAGAGGCTTGTATTTGTCCATTGGAAACATATCTACTACTGGAAATAATTACTTTCACCAGTCAATGATACAGAGATTTGTATTTCTCCATTGGAAACATGTTTACTACTAGAAATAAATACTTTCCCCAGTCAATGATACAGGGGTTTGTATTTCTCCATTGAAAACATGTCTACTACTAGAAATAATTACTTTCACCAGTCAATGATACAGAGATTTATATTTCTCCATTGGAAACATGTCTACTCCTGGAAATAATTATTTCCACCAGTCAATGATACAGAGGTTTCTATTTCTCTATTGCAAACATATCTACTACTAGAAATAATTACTTTCACCAATCAATGATACAGAGGTTTGTATTTATGTCTACTACTGGAAATAATTATTTTCACCAATCAATGATACAGAAGTTTGTATTTCTCCATTGAAAACATGTCTACTACTGGAAATAATTACTTTCACCAGTCAATGATATAGATGTTTGTATTTCTCCTTTGGAAACATGTCTACAACTGGAAATGATTACTTTCACCAGTCAATGATACAGAGGTTTTTCTTTCTCCATTGGAAACATGTCTGCTACTAGAAATAAATACTTTCACCAGTCAATGATACAGAGGTTTGTATATTTCCATTGGAAACATGTCTACTACTAGAAATAAATACTTTCACCAATCAATGATACATATGTTTGTATTTCTCCTTTGGAAACATGTCTACAACTGGAAATTATTACTTTCACCAGTCAATGATACATAGGTTTGTATTTCTCCATTGGAAACATGTCTACTACTAGAAATAATTACTTTCACCAGTCAATGATACAGAGGTTTGTATTGATGTCTACTCCTGTAAATAATTACTTTCACCAGTCAATGATACAGAGGTTTGTATTTATGTCTACTACTGGAAATAATTACTTTCACCTGTCAATGATACAGAGGTTTGTATTTCTCCATTGAAAACATGTTTACTACTGGAAATAACTACTTTCACCAGTCAATGATACAGAGGTTTGTATTTCTCCTTTGGAAGCATGTCTACAACTGGAAATAATTACTTTCACCAGTCAATGATACAGAGGTTTGTATTTATCCATTGGAAACATGTCTACTACTAGAAATAATTACTTTCACCAGTCAATGATACAGAGGTTTGTATTTCTCCATTGGAAGCATGTCTACTACTGGAAATAACTATTTTCAACAGTCAATGATACAGAGGTTTGTCTTTCTCCATTGGAAACATATCTACTACTAGAAATAATTACTTTCACCAGTCAATGATACAGAGGTTTGTATTTCTTCATTGGAAACATATCTACTACTAGAAATAATTACTTTCACCAGTCAATGATATAGATGTTTGTATTTCTCCTTTGGAAACATGTCTACAACTGGAAATGATTACTTTCACCAGTCAATGATACAGAGGGTTGTATTTCTCCATTGGAAACATGTTTACTACTAGAAATAACTACTTTCACCAGTCAATGATACAGAAGTTTGTATTTCTCCATTGAAAACATATCTACTACTAGAAATAATTTCTTTCACCAGTCAATGAAACAGAGGTTTGTATTTCTCCATTGAAAACATGTCTACTACTGGAAATAATTACTTTAACCAGTCAATGATACAGAGGTTTGTATATTTCCATTGGAAACATGTCTACTACTAGAAATAAATACTTTCACCAATCAATGATACAGAGGTTTGTATTTCTCCATTGGAAACATGTCTACTACTGGAAATAATTATTTCCGCCAGTCAATGATACAGAGGTTTGTATTTCTCCATTGAAAACATGTCTACTACTGGAAATAATTACTTTCACCAATGAATGATACATATGTTTGTATTCCTCCATTGCAAACATGTCTACTACTGGAAATAATTATTTCCGCCAGTCAATGATACAGAGGTTTGTATTTCCCCATTGAAAACATATCTACTACTGGAAATAATTTCTTTCACCAGTCAATGATACATATGTTTGTATTTCTCCTTTGGAAACATGTCTACAACTGGAAATAATTACTTTCATCAGTCAATGATGCAGAGGTTTGTATTTGTCCATTGGAAACATGTCTACTACTGGAAATAACTATTTTCACCAGTCAATGATACAGAGGTTTGTATTTCTCCATTGGAAACATATCTACTACTAGAAATAATTACTTTCACCAGTCAATGATACAGAGGCTTGTATTTGTCCATTGGAAACATATCTACTACTGGAAATAATTACTTTCACCAGTCAATGATACAGAGATTTGTATTTCTCCATTGGAAACATGTTTACTACTAGAAATAATTACTTTCCCCAGTCAATGATACAGAGGTTTGTATTTCTCCATTGGAAACATGTTTACCACTAGAAATAATTACTTTCACCAGTCAATGATACAGAGGTTGTATTTCTCTTTGGAAACATGTTTACTACTAGAAATAATTACTTTCACCAGTCAATGATACAGAGGTTGTATTTCTCCTTGAAAACATGTTTACTACTAGAAATAATTACTTTCACCAGTCAATGATACAGAGGTTTGTATTTCTCCATTGAAAACATGTTTACCACTAGAAATAATTACTTTCATCAGTCAATGATACGGAAGGTTGTATTTCTCCATTGGAAACATGTTTACTACTAGATATAATTACTTTCACCAGTCAATGATACAGAGGTTTGTATTTCGCCATTGAAAACATGTCTACTACTGGAAATAATTACTTTCACCAGTCAATGATACAGAGATTTGTATTTCTCCTTTGAAAACATATCTACTACAGGAAATAATTATTTCCACCAGTCAATGATACAGAGGTTTGTATTTCTCCATTGCAAACATATCTACTACTAGAAATAATTACTTTCACCAGTCAATGATACAGAGGTTTGTATTTATGTCTACTACTGGAAATAATTACTTTCACCAATCAATGATACATAGGTTTGTATTTCTCCATTGAAAACATGTCTACTACTGGAAATAATTACTTTCACCAGTCAATGATATAGAGGTTTGTATTTCTCCTTTGGAAACATGTCTACAACTGGAAATGATTACTTTCACCAGTCAATGATACAGAGGTTTGTATTTCTCCATTGAAAACATGTTTACCACTAGAAATAATTACTTTCACCAGTCAATGATACGGAGGGTTGTATTTCACCATTGGAAACATGCTTACTACTAGAAATAACTACTTTCATCAGTCAATGATACAGAGGTTTGTATTTCTCGATTGAAAACATGTCTACTACTGGAAATAATTACTTTCACCAGTCAATGATACAGAGGTTTGTATTTCTCCATTGGAAACATGTCTACTACTGGTAATAATTATTTCCACCAGTCAATGATAGAGAGGTTTGTATTTCTCCATTGCAAACATATCTACTACTAGAAATAATTACTTTCACCAGTCAATGATACAGAGGTTTGTATTTGTCTACTACTGGAAATAATTACTTTCATCAATCAATGATACAGAGGTTTGTATTTCTCCATTGAAAACATGTCTACTACTGGAAATAATTACTTTCACCAGTCAATGATACAGAGGTTTGTATTTCTCCTTTGGAAACATGTCTATAACTGGAAATGATTACTTTCACCAGTTAATGATAAAGAGGTTTGTATTTCTCCAATGGAAACATGTCAACTACTATAAATAATTACATTCACTAGTCAATGATACAGAGGTTTGTATTTGTCCATTGGAAACATATCTACTGCTGGAAATAATTACTCTCACCAGTTAATGATACAGAGGTTTGTATTTCTCCTTTGGAAACATGTTTGCTTCTAGAAATAATTACTTTCACCAGTCAATGATACAGAGGGTTGTATTTCTCCATTGGAAACATGTTTACTACTAGAAATAACTACTTTCACCAGTCAATGATACGGAGGTTTGTATTTATGTCTACTACTGGAAATAATTATTTCCGCCAGTCAATGATACAGAGGTTTGTATTTCTCCATTGAAAACATGTCTATAACTGGAAATAATTACTTTCACCAGTCAATGATACAGATGTTTGTATTTATCCATTGGAAACATATATACTACTAAAAATAATTACTTTCACCAGTCAATGATACAGAGGTTTGTATTTCTCCATTGGAAACATGTCTACTACTGGAAATAATTACTCTCACCAGTCAATGATACAGAGGTTTGTATTTCTACTTTGGAAACATGATTACTACCAGAAATAACTACTTTCACCTGTCAATGATACAGAGGTTTGTATTTCTCGAATGAAAACATGTTTACCACTAGAAATAATTACTTTCACAAGTCAATGATATGGAGGGTTGTATTTCTCCATTGGAAACATGTTTACCACTAGAGATAACTAATTTCAACAGTCAATGATACAGAGGTTTGTATTTCTCAATTGCAAACATATCTACTTATAGAAATAATTACTTTCACCAGTCAATGATACAGAGGTTTGTATTTATGTCTACTACTGGAAATAATTACTTTCATCAATCAATGATACAGAGGTTTGTATTTCTCCATTGCAAACATATCTATTTATAGAAATAATTACTTTCACCAGTCAATGATACAGAGGTTTGTATTTATGTCTACTACTGGAAATAATTACTTTCACAAGTCAATGATACAGAGGTTTGTATTTCTCCTTTGAAAACATGTCTACAACTGGAAATGATTACTTTCACCAGTCAATGATACAGAGGTTTGTATTTCTCCATTGGAAACATGTCTACTACTATAAATAATTACATTCACCAGTCAATGATACAGAAGTTTGTATTTCTCCATTGAAAACATGTCTACTACTGGAAATAATTACTTTCACCAGTCAATGATATAGATGTTTGTATTTCTCCTTTGGAAACATGTCTACAACTGGAAATGATTACTTTCACCAGTCAATGATACAGAGGTTTTTCTTTCTCCATTGGAAACATGTCTGCTACTAGAAATAAATACTTTCACCAGTCAATGATACAGAGGTTTGTATATTTCCATTGGAAACATGTCTACTACTAGAAATAAATACTTTCACCAATCAATGATACAGAGGTTTGTATTTCTCCATTGGATACATGTCTACTACTGGAAATAATTATTTCCGACGGTCAATGATACAGAGGTTTGTATTTCTCCATTGAAAACATGTCTACTACTGGAAATAATTACTTTCGCCAGTCAATGATACATATGTTTGTATTTCTCCTTTGGAAACATGTCTACAACTGGAAATTATTACTTTCACCAGTCAATGATACATAGGTTTGTATTTCTCCATTGGAAACATGTCTACTACTAGAAATAATTACTTTCACCAGTCAATGATACAGAGGTTTGTATTGATGTCTACTCCTGTAAATAATTACTTTCACCAGTCAATGATACAGAGGTTTGTATTTATGTCTACTACTGGAAATAATTACTTTCACCTGTCAATGATACAGAGGTTTGTATTTCTCCATTGAAAACATGTTTACTACTGGAAATAACTACTTTCACCAGTCAATGATACAGAGGTTTGTATTTCTCCTTTGGAAGCATGTCTACAACTGGAAATAATTACTTTCACCAGTCAATGATACAGAGGTTTGTATTTATCCATTGGAAACATATCTACTACTAGAAATAATTACTTTCACCAGTCAATGATACAGAGGTTTGTATTTCTCCATTGGAAGCATGTCTACTACTGGAAATAACTATTTTCAACAGTCAATGATACAGAGGTTTGTCTTTCTCCATTGGAAACATATCTACTACTAGAAATAATTACTTTCACCAGTCAATGATACAGAGGTTTGTATTTCTTCATTGGAAACATATCTACTACTAGAAATAATTACTTTCACCAGTCAATGATATAGAAGTTTGTATTTCTCCTTTGGAAACATGTCTACAACTGGAAATGATTACTTTCACCAGTCAATGATACAGAGGGTTGTATTTCTCCATTGGAAACATGTTTACTACTAGAAATAACTACTTTCACCAGTCAATGATACAGAAGTTTGTATTTCTCCATTGAAAACATATCTACTACTAGAAATAATTTCTTTCACCAGTCAATGAAACAGAAGTTTGTATTTCTCCATTGAAAACATGTCTACTACTGGAAATAATTACCTTAACCAGTCAATGATACAGAGGTTTGTATATTTCCATTGGAAACATGTCTACTACTAGAAATAAATACTTTCACCAATCAATGATACAGAGGTTTGTATTTCTCCATTGGAAACATGTCTACTACTGGAAATAATTATTTCCGCCAGTCAATGATACAGAGGTTTGTATTTCTCCATTGAAAACATGTCTACTACTGGAAATAATTACTTTCACCAATGAATGATACATATGTTTGTATTTCTCCTTTCGAAACATGTCTACAACTGAAAATAATTACTTTCACCAGTCAATGATACAGAGGTTTGTATTTCTCCATTGGAAACATATCTACTACTGGAAATAATTATTTCCGCCAGTCAATGATACAGAGGTTTGTATTTCCCCATTGAAAACATATCTACTACTGGAAATAATTTCTTTCACCAGTCAATGATACATATGTTTGTATTTCTCCTTTGGAAACATGTCTACAACTGGAAATAATTACTTTCATCAGTCAATGATGCAGAGGTTTGTATTTGTCCATTGGAAACATGTCTACTACTGGAAATAACTATTTTCACCAGTCAATGATACAGAGGTTTGTATTTCTCCATTGGAAACATATCTACTACTAGAAATAATTACTTTCACCAGTCAATGATACAGAGGCTTGTATTTGTCCATTGGAAACATATCTACTACTGGAAATAATTACTTTCACCAGTCAATGATACAGAGATTTGTATTTCTCCATTGGAAACATGTTTACTACTAGAAATAAATACTTTCCCCAGTCAATGATACAGGGGTTTGTATTTCTCCATTGAAAACATGTCTACTACTAGAAATAATTACTTTCACCAGTCAATGATACAGAGATTTATATTTCTCCATTGGAAACATGTCTACTCCTGGAAATAATTATTTCCACCAGTCAATGATACAGAGGTTTCTATTTCTCTATTGCAAACATATCTACTACTAGAAATAATTACTTTCACCAATCAATGATACAGAGGTTTGTATTTATGTCTACTACTGGAAATAATTATTTTCACCAATCAATGATACAGAAGTTTGTATTTCTCCATTGAAAACATGTCTACTACTGGAAATAATTACTTTCACCAGTCAATGATATAGATGTTTGTATTTCTCCTTTGGAAACATGTCTACAACTGGAAATGATTACTTTCACCAGTCAATGATACAGAGGTTTTTCTTTCTCCATTGGAAACATGTCTGCTACTAGAAATAAATACTTTCACCAGTCAATGATACAGAGGTTTGTATATTTCCATTGGAAACATGTCTACTACTAGAAATAAATACTTTCACCAATCAATGATACATATGTTTGTATTTCTCCTTTGGAAACATGTCTACAACTGGAAATTATTACTTTCACCAGTCAATGATACATAGGTTTGTATTTCTCCATTGGAAACATGTCTACTACTAGAAATAATTACTTTCACCAGTCAATGATACAGAGGTTTGTATTGATGTCTACTCCTGTAAATAATTACTTTCACCAGTCAATGATACAGAGGTTTGTATTTATGTCTACTACTGGAAATAATTACTTTCACCTGTCAATGATACAGAGGTTTGTATTTCTCCATTGAAAACATGTTTACTACTGGAAATAACTACTTTCACCAGTCAATGATACAGAGGTTTGTATTTCTCCTTTGGAAGCATGTCTACAACTGGAAATAATTACTTTCACCAGTCAATGATACAGAGGTTTGTATTTATCCATTGGAAACATGTCTACTACCAGAAATAATTACTTTCACCAGTCAATGATACAGAGGTTTGTATTTCTCCATTGGAAGCATGTCTACTACTGGAAATAACTATTTTCAACAGTCAATGATACAGAGGTTTGTCTTTCTCCATTGGAAACATATCTACTACTAGAAATAATTACTTTCACCAGTCAATGATACAGAGGTTTGTATTTCTTCATTGGAAACATATCTACTACTAGAAATAATTACTTTCACCAGTCAATGATATAGATGTTTGTATTTCTCCTTTGGAAACATGTCTACAACTGGAAATGATTACTTTCACCAGTCAATGATACAGAGGGTTGTATTTCTCCATTGGAAACATGTTTACTACTAGAAATAACTACTTTCACCAGTCAATGATACAGAAGTTTGTATTTCTCCATTGAAAACATATCTACTACTAGAAATAATTTCTTTCACCAGTCAATGAAACAGAGGTTTGTATTTCTCCATTGAAAACATGTCTACTACTGGAAATAATTACTTTAACCAGTCAATGATACAGAGGTTTGTATATTTCCATTGGAAACATGTCTACTACTAGAAATAAATACTTTCACCAATCAATGATACAGAGGTTTGTATTTCTCCATTGGAAACATGTCTACTACTGGAAATAATTATTTCCGCCAGTCAATGATACAGAGGTTTGTATTTCTCCATTGAAAACATGTCTACTACTGGAAATAATTACTTTCACCAATGAATGATACATATGTTTGTATTTCTCCATTGCAAACATGTCTACTACTGGAAATAATTATTTCCGCCAGTCAATGATACAGAGGTTTGTATTTCCCCATTGAAAACATATCTACTACTGGAAATAATTTCTTTCACCAGTCAATGATACATATGTTTGTATTTCTCCTTTGGAAACATGTCTACAACTGGAAATAATTACTTTCATCAGTCAATGATGCAGAGGTTTGTATTTGTCCATTGGAAACATGTCTACTACTGGAAATAACTATTTTCACCAGTCAATGATACAGAGGTTTGTATTTCTCCATTGGAAACATATCTACTACTAGAAATAATTACTTTCACCAGTCAATGATACAGAGGCTTGTATTTGTCCATTGGAAACATATCTACTACTGGAAATAATTACTTTCACCAGTCAATGATACAGAGATTTGTATTTCTCCATTGGAAACATGTTTACTACTAGAAATAATTACTTTCCCCAGTCAATGATACAGAGGTTTGTATTTCTCCATTGGAAACATGTTTACCACTAGAAATAATTACTTTCACCAGTCAATGATACGGAGGGTTGTATTTCTCCATTGGACACATGTTTACTACTAGAAATAACTACTTTCACCAGTCAATGATACAGAGGTTTGTATTTCTCCATTGAAAACATGTCTACTACTAGAAATAATTACTTTCACCAGTCAATGATACAGAGATTTATATTTCTCCATTGGAAACATGTCTACTCCTGGAAATAATTATTTCCACCAGTCAATGATACAGAGGTTTCTATTTCTCTATTGCAAACATATCTACTACTAGAAATAATTACTTTCACCAATCAATGATACAGAGGTTTGTATTTATGTCTACTACTGGAAATAATTATTTTCACCAATCAATGATACAGAAGTTTGTATTTCTCCATTGAAAACATGTCTACTACTGGAAATAATTACTTTCACCAGTCAATGATATAGATGTTTGTATTTCTCCTTTGGAAACATGTCTACAACTGGAAATGATTACTTTCACCAGACAATGATACAGAGGTTTGTCTTTCTCCATTGGAAACATGTCTGCTACTAGAAATAAATACTTTCACCAGTCAATGATACAGAGGTTTGTATATTTCCATTGGAAACATGTCTACTACTAGAAATAAATACTTTCACCAATCAATGATACAGAGGTTTGTATTTCTCCATTGGATACATGTCTACTACTGGAAATAATTATTTCCGACGGTCAATGATACAGAGGTTTGTATTTCTCCATTGAAAACATGTCTACTACTGGAAATAATTACTTTCGCCAGTCAATGATACATATGTTTGTATTTCTCCTTTGGAAACATGTCTACAATTGGAAATTATTACTTTCACCAGTCAATGATACAGAGGTTTGTATTTCTCCATTGGAAACATGTCTACTACTAGAAATAATTACTTTCACCAGTCAATGATACAGAGGTTTGTATTGCTGTCTACTCCTGTAAATAATTACTTTCACCAGTCAATGATACAGAGGTTTGTATTTATGTCTACTACTGGAAATAATTACTTTCACCTGTCAATGATACAGAGGTTTGTATTTCTCCATTGAAAACATGTTTACTACTGGAAATAACTACTTTCACCAGTCAATGATACAGAGGTTTTTATTTCTCCTTTGGAAGCATGTCTACAACTGGAAATAATTACTTTCACCAGTCAATGATACAGAGGTTTGTATTTATCCATTGGAAACATGTCTACTACTGGAAATAATTACTTTCACCAGTCAATGATACAGAGGTTTATATTTCTCCATTGGAAGCATGTCTACTACTGGAAATAACTATTTTCAACAGTCAATGATACAGAGGTTTCTCTTTCTCCATTGGAAGCATATCTACTACTAGAAATAATTACTTTCACCAGTCAATGATACAGAGGTTTGTATTTCTTCATTGGAAACATATCTACTACTAGAAATAATTACTTTCACCAGTCAATGATATAGATGTTTGTATTTCTCCTTTGGAAACATGTCTACAACTGGAAATGATTACTTTCACCAGTCAATGATACAGAGGTTTGTATTTCTCAATTGAAAACATGTTTACCACTAGAAATAATTGCTTTCACCAGTCAATGATACGGAGGGTTGTATTTCTCCATTGGAAACATGTTTACTACTAGAAATAACTACTTTCACCAGTCAATGATACAGAAGTTTGTATTTCTCCATTGAAAACATATCTACTACTAGAAATAATTACTTTCACCAGTCAATGATACAGAGGTTTGTATTTCTCCTTTGAAAACATGTCTACTACTGGAAATAATTACTTTCACCAGTCAATGATACAGAAGTTTGTATTTGTCCATTGGAAACATATCTACTACTGGAAATAATTACTTTCACCAGTCAATGATACAGAGGTTTGTATTTGTCCATTGGAAAACTATCTACTGCTGGAAATAATTACTTTCACCAGTCAATGAAACAGAGGTTGTATTTCTCCTTGGAAACATGTTTACTACTAGAAATAATTACTTTCACCAGTCAATGATACAGAGGTTGTATTTCTCCTTGGAAACATGTTTACTACTAGAAATAATTACTTTCACCAGTCAATGATACAGAGGTTGTATTTCTCCTTGGAAACATGTTTACTACTAGAAATAATTACTTTCACCAGTCAATGATACAAAGGTTTGTATTTCTCCATTGAAAACATGTTTACCACTAGAAATAATTACTTTCATCAGTCAATGATACGGAGGGTTGTATTTCTCCATTGGAAACATGTTTACTACTAGAAATAATTACTTTCACCAGTCAATGATACAGAGGTTTGTATTTCTCCATTGAAAACATGTCTACTACTGGAAATAATTACTTTCACCAGTCAATGATACAGAGATTTGTATTTCTCCTTTGGAAACATATCTACTACAGGAAATAATTATTTCCACCAGTCAATGATACAGAGTTTTGTATTTCTCCATTGCAAACATATCTACTACTAGAAATAATTACTTTCACCGGTCAATGATACCGAGGTTTGTATTTATGTCTACTACTGGAAATAATTACTTTCACCAATCAATGATACAGAGGTTTGTATTTCTCCATTGAAAACATGTCTACTACTGGAAATAATTACTTTCACCAGTCAATGATACAGAGGTTTGTATTTCTCCATTGGAAACATGTCTACTACTGGAAATAATTATTTCCGCCAGTCAATGATACAGAGGTTTGTATTTCCCCATTGAAAACATATCTACTACTGGAAATAATTTCTTTCACCAGTCAATGATACAGAGGTTTGTATTTCTCCATTGAAAACATGTTTACCACTAGAAATAATTACTTTCACCAGTCAATGATACGGAGGGTTGTATTTCACCATTGGAAACATGCTTACTACTATAAATAACTACTTTCATCAGTCAATGATACAGAGGTTTGTATTTCTCCATTGGAAACATGTCTACTACTGGAAATAATTATTTCCACCAGTCAATGATAGAGAGGTTTGTATTTCTCCATTGCAAGCATATCTACTACTACAAATAATTACTTTCACCAGTCAATGATACAGAGGTTTGTATTTGTCTACTACTGGAATAATTACTTTCATCAATCAATGATACAGAGGTTTGTATTTCTCCATTGAAAACATGTCTACTACTGGAAATGATTACTTTCACCAGTTAATGATACAGAGGTTTGTATTTCTCCATTGGAAACATGTCAACTACTATAAATAATTACTTTCACTAGTCAATGATACAGAGGTTTGTATTTGTCCATTGGAAACATATCTACTGCTGGAAATAATTACTCTCACCAGTCAATGATACAGAGGGTTGTATTTCTCCATTGGAAACATGTTTACTACTAGAAATAATTACTTTCACCAGTCAATGATACAGAGGTTTGTATTTATGTCTACTACTGGAAATAATTATTTCCGCCAGTCAATGATACAGAGGTTTGTATTTCTCCATTGAAAACATGTCTATAACTGGAAATAATTACTTTCACCAGTCAATGATACAGATGTTTGTATTTATCCATTGGAAACATATCTACTACTAAAAATAATTACTTTCACCAGTCAATGATACAGAGGTTTGTATTTCTCCATTGGAAACATGTCTACTACTGGAAATAATTACTCTCACCAGTCAATGATACAGAGGTTTGTATTTCTCCAATGAAAACATGTTTACCACTAGAAATAATTACTTTCACAAATCAATGATATGGAGGGTTGTATTTCTCCATTGGAAACATGCTTACCACTAGAGATAACTAGTTTCAACAGTCAATGATACAGAGGTTTGTATTTCTCCATTGCAAACATATCTACTTATAGAAATAATTACTTTCACCAGTCAATGATACAGAGGTTTGTATTTATGTCTACTACTGGAAATAATTACTTTCATCAATCAATGATACAGAGGTTTGTATTTCTCCATTGAAAACATGTCTACTACTGGAAATAATTACTTTCACCAGTCAATGATACAGAGGTTTGTATTTCTCCTTTGGAAACATGTCTACAACTGGAAATGATTACTTTCACCAGTCAATGATACAGAGGTTTGTATTTCTCCATTGGAAACATGTCTACTACTAGAAATAAATACTTTCACCAATCAATGATACAGAGGTTTGTATTTCTCCATTCGAAACATGTCTACTACTGGAAATAATTATTTCCGCCAGTCAATGATACACAGGTTTGTATTTCTCCATTGAAAACATGTCTACTACTGGAAATAATTACTTTCACCAATGAATGATTCATATGTTTGTATTTCTCCTTTCGAAACATGTCTACAACTGGAAATAATTACTTTCACCAGTCAATGATACAGAGGTTTGTATTTCTCCATTGGAAACATGTCTACTACTGGAAATAATTATTTCCGCCAGTCAATGATACAGAGGTTTGTATTTCTCCATTGAAAACATATCTACTACTGGAAATAATTTCTTTCACCAGTCAATGATACATATGTTTGTATTTCTCCTTTGGAAACATGTCTACTACTGGAAATAACTATTTTCACCAGTCAATGATACAGAGGTTTGTATTTCTCCATTGAAAACATATCTACTACTGGAAATAATTGCTTTCATCAGTCAATGATGCAGAGGTTTGTATTTGTCCATTGGAAACATGTCTACTACTGGAAATAACTATTTTCACCAGTCAATGATACAGAGGTTTGTATTTCTCCATTGGAAACATATCTACTACTAGAAATAATTACTTTCACCAGTCAATGATACAGAGGCTTGTATTTGTCCATTGGAAACATATCTACTACTGGAAATAATTACTTTCACCAGTCAATGATACTGAGGTTAGTATTTCTCCATTGCAAACATATCTACTTATAGAAATAATTACTTTCACCAGTCAATGATACAGAGGTTTGTATTTATGTCTACTACTGGAAATAATTACTTTCACCAGTCAATGATACAGAGGTTTGTATTTCTCCTTTGGAAACATGTCTACAACTGGAAATGATTACTTTCACCAGTCAATGATACAGAGGTTTGTATTTCTCCATTGGAAACATGTCTACTACTATAAATAATTACATTCACCAGTCAATGATACAGAGGTTTGTATATTTCCATTGGAAACATGTCTACTACTAGAAATAAATACTTTCACCAATCAATGATACAGAGGTTTGTATTTCTCCATTGGAAACATGTCTACTACTGGAAATAATTACTTTCACCAATGAATGATACATATGTTTTTATTTCTCCTTTCGAAACATGTCTACAACTGGAAATAATTACTTTCACCAGTCAATGATACAGAGGTTTGTATTTCTCCATTGGAAACATGTCTACTACTGGAAATAATTATTTCCGCCAGTCAATGATACAGAGGTTTGTATTTCCCCATTGAAAACATATCTACTACTGGAAATAATTTCTTTCACCAGTCAATGATACATATGTTTGTTTTTCTCCTTTGGAAACATGTCTACGGCTGGAAATAATTGCTTTCATCAGTCAATGATGCAGAGGTTTGTATTTGTCCATTGGAAACATGTCTACTACTGGAAATAACTATTTTCACTAGTCAATGATACAGAGGTTTGTATTTCTCCATTGGAAACATATCTACTACTAGAAATAATTACTTTCACCAGTCAAAGATACAGAGGTTTGTATTTGTCCATTGGAAACATATCTACTACTGGAAATAATTACTTTCACCAGTCAATGATACAGAGATTTGTATTTCTCCATTGGAAACATGTTTACTACTAGAAATAATTACTTTCCCCAGTCAATGATACAGAGATTTGTATTTCTCCATTGAAAACATGTTTACCACTAGAAATAATTACTTTCACCAGTCAATGATACGGAGGGTTGTATTTCTCCATTGGAAACATGTTTACTACTAGAAATAACTTCTTTCACCAGTCAATGATACAGAGGTTTGTATTTCTCCATTGAAAACATGTCTACTAGAAATAATTACTTTCACCAGTCAATGATACAGAGATTTATATTTCTCCATTGGAAACATGTCTACTACTGGAAATAATTATTTCCACCAGTCAATGATACAGAGGTTTCTATTTCTCTATTGCAAAGATATCTACTACTAGAAATAATTACTTTCACCAATCAATGATACAGAGGTTTGTATTTATGTCTACTACTGGAACTAATTACTTTCACCAATCAATGATACAGAGGTTTGCATTTCTCTATTGAAAACATGTCTACTACTGGAAATAATTACTTTCACCAGTCAATGATACAGAGGTTTGTATTTCTCCATTGGAAACATGTCTACAACTGGAAATAAGTATTTCCGCCAGTCAATGATACAGAGATTTGTATTTCTCCATTGGAAACATGTCTACTACTAGAAATAATTACTTTCACCAGTCAATGATACAGAGGTTTGTATTTCTCCATTGGAAACATGTCTACTACTGGAAATAATTACTTTCACCAGTCAATGATACAGAGGTTTATATTTCTCCATTGGAAACATATCTACTACAGGAAATAATTATTTCCACCAGTCAATGATACAGAGGTTTGTATTTCTCCATTGCAAACATATCTACTACTAGAAATAATTACTTTCACCAGTCAATGATACAGAGGTTTGTATTTATGTCTACTACTGGAAATAATTACTTTCACCAATCAATGATACAGAGGTTTGTATTTCTCCATTGAAAACATGTCTACTACTAGAAATAATTACTTTCGCCAGTCAATGATATAGATGTTTGTATTTCTCCTTTGGAAACATGTATACAACTGGAAATGATTACTTTCACCAGTCAATGATACAGAGGTTTTTCTTTCTCCATTGGAAACATGTCTGCTACTAGAAATAATTACTTTCACCAATCAATGATACAGAGGTTTGTATTTCTTCATTGGAAACATGTCTACTACTGGAAATAATTATTTCCGCCAGTCAATGATACAGAGGTTTGTATTTCTCCTTTGAAAACATGTCTACTACTGGAAATAATTACTTTCACCAGTCAATGATACAGATGTTTGTATTTATCCATTGGAAACATATCTACTACTAAAAATAACTACTTTCACCAGTCAATGACACAGAGGTTTGTTTTTATGTCTACTACTGGAAATAATTACTTTCACCAGTCAATGATACAGAGGTTTGTATTTCTCCTTTGAAAACATGTCTACAACTGGAAATGATTACTTTCACCAGTCAATGATACAGAGATTTGTATTTCTCCATTGGAAACATATCTACTACAGGAAATAATTATTTCCACCAGTCAATGATACAGAGGTTTGTATTTCTCCATTGCAAACATATCTACTACTAGAAATAATTACTTTCACCAATCAATGATACAGAGGTTTGTATTTATGTCTACTACTGGAAATAATTACTTTCACCAATCAATGATACAGAGGTTTGTATTTATGTCTACTACTGGAAATAATTACTTTCACCAATCAATGATACAGAGGTTTGTATTTCTCTATTGAAAACATGTCTACTATTGGAAATAATTACTTTCACCAGTAAATGATACAGAGGTTCGTATTTTTCCATTGGAAACATGTCTACAACTGGAAATAAGTATTTCCGCCATTCAATGATACAGAGATTTGTATTTCTCCATTGGAAACATGTCTACTACTAGAAATAATTACTTTCACCAGTCAATGATACAGAGGTTTGTATTTCTCCATTGGAAACATGTCTACTACTGGAAATAATTACTTTCACCAGTCAATGATACAGAGATTTATATTTCTCCATTGGAAACATATCTACTACAGGAAATAATTATTTCCACCAGTCAATGATACAGAGGTTTGTATTTCTCCATTGCAAACATATCTACTACTAGAAATAATTACTTTCACCAGTCAATGATACAGAGGTTTGTATTTATGTCTACTACTGGAAATAATTACTTTCACCAATCAATGATACAGAGGTTTGTATTTCTCCTTTCGAAACATGTCTACAACTGGAAATAATTACTTTCACCAGTCAATGATACAGAGGTTTGTATTTCTCCATTGGAAACATGTCTACTACTGGAAATAATTATTTCCGCCAGTCAATGATACAGAGGTTTGTATTTCCCCATTGAAAACATATCTACTACTGGAAATAATTTCTTTCACCAGTCAATGATACATATGTTTGTATTTCTCCTTTGGAAACATGTCTACGGCTGGAAATAATTGCTTTCATCAGTCAATGATGCAGAGGTTTGTATTTGTCCATTGGAAACATGTCTACTACTGGAAATAACTATTTTCACTAGTCAATGATACAGAGGTTTGTATTTCTCCATTGGAAACATATCTACTACTAGAAATAATTACTTTCACCAGTCAATGATACAGAGGCTTGTATTTGTCCATTGGAAACATATCTACTACTGGAAATAATTACTTTCACCAGTCAATGATACAGAGATTTGTATTTCTCCATTGGAAACATGTTTACTACTAGAAATAATTACTTTCCCCAGTCAATGATACAGAGATTTGTATTTCTCCATTGAAAACATGTTTACCACTAGAAATAATTACTTTCACCAGTCAATGATACGGAGGGTTGTATTTCTCCATTGGAAACATGTTTACTACTAGAAATAACTACTTTCACCAGTCAATGATACAGAGGTTTGTATTTCTCCATTGAAAACATGTCTACTAGAAATAATTACTTTCACCAGTCAATGATACAGAGATTTATATTTCTCCATTGGAAACATGTCTACTACTGGAAATAATTATTTCCACCAGTCAATGATACAGAGGTTTCTATTTCTCTATTGCAAAGATATCTACTACTAGAAATAATTACTTTCACCAATCAATGATACAGAGGTTTGTATTTATGTCTACTACTGGAACTAATTACTTTCACCAATCAATGATACAGAGGTTTGTATTTCTCTATTGAAAACATGTCTAGAACTGGAAATAAGTATTTCCGCCAGTCAATGATACAGAGATTTGTATTTCTCCATTGGAAACATGTCTACTACTAGAAATAATTACTTTCACCAGTCAATGATACAGAGGTTTGTATTTCTCCATTGGAAACATGTCTACTACTGGAAATAATTACTTTCACCAGTCAATGATACAGAGGTTTATATTTCTCCATTGGAAACATATCTACTACAGGAAATAATTATTTCCACCTGTCAATGATACAGAGGTTTGTATTTCTCCATTGCAAACATATCTACTACTAGAAATAATTACTTTCACCAGTCAATGATACAGAGGTTTGTATTTATGTCTACTACTGGAAATAATTACTTTCACCAATCAATGATACAGAGGTTTGTATTTCTCCATTGAAAACATGTCTACTACTAGAAATAATTACTTTCGCCAGTCAATGATATAGATGTTTGTATTTCTCCTTTGGAAACATGTATACAACTGGAAATGATTACTTTCACCAGTCAATGATACAGAGGTTTTTCTTTCTCCATTGGAAACATGTCTGCTACTAGAAATAATTACTTTCACCAATCAATGATACAGAGGTTTGTATTTCTTCATTGGAAACATGTCTACTACTGGAAATAATTATTTCCGCCAGTCAATGATACAGAGGTTTGTATTTCTCCTTTGAAAACATGTCTACTACTGGAAATAATTACTTTCACCAGTCAATGATACAGATGTTTGTATTTCTCCATTGGAAACATATCTACTACTAAAAATAACTACTTTCACCAGTCAATGACACAGAGGTTTGTATTTATGTCTACTACTGGAAATAATTACTTTCACCAGTCAATGATACAGAGATTTGTATTTCTCCATTGGAAACATATCTACTACAGGAAATAATTATTTCCACCAGTCAATGATACAGAGGTTTGTATTTCTCCATTGCAAACATATCTACTACTAGAAATAATTACTTTCACCAATCAATGATACAGAGGTTTGTATTTATGTCTACTACTGGAAATAATTACTTTCACCAATCAATGATACAGAGGTTTGTATTTCTCTATTGAAAACATGTCTACTACTGGAAATAATTACTTTCACCAGTCAATGATACAGAGATTTGTATTTCTCCATTGGAAACATATCTACTACAGGAAATAATTATTTCCACCAGTCAATGATACAGAGGTTTGTATTTCTCCATTGCAAACATATCTACTACTAGAAATAATTACTTTCACCAATCAATGATACAGAGGTTTGTATTTATGTCTACTACTGGAAATAATTACTTTCACCAATCAATGATACAGAGGTTTGTATTTCTCTATTGAAAACATGTCTACTACTGGAAATAATTACTTTCACCAGTCAATGATACAGAGGTTCGTATTTTTCCATTGGAAACATGTCTACAACTGGAAATAAGTATTTCCGCCATTCAATGATACAGAGATTTGTATTTCTCCATTGGAAACATGTCTACTACTAGAAATAATTACTTTCACCAGTCAATGATACAGAGGTTTGTATTTCTCCATTGGAAACATGTCTACTACTGGAAATAATTACTTTCACCAGTCAATGATACAGAGATTTATATTTCTCCATTGGAAACATATCTACTACAGGAAATAATTATTTCCACCAGTCAATGATACAGAGGTTTGTATTTCTCCATTGCAAACATATCTACTACTAGAAATAATTACTTTCACCAGTCAATGATACAGAGGTTTGTATTTATGTCTACTACTGGAAATAATTACTTTCACCAATCAATGATACAGAGGTTTGTATTTCTCCATTGAAAACATGTCTACTACTAGAAATAATTACTTTCACCAGTCAATGATATAGATGTTTGTATTTCTCCTTTGGAAACATGTCTACAACTGGAAATGATTACTTTCACCAGTCAATGATACAGAGATTTGTATTTCTCCATTGGAAACATATCTACTACAGGAAATAATTATTTCCACCAGTCAATGATACAGAGGTTTGTATTTCTCCATTGCAAACATATCTACTACTAGAAATAATTACTTTCACCAATCAATGATACAGAGGTTTGTATTTATGTCTACTACTGGAAATAATTACTTTCACCAATCAATGATACAGAGGTTTGTATTTCTCTATTGAAAACATGTCTACTACTGGAAATAATTACTTTCACCAGTCAATGATACAGAGGTTCGTATTTCTCCATTGGAAACATGTCTACAACTGGAAATAAGTATTTCCGCCATTCAATGATACAGAGATTTGTATTTCTCCATTGGAAACATGTCTACTACTAGAAATAATTACTTTTGCCAGTCAATGATACAGAGGTTTGTATTTCTCCATTGGAAACATGTCTACTACTGGAAATAACTATTTTCAGCAGTCAATGATACAGAGGTTTATCTTTCTCCATTGGAAACATATATACTACTAGAAATAATTACTTTCACCAGTCAATGATACAGAGGTTTGTATTTGTCCATTGGAAAACTATCTACTGCTGGAAATAATTACTTTCACCAGTCAATGATACAGAGGTTGTATTTCTCCTTTGGAAGCATGTTTACTACTAGAAATAATTACCTTCACCAGTCAATGATACAGAGGTTTGTATTTCTCCATTTGAAACATGTTTACTACTATAAATAATTACTTTCACCAGTCAATGATACAGAGGTTTGTATTTCTCCATTGAAAACATGTCTACTACTGGAGATAATTACTTTCACCAGTCAATGATACAGAGATTTGTATTTCTCCATTGGAAACATATCTACTACAGGAAATAATTATTTCCACCAGTCAATGATACAGAGGTTTGTATTTCTCCATTGCAGACATATCTACTACTAGAAATAATTACTTTCACCAGTCAATGATACAGAGGTTTGTATTTATGTCTACTACTGGAAATAATTACTTTCACCAATCAATGATACAGAGGTTTGTATTTCTCCATTGAAAACATGTCTACTACTGGAAAAAATTACTTTCACCAGTCAATGATATAGATGTTTGTATTTCTCCTTTGGAAACATTTCTACAACTGGAAATGATTACTTTCACCAGTCAATGATACAGAGGTTTGTCTTTCTCCATTGGAAACATGTCTGCTACTAGAAATAATTACTTTCACCAATCAATGATACAGAGGTTTGTATTTCTCCTTTGGAAACATGTCTACAACTGGAAATGATTACTTTCACCAGTCAATGATACAGAGATTTGTATTTCTCCATTGGAAACATATCTACTACGGGAAATAATTATTTCCACCCGTCAATGATACAGAGGTTTGTATTTCTCCATTGCAAACATATCTACTACTAGAAATAATTACTTTTACCAGTCAATGATACAGAGGTTTTTATTTATTTCTACTACTGGAAATAATTACTTTCACCAATCAATGATACATATGTTTGTATTTCTCCATTGAAAACATGTCTACTACTGGAAATAATTACTTTCACCAGTCAATGATATAGGTGTTTGTATTTCTCCTTTGGAAACATGTCTACAACTGGAAATGATTACTTTCACCAGTCAATGATACAGAGGTTTGTATTTATCCATTGGAAACATGTCTGCTACTAGAAATAATTATTTCACCAGTCAATGATACAGAGGTTTGTATTTCTCCATTGGAAGCATGTCTACTACTGGAAATAACTATTTTCACCAGTCAATGATACAGAGGTTTGTCTTTCTCCATTGGAAACATATCTACTACTAGAAATAATTACTTTCACCAGTCAATGATACAGAGGTTTGTATTTCTATATTGGAAACATATCTACTACTAGAAATAATTACTTTCACCAGTCAATGATACAGATGTTTGTATTTCTCCGTTGGAAACATGTCTACAACTGGAAATGATTACTTTCACCAGTCAATGATACAGAGGTTTGTCTTTCTCCATTGGAAACATGTCTGCTACTAGAAATAATTACTTTCACCAATCAATGATACAGAGGTTTGTATTTCTTCATTGGAAACATGTCTACAACTGGAAATAATTATTTCCGCCAGTCAATGATACAGAGGTTTGTATTTCTCCATTGAAAACATGTCAACTACTGGAAATAATTACTTTCACCAGTCAATGATACAGATGTTTGTATTTCTCCATTGGAAACATATCTACTACTAGAAATAATTACTTTCACCAGTCAATGATACAGAGGTTTGTATTTATGTCTACTACTGGAAATAATTACTTTCACCAGTCAATGATATAAATGTTTGTATTTCTCCTTTGGAAACATGTCTACAACTGGAAATTTGTACTTTCACTAGTCAATGATACAGAGGTTTGTCTTTCTCCATTGGAAACATGTCTACTACTAGAAATAAATACTTTCACCAGTCAATGATACAGAGGTTTGTATATTTCCACTGGAAACATGTCTACTACTAGAAATAAATACTTTCACCAATCAATGATACAGACGTTTGTATTTCTCCATTGCAAACATGTTTACTACTAGAAATAACTACTTTCACCAGTCAATGATACAGAGCTTTGTATTTCTCCTTTGGAAACATGTCTACAACTGGAAATGATTACTTTCACCAGTCAATGATACAGAGATTTGTATTTCTCCATTGGAAACATATCTACTACAGGAAATAATTATTTCCACCAGTCAATGATACAGAGGTTTGTATTTCTCCATTGAAAACATATCTACTACTGGAAATAATTACTTTCACCAGTCAATGATATAGAGGTTTTTATTTATGTCTACTACTGGAAATAATTACTTTCCCCAATCAATGATACAGAGGTTTGTCTTTCTCCATTAGAAACATGTCTGCTACTAGAAATAAATACTTTCACCAGTCAATGATACAGAGGTTTGTATATTTCCACTGGAAACATGTCTACTACTAGAAATAAATACTTTCACCAATCAATGATACAGAGGTTTGTATTTCTCCATTGCAAACATGTTTACTACTAGAAATAACTACTTTCACCAATCAATGATACAGAGGTTTGTATTTCTCCTTTGGAAACATGTCTACAACTGGAAATGATTACTTTCACCAGTCAATGATACAGAGATTTGTATTTCTCCATTGGAAACATATCTACTACAGGAAATAATTATTTCCACCAGTCAATGATACAGAGGTTTGTATTTCTCCATTGAAAACATATCTACTACTGGAAATAATTACTTTCACCAGTCAATGATATAGAGGTTTTTATTTATGTCTACTACTGGAAATAATTACTTTCCCCAATCAATGATACAGAGGTTTGTCTTTCTCCATTAGAAACATGTCTGCTACTAGAAATAAATACTTTTACCCGTCAATGATACAGATGTTTGTATATTTCCATTGGAAACATGTCTACTACTAGAAATAAATACTTTCACCAATCAATGATACAGAGGTTTGTATTTCTCCATTGGAAACATGTCTACTACTGGAAATAATTATTTCCGCCAGTCAATGATACAGAGGTTTGTATTTCTCCATTGAAAACATGTCTACTACTGGAAATAATTACGTTCACCAGTCAATGATACATATGTTTGTAATTCTCCTTTGGAAACATGTCTACAACTGGAAATAATTACTTTCACCAGTCAATGATACAGAGGTTTGTATTTCTCCATTGGAAACATGTCTACTACTAGAAATAATTACTTTCACCAGTCAATGATACAGAGGTTTGTATTTATGTCTACTACTGGAAATAATTACTTTCACCTGTCAATGATACAGAGGTTTGTATTTCTCCATTGGAAGCATGTCTACTACTGGAAATAACTATTTTCACCAGTCAATGATACAGAGGTTTGTCTTTCTCCATTGGAAACATGTCTGCTATTAGAAATAAATACTTTCACCAGTCAATGATACAGAGGTTTGTATATTTCCATTGGAAACATGTCTACTACTAGAAATAAATACTTTCACCAATCAATGATACAGAGGTTTGTATTTCTCCATTGGAAACATGTCTACTACTAGAAATAATTACTTTCACCAGTCAATGATACAGAGGTTTGTATTTCTCCATTAGAAACATGTCTACTACTGGAAATAACTATTTTCACCAGTCAATGATACAGAGGTTTGTCTTTCTCCATTGGAAACATATCTACTACTAGAAATAATTAATTTCACCAGTGAATGATACAGAGGTTTGTATTTGTCCATTGGAAACATATCTACTACTGGAAATAATTACTTTCACCAGTCAATGATACGGAGGGCTTTATTTCTCCATTGGAAACATGTTGACTACCAGAAATAACTACTTTCACCAGTCAATGATACAGATGTTTGTATTTGTCCATTGAAAACATGTTTACTACTGGAAATAATTACTTTCACCAGTCAATGATACAGAGGTTTGTATTTCTCCATTGGAAACATGTCTACTACTAGAAATAACTACTTTCATCAGTGAATGATACAGAGGTTTGTATTTCTCTATTGCAAGCATATCTACTACTAGAAATAATTACTTTCACCAGTCAATGATACAGAGGTTTGTATTTATGTCTACTCCTGGAAATAATTACTTGCACCAGTCAATGATACAGAGGTTTGTATTTATGTCTACTACTGGAAATAATTACTTTCACCTGTCAATGATACAGAGGTTTGTATTTCTCCATTGAAAACATGTTTACTACTGGAAATAACTACTTTCACAAGTCAATGATACAGAGGTTTGTATTTCTCCTTTGGAAACATGTCTACAACTGGAAATGATTACTTTCACCAGTCAATGATACAGAGGTTTGTATTTCTCCATTGGAAACATGTCTACTACTAGAAATAATTACTTTCACCAGTCAATGATACAGAGGTTTGTATTTCTCCATTGGAAACATATCTGCTACTAAAAATAAATACTTTCACCAGTCAATGATACAGAGGTTTGTATTTATGTCTACTACTGGAAATAATTACTTTCATCAATCAATGATACAGAGGTTTGTATTTCTCCATTGGAAACATGTCTACTACTGGAAATAATTATTTCCGCCAGTCAATGATACAGAGGTTTGTATTTCTCCATTGGAAACTTGTCTACTACTATAAATAATTACTTTCACCAGTCAATGATACAGAGGTTTGTATTTCTCTATTGCAAACATATCTGCTACTAGAAATAATTGCTTTCACCAGTGAATGATACAGAGGTTTGTATTTATGTCTACTACTGGAAATAATTACTTTCACCAGTCAATGATACAGAGGTTTGTATTTCTCCATTGAAAACATGTCTACAACTGGAAATAATTACTTTCACCAGTCAATGATACAGAGGTTTGTATTTCTCCATTGAAAACATGTCTACAACTGGAAATAATTACTTTCACCAGTCAATGATACAGAGGTTTGTATTTCTCCTTTGGAAGCATGACTACAACTGGAAATAATTACTTTCACCAGTCAATGATACAGAGGTTTGTATTTCTCTATTGCAAACATATCTGCTACTAGAAATAATTGCTTTCACCAGTGAATGATACAGAGGTTTGTATTTATGTCTACTACTGGAAATAATTACTTTCACCAGTCAATGATACAGAGGTTTGTATTTCTCCATTGGAAACATGTCTACTACTAGAAATAATTACTTTCACCAGTCAATGATACAGAGGTTTGTATTTCTCCATTGGAAGCATGTCTACTACTGGAAATAACTATTTTCACCAGTCAATGATACAGAGGTTTGTCTTTCTCCATTGGAAACATATCTACTACTAGAAATAATTACTTTCTCCAGTCAATGATACAGAGGTTTGTATGTGTCCATTGGAAACATGTCTACTACTGGAAATAATTATTTCCGCCAGTCAATGATACAGAGGTTTGTATTTCTCCATTGAAAACATGTCTACTACTGGAAATAATTACTTTCACCAATGAATGATACATATGTTTGTATTTCTCCTTTGGAAACATGTTTACAACTGGAAATAATTACTTTCACCAGTCAATGATACAGAGGTTTGTATTTCTCCTTTGGAAACATGTCTACTACTGGAAATAATTATTTCCGCCAGTCAATGATACAGAGGTTTGTATTTCTCCATTGAAAACATGTCTACTACTGGAAATAATTACTTTCACCAGTCAATGATACAGAGATTTATATTTTTCCATTGGAAACATGTCTACTACTGGAAATAATTATTTCCACCAATCAATGATACAGAGGTTTGTATTTCTCTATTGCAAACATATCTACTACTAGAAATAATTACTTTCACCAATCAATGATACAGAGGTTTGTATTTATGTCTACTACTGGAAATAATTACTTTCACCAATCAATGATACAGAGCTTTGTATTTATCCATTGAAAACATGTCTACTACTGGAAATAATTACTTTCACCAGTCAATGATACAGAGGTTTGTATTTCTCCATTGGAAACATGTCTACAACAGGAAATAAGTATTTCCCCAGTCAATGATACAGAGGTTTATCTTTCTCCATTGGAAACATATATACTACTAGAAATAATTACTTTCACCAGTCAATGATACAGTGGTTTGTATTTGTCCATTGGAAAACTATCTACTGCTGGAAATAATTACTTTCACCAGTCAATGATACAGAGGTTGTATTTCTCCTTTGGGAGCATGTTTACTACTAGAAATAATTACTTTCACCAGTCAATGATACAGAGGTTTGTATTTCTCCATTGAAAACATGTTTACCACTAGAAATAATTACTTTCATCAGTCAATGATACGGAGGGTTGTATTTCTCCATTGGAAACATATTTGCTACTAGAAATAATTACTCTCACCAGTCAATGATACAGAGGTTTGTATTTCTCCATTGAAAACATGTTTACCACTAGAAATAATTACTTTCACCAATCAATGATACAGAGGGTTGTATTTCTCCATTGAAACATGTTTACTACTAGAAATAACTACTTTCACCAGTCAATGATACAGAGATTTATATTTCTCCATTGGAAACATGTCTACTACTGGAAATAATTATTTCCACCAATCAATGATACAGAGGTTTGTATTTCTCTATTGCAAACATATCTACTACTAGAAATAATTACTTTCACCAATCAATGATACAGAGGTTTGTATTTATGTCTACTACTGGAAATAATTACTTTCACCAATCAATGATACAGAGGTTTGTATTTCTCCATTGAAAACATGTCTACTACTGGAAATAATTACTTTCACCAGTCAATGATACAGAGGTTTGTATTTCTCCATTGGAAACATGTCTACAACTGGAAATAAGTATTTCCGCCAGTCAATGATACAGAGGTTTGTATTTCTCCTTTGGAAACATGTCTACAACTGGAAATAATTACTTTCACCGGTCAATGATACAGAGATTTGTATTTCTCCATTGGAAACATGTCTACTACTAGAAATAATTACTTTCACCAGTCAATGATACAGAGATTTGTATTTCTCCATTGGAAACATGTCTACTATTTGAAATAACTATTTTCACCAGTCAATGATACAGAGGTTTATCTTTCTCCATTGGAAACATATATACTATTAGAAATAATTACTTTCACCAGTCAATGATACAGAGGTTTGTATTTGTCCATTGGAAAACTATCTACTGCTGGAAATAATTAATTTCACCAGTCAATGATACAGAGGTTGTATTTCTCCTTTGGAAGCATGTTTACTACTAGAAATAATTACTTTCACCAGTCAATGATACAGAGGTTTGTATTTCTCCATTGAAAACATGTTTACCACTAGAAATAATTACTTTCATCAGTCAATGATACGAATGGTTGTATTTCTCCATTGGAAACATGTTTACTACTAGAAATAATTACTTTCACCAGTCAATGATACAGAGGTTTGTATTTCTCCATTGAAAACATGTCTACTACTGGAGATAATTACTTTCACCAGTCAATGATACAGAGATTTGTATTTCTCCATTGGAAACATATCTACTACAGGAAATAATTATTTCCACCAGTCAATGATACAGAGGTTTGTATTTCTCCATTGCAAACATATCTACTACTAGAAATCATTACTTTCACCAGTCAATGATACAGAGGTTTGTATTTATGTCTACTACTGGAAATAATTACTTTCACCAATCAATGATACAGAGGTTTGTATTTCTCCATTGAAAACAGGTCTACTACTGGAAATAATTACTTTCACCAGTCAATGATATAGATGTTTGTATTTCTCCTTTGGAAACATGTCTACAACTGGAAATGATTACTTTCACCAGTCAATGATACAGAGGTTTTTCTTTCTCCATTGGAAACATGTCTGCTACTAGAAATAAATACTTTCACCAATCAATGATACAGAGGTTTGTATTTCTTCATTGGAAACATGTCTATTACTGGAAATAATTATTTCCGCCAGTCAATGATACAGAGGTTTGTATTTCTCCATTGTAAACATATCTACTACAAAAAATAATTACTTTCACCAGTCAATGACACAGAGGTTTGTATTTATATCTACTACTGGAAATAATTACTTTCATCAATCAATGATACAGAGGTTTGTATTTCTCCATTAAAAACATGTCTATAACTGGAAATAATTACTTTCACCAGTCAATGATACAGATGTTTGTATTTATCCATTGGAAACATATCTACTACTAAAAATAATTACTTTCACCAGTCAATGATACAGAGATTTGTATTTCTCCATTGGAAACATGTCTACTACTGGAAATAATTACTTTTACCAGTCAATGATACAGAGGTTTGTATTTCTCCTTTGGAAACATGTCTACAACTGGAAATGATTACTTTCACCAGTCAATGATACAGAGATTTGTATTTCTCCATTAGAAACATTTCTACTACAGGAAATAATTATTTCCACCAGTCAATGATACAGAGGTTTGTATTTCTCCATTGCAAACATATCTACTACTAGAAATAATTACTTTCACCAGTCATTGATACAGAGGTTTGTATTTATGTCTACTACTGGAAATAATTACTTTCACCAATCAATGATACAGAGGTTTGTATTTCTCCATTGAAAACATGTCTACTACTGGAAATAATTACTTTCACCAGTCAATGATACAGAGGTTTGTATTTCTCCATTGGAAACATGTCTACAACTGGAAATAAGTATTTCCGCCAGTCAATGATACAGAGGTTTGTATTTCTCCTTTGGAAACATGTCTACAACTGGAAATAATTACTTTCACCGGTCAATGATACAGAGATTTGTATTTCTCCATTGGAAACATGTCTACTACTAGAAATAATTACTTTCACCAGTCAATGATACAGAGATTTGTATTTCTCCATTGGAAACATGTCTACTATTTGAAATAACTATTTTCACCAGTCAATGATACAGAGGTTTATCTTTCTCCATTGGAAACATATATACTATTAGAAATAATTACTTTCACCAGTCAATGATACAGAGGTTTGTATTTGTCCATTGGAAAACTATCTACTGCTGGAAATAATTAATTTCACCAGTCAATGATACAGAGGTTGTATTTCTCCTTTGGAAGCATGTTTACTACTAGAAATAATTACTTTCACCAGTCAATGATACAGAGGTTTGTATTTCTCCATTGAAAACATGTTTACCACCAGAAATAATTACTTTCATCAGTCAATGATACGAATGGTTGTATTTCTCCATTGGAAACATGTTTACTACTAGAAATAATTACTTTCACCAGTCAATGATACAGAGGTTTGTATTTCTCCATTGAAAACATGTCTACTACTGGAGATAATTACTTTCACCAGTCAATGATACAGAGATTTGTATTTCTCCATTGGAAACATATCTACTACAGGAAATAATTATTTCCACCAGTCAATGATACAGAGGTTTGTATTTCTCCATTGCAAACATATCTACTACTAGAAATCATTACTTTCACCAGTCAATGATACAGAGGTTTGTATTTATGTCTACTACTGGAAATAATTACTTTCACCAATCAATGATACAGAGGTTTGTATTTCTCCATTGAAAACAGGTCTACTACTGGAAATAATTACTTTCACCAGTCAATGATATAGATGTTTGTATTTCTCCTTTGGAAACATGTCTACAACTGGAAATGATTACTTTCACCAGTCAATGATACAGAGGTTTTTCTTTCTCCATTGGAAACATGTCTGCTACTAGAAATAAATACTTTCACCAATCAATGATACAGAGGTTTGTATTTCTTCATTGGAAACATGTCTATTACTGGAAATAATTATTTCCGCCAGTCAATGATACAGAGGTTTGTATTTCTCCATTGTAAACATATCTACTACAAAAAATAATTACTTTCACCAGTCAATGACACAGAGGTTTGTATTTATATCTACTACTGGAAATAATTACTTTCATCAATCAATGATACAGAGGTTTGTATTTCTCCATTAAAAACATGTCTATAACTGGAAATAATTACTTTCACCAGTCAATGATACAGATGTTTGTATTTATCCATTGGAAACATATCTACTACTAAAAATAATTACTTTCACCAGTCAATGATACAGAGATTTGTATTTCTCCATTGGAAACATGTCTACTACTGGAAATAATTACTTTTACCAGTCAATGATACAGAGGTTTGTATTTCTCCTTTGGAAACATGTCTACAACTAGAAATGATTACTTTCACCAGTCAATGATACAGAGATTTGTATTTCTCCATTAGAAACATTTCTACTACAGGAAATAATTATTTCCACCAGTCAATGATACAGAGGTTTGTATTTCTCCATTGCAAACATATCTACTACTAGAAATAATTACTTTCACCAGTCATTGATACAGAGGTTTGTATTTATGTCTACTACTGGAAATAATTACTTTCACCAATCAATGATACAGAGGTTTGTATTTCTCCATTGAAAACATGTCTACACTGGAAATAATTACTTTCACCAGTCAATGATATAGATGTTTGTATTTCTCCTTTGGAAACATGTCTACAACTGGAAATGATTACTTTCACCAGTCAATGATACAGATGTTTGTATTTCTCCATTGAAAACATATCTACTACTAAAAATAATTACTTTCATCAGTCAATGACACAGAGGTTTGTATTTATGTCTACTACTGGAAATAATTACTTTCATCAATCAATGATACAGAGGTTTGTATTTCTCCATTGAAAACATGTCTACTACTGGAAATAATTACTTTCACCAGTCAATGATACAGAGGTTTGCATTTCTCCTTTGGAAACATGTCTACAACTGGAAATAATTACTTTCACCGGTCAATGATACAGAGATTTGTATTTCTCCATTGGAAACATGTCTACTACTAGAAATAATTACTTTCATCAGTCAATGATACAGAGGTTTGTATTTCTCCATTGGAAACATATATACTATTAGAAATAATTACTTTCACCAGTCAATGATACAGAGGTTTGTATTTGTCCATTGGAAAACTATCTACTATTGGAAATAACTATTTTCACCAGTCAATGATACAGAGGTTTATCTTTCTCCATTGGAAACATATATACTATTAGAAATAATTACTTTCACCAGTCAATGATACAGAGGTTTGTATTTGTCCATTGGAAAACTATCTACTGCTGGAAATAATTACTTTCACCAGTCAATGATACAGAGGTTTGTATTTCTCCATTGAAAACATGTCTACTACTGGAAATAATTACTTTCACCAGTCAATGATACAGAGGTTTGTATTTCTCCATTGGAAACATGTCTACTATTGGAAATAACTATTTTCACCAGTCAATGATACAGAGGTTTATCTTTCTCCATTGGAAACATATATACTATTAGAAATAATTACTTTCACCAGTCAATGATACAGAGGTTTGTATTTGTCCATTGGAAAACTATCTACTGCTGGAAATAATTACTTTCACCAGTCAATGATACAGAGGTTGTATTCCTCCTTTGGAAGCATGTTTACTACTAGAAATAATTACTTTCACCAGTCAATGATACAGAGGTTTGTATTTCTCCATTGAAAACATGTTTACCACTAGAAATAATTACTTTCATCAGTCAATGATACGAAGGGTTGTATTTCTCCATTGGAAACATGTCTACTACTGGAGATAATTACTTTCACCAGTCAATGATACAGAGATTTGTATTTCTCCATTGGAAACATATCTACTACAGGAAATAATTATTTCCACCAGTCAATGATACAGAGGTTTGTATTTCTCCATTGCAAACATATCTACTACTAGAAATCATTACTTTCACCAGTCAATGATACAGAGGTTTGTATTTATGTCTACTACTGGAAATAATTACTTTCACCAATCAATGATACAGAGGTTTGTATTTCTCCATTGAAAACAGGTCTACTACTGGAAATAATTACTTTCACCAGTCAATCATATAGATGTTTGTATTTCTCCTTTGGAAACATGTCTACAACTGGAAATGATTACTTTCACCAGTCAATGATACAGAGGTTTTTCTTTCTCCATTGGAAACATGTCTGCTACTAGAAATAAATACTTTCACCAATCAATGATACAGAGGTTTGTATTTCTTCATTGGAAACATGTCTACTACTGGAAATAATTATTTCCGCCAGTCAATGATACAGAGGTTTGTATTTCTCCATTGTAAACATATCTACTACTAAAAATAATTACTTTCACCAGTCAATGACACAGAGGTTTGTATTTATATCTACTACTGGAAATAATTACTTTCATCAATCAATGATACAGAGGTTTGTATTTCTCCATTGAAAACATGTCTATAACTGGAAATAATTACTTTCACCAGTCAATGATAGAGATGTTTGTATTTATCCATTGGAAACATATCTACTACTAAATATAATTACTTTCACAAGTCAATGATACAGAGATTTGTATTTCTCCATTGGAAACATGTCTACTACTGGAAATAATTACTTTTACCAGTCAATGATACAGAGGTTTGTATTTCTCCTTTGGAAACATGTCTACAACTGGAAATGATTACTTTCACCAGTCAATGATACAGAGATTTGTATTTCTCCATTAGAAACATTTCTACTACAGGAAATAATTATTTCCACCAGTCAATGATACAGAGGTTTGTATTTCTCCATTGCAAACATATCTACTACTAGAAATAATTACTTTCACCAGTCATTGATACAGAGGTTTGTATTTATGTCTACTACTGGAAATAATTACTTTCACCAATCAATGATACAGAGGTTTGTATTTCTCCATTGAAAACATGTCTACACTGGAAATAATTACTTTCACCAGTCAATGATATAGATGTTTGTATTTCTCCTTTGGAAACATGTCTACAACTGGAAATGATTACTTTCACCAGTCAATGATACAGATGTTTGTATTTCTCCATTGAAAACATATCTACTACTAAAAATAATTACTTTCACCAGTCAATGACACAGAGGTTTGTATTTATGTCTACTACTGGAAATAATTACTTTCATCAATCAATGATACAGAGGTTTGTATTTCTCCATTGAAAGCATGTTTACTACTGGAAATAATTACTTTCACCAGTCAATGATACAGAGGTTTGCATTTCTCCTTTGGAAACATGTCTACAACTGGAAATAATTACTTTCACCGGTCAATGATACAGAGATTTGTATTTCTCCATTGGAAACATGTCTACTACTAGAAATAATTACTTTCATCAGTCAATGATACAGAGGTTTGTATTTCTCCATTGGAAACATGTCTACTATTGGAAATAACTATTTTCACCAGTCAATGATACAGAGGTTTATCTTTCTCCATTGGAAACATATATACTATTAGAAATAATTACTTTCACCAGTCAATGATACAGAGGTTTGTATTTGTCCATTGGAAAACTATCTACTGCTGGAAATAATTACTTTCACCAGTCAATGATACAGAGGTTTGTATTTCTCCATTGAAAACATGTCTACTACTGGAAATAATTACTTTCACCAGTCAATGATACAGAGGTTTGTATTTCTCCATTGGAAACATGTCTACTACTAAAAATAATTACTTTCACCAGTCAATGACACAGAGGTTTGTATTTATGTCTACTACTGGAAATAATTACTTTCATCAATCAATGATACAGAGGTTTGTATTTCTCCATTGAAAACATGTCTACTACTGGAAATAATTACTTTCACCAGTCAATGATACAGAGGTTTGCATTTCTCCTTTGGAAACATGTCTACAACTGGAAATAATTACTTTCACCGGTCAATGATACAGAGATTTGTATTTCTCCATTGGAAACATGTCTACTACTAGAAATAATTACTTTCATCAGTCAATGATACAGAGGTTTGTATTTCTCCATTGGAAACATATATACTATTAGAAATAATTACTTTCACCAGTCAATGATACAGAGGTTTGTATTTGTCCATTGGAAAACTATCTACTATTGGAAATAACTATTTTCACCAGTCAATGATACAGAGGTTTATCTTTCTCCATTGGAAACATATATACTATTAGAAATAATTACTTTCACCAGTCAATGATACAGAGGTTTGTATTTGTCCATTGGAAAACTATCTACTGCTGGAAATAATTACTTTCACCAGTCAATGATACAGAGGTTTGTATTTCTCCATTGAAAACATGTCTACTACTGGAAATAATTACTTTCACCAGTCAATGATACAGAGGTTTGTATTTCTCCATTGGAAACATGTCTACTATTGGAAATAACTATTTTCACCAGTCAATGATACAGAGGTTTATCTTTCTCCATTGGAAACATATATACTATTAGAAATAATTACTTTCACCAGTCAATGATACAGAGGTTTGTATTTGTCCATTGGAAAACTATCTACTGCTGGAAATAATTACTTTCACCAGTCAATGATACAGAGGTTGTATTCCTCCTTTGGAAGCATGTTTACTACTAGAAATAATTACTTTCACCAGTCAATGATACAGAGGTTTGTATTTCTCCATTGAAAACATGTTTACCACTAGAAATAATTACTTTCATCAGTCAATGATACGAAGGGTTGTATTTCTCCATTGGAAACATGTCTACTACTGGAGATAATTACTTTCACCAGTCAATGATACAGAGATTTGTATTTCTCCATTGGAAACATATCTACTACAGGAAATAATTATTTCCACCAGTCAATGATACAGAGGTTTGTATTTCTCCATTGCAAACATATCTACTACTAGAAATCATTACTTTCACCAGTCAATGATACAGAGGTTTGTATTTATGTCTACTACTGGAAATAATTACTTTCACCAATCAATGATACAGAGGTTTGTATTTCTCCATTGAAAACAGGTCTACTACTGGAAATAATTACTTTCACCAGTCAATCATATAGATGTTTGTATTTCTCCTTTGGAAACATGTCTACAACTGGAAATGATTACTTTCACCAGTCAATGATACAGAGGTTTTTCTTTCTCCATTGGAAACATGTCTGCTACTAGAAATAAATACTTTCACCAATCAATGATACAGAGGTTTGTATTTCTTCATTGGAAACATGTCTACTACTGGAAATAATTATTTCCGCCAGTCAATGATACAGAGGTTTGTATTTCTCCATTGTAAACATATCTACTACTAAAAATAATTACTTTCACCAGTCAATGACACAGAGGTTTGTATTTATATCTACTACTGGAAATAATTACTTTCATCAATCAATGATACAGAGGTTTGTATTTCTCCATTGAAAACATGTCTATAACTGGAAATAATTACTTTCACCAGTCAATGATAGAGATGTTTGTATTTATCCATTGGAAACATATCTACTACTAAATATAATTACTTTCACAAGTCAATGATACAGAGATTTGTATTTCTCCATTGGAAACATGTCTACTACTGGAAATAATTACTTTTACCAGTCAATGATACAGAGGTTTGTATTTCTCCTTTGGAAACATGTCTACAACTGGAAATGATTACTTTCACCAGTCAATGATACAGAGATTTGTATTTCTCCATTAGAAACATTTCTACTACAGGAAATAATTATTTCCACCAGTCAATGATACAGAGGTTTGTATTTCTCCATTGCAAACATATCTACTACTAGAAATAATTACTTTCACCAGTCATTGATACAGAGGTTTGTATTTATGTCTACTACTGGAAATAATTACTTTCACCAATCAATGATACAGAGGTTTGTATTTCTCCATTGAAAACATGTCTACACTGGAAATAATTACTTTCACCAGTCAATGATATAGATGTTTGTATTTCTCCTTTGGAAACATGTCTACAACTGGAAATGATTACTTTCACCAGTCAATGATACAGATGTTTGTATTTCTCCATTGAAAACATATCTACTACTAAAAATAATTACTTTCACCAGTCAATGACACAGAGGTTTGTATTTATGTCTACTACTGGAAATAATTACTTTCATCAATCAATGATACAGAGGTTTGTATTTCTCCATTGAAAGCATGTTTACTACTGGAAATAATTACTTTCACCAGTCAATGATACAGAGGTTTGCATTTCTCCTTTGGAAACATGTCTACAACTGGAAATAATTACTTTCACCGGTCAATGATACAGAGATTTGTATTTCTCCATTGGAAACATGTCTACTACTAGAAATAATTACTTTCATCAGTCAATGATACAGAGGTTTGTATTTCTCCATTGGAAACATGTCTACTATTGGAAATAACTATTTTCACCAGTCAATGATACAGAGGTTTATCTTTCTCCATTGGAAACATATATACTATTAGAAATAATTACTTTCACCAGTCAATGATACAGAGGTTTGTATTTGTCCATTGGAAAACTATCTACTGCTGGAAATAATTACTTTCACCAGTCAATGATACAGAGGTTTGTATTTCTCCATTGAAAACATGTCTACTACTGGAAATAATTACTTTCACCAGTCAATGATACAGAGGTTTGTATTTCTCCATTGGAAACATGTCTACTATTGGAAATAACTATTTTCACCAGTCAATGATACAGAGGTTTATCTTTCTCCATTGGAAACATATATACTATTAGAAATAATTACTTTCACCAGTCAATGATACAGAGGTTTGTATTTGTCCATTGGAAAACTATCTACTGCTGGAAATAATTACTTTCACCAGTCAATGATACAGAGGTTGTATTCCTCCTTTGGAAGCATGTTTACTACTAGAAATAATTACTTTCACCAGTCAATGATACAGAGGTTTGTATTTCTCCATTGAAAACATGTTTACCACTAGAAATAATTACTTTCATCAGTCAATGATACGAAGGGTTGTATTTCTCCATTGGAAACATGTCTACTACTGGAGATAATTACTTTCACCAGTCAATGATACAGAGATTTGTATTTCTCCATTGGAAACATATCTACTACAGGAAATAATTATTTCCACCAGTCAATGATACAGAGGTTTGTATTTCTCCATTGCAAACATATCTACTACTAGAAATCATTACTTTCACCAGTCAATGATACAGAGGTTTGTATTTATGTCTACTACTGGAAATAATTACTTTCACCAATCAATGATACAGAGGTTTGTATTTCTCCATTGAAAACAGGTCTACTACTGGAAATAATTACTTTCACCAGTCAATCATATAGATGTTTGTATTTCTCCTTTGGAAACATGTCTACAACTGGAAATGATTACTTTCACCAGTCAATGATACAGAGGTTTTTCTTTCTCCATTGGAAACATGTCTGCTACTAGAAATAAATACTTTCACCAATCAATGATACAGAGGTTTGTATTTCTTCATTGGAAACATGTCTACTACTGGAAATAATTATTTCCACCAGTCAATGATACAGAGGTTTGTATTTCTCCATTGTAAACATATCTACTACTAAAAATAATTACTTTCACCAGTCAATGACACAGAGGTTTGTATTTATATCTACTACTGGAAATAATTACTTTCATCAATCAATGATACAGAGGTTTGTATTTCTCCATTGAAAACATATCTATAACTGGAAATAATTACTTTCACCAGTCAATGATAGAGATGTTTGTATTTATCCATTGGAAACATATCTACTACTAAAAATAATTACTTTCACAAGTCAATGATACAGAGATTTGTATTTCTCCATTGGAAACATGTCTACTACTGGAAATAATTACTTTTACCAGTCAATGATACAGAGGTTTGTATTTCTCCTTTGGAAACATGTCTACAACTGGAAATGATTACTTTCACCAGTCAATGATACAGAGATTTGTATTTCTCCATTAGAAACATTTCTACTACAGGAAATAATTATTTCCACCAGTCAATGATACAGAGGTTTGTATTTCTCCATTGCAAACATATCTACTACTAGAAATAATTACTTTCACCAGTCATTGATACAGAGGTTTGTATTTATGTCTACTACTGGAAATAATTACTTTCACCAATCAATGATACAGAGGTTTGTATTTCTCCATTGAAAACATGTCTACACTGGAAATAATTACTTTCACCAGTCAATGATATAGATGTTTGTATTTCTCCTTTGGAAACATGTCTACAACTGGAAATGATTACTTTCACCAGTCAATGATACAGAGGTTTGTCTTTCTCCATTGGAAACATGTCTGCTACTAGAAATAAATACTTTCACCAATCAATGATACAGAGGTTTGTATTTCTTCATTGGAAACATGTCTACTACTGGAAATAATTATTTCCGCCAGTCAATGATACAGAGGTTTGTATTTCTCCATTGGAAACATGTCTACTACTGGAAATAATTACTTTCACCAGTCAATGATACAGATGTTTGTATTTCTCCATTGAAAACATATCTACTACTAAAAATAATTACTTTCACCAGTCAATGACACAGAGGTTTGTATTTATATCTACTACTGGAAATAATTACTTTCATCAATCAATGATACAGAGGTTTGTATTTCTCCATTGAAAACATGTCTACTACTGGAAATAATTACTTTCACCAGTCAATGATACAGAGGTTTGCATTTCTCCTTTGGAAACATGTCTACAACTGGAAATAATTACTTTCACCGGTCAATGATACAGAGATTTGTATTTCTCCATTGGAAACATGTCTACTACTAGAAATAATTACTTTCATCAGTCAATGATACAGAGGTTTGTATTTCTCCATTGGAAACATGTCTACTATTGGAAATAACTATTTTCACCAGTCAATGATACAGAGGTTTATCTTTCTCCATTGGAAACATATATACTATTAGAAATAATTACTTTCACCAGTCAATGATACAGAGGTTTGTATTTGTCCATTGGAAAACTATCTACTGCTGGAAATAATTACTTTCACCAGTCAATGATACAGAGGTTGTATTTCTCCTTTGGAAGCATGTTTACCACTAGAAATAATTACTTTCACCAGTCAGTGATACAGAGGTTTGTATTTCTCCATTGAAAACATGTTTACCACTAGAAATAATTACTTTCATCAGTCAATGATACGAAGGGTTGTATTTCTCCATTGAAAACATGTCTACTACTGGAGATAATTACTTTCACCAGTCAATGATACAGAGATTTGTATTTCTCCATTGGAAACATATCTACTACAGGAAATAATTATTTCCACCAGTCAATGATACAGAGGTTTGTATTTCTCCATTGCAAACATATCTACTACTAGAAGTCATTACTTTCACCAGTCAATGATACAGAGGTTTGTATTCATGTCTACTACTGGAAATAATTACTTTCACCAATCAATGATACAGAGGTTTGTATTTCTCCATTGAAAACAGGTCTACTACTGGAAATAATTACTTTCACCAGTCAATGATATAGATGTTTGTATTTCTCCTTTGGAAACATGTCTACAACTGGAAATGATTACTTTCACCAGTCAATGATACAGAGGTTTTTCTTTCTCCATTGGAAACATGTCTGCTACTAGAAATAAATACTTTCACCAATCAATGATACAGAGGTTTGTATTTCTTCATTGGAAACATGTCTACTACTGGAAATAATTATTTCCGCCAGTCAATGATACAGAGGTTTGTATTTCTCCATTGTAAACATATCTACTACTAAAAATAATTACTTTCACCAGTCAATGACACAGAGGTTTGTATTTATATCTACTACTGGAAATAATTACTTTCATCAATCAATGATACAGAGGTTTGTATTTCTCCATTGAAAACATGTCTATAACTGGAAATAATTACTTTCACCAGTCAATGATACAGATGTTTGTATTTATCCATTGGAAACATATCTACTACTAAAAATAATTACTTTCACAAGTCAATGATACAGAGATTTGTATTTCTCCATTGGAAACATGTCTACTACTGGAAATAATTACTTTTACCAGTCAATGATACAGAGGTTTGTATTTCTCCTTTGGAAACATGTCTACAACTGGAAATGATTACTTTCACCAGTCAATGATACAGAGATTTGTATTTCTCCATTAGAAACATTTCTACTACAGGAAATAATTATTTCCACCAGTCAATGATACAGAGGTTTGTATTTCTCCATTGCAAACATATCTACTACTAGAAATAATTACTTTCACCAGTCATTGATACAGAGGTTTGTATTTATGTCTACTACTGGAAATAATTACTTTCACCAATCAATGATACAGAGGTTTGTATTTCTCCATTGAAAACATGTCTACACTGGAAATAATTACTTTCACCAGTCAATGATATAGATGTTTGTATTTCTCCTTTGGAAACATGTCTACAACTGGAAATGATTACTTTCACCAGTCAATGATACAGAGGTTTTTCTTTCTCCATTGGAAACATGTCTGCTACTAGAAATAAATACTTTCACCAATCAATGATACAGAGGTTTGTATTTCTTCATTGGAAACATGTCTACTACTGGAAATAATTATTTCCGCCGGTCAATGATACAGAGGTTTGTATTTCTCCATTGGAAACATGTCTACTACTGGAAATAATTACTTTCACCAGTCAATGATACAGATGTTTGTATTTCTCCATTGAAAACATATCTACTACTAAAAATAATTACTTTCACCAGTCAATGACACAGAGGTTTGTATTTATGTCTACTACTGGAAATAATTACTTTCACCAGTCAATGATACAGAGGTTTGCATTTCTCCTTTGGAAACATGTCTACAACTGGAAATAATTACTTTCACCGGTCAATGATACAGAGATTTGTATTTCTCCATTGGAAACATGTCTACTACTAGAAATAATTACTTTCATCAGTCAATGATACAGAGGTTTGTATTTCTCCATTGGAAACATGTCTACTATTGGAAATAACTATTTTCACCAGTCAATGATACAGAGGTTTATCTTTCTCCATTGGAAACATATATACTATTAGAAATAATTACTTTCACCAGTCAATGATACAGAGGTTTGTATTTGTCCATTGGAAAACTATCTACTGCTGGAAATAATTACTTTCACCAGTCAATGATACAGAGGTTGTATTTCTCCTTTGGAAGCATGTTTACTACTAGAAATAATTACTTTCACCAGTCAGTGATACAGAGGTTTGTATTTCTCCATTGAAAACATGTTTACCACTAGAAATAATTACTTTCATCAGTCAATGATACGAAGGGTTGTATTTCTCCATTGAAAACATGTCTACTACTGGAGATAATTACTTTCACCAGTCAATGATACAGAGATTTGTATTTCTCCATTGGAAACATATCTACTACAGGAAATAATTATTTCCACCAGTCAATGATCCAGAGGTTTGTATTTCTCCATTGCAAACATATCTACTACTAGAAGTCATTACTTTCACCAGTCAATGATACAGAGGTTTGTATTTATGTCTACTACTGGAAATAATTACTTTCACCAATCAATGATACAGAGGTTTGTATTTCTCCATTGAAAACAGGTCTACTACTGGAAATAATTACTTTCACCAGTCAATGATATAGATGTTTGTATTTCTCCTTTGGAAACATGTCTACAACTGGAAATGATTACTTTCACCAGTCAATGATACAGAGGTTTTTCTTTCTCCATTGGAAACATGTCTGCTACTAGAAATAAATACTTTCACCAATCAATGATACAGAGGTTTGTATTTCTTCATTGGAAACATGTCTACTACTGGAAATAATTATTTCCGCCAGTCAATGATACAGAGGTTTGTATTTCTCCATTGTAAACATATCTACTACTAAAAATAATTACTTTCACCAGTCAATGACACAGAGGTTTGTATTTATATCTACTACTGGAAATAATTACTTTCATCAATCAATGATACAGAGATTTGTATTTCTCCATTGGAAACATGTCTACTACTGGAAATAATTACTTTTACCAGTCAATGATACAGAGGTTTGTATTTCTCCTTTGGAAACATGTCTACAACTGGAAATGATTACTTTCACCAGTCAATGATACAGAGATTTGTATTTCTCCATTAGAAACATTTCTACTACAGGAAATAATTATTTCCACCAGTCAATGATACAGATGTTTGTATTTCTCCATTGCAAACATATCTACTACTAGAAATAATTACTTTCACCAGTCAATGATACAGAGGTTTGTATTTATGTCTACTACTGGAAATAATTACTTTCACCAATCAATGATACAGAGGTTTGTATTTCTCCATTGAAAACATGTCTACTACTGGAAATAATTACTTTCACCAGTCAATGATACAGAGGTTTGTATTTCTCCATTGGAAACATGTCTACTATTGGAAATAACTATTTTCACCAGTCAATGATACAGAGGTTTATCTTTCTCCATTGGAAACATATATACTATTAGAAATAATTACTTTCACCAGTCAATGATACAGAGGTTTGTATTTGTCCATTGGAAAACTATCTACTGCTGGAAATAATTACTTTCACCAGTCAATGATACAGAGGTTTGTATTTCTCCATTGAAAACATGTTTACCACTAGAAATAATGACTTTCATCAGTCAATGATACGAAGGGTTGTATTTCTCCATTGGAAACATGTTTACTACTAGAAATAATTACTTTCACCAGTCAATGATACAGAGGTTTGTATTTCTCCATTGAAAACATGTCTACTACTGGAGATAATTACTTTCACCAGTCAATGATACAGAGATTTGTATTTCTCCATTGGAAACATATCTACTACAGGAAATAATTATTTCCACCAGTCAATGATACAGAGGTTTGTATTTCTCCATTGCAAACATATCTACTACTAGAAATCATTACTTTCACCAGTCAATGATACAGAGGTTTGTATTTATGTCTACTACTGGAAATAATTACTTTCACCAATCAATGATACAGAGGTTTGTATTTCTCCATTGAAAACAGGTCTACTACTGGAAATAATTACTTTCACCAGTCAATGATATAGATGTTTGTATTTCTCCTTTGGAAACATGTCTACAACTGGAAATGATTACTTTCACCAGTCAATGATACAGAGGTTTTTCTTTCTCCATTGGAAACATGTCTGCTACTAGAAATAAATACTTTCACCAATCAATGATACAGAGGTTTGTATTTCTTCATTGGAAACATGTCTACTACTGGAAATAATTATTTCCGCCAGTCAATGATACAGAGGTTTGTATTTCTCCATTGTAAACATATCTACTACTAAAAATAATTACTTTCACCAGTCAATGACACAGAGGTTTGTATTTCTCCATTGGAAACATGTCTGCTACTAGAAATAAATACTTTCACCAATCAATGATACAGAGGTTTGTATTTCTTCATTGGAAACATGTCTACTACTGGAAATAATTATTTCCGCCAGTCAATGATACAGAGGTTTGTATTTCTCCATTGTAAACATATCTACTACTAAAAATAATTACTTTCACCAGTCAATGACACAGAGGTTTGTATTTATATCTACTACTGGAAATAATTACTTTCATCAATCAATGATACAGAGGTTTGTATTTCTCCATTGAAAACATGTCTAAAACTGGAAATAATTACTTTCACCAGTCAATGATAGAGATGTTTGTATTTATCCATTGGAAACATATCTACTACTAAAAATAATTACTTTCACAAGTCAATGATACAGAGATTTGTATTTCTCCATTGGAAACATGTCTACTACTGGAAATAATTACTTTTACCAGTCAATGATACAGAGGTTTGTATTTCTCCTTTGGAAACATGTCTACAACTGGAAATGATTACTTTCACCAGTCAATGATACAGAGATTTGTATTTCTCCATTAGAAACATTTCTACTACAGGAAATAATTATTTCCACCAGTCAATGATACAGAGGTTTGTATTTCTCCATTGCAAACATATCTACTACTAGAAATAATTACTTTCACCAGTCAATGATACAGAGGTTTGTATTTATGTCTACTACTGGAAATAATTACTTTCACCAATCAATGATACAGAGGTTTGTATTTCTCCATTGAAAACATGTCTACTACTGGAAATAATTACTTTCACCAGTCAATGATACAGAGGTTTGTATTTCTCCATTGGAAACATGTCTACTATTGGAAATAACTATTTTCACCAGTCAATGATACAGAGGTTTATCTTTCTCCATTGGAAACATATATACTATTAGAAATAATTACTTTCACCAGTCAATGATACAGAGGTTTGTATTTGTCCATTGGAAAACTATCTACTGCTGGAAATAATTACTTTCACCAGTCAATGATACAGAGGTTTGTATTTCTCCATTGAAAACATGTTTACCACTAGAAATAATGACTTTCATCAGTCAATGATACGAAGGGTTGTATTTCTCCATTGGAAACATGTTTACTACTAGAAATAATTACTTTCACCAGTCAATGATACAGAGGTTTGTATTTCTCCATTGAAAACATGTCTACTACTGGAGATAATTACTTTCACCAGTCAATGATACAGAGATTTGTATTTCTCCATTGGAAACATATCTACTACAGGAAATAATTATTTCCACCAGTCAATGATACAGAGGTTTGTATTTCTCCATTGCAAACATATCTACTACTAGAAATCATTACTTTCACCAGTCAATGATACAGAGGTTTGTATTTATGTCTACTACTGGAAATAATTACTTTCACCAATCAATGATACAGAGGTTTGTATTTCTCCATTGAAAACAGGTCTACTACTGGAAATAATTACTTTCACCAGTCAATGATATAGATGTTTGTATTTCTCCTTTGGAAACATGTCTACAACTGGAAATGATTACTTTCACCAGTCAATGATACAGAGGTTTTTCTTTCTCCATTGGAAACATGTCTGCTACTAGAAATAAATACTTTCACCAATCAATGATACAGAGGTTTGTATTTCTTCATTGGAAACATGTCTACTACTGGAAATAATTATTTCCGCCAGTCAATGATACAGAGGTTTGTATTTCTCCATTGTAAACATATCTACTACTAAAAATAATTACTTTCACCAGTCAATGACACAGAGGTTTGTATTTATATCTACTACTGGAAATAATTACTTTCATCAATCAATGATACAGAGGTTTGTATTTCTCCATTGAAAACATGTCTAAAACTGGAAATAATTACTTTCACCAGTCAATGATAGAGATGTTTGTATTTATCCATTGGAAACATATCTACTACTAAAAATAATTACTTTCACAAGTCAATGATACAGAGATTTGTATTTCTCCATTGGAAACATGTCTACTACTGGAAATAATTACTTTTACCAGTCAATGATACAGAGGTTTGTATTTCTCCTTTGGAAACATGTCTACAACTGGAAATGATTACTTTCACCAGTCAATGATACAGAGATTTGTATTTCTCCATTAGAAACATTTCTACTACAGGAAATAATTATTTCCACCAGTCAATGATACAGAGGTTTGTATTTCTCCATTGCAAACATATCTACTACTAGAAATAATTACTTTCACCAGTCAATGATACAGAGGTTTGTATTTATGTCTACTACTGGAAATAATTACTTTCACCAATCAATGATACAGAGGTTTGTATTTCTCCATTGAAAACATGTCTACTACTGGAAATAATTACTTTCACCAGTCAATGATATAGATGTTTGTATTTCTCCTTTGGAAACATGTCTACAACTGGAAATGATTACTTTCACCAGTCAATGATACAGAGGTTTGTCTTTCTCCATTGGAAACATGTCTGCTACTAGAAATAAATACTTTCACCAATCAATGATACAGAGGTTTGTATTTCTTCATTGGAAACATGTCTACTACTGGAAATAATTATTTCCGTCAGTCAATGATACAGAGGTTTGTATTTCTCCATTGGAAACATGTCTACTACTGGAAATAATTACTTTCACCAGTCAATGATACAGATGTTTGTATTTCTCCATTGAAAACATATCTACTACTAAAAATAATTACTTTCACCAGTCAATGACACAGAGGTTTGTATTTCTCCATTGGAAACATGTCTGCTACTAGAAATAAATACTTTCACCAATCAATGATACAGAGGTTTGTATTTCTTCATTGGAAACATGTCTACTACTGGAAATAATAATTTCCGCCAGTCAATGATACAGAGGTTTGTATTTCTCCATTGTAAACATATCTACTACTAAAAATAATTACTTTCACCAGTCAATGACACAGAGGTTTGTATTTATATCTACTACTGGAAATAATTACTTTCATCAATCAATGATACAGAGGTTTGTATTTCTCCATTGAAAACATGTCTAAAACTGGAAATAATTACTTTCACCAGTCAATGATAGAGATGTTTGTATTTATCCATTGGAAACATATCTACTACTAAAAATAATTACTTTCACAAGTCAATGATACAGAGATTTGTATTTCTCCATTGGAAACATGTCTACTACTGGAAATAATTACTTTTACCAGTCAATGATACAGAGGTTTGTATTTCTCCTTTGGAAACATGTCTACAACTGGAAATGATTACTTTCACCAGTCAATGATACAGAGATTTGTATTTCTCCATTAGAAACATTTCTACTACAGGAAATAATTATTTCCACCAGTCAATGATACAGAGGTTTGTATTTCTCCATTGCAAACATATCTACTACTAGAAATAATTACTTTCACCAGTCAATGATACAGAGGTTTGTATTGATGTCTACTACTGGAAATAATTACTTTCACCAATCAATGATACAGAGGTTTGTATTTCTCCATTGAAAACATGTCTACTACTGGAAATAATTACTTTCACCAGTCAATGATATAGATGTTTGTATTTCTCCTTTGGAAACATGTCTACAACTGGAAATGATTACTTTCACCAGTCAATGATACAGAGGTTTGTCTTTCTCCATTGGAAACATGTCTGCTACTAGAAATAAATACTTTCACCAATCAATGATACAGAGGTTTGTATTTCTTCATTGGAAACATGTCTACTACTGGAAATAATTATTTCCGTCAGTCAATGATACAGAGGTTTGTATTTCTCCATTGGAAACATGTCTACTACTGGAAATAATTACTTTCACCAGTCAATGATACAGATGTTTGTATTTCTCCATTGAAAACATATCTACTACTAAAAATAATTACTTTCACCAGTCAATGACACAGAGGTTTGTATTTCTCCATTGGAAACATGTCTGCTACTAGAAATAAATACTTTCACCAATCAATGATACAGAGGTTTGTATTTCTTCATTGGAAACATGTCTACTACTGGAAATAATTATTTCCGCCAGTCAATGATACAGAGGTTTGTATTTCTCCATTGTAAACATATCTACTACTAAAAATAATTACTTTCACCAGTCAATGACACAGAGGTTTGTATTTATATCTACTACTGGAAATAATTACTTTCATCAATCAATGATACAGAGGTTTGTATTTCTCCATTGAAAACATGTCTAAAACTGGAAATAATTACTTTCACCAGTCAATGATAGAGATGTTTGTATTTATCCATTGGAAACATATCTACTACTAAAAATAATTACTTTCACAAGTCAATGATACAGAGATTTGTATTTCTCCATTGGAAACATGTCTACTACTGGAAATAATTACTTTTACCAGTCAATGATACAGAGGTTTGTATTTCTCCTTTGGAAACATGTCTACAACTGGAAATGATTACTTTCACCAGTCAATGATACAGAGATTTGTATTTCTCCATTAGAAACATTTCTACTACAGGAAATAATTATTTCCACCAGTCAATGATACAGAGGTTTGTATTTCTCCATTGCAAACATATCTACTACTAGAAATAATTACTTTCACCAGTCAATGATACAGAGGTTTGTATTTATGTCTACTACTGGAAATAATTACTTTCACCAATCAATGATACAGAGGTTTGTATTTCTCCATTGAAAACATGTCTACTACTGGAAATAATTACTTTCACCAGTCAATGATACAGAGGTTTGTATTTCTCCATTGGAAACATGTCTACTATTGGAAATAACTATTTTCACCAGTCAATGATACAGAGGTTTATCTTTCTCCATTGGAAACATATATACTATTAGAAATAATTACTTTCACCAGTCAATGATACAGAGGTTTGTATTTGTCCATTGGAAAACTATCTACTGCTGGAAATAATTACTTTCACCAGTCAATGATACAGAGGTTTGTATTTCTCCATTGAAAACATGTTTACCACTAGAAATAATGACTTTCATCAGTCAATGATACGAAGGGTTGTATTTCTCCATTGGAAACATGTTTACTACTAGAAATAATTACTTTCACCAGTCAATGATACAGAGGTTTGTATTTCTCCATTGAAAACATGTCTACTACTGGAGATAATTACTTTCACCAGTCAATGATACAGAGATTTGTATTTCTCCATTGGAAACATATCTACTACAGGAAATAATTATTTCCACCAGTCAATGATACAGAGGTTTGTATTTCTCCATTGCAAACATATCTACTACTAGAAATCATTACTTTCACCAGTCAATGATACAGAGGTTTGTATTTATGTCTACTACTGGAAATAATTACTTTCACCAATCAATGATACAGAGGTTTGTATTTCTCCATTGAAAACAGGTCTACTACTGGAAATAATTACTTTCACCAGTCAATGATATAGATGTTTGTATTTCTCCTTTGGAAACATGTCTACAACTGGAAATGATTACTTTCACCAGTCAATGATACAGAGGTTTTTCTTTCTCCATTGGAAACATGTCTGCTACTAGAAATAAATACTTTCACCAATCAATGATACAGAGGTTTGTATTTCTTCATTGGAAACATGTCTACTACTGGAAATAATTATTTCCGCCAGTCAATGATACAGAGGTTTGTATTTCTCCATTGTAAACATATCTACTACTAAAAATAATTACTTTCACCAGTCAATGACACAGAGGTTTGTATTTATATCTACTACTGGAAATAATTACTTTCATCAATCAATGATACAGAGGTTTGTATTTCTCCATTGAAAACATGTCTAAAACTGGAAATAATTACTTTCACCAGTCAATGATAGAGATGTTTGTATTTATCCATTGGAAACATATCTACTACTAAAAATAATTACTTTCACAAGTCAATGATACAGAGATTTGTATTTCTCCATTGGAAACATGTCTACTACTGGAAATAATTACTTTTACCAGTCAATGATACAGAGGTTTGTATTTCTCCTTTGGAAACATGTCTACAACTGGAAATGATTACTTTCACCAGTCAATGATACAGAGATTTGTATTTCTCCATTAGAAACATTTCTACTACAGGAAATAATTATTTCCACCAGTCAATGATACAGAGGTTTGTATTTCTCCATTGCAAACATATCTACTACTAGAAATAATTACTTTCACCAGTCAATGATACAGAGGTTTGTATTGATGTCTACTACTGGAAATAATTACTTTCACCAATCAATGATACAGAGGTTTGTATTTCTCCATTGAAAACATGTCTACTACTGGAAATAATTACTTTCACCAGTCAATGATATAGATGTTTGTATTTCTCCTTTGGAAACATGTCTACAACTGGAAATGATTACTTTCACCAGTCAATGATACAGAGGTTTGTCTTTCTCCATTGGAAACATGTCTGCTACTAGAAATAAATACTTTCACCAATCAATGATACAGAGGTTTGTATTTCTTCATTGGAAACATGTCTACTACTGGAAATAATTATTTCCGTCAGTCAATGATACAGAGGTTTGTATTTCTCCATTGGAAACATGTCTACTACTGGAAATAATTACTTTCACCAGTCAATGATACAGATGTTTGTATTTCTCCATTGAAAACATATCTACTACTAAAAATAATTACTTTCACCAGTCAATGACACAGAGGTTTGTATTTCTCCATTGGAAACATGTCTGCTACTAGAAATAAATACTTTCACCAATCAATGATACAGAGGTTTGTATTTCTTCATTGGAAACATGTCTACTACTGGAAATAATTATTTCCGCCAGTCAATGATACAGAGGTTTGTATTTCTCCATTGTAAACATATCTACTACTAAAAATAATTACTTTCACCAGTCAATGACACAGAGGTTTGTATTTATATCTACTACTGGAAATAATTACTTTCATCAATCAATGATACAGAGGTTTGTATTTCTCCATTGAAAACATGTCTAAAACTGGAAATAATTACTTTCACCAGTCAATGATAGAGATGTTTGTATTTATCCATTGGAAACATATCTACTACTAAAAATAATTACTTTCACAAGTCAATGATACAGAGATTTGTATTTCTCCATTGGAAACATGTCTACTACTGGAAATAATTACTTTTACCAGTCAATGATACAGAGGTTTGTATTTCTCCTTTGGAAACATGTCTACAACTGGAAATGATTACTTTCACCAGTCAATGATACAGAGATTTGTATTTCTCCATTAGAAACATTTCTACTACAGGAAATAATTATTTCCACCAGTCAATGATACAGAGGTTTGTATTTCTCCATTGCAAACATATCTACTACTAGAAATAATTACTTTCACCAGTCAATGATACAGAGGTTTGTATTTATGTCTACTACTGGAAATAATTACTTTCACCAATCAATGATACAGAGGTTTGTATTTCTCCATTGAAAACATGTCTACTACTGGAAATAATTACTTTCACCAGTCAATGATATAGATGTTTGTATTTCTCCTTTGGAAACATGTCTACAACTGGAAATGATTACTTTCACCAGTCAATGATACAGAGGTTTGTCTTTCTCCATTGGAAACATGTCTGCTACTAGAAATAAATACTTTCACCAATCAATGATACAGAGGTTTGTATTTCTTCATTGGAAACATGTCTACTACTGGAAATAATTATTTCCGTCAGTCAATGATACAGAGGTTTGTATTTCTCCATTGGAAACATGTCTACTACTGGAAATAATTACTTTCACCAGTCAATGATACAGATGTTTGTATTTCTCCATTGAAAACATATCTACTACTAAAAATAATTACTTTCACCAGTCAATGACACAGAGGTTTGTATTTATGTCTACTACTGGAAATAATTACTTTCATCAATCAATGATACAGAGGTTTGTATTTCTCCATTCAAAACATGTCTACTACTGGAAATAATTACTTTCACCAGTCAATGATACAGAGGTTTGCATTTCTCCTTAGGAAACATGTCTACAACTGGAAATGATTACTTTCACCAGTCAATGAGACAGAGGTTTGTATATCTCCATTGGAAACATGTCTACTACTAAAAATAATTACTTTCACCAGTCAATGATACAGAGGTTTGTATATTTCCATTGGAAACATGTCTACTACTAGAAATAAATACTTTCACCAATCAATGATACAGAGGTTTGTATTTCTCCATTGGAAACATGTCTACTACTGGAAATGATTATTTCCGCCAGTCAATGATACAGAGGTTTGTATTTCTCCATTGAAAACATGTCTACTACTGGAAATAATTACTTTCACCAGTCAATGATACATATGTTTGTATTTCTCCTTTGGAAACATGTCTACAACTGGAAATAATTACTTTCACTAGTCAATGATACAGAGGTTTGTATTTCTCCATTGGAAACATGTCTACTACTAGAAATAATTACTTTCACCAGTCAATGATACAGAGGTTTGTATTTCTCAATTGGAAACATGTCTACTACTGGAAATAACTATTTTCACCAGTCAATGATACAGAGGTTTGTCCTTCTCCATTGGAAACATATCTACTACTAGAAATAATTAATTTCACCAGTCAATGATACAGAGGTTTGTATTTGTCCATTGGAAACATATCTACTACTAGAAATAATTACTTTCACCAGTCAATGATACGGAGGGCTTTATTTCTCCATTGGAAACATGTTTACACTTGGAAATAACTATTTTCACCAGTCAATGATACAGAGGTTTGTATTTCTCAATTGGAAACATGTCTACTACTGGAAATAACTATTTTCACCAGTCAATGATACAGAGGTTTGTCTTTCTCCATTGGAAACATATCTACTACTAGAAATAATTACTTTCACCAGTCAATGATACAGAGGTTTGTATTTCTCCATTGGAAAAATATCTACTACTAAAAATAAATACTTTCACCAGTCAATGATACAGAGGTTTGTATTTATGTCTACTGCTGGAAATAATTACTTTCATCAATCAATGATACAGAAGTTTGTATTTCTCCTTTGGAAACATGTCTACAACTGGAAATGATTACTTTCACCAGTCAATGACACAGAGGTTTGTATTTCTCCATTGGAAACATGTTTACTACTGGAAATAATTATTTTCACCAGTCAATGATACATATGTTTGTATTTCTCCTTTGGAAACATGTCTACAACTGGAAATAATTTCTTTCACCAGTCAATGATACAGAGGTTTGTATTTCTCCATTGGAAACATGTCTACTACTAGAAATAATTACTTTCACCAGTCAATGATACAGAGGTTTGTATTTCTCCATTGGAAACATGTCTACTACTGGAAATAATTATTTTCACCAGTCAATGATACATATGTTTGTATTTCTCCTTTGGAAACATGTCTACAACTGGAAATAATTACTTTCACCAGTCAATGATACAGAGGTTTGTATTTCTCCATTGGAAACATGTCTACTACTAGAAATAATTACTTTCACCAGTCAATGATACAGAGGTTTGTATTTGTCCATTGGAAGCATATCTACTACTGGAAATAATTACTTTCACCAGTGAATGATACGGAGGGCTTTATTTCTCAATTGGAAACATGTTTACTACTAGAAATAACTACTTTCTCCAGTCAATGATACAGAGGTTTGTATTTCTCCATTGAAAACATGTCTACAACTGGAAATAATTACTTTCACCAGTCAATGATACAGAGGTTTGTATTTCTCCATTGGAAACATGTCTACTACTGGAAATAATTATTTCCACCAGTCAATGATACAGAGGTTTGTATTTCTCTATTGCAAACATATCTACTACTAGAAATAATTACTTTCACCAGTCAATGATACAGAGGTTTGTATTTATGTCTACTACTGGAAATAATTACTTTCACCAGTCAATGATACAGAGGTTTGTATTTATGTCTACTACTGGAAATAATTACTTTCACCAGTCAATGATACAGAGGTTTGTATTTCTCCATTGAAAACATGTCTACTACTGGAAATAATTACTTTCACGAGTCAATGATACAGAGGTTTGTATTTCTCCTTTGGAAGCATGTCTACAACTGGAAATAATTACTTTCACCAGTCAATGATACAGAGGTTTGTATTTCTCCATTGGAAGCATGTCTACTACTAAAAATAATTACTTTCACCAGTCAATGATACAGAGGTTTGTATTTCTCCATTGGAAGCATGTCTACTACTAGAAATATTTACTTTCACCATTCAATGATACAGAGGTTTGTATTTCTCCATTGGAAGTATGTCTACTACTGGAAATAACTATTTTCACCAGTCAATGATACAGAGGTTTGTCTTTCTCCATTGGAAACATATCTACTACTAGAAATAATTACTTTCACCAGTCAATGATACAGAGGTTTGTATGTGTCCATTGGAAACATATCTACTGCTGGAAATAATTACTTTCACCAGTCAATGATACAGAGGTTTGTATTTCTCCATTGGAAACATGTCTACTACTTGAAATAATTACTTTCACCAGTCAATGATACAGAGGTTTGTATTTCTCCTTTGGAAACATGTCTACTATTGGGAATAACTACTTTCACCAGTCAATGATGCAAAGTTTTTTCTTTCTCCATTGGAATCTTGTATCCTACTGGAAATAACTGCTTTCACCAGTACAATAGAAAATTCATAGAAAGGCCAGTTTTTACACTGAAAATATCTAATGTAGGTATTGACCTTCGCAGTTCATAATGTGCGATAAGATTGTCATTTGACTTGGAAAACGTCAATTTTGAATAACTTAACGACATCCATGGTTCAAAGTTCAGTACTCGAGTGAAACAACCACGTGCTTGGATGACAGGCTCAAACTCCCGTTTCATCCATCCGGTCAGTCCTTGGGTGTGCTGCTGTGGTAGCTGTCGCCATTCCCGATGCAATGCTGCTTCCAATTGACATAAGTTTTGTAGAGTAGGTTCAAAAGCCTGTACACGACGGCCTAGCATGCCCCAAGCATGCTCTATCGAATTAAAATCTGGGCTCATGGCTGGTCATGGAATAGAAGTCACGGCTTCACTTAGAAAGTTTGCGGTTACGGCCCTTGAACGATACGGCCTGGCATTTTCATCCATAAACACAGGTCTTGTAGCTAGTAGGTAGTTGTCGAAATGGGGAACAGCAACTAGTTGTAAGACATCGCTGATGTACTGAATACCTGTTATGTTTCATCGTATGGTGACCAAGTCCAACTTACAATCATGAGTGATACACCCCCATATCATTGCTGAGCCTCCATTGTAAGGGATATTTGGCTGGATGTTCATTGGGGCATACGCCGTATTTTTCTGTCTCCTAACTCTCATTCGTCCATCGGTCACATGAAACAGAAACCGGCTGTCGACCGATCAATGGATCCTACGCCAGGTCCTCAAATACAAATCACGTCGCGCTAAGCAATATGCCAAACGTATTCGTTGATGTCGATCTGATAACATGGGACGCTTAGTTACTCTCCTTGCCTTCAGTCCTGCTGATTTCAAACAGTTTCTCACTGTTCTTGCTGACATACGTCTATGTGGTAATCATTGCCTTTTCAGAACAGGGCTGGTTGTGAATGGTATCCGTCTGACTAAGGAGTGCAATGCCCTGTCTTCACGCTGCGACGTTACATGTGGTCTTCCAGATCTTGGCAATTCTTTCACGGTGTTGGTTTGGATGTGTTTTCTTACAAGCCGGCTGACTACTGTATAATGATAGTCTATCTGAAATAGCTTTGAAGGAAATTCCTGTTGACCGCATGCCGATTATTTGCAATCTTTTGCGCCTCCTATTAATTTCCCATTCGTACCATGTTCACAGAGAATGAATACATTTTTCAAAAGACCGGACTTGGAACCCAAATTTGAAGCGTGGATAATTCATGGGTGGCATGATATCTCGATATCGTACTTAACCGTCACACCTGTATGATCACATCTTTTCAATGGAACACTTGTCTTGTTAGAATCAATATTTGCAATTAAATTGAAACTCATGGTAATATGTTATATTTCAATATATCAGGGGGTGTTTAACTTTTTTCCTTATGTATGCATATTATATCTAATATTCGTGGCACTGAAGTTGTCATATGTATACTATTAGTTTTATTAAAGAGAGCCGATGTCCTTAAATATTTATATAATAATGTGGTCTTGTCCAGGTAATATGCCAAAATATTACCCAGGTCTGAGAGACATATTACCCTCCCCGATATGCCACAATATTACCCAGGTCTGAGAGACATATTACCCTCCCTGATATGCCACAATATTACCCAGGTCTGAGAGGCATATTACCCGACCAAAGGGGAGGGTAATATGTCTCTCAGACTTGGGTAATAATTTGGCATATTACCTGGACAAAACCACATTAATATCATTATTATACTGTGTCTAATTGTCCAGGTAATATGCAAAATATTACAGTACCAAATATCACTACAGAAACTTACACGAAATATAATAATAGATATTATACACGACCATCGCATGGCATAATAGTGAAACAATAAAACCAATGATTTAACTATAATATTGTATAGTAAGGTTCCAATGAAACAGTTGAATGGTGTAGAAATATTCAGTAAAAACTGACTGCAATTTGGTTTGAGAAACTGCATTTAAGTCTCAAAACATATTTGCTTTTGCTATTAACAAAATATTTGAGACTAAAATGCAGTTTCTCAAACCAAATTGCAGTCCGTTTAGCTAACAATGATATAGACATAATACTGTATAGTTAACTTCAAAATAAAGAAAGTATGATTATGTATCTTAGTATTTACCATATGTTCTGACGTAGGTAAAGGAATTCAATGTTTCCTAAGAAAAAAAATTAAAAATATCATACATTTGAAGAACAAGATTTGTCGTTCTTTCGTTCTTCAGAAAAAGTCGCTAAGTGGTGACTCATCATAATGCAGTGATACGATTTGCCATGATGAAAAAAAAACATTTCTTTGTAGTAACCAAACATGTAATGACAAATGGTATACCTTTTCTATAACACTATAAGTTAAAAGTTATTATGATATACAAAATATCAATTACATACGAGCCCCAAATCCCTCGCTGATTTATCTCCAAAAATCCTCCGTTCAGCCATTGTTGTAAAACATTATTAGAGAAGGAATATGTATAGAGATCTAAAGAATGTAAGTTTTAGTATTCCAAGATCAATATGACAACAAACAGTTTATTTTCATATCTTGTTCGACTTCTTTGTGTCGTAATCACTCTTATTGTAAGACACGCGGATCAATCTATACGATCCACAATTTATTTTTAGATAGTAATTAAAACAAATATGTAATTCAAATAATTCAAGAAACAGATGTTATTTGTACAAAATAATATAGCTTGTCTACAAAGCAAATGGTAGAGTTAAAACAAACAGAAACATACAAGTTTAAATAAAGTACAAACATTAACTTTCATTAAGATTATGTTCTGTTGTAAATCTCTTAGTACACATTATATGCTTATAATAAATCTATCTAAATGCAGTTATACTGTACATAATTCATATTATAATACATCAATGAAAACGAACATTTAATGCTGGATATTTTGATTATTTTCCTTATCGTGGCGGATTACTAGTTTGGCCTCGTTCTCGTTTGGGAAGGATATTATGGTAGTTTGATTTACAACTACGTGTGCAATCAGTGCCTATCACCACTAACGTTTTGAGTTCGAATCGCACTCATGGCGAGGTGTAGTCGATATAACATTTTGTAATAAAGTTTGTCAGTGACTTGCGATAGGCCGGTAGTTTTCTCTGGGTACTACGGTTTCCTCCACCAATAAAACCGACAGCCAGGATATAGCTGAAATATTGTTGAAACTGACGTTAAGCACCATAACCTTAACCTTAACCTCGTTTGAATGGTGCAATGGTGTAACAGACTTACACCACAACATAACGAATACATTGCTCAAAGTTGCAGTAAACACTCATAGCTGCAATTGATACCCCTTTTTACTTGTGGAAATAAATTTATCCTGCAGTATCCACTAATAGGCTAATCTCAATGCCACCGCTTACCTATGTTGTATGATATGTGTATTGATTCTCATCGAGAATTGACTTGAAGTAATAATGCTTCCTCGACGTTCAATAAAAAAAAAAAAAAAAAAAGCTATGATACAGATAGACAAAATAACACAAATGAGAACATAAGATGAAAACAATTAAAACAAAACAAATTTTCAAAAACGGTTCATGTTTCAATACAATGTCTGTCTGTATTTTGTTTATATCGTCAGCAAAGGGTGTATATAATGACTAATTGTTGTATTTTATTATGACAAGTTGTATTTGTTTACTATAACAAATGCTGTTCCTGATATCTACAAATTATCTGTAATATTATATTCTCAGAAGTAATAATTCACATTTTCATTGTTTTTCCAAAGCTATGCCCTGGATTTCCAACGCCATATGTTGAAGTTATTTTTGTGTTTAATGGTTTGAGGTGAGAGGTGGTCGATCGTTTTATTGATATTGGCGGTTGGTGACAATAAGTGTTCTGCTGATAATATATTTTATCCTGCAATTGTGTGATTTTGAGCACTAATAAAGTGGGTCAAATAAACTTCAATGATATTTAATCATAGACCAAATAAAGCATATCTGGTACCTGACTCGTGTAGAGCGACAGAAAAAAAACGGTAACATTATAAGCGCTGATGTCACAGTTGATACCACTGAAAGCGATTAGAACTGCGCTTGTTTCAGCTATTTGTAGACAATTTGGCAGTTGTTTTTGGACTTTTTGATATTGCAGGATAAACACAGTATACGTAAATTGTCGTTAAATATAAAATTAATTTGCACTCGCTGCCAAACAGGCAAAAAAGCTCGCCATAGGCTCGCTTTTCTACCCGTTTCTAAAGCTCGTGAAAAAAATATATTTCTCGACAATGCACGTTTTTGTTTCAAATTTCATTTGATATGTAGCATTCGCTAAATATAAACGTTGTATTATTTTCTGTCATCAGGGATTACACTCAGCAACTTGCCGTTCAAAACAAACATGCACACTATTTGACAATCTGTGAATATTTTATTAAAGTGTAGTGTGATTCTTAGCAATAATCCTTGACAGACAATTCTATAAAGTTTCTTCATTGAATATATAAAATACCATTTCATTCGAATGTCTGGTATTGTTTTATTACGTGGTGGTAAAATGGTAATGATTTATGCGATAAATTAATCTTTGTAGTATTGCATGGCAACTATTATATCAAACGGTAATGATCCATTCATCAATCGAATCTCTGTAGTATTATATGGTAAGTATTGCATCAAACGGTAATGACACAGGCATCATTCGAATCTCTGTAGTATTGTATGACAAGTATTGTATCAAACGGTAATGATCAATTCATCAATCGAATCTCTAGTTTTATAAGGCAAGTAGTGTATCAAACGGTAATGACGCAGGCATCATTCGAATCTCTGTAGCATTTTATGGCAAGTATTGTATCAAACAGTAATGATCCATTCATCAATAGAATCTGTGTAGTATTGCATGGCAAGTATTGTATCAAATAGTAATGACACAGGCATCATTCGAATCTCTGTAGTATTGTATGGCAAGTATCGTATCAAATGGTAATGACACATCCATCAGTCGAATCTCTGTAGTATTGTATGGCAACTATTATATCAAATAGTAATGACACAAACATCATTTGAATCTCTTTAGTATTGTATGACAAGTATTGTATCAAACGATAATGACACATGCATCATTCGAATCTCTGTAGCATTGTATGACAAGTATTGTATCAAATGGTAATGACACAGGCATCATTCGAATCTCTGTAGTATTGTATGACAAGTATTGGCTATGATTCTTTCATCAATACAATGTAGTATTTTTTGTAAGGCAATAAAGTATTGTCTCCAACAGTAACGATCAAGGGATCAGTTGTATGTAATGAAAATAATCCATGCTTTAATACAATCTCTGTAGTATGGCATAGCAAGTATTGTATCCAATGATGATTCAGGCATTAATGAAATATCTGTGATTTTGTATGGCAAGAATTACATCTATTGGGTTATTGTCCATAGATCAATACAATCTGTATGGTATGCATTTTATCCAATGGTAATGATCAAAGCAATAGGCTATTTTGGCCATCCTGCTTATGCCCTTTGGTTTCCTTGCTCCCAAAATCATTTGGTTTTTCAATCTTTTGACTTTAAGCGTACCAAACGCTTCCTTTCCATTACATTAGATATATATATATTCTTTTCATCAATACAATCTCCAGTATTGAATAGCAAATATTTTATCTAGTGGTAATAGCCAGGGCAGCAGTCGACTCTTTAATATCGTACGGCAACTAAACTGCATCAAAGTGCAGTGATCCAGGCATAAATATAATCTGTGATATTGCGTGGCAAGTATTGTATCCAATGACAATGGTGCGAGTTTCAACATAATCTCGTATATAGTGTAACAATTATTATAATATCCAATAAAATACTGTTGTTCTCTGTAGTGTTTTATGACTAAGACATGCATATGCATTGCTATTGGGAAATGAGGGTTGTCGTGGTCGTGATCGTATGGTAATTGGATTTATTTACAACTACCTGTGCAATCAGTGCCTGTCGCCACTGAAGTTAAAGTTCGAACCACGTTCATGGCGAGGTGTACTCGATATAACATTATGTGATAAAGCTTGTCAGTGATTTGCGACAGGTCGGTGGTTTTCTCCAGGTACTCCGGTTTCCTCCGCCAATAAAACTGACCGCATGATATAACTGAAATATTATAGAAAGTGGCGTTAAACACATAAAATCTAACCAACCAACCATTGAGAAATGTTGTAATATTGCATAAGATTTCAGTGCAATCCATATTTTTCTTGGCTAAAATTTAACTGTAGCAAAGCAAGGAACAAGGATATTCGATATCAGTCATACGTCAAAAGACTACGCTTGTATTGGTCGCAACAGTTAAAAGACCGAAGAACACAACATTGTTAAAATTAATATTATCTTGCATTATTATCATGCATTCCTTGTCAGGACAATACATATTTTGTCTTATTATTTTATTACTCAGTAAGACTATTTAAAAGAAAAAGCTGTCAAAAAGGTAAAACCTCACAGTTCTATATATTAACAGTATTGGCAAGGGGAACAGTAGGATGGAGGACAGGATTAAAAATGCAATGCGAGTTTTAACATTAGTCGTTCGACAAAATCTGTTCGAATGAAATATACAAACTAAAAATATGAGCACCTAATACTACAACTCAGAATGCTTTTAATCTTTAACACTTAATCTTGTATCATGGAATGCAAATGAACTGGGCAATGCTATTGATTTTTACCACGTAATCTTGTCTTACGTGATAGCACTGAAATTAGCAACCCTATTGCATTTTGCCACTTAATCTTGACATATGGATTGCAAAAGAACTTGGCAATGCTTTTGATTTTTACCACTTAATCCTGTCTGATGGGATACAATTGAATTGGACATGCATCAAATATTTGCCGCTGGATGTTAAAGCAACAATCAATCAATCAATCAATCAATCAATCAATCAATCAGATCAGATCAGATTAAAATATAAACAATAAAGGATAACATGCTGCCTTGTGTTTGTTCCAATTCAATATTTTGAATTTAATCGATTGTTCGACTTCCCAATTCTATAGTGTTTTGAAGTATAATTCAGTTATTTAGAAATTAGTTTTGTCTGATTAGGTGAATCGTTTTTACTCTTGTGCAACATAAACTGAAAGTATTCCAATCAAAACAAAACTTTGAGTAAAGAGATGATCACGATACAAATAATAACAGTATAAACACAAATGTAAAAGAAATCAAAGTAGCAAAAGCTGAGCCAAAACGTCAAAGCTTGTGTTCTGGAGGGAATAACATCTGCACCATATACAGCACATGTTGTAAGACACACTTCCTTAATGTAACAAGCTTTGTGGGGGAAATCGGAAGTTGCGGTATTGCATTTTAATATTATATATTACTTGTAAGAAAATGATAAGAACATACATGTATATTAATTTGCAACCCAGTCACTGTTTTTCGTGCTCAATGACGGGTTGAATTATACTAGTATCGATTGACATGCTTTCTGTACATATGGCTTCATAAGGAACATATATTTTTCTTCAAAACAATCTGTTTTATTTACTGTTTAAATTACTCGTTTGCAACAATTGTAACATGTATATACATAAAATATTAACAATGAATTAAAAGTTGGACGGTCTTACGACAGGCTTACTGTACATATATCATTATATACATACAGGTATATACTTACAATACTTGTCTGCAGGGGTACTGGTTTAAATATGACACGGGCTGATATTTTGTTTATATTATGAATAAAGCATAAAAGTGTTCATGTTTACTTTATAATATCGTCAGTAGAACACAGCAATTAAAATTTCTCGGGGATATGCGTAGGTATAAATTGTGGAGTCCTATTACAGACACCAACCAACAAAATGACAGAAAAGATTACATGAAATTCAGCCAATGAAAACCTACAAAATATAACACAATATCTACACAAATAAAAAAATTATTAAATGTATAATGTATATGTTTTTCATAGTCATAAAAATAAGGTTGACCTTTGACATGTTTTGACATGAATCCAGTGTATTCAAATTATTCATTTTTCTGTATATAAGTGTATTTCTCAATAAAACATCAAGGCAGCATATAAAGATGCAAGCTTGACACAGAGTACCCAAAATTTAGATTTAAGTTTTCAAAGAACACACTGGTATTTGAGCATAAATTCTATCAACAAAATACTAATGGGTATTTTCTTTTATGTCTGAAAGCAAAAAAATATACTATGGCAACAAATTAAGTGGAAACATTCTTTACTGTGCTGTATTTGAAAATAAAACACGACATTCTTTTATATATTAAAAACAAGAATGTCAAATTCCATATATATAAAAATGAGAAACCTTTAACTGGTGATTTGCTAGTTATAATGCATACCTAGCATTCTCATTAGAACATAGTACCCATTATATACACTCTCACTTGGATCCAAAACATGGCAAACACCCTGTGAGGGTAACCAGACAAACTACTTAACTAGAATGCTACCTGAGTAAAACGACAATAAATAACAAATCAGCTCAATATATACATACGGTTAGTACTATTAGTGTGTATATTAATTTTAAGAAACCTATGGAATTGTCAACCAACGTACTGATAAAAGAATTGGGTTATGTAAGCGTAAATATCTCAGTTGTACTATAGAATAACACTTCATATCGGAAAATAACATTAATTTGTATACCTTTAATCAACCACACTATAATTTTAATTTCACTTGTGATCGGCTTTTCGAAATTACTAATTACTAATTATTCTGATTTCAAAGTATAAATGTGTGTCTAAAATAGCTTAACAATGCCATGGTAGTATACCTTTAGTCAACCGCACTATAATTTTAATTTCACTTGTGACTGGGTTTTTTTCGAAATTACTAATTATTCTGAGTTTAAAGTATAAATTTGTGTCTATAAAATAGCTTGACAATGCCATGGTAGTATGTCGGACGGATTAACATCTATTTATACAATCAGTCAAAGTTTACTAGTTACTTTCGGCAGGCGAGTTGTTTTACCCATCAATAAACCCACGATATAACTGTAATATTGGTGAAGTGGTGCTAAACATCCATTATCATATCATATGCTAATAGTATACTTGTGTGCTTCATATAAAAATGTATCAGACTGAAAAGAGTCTATATGTTTTGAATTATACTATAGCAATATAAATTACGATCAAATACTATTGATAATTTTTGTAAAATCAACGCTCATGTTGAATGGACATCTTTGTGCAAAATGTCTGATCCAGTAAGACCAGTTAATTGTATATTCTCAAGGTAAGGCATGCATGTTTGGTAAGACTTAAGTATTATAAGTCTACTAAGCATATAGACAACTATTTAAATCGTACTAAATTTGACAATGAGGTACATTTAGGGATGAACATTGAAAGGAACAAAAAACTGTTTTGAGATTCGATTAAAAAATAATGAGATCGCATAATCGAAAAAATGGAGGCACAATGCTCCAAAGAACGGTATATTTGTATTTGGCAAATTACAGTGGTAATTGTTAGCGAAAAGTCACACAGGTATTGATTCATTGACTTCGTTGTAATTAATTACATATTCAAATCACAACACATATTTATATATCGCTTAGGTGCAATTTTAAAAAGCAGATGACATATACTCTTTCAATGTAAAATTATATATATATGAGACAGAAGAAGACATCTGACTTCAATCTTGCTTGAAATCAAGATAAGACCGAGATTTATTTAGATCCCACCACCCATACAAGTTAACTGCACTTCGTAATGGTGTTTTTGCTAAATTAGATTAAATTAAATTTCTAATTCTATAGAACAAACTTTTAAATAAAGCTAAAAAATAATACAAATTTTAATATAAGATATCTTTATCGGATTTTGCTTTTCTTCAATACACTCCTTAAGTATGCTATAGCGTTTGACATGGGCATGATCAAAATGAAAAACAAATTATATAGTTTGAATGCCTTCTGATTATGTATATCTATAAATAATGCATTAACTATTTTGCCCTATAAAGAAATGGAATTACATGTCGTGTTGACGAAGGCTACATATCATTAGGACGGACATTAAAATCAAATACATTGTATAAAATTATACAAATAATTGTGAAGGCACCATCTTGTTTCTATAGTATTAAAGTGTATTTTTTTGCAGAGATTTATACTCATTTCCCCTTTAAAATTAAGACTAACTGTAAACATATTGCAAATCCTTGACGTTAAGCATAATAAAATACAAGCAATACCATCATTATAAGTCAGCAATAAACAAAATGAATCACAGATTAACCACATCAACATCTCCATCGTCTAATTTATACACATGTATAAACCGTTCCAAACCTGTTCACAAGTTTATGTTTTTATTTAAAACACTCATTTAAATTCATATAGTCACAACCTTATATCACAAATTCACTGTCTAAAGAATTCACAAATTTATATATGATCAGCACACCTAATATGATACTGAATTGGTCCATTCCTCACAGTTACAGCCCATTATGTCATTGTTTCGTCATCACGTCCACGCATTATCCAATCATTTGATTGTTCTCTACGCACATTGATTGTAACTGTATCATGTGTTAGTGATGGGATTGTTATTGCACGCAATTGTCTTCCTGTTGAGGCTTTTGCTAAACCTGAAGATTTCACTGACTGTGAGTGTTTATTAGAAATAAGAGACAATCTATCATCCGTTTTTGGAACACTGTTACTACTGCTTTCAGATGTTGAGAGCGGTACATCAATGTTATCTAAATCAAGATAATTTCTGTCAACTGACAATAATTGTTCAAGTTGAAGTCGAAGTTCTGTAAATGACGGCCTATCTGTTGGGTTCTCTAACCAACATTGTCTCATTATGGCATACCTGTAAGATTTAAAATTTAAATCATTTATGAAGATCTAAATTGTTCGAACAATGTTTATTTACTTCACAAAACTGAAACATCGATTCACAATTGTAACAAATTTAATATGCTGCATGTTTTCGATGAATAAGTGTATTCAAGTCAGAGCAGATATTATTATACAGAGGAAATCCAGATACAAGACAATAACAATAACAATAACAATACAACCAGTCAAAGCAAATCAAAGCAAAAGCACCGACGACATGAAATACGAACAAAATAGGTGCTTCAGCAAAGTTGTGCATTGCATTCATACAATCAATTATTTCATGATTTTGTTTTCTTAATTTGAGTTATAAATTAATGGAACTATGTCCTTCGAATTAGGATTCTGATTACCACTTTGGTATCTTCAAGCTCTTCTTCATATGTTCAAGCTATGAAATTAATGGAACTATGTTCTTCGATTTAGGATTCTGATTACCACTTTGGTATCTTCAAGCTCTTCTTCATATGTTCAAGCTATGAAATTAATGGAACTATGTTCTTCGATTTAGGATTCTGATTACCACTTTGGTATCTTCAAGCTCTTCTTCAAATGTTCAAGCTATCAATAAACTCTGACATAAACACAATGTTTGCAATGCTTAGTTTTTATTATATTTTTCAACTTATAACATAGAATTTTAAACCATTTCTTATATTTTGTGCTTTTTTCTGATACATATTCAGGACATCCAATACTTAACGTAATCATGTGAAGGACTTTAACCTAATATGTGAAGGACTTTAACCCAATCATGTGAAGGACTTTAACCTAAACATGTGAAGGATTTTAACCTAAACTTGTGCAGGACTTTAACCTAAACATGTGAAGGATTTTAACCTAAACATGTGAAGGACTTTAACCTAAACATGTGAAGGACTTTAACCTAATCATGTGAAGAGACTCTTTGCACATGATCAATCTCTTATACAACATATAGTCCATTATAAGATATAATTGTTTTTAACACAAATACATGTAGACCCACAGCATTAAATTCACTGTCTATAAGTATTTCGATTGTACTAATGTTTCACGAAGTTTAAACAGGTAATAACAGAATGGCCAAACGTATAGATATATTACTTTATCTAATAATACATTTATTTTCACTAATATATTCCTCAAAAGCTGCAACATACAAACAGTATGATACAAAATGTTGTGTCAATAACTACTTAAATGAGTCACCAGAATGAAATTTGGGAAAATCTTGTCACAAAAACTCAATCAACAAAACTGAATTTCATGGTATGTGTAAAATAATTGGAATCTACAATAATAATCAATTTGTTGCAAACAAAAACACTGACCTATATCTATATTAATTCTTTTATAATACAAAATTGTCTTTAAGATGAAACTTATCATAATAAATCACTAAAACTTGTCACATTTTAGAATTTGATGAGGTAGAGCTGCTAATTAGCCAATTAAAATATGACGCCTTTTTCATACGAGTTATTTTATATGTAAAAGCTAATTTAGATAAACTTATTTTTACAAGAGGTGGAGGATACCGTATTCTGATTAGTTGTTTTGGCTTATCAAGTTCATTAAGATAGAGTTCTGATTAATCTTATACTAGATAGATGATGCTATCTGCTTCAAAGTGTCTCCACTTACTTAATTTTCAGTGCGATGAACCTAAAGCAACCGTATGTCTGGAGAATAAGCTATGCAGGATGTTAGTGCTGTGAAAACTTTTAGTGTTTATCTTTTTTAAACCTCGGTTGGTGTTTTTCAGAAAAACAATATTACTTTATCTTTTCTGCAAACTTTATATCATGATGATCATATCGAATGTTCATATCAAAGATATATATCTTAGATAATAAGACAGAAATTATCAAAAAATCACTATGTATATTATGAATACTACCAGTACAAGAGGTGAAGTTTTAGTTCATTTGGCTTTAAAGTTTCATGAAATCAGGTTAATAATAGATTCACTATCTGATGAATATATTCTGAGAGAAAAAAAAAACAATAAAATTGTATTTACTTATATTTATTCGTTCATTGATATATTTTAGACATACTCATTATTATTTTTCAACCAGAAAACGGTTAAAAATGTATCTGGAATCATTTCACGACCGCTGTGTTTTGACATAATATTTTAACGGGAATATCTTCTGTTTAGCATCAAGTAGTGATGACATCAAACCTGTATATAGTGTGTACTTTCAAAGCCTTATAACATACAACCTGTGGTGTTATGCTTTACAATGTCTATTAGAATTACCAACTCCAACATTTCATTTCAACTAGCAACTGTTGTAAAGGAATGTTAAATACAATGCTCACATTTTTTTTTACACATGATAGAATTACAATTTCCCTTATCATGTAAAGCTTCATATACATTTACTCACAGCATTTACACAAAATGCACTTAATAATTTTGTAGGAATTTGGTTAATTGATAAATTAAATGTTGGGAATTATGTTATTTTATCAGGGTTATCAAAATCCTGTACATAATGCGTTTCTTTTTAATTGCTATTTGCTATACAACAAAATCAGAATGTTCCCGCTAAGTTAATTAGAATTTTCTTTTCTAAATATATGTTTTGAAACGTTACAGTAACATTTAAGCTAAAAAATATAATAAAAGACATACGAGAAATGTTATTCCTGTTTTGTACATGTTGATATATCGAACACAATTTCATCACTATAGTGCTGTGTAAAATTTAAAATTATAAAGGCTTTAACGATTAAAATATAGATATGATGCAAGCCTTAACAACTATAAACGAAGATATAATGAACCAAATATAAGACAGTCTGAACTCGAACCAGGAGAGAGAACCAGGTACTCAAAATAAGGGTAATAACACAATTACCGAACTCTGAGCAATCTTACAAAGGGAAAGTCAAAACTCATAAGTATATAAGCAGACAAAATCAGTCAACAACCGGAAAACTGTGAAAACCGTAATGACCCTGATTTGGTACAGGCATTTCTAAAGAAATGGTGGGTTGAATCAGATTTTAAAGCGCCAAACCTCCCCCTTTCACTACGGCTCAAAGTTTCCGGCTGTCACTACAACAGTATTAATAACAATACTTGAATAAAACAGGTAAAACAGTTGTCATAGCAACACCAAACTCAGTGAAGTGAATGTCAAAAACATTTTTACGTCACACATTGATAAAAAAAATATTTTTGACATTTTTGTTTTTGACTACTTATCTTTATACATTTTCACTATATGATATGTTGGATGTCTATGAATGCAACCAACTATCTATCCCATAAACCAGGTATGACAGTGCATATTATTATTAAATATGGAACATCAACAAGTGTAAAGTTGGATAGTCTCTCGTGTTCATTTACATCCATATCTTTTCTTACTAATGTATTGAAAAGTGTCCTCATATTTAGTCCATTGTAACATGTCTTTTTTATCTTATCACTATACTCACAGTTCGTCTGAACAATTGCCAGGCTTCTCCATCCGATAACCATTTGCAAGTACATAGTATAAATCGGCCAGAGCCGTGTGTGGATATGGGGATCCTCCTGTTGAAAAATAACATACTTATTTACAAGTTTTCAGCACTATTTTGCTAGGTAGAATACTGATAAATACATTCTTAAGTACTCAAAAAAATTGTCTTGCAATGTGCAGATTAATTTATAAATCTATGATATTCTACTCAAGAAATCTGTTACTACCTAAAAGTCGTCTCTATATATAGAATCAGCTTAAAGTTGCATAGGTCAGTCTCATCTATCCAGTTGAACGTTATCTAGAAATATCCTTATATTGTAAGGTGAGTGATGCCTACAAGATATTGATACATAACAAACTCATACGTCCACAACACCTAGTTTTAGTAAATTACTTACCCATTGTTACAATTTCATACAGTAGAATAGCAAATGACCAAACGTCGCTTTGAGTTGTGAATACTCTATCTCTTAGGGATTCTATGGCCATCCATTTCAATGGTAATTTACCACTTGTAACTTTATGGTACTGATTGTCATTGAAAATATCTCTAGAAAGTCCAAAATCACAGACCTTTACAACTTTATCGTAATCTAATAAAACATTTCGAGCAGCCAAGTCTCTATGAACGTATTTCTTTTCTGCTAAATACTCCTGCAATTTGATTAAAAAATGTTTTAATGAAGCATACAATCCATCCTCATTCAATGGATGAATAAGGTCAAATGCAGACTTTAATCTAATTAATAGTGCTATGACATTTCGTACATTTAGTTAGTTTTTGTTCTATGGCGTGCTTGCAAAACTTGAAAAGTGCATTGTCTGACCAAAGTCATATATCACACATCGTCACCAATCATCTTATCCTCCCTGCTCACACTTGGTATATAACCGTATAATTGAAATACACGTGTGTCACAAACTGATGAATAATGCGAGTTGTTTCCCTTTCATATTTCGTTTGCAAAGTACCAAATTATTGTTTTTTGAACATTGATGGAAACACAAAATGTAAGGTTTGATGGAAAAACATATAAAATATATGAAGAATACCCAACTTTAACAATTGTCCCAGCATTTATGGTATATTTTTTATTTGCATTTTCTACGAAATTCCAAAAAGTTGGTTGGACCTAGGTCTGTTTGCATCTAATGAATGTCAACATCACTGGTCCACTATATATATATGGGTGATGACGTGTGAAGGAGATATTCCCAACCTTGTGGCAAAACTTGCTTTTAACTGATGATTGGTAATTAAAATAATGAGGAATTTTGAAACATGGTTAAGATTTGACAAAAGGGAAGCATTTTATCATCTACTTCGATTATTGTAACGAAAGCAATGCTATTTAAGTAATATTAAAAGAAACAATTTGCCGTTTTTTATTTAAAATCATCTGAAAACTCGCAGTATATTTCTATCAATATGTAAATTTAACACCTATCCTCTTTCATTTACTCATTTTTATCTGAAACGCTACACAATTACTAATTAGAAAGGAATATATTAAGCATAATTAACTGATTGAACACAAGATTTAAAGTAGCTTTGTTAATTACATATTGCCTTTTGAAATCGGATCATTCGCCACGCATACATTTGTAAAGTAAAAAAATAAATAAAAAGAAAGAACTATTGATGGATTTAACACAAGCCTTCAGTTAGTCCGTAACCTGGAAATGGGGCGTGTTGAACAGTAAAATAGAAAACATTCATTATGTCATACAGTACACTGCTTTATGTTTAATTAATCACGGAAAAAACAGGGACAAAAACATGTTAAGTCAAGATTCAGATGTTAATTATAACTTACCATTGCCATGGCAACCTGACGTGCAAATGACAACATATCTGCCGGTGTAATTACACCATTATCAATGTCTCCGTTGGGGTCCATAATAGAGTAGGTAACCTCAGTAGGATGTCCAGCTCTCTTGTTAAAATCGCCATCCATACGGCATTTTCTAAGGGGAAAAAAAAAACGAAAAAATATCATCAAGCCTCATATTAAGTAATATTGATTGCTTAATCAGACAAATCCATAAAAATGATTTGCTTGTATTTTTGTTGTTGATTATTTGTTTTTTTGTTTGTTTTTGTTGTTGTTGATTTTTTCTTTTTAGACCCCGAGAGTTTTGGAGTAAAGTTATTTTTTGGAAAGACACATACATGACTATGGAGATTTATAATTCAGCACGATTAATATTTATATCATCTTGAAAAAGAATTAAAATCAATCAGGTCATACAATTGTACAAATGTAGAAGAGTAAGTGAGTGATTGTTCTTTAACTTCTATTGAACAATTTTCAGATATATCATTGCGAGAATAAATTTAAAACTTTTCTTGCATTTCGATGAGATCAACATATAGAGGTAAAATTCTGGCAAAGCAAGATACATACGTTCGTTCAAAATTAACAAGATTGCAGACATTTTATATTTTTAAGTAATGAGGTTTCCCCACTGTGAATGGAATGCTTTGTAAAGTTATGCTGACTTTCTCTTGTTTTGTATTTAACATGGTTAGACAAACACACGTGAAAAATGGTGACGAATGTGTAAAACAATCAAATAATGATCCGAGTATTTAAGAAAACAATGTAGTTTTATTGATGTACAAATAGAAAACGCCACAATAGCTCCTATGATCTTTTAGACTATGGCAACTACCCAGAAAACCAGCCGTTAAAACATTAATACAACAATCAACATCCAACAGTGAAATATTATATGAACCTTTTGTACATTTTTCACAATAATTGAAGATGACAACTTTCTGCTTGGGTGTAGTAAGCCAAATATTACAACTACGAAAACGAGGTCAGTATGAGATTTGCAGTAATTACATTACCCATCGTGCACGTGCCTTCATATATAACTTGCAATTGATCAAAGATTTTTATCATCAATAAGAAGAAGCATGTCTTTGCATGTGCAATTGAAGTTTTATTACTCTGACACGAGTAGTGACACGCAATATTTATTTGAAGAGAAGGTTGTTAATATTAATTTAGGAATCCTCATATCAGAGCATCTCCAAACTAGAAATATTTAAAAATAAGTAATAAATGAATGAATTTTAGGTTGGTGTTATAAGTGCCAATGACACCTGATACTATTAGTTTCCACAGAGATTAGATGTGATATGTTATAATTAACTGTTGATGTGGCAGAGGTTTTCAGAGCTCATTTTTTGTGCGTTTTTTTTTGTGGGTGTGGGGTATAACAGAAATAATTCATGTGGTTGTGTTATTTTATACATAGCTGCAAAATATATACCCAACGTTTGGAATAAGGGTTAGTAAAGATTCTTTTTGTCAACAACAAATGAGGTTCCGAGTCTCTTATGTTTGTTCATACCGAGTTTGTCAAAACCTATATAATACAGTGATCATCATACAGTTGGATAACATTCTTGAAATTCGTTGTCAAACAACTTTTTTTCTATCGAGTTTTACATAAACATAACAATGTTCAATTTGAAGACTGTTTATTTTTGTGAAACTCGTTGCAGATAATATAACACGTGTTATACATACAGAATATAGGGATGATAATAACAAAAGGAAAACATATTTCTCTCAAATTCGCTCACAAATAGATCACAAGGGGCATTGGAGAATCTACTAAGAGAAAAGACAAAGGGAGAGAACTTTTCAATGTTGATGTTCATTGACATACATTTGGAATTTATGGGAATACTTACGTAATCTTGTAGTAATTTAAAATAGCTACCTCATTGACTAATTTACTATACACAGTTTTCAGATAATTTTTGTTTCTATAATAATTTTATCTAAATGATTTTTGTTTTAGATTTCCTTTTCTATAAAAACGGTAAAATTTGATTTTAAATGACATTTGATATGATATATGATAAGTGTCGGCAAAATAAACAATACAATTTGTTGCTTTCTGTGCTTTAACACTGTTGTGTTTATAATTGGTGTTCATTTAATTTTGTTTTTTGCTTTGAAATACGTGCTTTCAGTCAATATGTCTTAAACATCAAAACGGAGCAAATATTAGAATAAAGAGCTATGTACATGACACAAAAACAAAACACATGGCAACAAATGTTACTATTCTATTGTATATGACAATAATATGTATATGTCTACATACAATTATTTAATTAAAATAATGAGATGATATTCATTCCAATGAGCATGGGAAGGGATAAAAGTAAACAATACACTAATTCTGATAGAAGTTTATCACCACAAGTCATGTGATCATTTGTCTCTTCGCTAAACATTCATATGCATACGGAAGAAGAATGTTTGTCTTATAGAAAGTTTATACAGGTGACTATCAAAGATCCAGTTTCGATAACTGATATAAACTATATGACCTCAGAATGAACTCGGCTTATTTTGAGAATTTACCACATAGGACAAAAACTGACTCGATATGAGCATAGTAGTAAATATTATGAAATACCAAATTTACAAATATTAAAATTAAGATAAAAAGAACAACCCAAATAAAAACAACGAAATGATCAGAAACAAAACCATATCTAGGGACACATCAACAATTACAGATATATAAAACATGAAATCAGTGTCAATGACTGTGACAAAATATAGTAAGATCAAATATATTACTAGTATAATACAAAGATGATACTTTCAAGAACCAAACATATTTAATGGGAACTACTAGCCCACCAAGTTTTTCTCTCTCGGATAATTGATGTTTATCAGCATTTTCACCTTTTTTTTTTCAGATGTGGTGTTGCGGGAAGTTTTATTGCCGGAAGAAACGGAGTATACAGAGAAAACCACCAGCCTTCATAACATGAAGTTGCATCGAGGACAAACACATATCACCAAGGTGGAAATACAACTTAAAAACATTAGAACAGTTAGTCCGTAATGTTCAGCTAATGTCGACATTAGCATTAATTCCGCGAACATAGGTTGAAAACAATAATTTAACTTTCGAACATACTGCTGATAACTATGTACACTAATTCCGAGCACATGGTTGCCAGGCAACTATGCACATTAATTATGTGTGCATTGTTAACAACCATGCAAATTTTCGTTAAAGTAGATATAAGTTACCTTTTATACTTTATATTATCAATCAAAAGAAACATATATATACTAGATCAGGAATACGAGTGTTTTCATCTCTTTCTAACAGTTGCTTTCAATCTCAATGCTTACGGAACAAGTGATTTCGTGAGGTGAGTGTACAAAATACAATACATTGTCCACACAAATTATCACCTTCTGTGTTAGTATACCACATTTTGTTTCAAGGATTCAAGCTGCTACAAATCACAACATGTCAACACACAAATACTATTATCATAGTCAAATTATAGAGTTTATTAAAGTAGATATTCTTTATTGTATTGCTTTATGAGACAAACTCTATTATTATACCTCATAGATATAGAGTGTCTTTGATTAGTTAAAAAACGTTACATGTCAGGAAGACAAAACTTCTTATCACCGGCTTGATGAAAATGTCGGCTTTTGATTGGTCGATGACCCGTTGGTACAAAACCCATGCTACCGGCTTGTAGTTACGTAACGTCACTGGGCGTCTTTACGTTGCTATACATGATGTAAAGATGGTGTAAAGCGTAAACAATCTCAAAGTTCTAAATGCATTCAACATGGAGAACGCAGAACGTATTTCTTGATATCTAGTGTCTTAATAAATGCAGTAAAAACAAACAATGCACCAAATTATGCTGAGAGATTTAAAGTTCCTACGGTATTGATGGTCATGTGTAACATTTTGTTGATTCGCGCTACATGAATGATGCAACTTTGATTCTTTTGTCATTTTATGTCTTTATTTGTTTGAATACAATAATTTTAAAATCAGTTCTCATTATTGTTTTCACATCAATTCTTCATTTGTTTTATGATACTATACGTATAATACCACCAAAAATATATTTTATCAATAGAATTCTCGGCCCTATTATTAGTGACGTCATGAATACTGTAACGCTATCCACGTGACAATACGCGCCAAATAGAAGAAATTAAATTACAACAAAACAAGACTGAAAAAGGTTACAAATTAGTTAACTGTAGGGTGATACCAAAGGTATCTCCCTACACTTTGTCAAAATGCACCTAAATTTTCACCTGTCAGAGTTATGGCATGTTAGTCCACAAGTACAAAAACGTTACGATTACGTTACAAAAAGAACGACAAAATCCATTAAAAATCAGTTTTTGTTTACACACCGGTGATAAAATCGTTATCTACGTGTCTACCCGTGGGCATTGAGATTGTACTACCCTTCAGCACCACTGAACAGTCTTCGGCTGCGCCTCAGGCTATACAGAAGTGTTTCAGGGTGGTAAAATCTCAATGCCCACGGGTAGACACGTAGATAACTTATAATGTATCCCTTGACCGCGTCCTCCGGGGAAATAAATATCATGCATCCCGCTGTCGCGTGCTCCCATGGGTAACGTAGGGCAACGTCGCGAGCTTCGCACTCGAGAAATATGACTTCTTTGGGTAAGCACCCCTTCACAAATTGAATAAAATGTTAAATTAGTTTTAAAAAACATGCTTTGTTGTTGTGTGTGTAATTTCGGTATAATAAACAATTTACGGCCCTTGTTGTAGGGAGATATGAAGGTTTGTTTACCCGCAGAAGTCATATTTCTCTCAGGCTTCACAATCGAGAAATATGACTTCTTCGGGTAAGTAAACCTTCATTTTTCCCTACATCAAGGGCCATAAATGTATAATATAAAGAAAACACTATATGACAAATGTGCAATACCAAACAAATAATTGGCGAAACCAGTCTGATCAAATCAGACACCAGATGCTCCCTGGTTTTCAACTTTACTTCAAAATTTTAACCAAAAATTCGACATACGTTAATCAAGTTAAAATTCAAATACAAACTGATTCCAGCTTAATATTAACCCATATTTGCCATTTTAAATTTCTTACTTTTGTAACATTGCTGTCACGCACAATTGTAAAATTACTGTCTTCATGTAGCTGAAAATTATCCTCCAGCCCATTAACCTTAAAACAACAACGATATTGTCAATTAAAGAAATGTTTGGATAGAGGACAGAGCCGATGGACACAATTTTGAAAGGTGTACCACTCAAATACACCTCCAGCCCAATTTAGTTGCATTTAAATCAATGATTAATGAGGACAAGACTTCAATTTGATTTTTTTTGTATCAAAATAAGGTCTTATTTTCGTAATCGTGAAAAATGACTGAAAACAACTACTGATTGTCGTGAATCTACAGCTTTAATTTGAGTCCATATTGAATAATGTTAATGTCAATTAAAAATCTATTTTAGTAATAGTGTAAATCTAGAATGTGGGGCACAATTTTGAAAAGGGGTTACAAAAATACTACCACACTCAAGATTGGCTTATTTTGCATAGTATTTTCAGAGAAGAACAATGTGAAACATTTACGACGTACCATGATATGATTGACGGATGCCAAAAAATGGCAAAAGCTCATATAGTCTCTGATCCTAATATCTTCAGTGTGAAGTTTTCGGATGACGGATTGTGTACTTGAAGAATGTTTAACAGCCAACAGACGACAGACAAAAAGTAATGTACATTAAAACTTGACACGTTTCTCTTAAGCTGCGCTATGTGTTGGATTTTTATGTTATATCAAGTTTACTTACATCGGTACAAAAATAATAAGTTCAATATGTTCAAGAATATTTCTAAGTATATATGCATGTATATCAAACAGTTTTCTTCCACTAGAAAAGGTTTATTTTATGAATTAATGTCAGATAAAAATTGAGGGAGTATTACCCGCGTTTTAATATTCATAAATAGCTGAATTCAAGGTATAATAATTACTAGTATCGAAGAAGACATCACGGCCTCAAAATGTGCGATCTTTTTAATTTAATCTATCGAACCCGATGACATCCAATTGATGTTTTTCCAAAAACTGATTGAAATAAATACTTAAAGAGCCACCAATCTGTAACGACTATTACGTCATGCTGTTATCCAGCTAAGTCACAGCACTATTGCATAAAAATAATACTTTTACATAAGTAGCATGCATAATAAAGTTGTTCTAACCACAACGCAAAATATTACATAGCATGTTACAGAAATATTCTTAATTAGAAAATAATATAAAGCAGACAATAATATAAAGACTCATATACCTCACGATGCGAAAACATGCGATTTCTTCGCGATTTTCATTCTACCTTATTCGATATCGATGGCAGTTGTATTTGAGTAGACATATCCCCATAAGAAAATTATTTTGAATACTACTGTTATTTTACATATGATCCAAAGATAACCTATAGATGCAGGATTGAGAAAACCCAAATCAATTAGATGGTCGATCTGGTACAAAAAAGTGCACATTTGTTCACACATAACTGGTCTAAATGTACCATTCGCAGACCAAATACAACTGAACCATATGATTGGTTGTTAATATACAGATACAAACAGTAACCATAGTATTTAATATAGAGCATACGAAATTAATGGGCATCGGGAATATGTAAGTAGTCACATGACATATATTGATATGAGATGTTGATGTTGAAATACAAGTCACCATTTAGCATATGATAAATAGTAGTTGAGAAATAAACCTTAACATAACAAATACGTAGCATGTACTTTAGGTCATAGATATGAACTGATAAATATACAATAGTTACACGACATACAACAAATATGAGCAACACTATATGCAGAACCTAAGACGACACATAATTAGCATAGAAACTTTATCTCATATCCCTAATACAGTAATACCATGTCTGGTAGAAAACCAAAAGTAGCAGGCAAGTAAAAATCTTCAGACATAATACTAAATATTTGATATTTCAAGTTGCTAAGAATACTAAAGTACACATGGATGAACGGTTAGATTGAATGAATATGCTTAACTGAGATGTGTATATGTAATATTAATAAGATTGTTGTGAACTTGATACAATTTAATGCGTAGGTCTCGGATACCATTAGTAAGAAAGGATATGGATGTAAATGAAGATGAGAGACTATCCAACATCACTCATAGATAAAATAAATTATTAAAGCAAATGATCAGTTCGCTTTGCTGTTCTGTCATGCTTTAAAATAGAGAGCATTTACAGGTACAACTTACTTCAGAAAATTTTGTAGGTTTCCAAAAGGAATATATTCCATGGCAAGTGCTATAGGTTCTGATAGGGTACAAGCTCCTAACATTGATACAATATTAGGATGTGATCCTATACGTTTCATCAAGTTGATTTCTGCCAGTAAATCTTCTTTATACGATAACGGTGCACTATCTGTTAAAAAAGAAAAAAAATATCTGCACTGGAAAACTGCCACATTAGCTTAAACAGGAAACAGGTGAATGTAGAGCAATGATGGGCCAATTCATTTGAAATTAAAGATACTACAGTTTTTTTTTCTTTTTATCTCTCCGCAAAATACGAAATAGGGTAATGCTTAAAACCTAATTTTCATAATATTTCAATATTAAACAACATCATATAACAAACCAGTGTATGCTAGCTTAAAAACTAGTTATGATAAAAGGGTGTTATTTGAACGTTATGTAATAACTTATCGGCAAGTAAAAGAGCATATAAGTCTTTTAATATGATGTTGGAATATGATGTATTAAACAAGCAAAGAAACCCAGATTACAAATCATCTGGATGACATTATCACTTAATTACAACAAGTGTAGTGTTTAATAAAGTAGCTACTGGAATAGAGGAAAACTAAATGTTTACAAAACTATAATTATTCTCTTCAAAGCTCTCCATTTTAACGTAAAAATCATGAACATATTTAACAATCTTTTAAAGTTTATTTTTGCATTTTGAAATGATAATCATAAAAATATGTCTCTAAATCATAAAATATACATAGCAAATTACTCAAACGATATTAATGTTGATAAATATAAACAACATGATATGTTTTGATATTAAGTATTCATACGGCTTTTTTTATTAATACAGCATCTCTTTGTTAACCCTCTGGTATCTTAAAACTGTTCTTATTGACAGATTTAGACTAAATCTATATTTTTTACCAGTCCAATAAAGGGGTATGCGGTCTCTTTAGTAACAAAGACAATGGTGATGATAATAAATCAATTGATGCTTTTTTCAGAATTTTAGATAATTAAAGTTGAGAAATTATTATAAAACTAAGGTATTTTCCATTAGATATTTTTAAACCAGGATGGATTTTGATATGTAGATTTAGTTTTTTTCTTATCTTAGATTTGGGCACCTAAAAGTAGCTTTTATTTGAGGTGCCTGTACCAAGCCAGGGAAGTGAAAGTAAAGTGTATATGATTTAGTGACACCGATTTTTTACAATTTTTGGATTATATTTTTAAACTGTTCTGACAGTGTGGTATTTTTTGTTTTTCTTTCATTTTCATTAAATATGTTATAATTAAAAGTTGTAACTGTAAGGTTTGGTAAGACGTTCGACACTACTTTATATACGAGACCATATTTCAGTGCTCAAGCTTTTAATGCTTATTTCATTTGCATCAAATAAGTTCAATGAGTTACATCATAGACATGTTTATGCTTGTTTTATTATTTTGCATACTAACACTTAAATTACCTCGAACAAGCTTGATTGCCACCCTCTTGTTGTCGTAGTATCCAGTCACAACTTTTCCAAAAGCCCCTTGTCCGATAGGTGTACAAAATTTCAGACGGCATGGATCTAATTCCCATTCATCACTCAAGACCAAAAGTTGATTAGAATAATCAACTTTACCTGTAAAATAGCATACACATGTATACAATATATGAAGAAAACATTTAAAAAAAACATGCAAAATAGTGAGCCACGTGTATGCCATATAAAGGAAAACATTCAGGAATCCATCAAATGCCACTGGTATACTTATAGATGCTGAGTTATTGTTTGCATACAATAGATCTGAAATGTAACTGTATAAGTGCTGATTTTTTCGAGGTTTTTTTTGCCACTGTTACGAGGATAATAAATTCGAGAAAATATTTTCCTTCACCTTACACAACATTTAATCAATAACAAATATCTTCCAAACTAGTATTTTTTGTACAAACAGCAAAAGTAAAGTACTGGAAGTTCAAAATATTACATGAAAGAATGGCAATTAAAATTTTATTTTTAATCCGTAACTGTAATGTTCTTTCTACATACAAGATTAACTACGTGACGTGATTTGAAAACAAACTGATGTCTCCAATCGTTATAATCCAATTAGACGCCATGCTTAATAAATAAAAAAAAAAATCACACATTTAGCTTTATGATATATCAGAAGACAGTCTTCAGGCTAGTTCTCTCTTGTTTCATAAAATAAATGACAATTTTTCCAAGACGGCAATACAGTCTTATTAAATGTTATTTTTCATTTAATAGTATAACAACCCCGTAAATATTATCTTTTGAAATCTGCCATTTGGGGTTTTTGTGGGGAATAGTATTACCTTTGGTGCTGAGATACATTTGAAATGGAGAAATAATAAATAAATAAATAAAGATACAGCACGTTGTTAGTAGCTTTCCAACCTCACAAGCAAAAAGGTCACAGCAATGTTACGATTTAAATAGTTCACCTCTTTTAACCCTTTCAATAACGTTACTTACATCCGACGTTAGATTTATAACTGTTGCTTTTGGCAACTGCCGGTTTGGTAATGATGATATCTTTGAAAGTATGTCTCTTTTTATAGACGAAGAGAATAATAAGTCCGAGGAGAATGACACTAGCAACAGCAGTTATACCGATAATTATTCCATCGATATGCTTCCAGTGAGAACCTGCAACTAACAAAAAACAAAAATAATTACAATTTCTTAACACAGGAAGGGTCTAAATATAATTTCAGTTATTTGTTGTCCTAAATTTAAGGTTTATCTCAAATAATCTTATTCATTCACGTGTTAACTATTTAGGTGTTTACATACAATATTACAAAATCGACAAATAACAGATTAAGATCACGATCACACAGTCGAATTTAAAAGTTCCATTTTACTTTTTCTCAACAAAACCATCGCTATAAGTAAATGTTAAACGACCACCAGAAACTCAACCAAGGTTATACTCCCTCATCACTACATGATAGCTTGGAAGTTGACACGTATTTGAGATATAAACTGAATATCTCGCGTAGTGGTCAATCGCTTATTTAGATTCAGTAAGTTAATCAATCTAACTTTATTCAGAACGATTACGTGGATTTCTAGAAGTAAAAAGGTCTATGTATATTTATTTATACTCCAATAATAAATTAGGTATAAGGACTAGTCAACTGCTTATTTTATTACCTCTGGATATTTCAACATATTTTCTTTGACGATTATGTTTAATGATGTACAATAGTAGATGGTTAATACTATATATGGTATTATTAGACTATGCATGATAGACTACTAGCCGCCATGCTAAATTTCCTATAAGAAAAAAAACATGAATTTTGTAGGACTTTCTAGAAATAATTCCCCTACATTTGAATGGTTTGCCAAAAGATTGTAATGCAAATTTGACAAGATTGATGGGCAGACAACGACATGTGAAACAGAAAAGAAGACAAAAACTCTTATGGTCATTCCGGTCAAGTTAGTTAAAACTGTAATAAAGTTACCTTTCCGAGATATAACACTCTGTGTATTAGCAGTGTATGGATATGTCGTGTTTAAAAGCCTCACACTACTATAAATTTCGTCATTAATTCCATTCCTCTTGTACACAGCGACACCCTAAAACAAAAGATTAATCAATATTCTAGTTTAAAAATACAATGTTCTAAAGCTAAATTTTTCGTCTCTACCCAACATACCCTTTACAGTGGCAGTGAAAAGTCATTGACCCGGTAGACCCAGCTTCTATCATTTTATATAGCTTAAGCAAAAAAATATTATTAGACTTGTTCTTGTCTGAAATACTGCTCGTTTGGACGTTTTAATCAATCAATCAATCGATCTATCTATCTATCTATCTATCTATCTAGTAGCTGTAAACAATAATGTTCTAGATCAAAATCGTTGTTATTTTTGAAAAAGGAAAGCAGAATCCAATTACCTATGTTCTAATGGTACACAACATTAACAATTAACCAAACAATAATTTCATATTCAATTTTATGTGTATACTGCATATGTGTATATTAACAATTATATATTGCTTGGTCTTTACTTAGAACCAAACTTAAACATCCAAGGCTTTATTTCATGAATACTCTACTGGTCAAATAACAAGCATGTGTATTTACAACCCATGTCTGTGAAAAGACTGAAATGTGAAGTGTCAAAGCTGACTCGAATAAGACCTTAGATATAAGTAGCCATAGTAACATGGCCATGACCATTATATTTAGATTTGTTATACTCGATAAATACAAATAAAACAATTCCATTTTACTAGTATCCGAAAGCTATATGAAGGACTCGAATCATGAACTTGGTTAACTTTCCCCCAAATTTTCTTGCTTATAAACTTAAATGAGGACTGTTTATATACAAATTTATATACAAACATACCTCAACTCGATAAACGGTATTAACATCCACTTCAAACCATTCTTCAGTTTTATTTGTACGTCTTGGAATAATAGGAGTATCCTCGCCCTCTAACTTGATTGTATACGATGACACGGCGGAATGGTTAAAAGGAACATCCCAAGACAACAACACGGCAACCTTTCCTGAATGCTTGTTATACTTGGTGTCCTTAAGAACAATTTCCCACGTCATTATATCTAAACCTGAAAATAATATTTGTAATGTTACAATATTTAAATTTATAATTTATTTAATAGATATACAATGTGCATTGGATAAAAAAAACCTTCACCCACAATATATTTCATTATGTGGTTGATATATAAGTATACAAAAGAATTCAACATAATAAACATCTTTAAGGTCTATTTCAAGTAGGGCTAACGTCATTTGTACACGATGTCATACAAATGTATATGCATAAAAGATAGCAGAAGACGAATGTATCATAATTCTGAAGAAAATATGTATATTATACAGGTTTATACTATTGTTACCTTAACAATGTTACTATTTATCAAATATCAACTATTTGTACCATAACTATGTGAAAATCTCATTCCTAAAAGTGTGGTGTATCTATTACAAACCCACAAATTACCATCTCGATTGTGATTGGTTCAGTAAGAGTTCATACAGTTCAGTAATTGGCCAAATTACACATGGCGGAAAAATTAATGTCCGGATAATTCAAATTATGAACCAAATACACCATTGCTATCTTGGTCTACCCCACTAAAGTCACAAAATAATACATTTAAAAACATGAAAAACAGGGTGTGGCTATGACAATTTAACAATTAACCACTCCGTCCCAAATGACATCAACAGACCGTTAGGTTAACCTAGATTTCAAGATTATATTGAAAACATGCATAAAACGCATTAAGGTCCTGGAATTAAAACTACATACTTTAAAACATAAAAAGAAAGGGAAAGGACGCAAAAAAACATTTTGAGATGGACATTGCGTTTTCCCCATATTACATAAACACAGTAAGCATTAAAATTAACACAAATGACGTACACAACAAATGGTAGTGACAAGACAAGCTGAATGTCGTTTACAGTACATTGCTCAAGTCCAAGCGAGGACAGCAAGCGAGCAAGCAAATCCAAATCAAAGATACACCTGATCTCAGTCAATCTTGTATTGTAGACTTGGGATGATGACTATCACTATATACACAACCCAAACAATTCAAGCTTTACCGTTAATACGTTAATTATCTCAAGGCCAATATACACCTGATCTCCGTCAGTCTTGTATTGTAGACTTGGGAGGGCTATTACGATATACATAACCCAAACAAATCATGCTCTACTGTTAATACGTTAGTTATTTCAAGGTCCATCTTCCATTTAAATAGATGAATATTATCGCCAGATCTTGGCTATTATTTACATGTTTATGATTTTAAACTGTGAGCATCAAAGACCAGTCATTGAAAGGTTTAATGTGGGTAATGGTGAACAATATTAATTAATTTCATCAAAGACAAGTTGATATTTTAATATTCTGTATAATGCTAAATTCTGATGAAAATTAAAGTAGAAAAAAGGCAATCAACTTGTATGTAGTTAGTTGGCAATGATTGGTATATTTTTCTTACAAAGTTTGATTAGATAATAATAACAATATTTCCTCTTGGTCGTAATTGTTTCACATTAGTAAGATTATTGTTTGATTGGCGGAGTTCCATCCTATTAAGAATAAAACGACATTACACCAACGTAAAACAAACTTACAAATCCTTGGCGAGATATACATTTGTTGTGTTAGAACAATGTCAGTATGTCTTATTGTTACAGCAACAAAACAAATGAAGGGTTATATGATATACATGTACAACAAGTGATTCTGGTATGTAAACAAATGAAGGGTTCTATGATATACATGTACAACAAGTGATTCTGGTATATAAACAAATGAAGGGTTCTATGATATACATGTACAACAAGTGATTCTGGTATGTAAACAAATGAAGGGTTCTATGATATACATGTACAACAAGTGATTCTGGTATATAAACAAATGAAGGGTTCTATGATATACATGTACAACAAGTGATTCTGGTATGTAAACAAATGAAGGGTTCTATGATATGCATGTACAACAAGTGATTCTGGTATATAAACAAATGAAGGGTTCTATGATATACATGTACAACAAGTGATTCTGGTATGTAAACAAATGAAGGGTTCTATGATATACATGTACAACAAGTGATTCTGGTATATAAACAAATGAAGGGTTCTATGATATACATGTACAACAAGTGATTCTGGTATGTAAACGAAAAAAAAAGACTTTTGAATTATTTTTAGCCTGACTTTAAAACTACATTATCTTTGTGTTTTAGATGTAAGTTTTAATCTTTATATTTTAAATCTTTGTTGATCTTGTGGCAGGTGGTTGTCATCTATAAACAATTAGACATTAAACATGACTTGTCAGTCATTAAATTAAGCCTAAAAATGTACGTTGCTCTTTATTTTCAGTCAACTTAATTTATCTAAACATAAAAGAGTACAAGCTTAATTCACGATAATCATCTCTTAACTCAGATTATTTATCTATTAGTTGGAGAAGATACATCTTTTTTCATCTTCTAAAGAAGTTTAACTACTCTGGTTCGGTTCATTGCCTTTCGAAAGAAACTCGTTTCCTAGATAAAAACCATATTTTATAGCAGTATATTAATACAAATTTTCCTCATAAAATAAATCAACAGAAATTGTAACGGGAATTTGATAGAAACTGACCTGTAAACACAAAGTTAATATGTTTTTTTGTTGTTTTTTTTTATCTTTTTCAACATTTTGTTAATATTCTTTAATGATAAAAAATAATAATAAAAACGTAGATACATGTATCTAATTCAGTGTTACTGGACTAACTTTTGTCAGGTACGTTCATGAATAGTCACAATATTCGAAAGCCTTTGAGAGCAAAGGATCTAAACCCATACTGAGGTTTTGTCAGATCTCCACGATACGAAATATCAGAAAAGGGGAACAAGTGAGAGATCTGATTTTAATCAGATTGGGACTTAACATGATAGGCAAAATCGGCCAAGGGTCTCTGACATAACTATTCTCGGATGGTATTTTATTGTTACTTTTTTCAGGCAGTAGCATTGGTTATGTACTTGCCGAAGTTACCTCGACGAACAAGTTAATGTTGTCTTCTGCAAGGTTTAGCTTGAATATTACTGTGTATGTAGTTATACAGAGAAACTAATTGTACTTATAAATAGTGCAGCAGTTTGTAATGTGATTTCTGTCAGTATCAGTCATTGATAACGTTGATAACGTTGGTATTTGACGCCTTGGTGATTATTATATAGTGTGTTGATTTATATGGACTTGGTCTCCTGTCCATTAACGAACTGATACGAGATATTCTAGTTGGCTATTAATTGTCCGATTGATATTTCATTTTCAGAGATACTACAATTTGATGTTTAGACGCTCTTATAGACGTTGAAATCTCAAAGTTTCAAGAACGACACCATTTTACATGTCAATAACTGTTTACGTGGCGAAATTATTTGAGATTTCGCTTTGCATTGTTTTATTATAACCGCAAACAAATCTTGGGGGAGGGAGGGGATGTTCAATAACATTGGACTAAAATTTGACAGAATTCAGATAGCTGAAAAGAAAACGACTTACCACCATCTCCTTCGTCATACAGGTTCCTACTTGCACTTTTATTAGATGATAGACTTGGACATTTTGTGTATGTTCTGGTATCAACATCCGGGCATTCACTAGTAAGAAATCCAACTTTTCCATACCATGTTTTGTCCATTTCTACCTCCACATGGTAGTAAGAATTAAACAATAACCTTTCCAGTCTATAATGTGGCTGAAAAAACCAAAGAGACACCATTTAATTATTTATGGCATATACATTTACCCATTTCAAATATTAAAACACTGCATGGAGGACTATCAGAGGCAAATTATTTTAGCATAATTTCAGAATATGATAAATACAACAATTTTTCCAGTATGTAACATACTAATACCTAGGGATACAGAATAGCAGTATTTGTGAATATCTTAAACCCATGGAAACAAAATAAATTACACACCAAGTTCGGTCTATTCTGACTCGCGACACCACACGCTTGTGCTGATTATTACACCCTCCAACTTATTGAATGAGTTGCCACTCTTTACCTACCAAATGCATTATAACAGAGGAGGTGGTTAGAATCTCATTAATAGGTTTAATCCCAAGCCAGGGTCTGGATTACCAATATGATATGTCGTGGTCTTTTTTGTGTTCAATGGTTTGAAATGAGAGGTCGTGGTTTGTTTTGATATTGGTGGAATTATTGAACATCTCTGTGTAAACTTTCTGTCCATAGCTAGATGTATATTTATAATATATTCAAACGATATCTTACCTTATCGTCAGATCGAAAGCTAACAGTATTTGCATGATGCTCTGGTGTTTTGTGACATTCTGGGGATGAATCGTAAACATTGTTACAATCATTCAGGAACCAATGAATATCATACAAAATTGAAGGGCTCTTGAATGGAATAGGAGGATGATCCCATTCCACAAGGGCTGAGATTGTACCAGATTTATGATCTTCGTTTAAAGTTATGTTTAGTGTCAACGGGGAATCCTCTGGAATTTGTACCGATTTTTTGCCCGACACAGGATAATCTGGATATGTCAAAATTGGAGAAAATACTACAAAAGAAAACAAAATAAAACAGTATGCTTGCTGTAAGATTTGATTATTTCTGCCTTTTGTTCATCACACTGTAAATAAGAAAAAATATTATCACTGCTGCTTCATACTTTTAATGGTACAGAAATTATCAGTCAAGATTTATGTCTATAGATATCATAAACTTGCCTGACTGAGTTTGTTTCAAGTCTTCTTCGTTCAGTCAATGGTCTACTATACTCTTGAGGGAACAACGACAAGCTAAATCTGTTGAATGTACCTCAAGAGATTCCGTTTACAGTATTATTAATCATTGTATGAAATGATTCTTTAGTAATTCGATTGTACATTTGACAGAAATGTTTTTTATTTCAAAAGCAATGAGAGCGACTCCCGCCAAATAATTGACAATTTGAAATAGGATTTATTTAACCAATGAAAGCAGATATTAAATGGTCTTTATTGTTAATATCAAATTCAAAAAGGATAGAAATATAACAGTTGTAAGACGAGATATGTTGATATATACATTTGTTAGTCATCTGTGTAAAACATTCTGGAAATTGATACGACTCAAAACAAACGCATTGATGGGTGCATAACTGAATTTATTATTTTACCTTTAACTATTGGTGAAGAATCCATGCTGAACTTCATTTCAGCAATCGTGCCGTTTTCTCCGACAGCCAGCAGCCAAAATTCAGGAATTCTAGGAAGGCGATCTTGCTGTAACAGTATCTCATGAGAAGATGTCTGTAAAAAGTTGCATTTGACTTGTTATTCCATTTGTACTGAACCCCTTTTTCCCATTCAAATGACATCAACCTTTATGCTTTTTGGGGCTATAACACGCTTTGTCTAAATATCAATGGCAATGATGTTTGTACTTGAATTTATATTAAAAATTTCAGACATAACATTTTGAACTAAGTTTGAATTGAGGATTGAGGCCCAATTATCGTATTTCTTTTATTACCATTACACATAAGTTATGTATCAGTCATATCTGCTTTCTCTAGGCTGGACATGTCATGATAATAACATAAAAGCTTGACATGTCATGATGATAACATAAAGGCTGGACATGTCATGTTGATCACATAAAGGCTGGACATGTCATGATGATAACATAAAGGCTGGACATGTCATGGTGATAACATAAAGGCTGGACATGTCATGATGATAACATACAGGCTGGATATGTCATGATGATAACATAAAGGCTGGACATGTCATTATGATAACATAAAGGCTGGACATGTCATGTTGATCACATAAAGGCTGGACATGTCATGATGATAACATAAAAGCTGGACATGTCATGATGATAACATAAAGGCTGGACATGTCATGATGATAACATAAAGGCTGGACATGTCATGATGATAGCATAAAGGCTGGACATGTCATGGTGATGACATAAAAGCTGGACATGTCATGATAACATAAATGCTGGACATGTTATGATGATAACATAAAGGCTGGACATGTCATGATGATAACATAAAGGCTGGACATGTCATGATGATAACATAAAGGCTGGACATGTCATGATGATAACATAAAGGCTGGACATGTCATGGTGATAAAACAAAGGCTGGACATGTCATAATGATAACATAAAGGCTGGGCATGTCATGATGATAACATAAAGGCTGTACATGCCATGGTGATAGCATAAAGGCTGGGCGTTTCATGATGATAACATAAACACTGGACATGTCATGGTGATAAAATAAAGACTGGACATGTCATGATGATAACATAAATACTGGACATGTCATGATGATAACATAAAGGCTGGACATGTCATGATGATAACATAAAGGCTGGACATGTCATGGTGATAAAAAAAAAAGGCTGGACATGTCATAATGATAACATAAAGGCTGGGCATGTCATGATGATAACACAAAGGCTGTACATGCCATGGTGATAGCATAAAGGCTGGGCGTTTCATGATGATAACATAAACACTGGACATGTCATGGTGATAAAATAAAGGCTGGACATGTCATGATAACATAAAGGCTGGACATGTCATGATTATAACATAAAGGCAGGACATGTCATGATGATAACATAAATACTGGACATGTCATGATGATAGCATAAAGACTGGACATGTCATAATGATCACATAAAGGCTGGACATGTCATGATGATAACATAAAGGCTGGACATGTCATGATGATCAGATAAATTCTGGACATGTCATGATGATAACATAAAGGCTGGACATGTCATGATGATAACATAAAGGCTGGACATGTCATGGTGATCACATAAAGACTGGATATGTCATGATGATAACATAAAGGCTGGACATGTCATTATGATAACATAAAGGCTGGACATGTCATGATGATAACATAAAGGCTGGACATGTCATTGTGATAACATAAAGGTTGGACATGTCATGGTGATAACATAAAGGCTGAACATGTCATGATGATAACAAGACTACCCATGTCATGATGATAGCATAAAGGCTGGACATGTCATTATGATAACATAAAGACTGGACATGTCATTGCATTAAAGTAAACATAAGTCAAAACGAATAATTATATGAATAATCTTCAATACCCATAAAATGTTTCCATTGGATTTAATACAACAACACAATGAAGACATTGACAAAGCTGTCTAAACGAAGATATGCTATACTAATTAGGGTCAAAATGTTTTACCCATCAATCATCGTTATATTAATTAACATGCTCTACATTCCAAGTAAACTTCCGTAGTCAAATAGCTATTATTGTAGCTAAGCATTGTACAGATATACAGTTTCAAACAATAATATAAATATCACCAAAAATAATACAAGTGACTCATTCTTTACTACGTTTCTTATCATTTTATCATCACATACTATAATATATGACAGAAAAAGATGGATGACAATTTATTTAAGCAAAGTATACTGTTACATTTTCGATTAAAAAAACCTATCAACTGATATAATGGGTTGAGTGGGTTATGGTGCTTAACGTCACTTTCAACAATATTTCAGTTAATGGTGGCAGTTAGTTTTATATGAGAGAGAGAGAGAGAGCAATAATAGAAAACCATTTTTGTTATTAGAAATATACAGGCAAAATCAAGATCCACAAAAAGAAACCAAAAGTATTATACTACCAGAAACATATTACAACCAGGAAAACATTGCATTACTAGCTTAAAATTAAGGGAATAGATTTTTTCTTTTTCTGAGAAAAGGTAGATTGACAATTTGGTCATCTGTCAAAAATCTGTGATTATTAGCTGTAAACTCTTGTCAACGAAAATGTAAAAACAAATGGCTGACCATTAATGTTATCTGTAGTAGTGACAAGTCAGTTTGTATATAAATAAATCACAACTGGACAGTAGTTACTGTATATTGCATCAATAAATAAGTACGCAGTTATTCCTCTCTATTCTTCAAACCTAAATAAACGCATGACCGACTCTATTGTATAGCTTTATAATTAACAAAGGCATAACTTAAACATCAAAGAAACTCGTGTCATGTACAATGGTGATTAATGACTTGCAACAATCTAACATTCTACAGAATACAGTACCAACAAAACATGTAACTAAGTACGTTATAGTAAAAATAATTAACACAGGCAAAAAAGTAGCATTTCTGATAGTATAAAAACATGTCTTTCATTACAAAGACTTGGTTTTTACTTTCGTTTTATCGATTGTAAGATAACTGATCGGTCCGTTGGTACCTGACTGTGTCGGTTATAGAGATATAGCATGCTTGATTTCATATACAAATTACTTGAACATCGATAATCTTTTAGAATTAATGAACTATAAATCATAAAGCTGGTGCGATACCAATACGGTCTAATGATTACATGATAATTAAACTTATCATTTTTTACAACTTTGGCAGGAGAAACTGGAAATGACAGAAACAGTCCCTATTATACAATATACTTTAAATGGAAAACTACGAGTGTCTACATTGTACCAAAGCGTACCAAAATGTGGTTCGTAACACTTCCTCAAAACAATAATTGCACAATATGTATCTCTTTGAGTCCACAACCTGGCTTGGAACACACTTCAACTGAAATTGTGGGATCACTACCCTCTCCCCCCTTTTTTAAGGAAAAGCAGAAATAGCATATACAATTAAAATGGCAGTTCTAGGCGAGAAACGAGAATAGTTTGAAGATACCAAAGAGGTAATCAGAAACCGTAAATCGAAACATAAGTTAGAAGACCACATAATAAACAAATCAAAGCTAAACGTGGACAAAGCAATAGCTATTTTAGCTATAGGGCTTACTCTCCATCAAACTTATTATTTTATAGTTTGTCGATTACTATAGATCACACACATACATTACTTGCTACATATTCAAAATATATGGTTAATAAGCTACTGAAAGGTAAAAATAAAAATCAACTATTTGTAAGTTGTGGACAATATTAAGTATTATCCTGAATATATATCCGAAATACTGCCTGCCGGTTTAGCAATAATCAATTAATATGTAACACATACATGTATATAATTAATTCCGAAATTTATTCAAATCTTTTGGTAAATAATTAGTAAATCTGTTTTATGGTCCTAATTAGGCAACTGACTTTGTTATATATGAATATATTTCTGTAGTTTACAGCATTTTGATGGTTATTTTTGTTTTACACTGAGAACATTAAAAGAGTCATTAACTGGTAGGTATTCACAAAACACGATTTTCTAATGATTGTGCCAAAAATAAGTAGATGGGACATAATGAAAAGATAATAAACCTGGAATTTATATTGCCAGACATTATACATTTTTTCATATTACACGTATATTTGCAAAGTTGTTTACGCATATAAAAATTGTTATCTATGTATCCTTATTCATCAATACATGCAGGTTTACTTCCAGATACTTATCTCGTCAGATTGTTATTAAACAATACAAGTGGTTAAGGCATCTGGTTTATTCTAAGAATAGGGTTGTCTTGTCGGATTGCTAAGGGATTAACTTGGATTATTGTCTGATCGTGGCAGATTTATAGAATGTGAATTAAAACAAATACACAGTTAATGTCTCCGTTACTTACCAACCTATATTGGTAATATACTTATGTCAAAAAGCCAGAGAATAGAGTCAGAAATAGGGTGTAGAAAGTTATTTATTGTGCACGTGCAAAAACCAACAAAAGCATCTTTCGAGTGCAAGAAGGGTTATGTTATTTTGATAAATAATATATGAAATCAACTTGTTACTGAAAAATAGATGTGGTATTTACTATTCAGTAAGTTAGTGTTTACTATAGATGTATAGTAATTTTTGTCTAGAGTGATATTTTTGTGTGTTTTATGATAGAAGCTCGGTATCTAACGATACGATTCAATAACTATCATTTAAGGTTTTAATAGTTCAGTGTAATTAACTTCTTCCAACCAAGCAAATTCACATGGCGTGAAGTAAAGAGTTGTTCTGCACGACGGATATGACACCAAACAATCACGACAACTGGTAGTATGTAAAACATTTTAGTGGGAGAAATCACATATAGACGACTACTAATAAAAATATGAACGCAAATGTTTTTCCCGAACTGTATTGGTAAATACTTTATTATCACAATTGATATATATATATATATAAATATAGTAAGCAAGGGTGTTGAAATGTGTCTTTTGTAAAACCCAATATCTTACTACTAATAACATCAAAGATTTCAGGAAAACACCACGTATATAAATAGATACTGTGTCATATTTTAAATCCTTTGCTTTAATAAAAGAAAAAAAACCTTTGGAATATTTTGCATGTGAAGATGTTACACAAACTTTACTATGGTATTCAACAGCAAGATGTAAACATTTTGAGACAATCAAAGATCTCTCTCTTTTTTTCAAGATTTTATTAATTCAACTCACGCATCAAGTGCAACATGATTAAGCAAATATCGATATATACCATGTTTAACTGTGGCTTACAGTCTAAATTAGTGTTCAGATTCATAAAATATATTAATATAATTTTCCAATATCAGAAACTATGCTCCACGGAAAGTCCCCCCTCACACTCACACACACACACACACACACATTGCTGTTGGCAATCCTCGTTAAATAAATAAAGAATTAAAGTTTTGGGTGAGAAAAAATTTTCCCTGAAAATTCAATTTGGAATACGGCAGTACCTTTACTAAGCTATTCATGCATGTTTCAAGTCGAAATATATTCCTAACAACTAGAAATCTGCAAATCCGTGTGCATGTTTATCGTCCTCGCCATTGCGTTGTGGAGACTGATTAACTTTCGGTTGTTTTGTTCCGATGATTGCCGATCATGACCTCGTGAATAAAAGATAAACAATCATGGATGCTGAGGTAAGCACGCACACATTCCTGACAATGATTATTGAGGAATCTGTCTGTTTCATGTCGTGTGAACCATTTTTTTTTTGCAATTATTCTTATGTGGTACACACGGAATATATTTTTATTTCAATTTTCATTTTTTTCATCAACTGAACAGTGCGCATGAGCGATAATCTCCCCGAAAGAGTTCAAATCTTGGGTCACGCGCATATCAATTGCATTACTGATAATAACTTTATTGCAAAACAAGAAACCCTAACGGGCTGTGCAAATTACAACAAATAATGACAAGTTGACAACAACATAAGACATACAACATACAGTAAGAATTCAAATCAAGTTTAAATTTATATAACATGCTAACAATATATACAGATAACTGACCAATGTGCACTCTATTTTCGCAACTCCATAGATTGCTTTATATAGTCGACAACGTTGGACAAGATATCTTGACTGGGATTTAAAATAATTTTAAGCTTAGAGATTGAGTCAAGCTGATTGAAATCAGGATAATAGTTTTCAATTTCTTGAATCAGACTGTTTCGAATATTATAATTAATACGACAATGCAGGAAAAAATGTTTCTCATCATCCAATACTTTGCAAGCTTTACAAATTCTTTGTTCTCTTGGAACTTTCTTATAACGACCAATTTCTATTTTTAACTTGTGGTCGCTTATACGGAACTTAGTTAAGATTTTACGACTATTAAAATTTTTCAGTGTGGACAAATAATCCTCTAGCTTAATTTCATTTTTAAGTTTTTTGTAAAGAAAAAGCTTTGAATTTTCATCTAAGTTTGAAAGTTTTTCAAGTATAATTTGATCATATTTTTCTTTAACAACACGTTTAGTTGAATTCTTAATCGGATTTTTAATAAGTTTAAAAGGTTTATCTAAAACAAAAAGATCTTCCTCATTTATATCAAACTCTGCCAATATTTCCCTGGCAACAGTATACCATGTGTATATACCATCTTGGGACAAAGTTTTATTTAATTCAAAAGCCTCTTGATACAGTTAAAAATTCTGCTAAAATACAATATAACTTGAGTTTTTATAAACGTGTCAAGTGGCAATCGACCTAGCTCTGATTTTGCAGCAATGTTGCTGGAAGTTTTTTTTATTCCTAAAACTGATTTACAAAATTTATGATGAACCTTCTCCATGCTAAATCTGTCTATCAATGATAAAATATCACAGCTAGTTCCGTGGATCCTAGCTCTATTCTTGGCTTTAAAAACTGAGAAATATTCTTCCATAAACCAAATTTCACTATTATAAAGTATTATTGGTCTTATTAAGGAATCAAATAATTTACTTGATAGATCAACAGGGACATGCTAGAAATTTGACATGTATTTTTTAAGGGAGAAAAAGGTCTTTAATCCCTTTTTGAAAGTTCTTGCGTGGATCTCTTAAATCTTCCTTTTCTGTCAATAGTATTGCCCAGAAAAGTATATTCTTGAACTTCAGTAAGTTCTGATTTTTGATAAACAAATTGTGACTGGAATGTGTTACCAGTATGAAAAATCATAAATTTATTTTTATTTTTATTTACAGTCAATTGCCATTTATGGCAATAATTTTCTAGTTTACTTAACGCGGATTGTTAACCGCTTTGAGATTCTGACAATATAACAAGATCATCTGCAAAACTAAGATTATTAATTGAAGTTTCATCTAAGCACACAGGATCACATGTTCCATCAAATATTGAATGGAGATCATTAATAAAATAATTAAACAATGTTGGGCTCAAGCTATCCACTTGTTTGACCCCTTTGTTTATCTAAAAAAAAACTTAGTGTTCATTTTCTATTTTGACAGAAATTCACAGATATTGTACATATCTTTAATGACTTCAAATATTTTCCCCCAACATTGTCTTTCTTTAATCTATATAATAGACCAGCATGCCAAACAGTGGCAAATGCTCGACGAAGATCAATGAAGCAAGAATAAACTTTGCTCTTCCTTTTTGTTAGATATTTTATTAGTAAAAATATCAAAATAAAAATACTATCAGTTGTCCTATGGTTAACTCTAAACCCGAACTGTTGCATGGCAAATTTGTCTTCATAATAAGTTACTATTCTACAATTAATAGCAGCACTAAATAATTTAGCTATACAATTTTGAAGAGATATTCCTCTATAGTTATTGATATCTAGTTTGTCACCAACTTTATGAATATAAGTATAATTAAAGATTTCCTCCAATTTGAAGGATATTTACCAGAATCAAGAATTAAGTTAAAGAGCTTTGTTATGGCTTTACAAGTAACAATACCACTATATTTAATTATTTCATTGCACTTTTCCCAATTTTCAATTTTTTAATACATTTATTTATCTCGTGAACAATAAAAGGTCCATCTGTTACCTCGTTTATAAATGAATTATCTATTTCTTGAGATATATCATTTTCAACTTCAGCTTTAAAATCTTTATCATAATTGAAGGTCTGGTCTTGCTGTTTAAAATGTTTAATGATTTCTGGAAAACCAGCCTGAAGCTCAATCTTATTAGATTCCTCATGTTTTAGTGATTTTAAAAGTTTCCAATATTGTTTTGGATCTGCATCTGTAAGTGTTGATAGTTTATCAAATATTTCCTTACTGAATAAATTTCTTTTCTTTTTTATAAGTTTTTTACACTGCTTACAGTGTTTTAGAAAATTATGTCTTAAAGCTTGATTTGTAAGGTTGCCTTTTCAATGTTCTAGCCATATGGGTTACAGTTTTTTTTTAAATCTGCTAATTCTTGATTTTCCCATGGCTTTTTCTTTTTTGTTTTCTTTTTTCGAAAAGACTTTACAGTTTTACATGAACGTAAATATTAATGTTTTAAATATTTTATTCCATTGTAGTTCTGCTTTCTCAACCCCAGAGCTATCTTTCTCAAACCCTGTCGACTAAAAGCTAAGAATTTCACCTCTCAAGTTATTTTCTCCTAAAGCAGTATATAACTTTTCCTTAGAAATATTTTCCCATTTGAATGTAACATCTATAGAACTAGATTTGTAACTCCTGCTAATGTTTTGCATGGATATATTACATTTTAAGAATACCACAATTTGAGCATGATCTGATAAATATGAAGGGTCTAAGATTTGAAAAAAAAATATCGAGTTTATAAGGTCCACACTGGCCAATACATAGTCAATAGTACTAGAGCCACTGGGTTTAAAACAAGTCATATTTCCCAGTGAATCCGGGAAGACAGAATTATCTGCTGTCAAATGTTTTGCGATTTGCTCTTAAAATCTGCTTTTGAGCGGATTTTTAATGTTATGCAGTTGATTTTAGTTAAAATTAAGTGACATATTAAGTGAAAATATTTAATCCAAAAATTCCACGATATTTGCCTTTCATATTACTTTAAATTAAACCCAAATAAATAGCAAGTTTTATTTAAAATTACCATCTTTTGTAACTATTCTATTACAATGTTTGTATTTTACTTGGGGTTTAATCATAGTTGATGATAAGGATTGGCTGTGTTGACTGTGGATGTACTTAATGTTGATATCGTGGTATTTTGGCACTGTACTATTAAAAGATAATAGTCATGCTCGATAAACTAAATTTTGCGTTGAACCTATAAGCCATTACACAGCTTTAATCTTATATACACATCTAAGATAAAGATGAGATTTGGATCAGATTTCTTCAACTGAAGTCTACAACATTGTAAAACTCCATTACATTACGACTGTGTATTTTGCTTTTAGTAAGAAATAATGCGGCTGTAAATGGACAGGAGAGACTATACAACGTTAGCCTTAAACATTTTTCAGTCACATTAGGGTCTTGTCAGTTTCGTTTCTGTTCACTTTCGAATTCCAGAAGTGTTAAATTAGACACCATAAAAACAACAACATACATATGTATTATAAAGATCTCAATATGAAACGAGTCTAATGTAAAAACAAAAATTTTAACACTCTGGGTGTACTCCAATTTTGTGCATTATCAAGTGAACTAATCGATGTTGACTATGATATTTCAAAGTATTAATACTCACTTGTGTAATCTCCTGCCAATCTGTATGCCCTCTGATTGACTTGTCTCTGGACAGAAGAACGTACACTATCAGGTCCTTGTTTGTACTTATCAAATCAGATTCCGGCCGAGGCCACGTAATATCAACTTGATGTGAATGTGGCAAACTTTCAACTATAGCTTTCTTCCCATTGAATTTCCATCCCTTAGTAACGTTACCTTCAAAATACACACCAATAAGTGTCCTTAAATTTACAAACTATAATATTCAGTCACTCTTAAATGTAATTAAAATATTTTTTCTACTGATTTTTCTTATTTTAAAAAAAATAAAAAATGCAAATATGAACATACTCTTTTAATTGGTCAAAATCGGTTCAATAAGTATATGTATAATAACTAAGACGTACCTTTTGGTTGTTTTTCTCTAAACTGGCAAGCGACTTTACATCCTTTTTGCTGTAATAAATATATATTTCAATTGTGCTTTAAGATTAATTGATTGATTGATTATTTAATTGATTGATCAGTATTTCACCTATATTCATGTCATGAACAGAAATTCTAAATGCACAAAAATCAACTAATTGTTGATAAGTAATAAGTAATCAATCTAAAAAAGTTTCTATAAAACAAATAAAGTATATATCAGCGAAAAATAATATGGTCATGACATGACACAGTGGATACTAAGAGGATTACATGAACCCCTAATTAATATTTTTCAACAACTTTAATTCTGATTAATTAATTCTATTAAACCATTCGAAAGAAGAAAAATATACAATGATGGATACATAAATGAATATTCAATTTGGAAGTTTAATTGAAAGGCGAACATCGAATAGATATATCAACTACTCCCTAACGAGTAGGCTTTTAATTGAGTGTGAAATCTTATAGACCATTCATTCAGCATCCCATTAGTTCTACTTTTTGCCATCAGAATTAAAAGTCATAAATTTTATAAAATGAATCAATAAACATAATTTTGTGTGATATTTCCCGCGATGAATAAATAAGCCAAAACTAATGGGGTATAACAGTACTGTTTTACTTGCATTTTAGCTAAAGATATTTTTCTTATATAATTTTCAATTTTTTTTCTAATATTTTTAAATATTTGGTTAGACAATATCAAGTTTTATTAGTATAAGCTAGACACATATGTGGATAGCTTTAGGGACTAAAGATATAAATTGTTGTTTGATACTCTTTTGGCATTTCATGATTCTTTGAATAACATTTTATGTCCATCATTGGTCTGCATTTGAATTAATTAAGGTCAGAGATAACTGTTTACAATGACACCACAAGCCGCTCCACTAGAGGTATAGTGCATTCATGAAGAACGATACTATTCCAAAGCACAACAGTAGATAAATAGCTCTTGACAGTCCAGAGGAACTGCTGTTTCATCAAAATTAAATGTATTGGTCAGTTTTTTTATTTATCACAAGAATACAACAATGACACCGCCATTAATCTTTTCCATCTAAATATAAAACATATTTTAGTGTACAGATGCTGTTTAACCCGGCCACATTTTTGTGCTTGTCCCAAACCAGGGTCTGGATTTCCAACGCCTAATATCGTGATTTTTTTTGTATTCAAATTGTGAGAGGTGGTTATTTGTTTTGTTGATATAGCTGAAATTATTGACCATAACTGTTTAAACACGCAAAAATATGTTTGAAAGAAATTCAAGATCAAATAAACAAAAACATAGGATTTTCTAGAAACCCTGTTACAATGCCGGTAATCACTAGCCTAACAATCTACACGTTTCCTACATGTTGTTATTAGGACAGATTATCTGACAAATTTTATCACGATGTTGATACGGCTAACCTTCTTGTTGATTCCTCACCCACGTCAGAAAATGTTTTCAGTGATTTCATCCTGGTCAGTGCACCACGTTTGAATCTGTTTTAGCATGCACTTTTAAAGACCATCGGTGAACAATCCACGCAGTAAATAATGGAAAATGAATAACACACATATCCTTCAAGTATAAAGAAAATCTGAATATTATGAGAGTATTACTTACACAAGCTTTTGAGTTGCTGCAAACACTTGATGATAGTTGATAGCTATAGAACAGATATGAACACATCTGCCAGCACTGTAACAAGAACAAGAACAATGCAGTAATACAACTATGCTTTGTAGGATTGGTCATCTCTTTGGTATTTATATAATATACACAGCCCCTGAACAAGTTTACTAAAGTGTAGTGTGTGTTAATGAAACCCGAGTCCGGGTAAACATTTTGCATAGTGTGTCCGATTCCAGATTGTATATGGAGTTCATCCCCGGTTTTCAGTGAGGTTCGTGCTGATCAATGTTTTCTGTGTAGTGCTATGTAGGTCATTGTTTGTCCTTTTGTCTGTCCTTCGATTTACGTCAGTTGATTACCCCTTTATGTACCTAGTTCGTGGTCGGATTCGGGGGGGGAGGGGGGTATTATCAATCCTCCACTGAAGTTTGATTTGAATCCATTTCATATTGTACATGTGTTAGTTTATTTTTTTCCCTCTTTTCTAATACTGTAACTGTCTTGCTTGACTCTTATGAGTCTAATATGTACGTAAAGAGAATGCATACATAAGTGTATCATCTCATCTTTTCTGTGCTGTGTTGTGTTGAGTTGTCTAACAATTTGTTTTATCCAGACCCACCTTGTATCTTTCGTAATCAAGCTTGACAAAATTTCATCTAGAACTTTAGCTCTTTAATAAACGACCAAAATATACCAGAATTATTATTTTCCTTGTAAATGATGTTGTGCTGTGTTATTATTTATATCTATTCTGATTTATTTGGGTTCTCTGTGGTCGTCGTTTATTATGTACGTATTTTTGTTAATTACAACCAATTATCATGAGGAAAGCCACAGAAAACATTGACCAGTCAGTATGTGGTATACGTAAGAGGAAATCCCCTGCGTCCATTTGTTTATTTCTGGTAGCATGTGTGCAAGATGTTTGATTAATGGGGTTCACAATATTGTAAAGTTATTGTAGGAATTGTAGATGTATCTAGCTGGTCATCACCTTGACAGGGGCAATGATGCGAGGCCAAATAAATATAGACGAACATCTGTATGGATAATGTACCGTGTCATTGTATTAACAAAATAGTTCATGTAAATGTGTTTGTTAAATTAAAAATAAAAATTTGACCATACCCTTCCACATTTTCCTCTTTTAAAGCAGGTTTCGTCTGTTATTTTCAAGCTTCTTTTTAAAGTCTGTTAAAGTAACCAAATGTTTATGTTAGTTTTTATTTTAACAACAGAACTTAATTTCCCCACTTAACAATTATATTTTATGATTTATTTTACAACATGATCACGCGTCCAATATACATAATTTAAAAAATCGCCTAGCACACAAAAATTGAAAGTTAGCTCATTGGCGAGAAGAAATAACAGTATTTTGGTCCCACGAAAAAAGGATCGGCACTGTCAAGAATTTCAGGATATAGTGTTGATATTTCAACTTTTGGTGGTCGTGATCGATATGACTGAAATATTGTTGAAAGTGACGTAAAACACCAAAAACCCTAACCGTTCAAAAGTTAATGATCTAATATTATTATTTGTTGAAATATCAATCTTTCTTCCAAGACACGATTGTTAAGGCTTGTTTTGATTTCTCCGTTATTTTTTTTTCTTCAAATTTTCATTAGCGTGTGTGTGCAAAAAGTGTTTTTAATATAATTTTACAGCTAGCAGAATACATAGAGCTTGAAAAGAGACAACAATAAAAGATAAAAATATGTTCTACATTGTACATTGTATATTGTTATGCAAGAACAAATGCTATTTTTGTGTAACCCGTGTTTTTCTCTTTTTCAATAAAGAGATTTCAAGCACTTTGCAAATGAAAAAAAAACAACGTTTGCAAAGTTGCAAAGAAAAATATTGATAATCTTTGTTTATGTATTAGCATCATAGATCTTTATTTATTATGCAATTTCATATTTTATTAAATTTATAAATAAAAAAAAAACTGGTAATATTATAATCATATTTGCAAGTTAAAATGTTTACTCTTAGTATCTTTTACGTTTCTAGCCCCTACTATTATGTTCCTTTTCGTCGTGGTCGTGATCGTATGGTAGTTGGATTTATAACTACCTATGCAATCAGTGCCTGTCACCACTGACGTTGTGAGTTCAAATCCCGCCCAGGCGAGGTGTACTCGATACAACATTATGTGATAAAGTTTGTCAGTGACTTGCGGCAGGTCGGTGGTTTTCTCCAGGTACTCTGGTTTCCTCCACCAATAAAACTGACCGCCACAATATAACTGAAATATTGTTGAAAATGGTGTTAAATACCATACCTTAACCCTGTATTTTCTCCTCGGTGAGAAATTTTCCACATTATTCACTTTTAATTCAACAGCAGTCAAAGACTAAATTTTCAATTGTAATATTTATAAGAACGCATTTCCAAGAAAAATGATTCCATGGATATGACAATTCTGTACCGTTATCTACAGATATATATAACACAATATATTATATAATTTGAAAAATCCTTTTTTTTTCTCATATTGTTTGCTATAAAATTATTATAAATACGTTATTACTTGCTGGTGCATGGAACATATAATTGTATATAAATATGTGGAGAGGACCTTTGTAAGTTGGAATAACTTGTGTCCGATTCAGTTACCAATAAAAATTAGTTTAATTTAATACATTTTCTATCAATAAGGTGTAATGCAAAAGCAACTAATACATATGTATCCTATATTAAATAACTTTAAAAGAATGCTTCATCAAAATTTTGATGCGTGAATATATTATATATTTATCCTTAAGAAGCAGGTGTTTCAAAGGAAATTATTTTGAGGTGCGAAACTGTTATTCAATAAAAAAGATGTAACATCTTAAAAAAATAAAATAATTAGAAAATGATAAGTTTCCTACCTGTTTTAAACATTGTACTCGACATCTTGCAATTTTGACTGTTGGACTAACATCACTGAATACTTCACACACAAATACAATAACGAACATGTATACAAATCTCCACATATTTGCAAAAAAATAATTCAAGACATTCCCGTAAAGTTTAAAAACATTGTAGCACTAAAGTTGTATTGATCGTCTCTGCTTGCAGGTAAAACTGAATATTGAATACCGTCAGACATTGTTTTGTAGTTCAATAATTAATTAAATTAGCACAGCGCTGCACGAAAACAGAGCTTCACTTGTTACACATGATTAGTATTCACTGAAAAAGAATAAATCGAAATGAATGAACATGGTTTATATAAACTATATAGAAATATTGTAATGTATACAAAAACTGTTTGTAAGATTAACTGGTGATATCCAGATATCAACAAACTTGCATGTCTTTGAACTTTTTCACATTTTGGCGACAACTAATATTAATCCCTTTGTGAATAAGTGTCATCTCATCAAGATTAAAAAAAAACCCATCACATAATCCATTTCATATCTCAAGAATTAACTAAAAAAAGAATATAATAACAAAAATACACGTAGATATTAATTATAGCATGAAATTAGTTACGTTCTCTACGATAGACAATATCGTTGCTACTGAGTCATATAGCTACAGTGAAATCTGACCCCCTGTTATCACGACGAAGCGATTCTTCATGGTTGATGCCAAAAGATACGAGGCGCATGTCAGTCCTGAAGTTTTGACGTAAATTATTATTTGCTTTTTTTTTCTCTTCTTGGTATTAATTTCGTAATTCATAATAACTATATACAAATCTTAAACGGAGCAGTATATTGCATTCAGATGTTCTATTAGAATCGCTGTATGTTTTATATAATAACCATCTTGTACAGGCAATTTTATGCATGTAATCTTCAAAATATTAATATTGTTTGTTACAGATTTTCTTTTAACAACGGGGTTGTGTGTGTGTGTTTTTTTTAAATGTTATAATGTTTAAAATATATTAAAAAAAAAATATATATAAACATTTTCATGACTGCATCATTTCACAAAGTGGTGGAACTTAGGTCCATAAAACTAATTTAACCCAGCCACTTTTATTGAAGTTTCTGTAATAGACAAAGAAAGTGAACGGTCATGTTTGTGTCAGAGATATCAATTTTACCTCGGTTTCTATCATTTTTCTCTTTGATTTTGGAACTTTTCCGACAGTGTGGTATTATTTCGTTTTCCATTTTTTAGACAAGTACTAACTTATAAAACTTACACCGGTTAAAACAAAAAACGTTCAATAGCTGTTAACAAACGTTAAAAAAAACAGCATACACATTTTATCAATATCTTTGATTGGAGAGGATAAAGATGTTTTTTTTTGTTTTGTTATTATTTAATGTTGCATATCAGATATTCTATCCATAAAGTTAACTAGACAATTACAACCCACTGTTCCCTGGGGTTTACAAATTTGCATATTATTGCAATTTCAAATGAAAAATTTAAATAGTTCAAATATTATGAAATTAGGCAAAAAAAATCAATACAGCAGCAAAAAAGAGCGGGGGAATGGTATTATACACACATTATTTTGGCGAATGTGGACTTTTCACTAATATGTTACACGCTAATGGACCTTCCTGGTCGCCATCGAATGATAGTTGGATTTACGTGTGTCCTTACAATCAATTCCAGTTCAATTTATATATAGATAAATATTTATAGAACAGTTGAAACAGATCTAGAATTCAACGTTGATTACATGAATTTTTACAAATTATATTAATATTGTAGATGATAAACACATTTGAAAATTCTGAATAATAAATCGAAAGTTTCTAAAAAGAAACCTACATACGACAAGAATCTATGCAATTAAGAAGATATTGAAGATGATAACCATTAGATTACAGCATGCTCAGCATTTTGAAGGATACAGAAAACAGTGTTAAATTTAGTAGATGGAACTTAGAGACTTGATGAATGTCGTCTTAATTGGTGATGTACAGTTAATGGTTGTCAAAATACAACATGCCTAGTTTAGATTATGTCTAAGTCTTATCACACCAAGTCAATACAGTTTACTAGATCTTATGTATGACAAAATGTTGCCTGTAACATTTATTTTGGCTTAAGCTGTTAAAAACATGAAAAAATGTCTTGGACGATGTAAGTGATCAAAGAATGTTGTTCGGTTAATAGGCTCTGAAAATAACCATATGAAAATAACAGATATAAATGGAGAAAACGCAACAGCATGAGCTTCAAATACAGTTTTCAAACAATTTTGAAGAACAGACTATAATTACTATGAAAACTTAAGTCACACCTAGTGTGTTTATCTAATTTTAAAATGTGTGACAAAGGTGAACACACCGTTTATTTGATAAAATTGTGAAGCCTATTTTATTATACGGATGCGAAATATGGGGATTTAGTAATATTGAATTGTTGGAGAGAATACAATTAAAATTTTGTAAATTATTATTAAACCTTAAGAAATCCACACCAAATTTTATGGTATATGGAGAGCTAGGTGTATACCCATTTTCTGTATCTGTAAAAGTACGTATGGTAAATTTTTGGTCGAAACTAGTAAATGGAAAAGAGAGTAAACTTTCAAATACTCTCTATAGATATATTTATTGTCAAAATATGAGAAATGGTTTTCAATCAACATCGTTAAATTTTGTGAAAAATGTTTTGGACAATAGTGGACACAACAACATTTGGCTTTCGCAGGGGAATTTTAATTCTAAGTGGTTAAACGAAAACCTGGAAAAGAAATTTAAAAGATCAATTTATTCACAAATGGAGATTTGACATGGAAAATTCTTCAAAAGGTATCTGTTATAGATTGTTCAAAGAGAATTTTGAATTCGAAACGTATTTAGATATTTTATCCGATAAAGATAGAATAACATTATGTAAATTCAGAACTTGTAATCATAGATTGCCAATTGAAATAGGTAGATGGCAAAATGTCGATCGTTCTGATAGAATTATGTAAATAGTCTTATCGCAAGAGCAGAATATCTCAAATCGATGGCTTACCGCGCCCAACCGGTACTGAATTTGTAACCGACTTTTATCATAAAGTGTGACTTTTATCGGAAAGTGTGACTTTTATGTAACAGGTTTTATAGAATCTTATTATGATTTTAAGGAATCTTTTTAAGTATCATATTATATACATGTACAATATTTTTAGGTAACCTTTTGATCATTTTATCATAAATGCACTTTGAGGTTTATCATTAAATATGTATAAAGATTCTGCTCGAAATCCTACTACCACCTCCCCGTTGGTGAGCAGGGGACAACATATTATAATTTATAATCTGGCTAACGGAAGACGTACAGGTAAATATCGCGCTTTTGATACATAGAAAAGACGCGCTTATGATTTACTTTTTGTCGCGCTTTCTATATATCGCGCTTTTGAAAATTTCACAAAAAGTCGCGCTTTTGAATAAGTCCCAATTTGTCATATCTGTCAAACGGCAGAGATCGGTGATGAGTTTCATTATATTCTCCAATGCAGACAATTACATAATGATAGAAAATTATACCTGAAAAAAAAAAAATCTTGGTAGAGTTAATGTTTTAAAATTTGGCATGTTATTTCAGAACAAAAACATATCTGTTTTGCGAAACCTTTGTCAATTTATCAGAGTTATTAATATAACAGTAGGTCGTCCTGGTTAACCGCCTATCTCTGTAGCACCTTTTATATTAAATCTCTTCCTAATAGGCTAATGTGAATCCATCTTGTCATGTGTACTGTGTATAATATGTGAAATGTATTTGAATGATGTTTTTCTCTGTACCATTGTTCTGTTATGGTTTATGAGAATAAAGATCTTGTCTTGTCTTGTCTTGTAATCAAAATGAAATTGGGAATGAATACCACTTCATTTTGAAATCCAAATTCTTTAACAGTGTTCGAAAAGAATATATTGACTCTTACTTCAGAAAGCGACCGAATGCATTAAAGTTCGGTCAGTTAATGAAGCCAAACAAACTAAATTAAACTAAACAAAATTTGCAGATTTATTAAAGTGATCAACAAAGCTGTCTGTGCACCGGGCTAATCTTATAGCGACGTTCTACTCCGTCCTGTTCTTAATTATTATATTATTTCATTTCTACAGACGTCTATGATCCTAATATATATATATATATATATATATATATATATATATATATATATATATACTATTTGTATCTATTGATATTTTATTGTATACGTAAATGTTGCTTTTTTTCTTTTCTTTCTTCTTGCTGTTTGCATTATACATTTTTGTGTATTTATATAATTATATTATTATTGTTATTATTATTATCAGTTATGTATCTCTATGCCTTTGTAAATTACAGTAGTTTATGAGAATAAAGATATAGATTTACATGTCATTCAGTATTACCGTCACAATTAGTTTTCAAACAATGTTGGTAAAAAAACGTTCACGGTAAAATGGTGGGTTCCCTTAAATTTAGTAGGAAGTATGAAATGATCTTAAAATCTTGGACATTTTGTTACGGTTAAAAACAGAGTTCTGATGGCATAGTAAAATAGACAATAGTTGTCCCCTGACATGACATGTAAATTGCTATAATTTCTCAAAATTGATAATCATTTTGATAGACAAGCAACAAATTAAGCGTTTACACTGTATTTAAAATTTCTAGACAACACCTGTGACTTATTAATTCTTCCTAAAGACCTTGTTTTCTTAGTGCATTCTACTAATTTCTGTACTTTGGTAATAGAAGTCATTTCAAATCATCATTTTAACTCTTAGGAAAGATTATATAAAAGTACTTAGAAATAATAGAAAACTTTATAACATAGCTAGTTCTTCTGCTATATCACATCATAAAGCAAAGACACATATTTTCCCCCATTAATTAGAACACTTTTCCTTGTTTAGTGCTTTTTAGATTTACGATCTTATACAAGTAAGAATGTAATATCAAGATAAAATTAAACTTATTCTGAATAATTTCCTTGTAATGACTGAAAATGAGAAGAAAAGACGAGACAAACCTACTTATACATAAAAAGAAGTTGAAGATTATGTCAGAGACTGTACATTGCTATTGAAAAGGGATAAAACAAGTTGAAGATTATGTCAAATGCTGTACATTGCTATTGAAAAGGGATAAAAACAAGTTGAAGATTATGCCAGAGGCTGTACATTGCTATTGAAAAGGGATAAAACAAGTTGCAGATTTCTAAAATTAGTAACTGATAGAGGAAACAAGAGCCTTAAATGTTTCAACCGAGCCATTCAAAATTAAGTCAGTTTCAGTCAAATATCATACGAGGGAAAAGCGAAGGAATTCTATTTTTTCTTAGGGTTTTCTTTGTTTAAGAAGGAATAATCGGTTCCGCCAATACAATAATATAAACATACAATAAAGAAAAAAAAGTACTTGGCAATTTGTTTATCTCAAAATACCATATACCGGCTTTCAATTCAAAACGTCAGAAATATGGGGTTTTTTTGTGTGCATAATTATCAACCAATAATTGAGTTTGATTGATAAAATACAAAATGCATAATTGATCAAATACAAAATGCATACATATGTCAAATTTTTTATGAAAAATTATTTTTAAACCACTTGTCTTTATAGAAACAATTAATATAAAACACATTATAACTAAGTGAAGAAAGAATGTAGAAATATTACGCAAACATTCTTAATATTTTTTTAGGATAAACAAAATATTGGTTAATTACAAGAAACTGGGAAATAGAGATACATAAAAGAAAATGTTATTTGTAAGTAAATTAGAAAATTGGCTTGGTGTCTTTGATATGACGTGTTTTTCTAATGAAAACTACGAGACAGTAATCCTCAATATAGAGGTATTACACCACCTTAATAACGTGTTTATACACTGTAGCAGAGTAGTGATCGAAATGCTCTTTCTTTAGAATTAACATAATTGTTGTCGACAACAGACATCATAATGAGTTATTGACAGGGAGCATTATTATCTCTAGTTGGTCGAGACAAACTATTGCACGAAAAGAGGTCTGTTCGACTTTTTCAACACACAACCTCGATTTATTAATACATGTACATGTGTATGTGTGTAAATATCAACTATATTGATTCGTAATTGGGACGTACCACCAGGTTGTTCTATTCAACAGATGAATAATATTTACAATTGTTATTTTAGTCGCACTAGAATATAACTTTCATACACAATTTTAGTTAATACATACACCTTACAACTCGAACCAGTCGAAATACATCAAGTTAAACCACAGACGCTCGTGGCATGGAATTTCCACCCTTTATTCTGTTATTATATTGGGTCGACACATGTAAGTTGCTGTTAACATGATATTATATGAATATGGACACGAACCCGTTAAATATAAAGGAACAAGAGATGCAATAATAAAGAAACTTTATTGGAAATAAATATTTAAATAGAGAGTTTAAAAAAGGGGGGAGGGGGATAATTCCGTGCCACGAACACCAGTGGATAAACAAAGGAATAAACTCTTCAAATTAAACGAGGCCAACTAGGCACCTAAATTTGGTAACAACTCTAAAATTTTGCGTTCGATGACAGCGGACCAATATTATTATTTTTATATTTCATAAATAATTATTATTATATACAGAGGCCGTCGTGGTGATGATCGTATGGTAGTTGGATTTACCACTACTTATGCCATCAATTCCTATCGCCACTAAAATTTTGAGTTCGAATTCCGGTCATGGCAAGGTGTACTGGATACAACATTATGTGATAAAATTTGTCAGCGACTTGCGGCAGATCGGTTGTTTTCTGCAGGTACTCCGGTTTCCCCCACCAGTAAAACTGATCTCCACGATATAACTGAAATATTGTTGAAATTGACGTTAATCATCATTTATCCTGCAATCAGTACATTTGCTGTACAAATATGCTATACGAATAAATTTTTGCTTTATTCGTACTAGACGAATAAACTTTTCGTACCATACGAATAAACTTTCCTGGTACCCTGTAGCTATGTACAGCGGAGGGCGCAGACAAGTATGAAACTGGTACTAATATAACGCGGACCACGAAGAAGACACCATTGACAACATTTATGAAAGGCAAGGAATGACGCTTGTTTCTGTCCTTATTGTTTAAATCTGACAAGTTTTCCGACTTTTTTGACATTGCAGGATAAACACAATATACGTACATTGTCGTTAAATATAAAATTCATTTGTACTCGCTGCGAAACAGGCCTGAAAAGCTCGCCAAAGGCTCGCTATTCTGCCTGTTTCTAAAGCTCGTACAAATAAATTTTATATTTACCGACAATGTACGTATATTGTATATAACCATAACCCTAACCCATATATTCACATTGTGTTTTGATTGTTTACAGTGCAAATATCAAATTAATGATTGAACACTTTGGTGAATAAATAAACATATAATGTATAGAAGAAAGATTATATCTAAGATTGTTAGTTCAATTCTTCATAGTAGTAGAAAGATACAATAATTACCAAAGTTCTTATGAATCAGTCACAATTACAGTGAGTGAGTGATTGTTGTTTAACGCCAACTTAGCAATTTTTCAGCAATATCATGGCGAGAACAAGTGCATTTTCAATGAGATTGATGATGAGGTTAACTTTGTACCAGACCAACACGCCTAGTTGGAATTTTATAGTGCTAGATCAATGAAACAACAGTCCGCGGATAGACATGTCGCCCCACTTGAACACATTATCCTGATTCCGAGCCAACCAGTCTTTGCCCTTTCTCCTTCATGCTGCGTGCTGCGTCTTTGGTTTGACCCGATCTGGGCTCGATCCCACGATCTACCACACTCGAGGCGAACATGCTAACCATTACACCACCGATACGGTTCACAATTACAAGAAGCGAGAATTACTCTTCATTGCCTTATATCATTTAATTTCGTTGGCACCAATTTTCGTGGATTGGGAAAAAAAGACATTTTGTGGGATAGTTATTCGTGGATTGCCGATTACAAAAAATAAAAAAAAGGTTTTGAAATACTTAAATTCGTGGATTTTCACTTTAAATTCGTAGATTTTGCGTGTCGCGATTCTACGGTAAAATGTTCATTTTAAGTATATTTACTACAAGTACGCCAAACAAATATGGATCATTGTTGTACATTATCAGCTTGTTACAATTTTGATAATTATTTGATTGCATGATTAATACTTCTTTGAAGAAGCCCACAAATTAAATCAATAACACCCAATCAGAAATAATTTGCAATCATCGAAAGATGATCAAAAGATAAGCGGGCATACAATGTTTGCATCCCAAGCCGGGAATCTACTCATTGAACAACTTGTCATAAATACCGAGAAAATATTTTTGACAGTACCATTTACATTTGTTTCTTAATATTTCACAAAAAGGGTATGTTTTTTGCTAAACTTCACACTAGGAGTCAAAACTTAAATTATAATTATTTGTACTCTTCGGGAACATGACATATATAAAAGTTGCATTAAACGGTAAAGAAATAAGGTGTGAAATTTATGTCACAGCAGTTAAATATCACGTGCTAACAAATTAAAATCCTGACCTCCGGGCGTGTATGATACCAGTATACCGACCGTTAATCCGATTATTGTCAATCAAAATGTGTACACGGCAATTATAAAAGGTGACAATAATGTTAGTATGTGTATGTTAATATTGTTTTTATTTATGTGTTAAAGTACTGTTGAATATTGATGTGAAATAATAAAATATATATAGTGAGTTTTGTCTACTAGTATATATAACATACCTCGTATTAGGTTGACTTTGATGCATTGAATCAACACTTCATTAAACAATACCAAAATACCGGAAGTTATTACCGCAAAATGTTTTCATAAAGGTCACAACAATAAACAATTTATTCCAAGAGTTTACATGTTGATCAATCACAAAATGACACACAGGTACATCTATTTTAGATTCACAAGACATGCATTACAATTACATCATATAACAATGTTGAATTACCTACATGGCTACAAACGTTTGTGTTGTCAAAACCTTGCTTACCGCCAAACGGAAATCAAATGGTCATTTTTCGTCGAACATTTAAATTCGTGGTTTGCTGGCGCCCACGAAAATTGGCATACCACGAATAAAAATGAATTCACAGTATACAATGGTTATTATTTTGTTCATTTACTTGTTCCGTGCGTGTACCGTTGGGCGTGGACATGTATATATGTTTATAAAGTAGTTTATGTTCATTTGTTTATTGGTCATTCTTAATACTCGCCATGGCGTATGTGAACCCAAAATATACTTACCATTTACGTCATGTTTGTTTTTTCTGAATTAATAATGTGGTAATGTAGTGTCGAATACAAAGATGATGGTATATGTAAGATTTCATCACCTATAAGATGTCCAGATCTTAGTGCAATTTGAAAAGGCGTCGTGTTCATTTACACCCATATCCTTTCGTACTAATTTAGAGATTGAAAATATACAAATATAGGGTCCGTGCTTTCTTGTAGAGAACTCGTAATTATAAGTATGCATTTAAGGGAACGGGTATGGAATTAACTCATAAAAATAAAATTAGAGGTTGACCGTATTTCTTCAAATGTGTAATCTAGTCAGTTTAATATTAAGATGACTTTATGATGTACTTGATGTACCCATTACAGATTACACAGACTATTTGTTTTACAAGGATGGTACAGTAAGCTTGGCAACATAAACTAAATCGAAATATGATTGTATTGTTCTATTTCAGAAGTATATTTAATTAATATAAATGTCTTTTGTTATATTGACTGATGAAACTGTTTGATCTTAGTTTGAGTGTATTTTTGCAATTTGTCTACATAAAATATACATGAGTTTTCTGCCTTTCAACAGTTTTCTGACCTGGCAGGAGTATTACCTGCCTTTTGTTTAGCTTCTTAAATATAAAATATGCTTCGTTGCATTTTCTTTAAACAATACATTCGGATATAATTTGAGAGAGTCTACCAAAAGAATATTACAGCCTTGTTTGGATTGAATTGACTCAGTTATTTCAGGGGAGAAGGTTTTCGGATTAATATTTGTCAAAGTCGGCCTAATGTGCATATTTTGGGCGAAAATCAACAAAATATATATGTTTCAGACCACAGATGTAGGAGATGACATACATATCATTGGAATGGAACTACCTTTCATTTACAAATCATTAGGTTGAATACTTCAATATAACTAACTTTGGTTCAAATTGGAACTGTGGTTTCAGGATAGAAGGATTTTGAAAAAGCTCACGACAACGGACACAGTGGTGGCAATATGAGTTTCAAAGTATATACTGTATCTATGTTTATATCTATGTTATATTTGTTATTGTATATTTATGTCTTCTCTGTACCGTTGTATATGGTTTATGAGAATAAAGATGATTGACTGTTCAACATTCTACCTTTTTTGCATATTTATCGTGTCTGGGTTATGCCCTTTTTATATGTAAAATGCAAAACAATTTGTTGATATCAATAGTTTTGTTTGAAGTACATCATTATAAATAAAAACGTAGATATCAAATTTAGTGCGCACGACGCATTTCTGGAATAACCTTCATTTTGTGCGCTTAATATACTTTTGCATGATCCCTACTTATAACAGTTTTGACAATCATGCAATTGACCGTTTCAGAGTTTTGTCTTTTGAAATGTGAAACAAATGTAAAAATGATTGATCTGATGATAAGTAACACATACTTCTAGTACAGGATTAACTACCAATTTTCATCCTATGTCAATTATTTGAAAAAAATGTAAGGAAAACAAAATATATAATGCTCATATATTGTTCCGGCATGGTGGCTTTCGTTATCTAGGAAGTTAACTTATTTCATTTTACATCACTGCAAATATAGTGACATTTTAAAATGGTTAAAAATGAACAGAGGAAAACAGAAAGAAATCAAGGAAATATTGAAAGAAATAAGTTTGTAAATATCTTTCAGTGTCAGATCGACCAAGTAAACATACCAGCTCATGTTGTGTTCATATCTGATGACGCCTGGTGTCAATCTAATATCAGTCCCCTGCCATGATTGCTTTCTGGGGAACCTGGTATATATATTTCAGATTCTACTTTATATATTTTACATTTAGTTTTACTCGGCTTGAGACGTTGTATTATAATCCAGTCGTTGGTTTTGGGTGTGGAAAGAAAATACGATTATCTTCTGAAGCAATTTACAATCAGCTAATTTCCAAGTATAAGAAATAATTTAGATATTGTCAGTATGAGTTTTACTATATGAACACAAAAACACAGCGAACTGAAACTTATTTGACATCATTTTCTTGCCCTCAATATATAATCTCTTTATTAAAGAAAATCGGCCTAACAAAACAATAAATGGAACATTTACAAATCATATTTATTATTGATATGCTTAAAATCCCATTAATTTGCAACATGTGCACATTAGCTAAAACTGGATACACTTATAGGTGCAATTACTTAACAATTCCATGTTCATTAATATTTCAATATCTAATTAATTACCTCAAATTAAAATCATTATTTTATTCATCAGCCTTACCTACTATCTGACTAAAATAAATGTAAAAGGTCAGTATCCCTATATAGCAGTAACACACGAAGATGCAACATACGAACAGTTTGAACAACACAACGGCGGTCTGCTAAGGTTAACATTTAAAGGCATATTTAAATCTAAATAACATTGGAACATGACGACCCCCCCTTCTTTTTAAGAATAGATTCATAGATTGAGTATTTAAACCATTCTAATGTTATTACGACGTTTTTATGTTTTCCAACCAATATTTGGTATATATGTCGTTTACCTGACAATTTAAATCCATATGCCCACGTCCCTTTATAAAAGGTAGATTTCATAATTTACTACATTTTCCCATTAATTGACGCGTGTTTGTAGGATTGTCAGTTAATCAGTGCAAGATATTTCCTCAACAGAAACAGCATACAGATTTTAATGATAATCTGAATAGGTGATTTATTGACCAAGTTATACTGTGTTGTAGTATATATTGTATCGTCAGCAGTGCTCTGTGTATTCTTAAATGTAGACAGTGCATTTAGTTGGCTTACAATATTTATGATCCCGACCACCTTACCTGTGTATATATTGGTATAATGGCGATACAGAGCAAAAATATATAATAAATATTCCAAAAAAGAAATAAAAAGATGAAATAAAATTAAGAATAATGAAAAAATAATAAAAAAGTCAATGTTGTTCTTGCAGTAATATGTGACAATACAACCACATTTTGGTGTATGACTTACTTATTTCACCAAGTGCACAATTGTGTCATATATATGTAACTCCATTTAAAATGATATCGTATGGCGAAACGTTGGTAAAACAATTGTTTGATTTACTTATCCAATGGCCTGATTTCATTAACATTCAATCGCATCGGTAGCGTGGTATATTGTGGGTCCGAGACCAAGTCGGTTCCACCAAAAGACTATGAAATAGGAAGTTGTTGCTTCTCTTCTAAGCAAACAGCATTATGGAGTAAGAGCAAAGACTGGTTGGCTCGGGATCAGAATAATGTGTCCGAGTGGAGATGCATATCTACCCGCGAACTGTTGTTTCAGTGAGCTAGCACTATGAAAATCCAACTAAGTGTGTTGGTCTAGTCCAAAAAACAAACATCACCATTCATTAACTCGTCGAAATGTAACTTCTTCTCGCCATGCTATAACTGAACAATTGTTCAACTGACGTTAAACAACAATCACAACTCATAACAACATTGCCATTCACGTTAAGCGCAATTCCTTATAGTGCTCCCGTTTAGGTGTGTAATGTTAAGTATCAATTGAACTTTAAGTGATATAGGTATCGTTGTTTTGGGATGCTGTTTGCTTAATTGGGGGGAGGGGGTGCAACCCATGACATTGGTAGACATTTTGTTTTCTTTCAAATCCACTCGTTGCATACCTATGCAATTTTCTAAAATAATTCTTTTATCAAGAGATACGAATGAAAAAAAAGACACCTCAGATATAGAAAAAGGAAATAATTTCTCCGCTGCATGCCACAACACCTGCACAAAGGTAGTCCGTTAGTGGTGCTGGAAGAATCAAATATACAACTCGCCCTTAGAATGGGGCATAAGACAATTTGGAGCAGCTCTTATTGAGTAACAATTTGTCAGCAGTAGTCTTTTTGATGGCTTGTTGCAATTTTGAAAAAAGTGTAAACAATAATAGTCAATAATTCCACCAATATCAACAAAGCGAACACAGGTCCTGGTTTGGAACAGCCACAAATATGTGGCGATGTTAAACCGGTTAATGTTAATAATTGGATCTTAAACGGCAATAATGATATAAATAAACTATAAAAGAAAACATACACAGATTCGCTTTCCAATCAAAAAGGCCATATGCTAGGGGAATATTCCCAACATGAGCCGATTAGGCCTTGCTTCTAGCATAATCTAGAGGACTATTACTAACATGAGGCGATCAGGCCATACTTCTAACAGAATCTAGAGGAATGTTACTAACATGAGCCGATCAGGCCTTACTTCTAACAGAATCTAGAGGAATATTACCAACATGAGCCGATCAGGCCTTATTTCTAACAGAATCTAGAGGAATATTACCAACATGAGCCGATCAGGTCTTACTTCTAACATAATCTAGAGGAATATTACCAACATGAGCCGATCAGGCCTTACTTCTAACAGAATCTAGATGAATATTACCAACATGAGCCGATCAGGCCTTACTTCTAACAGAATTTAAATGAATATTACCAACATGAGCCGATCAGGCCTTACTTCTAACATAATCTAGATGAATATTACCAACATGAGCCGATCAGGCCATACTTCTAGCAGAATCTAAAGGAATATTACCAACATGAGCCGATCAGGCCTTACTTCTAACAGAATCTAGAGGAATATTACCAACATGAGCCGATCAGGCCATACTTCTAACAGAATCTAGAAGAATATTACCAACATGTGCCGATCAGGCCTTACTTCTAACAGAATCTAGAGGAATATTACCAACATGAGCGGATCAGGCCATACTTCTAACATAATCTAGATGAATATTACCAACATGAGCCGATCAGACCTTACTTCTAACAGAATCTAGATGAATATTACCAACATGAGCCGATCAGGCCATACTTCTAACAGAATCTAGAGGAATATTACCAACTTGAGCCGATCAGGCCATACTGTCATGTAACTTTCGAGTATGAGTTTTGTTCTCTTACTTGTTCAGCCAATCAGAACACTGTTTTCAATGCATGTATCTAGAATGCTCTGATTACAGTACGACTACACAAATCATACTACAGGTTTAATGACCGTCGGTCCAGGTCAATTATTGTAACAGAATTAACCAGGAATTTATCTACTGGTGTTTGTCCATAAAACTACTTTTGTATGATTTCTGAATAAGGCTAAGCGAATAGCAAACCTTTCATTGCATGTTTTAATGGCATGCCACTGTTTTCAAATCAGTTAATAGTATTTATTAAAACATTTAGAAAATGAAACACATTACTGAATAGAAGAAAATATATACGAATGTGATGTTATTTGTTATTAGGATAAAGACAAGATAATGGATTATGAAGAAGGATTTTTGTTTCACAGTCACACTAGGTCTGATCTCCAACTATTAGCGTAGCAACTCACATGGAACGTAAAGTAAACGTAGTACGTTCGATATTATCAGTGCACTTTAGTTCATATTTTTGTCCTTTTATTAAACGCTTGATTAAATTGTATTTATTTTTTATATTGGGTATTAGGAAATGCTTACCATTTCTTTAACATAAGTAAAAGAGCATTCAATAGAACTAAATCAACCACTGCATTGCACCGTGGGAGTAATCTAAAATGTGTACTTTAAATAACATTGAAGACTCATTAGTTATAAAAACAAATGCAACGCAGAAAACTATAAACAGTAAATACCAGAATAGAAAAGGAACAGTCATTTGTAAAATATCATCACAATCTATCACAACAAAAAAACAACAATCGTGTGACAATCGGGAATGTTGGTTGATATCAATTGTTATCATTTATAATCGATACATGTTGACATGATAACAGTTTGAAAACAACCAAAGGGATAATCAGAAGCCGTAAATCGAAGGACAGATAATGCAATGGCCAAAGGAAAAAAAGGCCAAAAAGACAAACAGTGATCTGCAAAACACTACACATAAAACTAAAGACTGTGCAACACAAACCCTACTAAAACGGTGTTGACAGTACTGGATTTAGATAAAGAGAGGCCCTAGGTTAATCCACTTGTGAGGCCCCTCCCAATTCCCCACCTTCACGACTGGAGGAAGATTGAAGTGTGCTTAATCAATTTCAATAAAGACAAAAATGATGAGGGGTGTTTAAAATTCTGCAATATTCTGAAATGGAGTGCAACTGTGTAAAGAAAATTACTGAAGGGTTGTTTAGAAAGTAAAATACGGTATGACAGCATAAGTTTGAAAGTCCAATAACAGCGTTAAAGATATTATACACTTTGGCCGGAGGGCCCCTAAATTTTGAGACCCTAGATCTATAGGTAAATCCGGCACTGGGTGTTGAACTCGTGTGCATGGGGAACGGTAAGCAGTTCCTGCTCCACCAGTGGCACCTATAGTATCAGTATAGCTAAAAATCCAGTGATTAGGTACGAACGAGGAAATAACGGAATTATGATTACGACTAGTGAAACATATTCGTGGTTATTTGTGACACAGATATTCCGTAACGGTTAACCAGGTCATTGTGACAACCGTAAAACTTTCGAAGTGATGACTTCAGTATAACCACTTGGCACGTTGGGTCAGTAGCTTACAAGTTTAACGTATCATCGATCAAATGTATAAGATTATGAATACTGTAACGGGCCGGGTATCTATTGAAAATGATATGTTAAAGTAAATTAAAATAAATAGGAAAATAAACTAAGAAAGGGTTCGTACCTAAGTTACTTCTTATGGTTAGAGATTTATTGTGTAAAATGAAAAGAACCTATCCAAAATTAATTGTATTATTTTAAAATGGTAGACAATTTTATATCTCAATTTTGCTCAGTAAACTACAATTATAACCATAAATAGAATGTTGGCTCGCTTTGAACTATTCAACGATCAATCGTTTAATCAGAATAACAGGCAAGACTTATGCAGTCACCTCTGCTATTCTTTGAACCCTGATGTCTTGTTTTAGCTCAGTTCAGCTCAATATCTTTATTTAATCTTTCTACTCTTTCGACATGCACTTCACAAATGGCACAAACCGAATGCAACCATCCGCGGCATTTTGACCGCCTTATATACTCTAAAATTTACGCGGGATCCTCTAATTAATCGATTATTTCTATGTAAAAACCCGAGAATTCTACAATGGGATTTCCAACTTTATAAATACAACATTGACGTAATGGAAAAATAGCGCTTTCAGTAGTGTTCATTTCATTTCACTACATTTACCGACGCCTCCGAACAAAAAGCGTCCTCGCTTTCCTCATGTACGAGCATTGTTTTCTTAACCAAATTAAATTATCCTTATACCCTAACTTTTATCAATGATCCAACTAATATTAACTTAGACCCTAACATCTAAGCCTATTTTGACAAAAAGTAACCTAAACAACAATGTACCTACTAACGTCTGCAATTTTGAGTGCCACGGCCAAAAGAATAAATTTTGTGTTCCCTAACAAATTTTGCCTCTGCAACGGCCCCAAGGAGCCTACTCTTAGCGAACTTTGCAGGAGAGATCTTTAACGTGGACAGGTTGTGGCGGTTCCTGCACACGGGACCTCGGATTTAACGTCCCCATCCGACGGACATAAAAAAAGAAAAAAAAAACAAAACCTATCTGTTAAATATGTTTCGTAATCCGCTAACCAACCGGGTTTTCGTTTTTGTCTACCTGACTTTTGAACTTCGCTATCTATCCTTACATTGTCTGAAATTTCCTTGCTGGAGTTAAACTCCATGGCTTTGTCTTTTTTCATACTTTCATTTGGTAAGTCAACTTTTGCCACTGTTTCCTCGTAAGACTCAATCTGCTCACTTTCTTCTCCTGGAAGATTTTGTGGATATTTCTTTCTTATCCTATCCACATGTATTACTTGTGGTTTACCTTTTCGACCACAGTTAATTTTGTAAGTGTCATCTGTGATTTTTGTTATCACTTTGAAGGGTCCTCTCCACAAACATGCTAGCTTGGTTGTTAACCCTGGTTTAACATTTGGAAAGAAAACAAATACTTGATCGCCTGGCTGAAAAATTTGCCAGGATAGTTTCTGGTCATAATATTTCTTCTGCCGGTGCATGGCACCTTTAACATTTTCCCTGACATGTTTATGAGTTTCTTCCATTCTGTCCTTGAGTATCACAATATTGTCTTGCTAGTCTAGCTATAATTGCTATTTAATATGAAATACCTCAGTATCTGGGTGCTAATTTCACAATCACTTCTATCTAGGACATTATTATACTGATTTGTTACATATTTCTTCAAATATGTAAAAATTCATGTTTTAATGCAATAAAAAATAAATCAAAATAAATAAATATTAACAGTTTTGAAGAAGTTTATCAACACTGAACAAATCCATCGTTTAATGTTAATTCAAACCGTCATAAACCAACATTTGATATCTACCAGCTATAAAAATATACACACGTTGATAAAGTACATCACCATTTAAATGTGATATTGGCTACTGGAACTATATGCTATCTAATTATTTACTGTAATCATCTGACAGGTCGAAACATTTAATTATTCTGACGATAAACATACGTCAAAATATTCATCCATTTTCTCTATCAGCACTTTATAGTTTATTTGAAAGGTCATCAAGCCATTAAGTTGTAATTTTCTCTGGACTCGATGAATGATGAACGACATACGTTGAATAGCAGCCATAACCCCTTTTCTTTACTACGATTGTCTGATAAAGTAACTGAGATAAAAGTAGCTTGGTGGGTATCACTTAACTATCACATATCACTTGTCGATATTACAGCATTATTATCACACAGATGAATCTCAAATTATGTTGGTGGCAAAAACCCAAAATACCGTATCAATGGGGGTGCAACATTTAATTTGGCAGTGGTTAATCATTTTTGCTTTCTTTTAAACAAGCCACGCTAGAAATGTTCTTAATGTTGGCAAATACATAGAGTGAATTCGATAATCGCTACAGCAATGATCTGATAAGAAATATAAAAGTACTTTTCATTGAAAATATTGATTAATTTTACTGAATTTATGTAAGTTTCTGACTGCTTGCTTCTATCAACCGGACAACCCTTTTTTCCTATTTTTGTTTTGTAATTTGTTTTGCATGCCTATTGTCATATGTTTACTTTTCATGTTGCTCCTTGTGGGCCCAAAATTGGTAATAAAATAGTATTATTATCATTATTATTATTATGGTTGCTGGATATGAAATGTTTCATTACTAAAATTTATGTGTCAAACAATCAAAATAATCATTTATGGAATAGTCTACCCCTCTATTTTTTCAATTCGCTGGATCTCAATCAATCAATCAATCAATCAATCAATCAATCAATCAATCAATCAATCAATCAATCAATCAATCAATCAATCAATCAATCAATCAATCAATCAATCAATCAATCACTCAATCAATCAATCAATCAATCAATCAATCAATCAATCAATCACTCAATCAATGCATTGTTTATCTTTAATTAAAGGATTATTTTACATATCGATGTTGTAGTGATTGTGTATAGGTGTTGTATTTAGAAGGGACGATACTATAGTCATTTATATGAAATAATCAGGTATAAATTCTCAAATAGCCGAGTTGGTTGTGAATAAGTGTCATGGCCAATTTGTACAAAATGACGATAAATGGGCTAAAAGGGTTAAATTCCGTTAATTATCTCTCTATTCTGTCTTTAACTGTCGTACGTTTACTTAACAGAGATCATCTGAAATGAGTAACAAAAATATATTGATTCATATAAATATATCAGAAATGTCTTTGCCCTAGCTCAGCCCACATAAGTAACAAAGCAATCACTTCTGCCTAAAAAGTTTGTAACAAATAAAACATATATACATTTCAGATTGAAGTGTTTGTTTTTCTGATTATGTGATATGTGCTGGGGGTAAACATACCTATGTGAGCTGTGGTAGGGATAACATACTTAATACGCAATGTGATCTGTGCTGGGGTAAACATACTGATGTGAGCTGTGCTAGGGAAAACATACTTAATACGTAATGTGAGCTGTGCTGGGGTACACATACTGATGTGAGCTGAGCTGTGGTAAGCATACTTATGTGAGCTGAGCTGTGGTAAACATACTGATGTGAGCTGTGCTGGTGTAAACATACTTATGTAAACTGTACAAGGGTAAACATATTAATGTGAACTGTGCTAGGGTAAACATACTAATGTGAGTTGAACTGTGGTCAACATACTGATGTGAGATGTGCTGGGGTAAACATACTGATGTGAGATGTGCTAGGGTAAACATACTTATGTGAGCTGTGCTAGGGTAAGCATACTGATGTGAGCTGAGCTGTGGTAAACATACTGATGTGAGCTGTGCTGGTGTAAGCATACTTTTGTGAACTGATATGGGGTACACATACTAATGTGAACTGTGCTAGGGTAAACATACTAATGTGAGCTGAGCTGTGGTAAACATACTCATGTGAGACGTGCTGGGGGTAAGCATAACTATGTGAACTGTGCTAGGGTAAACACACTTATGTGAGCTGTGCTAGGGTAAGCATACTTAATGTGAGCTGAGCTGTGGTAATCATACTCATGTGAACTGTGCTACGGTAAGCATAGCTATGTGCACTGTGATAGGGTAGACATACTTGTGTGAGCTGAGCTGTGGTAGACATACTGATGTGAGCTGTGCTGGGGTAAACATATGTATATGAACTGAGCAGGGCTACACATACGTATGTGTGCTGTGCTAGGGTAAACATGCTTAATGTGAGTTGAGCTGTTGTAGACATACTGATGTGAGACGGGCTGGGGTAGAAATACCTATGTGAACTGTGCTAGGGTAACCATACTTATGTGAGCTGAACGGTGGTAAGCATACTAATGTGAGTTGAGCTGTGGTAAGCATACTGATGTGAGGTGTGCTGGGGTAGACATACTGATGTGAGCTGTGCTAGGGTAGACATATTTATGTCAACTGTGCTGGGATAAACTTACTAATGTGAGCTGTGCTGGGATAAACATACTTATGTGAACTGTCCTGAGGTAAAAGTACGAAAGTGAGATGTGCTGGGGTAACTATTCTAATGTGAATTGAGTTGTGGTAAGCATACTAAGGCGAGCTATGCTGGGGTAAACATACTTATTTGAGCTGTGCTGGGAAAACATACTTATGTGAACTGTGCTATGGTAAACGTACTAATGTGAGCTGTGCTGGGGTAAGCATACTAATGTGAGCTGTGTTAGGGTAAACATACTAATGTTTGCTGTGCTGGAGTAAATATACTAATGTGAGCTGTGCTAGGGTAAGCATATTTATGTAAGATGTGCTGGGGTAAGCATACTATTGTGAGCTGTGCTTGAGTAAACATACAGATGTGAACTGTGCTGGGGTAAACATACTTATGTGAACTGTGCTGTGGTAAACATACTTATATGAACTGAGCTGGTGTACACATACTTATGTGAGCTGTGCTAGGGTAAGCATACTTAATGTGAGCTGAGCTGTGGTCAACATACTGATGTGAGCTGTGATGGGGTAGACATACCTATGTGAGCTGTGTTAGGGTAAACATACCTATGTGAGCTGAGCTGTGGTAAATATACTTATGTGAGATGTACGGGGGTATATTATATTATGAGCTGTGTTGGGGTAGACATTCTAATGTGAGCTGAGTTGGGGTAAACATACTTATATGAGTTGAGCCGTGGTAAATATATTGATGTCAGATGTGATGGAGTAAACATACCTATTTGAACTGAGCTGGGATACACATATTAATTTGAGCTGAGCTGTGGTAAATATACCTATCTGAGGTGAGCTGTGGACAACATACTATGAGGGTTGTGTTCTGGTAAGCATACTAATGTGAGCTGTGCTGGGGTAAACATACTAATATGACCTGTGCTAGGGTAAGCATATTTATTTGAGCTCTGCTGGGGTAAACATACTTATGTGAACTGTTCTAGGGTAGATATAATTATGTGAGCTGTGTTAGGGGAAACATACTTATGTGAACTGTGCTATAGTAAACATAATTATGTGAGCTGTGCTAGGGTAAGCATACTGATGTGAGCTGTGCTGGGGTGAACATATTAATGTGAGCTGTGTTAGGGTAAGCATACTAATGTGAGCTGTGCTGGAGTAACTATACTAATCTGAGATGTGTTAGGGTAAGCATACTTATTTATGTGAGCTGTGCTGGGGTAAGCATACTGATGTGAGCTCTGGTTGAGTAAGCATACCTAAGAGAACTGTGATGAGGTAAACGTACCTATGTGAACTGTGCTAGGGTAAACATACTTATGTGAGTTGAGCTGTGGTAAACATACTGATGTGAGCTGTGCTGGGATAAATATACCTATGTGAACTGTGCTAGGGTAAATATACTAATGTGAGCAGTGCTAGGGTAGACATACTAATGTCAGCTGTGCTGAGGTCGACATACTTATGTGAACTGTGCTAGGGTAAAGATACTTATGCGAGCTGTGTTATGGTAAACATACTTATGTGAACTGTGTTACGGTAAACATACCTATGTGAGATGTGTTGCTGTAGACATACTAATGTCAGTTGTGTTAGGGTAAGCATACTAATGTGAGCTGTGCTGGGGTACACATACTAATGTAAGTTGTGCTCTGGTAGACATACTAATGTGATCTGTGATAGGGCAAATATATTTATGTGAGAAGTGCTGGGGTAAACATACTTATGTGAACTGTGCTAAGGTAAACATACTTATTTGAGCTGTGTTAGGGCATGCATACTTATGTGAACTGTGCTAGGGTTAATATACTAATGTGAGCTGTGCTGGTGTAATTATATTTATGTGAGCTGTGCTGGGGTAAGCATACTTATGTGAGCTGTGCTAGGGTAAGCATACTTATGTGAGCTGTGCTGGGGTAAACATACTAATGCGAGCTGTGCTGGGGTATGCATACTTATGTGAGCTGTGCTAGGGTAAGCATACTTATGTGAGATGTGCTAGCATAAACATACTAATGTGAACTGTGTTAGAGTAAGCATACATATATGAGCTGTGCTAGGGTAAATATGCTTATGTGAGATATGCTGGGGTAGACAGACTAATGTGAGTTGTGTTAGGGTAAATATACTTATGTGAGCTGTGCTGGGGTAAACATACTGATGAGATATGTGTTAGGGTAAACATACTGATGTGAGCTATGTTAGGGTAAACATACATACGTGAGCTGAGCTGTGGTAAATATACTTATGCGAAATGTACGGGGTAAACATTCTAATGTGAGCTGAGTTGGGGTAAGCATACTGATATGAGTTGAACTGTGGTAAATATATTGATGTCAAATGTGATGGAGTAAACATACCTATGTGAGCTGAGCTGGGATACACATATTAATTTGAGTTAAACTGTGGTAAATATGCCTATGTGAGGTGAGCTGTGGTAAGCATACTATGAAGGCTGTGTTGTGGTAAGCATACTGATGTGATCCGTGCTGGGGTAAACATACTAATGTGAGCTATGCTAGGGTAAGCATATTTATTTGAGCTGTGCTGGGGTAAACATACTTATGTGAACTGTGTTAGGGTAAACATATTTATGTGAGCTGTGTTAGGAGAAACATACTTATGTGAACTGTGATAGGGTAAACATACTTATGTGAGCTGTGCTGGGGTAGACATACTTATGTGAGATGTGCTAGGGTAATCATACTGATGTGAGCTGTGCTGGGGTAAACATATTAATGTGAGCTATGTTAGGTTAGACATTCTAATGTGAGCTGTGCTGGGGTAAGCATACTAATGTGAGTTGTGTTAGGGTAAGCACATTAATATGACCTGTGCTGGAGTAAGCATATTAATGTGAGCTGTGCTAGGGTAAGAATACATATGTGAGCTGTGCTGGGTTAAGCATACTGATGTGAGCTGTACTTGAGTAAACATACCTATAGGAACTGTGCTGGAGTAAACATACTTATATGAGCTGTACTGGAATAAACATACCTATGTGAACTGTGCTGAGGTAAACATACTTATGTGAACTGTGCTGAAGTAAACATACTTATGTGAACTGTGCTGAGGTAAACATACTTATGTGAACTGTGCTGGGTTAAACATACGTATGTGCACTGTGCTGTGGTAAACATACTTATGTGAGCTGTGCTGGGGTAAACATACTTATATGAAATGAGCTGGGATACACATAGCTATGTGAGCTGTGTTATGGCAAGCATATTAAATGTGAGCTAAGCTGTGGTCAATATACTGGTGTGAGCTGTGGTAGGGTAAGCATACTTATGTGAGCTGTGCTAGGGTAAACATTCTAATGTGAGCTATGCTGGGGTAGACATACTTATGTGAGATGTGCTAGGATAAGCATACTTATGTGAGCTGTGTTATGGTAAGCATATTTATGTGAACTGTTCTATGGTAAATATACCTATGTGAGATGTGCTGGTGTAAACATACTAATGTGAGCTGCATTAGGGTAGTAATACTGATATGAGCTGTGTTGGGGTAAATATACTAATGTGAGTTGTACTAGTGTAAGCATACGTATGTGAATTGTGCTAGGGTAAGCATACTTTTGTAAGCTGTGCTAGTGTAAGCATACTTATGTGAGCTGTGCTGGGGTAAACATACTTCTGTGAGAGGTGCTCAGGTGAGCATACTTATGTGAACTGTGCTAGGGTAAACATATTTATGTGAACTGTGCTAGGGTAAACATACTTATGTGAGCTGTGCTAGGGTAAACATACTTATGTGAGCTGTGCTAGCGTAGACATACTTATGTGAACTGTGCTAGGGTAAACATACTTATGTGAGCTGTGCTAGGGTAGACATACTTATGTGAACTGTGCAGCGGTAAGCATACCTATGTGAGCTGTGCTGGGGTAAACATACTAATGTGAGATGTGCTGGGGTAAGCATACTTATGTGAACTGTGCTAGGGTAGACATACTTATGTGAGCTGTGTTATGGTAAGCATATTTATGTGAACTGTTCTATGGTAAATATACCTATGTGAGATGTGCTGGTGTAAACATACTAATGTGAGCTGCATTAGGGTAGTAATACTGATATGAGCTGTGTTGGGGTAAATATACTAATGTGAGTTGTACTAGTGTAAGCATACGTATGTGAATTGTGCTAGGGTAAGCATACTTTTGTAAGCTGTGCTAGTGTAAGCATACTTATGTGAGCTGTGCTGGGGTAAACATACTTCTGTGAGAGGTGCTCAGGTGAGCATACTTATGTGAACTGTGCTAGGGTAAACATATTTATGTGAACTGTGCTAGGGTAAACATACTTATGTGAGCTGTGCTAGGGTAAACATACTTATGTGAGCTGTGCTAGGGTAGACATACTTATGTGAACTGTGCTAGGGTAAACATACTTATGTGAGCTGTGCTAGGGTAGACATACTTATGTGAACTGTGCAGCGGTAAGCATACCTATGTGAGCTGTGCTGGGGTAAACATACTAATGTGAGATGTGCTGGGGTAAGCATACTTATGTGAACTGTGCTAGGGTAGACATACTTATGTGAGCTGTGGTAGGGTAAGCATACTTATGTGAACTGTGTAGGGGTAAGCATACCTATGTGAGCTGTGCTGGGGTACACATACTAATATGAGATGTGCTGGGATAAGCATACTAATACTTTAAACATATTTTATTGTTCAAAAAGACAAACGGATAAGACACAAGTTAAACAACTTAGACAATCTTCTCCCATTACATATATTTCAAAATACACAATTGAACATACTAATATTTAATTACACAAATTTATAGTAAACATTTATAGTAAATGAAGGCATGAAGAAAAATATAAACAATAAAACAATTAAAACCCTCATGGAGCCTCATTGACTCTATGATCAACATATAGATAACCTATTGATACATATCGAACAGACGCAAATGCGTACTATGTGGCAATGGACATATTAACTTTCATTCATCTATTGGGATTTAGTTGCGGAAAATAGTCATGGTAAGTATATATATTTCTATTTATTTTGTAAGATCAAATAGTTTTCAAAGATCATCCAGAGGTTTTATTTTCAATTATGATCATTCGAATACCACGTTAACATTTTTGTCAAAATGGTATACCTGTAAGGGAATTCACCTGGTTGTTTTGTTACAATTATACTGAAAAACGACCAGTATCTTTAATATATCTTTGAATAATTAAAAATATTTCACAATTTGTTTCATCTGATAGAAAATCATTTCCAAATAACAAAGTATCAACATTTATTTCTACCCCGTTCATATTCAGTATTGCCAATGACGATAACATTTTATTTCTATATACAATATAACGATTACAAAATAGCAAATAATGATCCGCATTTTCGTTTTGGTATCCATATACACAATTTGGATTTGAAATTAAATTAGTACTATACAAGTCTTCTTTCAATGAACTACATTTGTTTCTTATCCTCGTGTGTAATACACTAAGATATCTATTACCACATGAAAAGTTTGCGGATTTTTTCACATTTTGAAAATATATCTGACGGATTTTTTACTTAAAATGAGCTAAAATAGGGATTTGTCGGATATTAAGATCCAACGCATTCCACAGCTTAATAGTTGAAGGAAAAAAAGATTGTTGAAGAAGTGCAAGTCTGTTTACTTGTTGACTTATATTTTGACTGTTACGTAGATAATAATTTGAAGTTTCAGAAACTGTAGGTGGTATTAAATCTGATAAATATTCAGGTGCCAGATTATTATAAATTTTGTAAAATAATGTGAGATTTTTAACTTCTCTCCTTACTTTCAATTTATCCCATCCCGTTTCTTTGTAAATAGATGCTATACTAGCGTAACTGGGAAAACCACAAACAATACGAGCGGCTTCAATTTGCACTTTTTCTAAACGATTTGAATTGAATTGGCCACAATTAAACCAAACTTCAGACGCATATTCTAAAATTGGCCTTATAAATGTTAAATAATTTTTTTCAAGATAGTTTCGTTTAAGTTTAAATTTAAGCTTTCTTAATACATTTATTTGTTTAGAAGACTTTTCTATAAGTTTATCAATATGTTTGGTCCACTTACAGTCATTACTAAAAATAAAACCTAAATGTTTATGTAATTCAACATCTCTTAATGAAGCACCCTCAAAGTCAAAATTGAAATAAAGTTTTGTGTCTCTGGAACTGAAGACCATAATTTCAGTTTTATTTTGATTGAATTTGACTAACCAACGTTTTGACCAATCTTTTAGGTAAGCTAAATCTAAATTTACCATGTCTTGTAAAGAATCTTTGTCATTTGCAATGTGCCCAATCGATGTATCATCTGCAAATAATCTACCTAAACCAGTCATACCATCTGCAATGTTATTAATAAATACCAAAAATAATAACGGATCTAAAACCGACCCTTGAGGCACCCCTGCTTTAAGCTGACCAATGTTTGATAGAGCATCTTTTATCACAACTCTTTGTGTGTGGTTTGATAAGTAACTTTTTAATCAGATAAACAAATTGTCCCCTATACCATATCTTTCCAATTTGAGTAAAAGCCCTTTTATCCACACAGTGTCGAAAGCTTTACTTATATCGGCAAACGTTACACTTATAAATTGCTTACTGTCTAAAGCTAGTAAAATTCTATGTTATAACTCTACAAGTTGATGGGTGGTAAAAAACCTGACTGAAATTTACACAATAATTTATTTCCCTGTAAATGATTAAAAATATGTTTAAAAACTATTTTTTCTAAAAGTTTACTAACACAGGAAAGCAATGAGACTGGTCTATAATTAAAAGGGAATGATTTGTCTCCTGCTTTGAATAAAGGAATGACATGGGCTAATTTCCAATCTGTTGGGAAAATATTTTGATGGAGAGATTTATTAAACAACATGCATAATGGTTTTGAAATTTGAACTTTTACTGCAATAAGCATCTTGTTACTTATGATATCCGGTCCAACAGCTTTATTAGCATCTAAAGTGGAAATCATATCCAAAATATCTTGCTCACTCACTATTATTTGCGAGAGAACATTTTTACACCTAACTTCAAAAGGGGGTAGGTCTTTATTTCTGTCATTTAGATCAGAAACAGAGCAAAAGTGTCTATTCAATATACCAGCTTTTTCGAAACAATCGTAAGATAAATTAAAATTATTATCACGATCTCTAAGAGGTGGTATAGTATTCGCAGAACGTTCGTTTTTTATTAACATATGTATCGTTTTCCAATACATCTTGCTATCAGTAGTTTTAAGTTCGTCTAGATTTTCGTTAATATTTGCATAAAATAATTCTTTTGCCTGCTTTTTTAAGTTATTAACTCGATTACGTTGTTTTTTGTACTGTTTTTCGGCAGAAACAGTTTTAGTTCTTAAAAACGCTTTTCGAAGCCTATTTCGAAGCATACTAATGTGAGCTGTGTTAGGGTAATCATACTTATGTGAACTGTGCTGGGGTAAACATACTTATGTGAACTGTACTGTGGTAAACATATTAATGTGAGCTGTGTTAGGGTAAGCATACTAATGTGAGCTGTGCTGGGGTAAACATATTAATGTGAGCTGTGCTGGGGTAAACATATTAATGTGAGCTGTGTTAGGGTAAACATACTTATGTCAGCTGTGCTGGGGTAAGCATACCTATGTGAACTGTGCTAGGGTAAATATACTAATGGGAGAAGTCCTGGGGGTACACATACAAATGTGGGCTGTGCTGGGGTAAACATACTAATGTGAGCTGTGTTAGGGTAAGCATACTTATGTGAGCTGTGCTGGGGTAAACATACTAATGTGAGCTGTGTTAGGGTAAGCATACTAATGTGAGCTGTGTTATGGTAAACATATTAATGTGAGATGTGCTAGAGTAAACATACTTATGTGAGCTGTGCTGGGGTAGGCATACTTATATGAGCTGTGTTAGGGTAAAGATACCTATGTGAGGTGAACTGTGGTAAATATACCTATGTGGGATGTACGGGGTAAACATTGTAATGTGAGCTGTGTGGGGGTAGACATTCTAATGTGAGCTGAGTTGGGGTAAGCATACTGATATGAGTTGAGCGGCGGTAAATATATTGATATCAGATGTGACGGAGTAAACGTACTTGTATGAGCTGAGCTGGGATACCCATATTAATTTGAGTTGAGCTGTGGTAAATATTCCTATCTGAGGTCAGCTGTGGTAAGCATACTATGAGGGCTGTGTTGTGGTAAGCATACTGATGTGAGCTGTGCTGGGGTAATCATACTAATGTGAGATGTGCTAGGGTAACCATATTTATTTGAGCTGTGCTGGGGTAAACATACCTATGTGAGCGGTGTTAGGGGAAACATACTGATGTGAGCTGTGCTGGGGTAATCATACTAATGTGAGATGTGCTAGGGTAACCATATTTATTTGAGCTGTGCTGGGGTAAACATACCTATGTGAGCGGTGTTAGGGGAAACATACTGATGTGAGCTGTGCTGGGGTAAACATACTTATGTGAGCTGTGCTAGGGTAAACATACTTATGTGAACTGAGCTGTGGACAACATACTGATGTGAGTTGTGCTGGGGTAAACATACCTATGTGAACTGTGCTAGTGTAAATATACTAATGTGAGAAGTCCTGGGGGTACACATATTAATGTGAGCTGTGCTGGGGTAAACATACTAATGTGAGCTGTGATAGGGTAATCATACTTATGTGAGATATGCTGGTGTAGACATACTTATATGAGTTGTGTTAGGGTAAACATACTGATGTGAGCTATGTCAGGGTAAACGTAGCTATGCGAGATGAGCTGTGGTAAATATATTGATGTGAGATGTTCGGGGAAAACATTCTAATGTGAGCTGTGTTGGGGTAGACATTTTAATGTGAGCTGAGTTGCGGTAAGCATACTTTTATGAGTTGAGCTGTGGTAAATATATTGATGTCAGATGTGATGGAGTAAACATACTTATGTGAGCTGAGCTGGGATACACATATTAATTTAAGTTGAGCTGTGGTATCAATTTCTATCTGAGGTGAGCTGTGGTAAGCATACTATGAGGGCTGTGTTGTGGTAAGCATATTGATGTGATCTGTGCTGGGGTAAGCATACTAATGTGAGCTGTGCTGGGGTAATCATACTAATGTGAGCTGTGCTAGGGTAAGAATATTTATTTGAGCTGTGCTGGGGTAAACATACTTATGTGAACAGTGCTAGGGTAAACATACTTATGTGAGCTGTCCTGGGGTAAACATACTTATGTGAGCTGTGCTAGGGTAAGCATACTAATGTGAACTGTGTTAGGGTAAACATACTAATGTGAGCTGTGTTAGGGGAAACATACTAATGTGAGGTGTGCTGGGGTAAACATACTTATGTGAGCTGTGCTGGGGTAGACATATTAATGTGACCTGTGTTAGGGTAAACATACTTATGTCAGCTGTATTAGGATAAACATGCTTATGTCAGCTGTGTTAGGGTAAGCATACTTATGTGAGCTGTGCTGGGGTAATCATACTAATGTGAGCTGTGCTGGGGTAAGCACACTAATATGAGCTGTGCTGGGGTAGACAGATTAATGTGAGCTGTGCTGGAGTAAGCATATTAATGTTAGCTGTGCTAGGGTAAGAATACTTATGTGAGCTGTTCTGGGGGTAAGCATACTGATGTGAGCTGTGCTTGAGTAAACATATCTATGTACACTGTGCTGAGGTAAACATACTTATGTGAACTGTGCTGAGGTAAACATACTTATGTGAACTGTGCTGGGGTAAACATACTTATGTGAACTGTGCTGGGATAAACATTCTTTTAGAAAATGAACTGGGTACACATAATTATGTGAACTGTGCTAGGGTAAGCATACTAAAGGTGAGCTGAGCTGTGGACAACATACTGATGTGAGTTGTGCTGGGGTAAACATACCTATGTGAACTGTGCTAGTGTAGATATACTAATGTGAGAAGTCCTGGGTGTACACATACTAATGTGAGCTGTGCTGGGGTAAACATACTAATGTGAGCTGTGATAGGGTAATCATACTAATGTGAGATGTACTGGTGTAGACATACTTATATGAATTGTGTTAGGGTAAACATACTGATGTGAGTTATGTCAGGGTAAACGTAGCTATGCGAGGTGAGCTGTGGTAAATATATTGATGTGAGATGTACGGGGTAAACATTCTAATGCGAGCTGTGTTGGGGTAGACATTTTAATGTGAGCTGAGTTGAGGTAAGGATACTTTTATGAGTTGAGCAGTGGTAAATATATTGATGTCAGATGTGATGGAGTAAACATACTTATGTGAGCTGAGCTGGGATACACATATTAATTTAAGTTGAGCTGTGGTATCTATTCCTATCTGAGGTGAGCTGTGGTAAGCATACTATGAGGGCTGTGTTGTGGTAAGCATACTGATGTGATCTGTGCTGGGGTAAGCATACTAATGTGAGCTGTGCTGGGGTAATCATACTAATGTGAGCTGTGCTAGAGTAAGAATATTTATTTGAGCTGTGCTGGGGTAAACATACTTATGTGAACAGTGCTAGGGTAAACATACTTGTGTGAGCTGTGTTAAGGGAAACATACTTATGTGAACCGTTGTAGGGTAAACATACTTATGTGAGGTGTGCTAGGGTAATCATACTGATGTGAGCTGTGCTGGGATAGGCTTATTAATGTGAGCTGTGTAAGGGTAGACATGCTAATGTGAGCTGTGCTGCGGTAAGCATGCTAATGTGAGCTGTGCTGGAGTAAGGATATTAATGTGAGCTGTTTTTGAGTAAATATACCTATGTGAACTGTGCTGAGGTAAACATACTTATGTCAACTGTGCTGGGGTAAACACACTTATGTGAACCGTGCTGTGGTAAACATACTAATGTGAGCTGTGCTGGGGTAAGCATACTTATGTGAGCTGTTTTAGGGTAGACATGTTTATGGGAGATGTGCTGGGGTATACATACTAATTTGAGCTGTGTTAGGGTAAACATACTTATGTGAACTGTGCTAGGGTAGACATAGTTATGTTAGATGTGCTGGGGTAGACATACTAATGTGAGCCGTGTTAGGGTAAGCATATTGATGTGAACTGTGCTGCGGTAAAGATACTTATTTGAGCTGTGTTAGGGTAATCATACTGATGTGAGCTCTTCTGGTGTAAGCACTCTAATGTGAGCTGAGTTGGTGTATGCATGCCTATATGAGTTGAGCTGTGGTAAATATATTGATGTCAGATGCTATGGAGTAAGCATATCTATGTGAGCTGAGGTGGGATACGCATATTAATTTGAACTGAGCTGTGGTAAATACACCAATGTGATGTGAGCTGTGGTAAGCAAACTATGAGGGCTGTGTTGTGGTAAGCATACTGATGAGGGTAGACAGACTAATGTGAGCTGTGCTGGGGTAAGCCTACTAATGTGAGCTGTGCTAGTGTAAGTATACTGATGTGAGCTGTGCTTGAGTAAACATAAATATGTGAACTGTGCTGGATAAACATACATATGTGAACTGTGCTGGGGTAAGCATACTTATGTGAACTGAGCTGAGGTAAACATATTTTTGTGAACTGTGCTGAGGTAAACATACTTACGTAAACTGTGCTAGGGTACACATAATTATGTGAACTGTGCTAGGGTAAGCATACTAAAGGTGAGCTGAGCTGTGGACAACATACTGATGTGAGAAGTCCTGGGTGTACACATACTAATGTGAGCTGTGCTGGGGTAAACATACTAATGTGAGCTGTGATAGGGTAATCATACTAATGTGAGATGTACTGGTGTAGACATACTTATATGAATTGTGTTAGGGTAAACATACTGATGTGAGTTATGTCAGGGTAAACGTAGCTATGCGAGGTGAGCTGTGGTAAATATATTGATGTGAGATGTACGGGGTAAACATTCTAATGCGAGCTGTGTTGGGGTAGACATTTTAATGTGAGCTGAGTTGAGGTAAGGATACTTTTATGAGTTGAGCAGTGGTAAATATATTGATGTCAGATGTGATGGAGTAAACATACTTATGTGAGCTGAGCTGGGATACACATATTAATTTAAGTTGAGCTGTGGTATCTATTCCTATCTGAGGTGAGCTGTGGTAAGCATACTATGAAGGCTGTGTTGTGGTAAGCATACTGATGTGATCTGTGCTGGGGTAAGCATACTAATGTGAGCTGTGCTGGGGTAATCATACTAATGTGAGCTGTGCTAGAGTAAGAATATTTATTTGAGCTGTGCTGGGGTAAACATACTTATGTGAACAGTGCTAGGGTAAACATACTTGTGTGAGCTGTGTTAAGGGAAACATACTTATGTGAACCGTTGTAGGGTAAACATACTTATGTGAGGTGTGCTAGGGTAATCATACTGATGTGAGCTGTGCTGGGATAGGCTTATTAATGTGAGCTGTGTAAGGGTAGACATGCTAATGTGAGCTGTGCTGCGGTAAGCATGCTAATGTGAGCTGTGCTGGAGTAAGGATATTAATGTGAGCTGTTTTTGAGTAAATATACCTATGTGAACTGTGCTGAGGTAAACATACTTATGTCAACTGTGCTGGGGTAAACACACTTATGTGAACCGTGCTGTGGTAAACATACTAATGTGAGCTGTGCTGGGGTAAGCATACTTATGTGAGCTGTTTTAGGGTAGACATGTTTATGGGAGATGTGCTGGGGTATACATACTAATTTGAGCTGTGTTAGGGTAAACATACTTATGTGAACTGTGCTAGGGTAGACATAGTTATGTTAGATGTGCTGGGGTAGACATACTAATGTGAGCCGTGTTAGGGTAAGCATATTGATGTGAACTGTGCTGCGGTAAAGATACTTATTTGAGCTGTGTTAGGGTAATCATACTGATGTGAGCTCTTCTGGTGTAAGCACTCTAATGTGAGCTGAGTTGGTGTATGCATGCCTATATGAGTTGAGCTGTGGTAAATATATTGATGTCAGATGCTATGGAGTAAGCATATCTATGTGAGCTGAGGTGGGATACGCATATTAATTTGAACTGAGCTGTGGTAAATACACCAATGTGATGTGAGCTGTGGTAAGCAAACTATGAGGGCTGTGTTGTGGTAAGCATACTGATGAGGGTAGACAGACTAATGTGAGCTGTGCTGGGGTAAGCCTACTAATGTGAGCTGTGCTAGTGTAAGTATACTGATGTGAGCTGTGCTTGAGTAAACATAAATATGTGAACTGTGCTGGATAAACATACATATGTGAACTGTGCTGGGGTAAGCATACTTATGTGAACTGAGCTGAGGTAAACATATTTTTGTGAACTGTGCTGAGGTAAACATACTTACGTAAACTGTGCTAGGGTACACATACATATGAGAACTGTGCTAGGGTAAGCTTATTTAATGTGAGCTGAGCTGTGGTCAACATACTATGAGGGTTGTGTTGTGGTAAACATACTGATGTTAGCTGTGCTGGGGTAAGCATACTAATGTGAGCTGTCCTGGGGTAAGCATACTAATGTGAGCTGTGCTATGGTAAACATATTTATGTGAACTGTGCTAGAGTAAGCATACTTATGTGAGTTGTGTTAGGGGAAACATTATTATGTGAACTGTGCTATGGTAAACAAACTTATGTGAGTTGTGATAGGGAAAACATACTGAGGTGAGCTGTGCTGGTGTAAACATACTAATGTGAGCTGTGCTAGGGTAAGTATACTTATGTAAACTGTGCTATGGTAAACATACTTATGTGAGCTGTGATAGGGTAAACATACTGATGTGAGCTGTGATTTGGGTAAGCATACTAATGTGAGCTGTGTTAGGGTAAGCATACTAATGTGAGTTGTGCTGGGATAAACATACTAATTTGAGCTCTGTTAGAGTAAGCATATAAATGTGAGCTGTGCTGGGATAAACATACTAATTTGAGCTTTCTTGGGGTAAACACATTAATACAAGCTGTACTGCGGTAATCATACTAATGTGAGCTGTGCTAGGGTAAGTATAGTTATGTGAGCTGTGTTGGGGTAGGCATACTGATGTGAATTGTGCTTGAGTAAACATACATATGTGAACTGTGCAGGGGTAAACATACTTATGTGAACTGTGCTGGGGTAAATATACTTACGTGAACTGTGCTAGGGTACACATACGTAATTTGAGCTGATCTGTGGTCAACATACCTATGTGAAATGTGCTAGGGAAAATATACTAATGTGAGCTGTGCTGGGATAAACATACTAATGTGTGCTGTGTTCGGGTAGACATACCTATGTTAGATTTTTAAGGGTAAACATACTTATGTGAGATGTATTAGGGTAATCATACTTATGTGTGCTGTGTTAGGGTAAACATACTTATGTGAACTCTGCAGGGGTAAGCATAATTATGTGAGCTGTGTTGTGGTAAACATACTAATATGAGCTATTCTGGGGTAAACATACCTATGTGAGCTGTGCTAGGGTAAACATACTTAAATATGTGAGATGTGCTGGGGTAAACATACTGATGTGAGCTGTGATAGGGTAAGTATGCTTATGTGAGCTGTGCTATGGTAAGCATACTTATGAGTGATGTGCTAGGGTAGACATACGTATGTGAGATGTGCTGGGGTAAGCATACTAATGTTAGCTGTATTAGGGTAAACATATCTATGTGAACTGTGCTGGAGAAAACATACTTATGTGAGTTGTGTTACGGTAAACATATTTATGTGAACTGTGCTATGGTAAACATACTTATGTGAGCTGTGATAGGGAAAACATACTGAGGTGAGCTGTGCTGGGGTAAGTATATTAATGTGAGCTGTGCTAGGGTAAGTATACTTATGTAAGCTGTGCTATGGTAAACATACTGATGTGAGCTGTGCTGGGGTAAACATACTAATGTGAGCTGTGTTAGGGTAAACATACTAATGTGAGCTGTGCTGGGATAAACATACTAATTTGAGCTGTGTTGGGGTAAACACACTAATACGAGCTGTACTGCGGTAATCATACTAATGTGAGCTGTGCTAGGGTACGTATACTTATGTGAGCTGTGTTGGGGTAGGCATACTGATGTGAATTGTGCTTGAGTAAACATACATATGTGAACTGTGCAGGGGTAAACATACTTATGTCAACTGAGCTGTGGTAAACATACTTATGTGAACTGTACTGGGGTAAACATACTTACGTGAACTGTGCTAGGGTACACATACTTATGAGAACTGTGCTAGGGTAAGCATATGTAATGTGAACTGATCTGTGGTCAACATACTGATGTGAGCTGTGCTGGGCTAAGCATATCTATGTGAACTGTGCTACGATTAATATGCTAATGTGAGCTGTGCTGGGATAAACATACTAATGTGAGCTGTGCTGTGGTAGACATACTTATCTTAGAGTTTCTAGGGTAGACATACTTATGTGAGATGTATTAGAGTAAGCATACTTATGTGTGCTGTGTTAGGGTAAGCATACGTATGTGAACTCTGCAGGGGTAAGCATACTTATGTGAGCTGTGCTGTGGTAAACATACTAATATGAGCTGTTCTGGGGTAAACATACCTATGTGAGCTGTGCTAGGGTAAACATACTTAAATATGTGAGATGTACTGGGGTAAACATACTAATTTGAGCTGTGATAGGGTAAGTATGCTTATGTGAGCTGTGCTATGGTAAACATACTTATGAGTGATGTGCTAGGGTAGACATACTTATGTGAGATGTGCTGGGGTAAGCATACTAATGTGAGCTGTATTAGGGTAAACATATCTATGTGAACTATGCTGGAGAAAACATACTTATGTGTCCTGTGTTACGGTAAACATATTTATGTGAGCTGTGCTTGAGTAAACATACTGATGTGAGCTGTGTTAGGGTAAACATACTGATGTGAGCTGTGTTAGGGTAAGCATGCTTATGTGAGCTGAGCTGTGGTAAGCATACCTATATGAGTTGAGCTGTGGTAAATATATTGATGTCAGATGTGATGGAGTAAACATATTTATGTGAGTTGAGCTGGGATACACATATTAATTTGAGCTGAGCTGTGGTAAATATACCTATGTGAAATGAGCTGTGGTAATCATACTATGAGGGCTGTGTTGTGGTAAACATACTGATGTGAACTGTGCTGGGGTAAACATACTAATGTGAGCTGTGCTGGGGTAAGCATACTAATGTGAGCTGTGTTAGGGGAAACATACTGATGTGAACGGTGCTATGGTAAGCATACTTATGTGAACTGTGCTAGGGTAAGCATACTAATGCAAGCTGTGTTAGGGTAAACATACTAATGTGAACTGTGCTCGGATAAACATACTAATGTGAGCTGTGTTAGGGTAAGCATACTAATGGATCTATGATGGGTGTAAGCATACTAATTTGAGCTGTGTTAGGGTAAACATACTAATATGAGCTGTGCTGGGGTAAACATACTAATGTGAGCTGTGCTAGGGTAAGTATACTTATGTGAGCTGTGCTGGGGTAAACATAATGATGTGTGCTGTGCTTGAGTAAACATACCTATGTGAACTGTGCTGGATAAGCATACTTATGTGAACTCTGCTGGGGTAAACATACTTATGTGATCTGTGCTAGGCTACACATAGTTGTGTGAGCTTTGCTAGGGTAAACATACTTAATGTGAGCTGAGCTCTGGTCAACACACTGATGTGAACTGTGCTAGGGTAAACATACCTATGTGAACTGTGATACGGTAAATATACTAATGTGCGCTGTGTTGGGGTAAGCATACTAATGTGAGCTGTCCTGGGGTAAACATGCTTATGTGTTAGGGTAAGCATACAAATGTGAGCTATGCTGGGTGTAAGCATACTAATTTGAGCTGTGTTAGGATAAGCATATTTATTTGAGCTGTGCTGGGGTAAACATATTTATGTGAACTATGCTAGGGTAAACATACTTAATATGTGAGCTGTGTTAAGGAAGCATACTTATATGAACTGTGCTAGGGTAAACATACTGATGTGAGGTCTGATAGGGTAGACATACTGATGTGAGCTGTGCTGGGGTAGACATACTAATGTGAGCTGTGTTAGGGTAAGCATACAAATGTGAGCTATGCTGGGTGTAAGCATACTAATTTGAACTGTGTTAGGATAAGCATATTTATTTCAGCTGTGCTGGGGTAAACATATTTATGTGAACTATACTAGGGTAAACATACTTAATATGTGAGCTGTGTTAAGGAAGCATACTTATATGAACTGTGCTAGGGTAAACATACTGATGTGAGGTCTGATAGGGTAGACATACTGATGTGAGCTGTGCTGGGGTAGACATACTAATGTGAGCTGTGTTAGGGTAAGCATACAAATGTGAGCTATGCTGGGTGTAAGCATATTTATTTGAGCTGTGCTGGGGTAAACATATTATGTGAAATATGCTAGGGTAAACCTACTTAATATGTGAGCTGTGTTAGGGAAGCATACTTATATGAACTGTGCTAGGGTAAGCATATAAATGTGAGGTCTGATAGGGTAGATATACTGATAGGGTAGATATACTGTGCTGGGGTAGACATACTAATGTGAGCTGTGCTAGGGTAAGTATGCTTTTGTGAACTGTGTTGGGGTAGGCATACTGATGTGAATTGTGCTTGAGTAAACATACATATGTGAACTGTGCAGGGGTAAACATACTTATGTGAACTGAGCTGTGGTAAACATACTTATGTGAACTGTGCTGGGGTAAATATACTTACATGAACTGTGCTAGGGTACACATACTTATGAGAACTGTGCTAGGGTAAGCATACGTAATGTGAGCTGATCTGTGGTCAACATACTGATGTGATCTGTGCTGGGCTAAGCATACCTATGTGAAATGTGCTAGGGTAAATATACTAATGTGAACTGTGCTGGGATAAACATACTAATGTGAGCTGTGCTGGGGTAGACATACTTATGTTAAATTTTTAAGGGTAAACATACTTATGTGAGATGTATTAGGGTAATCATACTTATGTGTGCTGTGTTAGGGTAAACATACTTATGTGAACTCTGCAGGGGTAAGCATAATTATGTGAGCTGTGCTGTGGTAAACATACTAATATGAGCTATTCTGAGGTAAATATACCTATGTGAGCTGTGCTAGGGTAAACATACTTAAATATGTGAGATGTGCTGGGGTAAACATACTAATGTGAGCTGTGATAGGGTAAGTATGCTTATGTGAGCTGTGCTATGGTAAGCATACTTATGAGTGATGTGCTAGGGTAGACATACGTATGTGAGATGTGCTGGGGTAAGCATACTAATGTTAGCTGTATTAGGGTAAACATATCTATGTGAACTGTGCTGGAGAAAACATACTTATGTGAGTTGTGTTACGGTAAACATATTTATGTGAACTGTGCTATGGTAAACATACTTATGTGGGCTGTGATAAGGAAAACATACTGAGGTGAGCTGTGCTGGGGTAAACATATTAATGTGAGCTGTGCTAGGGTAAGTATACTTATGTAATCTGTGCTATGGTAAACATACTTATGTGAGCTGTGATAGGGTAAAGATACTGATGTGAGCTGTGCTGGGGTAAACATACTAATGTGAGCTGTGTTAGGGTAAACATACTAATGTGAGCTGTGCTGGGATAAACATACTAATTTGAGCTGTGTTGGGGTAAACACACTAATACGAGCTGTACTGCGGTAATCATACTAATGTCAGCTGTGCTAGGGTAAGTATACTTATGTGAGCTGGGCATACTGATGTGAATTGTGCTTGAGTAAACATACATATGTGAACTGTGCAGGGGTAAACATACTTATGTTAACTGAGCTGTGGTAAACATACTTATGTGAACTGTACTGGGGTAAACATACTTACATGAACTGTGCTAGGGTACACATACTTATGAGAACTGTGCTAGGGTAAGCATACGTAATGTGAGCTGATCTGTGGTCAACATACTGATGTGACCTGTGCTGGGCTAAGCATATCTATGTGAACTGTGCTAGGGTTAATATACTAATGTGAGCTGGGCTGGGATAAACATACTAATGTGAGCTGTGCTGTGGAGGGAGACATACTATGTGAGATGTATTAGGGTAAGGATACTTATGTGTACTGTGTTAGGGTAAACATACTTATGTGAACTCTGCAGGGGTAAGCATACTTATGTGAGCTGTGCTGTGGTAAACATACTAATATGAGCTGTTCTGGGGTAAGCATACCTATGTGAGCTGTGCTAGGGTAAACATACTTAAATATGTGAGATGTACTGGGGTAAACATACTAATTTGAGCTGTGATAGGGTAAGTATGCTTATATGAGCTGTGCTATGGTAAACATACTTATGAGTGATGTGCTAGGGTAGACATACTTATGTGAGATGTGCTGGGGTAAGCATACTAATGTGAGCTGTATTAGGGTAAACATATCTATGTGAACTATGCTGGAGAAAACATACTTATGTGTGCTGTGTTACGGTAAACATATTTATGTGAGCTGTGCTGGAGTAAACATACTGATGTCAGCTGTGTTAGGGTAAACATACTGATGTGAGCTGTGTTAAGGTAAGCATACTTATGTGAGCTGAGCTGTGGTAAGCATACCTATATGAGTTGAGCTGTGGTAAATATATTGATGTCAGATGTGATGGAGGAAACATATTTATGTGAGTTGAGCTGGGATACACATATTAATTTGAGCTGAGCTGTGGTAAATATACCTATGTGAAATGAGCTGTTGGTAATCATACTATGAGGGCTGTGTTGTGGTAAACATACTGATGTGAACTGTGCTGGGGTAAACATACTAATGTGAACTGTGCTGGGGTAAGCATACTAATGTGAGCTCTGCTAGGGTAAGCATATTTATTTGAGCTGTGCTGAGGTAAACATGCTTATGTGAACTCTGCTATGGTAAACATACTTATGTGAGCTGTGTTAGGGGAAACATACTGATGTGAACGGTGCTATGGTAAGCATACTTATGTGAACTGTGCTAGGGTAAGCATACTGATGTGAGCTGTGCTGGGGTAAGCATACTAATGCGAGCTGTGTTAGGGTAAACATACTAATGTGAGCTGTGCTGGGATAAACATACTAATGTGAGCTGTGTTAGGGTAAGCATACTAATGGATCTATGATGGGTGTAAGCATACTAATTTGAGCTGTGTTAGGGTAAACACACTAATATGAGCTGTGCTGGGGTAAACATACTAATGTGAGCTGTGCTATGGTAAGTATACTTATGTGAGCTGTGCTGGGGTAAACATAATGATGTGTGCTGTGCTTGAGTAAACATACCTATGTGAACTGTGCTGGATAAGCATACTTATGTGAACTCTGCTGGGGTAAACATACTTATGTGATCTGTGCTAGGCTACACATAGTTGTGTGAGCTTTGCTAGGGTAAACATACTTAATGTGAGCTGAGCTCTGGTCAACACACTGATGTGAACTGTGCTAGGGTAAACATACCTATGTGAACTGTGATACGGTAAATATACTAATGTGCGCTGTGTTGGGGTAAGCATACTAATGTGAGCTGTCCTGGGGTAAACATGCTTATGTGTTAGGGTAAGCATACAAATGTGAGCTATGCTGGGTGTAAGCATACTAATTTGAGCTGTGTTAGGATAAGCATATTTATTTGAGCTGTGCTGGGGTAAACATATTTATGTGAACTATGCTAGGGTAAACATACTTAATATGTGAGCTGTGTTAAGGAAGCATACTTATATGAACTGTGCTAGGGTAAACATACTGATGTGAGGTCTGATAGGGTAGACATACTGATGTGAGCTGTGCTGGGGTAGACATACTAATGTGAGCTGTGTTAGGGTAAGCATACAAATGTGAGCTATGCTGGGTGTAAGCATACTAATTTGAACTGTGTTAGGATAAGCATATTTATTTCAGCTGTGCTGGGGTAAACATATTTATGTGAACTATACTAGGGTAAACATACTTAATATGTGAGCTGTGTTAAGGAAGCATACTTATATGAACTGTGCTAGGGTAAACATACTGATGTGAGGTCTGATAGGGTAGACATACTGATGTGAGCTGTGCTGGGGTAGACATACTAATGTGAGCTGTGTTAGGGTAAGCATACAAATGTGAGCTATGCTGGGTGTAAGCATATTTATTTGAGCTGTGCTGGGGTAAACATATTATGTGAAATATGCTAGGGTAAACCTACTTAATATGTGAGCTGTGTTAGGGAAGCATACTTATATGAACTATGCTAGGGTAAGCATATAAATGTGAGGTCTGATAGGGTAGATATACTGATGTGAGCTGTGCTGGGGTAGACATACTAATGTGAGCTGTGCTAGGGTAAGTATGCTTTTGTGAACTGTGTTGGGGTAGGCATACTGATGTGAATTGTGCTTGAGTAAACATACATATGTGAACTGTGCAGGGGTAAACATACTTATGTGAACTGAGCTGTGGTAAACATACTTATGTGAACTGTGCTGGGGTAAATATACTTACATGAACTGTGCTAGGGTACACATACTTATGAGAACTGTGCTAGGGTAAGCATACGTAATGTGAGCTGATCTGTGGTCAACATACTGATGTGATCTGTGCTGGGCTAAGCATACCTATGTGAAATGTGCTAGGGTAAATATACTAATGTGAACTGTGCTGGGATAAACATACTAATGTGAGCTGTGCTGGGGTAGACATACTTATGTTAAATTTTTAAGGGTAAACATACTTATGTGAGATGTATTAGGGTAATCATACTTATGTGTGCTGTGTTAGGGTAAACATACTGATGTGAACTCTGCAGGGGTAAGCATACTTATGTGAGCTGTGCTGTGGTAAACATACTAATATGAGCTGTTCTGGGGTAAACATACCTATGTGAGCTTTGCTAGGGTAGACATACTTATGTGAGATGTATTAGGGTAAACATACTTATGTGTGCTGTGTTAGGGTAAACATACTTATGTGAACTCTGCAGGGGTAAGCATAATTATGTGAGCTGTGCTGTGGTAAACATACTAATATGAGCTATTCTGAGGTAAATATACCTATGTGAGCTGTGCTAGGGTAAACATACTTAAATATGTGAGATGTGCTGGGGTAAACATACTAATGTGAGCTGTGATAGGGTAAGTATGCTTATGTGAGCTGTGCTATGGTAAGCATACTTATGAGTGATGTGCTAGGGTAGACATACGTATGTGAGATGTGCTGGGGTAAGCATACTAATGTTAGCTGTATTAGGGTAAACATATCTATGTGAACTGTGCTGGAGAAAACATACTTATGTGAGTTGTGTTACGGTAAACATATTTATGTGAACTGTGCTATGGTAAACATACTTATGTGGGCTGTGATAAGGAAAACATACTGAGGTGAGCTGTGCTGGGGTAAACATATTAATGTGAGCTGTGCTAGGGTAAGTATACTTATGTAATCTGTGCTATGGTAAACATACTTATGTGAGCTGTGATAGGGTAAAGATACTGATGTGAGCTGTGCTGGGGTAAACATACTAATGTGAGCTGTGTTAGGGTAAACATACTAATGTGAGCTGTGCTGGGATAAACATACTAATTTGAGCTGTGTTGGGGTAAACACACTAATACGAGCTGTACTGCGGTAATCATACTAATGTGAGCTGTGCTAGGGTAAGTATACTTATGTGAGCTGGGCATACTGATGTGAATTGTGCTTGAGTAAACATACATATGTGAACTGTGCAGGGGTAAACATACTTATGTTAACTGAGCTGTGGTAAACATACTTATGTGAACTGTACTGGGGTAAACATACTTACATGAACTGTGCTAGGGTACACATACTTATGAGAACTGTGCTAGGGTAAGCATACGTAATGTGAGCTGATCTGTGGTCAACATACTGATGTGACCTGTGCTGGGCTAAGCATATCTATGTGAACTGTGCTAGGGTTAATATACTAATGTGAGCTGGGCTGGGATAAACATACTAATGTGAGCTGTGCTGTGGAGGGAGACATACTATGTGAGATGTATTAGGGTAAGGATACTTATGTGTACTGTGTTAGGGTAAACATACTTATGTGAACTATGCAGGGGTAAGCATACTTATGTGAGCTGTGCTGTGGTAAACATACTAATATGAGCTGTTCTGGGGTAAGCATACCTATGTGAGCTGTGCTAGGGTAAACATACTTAAATATGTGAGATGTACTGGGGTAAACATACTAATTTGAGCTGTGATAGGGTAAGTATGCTTATATGAGCTGTGCTATGGTAAACATACTTATGAGTGATGTGCTAGGGTAGACATACTTATGTGAGATGTGTTGGGGTAAGCATACTAATGTGAGCTGTATTAGGGTAAACATATCTATGTGAACTATGCTGGAGAAAACATACTTATGTGTGCTGTGTTACGGTAAACATATTTATGTGAGCTGTGCTGGAGTAAACATACTGATGTCAGCTGTGTTAGGGTAAACATACTGATGTGAGCTGTGTTAAGGTAAGCATACTTATGTGAGCTGAGCTGTGGTAAGCATACCTATATGAGTTGAGCTGTGGTAAATATATTGATGTCAGATGTGATGGAGGAAACATATTTATGTGAGTTGAGCTGGGATACACATATTAATTTGAGCTGAGCTGTGGTAAATATACCTATGTGAAATGAGCTGTTGGTAATCATACTATGAGGGCTGTGTTGTGGTAAACATACTGATGTGAACTGTGCTGGGGTAAACATACTAATGTGAACTGTGCTGGGGTAAGCATACTAATGTGAGCTCTGCGAGGGTAAGCATATTTATTTGAGCTGTGCTGAGGTAAACATGCTTATGTGAACTCTGCTATGGTAAACATACTTATGTGAGCTGTGTTAGGGGAAACATACTGATGTGAACGGTGCTATGGTAAGCATACTTATGTGAACTGTGCTAGGGTAAGCATACTGATGTGAGCTGTGCTGGGGTAAGCATACTAATGCGAGCTGTGTTAGGGTAAACATACTAATGTGAGCTGTGCTGGGATAAACATACTAATGTGAGCTGTGTTAGGGTAAGCATACTAATGGATCTATGATGGGTGTAAGCATACTAATTTGAGCTGTGTTAGGGTAAACACACTAATATGAGCTGTGCTGGGGTAAACATACTAATGTGAGCTGTGCTATGGTAAGTATACTTATGTGAGCTGTGCTGGGGTAAACATAATGATGTGTGCTGTGCTTGAGTAAACATACCTATGTGAACTGTGCTGGATAAGCATACTTATGTGAACTCTGCTGGGGTAAACATACTTATGTGATCTGTGCTAGGCTACACATAGTTGTGTGAGCTTTGCTAGGGTAAACATACTTAATGTGAGCTGAGCTCTGGTCAACACACTGATGTGAACTGTGCTAGGGTAAACATACCTATGTGAACTGTGATACGGTAAATATACTAATGTGCGCTGTGTTGGGGTAAGCATACTAATGTGAGCTGTCCTGGGGTAAACATGCTTATGTGTTAGGGTAAGCATACAAATGTGAGCTATGCTGGGTGTAAGCATACTAATTTGAGCTGTGTTAGGATAAGCATATTTATTTGAGCTGTGCTGGGGTAAACATATTTATGTGAACTATGCTAGGGTAAACATACTTAATATGTGAGCTGTGTTAAGGAAGCATACTTATATGAACTGTGCTAGGGTAAACATACTGATGTGAGGTCTGATAGGGTAGACATACTGATGTGAGCTGTGCTGGGGTAGACATACTAATGTGAGCTGTGTTAGGGTAAGCATACAAATGTGAGCTATGCTGGGTGTAAGCATACTAATTTGAACTGTGTTAGGATAAGCATATTTATTTCAGCTGTGCTGGGGTAAACATATTTATGTGAACTATACTAGGGTAAACATACTTAATATGTGAGCTGTGTTAAGGAAGCATACTTATATGAACTGTGCTAGGGTAAACATACTGATGTGAGGTCTGATAGGGTAGACATACTGATGTGAGCTGTGCTGGGGTAGACATACTAATGTGAGCTGTGTTAGGGTAAGCATACAAATGTGAGCTATGCTGGGTGTAAGCATATTTATTTGAGCTGTGCTGGGGTAAACATATTATGTGAAATATGCTAGGGTAAACCTACTTAATATGTGAGCTGTGTTAGGGAAGCATACTTATATGAACTGTGCTAGGGTAAGCATATAAATGTGAGGTCTGATAGGGTAGATATACTGATAGGGTAGATATACTGTGCTGGGGTAGACATACTAATGTGAGCTGTGCTAGGGTAAGTATGCTTTTGTGAACTGTGTTGGGGTAGGCATACTGATGTGAATTGTGCTTGAGTAAACATACATATGTGAACTGTGCAGGGGTAAACATACTTATGTGAACTGAGCTGTGGTAAACATACTTATGTGAACTGTGCTGGGGTAAATATACTTACATGAACTGTGCTAGGGTACACATACTTATGAGAACTGTGCTAGGGTAAGCATACGTAATGTGAGCTGATCTGTGGTCAACATACTGATGTGATCTGTGCTGGGCTAAGCATACCTATGTGAAATGTGCTAGGGTAAATATACTAATGTGAACTGTGCTGGGATAAACATACTAATGTGAGCTGTGCTGGGGTAGACATACTTATGTTAAATTTTTAAGGGTAAACATACTTATGTGAGATGTATTAGGGTAATCATACTTATGTGTGCTGTGTTAGGGTAAACATACTGATGTGAACTCTGCAGGGGTAAGGATACTTATGTGAGCTGTGCTGTGGTAAACATACTAATATGAGCTGTTCTGGGGTAAACATACCTATGTGAGCTTTGCTAGGGTAGACATACTTATGTGAGATGTATTAGGGTAAACATACTTATGTGTGCTGTGTTAGGGTAAACATACTTATGTGAACTCTGCAGGGGTAAGCATAATTATGTGAGCTGTGCTGTGGTAAACATACTAATATGAGCTATTCTGAGGTAAATATACTTATGTGAGCTGTGCTAGGGTAAACATACTTAAATATGTGAGATGTGCTGGGGTAAACATACTAATGTGAGCTGTGATAGGGTAAGTATGCTTATGTGAGCTGTGCTATGGTAAGCATACTTATGAGTGATGTGCTAGGGTAGACATACGTATGTGAGATGTGCTGGGGTAAGCATACTAATGTTAGCTGTATTAGGGTAAACATATCTATGTGAACTGTGCTGGAGAAAACATACTTATGTGAGTTGTGTTACGGTAAACATATTTATGTGAACTGTGCTATGGTAAACATACTTATGTGGGCTGTGATAAGGAAAACATACTGAGGTGAGCTGTGCTGGGGTAAACATATTAATGTGAGCTGTGCTAGGGTAAGTATACTTATGTAATCTGTGCTATGGTAAACATACTTATGTGAGCTGTGATAGGGTAAAGATACTGATGTGAGCTGTGCTGGGGTAAACATACTAATGTGAGCTGTGTTAGGGTAAACATACTAATGTGAGCTGTGCTGGGATAAACATACTAATTTGAGCTGTGTTGGGGTAAACACACTAATACGAGCTGTACTGCGGTAATCATACTAATGTGAGCTGTGCTAGGGTAAGTATACTTATGTGAGCTGGGCATACTGATGTGAATTGTGCTTGAGTAAACATACATATGTGAACTGTGCAGGGGTAAACATACTTATGTTAACTGAGCTGTGGTAAACATACTTATGTGAACTGTACTGGGGTAAACATACTTACATGAACTGTGCTAGGGTACACATACTTATGAGAACTGTGCTAGGGTAAGCATACGTAATGTGAGCTGATCTGTGGTCAACATACTGATGTGACCTGTGCTGGGCTAAGCATATCTATGTGAACTGTGCTAGGGTTAATATACTAATGTGAGCTGGGCTGGGATAAACATACTAATGTGAGCTGTGCTGTGGAGGGAGACATACTATGTGAGATGTATTAGGGTAAGGATACTTATGTGTACTGTGTTAGGGTAAACATACTTATGTGAACTCTGCAGGGGTAAGCATACTTATGTGAGCTGTGCTGTGGTAAACATACTAATATGAGCTGTTCTGGGGTAAGCATACCTATGTGAGCTGTGCTAGGGTAAACATACTTAAATATGTGAGATGTACTGGGGTAAACATACTAATTTGAGCTGTGATAGGGTAAGTATGCTTATATGAGCTGTGCTATGGTAAACATACTTATGAGTGATGTGCTAGGGTAGACATACTTATGTGAGATGTGTTGGGGTAAGCATACTAATGTGAGCTGTATTAGGGTAAACATATCTATGTGAACTATGCTGGAGAAAACATACTTATGTGTGCTGTGTTACGGTAAACATATTTATGTGAGCTGTGCTGGAGTAAACATACTGATGTCAGCTGTGTTAGGGTAAACATACTGATGTGAGCTGTGTTAAGGTAAGCATACTTATGTGAGCTGAGCTGTGGTAAGCATACCTATATGAGTTGAGCTGTGGTAAATATATTGATGTCAGATGTGATGGAGGAAACATATTTATGTGAGTTGAGCTGGGATACACATATTAATTTGAGCTGAGCTGTGGTAAATATACCTATGTGAAATGAGCTGTTGGTAATCATACTATGAGGGCTGTGTTGTGGTAAACATACTGATGTGAACTGTGCTGGGGTAAACATACTAATGTGAACTGTGCTGGGGTAAGCATACTAATGTGAGCTCTGCGAGGGTAAGCATATTTATTTGAGCTGTGCTGAGGTAAACATGCTTATGTGAACTCTGCTATGGTAAACATACTTATGTGAGCTGTGTTAGGGGAAACATACTGATGTGAACGGTGCTATGGTAAGCATACTTATGTGAACTGTGCTAGGGTAAGCATACTGATGTGAGCTGTGCTGGGGTAAGCATACTAATGCGAGCTGTGTTAGGGTAAACATACTAATGTGAGCTGTGCTGGGATAAACATACTAATGTGAGCTGTGTTAGGGTAAGCATACTAATGGATCTATGATGGGTGTAAGCATACTAATTTGAGCTGTGTTAGGGTAAACACACTAATATGAGCTGTGCTGGGGTAAACATACTAATGTGAGCTGTGCTATGGTAAGTATACTTATGTGAGCTGTGCTGGGGTAAACATAATGATGTGTGCTGTGCTTGAGTAAACATACCTATGTGAACTGTGCTGGATAAGCATACTTATGTGAACTCTGCTGGGGTAAACATACTTATGTGATCTGTGCTAGGCTACACATAGTTGTGTGAGCTTTGCTAGGGTAAACATACTTAATGTGAGCTGAGCTCTGGTCAACACACTGATGTGAACTGTGCTAGGGTAAACATACCTATGTGAACTGTGATACGGTAAATATACTAATGTGCGCTGTGTTGGGGTAAGCATACTAATGTGAGCTGTCCTGGGGTAAACATGCTTATGTGTTAGGGTAAGCATACAAATGTGAGCTATGCTGGGTGTAAGCATACTAATTTGAGCTGTGTTAGGATAAGCATATTTATTTGAGCTGTGCTGGGGTAAACATATTTATGTGAACTATGCTAGGGTAAACATACTTAATATGTGAGCTGTGTTAAGGAAGCATACTTATATGAACTGTGCTAGGGTAAACATACTGATGTGAGGTCTGATAGGGTAGACATACTGATGTGAGCTGTGCTGGGGTAGACATACTAATGTGAGCTGTGTTAGGGTAAGCATACAAATGTGAGCTATGCTGGGTGTAAGCATACTAATTTGAACTGTGTTAGGATAAGCATATTTATTTCAGCTGTGCTGGGGTAAACATATTTATGTGAACTATACTAGGGTAAACATACTTAATATGTGAGCTGTGTTAAGGAAGCATACTTATATGAACTGTGCTAGGGTAAACATACTGATGTGAGGTCTGATAGGGTAGACATACTGATGTGAGCTGTGCTGGGGTAGACATACTAATGTGAGCTGTGTTAGGGTAAGCATACAAATGTGAGCTATGCTGGGTGTAAGCATATTTATTTGAGCTGTGCTGGGGTAAACATATTATGTGAAATATGCTAGGGTAAACCTACTTAATATGTGAGCTGTGTTAGGGAAGCATACTTATATGAACTGTGCTAGGGTAAGCATATAAATGTGAGGTCTGATAGGGTAGATATACTGATAGGGTAGATATACTGTGCTGGGGTAGACATACTAATGTGAGCTGTGCTAGGGTAAGTATGCTTTTGTGAACTGTGTTGGGGTAGGCATACTGATGTGAATTGTGCTTGAGTAAACATACATATGTGAACTGTGCAGGGGTAAACATACTTATGTGAACTGAGCTGTGGTAAACATACTTATGTGAACTGTGCTGGGGTAAATATACTTACATGAACTGTGCTAGGGTACACATACTTATGAGAACTGTGCTAGGGTAAGCATACGTAATGTGAGCTGATCTGTGGTCAACATACTGATGTGATCTGTGCTGGGCTAAGCATACCTATGTGAAATGTGCTAGGGTAAATATACTAATGTGAACTGTGCTGGGATAAACATACTAATGTGAGCTGTGCTGGGGTAGACATACTTATGTTAAATTTTTAAGGGTAAACATACTTATGTGAGATGTATTAGGGTAATCATACTTATGTGTGCTGTGTTAGGGTAAACATACTGATGTGAACTCTGCAGGGGTAAGGATACTTATGTGAGCTGTGCTGTGGTAAACATACTAATATGAGCTGTTCTGGGGTAAACATACCTATGTGAGCTTTGCTAGGGTAGACATACTTATGTGAGATGTATTAGGGTAAACATACTTATGTGTGCTGTGTTAGGGTAAACATACTTATGTGAACTCTGCAGGGGTAAGCATAATTATGTGAGCTGTGCTGTGGTAAACATACTAATATGAGCTATTCTGAGGTAAATATACTTATGTGAGCTGTGCTAGGGTAAACATACTTAAATATGTGAGATGTGCTGGGGTAAACATACTAATGTGAGCTGTGATAGGGTAAGTATGCTTATGTGAGCTGTGCTATGGTAAGCATACTTATGAGTGATGTGCTAGGGTAGACATACGTATGTGAGATGTGCTGGGGTAAGCATACTAATGTTAGCTGTATTAGGGTAAACATATCTATGTGAACTGTGCTGGAGAAAACATACTTATGTGAGTTGTGTTACGGTAAACATATTTATGTGAACTGTGCTATGGTAAACATACTTATGTGGGCTGTGATAAGGAAAACATACTGAGGTGAGCTGTGCTGGGGTAAACATATTAATGTGAGCTGTGCTAGGGTAAGTATACTTATGTAATCTGTGCTATGGTAAACATACTTATGTGAGCTGTGATAGGGTAAAGATACTGATGTGAGCTGTGCTGGGGTAAACATACTAATGTGAGCTGTGTTAGGGTAAACATACTAATGTGAGCTGTGCTGGGATAAACATACTAATTTGAGCTGTGTTGGGGTAAACACACTAATACGAGCTGTACTGCGGTAATCATACTAATGTGAGCTGTGCTAGGGTAAGTATACTTATGTGAGCTGGGCATACTGATGTGAATTGTGCTTGAGTAAACATACATATGTGAACTGTGCAGGGGTAAACATACTTATGTTAACTGAGCTGTGGTAAACATACTTATGTGAACTGTACTGGGGTAAACATACTTACATGAACTGTGCTAGGGTACACATACTTATGAGAACTGTGCTAGGGTAAGCATACGTAATGTGAGCTGATCTGTGGTCAACATACTGATGTGACCTGTGCTGGGCTAAGCATATCTATGTGAACTGTGCTAGGGTTAATATACTAATGTGAGCTGGGCTGGGATAAACATACTAATGTGAGCTGTGCTGTGGAGGGAGACATACTATGTGAGATGTATTAGGGTAAGGATACTTATGTGTACTGTGTTAGGGTAAACATACTTATGTGAACTCTGCAGGGGTAAGCATACTTATGTGAGCTGTGCTGTGGTAAACATACTAATATGAGCTGTTCTGGGGTAAGCATACCTATGTGAGCTGTGCTAGGGTAAACATACTTAAATATGTGAGATGTACTGGGGTAAACATACTAATTTGAGCTGTGATAGGGTAAGTATGCTTATATGAGCTGTGCTATGGTAAACATACTTATGAGTGATGTGCTAGGGTAGACATACTTATGTGAGATGTGTTGGGGTAAGCATACTAATGTGAGCTGTATTAGGGTAAACATATCTATGTGAACTATGCTGGAGAAAACATACTTATGTGTGCTGTGTTACGGTAAACATATTTATGTGAGCTGTGCTGGAGTAAACATACTGATGTCAGCTGTGTTAGGGTAAACATACTGATGTGAGCTGTGTTAAGGTAAGCATACTTATGTGAGCTGAGCTGTGGTAAGCATACCTATATGAGTTGAGCTGTGGTAAATATATTGATGTCAGATGTGATGGAGGAAACATATTTATGTGAGTTGAGCTGGGATACACATATTAATTTGAGCTGAGCTGTGGTAAATATACCTATGTGAAATGAGCTGTTGGTAATCATACTATGAGGGCTGTGTTGTGGTAAACATACTGATGTGAACTGTGCTGGGGTAAACATACTAATGTGAACTGTGCTGGGGTAAGCATACTAATGTGAGCTCTGCTAGGGTAAGCATATTTATTTGAGCTGTGCTGAGGTAAACATGCTTATGTGAACTCTGCTATGGTAAACATACTTATGTGAGCTGTGTTAGGGGAAACATACTGATGTGAACGGTGCTATGGTAAGCATACTTATGTGAACTGTGCTAGGGTAAGCATACTGATGTGAGCTGTGCTGGGGTAAGCATACTAATGCGAGCTGTGTTAGGGTAAACATACTAATGTGAGCTGTGCTGGGATAAACATACTAATGTGAGCTGTGTTAGGGTAAGCATACTAATGGATCTATGATGGGTGTAAGCATACTAATTTGAGCTGTGTTAGGGTAAACACACTAATATGAGCTGTGCTGGGGTAAACATACTAATGTGAGCTGTGCTAGGGTAAGTATACTTATGTGAGCTGTGCTGGGGTAAACATAATGATGTGTGCTGTTCTTGAGTAAACATACCTATGTGAACTGTGCTGGATAAGCATACTTACGTGAACTGTGTTAGGTTACACATACTTGTGTGAGCTTTGTTAGGGTAAACATACTTAATGTGAGCTGAGCTGTGGTCAACACATTGATGTGCGCTGTGCTAGGGTAAAAATACCTATGTGAACTGTGATACGGTAAATATACTATTGTGCGCTGTGTTGGGGTAAGCATACTAATGTGAGCTGTGCTGGGGTAAATATGCTTATGTGAGATGTGCTAGGGTAAACATACTAATGTGAGCTGTGCAGGGGTAAGCATACTAATGTGAGCTGTGCTAGGGTAAGCATATTTATTTGAGCTGTGCTGTGGTACACATATTTATGTGAACTGTGCTAGGGTAAACATACTTAATACTTGAACTGTGTTAGGGAAACCTACTGATGTGAGCTGTGCTGGGGTAGACATACTAATGTGAGCTGTGCTGAGGTAAACATACTGATGTGAGCTGTGCTAGGGTAAGCATACTTATGTGAACTGTGCTAGGGTAAACATACTTAATATGTGAGCTGTGTTAGGGAAACATACTGATATGAGCTGTGCTGGGGTAAACATACTTATGTGAGTTGTGTTAGGGTAAACATACTAATATGAGCTGTGCTGGGGTAAACATACTAATGTGAGCTGTGCTAGGGTAAGAATATTTATTTGAGCTGTGCTGGGGTAAACATGCTTATGTGAACTCTGCTATGGTAAACATTCTTATGTGAGCTGTGTTCGGGGAAACATACTGATGTGAACGGTGCTATGGTAAGCATACTTATGTGAACTGTGCTAGGGTAAGCATACTGATGTGAGCTGTGCTGGGGTAAGCATACTAATGCGAGCTGTGTTAGGGTAAACATACTAATGTGAGCTGTGCTGGGATAAACATACTAATGTGAGCTGTGTTAGGGTAAGCATACTAATGGATCTATGATGGGTGTAAGCATACTAATTTGAGCTGTGTTAGGGTAAACACACTAATGTGAGCTGTGGTAGGGTAAGTATACTTATGTGAGCTGTGCTGGGGTAAACATAATGATGTGTGCTGTTCTTGAGTAAACATACCTATGTGAACTGTGCTGGATAAGCATACTTACGTGAACTGTGTTAGGTTACACATACTTGTGTGAGCTTTGTTAGGGTAAACATACTTAATGTGAGCTGAGCTGTGGTCAACACATTGATGTGCGCTGTGCTAGGGTAAAAATACCTATGTGAACTGTGATACGGTAAATATACTATTGTGCGCTGTGTTGGGGTAAGCATACTAATGTGAGCTGTGCTGGGGTAAATATGCTTATGTGAGATGTGCTAGGGTAAACATACTAATGTGAGCTGTGCAGGGGTAAGCATACTAATGTGAGCTGTGCTAGGGTAAGCATATTTATTTGAGCTGTGCTGTGGTACACATATTTATGTGAACTGTGCTAGGGTAAACATACTTAATACTTGAACTGTGTTAGGGAAACCTACTGATGTGAGCTGTGCTGGGGTAGACATACTAATGTGAGCTGTGCTGAGGTAAACATACTGATGTGAGCTGTGTTAGGGTAAACATACTTATGTCAGCTGTATTAGGATAAACATGCTTATGTCAGCTGTGTTAGGGTAAGCATACTTATGTGAGCTGTGCTGGGGTAATCATACTAATGTGAGCTGTGCTGGGGTAAGCACACTAATATGAGCTGTGCTGGGGTAGAAAGATTAATGTGAGCTGTGCTGGAGTAAGCATATTAATGTTAGCTGTGCTAGGGTAAGAATACTTATGTGAGCTGTTCTGGGGGTAAGCATACTGATGTGAGCTGTGCTTGAGTAAACATATCTATGTACACTGTGCTGAGGTAAACATACTTATGTGAACTGTGCTGAGGTAAACATACTTATGTGAACTGTGCTGGGGTAAACATACTTATGTGAACTGTGCTGGGATAAACATTCTTTTAGAAAATGAACTGGGTACACATAATTATGTGAACTGTGCTAGGGTAAGCATACTAAAGGTGAGCTGAGCTGTGGACAACATACTGATGTGAGTTGTGCTGGGGTAAACATACCTATGTGAACTGTGCTAGTGTAGATATACTAATGTGAGAAGTCCTGGGTGTACACATACTAATGTGAGCTGTGCTGGGGTAAACATACTAATGTGAGCTGTGATAGGGTAATCATACTAATGTGAGATGTACTGGTGTAGACATACTTATATGAATTGTGTTAGGGTAAACATACTGATGTGAGTTATGTCAGGGTAAACGTAGCTATGCGAGGTGAGCTGTGGTAAATATATTGATGTGAGATGTACGGGGTAAACATTCTAATGCGAGCTGTGTTGGGGTAGACATTTTAATGTGAGCTGAGTTGAGGTAAGGATACTTTTATGAGTTGAGCAGTGGTAAATATATTGATGTCAGATGTGATGGAGTAAACATACTTATGTGAGCTGAGCTGGGATACACATATTAATTTAAGTTGAGCTGTGGTATCTATTCCTATCTGAGGTGAGCTGTGGTAAGCATACTATGAGGGCTGTGCTGTGGTAAGCATACTGATGTGATCTGTGCTGGGGTAAGCATACTAATGTGAGCTGTGCTGGGGTAATCATACTAATGTGAGCTGTGCTAGGGTAAGAATATTTATTTGAGCTGTGCTGGGGTAAACATACTTATGTGAACAGTGCTAGGGTAAACATACTTGTGTGAGCTGTGTTAAGGGAAACATACTTATGTGAACCGTTGTAGGGTAAACATACTTATGTGAGGTGTGCTAGGGTAATCATACTGATGTGAGCTGTGCTGGGATAGGCTTATTAATGTGAGCTGTGTAAGGGTAGACATGCTAATGTGAGCTGTGCTGCGGTAAGCATGCTAATGTGAGCTGTGCTGGAGTAAGGATATTAATGTGAGCTGTTTTTGAGTAAATATACCTATGTGAACTGTGCTGAGGTAAACATACTTATGTCAACTGTGCTGGGGTAAACACACTTATGTGAACCGTGCTGTGGTAAACATACTAATGTGAGCTGTGCTGGGGTAAGCATACTTATGTGAGCTGTTTTAGGGTAGACATGTTTATGGGAGATGTGCTGGGGTATACATACTAATTTGAGCTGTGTTAGGGTAAACATACTTATGTGAACTGTGCTAGGGTAGACATAGTTATGTTAGATGTGCTGGGGTAGACATACTAATGTGAGCCGTGTTAGGGTAAGCATATTGATGTGAACTGTGCTGCGGTAAAGATACTTATTTGAGCTGTGTTAGGGTAAATCATACTGATGTGAGCTCTTCTGGTGTAAGCACTCTAATGTGAGCTGAGTTGGTGTATGCATGCCTATATGAGTTGAGCTGTGGTAAATATATTGATGTCAGATGCTATGGAGTAAGCATATCTATGTGAGCTGAGGTGGGATACGCATATTAATTTGAACTGAGCTGTGGTAAATACACCAATGTGATGTGAGCTGTGGTAAGCAAACTATGAGGGTTGTGTTGTGGTAAGCATACTGATGAGGGTAGACAGACTAATGTGAGCTGTGCTGGGGTAAGCCTACTAATGTGAGCTGTGCTAGTGTAAGTATACTGATGTGAGCTGTGCTTGAGTAAACATAAATATGTGAACTGTGCTGGATAAACATACATATGTGAACTGTGCTGGGGTAAGCATACTTATGTGAACTGAGCTGAGGTAAACATATTTTTGTGAACTGTGCTGAGGTAAACATACTTACGTAAACTGTGCTAGGGTACACATACATATGAGAACTGTGCTAGGGTAAGCTTATTTAATGTGAGCTGAGCTGTGGTCAACATACTATGAGGGTTGTGTTGTGGTAAACATACTGATGTTAGCTGTGCTGGGGTAAGCATACTAATGTGAGCTGTCCTGGGGTAAGCATACTAATGTGAGCTGTGCTATGGTAAACATATTTATGCGAACTGTGCTAGAGTAAGCATACTTATGTGAGTTGTGTTAGGGGAAACATTATTATGTGAACTGTGCTATGGTAAACAAACTTATGTGAGTTGTGATAGGGAAAACATACTGAGGTGAGCTGTGCTGGTGTAAACATACTAATGTGAGCTGTGCTAGGGTAAGTATACTTATGTAAACTGTGCTATGGTAAACATACTTATGTGAGCTGTGATAGGGTAAACATACTGATGTGAGCTGTGATTTGGGTAAGCATACTAATGTGAGCTGTGTTAGGGTAAGCATACTAATGTGAGTTGTGCTGGGATAAACATACTAATTTGAGCTCTGTTAGAGTAAGCATATAAATGTGAGCTGTGCTGGGATAAACATACTAATTTGAGCTGTCTTGGGGTAAACACACTAATACAAGCTGTACTGCGGTAATCATACTAATGTGAGCTGTGCTAGGGTAAGTATATTTATGTGAGCTGTGTTGGGGTAGGCATACTGATGTGAATTGTGCTTGAGTAAACATACATATGTGAACTGTGCAGGGGTAAACATACTTATGTGAACTGAGCTGTGGTAAACATACTTATGTGAACTGTACTGGGGTAAACATACTTACGTGAACTGTGCTAGGGTACACATACTTATGAGAACTGTGCTAGGGTAAGCATATGTAATGTGAACTGATCTGTGGTCAACATACTGATGTGAGCTGTGCTGGGCTAAGCATATCTATGTGAACTGTGCTACGATTAATATGCTAATGTGAGCTGTGCTGGGATAAACATACTAATGTGAGCTGTGCTGTGGTAGACATACTTATCTTAGAGTTTCTAGGGTAGACATACTTATGTGAGATGTATTAGAGTAAGCATACTTATGTGTGCTGTGTTAGGGTAAGCATACGTATGTGAACTCTGCAGGGGTAAGCATACTTATGTGAGCTGTGCTGTGGTAAACATACTAATATGAGCTGTTCTGGGGTAAACATACCTATGTGAGCTGTGCTAGGGTAAACATACTTAAATATGTGAGATGTACTGGGGTAAACATACTAATTTGAGCTGTGATAGGGTAAGTATGCTTATGTGAGCTGTGCTATGGTAAACATACTTATGAGTGATGTGCTAGGGTAGACATACTTATGTGAGATGTGCTGGGGTAAGCATACTAATGTGAGCTGTATTAGGGTAAACATATCTATGTGAACTATGCTGGAGAAAACATACTTATGTGTCCTGTGTTACGGTAAACATATTTATGTGAGCTGTGCTGGAGTAAACATACTGATGTGAGCTGTGTTAGGGTAAACATACTGATGTGAGCTGTGTTAGGGTAAGCATACTTATGTGAGTTGAGCTGTGGTAAATATATTGATGTCAGATGTGATGGAGTAAACATATTTATGTGAGTTGAGCTGGGATACACATATTAATTTGAGCTGAGCTGTGGTAAATATACCTATGTGAAATGAGCTGTGGTAATCATACTATGAGGGCTGTGTTGTGGTAAACATACTGATGTGAACTGTGCTGGGGTAAACATACTAATGTGAGCTGTGCTGGGGTAAGCATACTAATGTGAGCTGTGTTAGGGGAAACATACTGATGTGAACGGTGCTATGGTAAGCATACTTATGTGAACTGTGCTAGGGTAAGCATACTAATGCAAGCTGTGTTAGGGTAAACATACTAATGTGAACTGTGCTCGGATAAACATACTAATGTGAGCTGTGTTAGGGTAAGCATACTAATGGATATATGATGGGTGTAAGCATACTAATTTGAGCTGTGTTAGGGTAAACATACTAATATGAGCTGTGCTGGGGTAAACATACTAATGTGAGCTGTGCTAGGGTAAGTATACTTATGTGAGCTGTGCTGGGGTAAACATAATGATGTGTGCTGTGCTTGAGTAAACATACCTATGTGAACTGTGCTGGATAAGCATACTTATGTGAACTCTGCTGGGGTAAACATACTTATGTGATCTGTGCTAGGCTACACATAGTTGTGTGAGCTTTGCTAGGGTAAACATACTTAATGTGAGCTGAGCTCTGGTCAACACACTGATGTGAACTGTGCTAGGGTAAACATACCTATGTGAACTGTGATACGGTAAATATACTAATGTGCGCAGTGTTGGGGTAAGCATACTAATGTGAGCTGTCCTGGGGTAAACATGCTTATGTGTTAGGGTAAGCATACAAATGTGAGCTATGCTGGGTGTAAGCATACTAATTTGAGCTGTGTTAGGATAAGCATATTTATTTCAGCTGTGCTGGGGTAAACATATTTATGTGAACTATGCTAGGGTAAACATACTTAATATGTGAGCTGTGTTAAGGAAGCATACTTATATGAACTGTGCTAGGGTAAACATACTGATGTGAGGTCTGATAGGGTAGACATACTGATGTGAGCTGTGCTGGGGTAGACATACTAATGTGAGCTGTGTTAGGGTAAGCATACAAATGTGAGCTATGCTGGGTGTAAGCATACTAATTTGAACTGTGTTAGGATAAGCATATTTATTTCAGCTGTGCTGGGGTAAACATATTTATGTGAACTATACTAGGGTAAACATACTTAATATGTGAGCTGTGTTAAGGAAGCATACTTATATGAACTGTGCTAGGGTAAACATACTGATGTGAGGTCTGATAGGGTAGACATACTGATGTGAGCTGTGCTGGGGTAGACATACTAATGTGAGCTGTGTTAGGGTAAGCATACAAATGTGAGCTATGCTGGGTGTAAGCATATTTATTTGAGCTGTGCTGGGGTAAACATATTATGTGAAATATGCTAGGGTAAACCTACTTAATATGTGAGCTGTGTTAGGGAAGCATACTTATATGAACTGTGCTAGGGTAAGCATATAAATGTGAGGTCTGATAGGGTAGATATACTGATGTGAGCTGTGCTGGGGTAGACATACTAATGTGAGCTGTGCTAGGGTAAGTATGCTTTTGTGAACTGTGTTGGGGTAGGCATACTGATGTGAATTGTGCTTGAGTAAACATACATATGTGAACTGTGCAGGGGTAAACATACTTATGTGAACTGAGCTGTGGTAAACATACTTATGTGAACTGTGCTGGGGTAAATATACTTACATGAACTGTGCTAGGGTACACATACTTATGAGAACTGTGCTAGGGTAAGCATACGTAATGTGAGCTGATCTGTGGTCAACATACTGATGTGATCTGTGCTGGGCTAAGCATACCTATGTGAAATGTGCTAGGGTAAATATACTAATGTGAACTGTGCTGGGATAAACATACTAATGTGAGCTGTGCTGGGGTAGACATACTTATGTTAAATTTTTAAGGGTAAACATACTTATGTGAGATGTATTAGGGTAATCATACTTATGTGTGCTGTGTTAGGGTAAACATACTGATGTGAACTCTGCAGGGGTAAGCATACTTATGTGAGCTGTGCTGTGGTAAACATACTAATATGAGCTGTTCTGGGGTAAACATACCTATGTGAGCTTTGCTAGGGTAGACATACTTATGTGAGATGTATTAGGGTAAACATACTTATGTGTGCTGTGTTAGGGTAAACATACTTATGTGAACTCTGCAGGGGTAAGCATAATTATGTGAGCTGTGCTGTGGTAAACATACTAATATGAGCTATTCTGAGGTAAACATACCTATGTGAGCTGTGCTAGGGTAAACATACTTAAATATGTGAGATGTGCTGGGGTAAACATACTAATGTGAGCTGTGATAGGGTAAGTATGCTTATGTGAGCTGTGCTATGGTAAGCATACTTATGAGTGATGTGCTAGGGTAGACATACGTATGTGAGATGTGCTGGGGTAAGCATACTAATGTTAGCTGTATTAGGGTAAACATATCTATGTGAACTGTGCTGGAGAAAACATACTTATGTGAGTTGTGTTACGGTAAACATATTTATGTGAACTGTGCTATGGTAAACATACTTATGTGGGCTGTGATAAGGAAAACATACTGAGGTGAGCTGTGCTGGGGTAAACATATTAATGTGAGCTGTGCTAGGGTAAGTATACTTATGTAATCTGTGCTATGGTAAACATACTTATGTGAGCTGTGATAGGGTAAAGATACTGATGTGAGCTGTGCTGGGGTAAACATACTAATGTGAGCTGTGTTAGGGTAAACATACTAATGTGAGCTGTGCTGGGATAAACATACTAATTTGAGCTGTGTTGGGGTAAACACACTAATACGAGCTGTACTGCGGTAATCATACTAATGTGAGCTGTGCTAGGGTAAGTATACTTATGTGAGCTGGGCATACTGATGTGAATTGTGCTTGAGTAAACATACATATGTGAACTGTGCAGGGGTAAACATACTTATGTTAACTGAGCTGTGGTAAACATACTTATGTGAACTGTACTGGGGTAAACATACTTACATGAACTGTGCTAGGGTACACATACTTATGAGAACTGTGCTAGGGTAAGCATACGTAATGTGAGCTGATCTGTGGTCAACATACTGATGTGACCTGTGCTGGGCTAAGCATATCTATGTGAACTGTGCTAGGGTTAATATACTAATGTGAGCTGGGCTGGGATAAACATACTAATGTGAGCTGTGCTGTGGAGGGAGACATACTATGTGAGATGTATTAGGGTAAGGATACTTATGTGTACTGTGTTAGGGTAAGCATACTTATGTGAACTCTGCAGGGGTAAGCATACTTATGTGAGCTGTGCTGTGGTAAACATACTAATATGAGCTGTTCTGGGGTAAGCATACCTATGTGAGCTGTGCTAGGGTAAACATACTTAAATATGTGAGATGTACTGGGGTAAACATACTAATTTGAGCTGTGATAGGGTAAGTATGCTTATATGAGCTGTGCTATGGTAAACATACTTATGAGTGATGTGCTAGGGTAGACATACTTATGTGAGATGTGCTGGGGTAAGCATACTAATGTGAGCTGTATTAGGGTAAACATATCTATGTGAACTATGCTGGAGAAAACATACTTATGTGTGCTGTGTTACGGTAAACATATTTATGTGAGCTGTGCTGGAGTAAACATACTGATGTCAGCTGTGTTAGGGTAAACATACTGATGTGAGCTGTGTTAAGGTAAGCATACTTATGTGAGCTGAGCTGTGGTAAGCATACCTATATGAGTTGAGCTGTGGTAAATATATTGATGTCAGATGTGATGGAGGAAACATATTTATGTGAGTTGAGCTGGGATACACATATTAATTTGAGCTGAGCTGTGGTAAATATACCTATGTGAAATGAGCTGTTGGTAATCATACTATGAGGGCTGTGTTGTGATAAACATACTGATGTGAACTGTGCTGGGGTAAACATACTAATGTGAACTGTGCTGGGGTAAGCATACTAATGTGAGCTCTGCTAGGGTAAGCATATTTATTTGAGCTGTGCTGAGGTAAACATGCTTATGTGAACTCTGCTATGGTAAACATACTTATGTGAGCTGTGTTAGGGGAAACATACTGATGTGAACGGTGCTATGGTAAGCATACTTATGTGAACTGTGCTAGGGTAAGCATACTGATGTGAGCTGTGCTGGGGTAAGCATACTAATGCGAGCTGTGTTAGGGTAAACATACTAATGTGAGCTGTGCTGGGATAAACATACTAATGTGAGCTGTGTTAGGGTAAGCATACTAATGGATCTATGATGGGTGTAAGCATACTAATTTGAGCTGTGTTAGGGTAAACACACTAATATGAGCTGTGCTGGGGTAAACATACTAATGTGAGCTGTGCTAGGGTAAGTATACTTATGTGAGCTGTGCTGGGGTAAACATAATGATGTGTGCTGTTCTTGAGTAAACATACCTATGTGAACTGTGCTGGATAAGCATACTTACGTGAACTGTGTTAGGTTACACATACTTGTGTGAGCTTTGTTAGGGTAAACATACTTAATGTGAGCTGATCTGTGGTCAACACATTGATGTGCGCTGTGCTAGGGTAAAAATACCTATGTGAACTGTGATACGGTAAATATACTATTGTGCGCTGTGTTGGGGTAAGCATACTAATGTGAGCTGTGCTGGGGTAAATATGCTTATGTGAGATGTGCTAGGGTAAACATACTAATGTGAGCTGTGCAGGGGTAAGCATACTAATGTGAGCTGTGCTAGGGTAAGCATATTTATTTGAGCTGTGCTGTGGTACACATATTTATGTGAACTGTGCTAGGGTAAACATACTTAATACTTGAACTGTGTTAGGGAAACCTACTGATGTGAGCTGTGCTGGGGTAGACATACTAATGTGAGCTGTGCTGAGGTAAACATACTGATGTGAGCTGTGCTAGGGTAAGCATACTTATGTGAACTGTGCTAGGGTAAACATACTTAATATGTGAGCTGTGTTAGGGAAACATACTGATATGAGCTGTGCTGGGGTAAACATACTTATGTGAGTTGTGTTAGGGTAAACATACTAATATGAGCTGTGCTGGGGTAAACATACTAATGTGAGCTGTGCTAGGGTAAGAATATTTATTTGAGCTGTGCTGGGGTAAACATGCTTATGTGAACTCTGCTATGGTAAACATTCTTATGTGAGCTGTGTTCGGGGAAACATACTGATGTGAACGGTGCTATGGTAAGCATACTTATGTGAACTGTGCTAGGGTAAGCATACTGATGTGAGCTGTGCTGGGGTAAGCATACTAATGCGAGCTGTGTTAGGGTAAACATACTAATGTGAGCTGTGCTGGGATAAACATACTAATGTGAGCTGTGTTAGGGTAAGCATACTAATGGATCTATGATGGGTGTAAGCATACTAATTTGAGCTGTGTTAGGGTAAACACACTAATATGAGCTGTGCTGGGGTAAACATACTAATGTGAGCTGTGCTAGGGTAAGTATACTTATGTGAGCTGTGCTGGGGTAAACATAATGATGTGTGCTGTTCTTGAGTAAACATACCTATGTGAACTGTGCTGGATAAGCATACTTACGTGAACTGTGTTAGGTTACACATACTTGTGTGAGCTTTGTTAGGGTAAACATACTTAATGTGAGCTGAGCTGTGGTCAACACATTGATGTGCGCTGTGCTAGGGTAAAAATACCTATGTGAACTGTGATACGGTAAATATACTATTGTGCGCTGTGTTGGGGTAAGCATACTAATGTGAGCTGTGCTGGGGTAAATATGCTTATGTGAGATGTGCTAGGGTAAACATACTAATGTGAGCTGTGCAGGGGTAAGCATACTAATGTGAGCTGTGCTAGGGTAAGCATATTTATTTGAGCTGTGCTGTGGTACACATATTTATGTGAACTGTGCTAGAGTAAACATACTTAATACTTGAACTGTGTTAGGGAAACCTACTGATGTGAGCTGTGCTGGGGTAGACATACTAATGTGAGCTGTGCTGAGGTAAACATACTGATGTGAGCTGTGTTAGGGTAAACATACTTATGTCAGCTGTATTAGGATAAACATGCTTATGTCAGCTGTGTTAGGGTAAGCATACTTATGTGAGCTGTGCTGGGGTAATCATACTAATGTGAGCTGTGCTGGGGTAAGCACACTAATATGAGCTGTGCTGGGGTAGACAGATTAATGTGAGCTGTGCTGGAGTAAGCATATTAATGTTAGCTGTGCTAGGGTAAGAATACTTATGTGAGCTGTTCTGGGGGTAAGCATACTGATGTGAGCTGTGCTTGAGTAAACATATCTATGTACACTGTGCTGAGGTAAACATACTTATGTGAACTGTGCTGAGGTAAACATACTTATGTGAACTGTGCTGGGGTAAACATACTTATGTGAACTGTGCTGGGATAAACATTCTTTTAGAAAATGAACTGGGTACACATAATTATGTGAACTGTGCTAGGGTAAGCATACTAAAGGTGAGCTGAGCTGTGGACAACATACTGATGTGAGTTGTGCTGGGGTAAACATACCTATGTGAACTGTGCTAGTGTAGATATACTAATGTGAGAAGTCCTGGGTGTACACATACTAATGTGAGCTGTGCTGGGGTAAACATACTAATGTGAGCTGTGATAGGGTAATCATACTAATGTGAGATGTACTGGTGTAGACATACTTATATGAATTGTGTTAGGGTAAACATACTGATGTGAGTTATGTCAGGGTAAACGTAGCTATGCGAGGTGAGCTGTGGTAAATATATTGATGTGAGATGTACGGGGTAAACATTCTAATGCGAGCTGTGTTGGGGTAGACATTTTAATGTGAGCTGAGTTGAGGTAAGGATACTTTTATGAGTTGAGCAGTGGTAAATATATTGATGTCAGATGTGATGGAGTAAACATACTTATGTGAGCTGAGCTGGGATACACATATTAATTTAAGTTGAGCTGTGGTATCTATTCCTATCTGAGGTGAGCTGTGGTAAGCATACTATGAGGGCTGTGTTGTGGTAAGCATACTGATGTGATCTGTGCTGGGGTAAGCATACTAATGTGAGCTGTGCTGGGGTAATCATACTAATGTGAGCTGTGCTAGAGTAAGAATATTTATTTGAGCTGTGCTGGGGTAAACATACTTATGTGAACAGTGCTAGGGTAAACATACTTGTGTGAGCTGTGTTAAGGGAAACATACTTATGTGAACCGTTGTAGGGTAAACATACTTATGTGAGGTGTGCTAGGGTAATCATACTGATGTGAGCTGTGCTGGGATAGGCTTATTAATGTGAGCTGTGTAAGGGTAGACATGCTAATGTGAGCTGTGCTGCGGTAAGCATGCTAATGTGAGCTGTGCTGGAGTAAGGATATTAATGTGAGCTGTTTTTGAGTAAATATACCTATGTGAACTGTGCTGAGGTAAACATACTTATGTCAACTGTGCTGGGGTAAACACACTTATGTGAACCGTGCTGTGGTAAACATACTAATGTGAGCTGTGCTGGGGTAAGCATACTTATGTGAGCTGTTTTAGGGTAGACATGTTTATGGGAGATGTGCTGGGGTATACATACTAATTTGAGCTGTGTTAGGGTAAACATACTTATGTGAACTGTGCTAGGGTAGACATAGTTATGTTAGATGTGCTGGGGTAGACATACTAATGTGAGCCGTGTTAGGGTAAGCATATTGATGTGAACTGTGCTGCGGTAAAGATACTTATTTGAGCTGTGTTAGGGTAATCATACTGATGTGAGCTCTTCTGGTGTAAGCACTCTAATGTGAGCTGAGTTGGTGTATGCATGCCTATATGAGTTGAGCTGTGGTAAATATATTGATGTCAGATGCTATGGAGTAAGCATATCTATGTGAGCTGAGGTGGGATACGCATATTAATTTGAACTGAGCTGTGGTAAATACACCAATGTGATGTGAGCTGTGGTAAGCAAACTATGAGGGCTGTGTTGTGGTAAGCATACTGATGAGGGTAGACAGACTAATGTGAGCTGTGCTGGGGTAAGCCTACTAATGTGAGCTGTGCTAGTGTAAGTATACTGATGTGAACTGTGCTGGGGTAAGCATACTTATGTGAACTGAGCTGAGGTAAACATATTTTTGTGAACTGTGCTGAGGTAAACATACTTACGTAAGCTGTGCTAGGGTACACATAATTATGTGAACTGTGCTAGGGTAAGCATACTAAAGGTGAGCTGAGCTGTGGACAACATACTGATGTGAGTTGTGCTGGGGTAAACATACCTATGTGAACTGTGCTAGTGTAGATATACTAATGTGAGAAGTCCTGGGTGTACACATACTAATGTGAGCTGTGATAGGGTAATCATACTAATGTGAGATGTACTGGTGTAGACATACTTATATGAATTGTGTTAGGGTAAACATACTGATGTGAGTTATGTCAGGGTAAACGTAGCTATGCGAGGTGAGCTGTGGTAAATATATTGATGTGAGATGTACGGGGTAAACATTCTAATGCGAGCTGTGTTGGGGTAGACATTTTAATGTGAGCTGAGTTGAGGTAAGGATACTTTTATGAGTTGAGCAGTGGTAAATATATTGATGTCAGATGTGATGGAGTAAACATACTTATGTGAGCTGAGCTGGGATACACATATTAATTTAAGTTGAGCTGTGGTATCTATTCCTATCTGAGGTGAGCTGTGGTAAGCATACTATGAGGGCTGTGTTGTGGTAAGCATACTGATGTGATCTGTGCTGGGGTAAGCATACTAATGTGAGCTGTGCTGGGGTAATCATACTAATGTGAGCTGTGCTAGAGTAAGAATATTTATTTGAGCTGTGCTGGGGTAAACATACTTATGTGAACAGTGCTAGGGTAAACATACTTGTGTGAGCTGTGTTAAGGGAAACATACTTATGTGAACCGTTGTAGGGTAAACATACTTATGTGAGGTGTGCTAGGGTAATCATACTGATGTGAGCTGTGCTGGGATAGGCTTATTAATGTGAGCTGTGTAAGGGTAGACATGCTAATGTGAGCTGTGCTGCGGTAAGCATGCTAATGTGAGCTGTGCTGGAGTAAGGATATTAATGTGAGCTGTTTTTGAGTAAATATACCTATGTGAACTGTGCTGAGGTAAACATACTTATGTCAACTGTGCTGGGGTAAACACACTTATGTGAACCGTGCTGTGGTAAACATACTAATGTGAGCTGTGCTGGGGTAAGCATACTTATGTGAGCTGTTTTAGGGTAGACATGTTTATGGGAGATGTGCTGGGGTATACATACTAATTTGAGCTGTGTTAGGGTAAACATACTTATGTGAACTGTGCTAGGGTAGACATAGTTATGTTAGATGTGCTGGGGTAGACATACTAATGTGAGCCGTGTTAGGGTAAGCATATTGATGTGAACTGTGCTGCGGTAAAGATACTTATTTGAGCTGTGTTAGGGTAATCATACTGATGTGAGCTCTTCTGGTGTAAGCACTCTAATGTGAGCTGAGTTGGTGTATGCATGCCTATATGAGTTGAGCTGTGGTAAATATATTGATGTCAGATGCTATGGAGTAAGCATATCTATGTGAGCTGAGGTGGGATACGCATATTAATTTGAACTGAGCTGTGGTAAATACACCAATGTGATGTGAGCTGTGGTAAGCAAACTATGAGGGCTGTGTTGTGGTAAGCATACTGATGAGGGTAGACAGACTAATGTGAGCTGTGCTGGGGTAAGCCTACTAATGTGAGCTGTGCTAGTGTAAGTATACTGATGTGAGCTGTGCTTGAGTAAACATAAATATGTGAACTGTGCTGGATAAACATACATATGTGAACTGTGCTGGGGTAAGCATACTTATGTGAACTGAGCTGAGGTAAACATATTTTTGTGAACTGTGCTGAGGTAAACATACTTACGTAAACTGTGCTAGGGTACACATACATATGAGAACTGTGCTAGGGTAAGCTTATTTAAGCTGTGGTCAACATACTATGAGGGTTGTGTTGTGGTAAACATACTGATGTTAGCTGTGCTGGGGTAAGCATACTAATGTGAGCTGTCCTGGGGTAAGCATACTAATGTGAGCTGTGCTATGGTAAACATATTTATGTGAACTGTGCTAGAGTAAGCATACTTATGTGAGTTGTGTTAGGGGAAACATTATTATGTGAACTGTGCTATGGTAAACAAACTTATGTGAGTTGTGATAGGGAAAACATACTGAGGTGAGCTGTGCTGGTGTAAACATACTAATGTGAGCTGTGCTAGGGTAAGTATACTTATGTAAACTGTGCTATGGTAAACATACTTATGTGAGCTGTGATAGGGTAAACATACTGATGTGAGCTGTGATTTGGGTAAGCATACTAATGTGAGCTGTGTTAGGGTAAGCATACTAATGTGAGTTGTGCTGGGATAAACATACTAATTTGAGCTCTGTTACAGTAAGCATATAAATGTGAGCTGTGCTGGGATAAACATACTAATTTGAGCTGTCTTGGGGTAAACACACTAATACAAGCTGTACTGCGGTAATCATACTAATGTGAGCTGTGCTAGGGTAAGTATATTTATGTGAGCTGTGTTGGGGTAGGCATACTGATGTGAATTGTGCTTGAGTAAACATACATATGTGAACTGTGCAGGGGTAAACATACTTATGTGAACTGAGCTGTGGTAAACATACTTATGTGAACTGTACTGGGGTAAACATACTTACGTGAACTGTGCTAGGGTACACATACTTATGAGAACTGTGCTAGGGTAAGCATATGTAATGTGAACTGATCTGTGGTCAACATACTGATGTGAGCTGTGCTGGGCTAAGCATATCTATGTGAACTGTGCTACGATTAATATGCTAATGTGAGCTGTGCTGGGATAAACATACTAATGTGAGCTGTGCTGTGGTAGACATACTTATCTTAGAGTTTCTAGGGTAGACATACTTATGTGAGATGTATTAGAGTAAGCATACTTATGTGTGCTGTGTTAGGGTAAGCATACGTATGTGAACTCTGCAGGGGTAAGCATACTTATGTGAGCTGTGCTGTGGTAAACATACTAATATGAGCTGTTCTGGGGTAAACATACCTATGTGAGCTGTGCTAGGGTAAACATACTTAAATATGTGAGATGTACTGGGGTAAACATACTAATTTGAGCTGTGATAGGGTAAGTATGCTTATGTGAGCTGTGCTATGGTAAACATACTTATGAGTGATGTGCTAGGGTAGACATACTTATGTGAGATGTGCTGGGGTAAGCATACTAATGTGAGCTGTATTAGGGTAAACATATCTATGTGAACTATGCTGGAGAAAACATACTTATGTGTCCTGTGTTACGGTAAACATATTTATGTGAGCTGTGCTGGAGTAAACATACTGATGTGAGCTGTGTTAGGGTAAACATACTGATGTGAGCTGTGTTAGGGTAAGCATACTTATGTGAGCTGAGCTGTGGTAAGCATACCTATATGAGTTGAGCTGTGGTAAATATATTGATGTCAGATGTGATGGAGTAAACATATTTATGTGAGTTGAGCTGGGATACACATATTAATTTGAGCTGAGCTGTGGTAAATATACCTATGTGAAATGAGCTGTGGTAATCATACTATGAGGGCTGTGTTGTGGTAAACATACTGATGTGAACTGTGCTGGGGTAAACATACTAATGTGAGCTGTGCTGGGGTAAGCATACTAATGTGAGCTGTGTTAGGGGAAACATACTGATGTGAACGGTGCTATGGTAAGCATACTTATGTGAACTGTGCTAGGGTAAGCATACTAATGCAAGCTGTGTTAGGGTAAACATACTAATGTGAACTGTGCTCGGATAAACATACTAATGTGAGCTGTGTTAGGGTAAGCATACTAATGGATCTATGATGGGTGTAAGCATACTAATTTGAGCTGTGTTAGGGTAAACATACTAATATGAGCTGTGCTGGGGTAAACATACTAATGTGAGCTGTGCTAGGGTAAGTATACTTATGTGAGCTGTGCTGGGGTAAACATAATGATGTGTGCTGTGCTTGAGTAAACATACCTATGTGAACTGTGCTGGATAAGCATACTTATGTGAACTCTGCTGGGGTAAACATACTTATGTGATCTGTGCTAGGCTACACATAGTTGTGTGAGCTTTGCTAGGGTAAACATACTTAATGTGAGCTGAGCTCTGGTCAACACACTGATGTGAACTGTGCTAGGGTAAACATACCTATGTGAACTGTGATACGGTAAATATACTAATGTGCGCTGTGTTGGGGTAAGCATACTAATGTGAGCTGTCCTGGGGTAAACATGCTTATGTGTTAGGGTAAGCATACAAATGTGAGCTATGCTGGGTGTAAGCATACTAATTTGAGCTGTGTTAGGATAAGCATATTTATTTGAGCTGTGCTGGGGTAAACATATTTATGTGAACTATGCTAGGGTAAACATACTTAATATGTGAGCTGTGTTAAGGAAGCATACTTATATGAACTGTGCTAGGGTAAACATGCTGATGTGAGGTCTGATAGGGTAGACATACTGATGTGAGCTGTGCTGGGGTAGACATACTAATGTGAGCTGTGTTAGGGTAAGCATACAAATGTGAGCTATGCTGGGTGTAAGCATACTAATTTGAACTGTGTTAGGATAAGCATATTTATTTCAGCTGTGCTGGGGTAAACATATTTATGTGAACTATACTAGGGTAAACATACTTAATATGTGAGCTGTGTTAAGGAAGCATACTTATATGAACTGTGCTAGGGTAAACATACTGATGTGAGGTCTGATAGGGTAGACATACTGATGTGAGCTGTGCTGGGGTAGACATACTAATGTGAGCTGTGTTAGGGTAAGCATACAAATGTGAGCTATGCTGGGTGTAAGCATATTTATTTGAGCTGTGCTGGGGTAAACATATTATGTGAAATATGCTAGGGTAAACCTACTTAATATGTGAGCTGTGTTAGGGAAGCATACTTATATGAACTGTGCTAGGGTAAGCATATAAATGTGAGGTCTGATAGGGTAGATATACTGATGTGAGCTGTGCTGGGGTAGACATACTAATGTGAGCTGTGCTAGGGTAAGTATGCTTTTGTGAACTGTGTTGGGGTAGGCATACTGATGTGAATTGTGCTTGAGTAAACATACATATGTGAACTGTGCAGGGGTAAACATACTTATGTGAACTGAGCTGTGGTAAACATACTTATGTGAACTGTGCTGGGGTAAATATACTTACATGAACTGTGCTAGGGTACACATACTTATGAGAACTGTGCTAGGGTAAGCATACGTAATGTGAGCTGATCTGTGGTCAACATACTGATGTGATCTGTGCTGGGCTAAGCATACCTATGTGAAATGTGCTAGGGTAAATATACTAATGTGAACTGTGCTGGGATAAACATACTAATGTGAGCTGTGCTGGGGTAGACATACTTATGTTAAATTTTTAAGGGTAAACATACTTATGTGAGATGTATTAGGGTAATCATACTTATGTGTGCTGTGTTAGGGTAAACATACTGATGTGAACTCTGCAGGGGTAAGCATACTTATGTGAGCTGTGCTGTGGTAAACATACTAATATGAGCTGTTCTGGGGTAAACATACCTATGTGAGCTTTGCTAGGGTAGACATACTTATGTGAGATGTATTAGGGTAAACATACTTATGTGTGCTGTGTTAGGGTAAACATACTTATGTGGACTCTGCAGGGGTAAGCATAATTATGTGAGCTGTGCTGTGGTAAACATACTAATATGAGCTATTCTGAGGTAAACATACCTATGTGAGCTGTGCTAGGGTAAACATACTTAAATATGTGAGATGTGCTGGGGTAAACATACTAATGTGAGCTGTGATAGGGTAAGTATGCTTATGTGAGCTGTGCTATGGTAAGCATACTTATGAGTGATGTGCTAGGGTAGACATACGTATGTGAGATGTGCTGGGGTAAGCATACTAATGTTAGCTGTATTAGGGTAAACATATCTATGTGAACTGTGCTGGAGAAAACATACTTATGTGAGTTGTGTTACGGTAAACATATTTATGTGAACTGTGCTATGGTAAACATACTTATGTGGGCTGTGATAAGGAAAACATACTGAGGTGAGCTGTGCTGGGGTAAACATATTAATGTGAGCTGTGCTAGGGTAAGTATACTTATGTAATCTGTGCTATGGTAAACATACTTATGTGAGCTGTGATAGGGTAAAGATACTGATGTGAGCTGTGTTAGGGTAAACATACTAATGTGAGCTGTGCTGGGATAAACATACTAATTTGAGCTGTGTTGGGGTAAACACACTAATACGAGCTGTACTGCGGTAATCATACTAATGTGAGCTGTGCTAGGGTAAGTATACTTATGTGAGCTGGGCATACTGATGTGAATTGTGCTTGAGTAAACATACATATGTGAACTGTGCAGGGGTAAACATACTTATGTTAACTGAGCTGTGGTAAACATACTTATGTGAACTGTACTGGGGTAAACATACTTACATGAACTGTGCTAGGGTACACATACTTATGAGAACTGTGCTAGGGTAAGCATACGTAATGTGAGCTGATCTGTGGTCAACATACTGATGTGACCTGTGCTGGGCTAAGCATATCTATGTGAACTGTGCTAGGGTTAATATACTAATGTGAGCTGGGCTGGGATAAACATACTAATGTGAGCTGTGCTGTGGAGGGAGACATACTATGTGAGATGTATTAGGGTAAGGATACTTATGTGTACTGTGTTAGGGTAAACATACTTATGTGAACTCTGCAGGGGTAAGCATACTTATGTGAGCTGTGCTGTGGTAAACATACTAATATGAGCTGTTCTGGGGTAAGCATACCTATGTGAGCTGTGCTAGGGTAAACATACTTAAATATGTGAGATGTACTGGGGTAAACATACTAATTTGAGCTGTGATAGGGTAAGTATGCTTATATGAGCTGTGCTATGGTAAACATACTTATGAGTGATGTGCTAGGGTAGACATACTTATGTGAGATGTGCTGGGGTAAGCATACTAATGTGAGCTGTATTAGGGTAAACATATCTATGTGAACTATGCTGGAGAAAACATACTTATGTGTGCTGTGTTACGGTAAACATATTTATGTGAGCTGTGCTGGAGTAAACATACTGATGTCAGCTGTGTTAGGGTAAACATACTGATGTGAGCTGTGTTAAGGTAAGCATACTTATGTGAGCTGAGCTGTGGTAAGCATACCTATATGAGTTGAGCTGTGGTAAATATATTGATGTCAGATGTGATGGAGGAAACATATTTATGTGAGTTGAGCTGGGATACACATATTAATTTGAGCTGAGCTGTGGTAAATATACCTATGTGAAATGATCTGTTGGTAATCATACTATGAGGGCTGTGTTGTGGTAAACATACTGATGTGAACTGTGCTGGGGTAAACATACTAATGTGAACTGTGCTGGGGTAAGCATACTAATGTGAGCTCTGCTAGGGTAAGCATATTTATTTGAGCTGTGCTGAGGTAAACATGCTTATGTGAACTCTGCTATGGTAAACATACTTATGTGAGCTGTGTTAGGGGAAACATACTGATGTGAACGGTGCTATGGTAAGCATACTTATGTGAACTGTGCTAGGGTAAGCATACTGATGTGAGCTGTGCTGGGGTAAGCATACTAATGCGAGCTGTGTTAGGGTAAACATACTAATGTGAGCTGTGCTGGGATAAACATACTAATGTGAGCTGTGTTAGGGTAAGCATACTAATGGATCTATGATGGGTGTAAGCATACTAATTTGAGCTGTGTTAGGGTAAACACACTAATATGAGCTGTGCTGGGGTAAACATACTTATGTGAGCTGTGCTGGGGTAAACATAATGATGTGTGCTGTTCTTGAGTAAACATACCTATGTGAACTGTGCTGGATAAGCATACTTACGTGAACTGTGTTAGGTTACACATACTTGTGTGAGCTTTGTTAGGGTAAACATACTTAATGTGAGCTGATCTGTGGTCAACACATTGATGTGCGCTGTGCTAGGGTAAAAATACCTATGTGAACTGTGATACGGTAAATATACTATTGTGCGCTGTGTTGGGGTAAGCATACTATTGTGAGCTGTGCTGGGGTAAATATGCTTATGTGAGATGTGCTAGGGTAAACATACTAATGTGAGCTGTGCAGGGGTAAGCATACTAATGTGAGCTGTGCTAGGGTAAGCATATTTATTTGAGCTGTGCTGTGGTACACATATTTATGTGAACTGTGCTAGGGTAAACATACTTAATACTTGAACTGTGTTAGGGAAACCTACTGATGTGAGCTGTGCTGGGGTAGACATACTAATGTGAGCTGTGCTGAGGTAAACATACTGATGTGAGCTGTGCTAGGGTAAGCATACTTATGTGAACTGTGCTAGGGTAAACATACTTAATATGTGAGCTGTGTTAGGGAAACATACTGATATGAGCTGTGCTGGGGTAAACATACTTATGTGAGTTGTGTTAGGGTAAACATACTAATATGAGCTGTGCTGGGGTAAACATACTAATGTGAGCTGTGCTAGGGTAAGCATATTTATTTGAGCTGTGCTGGGGTAAACATGCTTATGTGAACTCTGCTATGGTAAACATTCTTATGTGAGCTGTGTTCGGGGAAACATACTGATGTGAACGGTGCTATGGTAAGCATACTTATGTGAACTGTGCTAGGGTAAGCATACTGATGTGAGCTGTGGTGGGGTAAGCATACTAATGCGAGCTGTGTTAGGGTAAACATACTAATGTGAGCTGTGCTGGGATAAACATACTAATGTGAGCTGTGTTAGGGTAAGCATACTAATGGATCTATGATGGGTGTAAGCATACTAATTTGAGCTGTGTTAGGGTAAACACACTAATATGAGCTGTGCTGGGGTAAACATACTAATGTGAGCTGTGCTAGGGTAAGTATACTTATGTGAGCTGTGCTGGGGTAAACATAATGATGTGTGCTGTTCTTGAGTAAACATACCTATGTGAACTGTGCTGGATAAGCATACTTACGTGAACTGTGTTAGGTTACACATACTTGTGTGAGCTTTGTTAGGGTAAACATACTTAATGTGAGCTGAGCTGTGGTCAACACATTGATGTGCGCTGTGCTAGGGTAAAAATACCTATGTGAACTGTGATACGGTAAATATACTATTGTGCGCTGTGTTGGGGTAAGCATACTAATGTGAGCTGTGCTGGGGTAAATATGCTTATGTGAGATGTGCTAGGGTAAACATACTAATGTGAGCTGTGCAGGGGTAAGCATACTAATGTGAGCTGTGCTAGGGTAAGCATATTTATTTGAGCTGTGCTGTGGTACACATATTTATGTGAACTGTGCTAGGGTAAACATACTTAATACTTGAACTGTGTTAGGGAAACCTACTGATGTGAGCTGTGCTGGGGTAGACATACTAATGTGAGCTGTGCTGAGGTAAACATACTGATGTGAGCTGTGCTATGGTAAGCATACTTATGTGAACTGTGCTAGGGTAAACATACTTAATATGTGAGCTGTGTTAGGGAAACATACTGATGTGAGCTGTGCTGGGGTAAACATACTTATGTGAGTTGTGTTAGGGTAAACATACTAATATGAGCTGTGCTGGGGTAAACATACTAATGTGAGCTGTGCTAGGGTAAGCATATTTATTTGAGCTGTGCTGGGGTAAACATGCTTATGTGAACTCTGCTATGGTAAACATTCTTATGTGAGCTGTGTTCGGGGAAACATACTGATGTGAACGGTGCTATGGTAAACATACTTATTTGAACTGTGCTAGGGTAAGCATACTGATGTGAGCTGTGCTGGGGTAAGCAGACTAATGCGAGCTGTGTTAGGGTAAACATACTAATGTGAGCTGTGCTGGGATAAACATACTAATGTGAGCTGTGTTAGGGTAAGCATACTAATGGATCTATGATGGGTGTAAGCATACTAATTTGAGCTGTGTTAGGGTAAACACACTAATATGAGCTGTGTGGGGTAAACATACTAATGTGAGCTGTGCTAGGGTAAGTATACTTATGTGAGCTGTGCTGGGGTAAACATAATGATGTGTGCTGTGCTTGAGTAAACATACCTATGTGCACTGTGCTGGATAAGCATACTTATGTGAGCTCTGCGGGGGTAAACATACTTAGGTGATCTGTGCTAGGTTACACATAGTTGTGTGAGCTTTGCTAGGGTAAACATACCTATGTGAACTGTGATACGGTAAATATACTAATGTGCGCTGTGTTGGGGTAAGCATACTAATGTGAGATGTGCTAGGGTAAACATACTTATGTGAGATGTGCTAGGATAAACATACTAATGAGAGTTGTGATGGGGTAGGCATACTAATGTGAGCTGTGCTAGGATAAGCATATTTATTTGAGCTGTGCTGGGGTAAACATATTTATGTGAACTATGCTAGGGTAAACATACTTAATATGTGAGCTGTGTTAGGGAAGCATACTTATATGAACTGTGCTAGGGTAAACATACTGATGTGAGGTCTGATAGGGTAGACATACTGATGTGAGCTGTGCTGGAGTAAACATACTTATGTGAGTTGTGTTAGGGTAAACATACTAATATGAGCTGTGCTGGGGTAAACATACTAATGTGAGCTGTGCTAGGGTAAGCATACTTATGTGAGCTGTGCTGGGGTAGACATATTGATGTGAGCTGTGCTTGAGCAAACATACCTATGTGAACTGTGCTGGGTAAAGATACTTATGTGAACTGTGCTGTGGTAAACATACTTATGTGAACTGAGCTGTGGTAAATATATTTATGTCAGATGTGATGGAGTAAACATACTTAAGTGAGCTGATCTGGGATACACATATTAATTTGAGCCGAACTGTGGTAAGCATACATATGTGAGGTGAGCTGTGGTAAAGATACTATGAGGGGTGTGCTGTGATAAGCATACTGATGTGAGCTGTGCTGGGGTAAACATACTTATGTGAGTTGTGTTAGGGTAAACATACTAATATGAGCTGTGCTGGGGTAAACATACTAATGTGAGCTGTGCTAGGGTAAGCATACTTATGTGAGCTGTGCTGGGGTAGACATATTGATGTGAGCTGTGCTTGAGCAAACATACCTATGTGAACTGTGCTGGGTAAAGATACTTATGTGAACTGTGCTGTGGTAAACATACTTATGTGAACTGAGCTGTGGTAAATATATTTATGTCAGATGTGATGGAGTAAACATACTTAAGTGAGCTGATCTGGGATACACATATTAATTTGAGCCGAACTGTGGTAAGCATACATATGTGAGGTGAGCTGTGGTAAAGATACTATGAGGGGTGTGCTGTGATAAGCATACTGATGTGAGCTGTGCTGAGGTAAACATACTTAGGTGAGTTGTGCTGTGGTAGACATACTTATGTGATGTGTGCTGAGGTACACATACTTATATGAGCTGAGCTGGGGTAAGCATACCTATGCGAGCTGAGGTCTGATAAATATAATTAATGTGAGTTGTGCTCGGGTAAAATGGAAAACAAAATAATCGTTATTATTTACCATCTCTAATGGGGAAACAAAAGTTTATTATCCATCTCTGGGATTCGCAAAGAGAATCATTGAAATTGAACATTTTTACAATATATGCGCCGAAATACAAGCCTTAGATTTTTTTTGTAAATCTCAGTGAAATAATGTGACACAATAGTTTTGATCTCACCCAAGGTGTTTGTACTTTACTCACTTGATACGGTAATGTTAATAGTTGTTTATACCTATATAACACATTTTGTGGTTTGCAATTCTCAACAAGTTTATTTACCACTGTCAACGAATAAAGAATCAACAAGACCGATGCTAATATATAATTCATTGCTGAGGATAAGGACAGCATTAATTGGCCAATCAGTAAGCTGGACAAATATACTAACAAGTGAGTACCAAGAAGGTAAACATTCTAGACCAATATAGGAAGAGAGTCCGAGCTCACTTAATGTTAGTAAGTACGAACAGAAAATAACAGAAAACAATATACAGAAATATAATTTAGTGCACATGACGCGTATCTAGAATAACCTTCATGAGGAACGCAGCGTATCTGGAATAACCTTCATTAGGAACGCATCGTATCTGGAATAACCTTCATTAGGAACGCATCGTATCTGGAATAACCTTCATGAGGAACGAAGAGTATCTGGAATAACCTTCATGAGGAACGCAGCGTATCTGGAATAACCTTCATGAGGAACGCAGCGTATTTGGAATAACCTTCATGAGGAACGCAGCGTATCTGGAATAACCTTCATGAGGAACGCATCGTATCTGGAATAACCTTCATGAGGAACGCACAAAGTCAAAAGATTGGAAAGTCAGCAATTTAAAAGTCTTTCAGAAAAACCAAACCAAACGACCTGTTATATCTTATGAAACGATATCATATGATGGTATAAATACTTTATTTAGGTGTCAAACCAATAATTCACCAATCAGAGCTTAGAACATATACAAAAGTAGTCCCTTTTAAAGGAAATAGTTCCTTTCACTTTGTTGTATTGTGACAAATACTGAATGGAATGGAATAATTAGAATTGATAATTGAAGTTAAATATATAAGGATTATTTTGAGCCAAAATTTGATGCATTTAGTTGTATTTTAATACCTCTATGGAGGATTTGATGCATGATCTATAAATATTGAATTTCCCGAGAATGATCGAGCTATTTTTAGAGTAGGTGTTTTCCATAGCCTGGCATTTCACTGCAAGACTTTAAACATCCCCTGATATTTTCACAGAACGTAGAGGAATCATGTACGTTTCAGAAAATATATGGTCTTAGAAAGGTTAAACTTAAGATAAAATAGCCAGGCAGGCTCGAAAAAATTCAAATTTAGTAGAAAATGCTAAAGAAATTAATTATAGGTTTCACACCTTAAGTAAGAAAACGACACATAGTTTCTTTTATTATCACAATTATCATTCGATAAGAAATGTTGCATGTTCTCAATCGATCTTTTGACCTTCGGTTCTAAGACCTTGGATCTATATGGACAACCTCGGTTCTAAAACAGGACAACTAGATCAGTATTATATGAAGATATCAATATGTCAACATTTTGAGCTTTCGTCAGATTTTCATTATTAGGTCTATGTTTGTTATTATGTCTTGTTCTTTTATTCGTATGAGGCAGACTTCATACAGAAGCTTCTCAAGAAAACAAAAAGAAGCTATCCCGATCTTTTAATTTCACGTTTCGCTATATAGGTTATGTCCTGTCACTAAATAATTTTAAGCTTGGTGATTTTTGTTGATCACATATCCCATTGAGCTCCAAATATAGGATACAACAGATACAGCTAGGTCTGCTTCATTCCATGACCTACACCTCGAAATTGACAGTGAGGGCCGGTTAAGAACGTAACTTTACGACAAAAGAGATGATATCAATTTTCACATTGTGAACTTTCCATTTATATGTAGCAACATTTCAGCAACACCTGTATATGGAATATATATATCTCAGTTGATATTCCAGAGCTTGTGGTTCCTATCAGGATTTCCATGATTCCTTGATAGAGGGTTGCTGCTAACAAGAAAGCTACTGAACAAAAGGTGCCTATTGGTTAAGTTGAAGTCATCACTTTCAGGGTAATACGGTCACCACCGTGACTTGGTTGACCGTTACGGAATATCTGTATCACAAATGACCACGGAGATGTTCCACTTGACGTAGGTACTTCACGGTTCATTTCTTCATTCATAATTTATCACCGGGTTTGTAACACTAGTGGAATAGGTACTGCTTACTCTTCCGGAACACACGAGTTCACCCTCGGTGCTTAGTGGGATTCATGTTGCCCGATGTTTTGTTTTCTGTGTATTGTTTCATAATTCGTAGTTTGTCCTTTTTCTTTTGGCCATTGTGTTGTCTGTCCTTAGATTTACGGATTCTGATTACCCATTTGGATTCAGTAAACTCTTCTTGTCTTGATATTTTGCAATGTTTAAATAAGTGACCTCTTATGTCTTATTTTAACATTTAAACTGTGAATGATCTTTTGTTCTTTTAATTCTATAAATTACTAGACCTTTAATTTATTTGACTTTCCAATCTTTTGACCATGAACGTACATGATGAAGGCTTTTAACCATGAAGGTACATGATGAAGGTTTTTAACCATGAGCGTACATGATGAAGATTTTTAACCATGAGCGTACATGATGAAGGTTTTTAACCATGAGCGTACATGATGAAGGTTTTTAACCATGAACGTACATGATGAAGGCTTCTAACCATGAACGTTACAAAATGAAGGTTTTTAACCATGAGCGTACATGATGAAGGCTTTTAGCCATGAACGTACATGATGAAGGTTTTTAACCATGAACGTACATGAAGGTTTTTAACCATGAGCGTACATGATGAAGGTTTTTAACCATGAACGTACATGATGAAGGATTTTAACCATGAACGTACATGATGAAGGTTTTTAACCATGAATGTACATGATGAAGGTTTTTAGCCATGAACGTACATGATGAAGGTTTTTAACCATGAATGTACATGATGAAGGTTTTTAACCATGAGCGTACATTATGAAGGTTTTAAACCATGAACGTACATGATGAACGTTTTTAACCATGAGCGTACATGATGAAGGTTTTTAACCATGAGCGTACATGATGAAGGTTTTTAACCATGAACGTACATGATGAACGTTTTTAACCATGAGCGTACATGATGAAGGTTTTTAACCATAAACGTACATGATGAAGGTTTTTAACCATGAATGTACATGATGAAGGTTTTTAGCCATGAACGTACATGATGAAGGTTTGCAACCATGAGCGTACATGATGAAGGTTTTTAACCATGAACGTACATGATGAAGATTTCTAGCCATGGACGTACATGATGAAGGTTTGTAACCATGAACGTACATGATGAAGGTTTTAAACCATGAATGTACATGATGAAGGTTTTAACCATGAATGTACACGATGAAGGTTTTTAACCATGAACGTACATGATGACGGCTTCTAACCATGAACGTACATGATGATGGTTTTTAACCATGAGCGTACATGATGAAGGCTTTTAACCATAAACGTACATGATGAAGGTTTTTAACCATGAACGTACATGATGTATGTTTGTAACCATGAACGTACATGATGTATGTTTTTAACAATGAACGTACATGATGAAGGTTTTTAACCATGAGCGTACATGATGAAGGTTTTTAACCATGAACGTACATGATTAAGGTTTTTAACCATGAACGTACATGATAAAGGTTTTTAACCATGAACGTACATGATGAAGGTTTTTAACCATGAGCGTACATGATGAAGGTTTTTAACCATGAGCGTACATGATGAAGGTTTTTCCAGAAACGTGTAGCGTGCACAAACTAAATATACTTTTTCATTGCATATTGTTCCTACTTGTTACTGTGGTATGTAGATTTATTTATTAGTAAAGTGTTCCCAGGAAAGACAAAGAGGGCAAGGCTTATATTCCAAATGTAAAATGTCTTCTCGCTGGTTATAGACAAGGGTTATTTATCTAAGAGATAAGTTTCTTGTTTGAGTATATTCCGACGTCTTATCACACACTGTAAAACGTCAAAACATAGCAACAAAATTATATTCATCGTACTATCTGTTTGTTTATCAATTTTATCAACGTTTTAGATTAATTCGACGAAATTCAATTTATTGTTTATGTTTTTTGTGAATGAATATATATTTATAGTAGATTAATTGTTGTTCTTACATCATTATTTGTCAACAAGTGTAATGCTCCATATGAAACATACATTGTTCACATTTCTACATCAGCAGATAAAAAAACTTAAACATTTTTTATGTTTAATACATTTTAGCCGTTTTTGTTTTGTTTTGGCGTTTCAGATTTTATATAGATACACATATTTAGTTATTAAGATGACCAACATTAGAGAAAACCGAAGGGATAATCAGTAATGGACAACAAAGAATGGACAATCAACATGCAGCACTAGGCACAAGACGCAGAACGAAGACAAACAAAACAAAATGTACAACAAAGAAGACTAAAATGATTAGCAACGCGGTCCACAGTAAACAGCTGGGATGAAACCAGATTGGTCTTGCGCTAAGTTAAGGCTAAAAGCAAACATTTAATCGATGTAAATCATCATTTTAAAGTTAATTTAGAGTAAGCAAAAACACAAAATCCTTTATAAGAAGCAGAGCAATGATTTTTGCAGTCGTATGTAAACAAATATATCAGCACGAAACAATGCTCAGAGTTCTGTGCTCATAACTTCCTCTTTTAGGAGTTGAAAAAGATCATGCATGTTCCGGTTCAATGATATTTGATATGTTTTGCTGACAGAAAATTATTATTCAATTGTTGATCTGTTGTTGATCTAGGTTAAAATCGTTGTTGCATTTAATTGTTTACATACAGGACATACAATGGTTGTTTCTTTGTGATTATAATCATAATGTTACTTCTTCAGAAACCAATTACACAAAATACATTAAAATGAAGTGTAGCATGGTTTGGGGTGTGTGATCTGATTATGAGCTGCCAAAATTATTGTAGGTCATCAATTTGACATGTGAATATATCATAGTGTATATTTACATTTGATGTAAGAACGTTGATTGCAATTCCAGCCATAACCCATTATAACGGCATACCATTTACTGGGTAAATATGTGTCGACAAAACAATTTTGGCAGCAGCAATTGAATGCAACCGTAACGTCAAAAAATACATATCTTTGTAAACAGAGTTTAAAATACTTAAAAAATATGTTTTATATTATCATTGAATTGAATTTTGATGAAAACTATATGCACTTTTAAAAAGTTCAGTATTACAACAACACAATCTCCAATTGTGTAATTATATTAATACCCGATTATAAAATTGATTACATCTTGACAAGGGGAGATAATTGTTGCCAACACGTTTCCAAATGAAAGGATAGCCACTTTTGATCTTGACAAAGGAAACTGTGGTCTCTGATGCTTTACAGCATACAAGTATAAGCAATGCATCTTATGATAACAACAGTGAATAAACAGTGAAAACTTTCTAAGCTTCTGAACTCTCTGCCCTCTGGTGGAAATTTAAAATAGAAATCAAAAGACAAGTTTTCTAAAGGTGAAACAATAATAATATAGTGACCCTAAAATTTTATAAGAGTTAAGTGTTTACTGTTTTAAATTCAACAATCGCAAAAAGCATATAGTCTTGATATATATGTTTAGATCTTATAAAGAGACGTTAAAGTAGAAGGGCAATAAAGCATGGACAATCCAGAGACACAGAAAAAATGTGGAATAAGACACAGACCGAAGACAAGCAAAGCATAAAACACAACACAGAAAACTTCAAAGATGACTAACGTGAACCACTCCTAAAACCCGGGGATGAACCCAAGTGGTCACAACCTGCTGCAGCCATTAACATGCATGAGCTAAAATTGTTGTTGTAAACTAATACACGTGGACCCGTTACCTTAATATCGACAGACAGTCAACCCCTCGAACTGAGATGTGTCATATTTATACAGTAGTAGTTCTATTAGAGGTAAACGTGTTTAAAGAAAACATAGTAGAAGACTAACGTCAAAATGGTGTAAATAATGTGAAAACAATGTATTTATTGTATGGAAAATGAAATAGCTTTTACCTCTTAAAACGACAAGATATGTTCAGATCATAGCAGGTTCGACAAATAACGTTCAACGGCTATTCAAACTCGCTAGCTCTTGCCGGAATACTATGTACGTCATATTAATAACTTAGACGTATTTGTTTTGTAAGATGCACACATGCAACGTCTTTTAATCATATGTGAAATAACAGAACTAGCACAGATTTGTACCTGTTGTTATACAGTGTATATCATTTAAAAACATACGAAAATAAGTTTATCTAATTTATCCTGATTTTGTACGAGTGTATTGTATGTGTTGATGATTCTATCACGTTGTCTGTTTCCTGTTGTTCTTTTTACACTGATAAACACATAAAGCTTCCCTAATTACGTCTCTTAATTACTATAGTGAGAGAACAATGACGCTCAATATAATTGTTAATGGTCAATTAAGAACCAGAGACGACGTAAAAGAGTAAAAAGAGAAAGTAACTTCTTTACTCACAGTAAGACGGGTTGGTTTTGTAATTATTTTGACTTGTTACAAGTTACGCTTGGTATACTGGGCATCGACAGTAAACTATCTGTGACGATTTTACAAATTACACTTAACATCTGCTGAGTTTGCGTCACATGTTCACTTTAAATTGAACATTAATAATTGAAAAAAAGGTAATGTGTTTTAACCGTCCATTTTCATGACGGCTTAAATATGATAAAATTTTCTGACACGATCCTTATATTTCATTGTCATATTTTATTTTAGAATTATATTTTCTGAAACAATTCTTGTTTTTCATTGTTATATTTTATTCTAAAATATTTTTCTGACATGATTTTTATTTTTCATTGTCATATTTTATTTAAAGCTATTTTTTCTGTCACGATTTTTATTTGTCATTGTTATATTTTATTTAAAGATAGCATTTTCTGACATGTTTTTATTTTTCATCGTTATATTTTATTTAAAGATAGCATTTTCTGATATGTTTTTATTTTTCATTGTTATGTTTTATTTAAAGATAACATTTTCTGACACGATCTTTGTTTTTCATTGCTATACTTTATTTAAGAAATAAATCATGGAAGCCAGAATGTGTTTTAAGTTTTAACATGGGTTGGCGGATATTAGTAAATTTGATCCCTCGCCTCTAGCTCGGGATAATATACTAATATCCTCCAACCCATGTTAAAGCTCAAAACACATTCTGGCTTCCATGAATTATTTCGATTCTGATATGTCTATGAGTACAAATACAGTAGTATACTTTGATTGGAAGACGGTAATTTATATTTACGTTTGCGGACAATGTCGCACACAATTAATGCTGCCAAATTCGAGCAGACGATAATTCATGTACATTCACTACAGGAAAGTCAGTCACATGAACCGGCGCATGTGCTAATGAGATTATACCCAATCGATAAATCGCTCGTTTGTTTACAAAGCGAAAGAATGACGTCATGTTAGAATTAAAGAAAACATTCTTTGACACGATCTTTAATTTTCATTGTTATATTTTATTTAGAATTATGTTTGCTGTTGTTGAAAGATAGAAAATGCATATAGACCAGATTCAAAACATGCATAATAAAAACACCGAATGACAATAACTAGAATTGAAAGGTAGTGAACCAAGAAAGAACATACCATCTATATACCTGATAAAAACCCTGCAGTTGTTTTTGTCTGTATTTGTAACCTCTTAATGTCATGTCGGTCACAATGATTACTTCGCCCGTATTTTGCATTCTTGTTGATAAACCCCACCTTGGAAAACAAGTTAACATCAAAACTACAGAGATACCCAGATGTAACGTTTATCGATAGAAGTAAAGTACCGTTCAACAGTAGGCTAAGGGCCATTTAATTTACACTCATGTATGTCGGTCAAAAGCCCACTAGGACTTGTGTTGTATTGTTATTTTAACATGTCGACTATAAATAAAACTTAGCCTATCTTATTTTACCCATTATTGTATTCATGAAGACCCTACTGTGACTGAAATGTAGAACGGCAATAAAAACTCTGTTCCTCTACTTTAAAGTGTACAATTGGATGATATTTAATTCTTATTTACACCCATATCCTTTCATACTAGCTAATTAAATGCAACGAGTAATATAAATTCCTACATAATTGCTGCAATCGGAAATTGAAGAATGCAAGTCAATCAGAATCAAAACAGAAACAAACATCCTATGCTATTGTTTGGACCGATAGTTAGTGAATGTAATACATAGCACAACCATCCTATAGTCTGGACCGATAGTTAGTGAATGAAGTAAGAACATACAAACATATTATGTACAAGAATAAACTCCTAGCTACAATAATATTTTCTGAAGTTTAAAGATGGAGAGTGCAGATAGTTAAAAACCAATAACAATAGATGTACACTACAAAGCTCTATCCCTTAATTCCTACAGTTGCTACTGACAATTACAAATGTAATATTGTTTCTAATATGTGTCATTGGGATTCATAATTTAATATCTGATTTGTTGGTAAGAAATGATATGGATGTAAATGAACACGATAGATGATCTAATTCACTCTAGGACACACTTTACAAATAATATATCAAAGACCGTAGAAAAAGATTCGACATTACCAAAAGGACAGTAACAAAGGGTTGTGTAATGTTGCTGGACTCCAAACGTGACCAATAACTACATATAATTCTTGTGAAATTAAGTACATTTCACAATTCTTACAATTCTTATTGTGGAAATATTCGAATTTCATATAGTAAACATTTTTGAGTGTTTGCGATATCAAATGTTTGCAAACGTTGCAATTATGCTTATCCTTATCGAACGGACAGACGGACGAAAGAAAAAAAAGAGCGATGTTATTGAAAGTACCGGTCACAATGAAAGCATAGAGAAGACCATCTGTTATCTGTATGTACATGCAATTAAAATTGTTATTAATTGAAAGGCGAACTAATTACTGATTGATGTATCCCATATGTTGACGACTGATACTGTTTTTACTTAATGACTTTGAATTATTAAGGCTCTACATCTCAGTAATTAATACCTTCAACAGTTTCACATATTGCAGTATTTCATCTCTTTTACATTTGAATTTTGAAGAATATGCATTCTTATAACAGCTTTGGGGGATTTTTTCATGCGCGAACGAGGATTCAGATTTGTGTTCCTTCTATTTTGACTTTTTTAAATGATGTTCTGATTTATGTTAGCTTAGATTAATTTGAAAGATTACATTACCAGTAATTATTGATCTTTTATAGCCCCATGTCTGAAAAGTAAACTCTCCAATAATATGTGGTCGCCATCTTGAATTGGTTGATCTATATTGGAATCTAATGTTTAATAAGCTAATTGTAAATATGCTTCCAATATCACTGTCGTCAAAGAGCTCCGGTCGAAAATGTTCCGTCAGCTTCCGGTACAAGTCACTTAGGCATGATTGACATACAGGCGACGACAACAAGTAAGTATTATGATCATATAGTATTATTATATCTTGAATCCAGAAGATGTCGTTATCGGTCGATTATCTTTTTTTGTCTTTACCTATATATTACTGTAGATATCTTCATCGATTACTCAGATATGGGTAAAATGATGGACATAAACAATGACAAATGCTAACCATGAGATTGAAATCATTAAATAAAGCAATAAAAAGTAGTCTATATGTGTAATTAAAGTACATACACCCTTTGTATTGCTTAGATAAATGATAATTTGCACTGGCGTGCTACCATGAATAATTTTAGACTTATTACAGTGAAAAACACAATGCTTATTTACGTACATTCGTTCCGGCTTTGTCAACCATTACTTTCCGGTTGAGTCCCAAAAATTGTATTTAAGTAGACCCGGTTTTGTCAATGTACAAAATTGAAAGAATAGCATAAAAAGCTCAATATCACAATTATGTTTCCTTTTTATAATTTATTAAAGGCTCATTATATAACACTTGCCAAGGGTGTGTTCTACTTGCAAATTGATAAAAAGAAAAAAAAAACACAAATTTGTCTGAAATGAATAAAAATTGTGAAAAAAAACCCAGCAAAATATTTTACATATGGATGTCTTGTATTACATTAAAAGAAAGAAATACAAAGCGGTTTGTGCAGAATTGGCATTCGCCAAAGTCACCTTCGACAGAATGGTCATGCTTTTTTTTTTATAGAACTTGTAACGTTTTCTTCATTTGCTATGCAGTTGGATTATTGCAATATTCAAAGAGTGTTTTGATCAAAAGTAGGAACTCTCACTGTTTATATGTTCATAAATTGTATTTTAATGCCTGAAAATTGTTTCAGAAGTGGAAAAAGTTGCAAAATGTACGCCATATTCACAATGTTTTCAAGTTCTGAAGTCTCTTTTCAACATTTTTAAATTAAATAACGCTATATATATGCCGCGAGTACTTAGCCTATTCCATTAACATCATGGTGTGCTATTTATTTTTAAAATTTTATTATTTAAAACAAAAGATCTGAATTCTCTAAAAATGATGTGGAATCATACAAAACCGGAAACTTTACCACCCATTATTAGACGTGTAAGATGTCTATGTGAAAACATCATTTTATATAGATATCAAGTAACTCTTTTAGTTTTTTAGTAATTGTTGTTTTCAAACAATATATTGAAGGACACTAAGACATTTTGGGTGGAATTTACTTTGGCGGACCCCGGAAGTCAGATATTGTAATAATCAACGCATGGGGTTAAGTGTTAGGGTTATGTTTAGGATTAAGGTTAGGGTTAGGGGTAGGATTATATATACACGTATTTGCTACTATTTCCCGTACTTTTTGTGGGGTCCGTTAAAGTAGAAGTACTCCGAAATTTTGATTAAAAAATATAAAATAAAATAAAAATTGGGAACCGCATCGGTAGCGTAATGATTAGCGTGCTCGCCTCGAGTGCGATGTATTGTGGGTTCGAGCCCAGGTGGGATCAAACAAAAGACTATACAATTGGTATTATTTGCTTCTCCGCTAAGCACGCAGCATTAAGGAGAAAGAACAAAGACTGGTTGGCTCGGAATCAGAATAATGTGTCCGAGTGGAGCGACATATCTACCCGCGGACTGTTGTTTCAGTGAGCTAGCACTAAACAAATCCAACTGAGCGTGTTGGTCTAGAACAAAGCGGACGTCATCATCATCTCATTGAAAATTAACTTGTTCTCGCCATGATATAGCTGAAAAATTGCTAAATTGGCGTTAAGCAACTATCACTCACTCACCTAAACAAATTGGCATATCGAGTGTACCCTTTCAGTTTGATAAGTGTTATAATGAACCTTTAGTATGCAACTGTTTGCTTGTTCAGTATATATTACAAAAACCGCGCGCTGTTTAATATTTTGATTGTACATTTTGTTATGAAATTCTAGTTTTGTTTTACTTGCATTTCAGGTAGAGATAAATACTGGAAGCTTGTCGCCATTTTGTTGTTTCTACTGTCAAACGACATTCTTGAATTTTACAATATAATATAAATGTACCAATGTATCAATTGTCTGAAACTAATACAAATTAAATTAGGGTAATCGCAGATTGAAACATAAGAAGTTTAATAGTATTTCTTCGCCGTCCCGTTACTGTTTTTTTTTTATCCAGCACTTGTTCTATTAGAGCAGTTGCATTGACCGCATATTTTTTGCTATATTTGGTTACTGACCAAGATATAGTTTTCTGGTACCTGATTCATGTTGAGCGACGGTAAGAAACAGTAACAGCATTTATGCTTATGAGCTTATAAGCGCGGACTTCATAGAGGACACAATCAAAAACGATAAGAACGACGCTTGTTTCTGCTCTTTTTAGACAATTTGACAGTTTCTTTGGGGCTTTTGACATACTACGATAGATACAATATACGTATATTGTCGGAAAATATATAATGCATTTCCACTCGCTGCGAAACAGAAAAACTCGTCAAAACTCATATATTTAAATTTTATATTTTCGACAATGTATGTATATTGTCTATTTATTTTCTCCCTCGTTTCACTCCTCAGAAAATATGTTTTTTATTAACTAAAATTATGTAATAGAAATAAGACTCGACACAGTGTAGGATTGTGCGCTCGTTACATTATTATTTATTATAAACATATATTAACATAACAAATTTATTCAGTCTGTCATTTCTACCCCTAAAAAATGCAAAATATATACGAGTACTTGAAATTCTTTTGGCATTAATCTGTGTGGATGGGCGGGAGACTATAACATCCAAATCACGAACTTTTGTCGTATTACAATTTGCAACGAACGTTGCATTAATCGAGTACACCTAAAATTTTCTTTATATTCTAACTGCCAAAATCGTTCGTGCGGAAAGGAATTCGGTACTACAGCCTTTGTTAATTTGCATATCTATAACGTTTATGTATACTTTATATTGTGAAGAAATTTAAATATCGTTTCCACGAAGTTATTTCCACAGAGTGACTTATTTCGGTATCAACGAGTATACAATTCAAATATTGTATTATAAAAAGAATCTCCTACTACTCAATTGATACGCCTGGACAGCGACCTCAAGTGTATGTAGTGCATTGAGCGCCAGCCATGATGTCAGTGCCACAAAAAGCATAAACAAATCAAGTGTTCGCGACAGTAGCAATTTAACATAGAAATAACGATTTTTTTTTATTGTACAAAGTAGCTGAAATTAGGAGCCATGGCGAATATTCATACTATAAATCAGGATTTATCACTTTTGAGATATTTCCTAATCATAAATAATGTTAAATTGCAATATAATGATCAATAATAATACGATCAGTCGTATTTACATACTGACAAATCCGGTTCTTATAAATGACACAACCGGTTTCTATACATGTTTACAATTTGACAAAGCCGGATTTCAAAAACATCTGTTGACATCAAGTTTTAGGCTATAACTAGTTACTAATTGACTTTTCCTTAACAAAATAATATATTTAAGTAAAATAAATCATTCATTAATAATTTTTCTTTTTTGGCAACATTTCATTCATTCGTAAATGCAAGATATAGCCACATTTCAATTGATTGTAGTGATTTTGATGCCGGATTCCTTATAACTTTTAGAAAAAATCTAATTTTGCACTGAAAAAAGCAATGCTATTTGGACAAAAAATTACAATAATAATAATAACAATCATAAAGCATCATAATTCAAAACATTATATATACAGTATATTAAAAAAAACTGACGATAATCGTCTTTTTCTTCTTTGAAAATACGGCTTATGATATCCCGGATGTTGACGAAACATTTTCGATCGGAGCTCTGTGAAATTGAACTCGGACAGGTAAAAATGACCTTCAAAATCCGGAACTTGATATCCGAATCAGCCATCCGGTTTTAATATAAAACAAGTACAGAAGTAATGCATATTAAAAAAGAATAGTATTAGAGTGTGTGGATATAAGTTGTCAGTTTAGTTTTAGTACATCTTCACTCTATTTAAGCCAACGTGTATAACGCCTTTGTATTTAACGATATGACAGAAGTTAAGACAAGTTATATAATAACATCCCTTTGTCTTGTCTTTGTTATATTGTTGACAAGTTGTTTCCATGTAAAGTTGATCATCAAAAGGAGTAATCGTGTTACTTCTCAAGTTTCTCAAGTACTTACAAAGATTTTCGTAAGAACTAATTGATGTCTACTTGAAATACAATTTGACCTAGTGCTAGATTATAAGAATAATATCTTTATCTATTTTTATGTGTTGACACATAAAAAGATAAATAGGATCTACTTGGTCTTGGCAAATTATTGTTACAGCATGTTGTGTAAGTGTGAATATAGAAGACACATGTGGCAGGGCTATTTACACAAAATAATTACCACGATAAATGTAGACACATAAACACTATCTCCGATCCTACAATTACATACACATTTTTATTGTATACCAAAAATTGCCACTCATGCTTTTATTCCATTCGCCTTGTGTTTACACACTGACAGATTAAGTGTTTACACACTGACAGATTAAGTGTTTACACACTGACAGATTAAGTGCTTACACACTGGCAGATTAAGTGCTTACACACTGGCAGATTAAGTGTTTACACACTGACAGATTAAGTGTTTACACACTGACAGATTAAGTGTTTACACACTGACAGATTAAGTGTTTACACACTGACAGATTAAGTGTTTACACACTGACAGATTAAGTGCTTACACACTGGCAGATTAAGTGTTTGTAAAGTTGTTCTTGTGGTGATTATATATTATGGTATTGGTCACTTGACTTGTGGTGATCATATTAAGAGATTATTACATGACATTTTCCATATCGGCCCTGGTATCAGCCCGAGACTCCCATATCAAGCCCGACAGCGAAGTTGGAGGAATGATATGGGTGAAGGGTTGATACCAGGGAGATATGGAAAATTTCATGTCATAATCTATTTATCACATATTTTACATTGCCTTTTTTTCAAGCAATGACAAATTGGGAAAATAAATTCTTAAGAGCGTTACCTTTGTTCAACTTGCAAATATTTTTGTTTGGAGTCTGGTTTCAAAAATATATCAAACAATGTCGATCTGTACAATGACGTTAGAATGTGTTTGTAAGATCTACCCAAGACGTTGATATTTGAATGGAATTTCTTATTCAACGCGACGCATACATTTGAGCTAATAATTCCGTTCAAGTTATTTAAACTTTATTCCAATAGTTAGAAATGTGTTAATTTGATTGAAATGCGATTTTATGCATATCTTTATGCACCATCTTTCCGTGTACTTTGACATATAATCTATAGAACCACTGCGAAGATACCGGAAGTTGAATTCGGGGTCAAATACAGATATGTGAGGGCGAATGAGGACAAATACGGATATTTGTCCCGTATTTTCCCTCATGGCAATAACCAACACTAACTATTATCACATACTTTGTTGCAATATGTTCGTTTTTGCATGTCCAATAATAGCTAGAAGTCAGTGTTGGTTATTTTTCCTTTTTGCAAATATTAGCATTTACCCGTAAATATCCGTATTGGCTCCCACATATCCGTATTTGCCCCCGAATTTAACTTCTGGTATCTGCACAGTGGTCTCAAAGAAAATATGTCAAAGTACAAGGAAAGATGGTAAAATCGTATTTCAATCAAAGTAACACGTTTCAAAATATTGGAATAAAGTTTAAATAACTTGAAACGGAATAATTACCTCAAATGTATACGTCGTCTTGAATAGGAATTTCCATTCAAATGTCAACGTCTTGGGTAGATTTTACAAACACTTTCCAACGTCATTGTACAAAACTCGAAACAAAAATATTTGCAAGTTGAACAAAGGCAACTCTCTTAAGGATTTATTTTCGCAATTTGTCAGTACAAAGATCTTTTCTGCAATATAAAAGCCAATACTTGAAAGTCAATGTAAAATATGTGATAAATAGATTATGACATGAAATTTTCAATATCGTCCCTGGTATCAGCCCTCGACCCATATCAGCCCTCCAGCTTCGCTGTCGGGCTTGATATGGGAGTCTCGGGCTGATACCAGGGCCAATATGGAAAATGTCATCTTATTATCACATATTTTGTTGCAATATATTAATTTTTGCATGTCCAATAATAGCTAACAGTCAGTGTTGGTTATTTGCCCTCAGGGCAAATATCCGTATTTGCCCTCAAATATCCGTATTTGTCCTCATATATCCGTATTTGCCCCCCGTATTCAACTTTCGGTATCTGCGCAGTGGTCTCAAAGATTATATGTCAAAGTACAAGGAAAGATGATACATAAAGATATGCATAAAATCGTATTTCAATCAAATTAACACATTTCAACATATTGGAATACATTTTAAATAACTTGAAACGGAATAATTAACCCAAATATATACGTCTTGGGTAGATTTTACAAACAGTTTATAACGTCATTGTACAGATCAACATTGTTTGGTATATTTTTGAAACCAGATTCGAAACACAAATATTTGCAAGTTGAACAAAGGCAACTCTCTTAAGGATTTATTTTCGCAATTTGTCTGTTCATAGATCTTTTTTGCAATATAAAAGTCAATGCTTGGAAAAGGTCAATGTAAAATATGTGATAAAAAGATTATGACATGAAATTTTCCATATGGTCCCTGGTATCAACCCTCGACCCATATCAGCCCTCCAGCTTCGCTATCGGGCTTGATATGGGAGTCTCGGGCTAATACCAGGGCCGATATGGAAAATGTCATGTACTAATCTCTTATTATTGGAAATGCAAAAACGAACATATTGCAACAAAATATGTGATAAATTATAGTCCTATATCCATTTAACTTAAGTCGAATATTATAGGGTAGCTATTTGTGAGTTGTATTTTCTAGATATCACGTGTACATTATGATTTTGCCATTAAACAAACATAAAATGGTTTGCGTTTTATTAAGTCATAGAATGATATTCATCTATATTGCATATTGAATCATTATTTCATTTGTTTCTTTGTAATACCATTGTTGTTATTACGCTTCAGCCGAAACAAATCCGTCCAATTAGAGATATTGCATGTTGCATTATACGTGTAAGAAACCTGCCATTTTGTCAATGCCAGACACTAATTCCTGCCCCCTTATACTGCACTCATTCCTGCCCCCGTATACGGCACTCATTCCTGCCCCCTTATACGGCATTCATTCCTGCCCCCTTTATACGGACGAGTTGTGTATTTGATTAATCCAGCATACTGACCAGTATCTTCTAGTATTGCAGTTACTGGAAAATTCTGGAAGATACTGGGATACTAGTATATACCAGTATCTGTACCAGTATTGCAGATACTGGAAGATTCTGGTAAAATACTGGTAATACCAGTATTGCGTACAATACTGGTACTACCAGTATCGCGGTCGGCTGCTTCATAATGTCCCTATATTTATATAAATCATCCACCTTGAGTAATATAAAATGCGTAGTCACAAAACTGAATGTCATGTAGTAATAATTGAGTAACATGCCAGTATAATAACGAAATGATACTGATTTGTGTTCTACAAAGGGAAAACAAACGTAATATGGTTGATTTGATTGATTTATTGTGTTTAACGCCACTTTCAGCAATATTTCAGCTATATTATAATATGGACATTATTCCTAATCCAAAACAGAACATACATCTGCAGATTAGAGTTATTCTTGTGCTTGATAACAAATGAACTTATACTTTTATGAAATTTGTATGCTGTACATAGTGAACGTGGTCTGACTAGAGTTAAATATAATCTTAGATGACTGATACACTTGTTAATTTCTTTATAAAGTGAAGATTCATTACACCATCTTGTCATGTTTAATTAGAAAATCCTATATGAGATCTAAGTTAACTGTCAGATTTAGCTTGTACTATTAAAATTATTGTGTTGTTGAGCATTTACAGTTGATAGATGGTTATTTATGTTAAAATTATTGTGTTGGTGAGCATTTACAGTTGATAGATGGTTATTTATGTTAAAATTATTGTGTTGTTGAACATTCATAGTTGATAGATGGTTATTTATGTCAAAATTATTATGTTGTTGAACATTTACAGTTGATAGATGGTTATTTATGTTAAAATTATTGCGTTGTTGAACATTTACAGTTGATAGATGGTTATTTAGGTTAACATTATTGTGTTGTTGAACATTTACAGTTGATAGATGGTTATTTATGTTAACATTATTGTGTTGTTCAGCATTTACAGTTGATAGATGGTTATTTATGTTAAAATTATTGTGTTGTTGAACATTCATAGTTGATAGATGGTTATTTATGTCAAAATTATTATGTTGTTGAACATTTACAGTTGGTAGTTGGTCATTTATGTTAAACTTATTGCGTTGTTGAACATTTACAGTGTTGATAGATGGTTATTTATGTTAACATTATTGTGTTGTTGAACATTTACAGTTGATAGATGGTTATTTATGCTAAAATTATTGTGTTGGTGAGCATTTACAGTTGATAGATGGGTATTTATGTCAAAATTATTGTGTTGTTGAACATTCATAGTTGATAGATGGTTATTCATGTCAAAATTATTATGTTGTTGAACATTTACAGTTGGTAGTTGGTCATTTATGTTAAACTTATTGCGATGTTGAACATTTACAGTTGATAGATGGTTATTTATGTTAAACTTATTGTGTTGTTGAACATTTACAGTTGATAGATGGTTATTTATGTTAAAATTATTGTGTTGTTGAACATTTACAGTTGATAGATGGTTATTTATGTTAAAATTATTGTGTTGTTGAACATTTACAGTTGATAGATGGTTATTTATGTTAAAATTATTGTGTTGTTGAACATTTACAGTTGATAGATGGTTATTTATGCTAAAATTATTGTGTTGGTGAGCATTTACAGTTGATAGATGGGTATTTATGTCAAAATTATTGTGTTGTTGAACATTCATAGTTGATAGATGGTTATTCATGTCAAAATTATTATGTTGTTGAACATTTACAGTTGGTAGTTGGTCATTTATGTTAAACTTATTGCGATGTTGAACATTTACAGTTGATAGATGGTTATTTATGTTAAACTTATTGTGTTGTTGAACATTTACAGTTGATAGATGGTTATTTATGTTAAAATTATTGTGTTGTTGAACATTTACAGTTGATAGATGGTTATTTATGTTAAAATTATTGTGTTGTTGAACATTTACAGTTGATAGATGGTTATTTATGTTAAAATTATTGTGTTGTTGAACATTTACAGTTGATATATGGTTATTTATGTTAACATTATTGTGTTGTTGAACATTTACAGTTGATAGATGGTTATTTATGCTAAAATTATTGTGTTGGTGAGCATTTACAGTTGATAGATGGGTATTTATGTCAAAATTATTGTGTTGTTGAACATTCATAGTTGATAGATGGTTATTCATGTCAAAATTATTATGTTGTTGAACATTTACAGTTGGTAGTTGGTCATTTATGTTAAACTTATTGCGATGTTGAACATTTACAGTTGATAGATGGTTATTTATGTTAAACTTATTGTGTTGTTGAACATTTACAGTTGATAGATGGTTATTTATGTTAAAATTATTGTGTTGTTGAACATTTACAGTTGATAGATGGTTATTTATGTTAAAATTATTGTGTTGTTGAACATTCATAGTTGATAGATGATTATTCATGTCAAAATTATTGTTAAGGCCAATTCGTATATTTTTTATGCTTTCCGATTTTTTGATCCGGACTTTACTTTCATTCACTTGAATCTGATGTTTCTTTCCCCTAATCTGTAATATTCCTTCGATGTTAAAAGCAAATGGAAAATCAAAGATTATAAAATTGGTTAATTTCGAATTTATTCAAGATATCAGAGTCTAAAATATGGTATGTTTAATTATCAGACATATTTGAACATTTTTGAGCTAAATTAATTGAAGTTTTGAACTGGTAAATGTGTTTTAAATGCATAAATGTTAATTGTTCAAATGACCCAGTTTTATCTGGCTTTCGTGATGAACTATTTTTGGAAAAGTAAATTTTCACTCTGGTTAAAGTATTTTCTCACACTTTATTATAATTTCCTGAATTATTTGTGTATCACATGTATATATTTTATGGATTGTCTGTGTATTACATACAACGCAACATTATGTGATAAAGTTTGTCACTGACTTGCGATATGTCGGTGGTTTTGTCGGGTACTCCAGTTTCCTACACACACACAAAACTGACCGCCACGATGTGACTAAATATTGTTGAAAGTAGCATTAAACACAATAAACCAAACCTGTGTAATATGTATGGATCTGTATATATTTTTGACATACTGTAATCGTGGAACAAATGTTTATGATGTTTACATTTATTTTCAGTCAATCTCATCTGTAACTATAATATGGATCCTTATTGGAATAAAACTATGATGTTATCTGATGTGAATTGACTTATATTCTCAATCGCCTGGTATATGATATTACAACATTGACATATTTTAGATTTAGGAATATGAGTACGACAAGTGACACTCAAATTAGTGATTGGAGCCAGAAGATGAAAGACATGGACCAAACAGGGACAATCGAACATGATCCAGATATAAATATCTGGAGAGCAGAACAAGAGATAATGGAACAGGCAGAGCAAAGTGAACTCGGTGCATCAGGCGGAGTACGACCGAGAACGTTTACGTTAAAAGGAAGAGAATTTAGTGAAGAACAAGTAGCTAAGTGTTTTTATTCTGTAAAGAAGCTAAGTACTAACATGATTCAGATGCTCGCAAATAAAGATCCTACTGAACATATTCGCCTAAAATACATTGATTGGATGCAGGGTTATGAACTTTTTATGAATTTACACAATAAACATTTACAAAAACTTAAAGAAAATGAACAAGAAGAATATTTATCTCATCACCATCAAAGAGAGACGTATCTGCTTAATACGAAATCAGCCATTCAAGATTATTTCAGATCAGCTCAAGTAATAAAACAACAAGAGAGTGTTAATATGGAGAACAAATCTGTGAAAAGTGACAGCCGGTCATCAATTTCATCCAAACGGTTAGAAGCAGAAGAAAAACGAATTGAATTAGAAGCAAGAAAACAAGCAATGAAAAAGAAACGCGAGATAGAAATGGCAAAAACAGCTCTAAAGATGGAAGAAGAAGAGTTAGATATTGAAACTGATATTGCAGTGGCTGATGCTAAATCCAAGGTTTATGACCATTTAGAACAAGCGGGTGAAATTAAAATTACACCTGTAAAGGTAGAATTTGAGACTGAACAGTTAAAACAGAAAGGTACATTACAAAACACTGAATACATTGAATTGAATCCTAAAGCAAGAGATTTTGTTTCAACGAAACCAAAGGTTAATCATAATCTTAACTTTCCCTTGTTAGATCTACAGAGTGATAGAACAATGAAGGAGCCAACGCACGACTATAATTATAATTTGTACGAAGAGCCATCGCATTTTATTGAACAAAAAACTCAAGCTACATGTATCGAGGCAATGATTAAACATTTGAGAAAACCCACACCAGAAGTAATGAGGTTTGATGGGAATCCCTTGAACTATCAAAGGTTTCTGAGATAATTCCATGCAAAGGTTGTGATTAACTGTGACAATGACTATGAGAAAATGAACTATTTAGAGCAGTTAACATATGGAGAAGCAAATAGAGTTGTATCAGGATATAGTCATTTGTCAGGTGAAAGAGCTTACGATGCATCCATGATGGCATTGAAAGATCGTTATGGTGATACTGACGTTATAGCATCAGCATTTATAAAGAAAGCTTTAGAATGGCCTACGATCCGAAACACAGATACAAAATTACTTGATGAATTTGCTTTGTTTCTGGTAGAATGTCAGAATGGTACAGAATGTATACAAGCGGGTAGCATTTTGGAATATTCAGAGAATATTAAACGCCTTTTGAGCAAGTTACCTTTTCACTTGCATGACAGATGGAGAAATGTTGTCTTTCGAATAAAGTATTCTCAGAAAACAGTCAAGTTCAAGGACTTTGTGGATTTTGTAAAGGCTGAAGCGAAGGAGGCTAATGATCCAACATATGGAAAAAGTGCAATGAATTATTCTCAAAGGGACCAAAACCCACAGGATATGAATCAGCGACGTGAACAACGAAAGTCGGGTGTAGCTCATGCAGCATGTGAAGTACAAGTACCAAGAACTTATCTGCCTGAATCAAAATGTTCATACTGTGAAACAGACACACATACGCTAGACAACTGTAAACGTATGATGGCATTGAGTAGAGATAACAGGATTGTATATTTAAAGCGAAAAGGACATTGTTATGGATGTTTGAAAAGAGGTCACATGAGTAACATGTGCAAGAAGAAATCAACCTGTGCAGTTTGCTCACGCCAGCATCCAACAATACTTCATAACTACAATCTGACAAATTCATCTACACATGGAGATTCTATTAACGACAGGGGCAAAACAATGAGTAAAAAATCTGTACCCTCAAATGTCTGCAGTTCTACAAGCACCCTAGAAGGGGCGGGGCGATATGTCATGCGCTATGGCAATCATCCCTGTACGTGTCAAGCTCAAGAACAAATCACAAACTATTGAAACATATGCATTCTTCGACTCTGGGAGCAGCGTATCCTTTTGTACAGAAAAACTCATGCATGATTTAGGAGCTGTCGGAAAGAGAACTCAGATTACTATAAATACAATGGGAATTTCACAAACTTTGAACACATTTTCTGTTAATGGACTGCAAGTGTCAGGACTTTCTATGGAACACTTGGTAGATATGCCAAAGGTATTTACCAAGGAGGAAATGCCCGTCACAAATGAGCATATTCCTAAACAACAAGAAATTAAGAAAAGGGCACATCTGACAGGAATTAATGTTCCAGATATTGACTCAGATATAGGCATTATGATAGGAAATAATGTGCCGGATGCATATACACCATTCGAGTTAGCAACTGGACCTAGCAGCTCTCCACATGCTACCAAGACTAGACTTGGTTGGATAATCTGGAATGTTCTTCGAGATAGAACATGTTTTGAGGTAAACAGGGTATTTGTTGAAAGTGTTAACGACGAAACTCAGATGAAAATGCTGACAGAAAGCATTAATTTGGACTTTCCGGAACGTCTTATTGAAGACAAAAGAGAAAATTCTATAGAGGATAAGATCTTTATGGATCAAGTGTCAAGTTCACTATACATGGATGAAGGACATTGTAGTATTGCTCTTCCGTTTCGGAATAAAGATGTTATGTTCCCAAACAACTCGCAACAGTGTTTACAGAGACTCAACAGTCTGAAAGGAAAGTTTGCAAAGAACTCAACTTTCAGGGACCATTATTCTGAATTTATGAGAAAGATAATTGAGAAAGGTTATGCAGAACCGGTTCCAATTAGTCAACTAAATAGAAACGATAGGAAAGTATGGTACCTTCCTCATCATGGAATATACCACTCGAAAAAACCTGACAAGATTCGTGTGGTCTTTGATTGTTCAGCAAAATGTATGGGTATTTCATTAAACAGTCAACTCTTGCAAGGACCCAACTTAGCAAACAATCTCTTAGGAGTACTGATACGATTCAGAAAAAATAAAATTGCGATTGTAGGAGACATTGAATCCATGTTCTATCAGGTGAAAGTTCCAGTCACTGATAGGGACTGCTTACGATTTTACTGGTGGAAAAATGGAGATATTGAAACCACACCCATAGAGTACAGAATGACTGTGCATTTATTTGGGGCGACATCGTCGCCTAGTTGCTGCAATTTCGCACTTCAGCATATTGCGAAGGAATACATAGATGAATTTGATACTGCTGTTATTGACACAGTTACTAGGAACATTTATGTAGATGACTGCTTAACTTCAGCTGATACAGAAGAACATGCAATTTCGCTCATTCAAAACATATCTAATGTATGTAAAAGAGGAGGATTTAAAATGACTAAGTGGATGACTAACAATAGAATTGTATTGGAATCAGTGCCTGAAAAAGATCGAGCAAAAAACATAAATGAAATTGATTTAAGTGAAGAGAGCACAGTTGAACGTGCATTAGGAGTGTACTGGTTTATAGAGGATGACAAACTTGGTTTTCACATAAATGTTAAGAATCAACCACCAACAAGACGTGGTATACTCAGTTTAGTTAGCTCAGTCTACGATCCACTCGGTATAGCATCACCTTTTGTCTTAATTGCGAAGAGTATTTTACAAAGCTTGTGTAAAAGAGAACTAGGCTGGGATGAAGAGATCCCTCAAAAGAAACTTTCAACTTGGAATAAGTGGCTTGATCAACTGAAAGAATTAGAAATGATCAAAGTAGATAGGTGCTATAAGCCTTCAACCTTCGAGTCTGTTGATTTATGTCAGCTTCATTGTTTTGCAGACACAAGTGACATAGGTTATGGTTGTGTTTTTTACCTTAGAAGAAGGGAAGATACACTGTTCATTCGTGTTAGGAAAGTCTAGAGTAGCACCTCTGAAGTCTGTCACGATTCCAAGAAAGGAACTAACAGCAGCCACAAGTCTTGTTAGGTTATGTCGCATGATAACTAGGGAAATTGAGTACTCTATTGATGATATTTTTTATTGGACTGACAGCATGTCTGTGTTGAGATACATTATGAACACAAAGACTCGCTTTCACACCTTTGTGGCAAATCGTTTGGCAGTCATACACGAATCATCTGATATCAGTCAATGGAATTACATAGAAACAAAACAGAACCCAGCTGATCTAGCGTCACGTGGAGCATCTATTGAAAAATTTCGTAGAAACTTGCAATGGTTTATAGGACCAGACTTTCTATGGGAAACTGAAACTACATGGTCTAAAAGTAACAATGACTTCAGCATTTCAAGTAATGATCCTGAAGTAAGGAGATCAGTTGCTGTCTGTGCAACTTCATCTGTCTCAAATCTAGGTATGGAGCGCCTTATTTCCCATTTTTCTGATTGGAATAAGTTAAAGAAAATAACAGCATGGTTTGTCAATGCGAAGAGAAACTTTAAGAAGGCTAATAAAGGGTCACCAGATGAATTAGAAAACAAGAAACTTTATGGCTCAAAGTCAGAATTCATTACAGTTGAAACAATGAATTGCGCTGAGAAATCATTGATCTCATATGTACAGAAGAGACACTTTCATGAGGAACTTGAATACTTGGAGAAAGGAAAGAAAAATCTCAAGTTGTGTTCAAAATTGAATAAACTAGATCCATTCATCGACAGCGATGGAATAATTCGAGTCGGCGGACGGTTAGAACGCTCAGATATTCCTTATAATTCATGCATCCTATTATTCTACCTAAGGAATCTACTATCTCAAGGCTGATAATTGAAAGCATACACTGTGCTATTGGTCACTTAGGAAAGAATTCTATTTTAACTGTTCTAAGGCAGAAATTTTGGATTATTGGTGCGAATGGAATCATGAAAAGGCTAGTGTCAAAATGTGTCTTATGTAAGAAATACCAAGGCAAATATGGAAATCAGAAAATGGCAAATCTCCCAAAAGAGAGACTTCAAGCTGACGACCCACCTTTTGCAAGAATAGGTATCGATTTCTTTGGACCATTTAAGGTAAAATTAGGAAGGAGTGTAGTAAAGAGATATGGTGTTATTTTCACATGCCTAAACATTCGTGCAATTCACTTGGAATTAGCACATTCCCTTGACACAGATTCATGCATCAATGCTTTGAGACGATTCATAGCACGAAGGGGTAAACCAGAGACTATAAGGACAGATAATGGAACAAATTTTGTTGGCTCAGAGAGGGAGCTCAAAAAAGAGATACAAAGATGGAACATTGATCAAATAAATGAATTCATGATTCAGAGACACATCCAGTGGGAGTTTAACCCTCCATCTGCATCTCATTTTGGAGGCGTTTGGGAACGTCTGATTAGATCTGTGCGCAAGGTTCTCTATTCAGTCATGCATGAACAGAATATTCATTTGTCAGATGAAGGTCTTGTAACACTCTTCTGTGAAGTAGAAAGTATCTTGAATGGAAGACCCATTACGGAAATGTCAAATGACATCTCAGACTTAAATGTGCTTACCCCTAATCACTTGATTCTTCAACGAACAGGAGCAAGTTTACCACCAGGAGTTTTCAGCAAAAAGGACTGTTACATTAAACGAAAATGGAAGCAAATTCAATATCTAGCTGATTTATTCTGGTCAAGATGGCGGAAGGAATACTTACCAATTCTACAGGCACGACAAAAATGGACAAAGCACAATAGAAACATGAAAGTGGGTGATATTGTGCTTCTGGTAGACAATACACCAAGGAACGCTTGGAACATGGGCCGAATAATTCAAGTAATAAAGGACAAAGACAATGTTGCTCGTGTGGTCAAGGTTAAAACTGAAAACACAACATTGACTCGTCCAATCACAAAGTTATGTCTTCTGGTAGAAAATGACTGTTGAGGTGAAAGTTCACTGTCTCACCGGTGTTACCAAACTGTTCGAATTTGATAGACTACGTATCTAATACAATACATGTGTATAATTATTGGCCTTATTTGTATTTTTGATAATTGTGTTCAGGAAGAAACCCAATTAAGGGGCCGGTATGTTAAGGCCAATTCGTATATTTTTTATGCTTTCGGTTTTTTGATCCGGACTTTACTTTCATTCACTTGAATCTGATGTTTCTTTCCCCTAATCTGTAATATTCCTTCGATGTTAAAAGCAAATGGAAAATGAAAGATTATAAAATTGGTTAATTTCGAATTTATTCAAGATACCAGAGTCTAAAATATGGTATGTTTAATTATCAGACATATTTGAACATTTTTGAGCTAAATTAATTGAAGTTTTGAACTGGTAAATGTGTTTTAAATGCATAAATGTTAATTGTTCAAATGACCCAGTTTTATCTGGCTTTCGTGATGAACTATTTTTGGAAAATTAAATTTTCACACTGGTTAAAGTATTTTCTCACACTTTATTATAATTTCCTGAATTATTTGTGTATCACATGTATATATTTTATGGATTGTCTGTGTATTACATACAACGCAACATTATGTGATAAAGTTTGTCACTGACTTGCGATATGTCGGTGGTTTTGTCGGGTACTCCAGTTTCCTACACACACACAAAACTGACCGCCACGATGTGACTAAATATTGTTGAAAGCAGCATTAAACACAATAAACCAAACCTGTGTAATATGTATGGATCTGTATATATTTTTGACATACTGTAATCGTGGAACAAATGTTTATGATGTTTACATTTATTTTCAGTCAATCTCATCTGTAACTATAATATGGATCCTTATTGGAATAAAACTATGATGTTATCTGATGTGAATTGACTTATATTCTCAATCGCCTGGTATATGATATTACAATTATTATGTTGTTGAACATTTACAGTTGGTAGTTGGTCATTTATGTTAAACTTATTGCATTGTTGAACATTTACAGTTGATAGATGGTTATTATGTTAAAACTATTGTGTTGTTGAACATTCATAGTTGATAGATGATTATTTATGTCAAAATTATTGCGTTGTTGAACAATTACAGTTGGTAGTTGATTATTTATGTTAAAATTATTATGTTGTTGAACATTTACAGTTGGTAGTTGTTCATTTATGTTAAACCTATTGCGTTGTTAAACATTTACAGTTAGTAGTTGATTATTTATGTTAAAACTATTATGTTGTTGAACATTCATGGTTGATAGATTGTTATTTATGTTAAAATTATTGCGTTGTTAAAATATAAATTCAACTGATGAGCCGAAGTGTTATCTTTTAAATTGTGATCGCTCAAAAAATAACAGCACTTGCACCGTAGCGGTCTTGGATTTACAACCACTTACGAACAATACCATGAGCGGTCAGTCCAAGTTTTCTACTGAATCTCCGTTGTTAGAAAAGAATATTAAATTGATCAAAGCGACAACTGAATGACGTAGGGATGAGATCAAGTGCTAGTAAAGAAAAATAATTACTTGACATGAAGTGTTATATAATGTATTATGCTAAAACTGTCAACTTGTACATTCAATATGGACTTTAAACCAGTCCGGAACCACATGATTTATATCACCAATTCGTTGTATATTTATCTCTATGAGTAAGGTAGCTGATATCACCATTCCTTTATCATGCACCCTCATAATGCAACAAAACATTTAAATTTTAAGACACAATGTCAGGTAATGGGTGAGTGAGTGATTGATTGTTGCTTAACGCCAAATGAGCAATTAGTCAGCTATAATATGGCGTGAACAAGTTACATTCGATGAGATGATGCTGATGTCCGCTTTGAACTAGACCAGCACGCTTAGTTGGATTATTATAGCGCTAGCTCACCGAAACAACAGTCCGCGGGAGACATTTCGTTCTACTCGGGCACATTATCCTGATGCCGAGTCAACCAGTCTGCTCTTAAACCTTAATGATGCGTGCTGTGCAGAGAAGCGGCGAATGTCAATTTAATAGTATTTGATTTGATCCGATAGGGGCTCGAACCAATGATCTACCGCATTCGGGGCGAGCACGCTACCCATTACACAGCCGATGCGGTTCATCAGTCAATGAAAAAAGTTGATGAAATAAAGGGAAATTCAAAGGAACTGTGAACATCTAGCATTTCGGAAAGAAGACATTGGGAAAATGTTAAGCAAATCTAGACTACGTACTAAAAGATCCACATTATAAACTCTTTGACAATATTTCTACATGGCAGCGCATTAAATATTTATCAGTAGTTTTGAAAAATGACGGTCGTTCAATTGTTCCCCAGTTTTGAAAAAAAAACATTCTTCACTTGAATTATTCCTTTAATTTGCGCTTTCTCACTACAATATATTAGATGTACGATTGAATCCATCTTCAAACCAGCCTTGAAATGTAAAACATGTGTTATTAATCATGTAAATTGCTTTCCTTCGGTCATCTTACATTTTTTGTAGCACAAATGGCATACTTTATTCAATAACTGTGCACTTCTCATTGACAAAATTTGGCAGATAACGTGAAAAAGGTGTTGCTGAGATATTGTAAGAATGCCGACCATTCGGCCATCTTTGATTTTTGCAAACAAGTAAACATTATATACAAACGAGAGGCAATCAAGAACGGATATGATTATGACCTTCATTGTGCATGACCTATATATAAAATACGAACACGAAGATGTCTATGAAGTTGTGGTGATAACATAGAAAATGTGTCCGAAAAATGTCATTAATTCACCATCCTTTTGAGAAAGAAAAATTAACGCGTATCACCCCTTCGTGTACTCTAATATAAAAAAGCAACATCACAAACAATCTGCAAACCAAAGACATATTACCACACAGCGAAGATACAATAAACTCTTGTCCATGTGTTCCTCCCCTTTGGCCAGAACGCTGTACGGACCAATCAATAACTCTGACTACAAGTTGAAATTTTCGATTCTTTGTGAAACACAATGTCGTTGAATGAAAGAATTAGATAATTTTTTTTTAGAAGTAGTTCATCTAGACATTCCCCATACCCGGGTCAGGATTTCGTTTTCTTATCAACTGCAATACGCCACATGTTAAAGGGACCTATTAATATAGTATTATTAATTAACTACTGTTATATTTACATAAATAAGATGAAAACTGCCTTTGTGATACAGATAGTACAACTCGGCCAATATCGATTTTTTTCTCTCGTATAAGCCGACTTTGATCCGGCCAATATGGGTGTTCCGGATTCTCTCTAGAATTTACATACGTACCATACGCTCTATCACTGTCGTCTGATGAAACAAAACGGAAAGGAAGCGAAAGAAAATACAAATGAAATTGTTTCATCTCAAACGTAAATGTAATGAAACCATGCTAAAAAAATATTCAAGCACGTTATTGTTATGAATTTATTAATATGGAGTAGGCATTGCCTAGATGCGAGCACAGCATTTCTGTCTGGCCAGTGTGTATATATTTGAGTGAAAGTTGAATATCACAAAATAATATGAGTAGGCATGGCCTATAGAGAGGACATTAGTATTTGAAATTAAATGATATCCCCTATGACATCCATTGGAAAGCTAAATGAAGTAGAATAGAAAAGTATGAGAAAAAAGTATGGAATCTTTTATTGTTGCACTAGGGACAGTGCAAACATTGAAGACTAACTAGTACTAGTACGCGGGTGGTATCAACCACTATAAAGCCTAAAGGTAGACGCCGGTGTCTGTAAAATGAAAGTTTGGTCTTTTAAGTCATAAGAAAAGAGTTTTATTACGAAAATATCAATTAATGCAACCAACATACATAAGCAATATTGGCCTATACCATGCTATGTACAGCCGATATATATTCATGAAGTGTAAATGATGAATGACGTACGGTCAGCGCCGTCTTGTCAGCAATATAGGCCCCGGTCAAAGCACTGCACTGAGGCCCATATCTATACAAACACTCACAGAAATAAAATTATAAATGGTCGATAAAGTTAAACATATATTTCTTGTATTGATACTTCCAACAAAATCAGTGTTTAAAAATTAAAAATATGCCGTATACAACATACATAGATTAGCATGGGGTTCATTTGCTTGTGTGACCACCGGGCAACTGTCCATTGTGCCCATACATAAGACCGCACTGCGTACGGTTACTTTAATACTGATAATCTTCATTTCGACATTTTAAAGTATGTGTATTTGGGCCAATATTATGCTATCTCCAAGTGAACAAAATAGTTTTTAATTTTAAAAGAATTATATAGGTACCGCTTTCATCAGACATGTCTCTGCTTTCACATACAAAATATTTATCAATATTCAATATTTTTTTTATTGGAAAAAGCACAGTAGAGGCGTGATATATATATTAAGGCAATATTCAGTATCGAAATCATACTCTTTAAAATTATCTGTGACAAGATTATACAGAGACATATATTCCTTCTTGTGTAATGTTATTACCTTTTAAAGTTTCAACAACAAGCTGGTTAATAATTTTATAGCATTTATTTTAGAAAGACTGAGTTTAATAAATAATAACAGATATACATATAGTATGAACGGCATAATTAATAGTTAAATAAATAAAATTCATTGTCATAGCCAGAAATCATGGGTAATTTTGCTCATGAATATTCATAAACCAAATCGCGTCATGTATGACGTCAGCAAATAAACGTTGAACCATATTTGGAAGATGCTGATGAAAACTCGTATCTATTTTTTTTTAAATAATATTTCATCACATAAATAACTTCATAATTATCTGTGATCGTATCAAAATTAATTGTCATCATATGTTTATTAGGAATCCGCTGATGTGTGTAAAAGATCGAAAATATATTTAATGCACTGCCCCCCCCCCTTTTTCCACGATAAAGTATGTAAATAAAAAATATATTGTGCATTTTTTTTCAATTTCTGCCCCACATACGTATTAGTATGGCTAGTATGTCATTGAAATCGTTTAGTATATATATTGTTAAATTTTTGGAACTTTATATATCAGCAGTATTGTTAGTTACCAATTGTATTACAGTTAGATTTACATGTACTTCTTCTGTTATTTTGTCGAAATAAAAAAATACCCTTGTGGAGCCTTTTTTAATTGTTTATTTACATTTACAATGGAATGCGGTGCTTACTCAAATAATGCTATGTCTAGCAGAGGCAGTTTTTAGAAATAGTAGATTTGTTTGGCGTGAACCCCTATTGAATCTCTACTAGAAAGGTAAAAAAAACTTGTGAAGCCCTCTTTTAAATTATCGTGGGAACCTTTAATTTTTCAACAAAATATTTATCGAAGAAAGATTCTTCAACAATGTTACCGGAACTGACCGAATTTGTCCCGGCAACTAGAATGGGGATTGTAAGAAAAGTGCTTTTAGGTCTTGAAAACCGTGCAGGATGCATTTTTTCACTTCTTCTCAATGCTTTTGAATGGTGCTTACGCTTCAAAATTTGAAACTGGGTGGGAACCTTGAGTTTTCATGGTACAGCTGTAATATTTTGAGATATTGTTCAAACCGGTGCATAGTTTGATTTTTTATCCCGGCAAATTGTCCGGCCCAAGCTAACAGAAAGTTTCCCGTTCAACTAACTATATGTTAAAATCCAAATTCTCTTTGAGCCGCCATTTTGAATATGCAAATGAGCAAATCACCTATCATTTCTGGCTATGTGTCTTACTATTCTAAACCGTTGTCGGCAGATGTTGGTAGTATTCAAATATTGTGTAGGATCAGACTGACGGAAAATGTAAGATGAATAAACAAATGGATACTGATAGAAATAATTAACACTAACAGAAATAAGGAAAAACTAATGCGTTCCCTGTTCTTGCAAGCACATCAGTCATGGTTAGAACAAGTTTGTTACTTAGCCAAAGAAATAATAAATGCAAAAATTGTATTAAAATGAGAAATGTTAATGTTCACCACTATCTTTTCTTATCAGAGACATATGAGCCGGTGGCAATTGTGTTTGGATTTCTTTTAAACTGAAATGTTGTTGACGACTTTGGCCTATGTCTATGAATAACATGACGTCATGACTTTGATAGCGAGATGTCATTCTGATTAATTTAACAATGTAAGCACCTTTTATTGTCTTTTGTTACTTAAATACGATTTTTAGAAGTTCATGATATCATTTTAGTTTTAAAATCATTTATTGGAGACTTTTTTTTTTATTTTTGGCATTCTCTCCGAGACTGCCAACTTTTATCAACTTCCGGACGAAAGGATTTCAATCTCATCATAAGGAAGATTGTGTGTTGCATGCGCATGCCCATGTTGCTGTAGAGCTCTCTGTGCTCGCTATAATGTTGAACTCTATGAAGTGAAAGGATAAAAAACACAGGAACTGAATTCAGTTATTTTCCTCTAAATGGTTTTCTCTCCGAAAGTTGCAGAACATGGTCAGATCAGGTCAAAATGGATCTTTTAAAATGGGGTGGAAATGTTTTCAGCCATTTTTCATTGATTTTCAGTTATTTTATTTTCTATTCAGAATCATCCCTGAAAACACATAAGACAATAATATTGTATGGTTAATTAATAAATATATCATTACATGATAATATCATAATCATACTTGACACCAATTAGATGAAAATACATCAATAATTTACAAGGGAACTATCTATTTATGTATCTATGTTTCGTTAGGAAAAACAGTCTTAATTGTTGCATAATAACACCAGCCGAAATTTATATAATAAGAATATAAATAAATGAATGTTTTTCTTTTGCATAAGAAACCCTTGAAATAACTCGGTCTCATATAATAGCAAAATTTTTACTGTCCTACCATGCAGTGTGTTCAGTGTACTGCCTTATAATTATCGACAAAGCAATTGTTTTGAAAATATCTCTTTGTAATTATGTGAGAGCCGTTGGCATTCTGGAAAAATGATTTTCCTCTCTGTCCAAAGCTAAATATTTATATCTGCTTGTACCACATTTCGTTGTAATATACTGCTCTATCAAGTGGTGAATGTGAAATGTATGATTGGAATATAGGTCGTCAAAAGGTTCAACATTGCTGAGTGAGTGCTTGAGATATTGATTGTTGTTTAACGCCAAATGAGAATTTTTTTAGTTATATCATGGCGAAAACAAATCTCATTAAATGAGATGAGGATGATGTCCCGTTTTGAACCAGACCAATAGGCTTAATTGTATCTTTATTGTGCTAGATCACTGAAACAACAGTCCACGGAGAGACATGTCGCTTCATTAGGACGCATTATCCTGATTCCAAGCCAACCACATTTTGCTCTTACTTCTTAAAGCTTCGCGTTTCGCGAAGAATCAGCAAATATCAAGTTTAGTCCTTAGTTTGACCCGAACGGGGCTGAAACCCACGATCTACCACATTCGAGGCGAGCACGCTAACTCATACACCAACGATGCGATTGAACGTTTTGAAACATATGTATAATTGTAATTTGAACGATGAGGGACGAAAGTTTACACCATAATCTGTCAGTATGGCGATGTTACCAGATGTGTTTGTTCGGTGTATTTGAATTTGTTGTCGGCTATATTCATGACAAGAATAAATGTACAAACAATAAGTAATGTAAGTAAAAGATATCGTTATGATGGACAATAGAAAAGGCAGGTATGATTAATCGAGTTAGAAACTTATACCTTGTAACTGCCACCAATGACCAATCATGACAATATGTTGTCCATTAGGAACTGGTGGGAGTTTTCTTTTATGTGTTAAGTTCAAGTGCAACAAGTGCGTGTGCATTTCGCACCGATTGTACTAAAATCAGTGGTGAATCTATATCCTATTGACAAACGTGGTTCCTTCGGGTTTAAGAAGACATTATGAAATAAAATAGAACTTCAAAGGTTGAGTTTATGAATGGATTTTTAGTTGATGCACGGTCTAAGTTATCATGATTAAAATGTAATATACGACTGCACGTAGAGAGTAATTTGTGTTTTACACGAATAGATGAAAGTCGACATAGATTGTAGTCATGTGTTTACCAAAGCTTTGTATTGTAAAACACATGTAAGAATCGTGTAAATTTAATTGATGCGTAAAATGCACTGGAAAACTAATTTTTCATCATTATATTTATGGTATAATGAAGAGAGAATATGGTATTATCGTTTACAGCAGGTCAGAGAGAAGCATTGGTTTACAACATTTCAGGTATACTTATGACAGTTTTGTGCGTGTGATGAAAACCTTAGGATAAATATGAGAACTAAAATGAGTAGTGGAACGTGCAAAATTGATATCTTATACCGTACATATGGTTATGACATCTTGTGATGAAAATATTTCCGTGACCGACAACTATTGTTTATATAGATTATGACGATCGGTCAATACTGACATATCTAGCGAAATAGATACACACATCAAGACACGACCTTGTCAAGCTGAAGGAAAAAAAAAAGGAAGATGTTGGCACTTTGACTATAGAGTAGGTTCAAAAGAAATATTCTAATTAAGCATGCCATACAACTAAATTATACTACAAGATTATAAGCAAACTACATGTAACTATATGAGGACGAGTAGAAAAAAACGAAGAAATGGTATCAAAGTTATCGGTAAAAAAATGAACTTGTATATCATGTATAAACACAACCGAAGAAAAAGACATACTTGTTTTTAGTACAAATTCAGAGTAGAACCCCCATTTGTTCAAACATCTACATAGATTTATCTGCATGTAAAGTCACTATGATTAGACGTTGATTTATAAATAAATTTAAAAACATGCTAATAATATAAGTGAGGCATCATACTAAAAATAAATTAGAACAAAATTAATTATTTGACATTTGAGAGAAGATTTTAAAAAGAATTAGTCAAATATCTGAGAAGTGGTCTTTCTACCTGAAACTTGACTACATGCATTTATTTTCGTCTTTGAATAGCAAAAATACATTAGAAAAAAACCCAACAACATTTATTAAACTTTTCGTAGCAAAAGTAATTTTACTTAAATGTTGTTCAGAATTGTAATTAGACACGTGATAGGATTTTCCATTTCTCGAAAAAGTGCTGGTCCTATTACTAAAATCATATGACAACCAACAATTATAATAATAAATGTAGAAATATATAATTCACGACACGTTTCTGGAATAATCCTCAGCAGGTAAGCTCAAATCAAATAGATTTGAAAGCCAAATAATTTAAAAAGTATTACGTTTGTCTGGTGGAGATGAACCTGCCTTAATTTTAATAATAATTACATCATTTCGAAACTGTTAATTTCAATAATTTATATATCTTATCAATTATGTCGGTATCGAAACAATGGCCATCAGGAGAGTAATAGTACTTCAGCCTATGTATCGACCCAGTGATAGTAATTTAAGGTAGATATCTAATTTAGTCCATATTATCAGATCAATTGATTGTATACCTATCGGCCCGAGTATGGTCCACAGACATCCATATCCGTCAGAGTCATGACTTTATGTCTTGTTTACTGCCGCTCGTTACATTTTTACAAAAACTATCTAAATATATGATAAAAGTGTGTAATAAATAGATAACACATGACCTTTTCTATTTCGTCCTGACCATCATCCCTAAATACCTATCGGACTGCGGCTTCACCTTTGCTCGATATGAGAGCCTTTGGATGATAACCAGTCCGATATGGAAAAAGGACATGTTTTTTCTGTATATATCTTCCGAGCTGTGCACTCTGTGTCAATCAAGGAAGTATAATATAAACACACCAAATTATATCAACACGAACTGGATAAATATCAAATCCAAGTTTACCGCATTCATAAACAACTCTATCTTTGTCAAGCCAATATGCTCACAAGTTCTATATGTATTTTTATTCATTCACTTTTATCTATAGTCAGTATGTAACTTTGGCACATTAACTTTTATTATTAGCATTGGAATATCAACATGTTGCAATATTGGCAGGGAAGCCATTGAAAATCTAGAACTTTGCAAGAAATTGGTGAAGAATTGTAATTTTTGTAATCAAATAAAACACAAACGTCGAAATAATAAGACGCACATGTGTAACTAATATTTAAACAAGTAATAAACTAAAATCAGGAATACTGAGAAGTTAACTCATACATTGTAGTAGAGTGAAGCACGCACCCTTCTACTAATAAAATGGTTTTCAATTAAAACCAGGTAAAATGCAACGAGCTAACATTTGTGTTTATCGGGACGAAAATTATATTTCCCTTTCTATGTATTTAACACTATGATGGCCAGAAATAAACAATATGTATTATTTACTGTACTATAATTAGCCAGTTGACCTTACTTGACTCTCAACTATCACAGAAAATAGAGCCGAATGATTAGAGTATTGATTCGTATGACACGGAAGTGGGAGAAGGAAAACTTGAAATAAAATACATCCAAATTTAGGAAAATATCAATGGTTATTAAAGACACATGTAAATATCAATGATTAAAGACTCATATAAATATCAATGGTTAAAGACTCATGTAAATATCAATGATTAAAGACTCATGTAAATATCAATGATGAAAGACTCATGTAAATATCAATGATTAAAGACTCATGTAAATATCAATGATTAAAGACTCATGTAAATATCAATGATGAAAGACTCATGTAAATATCAATGATTAAAGATTCATGTAAATATCAATGATTAAAGACTCGTGTAACTATCAATGATGAAAGACTCATGTAAATATCAATGATGAAAGACTCATGTAAATATCAATGATTAAAGACTCATGTAAATATCAATGATTAAAGACTCATGTAAATATCAATGATGAAAGACTCGTGTAAATATCAATGATTAAAGACTCATGTAAATATCAATGATTAAAGATTCATGTAAATATCAATGATTAAAGACTCATGTAAATATCAATGATTAAAGACTTATGTAAATATCAATGATTAAAGACTCATGTAAATATCAATGATGAAAGACTCATGTAAATATCAATATTTAAAGACTCATATAAACATCAATGATTAAAGATTTATTATTAACATTGGAATATCAACATGTTGCAATATTGGCAGGGAAGCCATTGAAAATCTAGAACTTTGCAAGAAATTGGTGAAGAATTGTAATTTTTGTAATCAAATAAAACACAACCGTCGAAATAATAAGACGCACATGTGTAGCTAATATTTAAACAAGTAATAAACTAAAATCAGGAATACTGAGAAGTTAACTCATACATTGTAGTAGAGTGAAGCACGCACCCTTCTACTAATAAAATGGTTTTCAATTAAAACCAAGTAAAATGCAACGAGCTAACATTTGTATTTATCGGGAGGAAAATTATATTTCCCTTTCTATGTATTTAACACTATGATGGCCAGAAATAAACAATATGTATTATTTACTGTACTATAATTACCCAGTTAACCTTACTTGACTCTCAACTATCACAGAAAATAGAGCCGAATGATTTAGAGTATTAATCCGTATGACACGGAAGTGGGAGATGGCAAACTTGAAATAAAATACATCCAAATTTAGGAAAATATCAATGGTTATTAAAGACACATGTAAATATCGATGATTAAAGACTCATGTAAATATCAATGGTTAAAGACTGAGGTAAATATCAATGATTAAAGACTCATGTAAATATCAATGATGAAAGACTCATGTAAATATCAATGATTAAAGACTCATGTAAATATCAATGATTAAAGACTCATGTAAATATCAATGATGAAAGACTCATGTAAATATCAATGATTAAAGATTCATGTAAATATCAATGATTAAAGACTCGTGTAACTATCAATGATTAAAGATTCATGTAACTATCAATGATGAAAGACTCATGTAAATATCAATGATTAAAGATTCATGTAAATATCAATGATTAAAGACTCATGTAAATATCAATGATTAAAGACTCGTGTAACTATCAATGATGAAAGACTCATGTAAATATTAATGATGAAAGACTCATGTAAATATCAATGACTAAAGACTCATGTAAATATCAATGATGAAAGACTCATGTAAATATCAATGATTAAAGACTCATGTAACTATCAATGATTAAAGACTCATGTAAATATCAATGATGAAAGACTCATGTAAATATCAATGATTAAAGATTCATGTAAATATCAATGATTAAAGATTCGTGTAACTATCAATGATTAAAGACTCATGTAAATATCAATGATTAAAGACTCATGTAAATATCAATGATTAAAGACTCATGTAAATATCAATGATTAAAGACTTATGTAAATATCAATGATTAAAGACTCATGTAAATATTAATGATGAAAGACTCATGTAAATATCAATATTTAAAGACTCATATAAACATCAATGATTAAAGATTTATTATTAACATTGGAATATCAACATGTTGCAATATTGGCAGGGAAGCCATTGAAAATCTAGAACTTTGCAAGAAATTGGTGAAGAATTGTAATTTTTGTAATCAAATAAAACACAACCGTCGAAATAATAAGACGCACATGTGTAACTAATATTTAAACAAGTAATAAACTAAAATCAGGAATACTGAGAAGTTAGCTCATACATTGTAGTAGAGTGAAGCACGCACTCTTCTACTAATAAAATGGTTTTCAATTAAAACCAAGTAAAATGCAACGAGCTAACATTTGTATTTATCGGGACGAAAATTATATTTCCCTTTCTATGTATTTAACACTATGATAGCTAGAAATAAACAATATGTATTATTTACTGTACTATGATTAGCCAGTTAACCTTACTTGACTCTCAACTATCACAGAAAATAGAGCCGAATGATTAGAGTATTGATTCGTATGACACGGAAGTGGGAGAAGGCAAACTTGAAATAAAATACATCCAAATTTAGGAAAATATCAATGGTTATTAAAGACACATGTAAATATCAATGATTAAAGATTCATGTAAATATCAATGGTTAAAGACTCATGTAAATATCAATGATTAAAGACTCATGTAAATATCAATGATTAAAGACTCATGTAAATATCAATGATTAAAGACTCATGTAAATATCAATGATGAAAGACTCATGTAAATATCAATGATTAAAGACTCATGTAAATATCAATGATGAAAGACTCATGTAAATATCAATGATTAAAGACTCATGTAAATATCAATGATTAAAGACTGATGTAAATATCAATGATGAAAGACTCATGTAAATATCAATGATTAAAGACTCATGTAAATATCAATGATTAAAGACTCATGTAAATATCAATGATTAAAGACTCATGTAAATATCAACGATGAAAGACTCGTGTAAATATCAATGATTAAAGACTCATGTAAATATCAATGATTAAAGACTCATGTAAATATCAATGATGAAAGACTCATGTAAATATCAATGATTAAAGACTCATATAAACATCAATGATTAAAGATTTATTATTAACATTGGAATATCAACATGTTGCAATATTGGCAGGGAAACCATTGAAAATCTAGAACTTTGCAAGAAATTGGTGAAGAATTGTAATTTTTGTTATCAAATAAAACACAACCGTCGAAATAATAAGACGCACATGTGTAACTAATATTTAAACAAGTAATAAACTAAAATCAGGAATACTGAGAAGTTAACTCATACATTGTAGTAGAGTGAAGCACGCACCCTTCTACTAATAAAATGGTTTTCAATTAAAACCAAGTAAAATGCAACGAGCTAACATTTGTGTTTATCGGGAAGAAAATTATATTTCCCTTTCTATGTATTTAACACTATGATGGCCAGAAATAAACAACATGTATTATTTACTGTACTATAATTAGCTAGTTGACCTTACTTGACTCTCAACTATCACAGAAAATAGAGCCGAATGATTATAGTATTGATCCGTATGACACGGAAGTGGGAGAAGGCACACTTGAAATAAAATACATCCAAACTTAGGAAAATATCAATGGTTATTAAAGACTCATGTAAATATCAATGATTAAAGACTCATGTAAATATCAATGATTAAAGACTCATGTAAATATCAATGGTTAAAGACTCATGTTAATATCAATGATGAAAGACTCATGTAAATATCAATGGTTAAAGACTCATGTAAATATCAATGATTAAAGACTCATGTAAATATCAATGATTAAAGACTCATGTAAATATCAATGGCTAAAGACTCATGTAAATATCAATAATTAAAGACTCATGTAAATATCAATGATGAAAGACTCATGTAAATATCAATGATTATGTAAATATCAATAATTAAAGACTCATGTAAATATCAATGATGAAAGACTCATGTAAATATCAATGATTAAAGATTCATGTAAATATCAATGATTAAAGACTCGTGTAACTATCAATGATGAAAGACTCATGTAAATATTAATGATGAAAGACTCATGTAAATATCAATGATGAAAGACTCATTTAAATATCAATGATTAAGGACTCATGTATATATCAATGATGAAAGACTCAAGTAAATATCAATGATTAAAGACTCATGTAAATATCAATGATTAAGGACTCATGTAAATATCAATGATTAAAGACTCATGTAAATATCAATGATTAAAGAGTGTGTTTATATCAATGATTAAAAACTCGGGTTCTCCTCGTTGAGTCATAGGGGACGTAGCCGATTTTGGCTATCATGTTTAGACCTTTCTCGCTCCCAAAACTTTTAATTTATTTGTCTTTTCAAATCTTTTGACTTGATGAAGGTTATTCCAGAAACGTGTCGTTTCGCACTAAATTGGATATCTACGTGTTTATTATACACGACTATAAGCCTGAATGTAACATGCATATATCTGTATACACAAGAAAAAACACCAAGATGTTAATAAAATGCACAACAATCCTATGATGATATTTAGGTCTGACATTTTCCTATTCGGTAAATAGATCTAAAGTCTTTTCACCCTGTGATCTCGAGATAAACTAGATCAGGTATAATATTTCAGATGTATCGAGTTATTTCTCATGGTTGGTCGACTGTAATACGAATTTCACGTCAAGGAAATGTCCGTCATATATAAAGGTCATGTGTGTTTAACCACGCAATCACAATCTAGTGAATAACAGTATTATGACGGGTGCCACTAGTAAAACAGGAATTAACAGTTTACCCTTCCGGAGCAACTGAGTACACCCTTGTTTTAATTGGGGAACGTGTTGCTCAATCTTTAGTTTTCTGTTTAGTGTTTTATCTACCATTGTCTATTTTACCTTTGTCTTTTTGTCATTTTATTGTCAGTCCTTTATAGATTTACTTCTTCTGATTATCCCTTTGTATCTTTTCTTAATGTAATTCATTATTTATGTAACGCGAATTGTCAACAGCCAATGGCTACGCGCGATTGCAAACTTTTCCTTACAAATATTACGGCAAACCATGAATGCAAATGTCTAATTCCTTGTCGGCTTTTGATATTTGTATAAGAGTATTGCTAATCTGTCATTCTTTAATTCTTTGATTTGACAGTTATGCTGTAAAAATAATGAACATTTGTAAGACAAATGAAAACGACACATATGACTCTTTTTTTTTTAAACAAATGTACAAATGAAAACGACATATGGCATTTGTAAGACAAATGAAAACGATATATGCAATCACGTTTTCCTCAATTGTTTGTTCTTTTATCCTTGTTTTTGTCATTTGTTTTGCTTTGTGTTTCTTTGTTTTTTGTTTGTTCGTTTTTGTTGAAAATAATGAACACATTAATTTTCTGTAAGTTTCATATGACTCATTTTTTTAATTATTCAACATGTTGTCCATGATAATATTATATAAGAATTATTTGTAAGCATATTTACTTACTATAAATATCATAACAATGGGGAATGAATAAAATGTATTAAATAAAAAAAAATTCCTAACAATCTTTCGTATCATTTTGCATAACGATGTTTCTTTCTCTCACTTACAGATATATAGCTTATATATCTTTGCGCTCTTAGTTCCGAGCAGTGATGTTCGTTACGATTTCCGCATACACACGATGTTCGGTTCGTCTTTCTCTCCAGTTGTTTGTAAGAGAACTCATGTCTTATTGTGTTTTTTGAGTATGTTTGCGTATAGTGATGTCCAACATTTTGCTGTTCCTCGTCTTTTTTGGTTTTCTGTGTCGTGTTTTGTTTGTCTTCGTCCTGTGTCTTGTGTACCCAACGTTGCCAGTTTCTCTGGATTGTCCATTTATTTACAGTCACGGGTGTAAGCAGTAGTAATGGTACAATATTGCTCGCAGCTAACCCAATACTAATTCCTGCTTTGTTGTAGACAAATTAATGTTAGGGATAAAATATTATCAATATATATAAAAACATTTCATACCAACAAGTCATAACACATCAGACTGTTCAAATAAGCATAGACAAAACAACACCAGAGGTACAATATTATCTGAACATCAACACCATGAACTTCTATAATGGTTCATTATAACCTGTCCCATGTATGACCCTTATCGTGTGCTATGATGCCATGAATGTCTGATTGATGTTAAAATAATACGAAAATGACAAATGACAAATTGTTCATGTACAACGTTTAACCAATAATATAATGTTATTTTGGTATACACAAGTCCAAGTTTCTGAATTGGAGAAATAGTTATAATAGTTAAATAGAGATAAAACGAAAATATCCTAAATTACATATCAACATTGTTATCACTGTTTATACTGGATCGATACCATAGCTGATGGACTATTGGTCCCCAAGGGTATCATCGACCCGTGCTGTGGTACATACAAGATTAGTTATATTTATGTTTGAAATCATACGATCACAACCACGACGAATAAATGTAAAATATAGTTAAAAGGGCATTATCTGCCAAAATCGTAAATTTTTGTTATCCATAAAAACTATCAGATATGATTGATGCCTTAATAAAACGTGTTTCTGTAACTTATAAATGTTATGAAATGTACGCGCATCGGGGAAAAAAGGTGCAACTGCTCGTGTTTTGAGATCGATCAAGAAATGGACGCCATCTTATTAATTATCGGCATTGTTTACGGAGTTTGCCGAATCGTGATTAAATCAGTACAACAATGCACTTATTTCTTATTTTCTGTGAATCTGCTTTTAGTCGGCGTTAATTACGGACAAAGAACCATGCAAGTTTGCAGTTAATAAGCGACAAAATACAAATTATTCGTTTTTACCTGTCACTAATAAGGTCAGTTGCATACAGAGAAAGCGAGGTCAAATTATTTGCTTGCAAGAAAATAATAAATCGATGGTAATGTTCGTTCTCATAAAGCGAAAAGTGGTACGATAAACAGCTTAATGTGAAATATTTACCTTTATTTCATCATTTTAAAGCTATTTACCAATTTCCAAAACATATAATACTGTTGGTAAAAATCGTAGCTAATGCCTCTTTAAGTGCAAATTTATTTCTAAAATAACATGGATGCAAAAGCATTTCGGAATGGATCTTAAACACCCGAACTAATCTGACGCATGCTACGATCGCCGTGCCTGTGATTTTGAAATTACAGAGAATTAAGCATATTCTTGTTTTCAAATATAGGAGACAATTTGCAATAAAACGCAAAAACAATATTTGCAAAGTCCCAACACATGTTGAATTCCAAATACCGTTTTCCAAAATGGATGCCATTAAATAGTTACTTGCCACTTTTTTTCCGTAAATCACATATCTAATTTCATCAAACTATATTACACAGTATGGAATTAACAGCTTTTAATGTCAAATTTTTAATCTACTAGAGTAAGATCCACCCTTTAAAGGTCATTAGGAATGAAAAATTTTCTTCAACTCAAAAGGTAAGATTTGATTTTGTTGACAATCTAATTATATGTACAACATTTTAATAGATATAAAGAGTCACCTTACAGGGAATACTAAATTTATATTTGTAAAATAACAGTTGTACCATAGGAAGACTATTGGTAGAGAAGAACATTAACATTACTTATACTGATTACTATCATTACATTATGATCGTTATATCCTAATACACAGTGTCAACACATTATAGCTTAAATAATCGTGTTTAGCTTCAATATCACAGCAGATCGGATGATGACATAGATATAGCGATCATAATGCAATTATATGAAAATATGTAAATCTGGGAAAACGTGGTTGTATTATTTAGATGACCTAATATATATTAATCTGCATCTCAATGTGATCTTTGTTTGAAAAGATGCATTGTTATGATGATGTATGTATCATATACTTGGCATTAGAAGACGTGTAGATTATTACACATATCATCTGTGTATCTAAAGCAAATGCATTATTTGTATACACCCATATCCTTTCTCACTAATATACTTGAAAATAGAAAACAACTATTAAATAGAACTAAAGTTGAACTTAAATGATCATCTGGACTGTTTAGTTTGTCGATTGACGTCACAGACGAATTAGCTATAAGGCTAATCGAACGTGAAATTTTTTTTTAAAACGCCGAAAATGTTTCTTCGACGGATTAGCATAGCACTCGTCCGCTTAGACAATATCAGTAATCCGTCTCACAGTTTTTAAATGTTGAAATAAACGTTAAAGAACCGAAGGAGTAATCAATAATGGACAATCCTGAGACACAGTCAACGTTGGATATAAGAGGCAGAACGAAGAGAAACCAAAACAATGTTTGTGTATTTTTTTCAGAGACAACAAAAAACAATTAATATGACAATTAATATGACATATTGACACTCCTAGATTAAAAGCCAGGTAAAAAAAAATTATTTAGCTTTCAGAAGCATATTCTGCGATTTAGAGTCAAAACTGAAATGGAACAGTGTACAACAAAAGAAGACCAAAATGTCAATCACTGTCCTGGAGATTGAGTTCACCATTAATACTAGTATAAAATGGCAGCACAAGAGAACGTACATAGGCATGTGGAACGTAGTCGACATATTACCGCGTAAATACGATGTTCGGTTCGTCTTTACGCCCATATGTTGTGAAGGGAGAGGGGGAAGGGTCGTGTTCTATTTATGTTATTTGTATTCACATACAATGTACTTATGTCCAACATGATTTCCATATCAGATGATGTTCGTGTCGTTTAACAGTAACATGACGGGTGCTACTAGTGGAGCAGGGATTGTTTTTCATTCCCGGGCACCTCACTTCATCCCCGGATTTTTGTGAGATTCGTGTGTTGTTCAGTCTTTTCTGAGTAGTGTTTTGTGTATCACTATTTGTCGTTTTGTCTTTTTTCCCTTAGTCATTGCATTGACTGTCTTTCCTTTAGTCATTGCATTGACTGTACTTCCCTTAGTCATTACATTGACTGTCCTTCCCTTAGTCATTACATTGACTGTCCTTTCCTTAGTCATTGCATTGACTGTCCTTCGATTTACGTCTTCTGATTATCCTTTTGGTATTTCAAATTTGTATTATTGCAGTTTACCATTAAGCATATATGAAGTTTAAAGGATCGTAATTATAGTCCAAATGTTTTATCCATTCAAATTTACTAAACGTAATGAAAAACAATAATTTCTATTCAACAATATATTGAGATATTGTTAATTACAGAAAAAACAAATTTACTTGGAACAGGTGACCATTTTGTTAATAATATAGGAGAAAGAGAAACGACAACCTGTCCATTGTTCAATTTATAAATTCAAAAACATAGCTTCAATAGTCGAAGTGTTAACTTGTCTCGTAAGGAAAAGCTAGAGATAGACATAAGACATGTGTCTAAGTGTGTGTATATGGTACATATATATTTACTATTATAATTTGACAGCAATCTAAATCAGCAATTTTTAATATATATGTATATATATCGGGTACTTTTCAAAAGATTTGTTTTGTTATGAAAGCTGCACTGAAGAATATTAAACTACTTATATTTAAAACAAATAATCGCGTTGTCAGAAACAGCAGCGACTAACCCATATCGCCAAATCAAATGGAGGATCTCAAATGCCGTTCTTTTCTGCTTCCGATGTTTTGGCTCTTATTTCCTATCATGATTGTCTTTATATAGGGTTGCTGCTTAACAAGAAAGCTACTGAACCAAGGGTTCCTATTTGTTAAGTCATCACTTAGAAAGTTTTACGGCTAACAGTTACAGAATATTTGTATTACAAATGACTACGGGTATGTTCCGTTTGTATTTGCAATCCGGCTATTTCACCGAGTTTGTAGCAAGAGTAACACAACAAGTGCCGCTGCCAACTTTTTATGGAGTACACGAGATTAAAACCTGATTAATAGTTCGTGTTGTACAATCTTTATTTTTCTGTGTGGTGTTTTGTAGATCATTGTTTGTATTTTTATCATTTTTTCTATTGACCAATTCATTTTACAGCTTTGATTACCCCTTTGGTATCTTCAAACTTGTCTTAAATAGTTTATGCAGATTTTGCAAGAATTTGTATTCATTTTATACATTATGACTGTACAATGATATTTTTTGTCTAGAATGGATATAGTATACATATATATTGGCTGAAGAACAGAATGATGAAGGCAGTGTACCAAACAGCACCATATACATTTAGATAACACATATAAATTTTATATTATTATAGTACTAATGACGAAAGTTCAAAAAGCCAAATTATCTGAGACGACAGACCTCAAAACAAATAAAACATAATGAACAAATTTAATGTTTGTAAATTACATAAATTCTACAACTGTACATGTCCATTCAATTAATTACACGTACATTCATTTTAGGGCATAAGTTATGGTGTAATTGACTTAACTACACTTATTATATAGGGTATTGAATTGATTTGAATTTAGACGGCGACTTTCTCAGTGAGAAATTGCGCCCTTAAAAAAAATTTATTTGAGTTTTGGTGATTCTCTTATTATTTTCTTACTTTTTATGCCTTATTATTACATATTGTGAGATTTTAGAATAATTGAAATTTGTAAATGATGAAGTTTATTTTAAATATTTAATTAAATGATTGACTTTAATATATAGTTTGTCATATTTATTATGTGAACCAAAAATTTTAATTGCTGTCATTTATGAACTTAGCATACAAGTTGTTTAAATAGTGTGACAAATCCCAATTTAATAGGTATAGTGTATCATAATGAGTTGGGCACTACGACCTTCCTCTAGATACACATTAACCCTATTTTGGTGTTAATGAGGTACTTGACATCGATAGCATCTCAGCGCAAAAATTGCCAAAATTATAACTTTGTTAACATAGAAAAGTAAATTAATAGTTAATTAAATAAAGTAAATGATAATAATATGTATTTAACATTTACGCCTAATGATCTAATTACTATATAGGGGGTTACCAATTTAATGTCTGGGTTGTTGCCCCACGTTCAGTGTGGATACACGGAAACTAGTATTGTTTACGCATGCCCACACTGGCCGTCTGCCAACAATGATCCCAGACACCACATGGCAACTCGCTATACATGTGTTTACCTTTAGTTTTGAGATATATAGATGTCAAGCCCTTACATACTAAGGTAAATTACCAGGAGTTATATTACATAGTCCCAGTTCATTAACTAGAAAATAAAAAATAAAAAAATGTTTTGTACGTCGTTCTCCCACGATATACCTCGTGGTGAGAGCACGTTTTTGGTGTTATCTATGAAACATAATAACATCGTGACTAATATTAGAAATAAATAAGGATAGTTTGCATAATTCCATGAGCTATATAGGGTTAGTAATATATGATTAGATATATAGCTACGGAATGATACAGTTAATTAATTTTTACAAATTGATGTTATCATATTTGATAGTAATAATTTACCCTAGAATTTATTGGGAAATGTCACAAATATTACCTAATTTACCTTATATTACGAATGTGTTGTATGTGTTAGCTTACTGAATTAAATGATTTTATGGAAGAAAACTGTAGATTATTATTAATATAATATTTATTGAACCAATGTACTTATTATTGGATCATATAAAAGGAAAACATTTTTACCTACTATATAAAATGAAGGAAAAAAAAAAAAAAAAAAAAAAGAGTTTTATATAACTTTAATTGCTCTAGTCTATGTTATAGAGCTTAACTGTAGCCAAATGGCTAGTTCCTATTTCTGTTTATACTTTGAGTTGTGTTAATTATTTTTACTTATTTACAAGTTAAGTTCAGAATTAAATATGGTTTTTGTAGACCATATATATAAATAGTTTAAAATGATATTTTATGTATATCAAAAATTATAATTAAAATAAACTAATGACTCTTATCAAAAATTAAAAAAAATCAAATTGAAGTTTAATTAGTAATTCGACAAGGGTCACTAGTCACAAGTCTCTATGGTGTAGAGGGTGTTCTGTACAGCTCTCAACTGAAAATATAGTTAAAATCTATTAGTTTGATTAATATAATCAGCAAAAATTTTTGCCCGATAGTCAAATGATTGGATTGAAATTAGTGACACCCAATTGTAGAAGTTGATCAATCATAGTTTTTCTGTATGTGTCATATAGTTTACATTTTAAAAGGAAATGCTCCACTGTTTCTTCCTGTTGACAAGTGTCACATAGATTTGATGGGTTAAATCCTATTTTATTTAAATAGCTATTAAGTTTTATATATCCTGTCCGTAACCTGAAAAATAATATTTCATTATACCTGTATAGTTTGGGTGCTGTAATGGCAAAAGAAACAGTTTTATTAATATCATATAAATGTCTTCCTTTTAGGTTGTTGTCCCATTTGTTTTGCCACATATCTTTCAAAAAAGTTCTGCTTAATGTCTTAATGTCCTCTTTATATAGAGGACTAAATACATATATATTTTTAAAACTTAAGGAATGTTTAGCTTGTTTGTCAGCTAATTCATTTCCCAATATACCAACATGGCTGGGTATCCATTCTAATATAACATTTATTCCAATATTATTTAGTGATGTAAAAATATTGTATATATCATAAATAATGTAATTTTTTACTTTATATATAGAGCCTTTGATTGCCTGTAATGCTGAAAGTGAATCAACGAATATTACAGTGTTTAATGGTTTGAAGTCTTGAATCCAGCTTCAGCTAAAAATATGGCAGTAAGTTCACACATAAATATAGATACGCATGGTTGTAATTTGAATCCTTTACTAACCTTTAATTCCGGAATCACAAATGCACAACCATTTGTATTATTTTGAGGATCTTTTGATCCATCTGTATAAATTTTTAAAAGGTTTTGATACTCAGTATCAATGAGGATATCTCCCTCACTTTTTATTAGGTGAGGGAGGTCCTTTTTAGTAATAACATCATGCAATTGGGTTTTGACCAGGGGTTTTTGTAAATGCCATGGAGGTGTGGGACACTCACTATGTGAATATATATTATCAGGGGTGTAATTATTTTCTTTAAGTACTTCTTGGGCAGTTATATAATATGGTTTTTGTTTAGATTTTATGTTTTTGCTATAAAAACTAAACTTTACATCATCCTGGAGGGTAATTTTTGTAGGGTGGTTATTATCAAAACTACAAATATTAAGGAAAGACTTTGCTATTAAGCTTTTCCTTCGTTCCTCATATGGGGGGTCACCCATCTCTACTTGTAAACTAGCTAATGAGGCTTTTTTCATTGACCCTGTACAAATACATAGGCATTGAAGTTGTATATTATCTAATAATTTTTTAACAGCATGCGATGCAGAGTTATATACTTCACATCCATAATCAATTTTTGATCTTATTAGTGCAAAGTAGATGGTTCGTAGCGTGTAGCTATTTGCACCCCACTTGGTACCTGTAAGTAGTCTCATACAGTTGAGTATTTTAATACATTTTGTATGTATATATTGTATATGTTTTAACCATGTCAATTTACAATCAAATATTATACCAAGGAATTTAACTTCCTTGACAATTTCAAGTATATGTGTTCCTATTTTTAAAACTAATTTACCTAAGTTACGTTTCCTGGAAAAAATTATACCTACAGTTTTGTTTGGGGATAATAAAAATCCCCATGTAGAACACCATTTATTGATATTATCAAGATCTTGCTGTATTTTATTTTGTAGGTGTTTTAAATTAGGACCTGATTTCCATATTGCTCCATCATCAGCAAATTGAGACATTTCACAATTTTTGATACAGGATGATAGATCATTAACCATTATATTAAAAAGTGTCGGACTAATACAGCTACCTTGAGGAGTACCATTTTGAACAATATATATATCTGAACAAGTGTTATTAATTCTTACTTGTAATGTTCTATTGCTTAAAAAACCATTTACATATGATAGCATATTACCGTATATATTTAGAGATACCATTTTTTGCAGTAAACCATGTTTCCATAACATATCAAATGCTTTTTGAAAGTCTATAAACACTCCAACTGTAATATATTTATTAACAAAAGATTTTTGTATATCATTTTCTAATCGTATACATTGTTCCATAGTGTTTCTATTTTTCCTGAATCCACTTTGATTGGGATTATATAGTTTATGTTTTTCCAAATACCATTGCAGTCTATTATTGACCATTTTTTCCATAATTTTATTTAAATTTGAGGTGAGTGAAATAGGTCTATATGAAAGGGGGTCACTTGGGTTTTTACCAGTTTTGTGGATTGGGATTATAATAGAGTGTTTCCAATCTTTTGGAATTTCCTGTAAAAACCATATTTTATTAATAAACAATAAGAATATACTAAGCGTTTTTTCAGACAAATGTTTAAACATATTATAGCTTAACCTGTCTTTGCCATGTGCACTATTGTTAGTATCTGCAATTGCATCTTGCATTTCCTGTAAAGTAAATTTATCATTATAACAATTACTATTATTGTTAAAATGATCTGTAATATTGTTATGATCATTATTTTCAACTTGTTGTTTGTGTATTTTAAACTGACTACTGTAGTTGTCCGTACTACTGACTTTACTGAAATTTTCAGCAAATAAGTTGGATTTGTCAGTGGATGACTCATAGGGAATATCGTTTTGATTTAGGGTAGGGATTTCTTTTTTACTGGGTGCATGACCCAATATTTTTTTAACATTATACCATACTTGAGATAAATTGCTATTGTTGTTCAATGAATTACAATGATTTTCCCAGTATGTTTGCTGGGTATCATGTAACAGTTTTTTACACAGTTTTTCTTTTTCTTTATAATTTTTGAAATCCTCCCCCCTACCAGTATGACTGGCCCTGTTTCTAGCTTTGTTCCTTTGTCGAACAAGTTTTGTACAATTTTGATCCCACCATGGGACACATGGCTTTTGATTTTTATTGTTGGATTTTTTCACTGGGATATAATCACCAGCAATATTGATCAGTTCTTTAGTTAGAGTTGTGTTAGTCTCTTGTATATTATCAGAAACCATGTTACAACTAAATTTATTACCACATGCATTGGTAAATCCCTTCCAGTCTGCATTTTTATAATTCCATTTATGACTATTATATTGGTTGCTATAAATCATGAGTTTATAAGAAATTTTAATATTGACTACAAAATGATCACTTCCATGTGTAGATTTTTGGTCTACATACCAAGTACAATGAGGACCGATTGATGTATTTACTAAACTTAAATGAATACTAGATGTTTCCATGTTAATAGGGTTCAATCTAGTACCGGTACCGTCATTTAGAATGACTATATTATTTTCAATAACATGGGTATACAAATGGTTGCCCTTTGTATCATTTCGTTTACCCCCCCCCCCCCCCCCCCCCCTCATAATTTATGGTGGGCATTAAAATCTCCACAAACGACATATTGGTCACTAATTTGAGTGAATATTTTTTGGTATTCACATTGTGTAGTTTTACTATCTGTATCATATATATTTACTATAGTAGTTAATTTATTATTTAGTTTGATGTCTATTGCTGACACTTCTAACAAGGTGTCAATATTTCTCACAGTATAATTTATATGATTTTTGCAGTAGATAGCAGTGCCTCCTCTTTTAATATTTCTTGTGGAGAAGTTTGCTAATATAAATCCTGTAATATCAGGGTGGTCTTTTTCATTGAGAAAAAAGTTTCCTGTAAACATATAATGTCAGGTATATGTTTTTGTTTACTCAGAGACCAGATATATTCTGGCCCATGAGCATTAAAACCCTAACAGTTCCAGTGTACAATATTAACTGAGTCTGTCATTATGAATATAGATATTTTTAAAATACATTACGATATGAATGCACTTGAAATAATTAAAAACTTACAAGTTCAACTGGTATTAATACAGTGATAAGTATTTAGTTAGTATATGTTCAACATTAAGTTTAATGTCAAATATTTTGACAGCTAATTCTGTTAAATATTCAATTTTGGTTTTTGGGTCATTCATTTTGGGTAACTTACCCAAAATGAGTGCCAAAAACAAAACAATATTATTAGTGTTTTCAGTGTCAGAGGGTATATTGACTTTGGTTACTTTGCCTTTGGGTTTATTTGCAGGTTTTAGTTGAGTTTTTATGTCTACTCTAGCCTGTTGTGGAGTACATTTCTCTACTAATACTTTTTTCATAACTAATATTTTTTCTATTTTTTTGGGACAGGTTTTACTACTAGAGGGGTGTTCTCCTTTACAGTTGGCACATTTTGGTTTATCAACCGTACATTGTTTATTTTCATGCTGTTGACCACATTTAAAACACACTCTGGGCTTGCTACAGTCTGATTGCATGTGACCAAACTGTTGGCCATTAAAACATTGGATTGGTCTGGGTATAAATAACTTGGTTTTGTACATCCTAATACCAAGAGATATTCTAACAGGGAGTTCAGGTACATTAAAATATAATTTGACAGTATTGGAGGGCTGTCTTTCTTTTTTTTCTTTGTCAAAATATGTAAGTCTCACACAATTTGAGACATTTTGTTGTTTTAGTACATCTTTTATATCATCCTCTGTAATATTTAGAGGTACATTATAAATACACCCTATTGATGTGTTCATAGATTTAGGTACATATACCTTGATTACCCAATCACCAAGGTGAGTTGATTTTAACAATGTTTTGTATTGTTGGTTATCAATACATTCAACAATTAAATTACCTGCCTTTGTGCTGTTAATACTTTTAACAGTCCCAATCAGGTTTGACATTAATTTTTGCACTTTAATTTGGTTTTGTTGACCAAGTTTTTGTGAATTGTAATTCACAAAAACTTGGTCAACAAAACCAAATTAAAGTGCAAAAATAATACAAATATATTTGGATACTTTTGGATACATTTATTTGTTTTGGTATTTGGGGTACCTTTTTAATTGTGCTTTGTACAGCTTCACTGTATGAAGCCTGGTTTAAAGGAGAAGCAGAAGCCTTCCTTTTTTTATGGCGACGGGCCGGTGTCCATATACTGTCCGATTCCATATCGCAATCGGTACTAGACGGATTTTCACCGTCTAAAGCGCTAGCGTATTCGGTAAAATCATAACTATCAAGATCAAAACCTGCATTAGGTTTTGACATCTTGATATCTATTCACAAGAACAGATATACACAAACAAAAAATACAAAAATACAAAATAATACAAAATGCAAAATGCAAATATAAATATAAATATAAATATAACGTGCAGTTTCTTAATTACATTAAATAGTAATAAATGATTCGAGACTCAACCCGAATATAGGGTATGGGCTATGTTCATTATTATATAGGGTATGGGCTATGTTCATTATTATATAGGGTATGGACTATGTTCATTATTATATAGGGTATGGGCTATGTTCATTATTATATAGGGTATGGGCTATGTTCATTATTATATAGGGTATGGGCTATGTTCATTATTATATAGGGTATGGGCTATGTTCATTATTATATAGGGTATGGGCTATGTTCATTATTATATAGGGTATGGGCTATGTTCATTATTATATAGGGTATGAGCTATGTTCATTATTATATAGGGTATGTGCTATGTTCGTTATTATATAGGGTATGGGCTATATTCATTATTATATAGGGTATGAGCTATGTTCATTATTATATAGGGTATGGGCTATGTTCATTATTATATAGGGTATGGGCTATGTTCATTATTATATAGGGTATGGGCTATGTTCATTATTATATAGGGTATGGGCTATGTTCATTATTATATAGGGTATGGGCTATGTTCATTATTATATAGGGTATGGGCTATGTTCATTATTATATAGGGTATGGGCTATGTTCATTATTATATAGGGTATGGGCTATGTTCATTATTATATAGGTATGGGCTATGTTCATTATTATATAGGGTATGGGCTATGTTCATTATTATATAGGGTATGGGCTATGTTCATTATTATATAGGGTATGGGCTATGTTTATTATTACATAGGGTATGGGTTATGTTCATTATTACATAGGGTATGGGCTATGTTCATTATTATATGGGGTATTAGCTATGTTCATTATTATATAGGGTATGGGCTATGTTCATTATTATATAGGGTATGAGCTATGTTCATTATTATATAGGGTATGGGCTATGTTCATTATTATATAGGGTATGGGCTATGTTCATTATTATATAGGGTATGGGCTATGTTCATTATTATATAGGGTATGTTCAATGTTCATTATTACATAGGGTATGGGCTATGTTCATTATTACATAGGGTATGAGCTATGTTCAATGTTCATTATTACATAGGGTATGGGCTATGTTCATTATTATATAGGGTATGGGCTATGTTCATTATTATATAGGGTATGGGCTATGTTCATTATTATATAGGGTATGGGCTATGTTCATTATTATATAGGGTATGGGCTATGTTCATTATTACATAGGGTATGGGCTATGTTCATTATTATATAGGGTATGGGCTATGTTCATTATTATATAGGGTATGGGCTATGTTCATTATTACATATGATATGGGATATGTTCATTATTATATAGGGTATGGGCTATGTTCATTATTATATAGGGTATGGGCTATGTTCATTATTATATAGGATATGGGATATGTTCATTATTATATAGGGTATGGGCTATGTTCAATATTATATAGGGTATGGGCTATGTTCATTATTATATAGGTATGGGCTATGTTCATTATTATATAGGGTATGGGTTATCTTCATTATTATATAGGGTATAGGCTATGTTCATTATTATATAGGGTATGGGCTATGTTCATTATTATATAGGGTATGGGCTATGTTCATTATTACATAGGGTATGGGTTATGTTCATTATTATATAGGGTATGGGCTATGCTCATTATTATATAGGGTATGGGCTATGTTCATTATTATATAGGGTATGGGCTATGTTCATTATTATATAGGGTATGGGCTATGTTCATTATTATATAGGGTATGGACTATGTTCATTATTGAAGAATGTGAAATGTAGCTATACAATCGTTGTTCTTTTACTTAAATTTGTGTCTAACTCTAAAATTGGATGGTTTCGTGTTCATTTATATCTATATAATTTCTTATTATCTTTTAGCAATAACAGAAATTAACATTACCTGAAAATAAAATGGGGATAAATTCTGATGTAATTAACCTAAAGATAAACCAAATTAGAAGAAAATGTCCAAGGATTATCATAAAAGTTTTGCCAAAGTATTTAACAGATCGAATATTTGTGACGCACAGCTCGTCAAGTCATTTATTAAAGTGTTCAATTAATTTTATTCAGCTAAATGGAATCGTGCGTATGTATCTATGTAAATTTGTAAATTACATCAATTCAATTTGTTTTCACAAATACAAGAGTTGCTGATTAAGTGAAAACGTACACCACACAATTGTATCAGTTTTAATCAAGAGCTTGACACTATACCAACGTCGTTTTATCTACATATGAACACCTAACATTTTCAAAACGATACTTACGAAGATAATTAGAGTCCTTGGATTTTTTTTTATCATCTATCTAATGATTGGAATGAAAAAGGAAAAGGTTTAAATCTCAAAGAAATATTTCATTGAAATTATAATCCCAAAAAAACATAGGAGATATATTTTTCAAACTATTTGTTTTTTCTCTACTAACCGTAGTCGTGGGGGCGCTTTGATTTAACGAAACGATTGGTATTTAATAACTTATAATGGTTTTTTTTGAATTTTTGTGGCTTTTGTGTAACGACTCAAAAACAATAGAATATTCGAAAACAAGATGACAGGTAAAAAAAATCGAAATAAGAAAGAAAAAAATATCACACACACACACACACACGACAAATAGCAGACGTACATGTAGTATTATTAATAACAAAAATAGCCTACCTTTAATCTACTGAAGCGTGTTTAAAGATGATGAACAATAATATATTCCAGAATACCTTAACAGTTTCTACAGGTAATGCATGTCAGAACATTTCTTTTTGTGTGTGTCTGTATCAATAATCAATACCTGATAAGCTTTGAAGCAACTTTCCTATCTTTTGCGTAGGAATTAACTTAAAATCACTAAAATTCAAATAATCTGTTTACAAAAGCTTCGATCATATATAGATGACATTTCGCATTTGATCTTTGAGATAATATTAAATATTTACTATTGAACGCTTCACAGTAGCCTAGGCAAAGGTTTTTAAGACATGAGATAGGCTTTAGAAGTTGATGCCTACCCGCTGATATAAAACTTAGATGGTTGTGTTACCTGCAAAATTTTACAGTTAAATTTGCATGGAAGATTTAATGGCAAATTCACACGCTTCCTACCCATTTATCTTTGAAAATGACAAAGGTTTTGATTAGAAATGGTATGAAAATGTTAATCTATTATCTTATATATGGCTATTTACTTCTATACAACTCTGTAATGCTCGTTTAAAATACATCTATTTAATTAATATACGTAAATTAATGTAAGCCCTCACTCTTCTATGACATATGATACTTATATTGAACAAACACAGATTTTAATACACAATGTTTTGTATTTAAATGAAAAGCGCATTCTCACAATGTCACGAATGGTTCAGTTTGACGTTGTTTCAAAATATGATAAATTAATATTAGTAAACCAATTGGTTAATATTATATTACTAATGACGTTAATGTTATATCTCAGTAAGGTACTGTAACGTGTACACTCATCTACCGTAATAGGTTCATCAGTAAGGTACTGTAACGTGTACACTCATCTACCGTAATAGGTTCATCAGTAAGGTACTGTAACGTGTACACTCATCTACCGTAATAGGTTCATCAGTAAGGTACTGTAACGTGTACACTCATCTACCGTAATAGGTTCATCAGTAAGGTACTGTAACGTGTACACTCATCTACCGTATAGGTTCATCAGTAAGGTACTGTAACGTGTACACTCATCTACCGTAATAGGTTCATCAGTAAGGTACTGTAACGTGTACACTCATCTACCGTAATAGGTTCATCAGTAAGGTACTGTAACGTGTACACTCATCTACCGTAATAGGTTCATAACCACCATCCGCTAACTGTGGCAGTGGATACAACCTTTAGCTCAACTAACAGAGCATATATTTGCGATGTATAGATTTACGATACGAGAGATATATGGATTGAATCCCATCGATGACATTACCCAGGGAACAGGGTAGAACGGGTTGTAAATGAATTAGGACATGGTGTAAATGAATGCGTCGTGTTTGGGGAATGTCACACTCTTTGTATTGAAAAGACAGCTAATAGCAACTACTAATGAACACTATCGAGCAAATGAGCCAGTGGCTGCTGTTTAACGCCAAGTGAACAATTTTCAGCCATATCATTTCGATGATATGATGATGATGTCCGCTTTGTACTAGACAAACACGCTTAGTTGGATTTTTATAGTGTTAGCTCACTGAAAAAAATAGTTCACGAGTAAGCATGTCGATCCACTTGGACACATTAACTTAATTCCGAGCCAATACGTCTTTGATTTTATTCGTAATGCTGCGTATTTAGCGGAACAGCAACATTATCTTTGGTTTGACCTGACCGGGCTTATCCCAACGATACACCGTACTCAAAACCAGTACGATAACCGTTACACCACTGATGAAGTTGTAATTGAACTATAGGTCGTTGGTGGTTCATTACAACGGAAACACTTACCTTATAAATTTTTCTCTGACATTTTAAATTTGGCCCATCGCAGTGCCACCATTTGACATGCATGATTTATTATTTGTAAGCTTGTTCTTATCATGAAAATAGTTGAAACACTATTCACTTGACATTAAACACCAATCAATCATGGATAGATGATGAAACACATATTCTAACAATTGACATGGTTGTCTTATAATGCATGTTGTTGACAATAATATGATCAGATCGTCATGGTTTATTAATAAGAAACCGATAATGATTCAATCATATAGAGTTTGTTGCCCACAATTTTTATCAGATTCTTAATGATATTACGTAAAATGTATCGCGGAATTTCTTGTTAGAAGATAATGACAACATTCGTTGTGGCTACATTAGTGACATTTTGCTAACATGAGGGGACCGCATCGGTGGTGTAATGATTAGCGTATTCTTAGCGTGCTTCTTTGCAAAACACGCAACATTAAGCTAAGAGCAAATACTGGTTGACTCGGAATCGCAAAAATATGTCACAGTAACATGTTTATCCACAAACTGTAATTTCAATTAACTAGCACTATGCAAAACGGCTACGAGTGTTGGTCTAGTATAAAGAGGGACCTCATCATCATCTTATCGAATGTAACTGGTTGTAGACATGATAAAGCTGAAAAAAGCTGATTGGGCGTGAAACAACACCACTCCTCATTCACCAAACACGAGGTACTAATATACGTATGGTTCTTGAGAAGTGCATTTGATATATCCACTTCAACCAGCACATGCCCCAGTAGGTGGGATTGTACTTGAAAACAAGGAAAGTCAACAGTTTCCAATGGGTATATTTGGACCTGATGATTTTAAAAGCCAGAAGCTAACATGATCAACACCAGTCAATTATACTTATTTGTAGGCTAATTTTTTGGAAAAGACTAAATATAATTTTGCAGAGAAAAAATGAACATACGTCACACTTCTAATCATAGTGCATTGACCATTAAATCTCAACTCTCTCTTAAAAATAGAAGTTTTTCAATTGATTTGTCGAAAACAAATTCAAAGAGAGACTACTCGAGTTCACTCCAATTTTATGCAGGGAATAAAGTTGCCCTTGATATTAAAAGAGAAGGCATAATATGAAAGCCAAACGCCGGATGTATTATGGACATCAGATGACACATTCTTTATGGCAAATGGTCACTTGGTCTTTGATTAGGAAACAATACAGGTATATTAATTAGAGTATCAATAAAAAAAGGGGGGGCTACAGTTATTGCATTTATCATATTCTCTCTTTATTTGAAAGATAATATTTGCGAAAGTATTTACAATGTACTCTGCCGTGAATGTTCTTGTGAAGTTAAATTCACACGTGTTTCATCACCAATGGCGACAATATCATAATGCGTTACATCGTTGTAAATAAAGTATGAATAAGAGTAATAACAAAATTACCGAACTCCGAACAATCTTACAAAGTGAAAGTCAAAACTCATAAGTATATAAACAGACAAAATCAGTCAACAACCGGAAAACTGTGAAAACCGTAATGTGCCCTGACTTGGAACAGGCATTTCTAAAGGAATGGTGGGTTGAATCAGATTTTAAAGCGCCAAACCTCCCGCCTTCATTACGGCTCAAAAGTTCCGGCTGTCACTATCACAGTATTTATAACAATACTGCAACAAAATAGGTAAAATAGTTGTCAAAGCAGTACCAAATTCAGTGAAGTAAATGTCAAAAACACTTTTACGTCACACATTGATAAAACAAATATTTTTGACATTTTTTTTTACTTCCTTATCTTTATACATTTTCACTATATGAAAATGCATCGTTTATTATCGTCTCTGCAGAGACGGAATATATTTCGACAAGATCTTGGTATCGGAATATAATTTTTTTAAGAGATCGAATAAGGCGAATCTTTTGATAGCCCTGGTCCAGTAGCCTGTTTCTCAGATGAAGATGACGTTTCAGGAAATCAGAATAATTGCTACTGGCCCTTGCATAGCGAATCCATTGCGAGATGTAAACACCATATGCAGGAGAAGCTGGTATATTGCTGCACATATTTGGAAAATTTATGATTTTAAAATTGAAGACGTCCCGTTTATCTTAAATTTTAGTACTGAGTTGATCACTGTCTTCAAATTCGAGGTATACGTCCAAAGTGATGCGGACGATGCTGTATCTGTGGTCTCTTTAACTTCCAGCTCTGGAGGATATATCAATGGAAGAAATTCTGCAAATCTAGAATTATTGATAGATAAAACGTCATCAATATACCTGTATGTGAATCTTCTTATCTTTTACAAGCTTTTGAAGAAACTCCGACTCATATGAGTATAAAAATAAATCGGCTAGAAGAGGGGCACAATTCGTACCCATTGGTATGCCGACGATCTGCTGAAACAGTGTCCCTCTAAAGGAGACAAATATGTTATCGATGAGAAACTCCAACATACTGATCACTTGTTCCTCGGAGTAGCATACCTTAATTTTTTGAATTTTGTTTGAAAAATATGTGAAATTGTAGCCTAACACAACAAATTTTGAGCCATAGTTTCTATGACTGAAAACTTTGTGAATTGTTTCTTTTAAGCGGGTTTTTAATTTGTCATGTGGTAGGGTGGTATATAGAGTTGAAAAATCAAAAGTTTTGATGGAGGATACCTGAGAGAAAGATCTTGATTTAAGGTTATCCAAAAGATCTTTAGAGAACGATTCCACCAATATCAACAAAAATAACATAACATCTGAAACCACAGAACACCGAACAGGAATGTGGCCTTCTCCTTATATTGATTGATTGGTGTTTAACGTCCAGCGAGCAATTTTTCAGCTATATTCAGAACGAGAACATTTAAAAATGTAAACGCCACGGGACTCGAAACAAGGAAAGGTGATGGGTAGGGACGGATAATTTTGCCAATGCAACAGGTCTCTTATGGACCACTCATTATGAGCACATCATGAGCATAATGCTCATAATGAGCTGTTACACTGGGTTCTTTAACGTGCGGAGAGGGTGGCAATCTCTCAACACGGGACCTCGGTTTTATTTACGTCTCATCCGCAGGACGGGTCGGTTGTGAATTTTTACATACCGCACAACCGACGGACGCCCCTTTCCAGCCGAAGAAGCTCTCGGTTCCATTTCTATACCTCGGGGTTCCCGCGGGGTTAACCCCTTTTAGAGGACTAGTGCCTCTAGGGCGGAGAAACATGGTGCCTATTCTACCCCCGGCACACCCTCTATGAGGGGGGTTCCTTCTCCTTATAAATTACAGGGCTAACTTATAACCAAACTTGAAACTTGAATGACCTCCATTAAATTAAATTTACAAAATTATAATTTTAGGCCAGAGTCAAAATTTAATGTCTTAGATAATAATGTTTATAATGGAGAGTAGCAATGTTTATGCAGTAGTTCAACCCTAATATTAAGCAAAAAAGACATGCACAAAAAAGACATGCAATTTTGGAAAATAGGTTTTTGGTTTATTTTTTCAATCTTATGAAATAACCTCTTTGATATTTTGTTTTAAAATGAGTGATATACTCGTAATGACTCAATGATTTTTCCAATCACAATAGATACATTTTAATCACTTTTAGCAGATTGTTATGCTAATGAACCGCATCGGTGGCGTAATGGTTAGCGTGCTCGCCTCGAGTGCGGTAGAACCAGGTTCAAGCTAGCGACCACTAAGCTAGCGACCAATAAGGAGATATGTCTCAAAACCAAAAAAAGATATAAGAGCAAAATGTACTTTTAAAGATTTCTAGCGACCAATAATAAATATATTTATGTAATTGCACATTCAACACATTGAATCGTCATCTGGGCATACAGGAATTTTTCTGGACCCCCCCCCCCCCCCCCCCCCCCCCCCTCCTTCCACAATACAAAGTTGACATTTGTCACGCTACTGTGGAAATAAGGTGCATAATCTCACACAGACACTCATGTGAGTAAAAGACAATACATTTTATGTTCCTTTTCCCATGTTCACCCGTACATAAAATATGCCTTCTATTTACTGAGCTTAATAACGAAGACAAACATATATTTAGGGATGGCGAGCTTAGAAAACAGTCGGCCAACTTTAAACAAACACAGCGTAAACAAATAATATACTTTCATGTAAACCGGTATATAATTTGGATTTGCCAGCGCTTTGTCAAACAAAATAAAGTCATAAGATTCCCCGTTCACATGAAGACGTCTCATCAATCTACAAAAAAATGTAAATATAGAACATTGGAAAAACATAGCAATACGTATTATGAAAATAAACAAAATATAAACCCTGCATGTGCGTGTAACACTTATTTAATAAATAGTATTATTTTGTTTTATCTATTTATTTTTAAATTGTGTATTTAAAGGTGTCAAACAAATAATTTAATTCACCAATGCACTTAAGTCAGGTAAAGGCCCAGGCAATACTTTTGATTTAAACCCCAAGTGGCAATAGGGTCCCCCCACCAAATCTAAATATCAAAGTTGATATTTGACACCCTGCTGTGGGCTTGAGGTTCATTATCCCACCTAGGCACTAAAGTCAGATAAAGGCCCGGGCAATACCTTCGACATAAACCCCGATTGGCAAAGAACTTTGTCGTCCTTCGGTAATTTTTCATGGGATATGCATAGGGTCCCCCCCTCCCCAAATCCAAATATCAAAGTTGATATTTGACACCCTGCTGCGGGTTTGAGGTGCATTATCCCACCTAGGCACTTAAGTCAGTTAAAGGCCCGAGCAATACCTTTGACATAAACCCCAAGTGGCAAAGAACTTTGCCGTCCTTCGGTAATTTTGCATGGGATATGCATAGGGTCCCCCCCCCCCAAATCCAAATATCAAGGCTGTAATTTAACACCCTGCTGTGGGCTTGAGGTGCATTATCCCACCTAGGAACTTAAGTCAGTTAAAGACCCGGGCAATACCTTTAATTTAAGTGCAAAGTGGGCAAGAACTTTGCCGTCCTTGATATATTTTTCATGGGATATTAATAGAGACCCCCCCTTCCACAATTGTTTTTCAAATATCAAAATTGATATTTGACACCCTGCTGTGGACTTGAGGTGCATTATCCCACCTAGGCACTTAAGTCATTTAAAGACCCAGGCAATACCTTTAACTTAGCTAAAAATGAGCAAGAACTTTGCCGTCCTTGATATATTTTTCATAGAATATTTATAGAGACCCCCTCTTCCACAATTGTTTTTCAAATATCAAAGTTGATATTTGACACCCTGCTGTGGGCTTGAGGTGCATTATCCCACCTAGGAACTTAAGTCAGTTATAAAGACCCGGACAATACATTTAAACTAGCTAAAAGTGGGCAAGAACTTTGCCGTCCTTGATATATTTTTCATGGGATATTTATAGAGACCCCCTCCACAATTGTTTTTCAAATATCAAAGTTGATATTTGACACCCTGCTGTGGGCTTGAGGTGCATTATCCCACCTAGGAACTTAAGTCAGTTAAAGACCCGGACAATACATTTAAACTAGCTAAAATTTGGCAAGAACTTTGCCGTCCTTGATATATTTTTCATGGGATATTTATAGAGACCCCCCTCCACAATTTGTTTTCAAATATCAATGTTGATATTTGACATCCTGCTGTGGGCTTGAGGGGCATTATCCCACCTAGGAACTTAAGTCAGTTAATGACCCTGGCAATACATTTAATCTAAGCCCAAAGTGGGCAAGAACTTTGCCGTCCTAAATATATTTTTTATGGGATATTAATAGAGACCCCCCTCCATAATTGTTTTTCAAATATCAAAGATGATATTTGACACCCTGCTGTGGGCTTGAGGTGTATTATCCCACCTAGGCACTTACGTCAGCTAAAGACCCGGGCAATACCTTTAACCTAAGCCCCAACTGGGCAAGAACTTTGCCGTCCTTGATAAATTTTTTGATGGGATATTTATAGAGATCCCCCTCCACAATTGTTTTTCAAATATCAAAGTTGATATTTGACATCCTGCTGTGGGCTTGATGTGCATTATCCCACCTAGGCACTTAAGTCATTTAAAGGCCCGGGCAATATTTTTAACTTAGCCAAAGGTGGGCAAGAACTCTGCCGTCCTTGATATATTTTTCATGGGATATTTATAGAGACCCCTCTCCACAATTTTTTTCAAATATCAAAGTTGATATTTGACACCCTGTTGTGGGCTTGAGGTGCATTATCCCACCTAGGCACTCAAGTCAGTTAACGACTCGGGCAATACATTTAATCTAAGCCCAATGTGGACAAGAACTTTGCCGTCCTTGATATATTTTTTATGGGATATTTATAGAGACCCCCCTCCCCAAGTTTTTTTGAAATATCAAAATTGATATTTGACACCCTGCTATGGGTATGAGGTGCATTATTCCACCTAGGCACCTAAGTCAGTAAAAGACCCGGGCATTACCTTTAACCTAGCTAAAAGTGGGCGAGAACTTTGCCGTCATTGATATATTTTTCATGGGATATTCATAGAGAATCCTCTCCACATTTCTTTTCAAATATCAAAGTTGATATTTGACACCCTGCTGTGGGCTTGAGGTGCATTATCCCACCTAGGCACTTAGGTCAGTTAAAGACCCGAGTAATACCTTAAAATAAGCCCAAAGTGGACAAGAACTTTGCCGTCCTTGATATTTTTTGATGGGATATTCATAGAGACCCCACTTCCAGAATTTTTTTTCAAATATCAAAATTGATATTTGACACCCTGCTGTGGGCTTGAGGTGCATTATCCCACCTAGACACTTAAGTCAGTTAACGACTCGGCAATACCTTTAATCAAAGCCCAAAGTGGACAAGAACTTTGCCGTCCTTGATATATTTTTTATGGGATATTTATAGAGACCCCACTTCCACAATTTTTTTCAAATATCAAAGTTCATATTTGACACCCTGCTGTGGGCTTGAGGTGCATTATCCCACCTAGGAACTTAAGTCAGTTAATGACCCGGGCAATACCTTTATCTTAGCCAAAAGTGGGCAAGAACTTTTTCGTTCTTGATATATTTTTCATGGGATATTTATAGAGAACCCCCTCCAAATTTCTTTTCAAATATCAAAGTTGATATTTGACACCCTGCTGTGGGCTTGAGGTGCATTATCCCACCTCGACACTTAAGTCAGTTAAAGACCCGGGCAATACCTTTAATCTAAGCCCAAAGTGGACACGAACTTTGCAGTCCTTGATATATTTTTTATGGGATATTTATAGAGACCCCCCTCCACAATTGTTTTTCAAATATCAAAGTTGATATTTGACATCCTGCTGTGGGCTTGATGTGCATTATCCCACATAGGCACTTAAGTCATTTAAAGGCCTGGGCAATATCTTTAACTTAGCCAAAGGTGGGCAAGAACTTTGCCGTCCTTGATATATTTTTCATGGGATATTTATAGAGACCCCTCTCCACAATTTTTTTCAAATATCAAAGTTGATATTTGACACCCTGCTGTGGGCTTGAGGTGCATTATCCCACCTAGGCACTTAAGTCAGTTAACGACTCAGGCAATACATTTAATCTAAGCACAAAGTGGACAAGAACTTTGCCGTCCTTGATATATTTTTTATGGGATATTTATAGAGACCCCACTTCCACAATTTTTTTCAAATATCAAAGTTCATATTTGACACCCTGCTGTGGGCTTGAGGTGCATTATCCCACCTAGGAACTTAAGTCAGTTAATGACCCGGGCAATACCTTTATCTTAGCCAAAAGTGGGCGAGAACTTTTCCGTTCTTGATATATTTTTCATGGGATATTTATAGAGAACCCCCTCCAAATTTCTTTTCAAATATCAAAGTTGATATTTGACACCCTGCTGTGGGCTTGAGGTGCATTATCCCACCACGGCACTTAAGTCAGTTAAAGACCCGGGCAATACCTTTAATCTAAGCCCAAAGTGGACACGAACTTTGCAGTCCTTGATATATTTTTTATGGAATATTTATAGAGAACCCCCTCCACAATTGTTTTTCAAATATCAAAGTTGATATTTGACATCCTGCTGTGGGTTTGATGTGCATTATCCCACCTAGGCACTTAAGTCAGTTAAAGGCCTGGGCAATATCTTTAACTTACCCAAAGGTGGGCAAGAACTTTGCCGTCCTTGATATATTTTTCATGGGATATTTATAGAGACCCCTCTCCACAATTTTTTTCAAATATCAAAGTTGATATTTGACACCCTGCTGTGGGCTTGAGGTGCATTATCCCACCTAGGCACTTAAGTCAGTTAACGACTCGGGCAATACCTTAAAATAAGCCCAAAGTGAACAAGAATTTTGCCGTCCTTGATATATTTTTCATGGGATATTCATAGAGACCCCTCTCCACAATTTTTTTCAAATATCAAAGTTGATATTTGACACCCTGCTGTGGGCTTGAGGTGCATTATCCCACCTAGGCACTTAAGTCAGTTAACGACTCGAGCAATACATTTAATCTAAGCCCAAAGTGGACAAGAACTTTGCCGTCCTTGATATATTTCTTATGGGATATTCATAGAGACCCCCCTCCACAAGTTTTTTTCAAATATCAAAATTGATATTTGACATTCTGCTATGGGCATGAGGTGCATTATTCCACCTCTAGGCACTTAAGTCAGTAAAAGACCCGGGCATTACCTTTAACCTAGCTAAAAGTGGGCGAGAACTTTGCCGTCATTGATATATTTTTCATGGGATATTCATAGAGAATCCTCTCCACATTTCTTTTCAAATATCAAAGTTGATATTTGACACCCTGCTGTGGGCTTGAGGTGTATTATCCCACCTAGGCACTTAAGTCAGTTAAAGACCCGAGTAATACCTTAAAATAAGCCCAAAGTGGACAAGAATTTTGCCGTCCTTGATATATTTTTCATGGGATATTTATAGAGAACCCCCTCCAAATTTCTTTTCAAATATCAAAGTTGATATTTGACACCCTGCTGTGGGCTTGAGGTGCATTATCCCACCTAGGCACTTAAGTCAGTTAAAGACCCGGGCAATACCTTTAATCTAAGCCGAAAGTGGACACGAACTTTGCAGTCCTTGATATATTTTTTATGGGATATTTATAGAGACCCCCCTCCACAATTGTTTTTCAAATATCAAAGTTGATATTTGACATCCTGCTGTGGGCTTGATGTGCATTATCCCACCTAGGCACTTAAGTCAGTTAAAGGCCTGGGCAATATCTTTAACTTACCCAAAGGTGGGCAAGAACTTTGCCGTCCTTGATATATTTTTCATGGGATATTTATAGAGACCCCTCTCCACAATTTTTTTCAAATATCAAAGTTGATATTTGACACCCTGCTGTGGGCTTGAGGTGCATTATCCCACCTAGGCACTTAAGTCAGTTAACGACTCGGGCAATACCTTAAAATAAGCCCAAAGTGAACAAGAATTTTGCCGTCCTTGATATATTTTTCATGGGATATTCATAGAGACCCCTCTCCACAATTTTTTTCAAATATCAAAGTTGATATTTGACACCCTGCTGTGGGCTTGAGGTGCATTATCCCACCTAGGCACTTAAGTCAGTTAACGACTCGGGCAATACATTTAATCTAAGTCCAAAGTGGACAAGAACTTTGCCGTCCTTGATATATTTCTTATGGGATATTCATAGAGACCCCCCTCCACAAGTTTTTTTCAAATATCAAAATTGACATTTGACACCCTGCTATGGGCATGAGGTGCATTATTCCACCTCTAGGCACTTAAGTCAGTAAAAGACCCGGGCATTACCTTTAACCTAGCTAAAAGTGGGCGAGAACTTTGCCGTCATTGATATATTTTTCATGGGATATTCATAGAGAATCCTCTCCACATTTCTTTTCAAATATCAAAGTTGATATTTGACACCCTGCTGTGGGCTTGAGGTGCATTATCCCACCTAGGCACTTAAGTCAGTTAAAGACCCGAGTAATACCTTAAAATAAGCCCAAAGTGGACAAGAATTTTGCCGTCCTTGATATATTTTTCAAGGGATATTTATAGAGACCCCTCTCCACAATTTTTTTCAAATATCAAAGTTGATATTTGACACCCCGCTGTGGGCTTGAGGTGCATTATCCCACCTAGGCACTTAAGTCAGTTAACGACTCGTGCAATACATTTAATCTAAGCACAAAGTGGACAAGAACTTTGCCGTCCTTGATATATTTTGTATGGGATATTTATAGAGACCCCCCTCCACAAGTTTTTTTCAAATATCAAAATTGATATTTGACATCCTGCTATGGGCATGAGGTGCATTATTCCACCTCTAGGCACATAAGTCAGTAAAAGACCCGGGCATTACCTTTAACCTAGCTAAAAGTGGGCGAGAACTTTGCCGTCATTGATATATTTTTCATGGGATATTCATAGAGAATCCTCTCCACATTTCTTTTCAAATATCAAAGTTGATATTTGACACCCTGCTGTGGGCTTGAGGTGCATTATCCCACCTAGGCACTTAGGTCAGTTAAAGACCCGAGTAATACCTTCAAATAAGCCAAAAGTGCACAAGAATTTTGCCGTCCTTGATATATTTTTCATGGGATATTTATAGAGACCCCTCTCCACAATTTTTTTCAAATATCAAAGTTGATATTTGACACCCTGCTGTGGGCTTGAGGTGCATTATCCCACCTAGGCACTTAAGTCAGTTAACGACTCGGGCAATACATTTAATCTAAGCACAAAGTGGACAAGAACTTTGCCGTCCTTGATATATTTTTTATGGGATATTTATAGAGACCCCCCTCCACAAGTTTTTTTCAAATATCAAAATTGATATTTGACATTCTGCTATGGGCATGAGGTGCATTATTCCACCTCTAGGCACTTAAGTCAGTAAAAGACCCGGGCATTACCTTTAACCTAGCTAAAAATGGGCGAGAACTTTGCCGTCATTGATATATTTTTCATGGGATATTCATAGAGAATCCTCTCCACATTTCTTTTCAAATATCAAAGTTGATATTTGACACCCTGCTGTGGGCTTGAGGTGTATTATCCCACCTAGGCACTTAAGTCAGTTAAAGACCCGAGTAATACCTTAAAATAAGCCCAAAGTGGACAAGAACTTTGTCGTCCTTGATATATTTTTTATGGGATATTCATAGAGACCCCACTTCCAGAATTTTTTTCAAATATCAAAATTGATATTTGACACCCTGCTGTGGGCTTGAGGTGCATTATCCCACCTAGACACTTAAGTCAGTTAACGACTCGGCAATACCTTTAATCAAAGCCCAAAGTGGACAAGAACTTTGCCGTCCTTGATATATTTTTTATGGGATATTTATAGAGACCCCACTTCCACAATTTTTTTCAAATATCAAAGTTCATATTTGACACCCTGCTGTGGGCTTGAGGTGCATTATCCCACCTAGGAACTTAAGTCAGTTAATGACCCGGGCAATACCTTTATCTTAGCCAAAAGTGGGCAAGAACTTTTCCGTTCTTGATATATTTTTCATGGGATATTTATAGAGAACCCCCTCCAAATTTCTTTTCAAATATCAAAGTTGATATTTGACACCCTGCTGTGGGCTTGAGGTGCATTATCCCACCTCGGCACTTAAGTCAGTTAAAGACCCGGGCAATACCTTTAATCTAAGCTCAAAGTGGACACGAACTTTGCAGTCCTTGATATATTTTTTATGGGATATTTATAGAGACCCCCCTCCACAATTGTTTTTCAAATATCAAAGTTGATATTTGACATCCTGCTGTGGGCTTGATGTGCATTATCCCACATAGGCACTTAAGTCATTTAAAGGCCTGGGCAATATCTTTAACTTAGCCAAAGGTAGGCAAGAACTTTGCCGTCCTTGATATATTTTTCATGGGATATTTATAGAGACCCCTCTCCACAATTTTTTTCAAATATCAAAGTTGATATTTGACACCCTGCTGTGGGCTTGAGGTGCATTATCCCACCTAGGCACTTAAGTCAGTTAACGACTCGGGCAATACCTTAAAATAAGCCCAAAGTGAACAAGAATTTTGCCGTCCTTGATATATTTTTCATGGGATATTTATAGAGACCCCTCTCCACAATTTTTTTCAAATATCAAAGTTGATATTTGACACCCTGCTGTGGGCTTGAGGTGCATTATCCCACCTAGGCACTTAAGTCAGTTAAAGACCCGAGTAATACCTTAAAATAAGCCCAAAGTGGACAAGAACTTTGCCGTCCTTGATATATTTTTCATGGGATATTTATAGAGACCCCTCTCCACAATTTTTTTCAAATATCAAAGTTGATATTTGACACCCTGCTGTGGGCTTGAGGTGCATTATTCCACCTAGGCACTTAAGTCAGTTAACGACTCGGGCAATACCTTAAAATAAACCCAAAGTGAATAAGAATTTTGCCGTCCTTGATATATTTTTCATGGGATATTTATAGAGACCCCTCTCCACAATTTTTTTCAAATATCAAAGTTGATATTTGACACCCTGCTGTGGGCTTGAGGTGCATTATCCCACCTAGGCACTTAAGTCAGTTAACGACTCGGGCAATACCTTAAAATAAGCCCAAAGTGAATAAGAATTTTGCCGTCCTTGATATATTTTTCATGGGATATTTATAGAGACCCCTCTCCACAATTTTTTTCAAATATCAAAGTTGATATTTGACACCCTGCTGTGGGCTTGAAGTGCATTATCCCACCTAGGCACTTAAGTCAGTTAACGACTCGAGCAATACATTTAATCTAAGCCCAAAGTGGACAAGAACTTTGCCGTCATTGATATATTTTTTATGGGATATTTATAGAGACCCCCCTCCACAATTTTTTTTCAAATATCAAAATTGATATTTGACACCCTGCTATGGGCATGAGGTGCATTATTCCAGCTCTAGGCACTTAAGTCAGTAAAAGACCCGGGTATTATCTTTAACCTAGCTAAAAGTGGGCGAGAACTTTGCCGTCATTGATATATTTTTCATGGGATATTCATAGAGAATCCTCTCCACATTTCTTTTCAAATATCAAAGTTGATATTTGACACCCTGCTGTGGGCTTGAGGTGCATTATCCCACCTAGGCACTTAAGTCAGTTAACGACTCGGGCAATACATTTAATCTAAGCACAAAGTGGACAAGAACTTTGCCGTCCTTGATATATTTTGTATGGGATATTTATAGAGACCCCCCTCCACAAGTTTTTTTCAAATATCAAAATTGATATTTGACATCCTGCTATGAGCATGAGGTGCATTATTCCACCTCTAGGCACTTAAGTCAGTAAAAGACCCGGGCATTACCTTTAACCTAGCTAAAAGTGGGCGAGAACTTTGCCGTCATTGATATATTTTTCATGGGATATTCATAGAGAATCCTCTCCACATTTCTTTTCAAATATCAAAGTTGATATTTGACACCCTGCTGTGGGCTTGAGGTGCATTATCCCACCTAGGCACTTAGGTCAGTTAAAGACCTGAGTAATACCTTAAAATAAGCCCAAAGTGGACAAGAATTTTGCCGTCCTTGATATATTTTTCATGGGATATTTATAGAGACCCCTCTCCACAATTTTTTTCAAATATCAAAGTTGATATTTGACACCCTGCTGTGGGCTTGAGGTGCATTATCCCACCTAGGCACTTAAGTCAGTTAACGACTCGGGCAATACATTTAATCTAAGCCCAAAGTGGACAAGAACTTTGCCGTCCTTGATATATTTTTTATGGGATATTCATAGAGACCCCACTTCCAGAATTTTTTTCAAATATCAAAATTGATATTTGACACCCTGCTGTGGGCTTGAGGTGCATTATCCCACCTAGACACTTAAGTCAGTTAACGACTCGGCAATACCTTTAATCAAAGCCCAAAGTGGACAAGAACTTTGCCGTCCTTGATATATTTTTTATGGGATATTTATAGAGACCCCACTTCCACAATTTTTTTCAAATATCAAAGTTCATATTTGACACCCTGCTGTGGGCTTGAGGTGCATTATCCCACCTAGGAACTTAAGTCAGTTAATGACCCGGGCAATACCTTTATCTTAGCCAAAAGTGGGCAAGAACCTTTCCGTTCTTGATATATTTTTCATGGGATATTTATAGAGAACCCCCTCCAAATTTCTTTTCAAATATCAAAGTTGATATTTGACACCCTGCTGTGGGCTTGAGGTGCATTATCCCACCTCGGCACTTAAGTCAGTTAAAGACCCGGGCAATACCTTTAATCTAAGCCCAAAGTGGACACGAACTTTGCAGTCTTTGATATATTTTTTATGGGATATTTATAGAGACCCCCCTCCACAATTGTTTTTCAAATATCAAAGTTGATATTTGACATCCTGCTGTGGGCTTGATGTGCATTATCCCACCTAGGCACTTAAGTCATTTAAAGGCCTGGGCAATATCTTTAACTTAGCCAAAGGTGGGCAAGAACTTTGCCGTCCTTGATATATTTTTCATGGGATATTTATAGAGACCCCTCTCCACAATTTTTTTCAAATATCAAAGTTGATATTTGACACCCTGCTGTGGGCTTGAGGTGCATTATCCCACCTAGGCACTTAAGTCAGTTAACGACTCGGGCAATACCTTAAAATAAACCCAAAGTGAACAAGAATTTTGCCGTCCTTGATATATTTTTCATGGGATATTTATAGAGACCCCTCTCCACAATTTTTTTCAAATATCAAAGTTGATATTTGACACCCTGCTGTGGGCTTGAGGTGCATTATCCCACCTAGGCACTTAAGTCAGTTAAAGACCCGAGTAATACCTTAAAATAAGCCCAAAGTGGACAAGAACTTTGCCGTCCTTGATATATTTTTTATGGGATATTTATAGAGACCCCCCTCCACAATTTTTTTTCAAATATCAAAATTGATATTTGACACCCTGCTATGGGCATGAGGTGCATTATTCCAGCTCTAGGCACTTAAGTCAGTAAAAGACCCGGGCATTACCTTTAACCTAGCTAAAAGTGGGCGAGAACTTTGCCGTCATTGATATATTTTTCATGGGATATTCATAGAGAATCCTCTCCACATTTCTTTTCAAATATCAAAGTTGATATTTGACACCCTGCTGCGGGTTTGAGGTGCATTATCCCACCTAGGCACTTAAGTCAGTTAAAGGCCCGAGCAATACCTTTGACATAAACCCCAAGTGGCAAAGAACTTTGCCGTCCTTCGGTAATTTTGCATGGGATATGCATAGGGTCCCCCCCCCCCAAATCCAAATATCAAGGCTGTAATTTAACACCCTGCTGTGGGCTTGAGGTGCATTATCCCACCTAGGAACTTAAGTCAGTTAAAGACCCGGGCAATACCTTTAATTTAAGTGCAAAGTGGGCAAGAACTTTGCCGTCCTTGATATATTTTTCATGGGATATTAATAGAGACCCCCCCTTCCACAATTGTTTTTCAAATATCAAAATTGATATTTGACACCCTGCTGTGGACTTGAGGTGCATTATCCCACCTAGGCACTTAAGTCATTTAAAGACCCAGGCAATACCTTTAACTTAGCTAAAAATGAGCAAGAACTTTGCCGTCCTTGATATATTTTTCATAGAATATTTATAGAGACCCCCTCTTCCACAATTGTTTTTCAAATATCAAAGTTGATATTTGACACCCTGCTGTGGGCTTGAGGTGCATTATCCCACCTAGGAACTTAAGTCAGTTATAAAGACCCGGACAATACATTTAAACTAGCTAAAAGTGGGCAAGAACTTTGCCGTCCTTGATATATTTTTCATGGGATATTTATAGAGACCCCCTCCACAATTGTTTTTCAAATATCAAAGTTGATATTTGACACCCTGCTGTGGGCTTGAGGTGCATTATCCCACCTAGGAACTTAAGTCAGTTAAAGACCCGGACAATACATTTAAACTAGCTAAAATTTGGCAAGAACTTTGCCGTCCTTGATATATTTTTCATGGGATATTTATAGAGACCCCCCTCCACAATTTGTTTTCAAATATCAATGTTGATATTTGACATCCTGCTGTGGGCTTGAGGGGCATTATCCCACCTAGGAACTTAAGTCAGTTAATGACCCTGGCAATACATTTAATCTAAGCCCAAAGTGGGCAAGAACTTTGCCGTCCTAAATATATTTTTTATGGGATATTAATAGAGACCCCCCTCCATAATTGTTTTTCAAATATCAAAGATGATATTTGACACCCTGCTGTGGGCTTGAGGTGTATTATCCCACCTAGGCACTTACGTCAGCTAAAGACCCGGGCAATACCTTTAACCTAAGCCCCAACTGGGCAAGAACTTTGCCGTCCTTGATAAATTTTTTGATGGGATATTTATAGAGATCCCCCTCCACAATTGTTTTTCAAATATCAAAGTTGATATTTGACATCCTGCTGTGGGCTTGATGTGCATTATCCCACCTAGGCACTTAAGTCATTTAAAGGCCCGGGCAATATTTTTAACTTAGCCAAAGGTGGGCAAGAACTCTGCCGTCCTTGATATATTTTTCATGGGATATTTATAGAGACCCCTCTCCACAATTTTTTTCAAATATCAAAGTTGATATTTGACACCCTGTTGTGGGCTTGAGGTGCATTATCCCACCTAGGCACTCAAGTCAGTTAACGACTCGGGCAATACATTTAATCTAAGCCCAATGTGGACAAGAACTTTGCCGTCCTTGATATATTTTTTATGGGATATTTATAGAGACCCCCCTCCCCAAGTTTTTTTGAAATATCAAAATTGATATTTGACACCCTGCTATGGGTATGAGGTGCATTATTCCACCTAGGCACCTAAGTCAGTAAAAGACCCGGGCATTACCTTTAACCTAGCTAAAAGTGGGCGAGAACTTTGCCGTCATTGATATATTTTTCATGGGATATTCATAGAGAATCCTCTCCACATTTCTTTTCAAATATCAAAGTTGATATTTGACACCCTGCTGTGGGCTTGAGGTGCATTATCCCACCTAGGCACTTAGGTCAGTTAAAGACCCGAGTAATACCTTAAAATAAGCCCAAAGTGGACAAGAACTTTGCCGTCCTTGATATTTTTTGATGGGATATTCATAGAGACCCCACTTCCAGAATTTTTTTTCAAATATCAAAATTGATATTTGACACCCTGCTGTGGGCTTGAGGTGCATTATCCCACCTAGACACTTAAGTCAGTTAACGACTCGGCAATACCTTTAATCAAAGCCCAAAGTGGACAAGAACTTTGCCGTCCTTGATATATTTTTTATGGGATATTTATAGAGACCCCACTTCCACAATTTTTTTCAAATATCAAAGTTCATATTTGACACCCTGCTGTGGGCTTGAGGTGCATTATCCCACCTAGGAACTTAAGTCAGTTAATGACCCGGGCAATACCTTTATCTTAGCCAAAAGTGGGCAAGAACTTTTTCGTTCTTGATATATTTTTCATGGGATATTTATAGAGAACCCCCTCCAAATTTCTTTTCAAATATCAAAGTTGATATTTGACACCCTGCTGTGGGCTTGAGGTGCATTATCCCACCTCGACACTTAAGTCAGTTAAAGACCCGGGCAATACCTTTAATCTAAGCCCAAAGTGGACACGAACTTTGCAGTCCTTGATATATTTTTTATGGGATATTTATAGAGACCCCCCTCCACAATTGTTTTTCAAATATCAAAGTTGATATTTGACATCCTGCTGTGGGCTTGATGTGCATTATCCCACATAGGCACTTAAGTCATTTAAAGGCCTGGGCAATATCTTTAACTTAGCCAAAGGTGGGCAAGAACTTTGCCGTCCTTGATATATTTTTCATGGGATATTTATAGAGACCCCTCTCCACAATTTTTTTCAAATATCAAAGTTGATATTTGACACCCTGCTGTGGGCTTGAGGTGCATTATCCCACCTAGGCACTTAAGTCAGTTAACGACTCAGGCAATACATTTAATCTAAGCACAAAGTGGACAAGAACTTTGCCGTCCTTGATATATTTTTTATGGGATATTTATAGAGACCCCACTTCCACAATTTTTTTCAAATATCAAAGTTCATATTTGACACCCTGCTGTGGGCTTGAGGTGCATTATCCCACCTAGGAACTTAAGTCAGTTAATGACCCGGGCAATACCTTTATCTTAGCCAAAAGTGGGCGAGAACTTTTCCGTTCTTGATATATTTTTCATGGGATATTTATAGAGAACCCCCTCCAAATTTCTTTTCAAATATCAAAGTTGATATTTGACACCCTGCTGTGGGCTTGAGGTGCATTATCCCACCACGGCACTTAAGTCAGTTAAAGACCCGGGCAATACCTTTAATCTAAGCCCAAAGTGGACACGAACTTTGCAGTCCTTGATATATTTTTTATGGAATATTTATAGAGAACCCCCTCCACAATTGTTTTTCAAATATCAAAGTTGATATTTGACATCCTGCTGTGGGTTTGATGTGCATTATCCCACCTAGGCACTTAAGTCAGTTAAAGGCCTGGGCAATATCTTTAACTTACCCAAAGGTGGGCAAGAACTTTGCCGTCCTTGATATATTTTTCATGGGATATTTATAGAGACCCCTCTCCACAATTTTTTTCAAATATCAAAGTTGATATTTGACACCCTGCTGTGGGCTTGAGGTGCATTATCCCACCTAGGCACTTAAGTCAGTTAACGACTCGGGCAATACCTTAAAATAAGCCCAAAGTGAACAAGAATTTTGCCGTCCTTGATATATTTTTCATGGGATATTCATAGAGACCCCTCTCCACAATTTTTTTCAAATATCAAAGTTGATATTTGACACCCTGCTGTGGGCTTGAGGTGCATTATCCCACCTAGGCACTTAAGTCAGTTAACGACTCGAGCAATACATTTAATCTAAGCCCAAAGTGGACAAGAACTTTGCCGTCCTTGATATATTTCTTATGGGATATTCATAGAGACCCCCCTCCACAAGTTTTTTTCAAATATCAAAATTGATATTTGACATTCTGCTATGGGCATGAGGTGCATTATTCCACCTCTAGGCACTTAAGTCAGTAAAAGACCCGGGCATTACCTTTAACCTAGCTAAAAGTGGGCGAGAACTTTGCCGTCATTGATATATTTTTCATGGGATATTCATAGAGAATCCTCTCCACATTTCTTTTCAAATATCAAAGTTGATATTTGACACCCTGCTGTGGGCTTGAGGTGTATTATCCCACCTAGGCACTTAAGTCAGTTAAAGACCCGAGTAATACCTTAAAATAAGCCCAAAGTGGACAAGAATTTTGCCGTCCTTGATATATTTTTCATGGGATATTTATAGAGAACCCCCTCCAAATTTCTTTTCAAATATCAAAGTTGATATTTGACACCCTGCTGTGGGCTTGAGGTGCATTATCCCACCTAGGCACTTAAGTCAGTTAAAGACCCGGGCAATACCTTTAATCTAAGCCGAAAGTGGACACGAACTTTGCAGTCCTTGATATATTTTTTATGGGATATTTATAGAGACCCCCCTCCACAATTGTTTTTCAAATATCAAAGTTGATATTTGACATCCTGCTGTGGGCTTGATGTGCATTATCCCACCTAGGCACTTAAGTCAGTTAAAGGCCTGGGCAATATCTTTAACTTACCCAAAGGTGGGCAAGAACTTTGCCGTCCTTGATATATTTTTCATGGGATATTTATAGAGACCCCTCTCCACAATTTTTTTCAAATATCAAAGTTGATATTTGACACCCTGCTGTGGGCTTGAGGTGCATTATCCCACCTAGGCACTTAAGTCAGTTAACGACTCGGGCAATACCTTAAAATAAGCCCAAAGTGAACAAGAATTTTGCCGTCCTTGATATATTTTTCATGGGATATTCATAGAGACCCCTCTCCACAATTTTTTTCAAATATCAAAGTTGATATTTGACACCCTGCTGTGGGCTTGAGGTGCATTATCCCACCTAGGCACTTAAGTCAGTTAACGACTCGGGCAATACATTTAATCTAAGTCCAAAGTGGACAAGAACTTTGCCGTCCTTGATATATTTCTTATGGGATATTCATAGAGACCCCCCTCCACAAGTTTTTTTCAAATATCAAAATTGACATTTGACACCCTGCTATGGGCATGAGGTGCATTATTCCACCTCTAGGCACTTAAGTCAGTAAAAGACCCGGGCATTACCTTTAACCTAGCTAAAAGTGGGCGAGAACTTTGCCGTCATTGATATATTTTTCATGGGATATTCATAGAGAATCCTCTCCACATTTCTTTTCAAATATCAAAGTTGATATTTGACACCCTGCTGTGGGCTTGAGGTGCATTATCCCACCTAGGCACTTAAGTCAGTTAACGACTCGGGCAATACCTTAAAATAAACCCAAAGTGAACAAGAATTTTGCCGTCCTTGATATATTTTTCATGGGATATTTATAGAGACCCCTCTCCACAATTTTTTTCAAATATCAAAGTTGATATTTGACACCCTGCTGTGGGCTTGAGGTGCATTATCCCACCTAGGCACTTAAGTCAGTTAAAGACCCGAGTAATACCTTAAAATAAGCCCAAAGTGGACAAGAACTTTGCCGTCCTTGATATATTTTTTATGGGATATTTATAGAGACCCCCCTCCACAATTTTTTTTCAAATATCAAAATTGATATTTGACACCCTGCTATGGGCATGAGGTGCATTATTCCAGCTCTAGGCACTTAAGTCAGTAAAAGACCCGGGCATTACCTTTAACCTAGCTAAAAGTGGGCGAGAACTTTGCCGTCATTGATATATTTTTCATGGGATATTCATAGAGAATCCTCTCCACATTTCTTTTCAAATATCAAAGTTGATATTTGACACCCTGCTGCGGGTTTGAGGTGCATTATCCCACCTAGGCACTTAAGTCAGTTAAAGGCCCGAGCAATACCTTTGACATAAACCCCAAGTGGCAAAGAACTTTGCCGTCCTTCGGTAATTTTGCATGGGATATGCATAGGGTCCCCCCCCCCCAAATCCAAATATCAAGGCTGTAATTTAACACCCTGCTGTGGGCTTGAGGTGCATTATCCCACCTAGGAACTTAAGTCAGTTAAAGACCCGGGCAATACCTTTAATTTAAGTGCAAAGTGGGCAAGAACTTTGCCGTCCTTGATATATTTTTCATGGGATATTAATAGAGACCCCCCCTTCCACAATTGTTTTTCAAATATCAAAATTGATATTTGACACCCTGCTGTGGACTTGAGGTGCATTATCCCACCTAGGCACTTAAGTCATTTAAAGACCCAGGCAATACCTTTAACTTAGCTAAAAATGAGCAAGAACTTTGCCGTCCTTGATATATTTTTCATAGAATATTTATAGAGACCCCCTCTTCCACAATTGTTTTTCAAATATCAAAGTTGATATTTGACACCCTGCTGTGGGCTTGAGGTGCATTATCCCACCTAGGAACTTAAGTCAGTTATAAAGACCCGGACAATACATTTAAACTAGCTAAAAGTGGGCAAGAACTTTGCCGTCCTTGATATATTTTTCATGGGATATTTATAGAGACCCCCTCCACAATTGTTTTTCAAATATCAAAGTTGATATTTGACACCCTGCTGTGGGCTTGAGGTGCATTATCCCACCTAGGAACTTAAGTCAGTTAAAGACCCGGACAATACATTTAAACTAGCTAAAATTTGGCAAGAACTTTGCCGTCCTTGATATATTTTTCATGGGATATTTATAGAGACCCCCCTCCACAATTTGTTTTCAAATATCAATGTTGATATTTGACATCCTGCTGTGGGCTTGAGGGGCATTATCCCACCTAGGAACTTAAGTCAGTTAATGACCCTGGCAATACATTTAATCTAAGCCCAAAGTGGGCAAGAACTTTGCCGTCCTAAATATATTTTTTATGGGATATTAATAGAGACCCCCCTCCATAATTGTTTTTCAAATATCAAAGATGATATTTGACACCCTGCTGTGGGCTTGAGGTGTATTATCCCACCTAGGCACTTACGTCAGCTAAAGACCCGGGCAATACCTTTAACCTAAGCCCCAACTGGGCAAGAACTTTGCCGTCCTTGATAAATTTTTTGATGGGATATTTATAGAGATCCCCCTCCACAATTGTTTTTCAAATATCAAAGTTGATATTTGACATCCTGCTGTGGGCTTGATGTGCATTATCCCACCTAGGCACTTAAGTCATTTAAAGGCCCGGGCAATATTTTTAACTTAGCCAAAGGTGGGCAAGAACTCTGCCGTCCTTGATATATTTTTCATGGGATATTTATAGAGACCCCTCTCCACAATTTTTTTCAAATATCAAAGTTGATATTTGACACCCTGTTGTGGGCTTGAGGTGCATTATCCCACCTAGGCACTCAAGTCAGTTAACGACTCGGGCAATACATTTAATCTAAGCCCAATGTGGACAAGAACTTTGCCGTCCTTGATATATTTTTTATGGGATATTTATAGAGACCCCCCTCCCCAAGTTTTTTTGAAATATCAAAATTGATATTTGACACCCTGCTATGGGTATGAGGTGCATTATTCCACCTAGGCACCTAAGTCAGTAAAAGACCCGGGCATTACCTTTAACCTAGCTAAAAGTGGGCGAGAACTTTGCCGTCATTGATATATTTTTCATGGGATATTCATAGAGAATCCTCTCCACATTTCTTTTCAAATATCAAAGTTGATATTTGACACCCTGCTGTGGGCTTGAGGTGCATTATCCCACCTAGGCACTTAGGTCAGTTAAAGACCCGAGTAATACCTTAAAATAAGCCCAAAGTGGACAAGAACTTTGCCGTCCTTGATATTTTTTGATGGGATATTCATAGAGACCCCACTTCCAGAATTTTTTTTCAAATATCAAAATTGATATTTGACACCCTGCTGTGGGCTTGAGGTGCATTATCCCACCTAGACACTTAAGTCAGTTAACGACTCGGCAATACCTTTAATCAAAGCCCAAAGTGGACAAGAACTTTGCCGTCCTTGATATATTTTTTATGGGATATTTATAGAGACCCCACTTCCACAATTTTTTTCAAATATCAAAGTTCATATTTGACACCCTGCTGTGGGCTTGAGGTGCATTATCCCACCTAGGAACTTAAGTCAGTTAATGACCCGGGCAATACCTTTATCTTAGCCAAAAGTGGGCAAGAACTTTTTCGTTCTTGATATATTTTTCATGGGATATTTATAGAGAACCCCCTCCAAATTTCTTTTCAAATATCAAAGTTGATATTTGACACCCTGCTGTGGGCTTGAGGTGCATTATCCCACCTCGACACTTAAGTCAGTTAAAGACCCGGGCAATACCTTTAATCTAAGCCCAAAGTGGACACGAACTTTGCAGTCCTTGATATATTTTTTATGGGATATTTATAGAGACCCCCCTCCACAATTGTTTTTCAAATATCAAAGTTGATATTTGACATCCTGCTGTGGGCTTGATGTGCATTATCCCACATAGGCACTTAAGTCATTTAAAGGCCTGGGCAATATCTTTAACTTAGCCAAAGGTGGGCAAGAACTTTGCCGTCCTTGATATATTTTTCATGGGATATTTATAGAGACCCCTCTCCACAATTTTTTTCAAATATCAAAGTTGATATTTGACACCCTGCTGTGGGCTTGAGGTGCATTATCCCACCTAGGCACTTAAGTCAGTTAACGACTCAGGCAATACATTTAATCTAAGCACAAAGTGGACAAGAACTTTGCCGTCCTTGATATATTTTTTATGGGATATTTATAGAGACCCCACTTCCACAATTTTTTTCAAATATCAAAGTTCATATTTGACACCCTGCTGTGGGCTTGAGGTGCATTATCCCACCTAGGAACTTAAGTCAGTTAATGACCCGGGCAATACCTTTATCTTAGCCAAAAGTGGGCGAGAACTTTTCCGTTCTTGATATATTTTTCATGGGATATTTATAGAGAACCCCCTCCAAATTTCTTTTCAAATATCAAAGTTGATATTTGACACCCTGCTGTGGGCTTGAGGTGCATTATCCCACCACGGCACTTAAGTCAGTTAAAGACCCGGGCAATACCTTTAATCTAAGCCCAAAGTGGACACGAACTTTGCAGTCCTTGATATATTTTTTATGGAATATTTATAGAGAACCCCCTCCACAATTGTTTTTCAAATATCAAAGTTGATATTTGACATCCTGCTGTGGGTTTGATGTGCATTATCCCACCTAGGCACTTAAGTCAGTTAAAGGCCTGGGCAATATCTTTAACTTACCCAAAGGTGGGCAAGAACTTTGCCGTCCTTGATATATTTTTCATGGGATATTTATAGAGACCCCTCTCCACAATTTTTTTCAAATATCAAAGTTGATATTTGACACCCTGCTGTGGGCTTGAGGTGCATTATCCCACCTAGGCACTTAAGTCAGTTAACGACTCGGGCAATACCTTAAAATAAGCCCAAAGTGAACAAGAATTTTGCCGTCCTTGATATATTTTTCATGGGATATTCATAGAGACCCCTCTCCACAATTTTTTTCAAATATCAAAGTTGATATTTGACACCCTGCTGTGGGCTTGAGGTGCATTATCCCACCTAGGCACTTAAGTCAGTTAACGACTCGAGCAATACATTTAATCTAAGCCCAAAGTGGACAAGAACTTTGCCGTCCTTGATATATTTCTTATGGGATATTCATAGAGACCCCCCTCCACAAGTTTTTTTCAAATATCAAAATTGATATTTGACATTCTGCTATGGGCATGAGGTGCATTATTCCACCTCTAGGCACTTAAGTCAGTAAAAGACCCGGGCATTACCTTTAACCTAGCTAAAAGTGGGCGAGAACTTTGCCGTCATTGATATATTTTTCATGGGATATTCATAGAGAATCCTCTCCACATTTCTTTTCAAATATCAAAGTTGATATTTGACACCCTGCTGTGGGCTTGAGGTGTATTATCCCACCTAGGCACTTAAGTCAGTTAAAGACCCGAGTAATACCTTAAAATAAGCCCAAAGTGGACAAGAATTTTGCCGTCCTTGATATATTTTTCATGGGATATTTATAGAGAACCCCCTCCAAATTTCTTTTCAAATATCAAAGTTGATATTTGACACCCTGCTGTGGGCTTGAGGTGCATTATCCCACCTAGGCACTTAAGTCAGTTAAAGACCCGGGCAATACCTTTAATCTAAGCCGAAAGTGGACACGAACTTTGCAGTCCTTGATATATTTTTTATGGGATATTTATAGAGACCCCCCTCCACAATTGTTTTTCAAATATCAAAGTTGATATTTGACATCCTGCTGTGGGCTTGATGTGCATTATCCCACCTAGGCACTTAAGTCAGTTAAAGGCCTGGGCAATATCTTTAACTTACCCAAAGGTGGGCAAGAACTTTGCCGTCCTTGATATATTTTTCATGGGATATTTATAGAGACCCCTCTCCACAATTTTTTTCAAATATCAAAGTTGATATTTGACACCCTGCTGTGGGCTTGAGGTGCATTATCCCACCTAGGCACTTAAGTCAGTTAACGACTCGGGCAATACCTTAAAATAAGCCCAAAGTGAACAAGAATTTTGCCGTCCTTGATATATTTTTCATGGGATATTCATAGAGACCCCTCTCCACAATTTTTTTCAAATATCAAAGTTGATATTTGACACCCTGCTGTGGGCTTGAGGTGCATTATCCCACCTAGGCACTTAAGTCAGTTAACGACTCGGGCAATACATTTAATCTAAGTCCAAAGTGGACAAGAACTTTGCCGTCCTTGATATATTTCTTATGGGATATTCATAGAGACCCCCCTCCACAAGTTTTTTTCAAATATCAAAATTGACATTTGACACCCTGCTATGGGCATGAGGTGCATTATTCCACCTCTAGGCACTTAAGTCAGTAAAAGACCCGGGCATTACCTTTAACCTAGCTAAAAGTGGGCGAGAACTTTGCCGTCATTGATATATTTTTCATGGGATATTCATAGAGAATCCTCTCCACATTTCTTTTCAAATATCAAAGTTGATATTTGACACCCTGCTGTGGGCTTGAGGTGCATTATCCCACCTAGGCACTTAAGTCAGTTAAAGACCCGAGTAATACCTTAAAATAAGCCCAAAGTGGACAAGAATTTTGCCGTCCTTGATATATTTTTCAAGGGATATTTATAGAGACCCCTCTCCACAATTTTTTTCAAATATCAAAGTTGATATTTGACACCCCGCTGTGGGCTTGAGGTGCATTATCCCACCTAGGCACTTAAGTCAGTTAACGACTCGTGCAATACATTTAATCTAAGCACAAAGTGGACAAGAACTTTGCCGTCCTTGATATATTTTGTATGGGATATTTATAGAGACCCCCCTCCACAAGTTTTTTTCAAATATCAAAATTGATATTTGACATCCTGCTATGGGCATGAGGTGCATTATTCCACCTCTAGGCACATAAGTCAGTAAAAGACCCGGGCATTACCTTTAACCTAGCTAAAAGTGGGCGAGAACTTTGCCGTCATTGATATATTTTTCATGGGATATTCATAGAGAATCCTCTCCACATTTCTTTTCAAATATCAAAGTTGATATTTGACACCCTGCTGTGGGCTTGAGGTGCATTATCCCACCTAGGCACTTAGGTCAGTTAAAGACCCGAGTAATACCTTCAAATAAGCCAAAAGTGCACAAGAATTTTGCCGTCCTTGATATATTTTTCATGGGATATTTATAGAGACCCCTCTCCACAATTTTTTTCAAATATCAAAGTTGATATTTGACACCCTGCTGTGGGCTTGAGGTGCATTATCCCACCTAGGCACTTAAGTCAGTTAACGACTCGGGCAATACATTTAATCTAAGCACAAAGTGGACAAGAACTTTGCCGTCCTTGATATATTTTTTATGGGATATTTATAGAGACCCCCCTCCACAAGTTTTTTTCAAATATCAAAATTGATATTTGACATTCTGCTATGGGCATGAGGTGCATTATTCCACCTCTAGGCACTTAAGTCAGTAAAAGACCCGGGCATTACCTTTAACCTAGCTAAAAGTGGGCGAGAACTTTGCCGTCATTGATATATTTTTCATGGGATATTCATAGAGAATCCTCTCCACATTTCTTTTCAAATATCAAAGTTGATATTTGACACCCTGCTGTGGGCTTGAGGTGTATTATCCCACCTAGGCACTTAAGTCAGTTAAAGACCCGAGTAATACCTTAAAATAAGCCCAAAGTGGACAAGAACTTTGTCGTCCTTGATATATTTTTTATGGGATATTCATAGAGACCCCACTTCCAGAATTTTTTTCAAATATCAAAATTGATATTTGACACCCTGCTGTGGGCTTGAGGTGCATTATCCCACCTAGACACTTAAGTCAGTTAACGACTCGGCAATACCTTTAATCAAAGCCCAAAGTGGACAAGAACTTTGCCGTCCTTGATATATTTTTTATGGGATATTTATAGAGACCCCACTTCCACAATTTTTTTCAAATATCAAAGTTCATATTTGACACCCTGCTGTGGGCTTGAGGTGCATTATCCCACCTAGGAACTTAAGTCAGTTAATGACCCGGGCAATACCTTTATCTTAGCCAAAAGTGGGCAAGAACTTTTCCGTTCTTGATATATTTTTCATGGGATATTTATAGAGAACCCCCTCCAAATTTCTTTTCAAATATCAAAGTTGATATTTGACACCCTGCTGTGGGCTTGAGGTGCATTATCCCACCTCGGCACTTAAGTCAGTTAAAGACCCGGGCAATACCTTTAATCTAAGCTCAAAGTGGACACGAACTTTGCAGTCCTTGATATATTTTTTATGGGATATTTATAGAGACCCCCCTCCACAATTGTTTTTCAAATATCAAAGTTGATATTTGACATCCTGCTGTGGGCTTGATGTGCATTATCCCACATAGGCACTTAAGTCATTTAAAGGCCTGGGCAATATCTTTAACTTAGCCAAAGGTAGGCAAGAACTTTGCCGTCCTTGATATATTTTTCATGGGATATTTATAGAGACCCCTCTCCACAATTTTTTTCAAATATCAAAGTTGATATTTGACACCCTGCTGTGGGCTTGAGGTGCATTATCCCACCTAGGCACTTAAGTCAGTTAACGACTCGGGCAATACCTTAAAATAAGCCCAAAGTGAACAAGAATTTTGCCGTCCTTGATATATTTTTCATGGGATATTTATAGAGACCCCTCTCCACAATTTTTTTCAAATATCAAAGTTGATATTTGACACCCTGCTGTGGGCTTGAGGTGCATTATCCCACCTAGGCACTTAAGTCAGTTAAAGACCCGAGTAATACCTTAAAATAAGCCCAAAGTGGACAAGAACTTTGCCGTCCTTGATATATTTTTCATGGGATATTTATAGAGACCCCTCTCCACAATTTTTTTCAAATATCAAAGTTGATATTTGACACCCTGCTGTGGGCTTGAGGTGCATTATTCCACCTAGGCACTTAAGTCAGTTAACGACTCGGGCAATACCTTAAAATAAACCCAAAGTGAATAAGAATTTTGCCGTCCTTGATATATTTTTCATGGGATATTTATAGAGACCCCTCTCCACAATTTTTTTCAAATATCAAAGTTGATATTTGACACCCTGCTGTGGGCTTGAGGTGCATTATCCCACCTAGGCACTTAAGTCAGTTAACGACTCGGGCAATACCTTAAAATAAGCCCAAAGTGAATAAGAATTTTGCCGTCCTTGATATATTTTTCATGGGATATTTATAGAGACCCCTCTCCACAATTTTTTTCAAATATCAAAGTTGATATTTGACACCCTGCTGTGGGCTTGAAGTGCATTATCCCACCTAGGCACTTAAGTCAGTTAACGACTCGAGCAATACATTTAATCTAAGCCCAAAGTGGACAAGAACTTTGCCGTCATTGATATATTTTTTATGGGATATTTATAGAGACCCCCCTCCACAATTTTTTTTCAAATATCAAAATTGATATTTGACACCCTGCTATGGGCATGAGGTGCATTATTCCAGCTCTAGGCACTTAAGTCAGTAAAAGACCCGGGTATTATCTTTAACCTAGCTAAAAGTGGGCGAGAACTTTGCCGTCATTGATATATTTTTCATGGGATATTCATAGAGAATCCTCTCCACATTTCTTTTCAAATATCAAAGTTGATATTTGACACCCTGCTGTGGGCTTGAGGTGCATTATCCCACCTAGGCACTTAAGTCAGTTAACGACTCGGGCAATACATTTAATCTAAGCACAAAGTGGACAAGAACTTTGCCGTCCTTGATATATTTTGTATGGGATATTTATAGAGACCCCCCTCCACAAGTTTTTTTCAAATATCAAAATTGATATTTGACATCCTGCTATGAGCATGAGGTGCATTATTCCACCTCTAGGCACTTAAGTCAGTAAAAGACCCGGGCATTACCTTTAACCTAGCTAAAAGTGGGCGAGAACTTTGCCGTCATTGATATATTTTTCATGGGATATTCATAGAGAATCCTCTCCACATTTCTTTTCAAATATCAAAGTTGATATTTGACACCCTGCTGTGGGCTTGAGGTGCATTATCCCACCTAGGCACTTAGGTCAGTTAAAGACCCGAGTAATACCTTAAAATAAGCCCAAAGTGGACAAGAATTTTGCCGTCCTTGATATATTTTTCATGGGATATTTATAGAGACCCCTCTCCACAATTTTTTTCAAATATCAAAGTTGATATTTGACACCCTGCTGTGGGCTTGAGGTGCATTATCCCACCTAGGCACTTAAGTCAGTTAACGACTCGGGCAATACATTTAATCTAAGCCCAAAGTGGACAAGAACTTTGCCGTCCTTGATATATTTTTTATGGGATATTCATAGAGACCCCACTTCCAGAATTTTTTTCAAATATCAAAATTGATATTTGACACCCTGCTGTGGGCTTGAGGTGCATTATCCCACCTAGACACTTAAGTCAGTTAACGACTCGGCAATACCTTTAATCAAAGCCCAAAGTGGACAAGAACTTTGCCGTCCTTGATATATTTTTTATGGGATATTTATAGAGACCCCACTTCCACAATTTTTTTCAAATATCAAAGTTCATATTTGACACCCTGCTGTGGGCTTGAGGTGCATTATCCCACCTAGGAACTTAAGTCAGTTAATGACCCGGGCAATACCTTTATCTTAGCCAAAAGTGGGCAAGAACCTTTCCGTTCTTGATATATTTTTCATGGGATATTTATAGAGAACCCCCTCCAAATTTCTTTTCAAATATCAAAGTTGATATTTGACACCCTGCTGTGGGCTTGAGGTGCATTATCCCACCTCGGCACTTAAGTCAGTTAAAGACCCGGGCAATACCTTTAATCTAAGCCCAAAGTGGACACGAACTTTGCAGTCTTTGATATATTTTTTATGGGATATTTATAGAGACCCCCCTCCACAATTGTTTTTCAAATATCAAAGTTGATATTTGACATCCTGCTGTGGGCTTGATGTGCATTATCCCACCTAGGCACTTAAGTCATTTAAAGGCCTGGGCAATATCTTTAACTTAGCCAAAGGTGGGCAAGAACTTTGCCGTCCTTGATATATTTTTCATGGGATATTTATAGAGACCCCTCTCCACAATTTTTTTCAAATATCAAAGTTGATATTTGACACCCTGCTGTGGGCTTGAGGTGCATTATCCCACCTAGGCACTTAAGTCAGTTAACGACTCGGGCAATACCTTAAAATAAACCCAAAGTGAACAAGAATTTTGCCGTCCTTGATATATTTTTCATGGGATATTTATAGAGACCCCTCTCCACAATTTTTTTCAAATATCAAAGTTGATATTTGACACCCTGCTGTGGGCTTGAGGTGCATTATCCCACCTAGGCACTTAAGTCAGTTAAAGACCCGAGTAATACCTTAAAATAAGCCCAAAGTGGACAAGAACTTTGCCGTCCTTGATATATTTTTTATGGGATATTTATAGAGACCCCCCTCCACAATTTTTTTTCAAATATCAAAATTGATATTTGACACCCTGCTATGGGCATGAGGTGCATTATTCCAGCTCTAGGCACTTAAGTCAGTAAAAGACCCGGGTATTATCTTTAACCTAGCTAAAAGTGGGCGAGAACTTTGCCGTCATTGATATATTTTTCATGGGATATTCATAGAGAATCCTCTCCACATTTCTTTTCAAATATCAAAGTTGATATTTGACACCCTGCTGTGGGCTTGAGGTGCATTATCCCACCTAGGCACTTAAGTCAGTTAACGACTCGGGCAATACATTTAATCTAAGCACAAAGTGGACAAGAACTTTGCCGTCCTTGATATATTTTGTATGGGATATTTATAGAGACCCCCCTCCACAAGTTTTTTTCAAATATCAAAATTGATATTTGACATCCTGCTATGAGCATGAGGTGCATTATTCCACCTCTAGGCACTTAAGTCAGTAAAAGACCCGGGCATTACCTTTAACCTAGCTAAAAGTGGGCGAGAACTTTGCCGTCATTGATATATTTTTCATGGGATATTCATAGAGAATCCTCTCCACATTTCTTTTCAAATATCAAAGTTGATATTTGACACCCTGCTGTGGGCTTGAGGTGCATTATCCCACCTAGGCACTTAGGTCAGTTAAAGACCCGAGTAATACCTTAAAATAAGCCCAAAGTGGACAAGAATTTTGCCGTCCTTGATATATTTTTCATGGGATATTTATAGAGACCCCTCTCCACAATTTTTTTCAAATATCAAAGTTGATATTTGACACCCTGCTGTGGGCTTGAGGTGCATTATCCCACCTAGGCACTTAAGTCAGTTAACGACTCGGGCAATACATTTAATCTAAGCCCAAAGTGGACAAGAACTTTGCCGTCCTTGATATATTTTTTATGGGATATTCATAGAGACCCCACTTCCAGAATTTTTTTCAAATATCAAAATTGATATTTGACACCCTGCTGTGGGCTTGAGGTGCATTATCCCACCTAGACACTTAAGTCAGTTAACGACTCGGCAATACCTTTAATCAAAGCCCAAAGTGGACAAGAACTTTGCCGTCCTTGATATATTTTTTATGGGATATTTATAGAGACCCCACTTCCACAATTTTTTTCAAATATCAAAGTTCATATTTGACACCCTGCTGTGGGCTTGAGGTGCATTATCCCACCTAGGAACTTAAGTCAGTTAATGACCCGGGCAATACCTTTATCTTAGCCAAAAGTGGGCAAGAACCTTTCCGTTCTTGATATATTTTTCATGGGATATTTATAGAGAACCCCCTCCAAATTTCTTTTCAAATATCAAAGTTGATATTTGACACCCTGCTGTGGGCTTGAGGTGCATTATCCCACCTCGGCACTTAAGTCAGTTAAAGACCCGGGCAATACCTTTAATCTAAGCCCAAAGTGGACACGAACTTTGCAGTCCTTGATATATTTTTTATGGGATATTTATAGAGACCCCCTCCACAATTGTTTTTCAAATATCAAAGTTGATATTTGACATCCTGCTGTGGGCTTGATGTGCATTATCCCACCTAGGCACTTAAGTCATTTAAAGGCCTGGGCAATATCTTTAACTTAGCCAAAGGTGGGCAAGAACTTTGCCGTCCTTGATATATTTTTCATGGGATATTTATAGAGACCCCTCTCCACAATTTTTTTCAAATATCAAAGTTGATATTTGACACCCTGCTGTGGGCTTGAGGTGCATTATCCCACCTAGGCACTTAAGTCAGTTAACGACTCGGGCAATACCTTAAAATAAGCCCAAAGTGAACAAGAATTTTGCCGTCCTTGATATATTTTTCATGGGATATTTATAGAGACCCCTCTCCACAATTTTTTTCAAATATCAAAGTTGATATTTGACACCCTGCTGTGGGCTTGAGGTGCATTATCCCACCTAGGCACTTAAGTCAGTTAAAGACCCGAGTAATACCTTAAAATAAGCCCAAAGTGGACAAGAACTTTGCCGTCCTTGATATATTTTTTATGGGATATTTATAGAGACCCCCCTCCACAAGTTTTTTTCAAATATCAAAATTGATATTTGACACCCTGCTATGGGCATGAGGTGCATTATTCCACCTCTAGGCACTTAAGTCAGTAAAAGACCCGGGCATTACCTTTAACCTAGCTAAAAGTGGGCGAGAACTTTGCCGTCATTGATATATTTTTCATGGGATATTCATAGAGAATCCTCTCCACATTTCTTTTCAAATATCAAAGTTGATATTTGACACCCTGCTGTGGGCTTGAGGTGCATTATCCCACCTAGGCACTTAAGTCAGTTAACGACTCGGGCAATACATTTAATCTAAGCACAAAGTGGACAAGAACTTTGCCGTCCTTGATATATTTTGTATGGGATATTTATAGAGACCCCCCTCCACAAGTTTTTTTCAAATATCAAAATTGATATTTGACATCCTGCTATGGGCATGAGGTGCATTATTCCACCTCTAGGCACTTAAGTCAGTAAAAGACCCGGGCATTACCTTTAACCTAGCTAAAAGTGGGCGAGAACTTTGCCGTCATTGATATATTTTTCATGGGATATTCATAGAGAATCCTCTCCACATTTCTTTTCAAATATCAAAGTTGATATTTGACACCCTGCTGTGGTCTTGAGGTGCAATATCCCACCTAGGCACTTAGGTTAGTTAAAGACCCGAGTAATACCTTAAAATAAGCCCAAAGTGGACAAGAATTTTGCCGTCCTTGATATATTTTTCATGGGATATTTATAGAGACCCCTCTCCACAATTTTTTTCAAATATCAAAGTTGATATTTGACACCCTGCTGTGGGCTTGAGGTGCATTATCCCACCTAGGCACTTAAGTCAGTTAACGACTCGGGCAATACATTTAATCTAAGCACAAAGTGGACAAGAACTTTGCCGTCCTTGATATATTTTTTATGGGATATTCATAGAGACCCCACTTCCAGAATTTTTTTCAAATATCAAATTTGATATTTGACACCCTGCTGTGGGCTTGAGGTGCATTATCCCACCTAGACACTTAAGTCAGTTAACGACTCGGCAATACCTTTAATCAAAGCCCAAAGTGGACAAGAACTTTGCCGTCCTTGATATATTTTTTATGGGATATTCATAGAGACCCCACTTCCACAATTTTTTTCAAATATCAAAGTTCATATTTGACACCCTGCTGTGGGCTTGAGGTGCATTATCCCACCTAGGCACTTAAGTCAGTTAATGACCCGGGCAATACATTTATCTTAGCCAAAAGTGGGCAAGAACTTTTCCGTTCTTGATATATTTTTCATGGGATATTTATAGAGAACCCCCTCCAAATTTCTTTTCAAATATCAAAGTTGATATTTGACACCCTGCTGTGGGCTTGAGGTGCATTATCCCACCTCGGCACTTAAGTCAGTTAAAGACCCGGGCAATACCTGTAATCTAAGCCCAAAGTGGACACGAACTTTGCAGTCCTTGATATATTTTTTATGGGATATTTATAGAGACCCCCCTCCACAATTGTTTTTCAAATATCAAAGTTGATATTTGACATCCTGCTGTGGGCTTGATGTGCATTATCCCACCTAGGCACTTAAGTCATTTAAAGGCCTGGGCAATATCTTTAACTTAGCCAAAGGTGGGCAAGAACTTTGCCGTCCTTGATATATTTTTCATGGGATATTTATAGAGACCCCTCTCCACAATTTTTTTCAAATATCAAAGTTGATATTTGACACCCTGCTGTGGGCTTGAGGTGCATTATCCCACCTAGGCACTTAAGTCAGTTAACGACTCGGGCTATACCTTAAAATAAGCACAAAGTGAACAAGAATTTTGCCGTCCTTGATATATTTTTCATGGGATATTTATAGAGACCCCTCTCCACAATTTTTTTCAAATATCAAAGTTGATATTTGACACCCTGCTGTGGGCTTGAGGTGCATTATCCCACCTAGGCACTTAAGTCAGTTAAAGACCCGAGTAATACCTTAAAATAAGCCCAAAGTGGACAAGAACTTTGCCGTCCTTGATATATTTTTCATGGGATATTTATAGAGACCCCTCTCCACAATTTTTTTCAAATATCAAAGTTGATATTTGACACCCTGCTGTGGGCTTGAGGTGCATTATCCCACCTAGGCACTTAAGTCAGTTAACGACTCGGGCAATACCTTAAAATAAGCCCAAAGTGAATAAGAATTTTGCCGTCCTTGATATATTTTTCATGGGATATTTATAGAGACCCCTCTCCACAATTTTTTTCAAATATCAAAATTGATATTTGACACCCTGCTGTGGGCTTGAGGTGCATTATCCCACCTAGGCACTTAAGTCAGTTAACGACTCGAGCAATACATTTAATCTAAGCCCAAAGTGGACAAGAACTTTGCCGTCCTTGATATATTTTTTATGGGATATTTATAGAGACCCCCCTCCACAAGTTTTTTTCAAATATCAAAATTGATATTTGACACCCTGCTATGGGCATGAGGTGCATTATTCCACCTCTAGGCACTTAAGTCAGTAAAAGACCCGGGCATTACCTTTAACCTAGCTAAAAGTGGGCGAGAACTTTGCCGTCATTGATATATTTTTCATGGGATATTCATAGAGAATCCTCTCCACATTTCTTTTCAAATATCAAAGTTGATATTTGACACCCTGCTGTGGTCTTGAGGTGCATTATCCCACCTAGGCACTTAGGTTAGTTAAAGACCCGAGTAATACCTTAAAATAAGCCCAAAGTGGACAAGAATTTTGCCGTCCTTGATATATTTTTCATGGGATATTTATAGAGACCCCTCTCCACAATTTTTTTCAAATATCAAAGTTGATATTTGACACCCTGCTGTGGGCTTGAGGTGCATTATCCCACCTAGGCACTTAAGTCAGTTAACGACTCGGGCAATACATTTAATCTAAGCACAAAGTGGACAAGAACTTTGCCGTCCTTGATATATTTTTTATGGGATATTCATAGAGACCCCACTTCCAGAATTTTTTTCAAATATCAAAATTGATATTTGACACCCTGCTGTGGGCTTGAGGTGCATTATCCCACCTAGACACTTAAGTCAGTTAACGACTCGGCAATACCTTTAATCAAAGCCCAAAGTGGACAAGAACTTTGCCGTCCTTGATATATTTTTTATGGGATATTCATAGAGACCCCACTTCCACAATTTTTTTCAAATATCAAAGTTCATATTTGACACCCTGCTGTGGGCTTGAGGTGCATTATCCCACCTAGACACTTAAGTCAGTTAATGACCCGGCAATACCTTTAATCAAAGCCCAAAGTGGACAAGAACTTTGCCGTCCTTGATATATTTTTTATGGGATATTTATAGAGACCCCACTTCCACAATTTTTTTCAAATATCAAAGTTCATATTTGACACCCTGCTGTGGGCTTGATGTGCATTATCCCACCTAGGCACTTAAGTCATTTAAAGGCCTGGGCAATATCTTTAACTTAGCCAAAGGTGGGCAAGAACTTTGCCGTCCTTGATATATTTTTCATGGGATATTTATAGAGACCCCTCTCCACAATTTTTTTCAAATATCAAAGTTGATATTTGACACCCTGCTGTGGGCTTGAGGTGCATTATCCCACCTAGGCACTTAAGTCAGTTAACGACTCGGGCAATACCTTAAAATAAGCCCAAAGTGAACAAGAATTTTGCCGTCCTTGATATATTTTTCATGGGATATTTATAGAGACCCCTCTCCACAATTTTTTTCAAATATCAAAGTTGATATTTGACACCCTGCTGTGGGCTTGAGGTGCATTATCCCACCTAGGCACTTAAGTCAGTTAAAGACCCAAGTAATACCTTAAAATAAGCCCAAAGTGGACAAGAACTTTGCCGTCCTTGATATATTTTTCATGGGATATTTATAGAGACCCCTCTCCACAATTTTTTTCAAATATCAAAGTTGATATTTGACACCCTGCTGTGGGCTTGAGGTGCATTATCCCACCTAGGCACTTAAGTCGGTTAACGACTCGGGCAATACCTTAAAATAAGCCCAAAGTGAATAAGAATTTTGCCGTCCTTGATATATTTTTCATGGGATATTTATAGAGACCTCTCTCCACAATTTTTTTCAAATATCAAAATTGATATTTGACACCCTGCTGTGGGCTTGAGGTGCATTATCCCACCTAGGCACTTAAGTCAGTTAACGACTCGAGCAATACATTTAATCTAAGCCCAAAGTGGACAAGAACTTTGCCGTCCTTGATATATTTTTTATGGGATATTTATAGAGACCCCCCTCCACAAGTTTTTTTCAAATATCAAAATTGATATTTGACACCCTGCTATGGGCATGAGGTGCATTATTCCACCTCTAGGCACTTAAGTCAGTAAAAGACCCGGGCATTACCTTTAACCTAGCTAAAAGTGGGCGAGAACTTTGCCGTCATTGATATATTTTTCATGGGATATTCATAGAGAATCCTCTCCACATTTCTTTTCAAATATCAAAGTTGATATTTGACACCCTGCTGTGGTCTTGAGGTGCATTATCCCACCTAGGCACTTAGGTTAGTTAAAGACCCGAGTAATACCTTAAAATAAGCCCAAAGTGGACAAGAATTTTGCCGTCCTTGATATATTTTTCATGGGATATTTATAGAGACCCCTCTCCACAATTTTTTTCAAATATCAAAATTGATATTTGACACCCTGCTGTGGGCTTGAGGTGCATTATCCCACCTAGGCACTTAAGTCAGTTAACGACTCGGGCAATACCTTAAAATAAGCCCAAAGTGAATAAGAATTTTGCCGTCCTTGATATATTTTTCATGGGATATTTATAGAGACCCCTCTCCACAATTTTTTTCAAATATCAAAATTGATATTTGACACCCTGCTGTGGGCTTGAGGTGCATTATCCCACCTAGGCACTTAAGTCAGTTAACGACTCGAGCAATACATTTAATCTAAGCCCAAAGTGGACAAGAACTTTGCCGTCCTTGATATATTTTTTATGGGATATTTATAGAGACCCCCCTCCACAAGTTTTTTTCAAATATCAAAATTGATATTTGACACCCTGCTATGGGCATGAGGTGCATTATTCCACCTCTAGGCACTTAAGTCAGTAAAAGACCCGGGTATTACCTTTAACCTAGCTAAAAGTGGGCGAGAACTTTGCCGTCATTGATATATTTTTCATGGGATATTCATAGAGAATCCTCTCCACATTTCTTTTCAAATATCAAAGTTGATATTTGACACCCTGCTGTGGTCTTGAGGTGCATTATCCCACCTAGGCACTTAGGTTAGTTAAAGACCCGAGTAATACCTTAAAATAAGCCCAAAGTGGACAAGAATTTTGCCGTCCTTGATATATTTTTCATGGGATATTTATAGAGACCCCTCTCCACAATTTTTTTCAAATATCAAAATTGATATTTGACACCCTGCTGTGGGCTTGAGGTGCATTATCCCACCTAGGCACTTAAGTCAGTTAACGACTCGGGCAATACCTTAAAATAAGCCCAAAGTGAATAAGAATTTTGCCGTCCTTGATATATTTTTCATGGGATATTTATAGAGACCCCTCTCCACAATTTTTTTCAAATATCAAAATTGATATTTGACACCCTGCTGTGGGCTTGAGGTGCATTATCCCACCTAGGCACTTAAGTCAGTTAACGACTCGAGCAATACATTTAATCTAAGCCCAAAGTGGACAAGAACTTTGCCGTCCTTGATATATTTTTTATGGGATATTTATAGAGACCCCCCTCCACAAGTTTTTTTCAAATATCAAAATTGATATTTGACACCCTGCTATGGGCATGAGGTGCATTATTCCACCTCTAGGCACTTAAGTCAGTAAAAGACCCGGGCATTACCTTTAACCTAGCTAAAAGTGGGCGAGAACTTTGCCGTCATTGATATATTTTTCATGGGATATTCATAGAGAATCCTCTCCACATTTCTTTTCAAATATCAAAGTTGATATTTGACACCCTGCTGTGGTCTTGAGGTGCATTATCCCACCTAGGCACTTAGGTTAGTTAAAGACCCGAGCAATACCTTAAAATAAGCCCAAAGTGGACAAGAATTTTGCCGTCCTTGATATATTTTTCATGGGATATTTATAGAGACCCCTCTCCACAATTTTTTTCAAATATCAAAGTTGATATTTGACACCCTGCTGTGGGCTTGAGGTGCATTATCCCACCTAGGCACTTAAGTCAGTTAACGACTCGGGCAATACATTTAATCTAAGCACAAAGTGGACAAGAACTTTGCCGTCCTTGATATATTTTTTATGGGATATTCATAGAGACCCCACTTCCAGAATTTTTTTCAAATATCAAAATTGATATTTGACACCCTGCTGTGGGCTTGAGGTGCATTATCCCACCTAGACACTTAAGTCAGTTAACGACTCGGCAATACCTTTAATCAAAGCCCAAAGTGGACAAGAACTTTGCCGTCCTTGATATATTTTTTATGGGATATTTATAGAGACCCCACTTCCACATTTTTTTTCAAATATCAAAGTTCATATTTGACACCCTGCTGTGGGCTTGAGGTGCATTATCCCACCTAGACACTTAAGTCAGTTAATGACCCGGCAATACCTTTAATCAAAGCCCAAAGTGGACAAGAACTTTGCCGTCCTTGATATATTTTTTATGGGATATTTATAGAGACCCCACTTCCACAATTTTTTTCAAATATCAAAGTTCATATTTGACACCCTGCTGTGGGCTTGATGTGCATTATCCCACCTAGGCACTTAAGTCATTTAAAGGCCTGGGCAATATCTTTAACTTAGCCAAAGGTGGGCAAGAACTTTGCCGTCCTTGATATATTTTTCATGGGATATTTATAGAGACCCCTCTCCACAATTTTTTTCAAATATCAAAGTTGATATTTGACACCCTGCTGTGGGCTTGAGGTGCATTATCCCACCTAGGCACTTAAGTCAGTTAACGACTCGGGCAATACCTTAAAATAAGCCCAAAGTGAACAAGAATTTTGCCGTCCTTGATATATTTTTCATGGGATATTTATAGAGACCCCTCTCCACAATTTTTTTCAAATATCAAAGTTGATATTTTACACCCTGCTGTGGGCTTGAGGTGCATTATCCCACCTAGGCACTTAAGTCAGTTAAAGACCCAAGTAATACCTTAAAATAAGCCCAAAGTGGACAAGAACTTTGCCGTCCTTGATATATTTTTCATGGGATATTTATAGAGACCCCTCTCCACAATTTTTTTCAAATATCAAAGTTGATATTTGACACCCTGCTGTGGGCTTGAGGTGCATTATCCCACCTAGGCACTTAAGTCGGTTAACGACTCGGGCAATACCTTAAAATAAGCCCAAAGTGAATAAGAATTTTGCCGTCCTTGATATATTTTTCATGGGATATTTATAGAGACCCCTCTCCACAATTTTTTTCAAATATCAAAATTGATATTTGACACCCTGCTGTGGGCTTGAGGTGCATTATCCCACCTAGGCACTTAAGTCAGTTAACGACTCGAGCAATACATTTAATCTAAGCCCAAAGTGGACAAGAACTTTGCCGTCCTTGATATATTTTTTATGGGATATTTATAGAGACCCCCCTCCACAAGTTTTTTTCAAATATCAAAATTGATATTTGACACCCTGCTATGGGCATGAGGTGCATTATTCCACCTCTAGGCACTTAAGTCAGTAAAAGACCCGGGCATTACCTTTAACCTAGCTAAAAGTGGGCGAGAACTTTGCCGTCATTGATATATTTTTCATGGGATATTCATAGAGAATCCTCTCCACATTTCTTTTCAAATATCAAAGTTGATATTTGACACCCTGCTGTGGTCTTGAGGTGCATTATCCCACCTAGGCACTTAGGTTAGTTAAAGACCCGAGTAATACCTTAAAATAAGCCCAAAGTGGACAAGAATTTTGCCGTCCTTGATATATTTTTCATGGGATATTTATAGAGACCCCTCTCCACAATTTTTTTCAAATATCAAAGTTGATATTTGACACCCTGCTGTGGGCTTGAGGTGCATTATCCCACCTAGGCACTTAAGTCAGTTAACGACTCGGGCAATACATTTAATCTAAGCACAAAGTGGACAAGAACTTTGCCGTCCTTGATATATTTTTTATGGGATATTCATAGAGACCCCACTTCCACAATTTTTTTCAAATATCAAAGTTCATATTTGACACCCTGCTGTGGGCTTGAGGTGCATTATCCCACCTAGGAACTTAAGTCAGTTAATGACCCGGGCAATACCTTTATCTTAGCTAAAAGTGGGCAAGAACTTTTCCGTTCTTGATATATTTTTCATGGGATATTTATAGAGAACCCCCTCCAAATTTCTTTTCAAATATCAAAGTTGATATTTGACACCCTGCTGTGGGCTTGAGGTGCATTATCCCACCTCGGCACTTAAGTCAGTTAAAGACCCGGGCAATACCTTTAATCAAAGCCCAAAGTGGACACGAACTTTGCAGTCCTTGATATATTTTTTATGGGATATTTATAGAGACCCCCCTCCACAATTGTTTTTCAAATATCAAAGTTGATATTTGACATCCTGCTGTGGGCTTGATGTGCATTATCCCACCTCGGCACTTAAGTCATTTAAAGGCCTGGGCAATATCTTTAACTTAGCCAAAGGTGGGCAAGAACTTTGCCGTCCTTGATATATTTTTTATGGGATATTTATAGAGACCCCTCTCCATAATGTTTTTCAAATATCAAAGTTGATATTTGACACCCTGCTGTCGGCTTGAGGTGCATTATCCCACCTAGACACTTAAGTCAGTAAAAGACCCGGGCATTACCTTTAACCTAGCTAAAAGTGGGCGAGAACTTTGCCGTCATTGATATATTTTTCATGGGATATTCATAGAGAATCCTCTCCACATTTCTTTTCAAATATCAAAGTTGATATTTGACACCCTGCTGTGGGCTTGAGGTGCATTATCCCACCTAGGCACTTAAGTCAGTTAACGACTCGGACAATACATTTAATCTAAGCACAAAGTGGACAAGAACTTTGCCGTCCTTGATATATTTTGTATGGGATATTTATAGAGACCCCCCTCCACAAGTTTTTTTCAAATATCAAAATTGATATTTGACATCCTGCTATGGGCATGAGGTGCATTTTTCCACCTCTAGGCACTTAAGTCAGTAAAAGACCCGGGCATTACCTTTAAACTAGCTAAAAGTGGGCGAGAACTTTGCCGTCATTGATATATTTTTCATGGGATATTCATAGAGAATCCTCTCCACATTTCTTTTCAAATATCAAAGTTGATATTTGACACCCTGCTGTGGTCTTGAGGTGCATTATCCCACCTAGGCACTTAGGTTAGTTAAAGACCCGAGTAATACCTTAAAATAAGCCCAAAGTGGACAAGAATTTTGCCGTCCTTGATATATTTTTCATGGGATATTTATAGAGACCCCTCTCCACAATTTTTTTCAAATATCAAAGTTGATATTTGACACCCTGCTGTGGGCTTGAGGTGCATTATCCCACCTAGGCACTTAAGTCAGTTAACGACTCGGGCAATACATTTAATCTAAGCACAAAGTGGACAAGAACTTTGCCGTCCTTGATATATTTTTTATGGGATATTCATAGAGACCCCACTTCCAGAATTTTTTTCAAATATCAAATTTGATATTTGACACCCTGCTGTGGGCTTGAGGTGCATTATCCCACCTAGACACTTAAGTCAGTTAACGACTCGGCAATACCTTTAATCAAAGCCCAAAGTGGACAAGAACTTTGCCGTCCTTGATATATTTTTTATGGGATATTCATAGAGACCCCACTTCCACAATTTTTTTCAAATATCAAAGTTCATATTTGACACCCTGCTGTGGGCTTGAGGTGCATTATCCCACCTAGGCACTTAAGTCAGTTAATGACCCGGGCAATACATTTATCTTAGCCAAAAGTGGGCAAGAACTTTTCCGTTCTTGATATATTTTTCATGGGATATTTATAGAGAACCCCCTCCAAATTTCTTTTCAAATATCAAAGTTGATATTTGACACCCTGCTGTGGGCTTGAGGTGCATTATCCCACCTCGGCACTTAAGTCAGTTAAAGACCCGGGCAATACCTTTAATCTAAGCCCAAAGTGGACACGAACTTTGCAGTCCTTGATATATTTTTTATGGGATATTTATAGAGACCCCTCTCCACAATTGTTTTTCAAATATCAAAGTTGATATTTGACATCCTGCTGTGGGCTTGATGTGCATTATCCCACCTAGGCACTTAAGTCATTTAAAGGCCTGGGCAATATCTTTAACTTAGCCAAAGGTGGGCAAGAACTTTGCCGTCCTTGATATATTTTTCATGGGATATTTATAGAGACCCCTCTCCACAATTTTTTTCAAATATCAAAGTTGATATTTGACACCCTGCTGTGGGCTTGAGGTGCATTATCCCACCTAGGCACTTAAGTCAGTTAACGACTCGGGCAATACCTTAAAATAAGCCCAAAGTGAACAAGAATTTTGCCGTCCTTGATATATTTTTCATGGGATATTTATAGAGACCCCTCTCCACAATTTTTTTCAAATATCAAAGTTGATATTTGACACCCTGCTGTGGGCTTGAGGTGCATTATCCCACCTAGGCACTTAAGTCAGTTAAAGACCCGAGTAATACCTTAAAATAAGCCCAAAGTGGACAAGAACTTTGCCGTCCTTGATATATTTTTCATGGGATATTTATAGAGACCCCTCTCCACAATTTTTTTCAAATATCAAAGTTGATATTTGACACCCTGCTGTGGGCTTGAGGTGCATTATCCCACCTAGGCACTTAAGTCAGTTAACGACTCGGGCAATACCTTAAAATAAGCCCAAAGTGAATAAGAATTTTGCCGTCCTTGATATATTTTTCATGGGATATTTATAGAGACCCCTCTCCACAATTTTTTTCAAATATCAAAATTGATATTTGACACCCTGCTGTGGGCTTGAGGTGCATTATCCCACCTAGGCACTTAAGTCAGTTAACGACTCGAGCAATACATTTAATCTAAGCCCAAAGTGGACAAGAACTTTGCCGTCCTTGATATATTTGTTATGGGATATTTATAGAGACCCCCCTCCACAAGTTTTTTTCAAATATCAAAATTGATATTTGACACCCTGCTATGGGCATGAGGTGCATTATTCCACCTCTAGGCACTTAAGTCAGTAAAAGACCCGGGCATTACCTTTAACCTAGCTAAAAGTGGGCGAGAACTTTGCCGTCATTGATATATTTTTCATGGGATATTCATAGAGAATCCTCTCCACATTTCTTTTCAAATATCAAAGTTGATATTTGACACCCTGCTGTGGTCTTGAGGTGCATTATCCCACCTAGGCACTTAGGTTAGTTAAAGACCCGAGTAATACCTTAAAATAAGCCCAAAGTGGACAAGAATTTTGCCGTCCTTGATATATTTTTCATGGGATATTTATAGAGACCCCTCTCCACAATTTTTTTCAAATATCAAAGTTGATATTTGACACCCTGCTGTGGGCTTGAGGTGCATTATCCCACCTAGGCACTTAAGTCAGTTAACGACTCGGGCAATACATTTAATCTAAGCACAAAGTGGACAAGAACTTTGCCGTCCTTGATATATTTTTTATGGGATATTCATAGAGACCCCACTTCCAGAATTTTTTTCAAATATCAAAATTGATATTTGACATCCTGCTGTGGGCTTGAGGTGCATTATCCCACCTAGACACTTAAGTCAGTTAACGACTCGGCAATACCTTTAATCAAAGCCCAAAGTGGACAAGAACTTTGCCGTCCTTGATATATTTTTTATGGGATATTTATAGAGACCCCACTTCCACAATTTTTTTCAAATATCAAAGTTCATATTTGACACCCTGCTGTGGGCTTGAGGTGCATTATCCCACCTAGGAACTTAAGTCAGTTAATGACCCGGGCAATACCTTTATCTTAGCTAAAAGTGGGCAAGAACTTTTCCGTTCTTGATATATTTTTCATGGGATATTTATAGAGAACCCCCTCCAAATTTCTTTTCAAATATCAAAGTTGATATTTGACACCCTGCTGTGGGCTTGAGGTGCATTATCCCACCTCGGCACTTAAGTCAGTTAAAGACCCGGGCAATACCTTTAATCTAAGCCCAAAGTGGACACGAACTTTGCAGTCCTTGATATATTTTTTATGGGATATTTATAGAGACCCCCCTCCACAATTGTTTTTCAAATATCAAAGTTGATATTTGACATCCTGCTGTGGGCTTGATGTGCATTATCCCACCTAGGCACTTAAGTCATTTAAAGGCCTGGGCAATATCTTTAACTTAGCCAAAGGTGGGCAAGAACTTTGCCGTCCTTGATATATTTTTTATGGGATATTTATAGAGACCCCTCTCCATAATTTTTTTCAAATATCAAAGTTGATATTTGACACCCTGCTGTGGGCTTGAGGTGCATTATCCCACCTAGACACTTAAGTCAGTTAACGACTCGGGCAATACCTTAAAATAAGCCCAAAGTGAACAAGAATTTTAACGTCCTTGATATATTTTTCATGGGATATTTATAGAGACCCCTCTCCACAATTTTTTTCAAATATCAAAGTTGATATTTGACACCCTGCTGTGGTCTTGAGGTGCATTATCCCACCTAGGCACTTAAGTCAGTTAAAGACCCGAGTAATACCTTAAAATAAGCCCAAAGTGGACAAGAACTTTGCCGTCCTTGATATATTTTTCATGGGATATTTATAGAGACCCCTCTCCACAATTTTTTTCAAATATCAAAGTTGATATTTGACACCCTGCTGTGGGCTTGAGGTGCATTATCCCACCTAGGCACTTAAGTCAGTTAACGACTCGGGCAATACATTTAATCTAAGCACAAAGTGGACAAGAATTTTGCCGTCCTTGATATATTTTTAATGGGATATTTATAGAGACCCCTCTCCACAAGTTTTTTTCAAATATCAAAATTGATATTTGACACCCTGCTATGGGCATGAGGTGCATTATTCCACCTCTAGGCACTTAAGTCAGTAAAACACCCGGGCATTACCTTTAACCTAGCTAAAAGTGGGCGAGAACTTTGCCGTCATTGATATATTTTTCATGGGATATTCATAGAGAATCCTCTCCACATTTCTTTTCAAATATCAAAGTTCATATTTGACACCCTGCTGTGGGCTTGAGGTGCATTATCCCACCTAGGCACCTAAGTCAGTTAAAGACCCGAGTAATACCTTAAAATAAGCCCAAAGTGGACAAGAATGTTGCCGTCCTTGATATATTTTTCATGGGATATTTATAGAGACCCCTCTCCACAAGTTTTTTTCAAATATCAAAATTGATATTTGACACCCTGCTATGGGCTTGAGGTGCATTATCCCACCTAGGCACTTAAGTCAGTTAAAGACCCGAGTAATACCTTAAAATAAGCCCAAAGTGAATAAGAATTTTGCCGTCCTTGATATATTTTTCATGGGATATTTATAGAGACCCCTCTCCACAATTTTTTTCAAATATCAAAATTGATATTTGACACCCTGCTATGGGCATGAGGTGCATTATTCCACCTCTAGGCACTTAAGTCGGTAAAAGACCCGGGCATTACCTTTAACCTAGCTAAAAGTGGGCGCGAACTTTGCCGTCATTGATATATTTTTCATGGGATATTCATAGAGAATCCTCTCCACATTTCTTTTCAAATATCAAAGTTGATATTTGACACCCTGCTGTGGGCTTGAGGTGCATTATCCCACCTAGGCACTTAAGTCAGTTAACGACTCGGGCAATACATTTAATCTAAGCACAAAGTGGACAAGAACTTTGCCGTCCTTGATATATTTTGTATGGGATATTTATAGAGACCCCCCTCCACAAGTTTTTTTCAAATATCAAAATTGATATTTGACATCCTGCTATGGGCATGAGGTGCATTATTCCACCTCTAGGCACTTAAGTCAGTAAAAGACCCGGGCATTACCTTTAACCTAGCTAAAAGTGGGCGAGAACTTTGCCGTCATTGATATATTTTTCATGGGATATTTATAGAGACCCCTCTCCACAATTTTTTTCACATATCAAAGTTGATATTTGACACCCTGCTGTGGGCTTGAGGTGCATTATCCCACCTAGGCACTTAAGTCAGTTAGCGACTCGGGCAATACATTTAATCTAAGCACAAAGTGGACAAGAACTTTGCCGTCCTTGATATATTTTTTATGGGATATTCATAGAGACCCCACTTCCAGAATTTTTTTCAAATATCAAAATTGATATTTGACACCCTGCTGTGGGCTTGAGGTGCATTATCCCACCTAGACACTTAAGTCAGTTAACGACTCGGCAATACCTTTAATCAAAGCCCAAAGTGGACAAGAACTTTGCCGTCCTTGATATATTTTTTATGGGATATTTATAGAGACCCCACTTCCACAATTTTTTTCAAATATCAAAGTTCATATTTGACAGCCTGCTGTGGGCTTGAGGTGCATTATCCCACCTAGACACTTAAGTCAGTTAACGACTCGGCAATACCTTTAATCAAAGCCCAAAGTGGACAAGAACTTTGCCGTCCTTGATATATTTTTTATGGGATATTTATAGAGACCCCACTTCCACAATTTTTTTCAAATATCAAAGTTCATATTTGACACCCTGCTGTGGGCTTGAGGTGCATTATCCCACCTAGGAACTTAAGTCAGTTAATGACCCGGGCAATACCTTTATCTTAGCTAAAAGTGGGCAAGAACTTTTCCGTTCTTGATATATTTTTCATGGGATATTTATAGAGAACCCCCTCCAAATTTCTTTTCAAATATCAAAGTTGATATTTGACACCCTGCTGTGGGCTTGAGGTGCATTATCCCACCTCGGCACTTAAGTCAGTTAAAGACCCGGGCAATACCTTTAATCTAAGCCCAAAGTGGACACGAACTTTGCAGTCCTTGATATATTTTTTATGGGATATTTATAGAGACCCCCCTCCACAATTGTTTTTCAAATATCAAAGTTGATATTTGACATCCTGCTGTGGGCTTGATGTGCATTATCCCACCTAGGCACTTAAGTCATTTAAAGGCCTGGGCAATATCTTTAACTTAGCCAAAGGTGGGCAAGAACTTTGCCGTCCTTGATATATTTTTTATGGGATATTTATAGAGACCCCTCTCCATAATTTTTTTCAAATATCAAAGTTGATATTTGACACCCTGCTGTGGGCTTGAGGTGCATTATCCCACCTAGACACTTAAGTCAGTTAACGACTCGGGCAATACCTCAAAATAAGCCCAAAGTGAACAAGAATTTTAACGTCCTTGATATATTTTTCATGGGATATTTATAGAGACCCCTCTCCACAATTTTTTTCAAATATCAAAGTTGATATTTGACACCCTGCTGTGGTCTTGAGGTGCATTATCCCACCTAGGCACTTAAGTCAGTTAAAGACCCGAGTAATACCTTAAAATAAGCCCAAAGTGGACAAGAACTTTGCCGTCCTTGATATATTTTTCATGGGATATTTATAGAGACCCCTCTCCACAATTTTTTTCAAATATCAAAGTTGATATTTGACACCCTGCTGTGGGCTTGAGGTGCATTATCCCACCTAGGCACTTAAGTCAGTTAACGACTCCGGCAATACCTTAAAATAAGCCCAAAGTGAATAAGAATTGTGCCGTCCTTGATATATTTTTCATGGGATATTTATAGAGACCCCTCTCCACAATTTTTTTCAAATATCAAAGTTGATATTTGACACCCTGCTGTGGGCTTGAGGTGCATTATCCCACCTAGGCACTTAAGTCAGTTAACGACTCGGGCAATACATTTAATCTAAGCACAAAGTGGACAAGAATTTTGCCGTCCTTGATATATTTTTAATGGGATATTTATAGAGACCCCTCTCCACAAGTTTTTTTCAAATATCAAAATTGATATTTGACACCCTGCTATGGGCATGAGGTGCATTATTCCACCTCTAGGCACTTAAGTCAGTAAAACACCCGGGCATTACCTTTAACCTAGCTAAAAGTGGGCGAGAACTTTGCCGTCATTGATATATTTTTCATGGGATATTCATAGAGAATCCTCTCCACATTTCTTTTCAAATATCAAAGTTCATATTTGACACCCTGCTGTGGGCTTGAGGTGCATTATCCCACCTAGGCACCTAAGTCAGTTAAAGACCCGAGTAATACCTTAAAATAAGCCCAAAGTGGACAAGAATGTTGCCGTCCTTGATATATTTTTCATGGGATATTTATAGAGACCCCTCTCCACAAGTTTTTTTCAAATATCAAAATTGATATTTGACACCCTGCTATGGGCTTGAGGTGCATTATCCCACCTAGGCACTTAAGTCAGTTAAAGACCCGAGTAATACCTTAAAATAAGCCCAAAGTGAATAAGAATTTTGCCGTCCTTGATATATTTTTCATGGGATATTTATAGAGACCCCTCTCCACAATTTTTTTCAAATATCAAAATTGATATTTGACACCCTGCTATGGGCATGAGGTGCATTATTCCACCTCTAGGCACTTAAGTCGGTAAAAGACCCGGGCATTACCTTTAACCTAGCTAAAAGTGGGCGCGAACTTTGCCGTCATTGATATATTTTTCATGGGATATTCATAGAGAATCCTCTCCACATTTCTTTTCAAATATCAAAGTTGATATTTGACACCCTGCTGTGGGCTTGAGGTGCATTATCCCACCTAGGCACTTAAGTCAGTTAACGACTCGGGCAATACATTTAATCTAAGCACAAAGTGGACAAGAACTTTGCCGTCCTTGATATATTTTGTATGGGATATTTATAGAGACCCCCCTCCACAAGTTTTTTTCAAATATCAAAATTGATATTTGACATCCTGCTATGGGCATGAGGTGCATTATTCCACCTCTAGGCACTTAAGTCAGTAAAAGACCCGGGCATTACCTTTAACCTAGCTAAAAGTGGGCGAGAACTTTGCCGTCATTGATATATTTTTCATGGGATATTCATAGAGAATCCTCTCCACATTTCTTTTCAAATATCAAAGTTGATATTTGACACCCTGCTGTGGGCTTGAGGTGCATTATCCCACCTAGGCACTTAGGTCAGTTAAAGACCCGAGTAATACCTTAAAATAAGCCCAAAGTGGACAAGAATTTTGCCGTCCTTGATATATTTTTCATGGGATATTTATAGAGACCCCTCTCCACAATTTTTTTCACATATCAAAGTTGATATTTGACACCCTGCTGTGGGCTTGAGGTGCATTATCCCACCTAGGCACTTAAGTCAGTTAGCGACTCGGGCAATACATTTAATCTAAGCACAAAGTGGACAAGAACTTTGCCGTCCTTGATATATTTTTTATGGGATATTCATAGAGACCCCACTTCCAGAATTTTTTTCAAATATCAAAATTGATATTTGACACCCTGCTGTGGGCTTGAGGTGCATTATCCCACCTAGACACTTAAGTCAGTTAACGACTCGGCAATACCTTTAATCAAAGCCCAAAGTGGACAAGAACTTTGCCGTCCTTGATATATTTTTTATGGGATATTTATAGAGACCCCACTTCCACAATTTTTTTCAAATATCAAAGTTCATATTTGACACCCTGCTGTGGGCTTGAGGTGCATTATCCCACCTAGGAACTTAAGTCAGTTAATGACCCGGGCAATACCTTTATCTTAGCCAAAAGTGGGCAAGAACTTTTCCGTTCTTGATATATTTTTCATGGGATATTTATAGAGAACCCCCTCCAAATTTCTTTTCAAATATCAAAGTTGATATTTGACACCCTGCTGTGGGCTTGAGGTGCATTATCCCACCTCGGCACTTAAGTCAGTTAAAGACCCGGGCAATACCTTTAATCTAAGCTCAAAGGGGACACGAACTTTGCAGTCCTTGATATATTTTTTATGGGATATTTATAGAGACCCCCCTCCACAATTGTTTTTCAAATATCAAAGTTGATATTTGACATCCTGCTGTGGGCTTGATGTGCATTATCCCACCTAGGCACTTAAGTCATTTAAAGGCCTGGGCAATATCTTTAACTTAGCCAAAGGTGGGCAAGAACTTTGCCGTCCTTGATATATTTTTCATGGGATATTTATAGAGACCCCTCTCCACAATTTTTTTCAAATATCAAAGTTGATATTTGACACCCTGCTGTGGGCTTAAGGTGCATTATCCCACCTAGGCACTTAAGTCAGTTAAAGACCCGAGTAATACCTTAAAATAAGCCCAAAGTGGACAAGAATTTTGCCGTCCTTGATATATTTTTCATGGGATATTTATAGAGACCCCTCTCCACAATTTTTTTCAAATATCAAAGTTGATATTTGACACCCTGCTGTGGGCTTGAGATGCATTATCCCACCTAGGGACTTAAGTCAGTTAACGACTCGGGCAATACCTTAAAATAGGCCCAAAGTGAACAAGAATTTTGCCGTCCTTGATATATTTTTCATGGGATATTTATAGAGACCCCTCTCCACAATTTTTTTCAAATATCAAAGTTGATATTTGACACCCTGCTGTGGGCTTGAGGTGCATTATCCCACCTAGGCACTTAAGTCAGTTAACGACTCGAGCAATACATTTAATCTAAGCCCAAAGTGGACAAGAACTTTGCCGTCCTTGATATATTTTTTATGGGATATTTATAGAGACCCCCCTCCACAAGTTTTTTTCAAATATCAAAATTGATATTTGACACCCTGCTATGGGCATGAGGTGCATTATTCCACCTCTAGGCACTTAAGTCAGTAAAAGACCCGGGCATTACCTTTAACCTAGCTAAAAGTGGGCGAGAACTTTGCCGTCCTTGATATATTTTTCATGGGATATTCATAGAGAATCCTCTCCACATTTCTTTTCAAATATCAAAGTTGATATTTGACACCCTGCTGTGGGCTTGAGGTGCATTATCCCACCTAGGCACTTAAGTCAGTTAACGACTCGGGCAATACATTTAATCTAAGCACAGGGTGGACAAGAACTTTGCCGTCCTTGATATATTTTGTATGGGATATTTATAGAGACCCCCCTCCACAAGTTTTTTTCAAATGTCAAAATTGATATTTGACACCCTGCTATGGGCATGAGGTGCATTATTCCACCTCTAGGCACTTAAGTCAGTAAAAGACCCGGGCATTACCTTTAACCTAGCTAAAAGTGGGCGAGAACTTTGCCGTCATTGATATATTTTTCATGGGATATTCATAGAGAATCCTCTCCACATTTCTTTTCAAATATCAAAGTTGATATTTGACACCCTGCTGTGGGCTTGAGGTGCATTATCCCACCTAGGCACTTAGGTCAGTTAAAGACCCGAGTAATACCTTAAAATAAGCCCAAAGTGGACAAGAATTTTGCCGTCCTTGATATATTTTTCATGGGATATTTATAGAGACCCCTCTCCACAATTTTTTTCAAATATCAAAGTTGATATTTGACACCCTGCTGTGGGCTTGAGGTGCATTATCCCACCTAGGCACTTAAGTCAGTTAACGACTCGGGCAATACATTTAATCTAAGCACAAAGTGGACAAGAACTTTGCCGTCCTTGATATATTTTTTATGGGATATTCATAGAGACCCCACTTCCAGAATTTTTTTAAAATATCAAAATTGATATTTGACACCCTGCTGTGGGATTGAGGTGCATTATCCCACCTAGACACTTAAGTCAGTTAACGACTCGGCAATACCTTTAATCAAAGCCCAAAGTGGACAAGAACTTTGCCGTCCTTGATATATTTTTTATGGGATATTTATAGAGACCCCACTTCCACAATTTTTTTCAAATATCAAAGTTCATATTTGACACCCTGCTGTAGGCTTGAGGTGCATTATCCCACCTAGGAACTTAAGTCAGTTAATGACCCGGGCAATACCTTTATCTTAGCCAAAAGTGGGCAAGAACTTTTCCGTTCTTGATATATTTTTCATGGGATATTTATAGAGAACCCCCTCCAAATTTCTTTTCAAATATCAAAGTTGATATTTGACACCCTGCTGTGGGCTTGAGGTGCATTATCCCACCTCGGCACTTAAGTCAGTTAAAGACCCGGGCAATACCTTTAATCTAAGCCCAAAGTGGACACGAACTTTGCAGTCCTTGATATATTTTTTATGGGATATTTATAGAGACCCCCCTCCACAATTGTTTTTCAAATATCAAAGTTGATATTTGACATCCTGCTGTGGGCTTGATGTGCATTATCCCACCTAGGCACTTAAATCATTTAAAGGCCTGGGCAATATCTTTAACTTAGCCAAAGGTGGGCAAGAACTTTGCCGTCCTTGATATATTTTTCATGGGATATTTATAGAGACCCCTCTCCACAATTTTTTTCAAATATCAAAGTTGATATTTGACACCCTGCTGTGGGCTTGAGGTGCATTATCCCACATAGGCACTTAAGTCAGTTAACGACTCGGGCAATACCTTAAAATAAGCCCAAAGTGAACAAGAATTTTGCCGTCCTTGATATATTTTTCATGGGATATTTATAGAGACCCCTCTCCACAATTTTTTTCAAATATCAAAGTTGATATTTGACACCCTGCTGTGGGCTTGAGGTGCATTATCCCACCTAGGCACTTAAGTCAGTTAACGACTCGAGCAATACATTTAATCTAAGCCCAAAGTGGACAAGAACTTTGCCGTCCTTGATATATTTTTTATGGGATATTTATAGAGACCCCCCTCCACAAGTTTTTTTTCAAATATCACAATTGATATTTGACACCCTGCTATGGGCATGAGGTGCATTATTCCACCTCTAGGCACTTAAGTCAGTAAAAGACCCGGACATTACCTTTAACCTAGCTAAAAGTGGGCGAGAACTTTGCCGTCATTGATATATTTTTCATGGGATATTCATAGAGAATCCTCTCCACATTTCTTTTCAAATATCAAAGTTGATATTTGACACCCTGTTGTGGGCTTGAGGTGCATTATCCCACCTAGGCACTTATGTCAGTTAAAGACCCGAGTAATACCTTAAAATAAGCCCAAAGTGGACAAGAACTTTGCCGTCCTTGATATATTTTTTATGGGATATTTATAGAGACCCCACTTCCACAATTTTTTTCAAATATCAAAGTTCATATTTGACACCCTGCTGTGGGCTTGAGGTGCATTATCCCACCTAGGAACTTAAGTCAGTTAATGACCCGGGCAATACCTTTATCTTAGCCAAAAGTGGGCAAGAACTTTTTCGTTCTTGATATATTTTTCATGGGATATTTATAGAGAACCCCCTCCAAATTTCTTTTCAAATATCAAAGTTGATATTTGACACCCTGCTGTGGGCTTGATGTGCATTATCCCACCTCGGCACTTAAGTCAGTTAAAGACCCGGGCAATACCTTTAATCTAAGCCCAAAGTGGACACGAACTTTGCAGTCCTTGATATATTTTGTATGGGATATTTATAGAGACCCCCCTCCACAATTGTTTTTCAAATATCAAAGTTGATATTTGACATCCTGCTGTGGGCTTGATGTGCATTATCCCACCTAGGCACTTAAGTCATTTAAAGGCCTGGGCAATATCTTTAACTTAGCCAAAGGTGGGCAAGAACTTTGCCGTCCTTGATATATTTTTCATGGGATATTTATAGAGACCCCTCTCCACAATTTTTTTCAAATATCAAAGTTGATATTTGACACCCTGCTGTGGGCTTGAGGTGCATTATCCCACCTAGGCACTTAAGTCAGTTAACGACTCGAGCAATACATTTAATCAAAGCCCAAAGTGGACAAGAACTTTGCCGTCCTTGATATATTTTTTATGGGATATTTATAGAGACCCCCCTTCCACAATTTTTTTCAAATATCAAAGTTGATATTTGACACCCTGCTGTGGGCTTGAGGTGCATTATCCCACCTAGGAACTTAAGTCAGTTAATGACCCGAGCAATACCTTTATCTTAGCCAAAAGTGGACAAGAACTTTTTCGTTCTTGATATATTTTTTATGGGATATTTATAGAGAACCCCCTCCAAATTTTTTTCAAATATCAAAGTTGATATTTGACACCCTGCTGTGGGCTTGAGGTGCATTATCCCACCTCGGCACTTAAGTCAGTTAAAGACCCGGGCAATACCTTTAATCTAAGCCCAAAGTAGTCAAGAACTTTTCAGTCCTTGATATATTTTTCATGGGATATTTATAGAGACCCCACTTCCACAATTTTTTTTCAAATATCAAAATTGATATTTGACACCCTGCTGTGGGCTTGAGGTGCATTATCCCACCTCGGCACTTAAGTCAGTTAAAGACCCGGGCAATACCTTTATTCTAAACCCAAAGTGGAAAAGTGGACAAGAACTTTGCCATCCTTGATATATTTTTATGGGATATTTATAGAGATCCCCTTCCACAATTTTTTTTCAAATATCAAAGTTGATATTTGACATCCTGCTGTGGGCTTGAGGTGCATTATCCCACCTAGGCACTTAAGTCAGTTAAAGACCCGGGCAATACCTTTAGCTTAGCTAAAGGTGGGCAAGAACTTTGCAGTCCTTGATATATTTTTCATGGGATATTTATAGAGACCCCTCTCCACAATTTTTTTCAAATATCAAAGCTGATATTTGACACCCTGCTGTGGGCTTGAGGTGCATTATCCCACCTAGGCACTTAAGTCAGTTATAGACCCGGACAATACCTTTGACATAAACCTGAAGTGGCAAAGAAGTTTGTCGTCCTTCGGTAATTTTTCATGGGATATGTATAAGGTCCCCCCAAATCCAAATATCAAAGTAGTATATCGGGACAGCTCAAGGCATATTTCGTGGGGAGCAAAGAGGAGAGGGCCATTACGCATGCGTTACTGGAATCGACGTCACCGGAAGCGTCCATGACCGGAAATGACGTCACATGAAGTCACGTGACCGGAAGTGACGTCATAACCGGAAATATGTTCCGTGCATGCCCGGAAGTGCATTCCCGGGCTTTTTTTCTTACTATAGTAATAGTACAAAATGTAGCATTGCTCATGACCGGAAGTAGCATGGCTAACGGATGTGACGTGACCAAAAGTGACGTCACGGGAAGTGACGCCACAGGAATCAGAAGACCGAAAGTAGGTGATTCCCCTTGGCGTGTGATTTTATTTGTTCGAGGTGTTTTCTATCACGTCCGCTTTCTCACTGTGGTATTTCTACTAAATAACCTAAGAGTCAAATGAATGAAATGGTACATTTGATCCCCTAAGTCACCCAATAGAAGGTCACTCTGTATTGATCCAGGCTTGTGACTGGCTATATGTAGAGGTTGCATTAATCTGTGCAATGCCCGTCGCTCGCACGGGATTTTCTAAGAGCCTGGTGACGTCTGTCATGCTATGTCCTGCGCATCGATGAATGAGGTAAAATATTCAATGAAGCCCGCACACGATAGATCCTTCCTCTTGTACTCGAATGGTATTGTATGTCCAATGAACGCAATGTTTATTCATGAAATTGACATAAGCGGATTAGTCCGGTGGACGTCCGGTTGGATCATAGTATTCCCCTCGTGAATTGGCGTCGATGTATATAGCGACCCAGTGTTGTCACATTCGATGGTCTGGATCCGTATTTCCCACAAGGGCCGAAGGTACGCTTAATAGTCAGGGTAATCTGTTTCTGGCATAGACCCCCTTAAACACAGGTCTAGAGTGGGGATGTTTTTTTCAATAGAGTGTCAATCTCTAGCGTATTCATTATGCACTGTAGTCAAACAAGACTTGTTTGTTTCTACCGATTTCGATCACGTTGTCAAATTCTGCATACATGACGAAGTTAATGGTCGCTGCCAGAGCTTCGGCGAAATGAATCTCCACACGTAAATTGCCCTGTTTTATAAGTTGAAACGTTCCCACCTCCGACATATCCGGAGTCAGATCGAATCAAAATAAGGTGTTTCCTTTAGCGTATTCCTCTCTGGAGATGGTATTTCCTTCGGCTTGATGCATCTTTCCCGTACTGGTATAGAGTCCCATATAACTGCGAATATAACCTCCGTTTTCAAAGTCGGGTTGTAACGTTTGGCGGGAATCTGTCGTCCGTCCACGTTCAGTGCCACAAAATTGATCTTGTAGTGTCTAAAATCGAAAAGGATTTTCGTAATAGTCCCATTTAAGGCATCACTGTTCACGCAACCAATCACCAGTCTTTTCGGCAACTGTCCCAAAAACATGTTGTCCTGGACGTAGTTCATGTTGCCACGGGGAATCGTATCTACTTTTACTTTTACACGTCGGATGAGGTATTTACAGCTGGTCTTTTCCAAAGCTTTGACGTGACCCATTCTTACGGCAGGACTTAACTGTACATTTCTCACAAATAAAGCGAGATCCTTGATTTTGATCTTATAGTTGTCGGCATCGGCCATTAGGGCGAACACGTCTCGACTTCGTCGTAATTTGATTTTCAGATCGACGTGATTCAGTAAATATTTCTCTTGACAAAATAAATCCAAGTGTAGTTTTCCCGTGATCTGTATAGACTTGCTGTGGGCCGTCAATGCTTTCCGGGACGTGAATCCTTTGTTATCGGTTGTTCTCTTATCTTGATGTCCCGGTGTATCCTTGTACCACATGACTCCCGTTAATTGAGATCCTTTGGCAGCTGGGCCATAGCTGAGTAATATTTCTATGTAGCTATGTAAGGGTACAAGCTGTTCGGTGGTGAAACCAGATTTTCGTTGAAGCTAACACTGACATGACAGGTCCAACGTCCGTTCCGCCATCCAATGCAGTATCGTCGTCATCCATGATCTGTGCTTCCACAAACAGGTAAGTATTAGTCAAGTCGATGTAGTCGTTCCCCGCCCCATTGACGGCAAATTCGTAAGGTCCTTGATCCGTTAGAGCCGATGTCAATACCTATACCTATACCTGTAAGCCACACTGGTCTGTGTAGGTGGAACTTCAAATAAATCCAGTTCTGATTTCGTGCAATCGTATGAGTTGAGATGTACTAGTGCCATTCTTATCCGAATTGTCATTCGATGTGTTCCGTTGCTTGGTCTGCCGACGTCTGGTCTTTTTTCGCTTGGCAGGTCCTTTTATAACTCATTGTCCTGGGGGTCCTACCGTGTCCATAGCTTTCTGGAGTAAGTTTTCTCCTGTTGATTTCAATCGTGATTTTGCTGCCTGTTTGATATTTCTTCCTTGTATGACATCCCGTTTTTAAAGCCTCGCGTTCTAGGGTCTTTGCTCCCTTTTTCAACAAAGGCATGGCTGCTTTAAAGAGTCCTCCAAAGATACTGCCAAGCCCATGTCCTCTTTGATATCGTCTTCCCGCAAATACAGGATATCCTTTTCCTGCTTGGTGTATGTAATAATCGTGATAAGCTTTCGTATCGTAACGATGAGTTGGTTTCATTCTAGAGAGAATTCTTTTCGTTTTCTACAGTGAAGTGTCCACCACCACTCGTCCTCTTTCGAATGGCACTATAGAGCCCGTGTCGTCCCTTATATCTATTTCCACGGTCTGAAATCGTCGTTGTAACAGGGGACAGTACTGTATTGGATCAAACACTCGGGTGATCATTTCTCCGTCTCTTCCTTCCACCGGTACGATTCTCAATAACGGTACTTGGGCATCTCCCACCATTCTCGGTTCTACCAAGGGGCAATACACGTACAGAGAATTTAATCATTTCTTGACGTCCGCTACCCAATCTGAAACATACTCCCCCTTCGGGAATATAGCTTGTCTGAATCCTAGTATGGATTGTAATAAAGGACTGATGATGACTTGACAATCTTTTTTCACTTTCATATCGATTTTATGATTAATTTCATTGAAACCCATGTCGAATTTATTCTTGAGTTCCTTCATGTGCTTTTTCCCCTCGATGGGGAATCCTTTTGGCCGAGGAATAGTACCCATCCGGTAACAAGACCAAATGCTTTTGTAGTTCTGACTCCTTGTAAAAGTGAACCTTCAACCAGGCTTCGTTATTCTTGACGCTATACCAACTGTGAGGATACTGTATCTCTGCCAATCCGATTTCCCATGTTCCGTCCAGATCCGTTATTTCCGGAATTTCGTCGTGTAATGAGTCAACGTATTGTTCGGACAGTAATTCATGGAACTGTTACTAGGCAAAGTCAGGTAAAACATGCTTCTTCTTGATCGTGAGGTTAAGTAACAGGTATCCCAGACAACTGCTCAACAAGGCCGTCCACAAGGTACTGTTCTCCGATTCGACCGTCAAGTTGTAAATGCTGACTACGATAACCGTGTACAGGATGAGTATCTGACACAAAAATACGACCTCCGAACGTGGAGTCTTCTTTCCACAAGTCACCCAAGACGATACACTGTCCGTGTCACTCGGTGCCATTCGCAAAACTGACACTTCAAACCGCGACGCCTTGCTTTTGTAGGTCCTGTTTAAAGATCCAGCTGTTGAAGGACTCTTGATATCCGAGCCACTTGACTAAATACTGAACTCTTCGGCCCTTTTTTCTCTTTTTCAAAATGGGTTCAATCTTGTATACATCGTCTGTCTTAATGACTTTCTGTAATTCTTCGGCATAGAATGTTCCTTTCAGAATTTCACCGTGGTCGTCTTTGATTAAGTATACCGGGGGTCTGGTTTCGATACATTTCACTACCGTAAGCAATTATTCAGTCCAGTTGGGTAAATATCCTTTCTTGAACGTACGTTTGGCTTTGCTGAGTCGCACTCTATCTCCGGGAGAAAAGTTGCACGATTTTGTGGGTCCCTTTCATTCATATAGCCTCTTGGACACCGTTGTTTGGTTAGCCCACGTGACTTCTGCAGGTGGTATGCCTATGGTTCTGTGAATGGTGTGGCTATAAGATGCGACCATCTCGGATAGAACGTCTACGTAGGTTAGGGTTTCTCTGTGTGTGAAATACTTCCACATCTTGGTTTTCAATGTTCTGTTAAACCTTTCAACGATACTGGCTTTGGTCTCCTCGTTGTAAGTGGTAAAGAAGTGCATGTCGTGTTCTTTGAGAAACTTTTGAAATACTCGTTGATAAATTCAGTTCCTTTGTCTGTCTGTAAGCGTATCGGACACCGCCCCGATTTGAAAATGACCTGAAACGCATCTTTTAAAGTCTTCCCCGTCTTTTCTGTCAATGGAACGACCCATGGATATCGGGATAACACGTTTATACATGTCAACAAGTACTTGAATCCTTTGTTGCAAGAAGACAATTTTGCCAGATCCACTAAATCCGCCTGCCACTGGTGGTCAATTCCATAGACTACAACGCGTCTCCTGGGAAATCGTCGTCTAGTTGGTTTATGCAAAGTGCATGTGTCCTGAGACTGTAACCATTCTCTAACTTGTTTCTCCGTATGACCTTTCGCCTTAAATTTACTCAATCCTCCATAACTGGCGGGAGCTAAAAGGTTGTAATAGGTCAACTCCATGTTTACAACTGCCCCTTCGTGGTCTCAACCTCCGTTTTAAAAGTCGACCCAGTTCTGGACTTCTTTCCTTCTGTTTCGTGATGTTTTTGGGGAGTACAGTCTAATAGGGGATGAACTCTGTTGTCGTTTGCGAGATCTCGGTGTTCTCTTGGTCTGAGTGATGTATTTCCAGCGGTCCTCGTGACCAATCAAATCTTGTGGAACTCTCGTGCTTCTTGTATTTCAGTTCCCCTTCTCGTTCCAGCTAATGTCGGGACTGCTCTTCATTTTTTTCAACAAGAGTTGTACCTTGGCCTTCATTGTTTTTGGTACGCTTTCCAAAATTCCGTTGTCGATCAGATCCTGTTTCACGGGTTCAGGTGCAACTGCCACGGGTCTGGGTCTGTAATCGTCGTAGACGTTCAAATATCGAGTGAACGATTGGTCGTATAGCTTGAGACGTTCGTCTGCCGGCATTGTCTTCTCTTTCTAGAATGGTTTGCATCTTCTTATCCAAGGTGTCCATGACTTTCACGCGTTGTTCCACTGGAGGTTTTGGGCGCTCTTGAGTCTGGTGGTATCTATTTATTAAGGTTACTTCCTTCATTGAAACAATGTAGAGAGCAACGGTGCTACTACAGATGCAATCGGTGCTAGTAGGGATCCCAAAAATCCACCTTTCTGTATGATCGCTTTCTACTTTTTGAGAGAGACCGACTTTTTGGTCAGTGCTCTCAATGATGTCTTCATATCATATTCAAGGTATGCCAACAAACATTATATTACAGGTGTTTATATAGCAATTAATGACATTTACAGGTAAGTAAATTTGGAAATGCAGGTCTCAAAAGTGAAATTTATTATTTAAAAAAAAACAAAGCATAACAAAAAACAATTTAAAAATATAAGAATAAGTCTGTTATAATTTAATAACTTGAAAAAAAAAAAAAAATTATATATAAAATAAAAATCTGGTAAAATTACACAAAAATCTGTAAATAAAAAAGATGAAAATATAAAATTTTAGAATAATTTAATTAAACAATTATCAAAAAAACAAAAAAAAACAATCTAAAGATATAAGAATAAGTCTGTTATAATTTAATAACTTGAAAATTTTTTTTTAACTTTTGTAAAAGATTATATATAAAATAAAAATCGGGTAAAATTACACAAAAATCTGTAAATAAAGAAGATGAAAATATAAAATTTTCGAATAATTTAAATAAACAATCTTTCTAAAACGTATGAATTTAAAATATTATATGATACTCAAGCAATTTTCCTAAAATCTAAATTCAAAAGTTTTTAATATTTATTAATAAATTTAGAATTATCATAATTTCTATGATTTCTAAATAGAACATTGTTATCCAAAGTCTAAGACAATTGTATTTTTAGCAATTTGTATACTGATTGTTTTTGGTATTTTGATAAAGTATGATAAAAAAATATTTGTGCCTATAATATCTTTAATTTATTTTCATGAAGTATGATAAAAAAAAATATTTGTGCTTGTAATATCCTAATTTATTTTCATGATGTGTGATATAAAAATATATATGTTTAGAGAATCCTATTTTATTTTCATAATGATTGATGTTAAAATATATGTGCTTATAATAATATCCTAATTATTTTTATAAAGTTTGATATTAAATATATGTACTGATATACTGATTTTTTGTTTGCTATTTCCATAAAATATGATTTTAAATACTTACTTTCTACTTACTATTCATTAAAAATTAATTGTGGACTTGGAGTACATTGACATCTCCCACGATTTTACACTAATTAAACATGACTAGTCATGTTTATATAACAATTAACCTATTCAACCTATGCCGACAATCTTTCTTACCTTTTTATATATATTTTTTAAAATGTTGGTATAGGTTGAATGAAACCTCTCAATCCGGCCTTATTTCTCTTGAGTTTTTCCTTCTGCAGTTTAGTTAACGGGACGTTGCCTCTTAAAATATTATTGGCACACTCACACAGACAGTCGACGAGACTGCGATCGGCTTTGGTTATGAGGTGTTTACGAATACACGGTTTCGTCTTTTGTAAGTATACTATATCACTGCCGTGCTTTTTCAAGCGCTGAGAGACCATGTTATTCCCTCAGCGTCTGATGCAAGAGTGACAAGAAACGGAATGTAACATTCTTTTTATGACTCGACATACGCTTTCTGTTCCTCACCGGGAAAGATGAAGGTTCTTAATCTCAGGATATCCGGTGTGTTTTGTTTCATATCGATCACCATGTAGCCGTGAGGTCTGGCCGTAGCTCGGGCAAAGGCTCCCAGGAAAAATTGCGTTCTCCTGGGATACATTTGGTGTGGTAGCGCCATGATCTGCAATACGTCTGTCAGGTTGTTGAATAGAATCATGTAATGGGCATTGCGACTTATGGTTCTATGGTGTTTTCCTCGATGAAACAGAGTCTGAGCGATGTACATGACGCTAATGTTTTTGTGGTGACCCTTTTTCGTAAACAGTGAAGCCACCCTTTGATCCGTTTCGTCCATGAGATCGTCCAAAATGATCAAATGTTTTTCTCTTGGATCTAAATTATCCAGATCCGGTAAACCTTGTTGAAATTCTATCCCTTCTGCGGTTCCATACAACGTCTGATATTCACCATAACACCATAAGATCCGATCTGGCTTGGGAGTCATCATGTGTTTGATGTTGTGAACGAACCGTCGGACAAACATCGATTTTCCAAAACCTGTAGGTCCTGCAATCACACTGGAAAACGGATGTACCCATGGCATGAAATAATCGGGATCGTATCCGTCTGGAACCCAAAACAAAAACGGATTATTGGTTTTCAAAATATAATAGGATTCTTCTTCATTACTCTATAAGCATTAATGCTGCTGCGGCGACGGCGGCATATATCCCTCTGTCAGCGGCGGCGGTGGCGGTGTATATCCCTCAGTCAGCGGCGTCGGCGGCGTATACCCCTCGGTCAGCGGCTTTTAGGTTATTTAGTAGAAATACCACAGTGAGAACGAGGACGTGATAGAAAACACCCTTGGAGTACTACACAACACCTCGAAACAATTAAGATCACACCCCAAGGGGAATCACCCACTTTCGGTCTTATGTCGTCACTTCCTGTGACTTCACTTCCCGTGACGTCACTTCCGGTCACGTCACATCAGGTAGCCATGCTACTTTCGGTCATGAGCAATGGTACATTTTGTACTACTACTATTGTAAGAAAAAAAGCGCGGGGAGGCTCTTCCGGGCATGCGCAGAACATACTTCCGGTTATCACGTCACTTCCGGTCACGTTACTTCATGTGACGTCATTTCCGGTCAGGGTCGCTTCCGGTGACGTCACTTCCAGTAACGCATGCGTAATGGCCCGCTCCTCTTTGCTCCCCCCGAAATATGCCTTGAGCGATCCCGATATACTACTTTGATATTTGAAATTGGGGGGACCCTATACATATCCCATGAAAAATTACCGAAGGACGGCAAAGTTCTTTGCCAGTTGAGGCTTACGACAAGGGTATTGCCCGGGCCTTTAACTGACTTAAATGCCTAGGTGGGAAAATGCACCTCAAGCCCACAGCAGGGTATCAAATATCAATTTTGATATTTGAAAAAAAATTGTGGAGGGGAGTCTCTATTAATATCCCATGAAAAATATATCACGGACGGCAAAGTTCTTGCCCACTTTTGGCTAGGTTAAATGTATTGCCCGGGTCTTTAGCTGACTTAAGTGCCTAGGTGGGATAATGCACCTCAAGCCCACAGCAGGGTGTCAAATATCAACTTTGATATTTGGATTTGGTGGCGGGACCGTATGCATATCCCATGAAAAATTACAGAAGGACGGCAAAGTTCTTTGCCACATGGGGCTTAAGTAAGTGGTATTGCTCGGGCCTTTAACTGAATTAAGTGCCTAGGTGGGATAATGCACCTGAAGCCCACAACAGGTGTCAAATATCAACTTTGATATTTGGATTTGGGGGGGACCCTATACATATCCCATGAAAAATTACAGAAGGACGGCAAAGTTCTTTGCTACTTGGGGTTTAAGTCAAAGGTATTGCCCGGACCTTTAACTGACTTAAGTGCCTAGGTGGGATAATGCACCTCAAGCCCACAGCAGGGTGTCAAATATCAACTTTGATATTTGGATTTGGTGGGGGGGACCCTATTGCCACTTGGGGTTTAAATCAAGAGTATAGCCCGGGCCTTTACCTGACTTAAGTGCATTGGTGAATTAAATTAGTTGTTTGGCGCCTTTAAATACACAATTTAAAATAAATAGATAAAACAAAATAATACTATTTATTAAATAAATGTGACACGCACATGCAGGGTTTATATTTTGTTTATTTTTATAATACGTATTGCCATATTTTTATAATGGCAAATCCAAATTATATACCGGTTTACATGAAAGTATATTATTTGTTTACGCTGTGTTTGTTTAAAGTTGGCCGACTGTTTTCTAAGCTCGCCATCCCTAAATATATGTTTGTCTTCGTTATTAAGCTCAGTAAAGAGAAGACATATTTTATGTACGGGTGAACATGGCTAAAATGTATTGTCTTTTACTCACATGAGTGTCTGTGTGAGATTATGCGCCTTATTTCCACAGTAGTGTGTCAAATGTTAACTTTGTGTTGTGGAGAGGGGGTCCAGAAATATTTCCTGTATGCCCAGATGTCGATTCAATGTGTTGAATGTGCAATTACATAAATATATTTATTAGTGGTCGCTATAATTCTTTAAAAGTACATTTTTCTCTTATTTATTTTTTTGGTTTTGAGACATATCGCCTTATTGGTCGCTAGCTTAGTGGTCGCTAGAAATTGGTCGCTAGCTTGAGCCTGATGTGCATATGTATACTTCAAAATGTTTACAGGTTAACATATATATATAAACAAAAGTGTACGCGAGGTCCCAAACTATGGAAGCGCATATGAAGAGTTAGTTCTGAACTAACACGTCAGAATATCTAGTTCTTTTTCGACTTGTCAACACTTAAAAGCCAACCTGTTCACTTGCTTTGCAACTTATCGACTTTTTCATGATGTTTTGTCGTCTGGACGACATCGCAAAGTCTACATGAGATGTTTGGAACCTCATATATACTTGTGTTTGTATATATGTTAACATGTAGGCATTCTGAAGTATGCATTCTTAGAACACATGTTGACATATGAAGTTGACTTGTTTCATTTATAACTTATCAAGTATATTTCACAAAGCATGTTAGTTCAGAACTAACTCATCACTGGGTGTATCATATGCGCTTCCATACCAACTATTTCATGTAGTTCTTGCGATGTCGTCAAGTCGACAAAGCAACTCAACAAGATGTCATGGAAAAGTAGATAAGGTTGCAAAGCAAGTCAACTAGTTGGACTTTAAATGTTGACAAGTCGAAAAAGAACTAGACATTCTGACATGTTAGTTCAGAACTAACTCATCAATGGGTTTGCGCTTTCCATATATTTCTTTGCTGGTTTAGTTTATATATTTGTTGGGGGATTATTTCATTGCTGGTATAGTTTATATATTTGTTGGGGGGGGGGGGTATTTCTTTGAAGGTTTAGTTTATATATTTGTTTGGGGGAGGGGTTATTTCTTTGCTGGTATAGTTTGCATATTTTGTTGGGGGCGGGGTGTCGACATCTACTGTACAAAGTCTGAACACGTTCATTTTTAAATGTGTAAATTATAATAGTCAATTTAAATGTATTTTTAACATTTTGTAATGACATCTTGTGATAATCCACTATCAAGGATAACTGTGTAAACTTTATCTATAATAAGATAACCATGTAGGGTCATGTAATAATATATTGGACATTTCATATAAATAATGACATCCGTAAAGGTTGCAGTTCGTATAAGACCAATTAGTCAAAGGTAAATTGTACATATATATACTATATTGATGTGCACATGCTTTTTGTTTGCTACGCACGTGCTACATTACTGATAACAAATAAAATTTGACCACAGCAATATTTTACTCTAACAACCGCCTAAATAATTATCTAGAACCGATATTTGTGATAAAAATACGTATTGTGTTAAACCTCGACTTTCTATTACATCCATATTATACTTTAGATGAAAAAAAGATGGCTACATATACGAATGAATATTTAGTAAAATGCCAATAATTCGATCATGGCGGATTGTAGCAGTCGTAAGGGGACGAGAGAACTGTAAAGTTCAATAATAAATATATGTATCATATACTTAGTACTGTATTTGTCTGCCGTGACTGATATCGATATCATCACCCCTTTATCATACCCCTTAACATGATATTGATCACATGACTAAAGGTTCATAATACAGAACAATACTTTCTCATGTTTAAGTATATGATAAACATAATAGGATATGGCTCTTTCCGTATCACATCCCGTATCAAACCTCGACCAATATCATCCCTCGAACTAATCTCTCGGGATGATATTGGTGTCTCGGATTGATACGGGATGTGATACGGAAAGAGCCATATAATATTCTCTATCTAATAAACCATGTCTTCGATTACAGGACGGACGATACCCTTCCGAGACTAATAGTCCACCAGGCGAGGTATTGACCCGATGATAGTAATAACAATGTAGATATTCAATTTAGCGCACATGACGCTAATTCGAGAATAACGTTCATCGTGTACGCTTTGAATAATATCATGGAAGAAGTGGTAAACAATATTTTTAAAAAGTTGGAAGATACCAAGGGGTAAGAAGACGTAAATCGAAGGACAGACCATGCGATGATCAATCGAGAATGACACAAAAAAAGGGGGGGGGGCTGAACTCAAATGTTCCGAAAGGTGAAGAGATTCTACTTCACTAGTGGCATCTATCGTGTTACTCTTTTGTTGTTGCTTTTTTTACAAATTCAGGCGATAAGTCAAGGATGAGGTAAGGACGGGATTGTTATTACAAACTATGTGATATTGATATTATGGACAGAAAGTTTAAACAGTGATGGTCAACACTTCTACCAATATCAATAAAACGGAAAACTACCCCTCACCTCAAATCATTGAACACAAAATAGACTACGACATTTTGTTCATTTTAAAGTTGAGCAAATCTTTTTATTTTAAGGGAAAGTGATGGAAATGCAGAAATAGTTGTCAGTTTGACAGACAAAATCATTCTAACAAACAATAAGGTAATACTTTGTTTTTTTCTTTTCCCATTAAGTATATCGTCTGGCGTTTTTCCTTTCAGGTACATTATTATACAATTAATGCCTTCATATGAGGTGAACATCGAAAGTTGTCATGCTTGATGTTGACAACTTGATGTTCACGGCATACGAAGGCAATAACTGTTTTGTTATAGCGAAACTACTCTAAGATGTTTAATACTTGAATATTTTGTTTTACAGAAGACAACTATATAATTTCCGGTATTGAAAATACAATTACGAAACCGGATTGAAAAAGAGGATTTTCAAAACACTTCCGGCTATCAGGGGTTGTTAACCAGGCGACAACATATTGTCTCCCTGTACATTATATATGTTTGGGTCATAAATTTTTCTGTAAAACAAAATTAAACATCCACATTGTCGTATTGCTTTTAGATAGTATTAAACATGTAACGTATAATAATACTTTTTATTTTATTAAGATTTCATGAAACGACTTCTAATCATTTCAACAATAGTGTAACAAAATATAAGTATGTAGACTAGACGTCAGAAAACTCGACAAGTGATATAGTGTATCTGACATCTTTGTTTCTCAATAATCACAAATTTATCTTCATCGCTTAATAACCACGGTTCTTGTGAGATTCCTCGTGTACTGTGAAAGCCACGGTTCTTGTGAGGTTCCTCGTGTACTGTGAAAGCCACGGTTCTTGTGAGGTTCCTCGTGTACTGTGAAAGCCACGATTCTTGTGAGGTTCCTCGTGTACTGTGAAAGCCACGGTTCTTGTGAGGTTCCTCGTGTACTGTGAAAGCCACGATTCTTGTGAGGTTCCTCGTGTACTGTGAAAGCCACGGTTCTTGTGAGGTTCCTCGTGCACTGTGAAAGCCACGGTTCTTGTGAGGTTCCTCGTGTTCTGTAAAAGCCACGGTTCTTGCGAGATTCCCCGTGTACTGTGAAAGCCACGGTTCTTGTACTGTGAAAGCCATGGTTCTTGCGAGGTTCCTCGTGTTTTGTGAAAGCCATGGTTCTTGCGAGGTTCATCGTGTACTGTGAAAGCCACAGTTCTTGTACATAAGAAGCAACCTGCAGCACCCCCTAATGAGGAGTGACCGTTGATGGTCGTTGGCAAACAATTTCCGAACCTGTGAATTATATATATGATATGTTATTTCAAATTTGTTATCGTCATGAAATTCTGCTCACTTGACGATAACCAACAGTCAATCAATCAATTATATGCCCAATCATTGTTGAGTAGGAACTATTATAAAGCTGAACTAATTCATCAATGTCATTGGTTGTATTAAATGTAAATATTTTGTGCATTATATTTACCATTAAATTAACAAATGGATTAAGATTGCTGTTAGAAATATGATAAAATGGGTGAAGCTAAGACTAGTCCTTCTTCATCTTATAATTGAACTAAAGGTTGGGAATTGAGCTGAAATGATTTCATTTACATTTGATTTTTTGTTGCATAGATATTTTATGTTCGTCTCCTGTATTTAGTTTCTGTTAGTCAATGTTCTGAATATGCAAATTATGCTTATCTATACAAAATATCCGCACTAACAAAAATGTAAGCAATTAAATTACATGCTAAAACATTTTTCATTTGTTTACGCTGATGTTGACCAACTGATATATTGTAGAACCATGGGAGCACATGTTTTTTTTTCTTTTCTTTGGTATTCTACTTTCATATTTATATGTGTTGACAATATGATTAGGGTTATATGTATTTATGACCACTTTCAAAAATTCAGTACATAATCGTGGCACTATGCTTTAGTTGGGGGAAATCATTCTGTGAGGAGAACCGTCAACCAAACGAAAGTCACAATAAACTCTATTATATAAGAAGCAGAGATTTCGCTAATGTTATGTGCATGCACTGTACCCATATTCATCAGAATACTAGATATGATATGTTTCCACGATAAAACACATTCCCCCGAATGCATTAAATGCCGTATATAGATGATACTAAGCTCTACATGCAGACTATTAGTCATGAATACACGTGTAAAAGATGTTCATCCGAAAGTACAGTATATGATATGTTTACATGGTAAAGCATGCAATGCATCCCCTTGTCATAAAATTATCTGACTCGAATGTGACTAATTACTGTAACACGACGGACGACTCGCGTGGAACATGAACTGCTTACCTTTCTGGAGCTCCAGCGTTCACCCCTGGTAGCTCTTTTTCATTTTTCCATGTTCAATATGTGAGAATTGTGTTTGTCTTTTTTCTTTTTACTGTGGTTTTGTCGTTTTCTATTCATGTGTGACTTTTAATCACGTCTTTGTATCTTTCCCGCATGCCTGGTATTCTATTTATAGGCTGGTAAATGATCATCCGAATGCACGATGTTCTATGTGTAGACGGTCAAAATCCGAGCGTCATCACAGTAAACAAAGTTTCTAATTCATGAAATATATCATCATCTTGTATAAATTCACTTTTTTTTACATTTATACAGTAAATTATTATCAGTAATCCTCCCCACCCCCCACCCCCTAATTTTCATAAAGAATGGAGACAAAATAATTTAACAATTGTATGCATGTTCATGTTTTCATTTCAAGTTTCGCTTAGGCAGTCTGTATTTCGAGTTGTTTCGAGATTTGTTTTCTGATAATATTGTCCGCCTTAATTGAGATCATAAATCTGATGATAGTTTGAATTATATAGTGTTAGCTGGAGGCTGGAACAACAGTCCGTGGATAGACATGTGACATGTTGCTCGGACGCATTATCCTGAAATCGAACCAAGCCACCATTTGTCCTTACTCCTTAATGACGTGTGATTAGTTGAGAAGCAGTGAAAACCAGATTTAAAGTCTTTGACCCGAAGTGGATTGGAACCCATATATATTAGACGCCAGTCGAACACATTAATCATTACACCACCGAGGCGGTCATTATCAATCTGAACTTAGTATTTTGTATTATCGCGTTCACCATTCCTCCCTCTGGTGTTGCATGCATCGGTTTAAGCGCGACAGATTGTGTACCTGTTCAAGCCAAGACATGGATTTCCATATGTCGTGGTTCTTTTTTGTGTTCAGTGAGTGAAAGTGAGAGTTGATTGTCCGTTTTGTTGATATTGGTGGAATTGTTTGCTATCATTGTTTAAACTTTCTTTCCATTATCAAACCCTACAATGAAGAGATTGATATTTCTATATTTAAATATACAGTCCGACAAAAGTTAAGCACCACCTGACTTGTTTCAATAATATATTTTCTAATAATGAACTTATTTCAAATCGGTTTGCTGTTTTCGTTACCTGTACACACATACTTACTTACCTGTGAAACAGATTATTGATCGATTTTTATTTTTTGTGTATATGACAGTGTGTGTAAAGTGCCACGTGTACTTTTCAACATTTGTGTTTGCGAACGAAAGCTGATTTTTTGTGTGTAGAGTTTTAAGTTCCATTTTCTATTGGTTTGGTATGGTGCGGCGAAAATTAACCATACCAGAAAGGTGGCAAGCTGTTGGCATGCATAACGGTGGCTTTAGCCATAGAAGGGTGGCAGACCATTTTAGGGTTAACCATTCCATCATTGTACGACTGATGCAGCGTTTTCGTCAAACGGGGAATCTTACTGACCGTCCACGTGCAGGTAGACCTCGCAAAACGACGCCGAGAGAGGACCGGCTCATATCCAGACGGGCGCGGCAACGGCCGTTCAGTACAGCTGGTGCACTTCGTGGTAATTTAGCGTTTAGAAGCCACATTAGCACACGCACTGTAATCAGACGCCTCCACCATCAGGGGAATGCGAGAGCGACGACCCATAAAACGTCCACAGTTGACATTACGTCATCGCCATGCTCGATTTGACTGGTCACATGATCATTTAGGGTGGACTATTCGCACATGGAGACGGATCCACTGGTCTGATGAAAGTCGTTTTTTGCTACGCCCTATCGACGGTCGTGCAAGGGCTTAGCGTTTAGAGGCCACATTAGCACACACACTGTAATCAGACGCCTCCACCATCAGGGAATGCGAGCGCGACGACCCATAAAACGTCCACAGTTGACATTACGTCATCGCCATGCTCGATTTGACTGGTCACATGATCATTTGGGGTGGACTATTCGCACATGGAGACGGGTCCACTGGTCTGATGAAAGTCGTTTTTTGCTACGCCCTATCGACGGTCGTGCAAGGGTTTGGCGCCAACGAAACACTTCATTTCAGGACAACCACATTTTGGGCACAACTGTTTTTGGGGGTGGAGGTGTAACTGTCTGGGGTTGTTTTTCCTTTGACTGTAAGTTGGACTTGTACGTTCTTGATGGTAATTTGACAGGCCAAAAATACCGTGACAATGTGCTCGCTCCACGCGTAGCCCCCCATTTCGACAATCAATGCTAGGCCACATAGAGCCCGAATTGTACAACAATTTTTACAGCAAGAGGCTGTTCAGATAATTCCATGACCTGCGATGTCGCCAGACATATGAACCCTATAGAGCATGTATGGGACTTTATTGGCCGAAACATTACCCAACGCAATCCAAAATGTCAAAATATTGACGAATTAAGAACTGCTATCTTACAGGAGTGGCAACAGTTCCCCCAAGAACGGCTTAGGCATCTTGTGCGAAGCATGACAAGGCGTGTTACAGAACTTCACAACAAACGCGGTGGATACACTCGTTATTGATTTTTATGCCTTACACATACGCACAATAGATGCATTTAAAAGTTCTTAAAATCTGAGGACTGCATTTTAATGCAATGTTAAAAACTTCCATCAAAGACAAACTGGTTTTACGTTTTTCCAGCACCTGTTTTGAACCCCATTTTTGCCACGTCATAGTCACGTCTTTCAGGATGATAAATACTTCGTAGATTTGTAGAGCCCTTGGTGTAGTCTTTTAAGAAGTGTAAGAAAAATGGTGATATTTATTTTATTGTTTTAACAGTATTGATGTAAAAAGATATATAGATAAAAATATAGGTGGTGCTTAACTTTTGTCGGAGTGTATATAACTGTAGATTAAATGTTGACATCGTCTTTTAGATTTCAGAATATGGAAGTGAAGGAGATGTCGCCAGGGAGGCTACACGTTCAAAAGAATTTTCATTTAACTATATTTTCTGGTCGGTTGATCAAGACGATCCAAGATACTGTTCTCAAGAAAAGGTGAATTGTTTATACTTTTAGTGAATTTATTTTAAAAAATGTAAGCAAAGAACGATGTTATTGTTTGCGTAAATTACTTTTGTAGGCAATGATTTGATGTGATAGGTGATTGTTTGTCTTGTTGATGTTGCTGCAATTGTTGACCATCACTGTTTAACTCTATTTTCATAATATGAATACAAATGTACATTTCTAAAGAAAGTCATCATTGACCTGACAAATGGTTGCTTTTGTCCCATTTAAATACATTATTTACATTATAACGTAATGAAACATTTGAAATTCAGATAACAATTTTATTTTAGAAAAACTATGATTTAAGAAAAATCTCCTGTCACCTAAAATAACTTGCATAGCAACTAACTCTTAGTAGCAAAGTTGAGATTGAATTAAATATTTTTACAATTTAAAATCATAAATTAATAGTAAATAAGAAAACAAATCAATTGTAGGGGTAAGTTGGACCTTGATTTGGCCATATTTATATTGAAGTAATTCTAGGATTTTGATCTCTTACTTATTGTTTGTAGGTTTTCCAACAGTTTGGTACAGACATTGTTTCTTCTGCCTATGATGGATACAACGCTTGTGCGTTTGCATATGGCCAGCCTGGATCTGGTAAAACCTATACAATGATTGGAACAAAGGTAATACATTTGTATTTGTCTTTCAATCAAGTAAAAAATATTCACAATGGGAATAATTATCTATCTGAAAGAAAAATAAAGTAGGTTACCTCTTAACTACAGCCAAGGAAGCGTTTCATACTGATCACAGACTCATCAGTGAGACTATGAGATGAACCAACAACAATAAAGGGGCGTTCTTTCAATAGGAGTTTTTTTCTATGTATCATACTCGGGATTCTACCCTGTTTATTTACATCCATTTCTCTATATTTCTTTCATTTCATGATCAGTATATGAGAGTAAAATGTTAACTCATACAAGTTCTCATGTATATGATACAAAACGAGGTTTGTTTGTCAAAGCATGTACTGAAATAATGTTAACGTCATCATTTGCACAACATTAAGCATTATTGCAATTGATGTGTTTGAGTTCAATTCCATCCAATGGTGAGGAGTAATCGGTTGACTTTCGTAAAAGTGTAAGTTTATCCATTTACTCTGGAACTCTACAACTAACAGCCAAGAAATGCTGACGTATTATTGAAAACAAATTAAACATTAATATTCCTTACAAAACAAAGGCAGGCAATATATGCCTGAGCATGGTCAGCACTATATTCATGGGCATGGTAAGCAATATATACCTGGACATGGTAAGCTTTATATGCCTGGACAATGTAAGAAATATATACCTGGACATGGTAAGCAATATACGCATGGACATGGTAAACAAGTCGGGAAACATGTTAAACTTATAAACAAGATGAGTTGTCAAATCTATAAAAACAAACAAACAAATAAAAAAGAAGAAAATGATTATATATAAGGGACCGTCGTGATCATGATCGCATGGTAGTTGGATTTACACCTACCTGTGCGATCAGTACCTATCATTACTGAAGTTGTGAGTTCGAATCGCGCTCATGGCAAGGTATACTCGAAACAACATTATGTGATTAAGTTTGTCAGTGACTTGCGGCAGGTCGATGGTTTCTTCTGTGTACGCCTGTTTCTTCCACCAATAAAACTGACTGCCACGATATAACTGAAATATTATTGAAAGTGGCGTTAAGCACCATAACCCTAACCGTATATATATATATATATATATATATATTTATAAAATGACTGCTCCTCAATATGTTCTTTTTCAGGAGAATAGAGGTCTTATTCCCAGGATATGTGAAGTAAGTATATTAAATAATATACATGTTTTAGAAGTTGTCCAGATTTAAGTAAGAAATTGGATATTTTAATTGTGATTAATACAAACATATTTGTCAGTTGTAAAGGCATTTTGTTACTCATCACCACTTGATAAAAAAAATACCAAGTGACTTTCAGTTCGTAAATGGATTAATTATGTCACGCGTAATTTTATATCAATATCTATTGCACTCGACAGTCACAAAATACGAAATATATGAAATATCAGGTTTCGTTCAAAGTAACTGATATTTCACACGAAAACCCTGGTTTCGATATCTGAATCGAAATGTTTTAATTTTAAATTGGAAATATGTCGCGTGACAGTCACAAAAATACCCATTTGGTATTTCTCATTTATGTGACTATCGCGTGTCATGTATATCGATTTAAGAATTGGCCGCTTTTTGTTATCCTCTTATAAGATGTAAAACAATGTTTGCTATTAAATTAAACATCAAAGCAAGATAAGATAGGGCACAAGTTATAACATCTACAATTTTCTACATGGACCAAGATGATATCAACATAAATGTAGACAATTCATAGTAAACATAATAATATAACATATTAATACATATAAATTAAGTAAGAATAATATAAAACAAAATGTCAATATGTGAAGAACAAAATCAATATAAAACCATGCTGAAGTCAGTCGAAATGGTAGGTGCGCTTAATATAGTCATGGACTGTACAAAAGATATCAGTTTTTGCATACTAACTAGACAAAATTCAATAGAAAATAGATTTTCTCCTGTCTTTTGCTTATATTAATGAAACGATAAAGTAGAGGCTTATGTTTTGCCTTTACAGGACATGTTTCTCAAGATGAGTGACACGTCAGCAACATACAGAGCAGAGATAAGGTAAACGATGTATACAAGAATACTTCATACCAGTAAAGGAATTCTTTTCCAATACATGTATGTCTGTGATATCAAATAAAATAAATAATGTATGATGACAATATAATTACACTCGATGTGATTAAATCCATCTCGACAATTCAAGCTGGTATTAATCTGATTAAGCCCACCCCAAACTCCTATAAGCTCGAATAGTTGACGGGGTATGGTGAAGCTTGGTTGGATGTTTTAATTAGACTGCATTACACCTAAAATATCTACTACAACATAAATGAAATTGTTTTGTCAGTTAGGATAGAGAAACAACCGGACTGACAAAACTTAAACTCTCTTACACTGAAATGATAATGACAGAAGTATATGAAAATCTAGGTTATGGCTTGGTACATGCACAAATTGTGACCGTATTACACCGGCTAATGGAAACCCTACACCTCCATCCCGTTAAAATTATATCTCTTGCGCCCAAGCAAAAATATACAACAAGAAAACTTCACAAAAGTTCTAACAGAGATAATAACAGCATACACCTAAGCACGAATCATCGTACCAAATATGAAAGCTATGAGACCAACGACCTCAGAGGAGATGCATTCACAAAGTGAAGCCGTACGGAAGAATGAGCGAAGAAAAGGACAAATCGAAAAACTATATGCCATCATATTATCGTATGCAGGGCATACAAATATGAAGAACGCAGAGGGTGAATACAGAAGCTGTAATTCGAAGGACAATAAATGTTCGCAGTTAAAGCAGAGTTAGTAAATGTTCGTAGTTAAAGCAGAGTTAGTAAATGTTCGCAGTTAAAGCAGTTAGTAAATGTTCGCAGTTAAAGCAGAGTTAGTAAATGTTCGCAGTTAAAGCAGAGTTAGTAAATGTTCGTAGTTAAAGCAGAGTTAGTAAATGTTCGCAGTTAAAGCAGAGTTAGTAAATGTTCGTAGTTTAAAGCAGAGTTAGTAAATGTGTTCATAGATAAAGCAGAGTTAGTAATAGATTGACTGAATGGATCTAGATTATACACAAAGAAAAAAGTTAAGCACCCCCTGATATATTAAAACATAATAAGTTACACTAAGTTTAGATTCTAATATTTATATTGATCCTAGCAAGAACAATGTTACATTAAAAAGATGTGCTCACACAGGTGTGACCATTATGTCTAATATCGACTAGTCATATGCACGTGAACCATGCCTCTCACGCATTACTCAAAATTCAGTATGTTCACGCTTCGAATTTGGGTATTTAAGTCCGGTGTTTTAAAAAGTTTATTCATTTTCAGTAAGCATGGTACGAAGGCGAATATCATCACAAAGATGGCAAATAATCGGCATGCATACAAAAGGGATGTCCTTCAAAGCTTTTGGACGTCAGAGGGGCTATCACTATACTGTAGTCAGCCAACTGGTGAGAAAACACAAACCAGCAATGTGAAAGACATCTGATCGTGACGACAGGGCATTGCAGCGTTTGGTTAGATGGATACCATTCGCAACCAGTCCCGTACTCAAACAACACTGGCCGCCCAATAGACGTCTGTCAACAAGAACAGTTAGAAACCGTCTGAAATCAGCGGGACTTGAGTCAAGGAGTCCACTGTTGGCAGACCGACATCGACGAACACGTTTGGCATGGTGTTTAGCACGACGTGTTTGGAATCTAAGGACATGGCGCAATATCCATTGGTTAGACGAGAACCGGTTTCTGCTTCATGTAACCGACGGCCGGATAGGGTTTGGAGACACAAAAATACAGGCTATATCCCAAGGAACATCCAGCCAACTGTCCCTTACGGTGGAGGCTCAGTAATGGTTTGAGGGTGTATCTCTCATGACTGCAAGCTGGAATTAGTCACGATACAAGGCAACCTAACTGGTGATCAGTTGCAACCAGTTGTTGTCCCCCATTTCGACAACCACCCACTAGCTACAAGGCCTGTGTATACGGATGACAACTCCAGGTCTCATCGTTCAAGAGCAGTAACCAAGCGAAGCCGTGACTTCTGTTCCTTGGCCAGCCATGAGCCCGGATTTGAATCCGATATAGCATATTTGGGACATGTTAGGCCGTCGTATTCAGGCTCTGGAACCTCCTGTGCAAAACATTCGTCAATTGGAAGCAGCATTGCATCGGGAATGGCATCAGCTATCACAACAGGACATCCGACGTCTAACTGGAGGGATGGAGACGCGGGGTTGAGGTCGTCATATAAGCACGTGGGGGTTGCACCCGGTACTGAACTTTGAACAATAGATGTCGTCAAGTGATTCATAAGTGACGTCTTGAAAGTGAAATGACAATCTTATCGTGCTTTTTGAACTGTGAAGGTCAATACTTAAAATGGACAAAAACTGGCCTTGTGATATTGTGATTAAATATTCATTAAATTAGCATTTTTCTTGATTTTTTTTGTGGCTTCTTACAGCCAATGTAATGTCCTAACAGGTCACCATTGCGCTCTTGAGATTATCTGTTCAGTAATCTCGTGATACTTGTCGTATCATTTGTCATTTCAAAAAAACATGGGGGTGCTTAACTTTATTCTTTGTGTATATAATAATAATAAAATGTGTAATGCGATACATTGTCACGTGTCAGAGTTGTGAGAGTTCTTATATTATATCCATATCCTTGACTTATATTTTCCCCAGTTTCATGGAGATATACAATGAAAGGGTACGGGACCTGCTAGAAACGTCAGAAGACAGTGGTCGAGAAGGCTTACGTGTTCGAGAACACCCTAAATTTGGTCCATATGTTGAAGGTATGATGTATTCCTGGTAAAAGAAATGACTAAAGCGTGAATTCAAACCAAGGAATGTATTTCTATTATCATAATGTAGAAGAAAGGTTTATGTAGTGTACAATCAACTTGCTAGTAATGTAATAAGATATGTAGATGGTTGTGGTTGTATATGCATGCTACTTGGGTTTAGTATTTAGATATATATCTGAAGATTACTTTAGGCAGGTGAAAACGGACACGTTAGCCATTAGGGCTCTGTCTAATGTTAATATTGTAATAGTATATTTGTGGTAATGAATTATTATAGTCTATTTATCAGGACTGAGGACAAGAACTAATAATGATAATAATGTAAGAGATCATTCAAGCTCTATTTTGATATTTTAAGGAAAATATAAACACATTTCAGATAGCGCACAAATCAGTGTTCGTCACATCATCAACTCAGAGGCTTCAAAGCATGGAATTGAAAAGATTCGTTGTCCTTTCGGTTGTATCTAACATATATTTAAACAGGAGAAATACGAGATATACATCATTTCTTGATTGCCTACTGCATGTGTGTAACTTTGATGTTCTTGCTATTTTAGACCTTTCACGCCATGTAGCAGACGATTTATCTGATGTTCAACAATTGATCAGAATCGGCGAAATGAACAGGTTATAACTACTTAAAACTATATTTATGCAGACAAACGTGTTAGGGTCAGAGGTATTTTCTTTCTAAAGATTTGTAAATGGTGAATGAATGAATGTTGTTTAACGTCAGGTAAGCACTTCCTCAGCTATATCGTGGCGAGAACATTCCTTAGCTATATCATGGCGAGAACAAATTACATTCTGATGTGCTGATGATATACTAACACACTTAGATGGATTCTTATAGTGGTAGAACAGTAAAAGAACAGTCCGCTTGTAGATATATATATATCCACTCGGAGAAATTATCCTAATTCCAGGGCTAACCAGTCTTTGTTCTTTCTCCTTAATGCTGTGTGCTGTGTCTTTGGTTTGACCCGATCGGAGCTCGATCCCACTATCTACCACACTCAAGGCGAACATGCTATCCATTACACCACCGAAGAAGCACCAAATACCAATTTTACAGTCTTTGATATGATCTGAATGGGACTCGAACCCATAAGTGACCCCTCTCGGGGAGAGCATAATAACAATTACACCATCAATGGAGATTTTGAAATATGATTTCCTAAAATATACATATACAGTTAGTTACGTATTTGATTATACACATATTTCTGAAATCTGATAGAAGGACAATGACATTAATGTTGATCATATTTTTATAATTTAGGTGTACAGCACCAACAAATATGAACGACGTGAGCAGTAGATCGCATGCTATATTTACTCTAACATTTACCCAGGTAATGTCTTTATTTTATGCAATGCATAATTGAATGCTTCATTTCTAATAACGATGTTATAAATGGGATAATGTACAAAGTCTGACTTGAGATAGACATACTGTTGCATTCAAACCAGTTAATGAATCACAACGCCTAGAAGTCTGATTTCACTCGATAAAACGTTAAGAATCTTATGAACACACATGAATTATTTAGAAAGACAATATTAACAAATTGAGCAGCCATATAGCTAGATGAACTGAATGTTGGCAGCTACATTGTTATTAGAAATTAGACAAGCATATGTCCATTGTACAAATACAGTAATTGTTATAATGCATGCTAATTAAATAATAGTTTATAGAATGCTGATAAAATACAAAACCATAAAATAGTTCAAATGTTCAGGATGGTCAACCACCACACCCCAACTCTACCGAACAGACTAAACGAGATATAGTATAATGTTCAGGATGGTCAATCACCACACCCCAACTCTACCGAACAGACCAAACGATATATAGTATAATGCTCAGGATGGTCAACCACCACACCCCAACTCTACCGAACAGACCAAACGATATATAGTATAATGCTCAGGATGGTCAACCACCACACCCCAACTCTACCGAACAGACTAAACTAAATACATACACATACATAATACACGTAATGCCGACAGGTTATACCAGATAAGAACAAGAACAGTGTTATATTCAAATTATTTTCATCCATCCTCTGTAACACTGTAGAACTCTATACCACATATTGTCAAAAATCTTCACATTCTTGAATTCATTAATACATGATCACTAATCAAGGAAAACGGAAAACAAACTTTTAATACCGGTGCACGTTTAGGTAAAATATTTCAAGCAAGACGTCATATGGACGCAAGCTCATTAAACCAATACCTGGATTTGATTTAGTTTTTTTGGAAAAACACTACGATATAAATATATAAGTATAACACTACGATATAAATATATAAGTATAGCACTACGATATAAATATATAGTCTTCCTACAAATTCTCTCTGGATTGAATGTTGAAACTTTACTTGTTGGATGAAACATGATTACAAACTTTACTTGTTGGATCAAACATGATTACAAACTTTACTTGTTGGATCAAACATGATTACAAACTTTACTTGTTGGATCAAACATGATTACAAACTTTACTTGTTGGATCAAACATGATTACAAACTTTACTTGTTGGATCAAACATGATTACAAACTTTACTTGTTGGATCAAACATGATTACAAACTTTACTTGTTGAATCAAACATGATTACAAACTTTACTTGTTGGATCAAACATGATTACAAACTTTACTTGTTGGATCAAACATGATTACAAACTTTACTTGTTGGATCAAACATGATTACAAACTTTACTTGTTGGATCAAACATGATTACAGTTGATGAAAACACAGCACTATTTAATAATGTTCAAAACTTTTTAATTCAAAGCAAACGTTTTGTTCAAAATCCTTAATTATATTTATGTTTTTGTATATTATTTCAAAGTTGTACTATTCTGGGCAGTATAAAAATAGACAATAAATAATCAATAATAAGCTTTTATTAATTGTTTTGTTTGGCAAATTGTACAAATTGTACGGCCACGGCTTGGAGATAATGGGCCGCCGGCAAACATCAATAGCAGGCCCGAAATATATACACTTAAAATCCACCTGTGATGTAAATCTATTGTCTAAGCTCTCCATTATTTTTAAGGAATGGAGAGTTATGAACAATGTGGACAGGGGCGGAGCTAGAGTTTAAAGGTCTGCTTAAAATTGCAAAATGGAATTACAAACAATTTATTTAAATTTTTTTATTACAAGATTAATAATTAATAAAATTAATAAACTACAATGGGTGGATTTTAAGTTGGAGAATGTCCTCGTATCTCTCCATTCCTTAAATACAATGGGCCTCGGCATTCTCATATACATAACCATTATAATATTCCAACAAATCATAATGTTCATATAAACCATATCCACATTATCCATGAAAATATAAAAATGCTGGCCCTGGGAACAGAAGTACGATGACACAGCAAATTGTCACGTAACACCCTTCAAATTAAAGCGGGATAACTCTTGCTCAAATCTGTGAACCATGAAATATTTGCGGGGAAAAATTGCCCGATTTCGCTGTGAATAAATCCTATTATGTATTTTTTTCCTTCTAAAACTTGTAATGAAATATCTTGCATCAGATGTTGACTACTATTATATGTAATTCTGTCTTAGTTCTGTTTTAGTGAGTGTAATATCTTGGAAAGTGATTACTATAAGCATTTATGGGTTTATTTCAGAATCCTGTTGTCAAACCTATATATAATCATATTGTAGTATATAGTAGTAGTATGTTTTGTTTAATTGTATTATATGCATTATATTTGAACAATTAAATAGGTTTACACTAAATAGATTGACTGGTTGATTGCTGTTTAACTCCAACTTTCGCAGTGGTTATTCAAATTTGTTGTCTTCAAGATGACTTCCGTAGAATTTTGTGCAATAAAATATTGAATTACTATGTTGACTTTTCTACAATTTATAAGTCTATAACGACTGATTTTAATGCTGATTGTCGACGAAGTAAAGTACACAGGACAACATGTGTTGTTTTTGTGATTGTCGACGAAGTAAATATATGGAGTTGGAAAAGGTTAAACTTCAGACAAAATGGCCAGGTAGATTCGAAAAAACACAAATTAACCTTATTGAAATTATTTAGTGGTTTCGCACATTAACAGTGTTCAGTCATGCCAATAATTGTGTCCTTTGCATAAATAGGGTACAATGACCCATATATTTTCAGAAAATTTTCAATTGTTAACCAAAAGTTCTGAGCATGATTACATTCCCAAAAAACATGAACCAGGCTTTCATTAGTTTCTATGCAAAATATTCAGAGCTCAGTTTCTTTTAACCCATATTTATATAGAAAGGAATTTGTAATTAAGATTCAATGTATAGATTTATGTTGAAAGTTCTGTTATTTAATATCTTTTGTAACAGAGAAAGGTATACAGTAAATGAAACTCCAATCTTCTACAACAACCACTGTATGTACGTCTTTTTTCCATTTACTCTGTATGTTTAAAGGGAGCACTTTTATATTTACCATGTATTGGTTTGAAAAGTATTTACATCGTTTGTGGTTCCTTTTCAGGCTATCAACGATGTCATTTTCAATTAAGTCTAATTTTTCAGAAGTTTCGGATCCATGCGGAATGGCATTTAGAATACTGAAATATTCTATAAAATTTAATCTAATATTATAGTGATCAATATGTGAAAAGCAGGCTGTTTTCTGAAATTAAGTTATTTACAAAAAATACACCAATTTCACAACATAATTTGTTCATATACATATTACTACCTATTTTTATAAAAGAGTTTCATCATATCGTCTGGCTCAGAACGTCTCGAATATCTATCAACTCCTTTTTATGTTTCAACTCTGATAAGCTAAAAACATCTTTCCAACATATGTTACCAAACCATTTCAAAACTGAAAATAACTATCATATTATAAGAAAATGGATAACTGAGTTCAATATTTTAAAACAACCAATATATAACATAATTTTCAAACTATTTTTGCAGGCACGAATGTTCAATATGAAACACAAAGCAAGATTCATTTAGTAGATTTAGCTGGAAGGTATATCATTATGATATTAATAAACTGAAAACACGTCTGGTTAAATATACTATATATATATATACTGCACCATTGAAGTAAGTTATATTAAACATGTTTACTTGTGCCTTTATTATCAGATCTGTTGTCGTTGATCGTAAATAATGAAGGACTTAAATAGTAATTGATCAATAAATAAATGTACGTATTATTATTTTTTTCGGACAAAGTACAGTACTTTATGTTTGTGGTTGAATGAAACTTTCAAAATAGAACAGGGTGATTATGTATTCCTGGAGGAAATAAGATTTCCCAGAAAAACCTCAGCATGTAACTGATATACTTATCGAGTTCACAACGCCATTATCCAGAATTGACAATACAAACATATATAATAGGTCGATGTATTAATATCAATACAACAAAAACAATCTGAAGATACCAAATGGTAACCAAAACCGAAGAAAAACAGAAAATACAATGGCCAAACGAAAAAGAACTAACAATGATCTACCAAGGATTTTCCAGAAAATTGATGATTGAGAAACATGAACCCCTCATGTGATCCGGAAGTGTAAAGAGTTCCTGTTCCACAAGTCGCACCCGTTGAGTTACTCTTGTTCAAATTCGTATGACAAGTCATGAATGAAGAAAGGGTGATTGTGATTACGACAAAGGTGTGGTCATGTGACACAGATGTACGTAAAAGACACATTCCACCAGCTGATGCTGAATAGAAGTGTGTGCTATTGAGGGCGTTGGTAGCACGTAGTAAGATATTATGCGTGGATCATATCAATTATTACCTTTTTTTTCTTTTTGTTAAATATTTAGTACCATCTTTTTTTCTATATGATTTTGTATTTGTTAGCATGTTCTTATAATGAACACTACTCACCTGACGATCAATCTATCTTTATTATGAATTCAATAGTTTATAGAAAACTATGACTATTTACAGTGAGAGTGCAGATGCATCTGGTGCCACAGGTTTACGATTAAAGGAAGGTGGAAATATCAATAGATCGCTTGTTACTCTAGGAACTGTTATTGCACTGCTAGGTAATAATGAAATTAGTTTTATTAATAAAGTACATATATTCATTTCATGTTGACCATCAGTTATATATCGTAAGGAAGATTGCACAAAGCAATGCGGCTTTAATAAAGTTAAATTCATTGATTCATTAAAGATGCAGGAAAATTATTTGAATAAAATACAGGGTATATACATCAAGGTTTAACTAAAAGATTGAATCGAGTAAACTAATTTGAATATGCTAAAGTTAATTTAATGTAGCATGTAACATAATTACAATGTGTTAGAGGAGCATAGAATGCTGTGTAGTATCATCTTGGTGCTTCGACGGTTAATAACATGCCAACTTTTTGATGTTTTGTTTGATTTGGATCTGTTTTGTTTACCCTTTATTCTTATTTTTTATCCGGAGCATTCATTTACTCGGAAACACCCAAAGCTCTAAAAGAGTTATCGGTCATAACACTCCCATATACATGGTTAATGAGGACATGTTAGGACCGATAAATCTATGTAAAAGATTGGGAAGTGTGTGCAGACTTGTATATCTGAATTCGTCTTGAGACCCGCCCCCCCCCCCAAGACACTCTAGGTTACATGTCTAAACTCTTTCTTGCTTAGTGTCTTAATCACAAATATTTTATTTGTAGCAAAGTCTTCTGAAACGGACATCGAGAAAAAAGTGTTTATACCATATAGAGATTCGAAGCTGACATGGTTACTAAAGGATAGTCTTGGTGGCAATTCACGCACCTTTATGATAGCTAGTAGGTATAAATAGTACATATTCAAATCTGCGGCAACTTCTTGAAAACATTTGTTGTTTGAACTGCTGATAATGATATTAGAATTTACATGGTCTTTATTACTGTTTTTTTAGTTCATGAGAAATGTTCAGAGAGATAATGACAACATTGTTGATTGAATATATAAGAAGCGAGAAAACATATTATGACGGTCAATTATGTGGCAGTTTATCTCCAGAAATATTTGACAGAAAGCTACATCTTAATAAATATTTGAAGTGACCTTTCTTAACTTAATTAGTCCTATAATGAATTAATATCTTCTTGACTCAGTCGACCATTACACCATTGTTGTGTATCAGATACTTACAGACATATTTCCTATATAACTATTATACATATCTGGACAAAATAACATCGACCTCATACTGGTGGACTTAACAACGGTTGTCATGTAGAAGAGGGAATATTTGTTATCACTATGTTATGATGTTTTTATTTGTTGTTTTGTTTGTTTGAGTTCTGGTTTGTTTATCAGTCTTGTAGATTTTTTTTTTATTTATTTGGTCTTTTGCAATTAAATATTGGCCATGACAAAATCATTTGGCAGTGTTTTTATTAATTGAGGCATTGTATTCACTGAATATATATCATGCTACCGTTACCTTATACTATACCACTGAATATATATCATGCTACCGTTACCTTATACTATACCGCTGAATATATATCATGCTAACGTTACCTTATACTATACCACTGAATATATATCATGCTACCGTTACTTTATACTATACCACTGAATATATATCATGCTACCGTTACCTTATACTATACCACTGAATATATATCATGCTACCGTTACCTTATACTATACCACTGAATATATATCATGCTACCGTTACCTTATGCTATACTACTGAATATATATCATGCTACCGTTACCTTATTTAACCGTGTTTCTATTCTAGCAATATCTCCAGCAGATATCAACTATAACGAAACACTGAGAACGTTACGATACGCAGTTGGAGCTAAACATGTTGTAAACAAGCCTACAAAGAATGAGGTAACTATTTTGTTTTGCTATATTTTGTCTTTGAACATTAAAAACAACTGTGTAATAATGAATGCATGGATATTACAGTATTCCGCTTTATGTGAATATAAGAAAAATGAACAAACAAAGGAAAAAGCAAAACAAAAAAAACAAAGCAAAGCAAAATCCAATAATCCAATAATAAATATGGTATCAGTATGGAAATGGTCAGCTATGTACTAAGATACTGAATGACCGACAAGATAAAACAATATTCGTAATTCTGAAGTTATTTCACAATTAAGAATGGAGATAATTATTTTCAAATTCATGAATGTGGCATTCATAAACAATGTTGTAGTTATATGTGTATTGTCATATTTTGAAAAGATAAACGAATCTAAAAGAAATGCTACAATCACAGCAATGAATGTTAAGTTCAAGAATTGGATAGGTGTTCTTAAAACAACGTTACACACCACGCTACATGTTTATGTGAGGGTAACAAGTTACTTAGAAGAGTTTGAAGATACCAAGGGGGTAATCATAATCCATATCGAAGGACAGACAACACAATGGCTAAAAGAACAAGGACAAAAGAACAAACAACGATCTACAAAGGATAAGTAGTTCATGTTCCATTAGGGGCGTCTGTCGTGTTACTCTAGTTACAAACCCTGTGATAGGTCATGAACGAGGAAAGGACTGGGAAGTTCTTACGACAAGTGGAACATATCCATGGTCATTTGTGACACATATATTCCGTAGCGTTTGATCAAGTCATGGTGGCGACCGTAAAACTGTCGAAGTTATGATATCAACTTAACCAATAGGAACCCTTGGTTTAGTAGCTTCCTTGATAGCAGCAAATCCTGATAGGAACCACAAGCTCTGCAATATCGGAGCAACTGAGTATAGTTATTAATCAGTGCATTTACATGCATATAGTTTATTAGATATGTTTATGCTTGAAATTTAGAGTCCTTTAATCATACAATTTATTAAAACATTAGTCGTCCTTGGCTATCACATTCCGGCCCTTTTGTTTACTTGACCCAATGACATTTAATGAAGGTTTGAAGATGCAAAAAGAGTAATCAGCAACCGCAAGTTGAAGAAGGACAGACAATACAATTACCAAAAGGAAAAAGACACAATGACAAACAGTGATCTACAAAACACTACACAGTAATAAAGATCCAGTAACACTTACCCCACTAAAACTGGGGGTAAACCCGGAAGGGTGGGCAGTTCCTGCTCCACATGGGATATCCGTCGTGTTACTCTTGTTTCAAACATGGTGATAAATCATGAATGAAGAAAGGACCTGGAAGTGCTTACGACACAGATATTCCGTAACGGTGGCAACCGTAAAACCTTCGAGGTGATGACTTAACCAATAGGAACCCTTGATTCAGTAGTTTCCCTGGTAACAACAACTAATATCAAGCAAATCATGATAGGAATCAAAAGATCTGGAATATCGGATCAACTGAAAGATATATAATCTATATGAAGGTACTGCTGAAATGTTGTTACATTTAAATGAAAACTTTACAATTAGAAAATTGAAATAATCTCTTTTGTCGTAAGCTATCGTTCTTAGCCGATCCTCACTGTCAATTTCGAGTGTAGGTCAATGTGTGAAGCAGACACATATTTGTATCTGTGGTATCCTTTATTTCAAATTCAACGGGATAGATGCGATCAATAAAATCAACAAACTTAGAATTATTTAGTGAAAGGACATTATCTATATACCGGAACGTGAAATCAAAGGGTTAGCATCTTTTCGCTTTTTCTTGAGAGGCCCCTGTATGAAGTTTGCCTTGTACAAATAAAGGAACTATTCGGTGAGAAGAGGAGCACAATGGGCGGATTTTCTCTTCTCGAGAAAGTCGCCGTCAAAATCCATAATTAATTAATTAATTAATTAAGAGGAGCACAGTTTGTACCCATAACTGTGTCGACTGTTTGTTGAAATACAAGCCCACATGTTGGAAATACTTGCATGATAAGAGGATACTTCTCTGCAAGTAAGCAACATGAACAATATTCTTCATACACACAGACCAAATATAAAGTTAAGGAACAGTGTATTTGATAATGTTCATAATATGGATGTTAGTGCATTGCTGTATAAAATGGTGTTTACAAAATTTAATTAAAACACATGAAAATAAAATTGTATTTACATATGCAGGATCCAAGTGTTCGTCTTATCAGAGAACTAAAGGAAGAAATTACACGCTTGAAGGCTATGCTAGGTGGTGGTTTGGTAAGGTTATGTATATTTTCCCGACGTTTGACTTGTATGTGTTTCAATTGATTGATTATTTCTTAACGTGAAACAAGCAGTATTTCAGCTGTATTAATGACGAGAGCAAGTTCAACAATACATACAAGCTAACAGATGAAGGAACTGATTCATCAAGAGAACGACTTTTCATTGGAGAAGTATGGGGATTTGGTAGGGACTAAGAATGTAAGGAGGATGGCGCAAATTGTGTTTCAAATATGTCACACTAGATTAATTGAGTGTAGCATATTCCAGAAGATTCGTCATTCCGATTAAGGTTATATTTTATTCCTTATTATTATTATTTCATATAGATTTTACACTGATTTCTTGAGAATTTAGACTGCATGATATGTGGTATACCTGTTGTTTATTTCTGCTCTGGATATCTTGATCGTATATTTAATTTTAAACTATTTTAATTAATAATGTTCTGTCCAATCAGATTGTGTTGTTTTGTCCTATCAAATCGTGTTGTATTGGCCAACAAGATTGCATTGTTTTCTTCAATCAGATTGTGTTGTATTGTCCAATTTCATTGTAAATAGACGTTAGAGAATCCCGAAGGGGCAATAAAAAATGGACAATCCAGAGAAAATGGTAACATATGGTACACAGAACGACGAAAACGAAACCGAAAACACAACGCAATATGTGTTGGACACCACTATGCGCAAACAAACACAAATAACTTAATAAGACACGAACCCTCCTACAAACAACTGCAGGTAATGACGAACCGAACATCGTTTTATGCAGAAATCGTAACGGACATCAGAACACGAAACTAAGAACGTAAAGACACATAATAGGACAACACAAGAAACTAAAATGATGAGCAACACGGAACCCACCACTGGGTGAACTCAGGTGCTCGTGACGTGTAAGCAGTTCCTGTTTCTGATAAGACACCCGCCTTGTTACTCATATATACAGTCAGGTAAAAGTCTTGGCAGTGATAGAGGAAAGAAAACATCTACGTAAAAAGTGAAAGATCCATTGTCATTTGAGATATGGATTTTTCCTAACGGTCAACCGGATTGTGATGACGACCGTATAATTTGTGTAGCGATGACTTCAACCTAGGAGCAACGTAGCCTTGTGTGAGCGTAAGTTGTGAAATGTAAACTCCATACGCTGGTGATGCTTGAATATTGCTACTGATGAAGGAGAAGTTGACTATTGGAAAAGTGAAGTCATTGCGTTTGTCGTGGAGTTTTGTTTTTAATTTTCCTCCGTAAGAAGGTAAGAAGCAAACTTTTGAGCATCAGTAGTATCCTTAACTTCAAGTTCATTTGGATAATGCGATGTATATATATTATTACCGAATCGCGAATTGTTCAGTGACAGCAATCTATATAGCGGAAGCTGGAATTAAAGGTCTGGGCTAATTTTCTATCTTTATTTTTGATAAGCCCTTGAAGGAAGTATGTAAGACGAGCACAATTCGTACCTATTGGAATACCAATAGTTTGTTGAAAATATATTGTCAATTTGGATGTTGATTACTATAATGTTTTTATTCAATTTTACCTTTTACAATTTTCTGAAGATTATCATTACAGTATATCTTATTAACTTGTTTCTTTAATGAAATAATGAAATTGTTGGGTGCATAACCTATGTTATCATTATCGAATTCCTGAAGATATTCTGACATGCTTTCTTTGCCATTAAAAGGACAAAGTTACAGAACCAAGAGTGAAAGAAATGTTACAAGAGAGTGAAGTGAGGGTACGTAAAACAATTCAACGGACATTGCGAATGTAATTTGTCGTACATAATGGTAATACATATATTATATACGGGTATATAGATCAAGATTAGGATTCAGCGTTCTTAACCCAGTTATATGTGAAGATCTGCATTTTACTCACATTTGGAAATGACTTTCATGTTCATATGACTTTACTCAGACGTGAAGCTTAGGACCATAATACTAGATTAACCCTGCCACTTTTTATTGAAGTGTCTGTATCAAGCCAAGTGAGTGCGCGGTCATGTATAGGTATGTTAGGTCTATTGAATTTGCATCCGTTTCTAAGATTTTTCTGGTGGATTTTGGAATTATTCTGACGTGATAGGCCATAGGTATTAGTAAAATTTGTAAATAAGATGTCTCTTTTATTCGACATGCCACCATATAGAGATGCTCATATAAATAAATCAGCTTGTTCATTCCGAGGTATCTTAAAATACTTCTGATATGACCGCATTATTGCGCTATAGGAGGGGAGGTTTGGATCCATAACATTTCCTTATCACCTCCACTTTTTATTGAGGTATCGCTTATTCCAAACCTCGAAAATGAAAGGTCATGTATTCTATATCTGTGTTAAGTGTGATTTTACCCGTTTCTATGATGTTTCTATAAGATTTGAAACTCTTCCAAAGGTGTGGTTGTTTTTAGTTTATACGTAATAAACTTCATTGATTATGAAAAAAACATTAAAAAAAAAGTGTCATTAGTATGAATAAACTTGAAAAAATCTACTAAACTAAACACGGGAACAATTCAGAGACAGTTATTGAAAAAACACTTGATTCTGTTTACAACACCTTGTTTGTAACTGGCAATATGTAGGTTAGTACGTGTTTAAATTCAAGTTTGCGTCGTGCATGAATTTATTCTTACTTTAAATAATAAAGTATTAAATTTGATCTAATTTTGGTGTAGTGACTTTTTATAACTGAAAATTATAAATTGCTGGTAGTGGTCAAAATAAACGTTAGAAAATACAGAAGAGGGAATCCATTGAATACAAGACACTCAACGAAGACTGACAAAAGAAAACAAGCACAGCACAGTGAACTAAAACGATGATTAACACAGACTCTAACAACAAAAAGGATATATGAAGTCACATGGATGTCTTCAAATTGTTCTGGTCTGATATTGTCTTGATGCAAATAAAGATAAAATAAATAAATATATTAATATTTCTGTTTAATGCAAATCGTATTACAACTATGACAATTTCTACTAATAGGTTAAAGTGTTAACAGAGGAATGGACGGAGAAATGGCACGAAACTGATATACCGGTCTGTATTTGTACATTAGTAAACGTGTGCATAATTAGTAATCTGTTCCTAAATAATGTATTTTATATTAAAACATGTAAATCTAAGGCCAATCTCTCTCAGACATGGGTAATCCTATACGATCTTGCCTATCTTGTTCAGGTCCTTTAGTTTACTTGTCCCTTCAACTGTAAATAAAAGTTTGAAGATACTAAAGGGGTGATCAGCAACCGTAAATCGAGGAAGGATAGACAATAAAATGGCCAAAAGAAAAAGGATACAAGGACAAACAGTGATCGACAAACAATACACAGAAAACTACAGATCGAACAACACGAACCCCACTAATCACCGAGGATGAAATCAGGTGGTCCGAAAGGGTAAGCAGTTCCAGCTCCACACGTGGTATCCATCGTGTTACTCTTGTTACAAACCCGATGATCAGTTATAAATGAGGAAAGGATCGGATTAAGATTACGACAAACGTAATATATCCGTGAACATGTGTGACGCAGATATTCCCTAACAGTTAGTCAAGTCATGGTGGCGACCGTAAAACTTTCGAAGTGATGACTTCAACTTCATCACTATGAGCCCTAAATTACTTGGTTTTCCAATCTATTGATTATGAGTGTATCTGATAAGTTATTCCAGAAAGGCACCATGTGCACTATATTACATATACGTTTTCACTTCAATGGGGATCATTCACCGAATTTCTTTCGACAGACGTCGCTGTTGTTCCATAAGTGGTTAGCGGAACGTTTTAATCTCGATGACGCTTGAATTGTTAACGTTGGGTACTAGAACACGTCAATATCTAATGCCCTTATAACATGAATGGGAAAATTCTGTAAATTCGTTCACAAACAAAACTGTTCTCACGACTTTTTTTGATTGTATAAATTATAACATTATTGTACAAGTTAGATAAACTACTATTGAAACAAAGAAGTTACCTGTATCGCGGGATATTCAATAAGGGCCGCTTCTTTTTTTTAATAGTACTGTATCTTATACTTACAACCATTGCGCTGGAATAGTTGACTACAGAACGACAGGGATAATAGGTTATTAATTAAATTCCTAACGGTGTATACGTGTATCACATTTCAATTCTTTGCATTAGCATTAGGGGAAAAGGGTGTATTTTACTGTTATAAAAAGATTTCGATGCTACATTTTTGTAACTGAAAAAAAATGCACTCTGAAAAAGAATTTTTGTTCTGGGAAAAAATTGTACCTTTATGACCAATAATAAAAATATGGCTAAAAGGGTAAAAAATCAAAACCATACATGTACAATACACAGGAACACAACAAATTCATTTATACCTTTAGGCAGTAATATACAATTTTCAACAAACATAGAAAAAGAACAAGTAATAATAAAAAAAACTTGTAACAATGAACAAATAGAATTTCTGTGTGTATAGACACCTTTTCAAGTAACATAGTTGGTATTTTATATTATTCAAAATAAATCTAAAAACGGCTAATGATAAAAAAAAATTAATAGCAATAATAAATTTATCTTTGTAATAAACAATCCAAAGGGAATGCATTTATGATTATTTTAAAAAAAATTCAGCAAAAAATATTCTTCATCTGTACGATATATCCAGCTTACGGAAAGGAAACACTTAATTGATCTTCCCTACCTGATGATCACAGTTTTTATTTTTGAAGCATATTTTCCTTTTCTTATTTTTGTTTCAATTTTTAGTTTAAGCCACACAAAATAAAATTCTTTTTAGATTCTCATCCCATCCCTTCCCACTGTTTACCATTAAATTAACGATTTTCTATATTCAATCAATTCATTTTCAAAACAAATTCTTCATTAGGGTATCAGTATACCAAATAAAGTTTTTTTTTATTATGTGATGTTCTATCACGATAGTTTCCAGATGTATCTAGTTCTACAATATTTAACTCAGTAGTCCGCAAGGGACCTTCGTGGTCGTGATCGCTTGGTAGTTGGATTTACAACTACCTATGGATGCAATCAGTACCTATCACGACTAACGTTATGAGTTCGAATCTCGCCCAAGCTATACAACATTATGTGATAAAGTTTGCCAGTGACTTGTGGCAGGTTCGTGGTTTTCTCTGTGCACTCCGTTTTCCTCCACCAATAAAACTGACCCCCACTGAAATTTGCTGAAAGTGGTGTTAAACCCAGTAGTCCGTACGTTTCCAATCGTGTACGTTTACATTCTTTTATGCTTATTTGTTTTTATTGTATAGAACGCTGGGTTTTATGCAAATTCCCGATTTTTTCGTAACAGTACTGAAATCGTAATTCAAATCATTTGATTGTTCATTTCAATAACAGGCAGCTAACTAAAGTTATAAATAACGTTTTTACCTGCATTAGATTGGAATAAACCTAAAAAAAATCCTTTACCATTAAAAAGTTCATTATGCCAAATAATTGTAATCTTCAATATATTTTTACATATATATTACAAAGAAACAAGTGTGGACACAGAAATGTGCTGTCCAAAAGGCAAGTGTGGATGTCAATATTTCATATTATTAACTTTAAAAAAAGAAATCATGGCCACAGTGTCCTGGATTTTTTTAAATAAAAAACTAATCCTGTATTATTATTTTTGCTTAAAGTCCGGTCCTGTGTTTTTATTTCAAATTTTCATCATAGCCCCCTCCCCCTTCCAAGGGATATAAAATTGTATCATTAATAATAAATTAATAAATAATAAATTCAGATTTTCTATTTAAAATAAATCTCATTTACAAAACTACCGATATTTGTTCAATTCTTAACGCTGATTTAAGCCTTAGTCCCAACAAATTTGTATTGTTACTCTTTAAACTGTCGAAACATAACATTTATTTAACTGTAAAATTCTCAGATAAAATTCATCCCCCCCCCCCCCCTTTTCCCTTTTTTCTTGTTTAAACAATATTCCAGAATCAAACAAATGAATAAATATAACATAGATTTCTTTTACATGCATCTTTTTACCATGCGGAGTCAGTGTGTTTTAAATCGGTCATCTAATCAGGACGCTCGTTATTCTTGTCCAAGATAAAAATACATCGCTAAAATTACCTGTGGGTGTTTCCCCACTTCAACTCGTAAATTTACATAGAAATCGGAAATATTTTGTCATAAAACTTCACACATGGTTTTGTCTATCATATTTCTTGAAGACAAACATAACATTTTATTGCATTTATCAATATTTTATGAGTATCAACAGTTTTTTCAACACCGTATCTGTTTCTCGATACAGCCGCCCGATTACACCGTGACCCACTTTAGCACGTTCTACCAGTTTTTTCTTAATAATGTTGTTTAATAAATTTGATAATTGGGATAGTATAGTGGTACGTGTATAGGTCAACAGATAAGAAAAGTTTGTAGATGCCAAAAGGGTTATCGGTAGTCATATATCGAAGAAGGGCAGGCAATGCAATGGCCAAACGAAAAAGGACAAAATGATAAACAGTGGTCTACAAAAAACTATACAGAAAACTGAAGATTGAGCAGCACGAATCCCACTTCAAACCCGACGGAACTCTCTCGGTGACAACTTGAGTCTTTAGTTTTGCATTGTATGGCAGTTCCAGGTTTTGTACGATGATCAGCCAGTCTGATTGTACAAAATATTTGAATGCTACCAAAATCTGTCGAAAATAATTTAAAATAGTAAAAAACAACGAATTTTCTTTATTTAACTATTTATTTTGCCATTCATAATACATCTGCTCAAAATCTTTCTAAAATAAATGCTATGATTAACCTGCTTGTTTTCGAATCTTTAACAGTTAATAACACTACACGAAGAAGGAATAATTTATCTGTATAATTTTGTACCAAATATTTTTAAAGAGTGTGATTTAGATTTGAAGATTGCCTAAATATAGATAGACCTAGATATATTCATTAAACATTTTGTATGTGGAGACGGGGACTTTATTATTCTATTTTGTTCACTTGGTAATATTTCCCGAAATTCAGGCACTTTAAAATGTTGGAATGAAGTTAATCAGTATTGCAGTGTGAGTAACAAAACATCATGTACAATGTACACCTTTTATGAACATGCATAGGCTACACCAAGGTACATGCCGATATGGCTTGTAAACGTCCGTTGTATTTCTTAATATGGTCATAATAAAACTCTTTTCTTGCGACTTACAGATAATACTTTTATTTTACATATACTCGTCAACTAAATCTATACTTTTAACAGGTAATATCAACCGCGCTGTACTAGTTAAGCTTCAATGTTTGCACCATCCAAGTTTTATATTTCAGTGCCGTCATTAGGTTAACGTTAAGATACAAGCGTCTTTGTGATTCAAACGCACATGTATCCATTTATGGAACAGTAGAGTCACCAAACGGGAGAACCGGTGAATGATCCCTATTGATAACTGTACAGAATCTGAGGGGTTACTCAATAAGAAAACAGAAACCCTTGGCTCAATTCATTTCTATACGGATACATAAACAAGTAATACACTCTACTAACTGAAAATACTCCAGCATTTTAATATATTATCCTCTGCGCATTTGTTTTTGTTTTTGTTTTTATCTTAAAAGCATTTTATATATTGATATGAATTCTCCATTAAACAACACTAACCTTGTCTGTTTCCTGTTGCATTGATAATTTACCAATGGTGAACTCATGAAATTCGCTAACACGAGATAACTAGCAATACATTTTTGTGATTTAAATGTGAGCATATGTATATATTTCGTTACATTTGATTTAAGGTTGATAAAAACATACAAGGCAGATTTTAATATTCAAATGAACTTTGGAGCAAACCGACGAAGAAATCAAGAACAGGAAATCCAGAGACACAGTCAACAATGGACACAAGGCAAAACAAAAAAAAAACAAAAACAAAAACGAACACAAACGAAACAGAAACATACAACATTGAAAACTAAAACAATGAGCAACACGAACCCAATCAAACACATAGATGAACCCATCGAAGGGTAAGCACAAGTAAGTAGTTTCTTATAAGATACCCACCATGTTATTTTCAAAGTCATAATAATATTACCCTTTTCATTGCAGGATCATGAGATGGCCGTACGTAAAGATGGAATGGGTATAATGTTGGACTCGGCACATCCACATCTAATAGGAATTGACGATGACATTTTCAGTACAGGAATTACATTATATAATTTGAAAGTAATAATTTTAATAAAACCGTAGATAGTAAAGTTATTCCGTTTAATGTCTGATGATTATCATATTTTCTCTTTTAAGTTTTCACTGTGAATGAAATTAGATATGTATGTCTAAAATAGATATTTCAGTAGATACACAATGTAGTCCAATAAGTATGAACATATGAACGTGTTGATAGAGGTAATAATTCAATCGAGATCAAAATGAACACCACCATCTACCTATACACTCTAGAAACATGAAGAAAATGCAACTTGTAGACAAAATACAATCATCAATAATTAATTAGTGTGATTTTACCCTTCCTAGTGTGACATAATAAAGTTGATTATCTACGATAATTGTTAATTTAAATCCAACATAATGCTCTTTTTACCATTAGATAAATAATGTCTTGTCATTTATTACAGGTCGGTATGACTACTATAGGACGAAATGATTCACATTAGATAAGTAATTTCTTGTCATTTATTACAGGTCAGTTTGTCTACTATAGGGCGAAATGTTTCACATTAGATAAATAATTCCTTGTCATTTATTACAGGTCGGTAAGACTATCATAGGGCGAAAAGATTCACATTAGATAGATAATACTTTGTCATTTATTACAGGTCGGAATAACTACTAGAGGACGAAATGATTCACATTAGATAAATAATGTCTAGTCATTTATTACAGGTCGACATGACTACTATAGGGCGAAATGATTCACATTAGAAAAATAATGTCTTGTCATTTATTACAGGTCGGTATGACTACTATAGGACGAAATGATTCACATTAGATAAATAATACCTTGTCATTTATTACAGGTCAGTTTGTCTACTATAGGGCGAAATGTTTCACATTAGATAAATAATTCCTTGTCATTTATTACAGGTCGGTAAGACTATCATAGGGCGAAAAGATTCACATTAGATAGATAATACTTTGTCATTTATTACAGGTCGGAATAACTACTAGAGGACGAAATGATTCACATTAGATAAATAATGTCTAGTCATTTATTACAGGTCGACATGACTACTATAGGGCGAAATGATTCACATTAGAAAAATAATGTCTTGTCATTTATTACAGGTCGGTATGACTACTATAGGACGAAATGATTCACATTAGATAAATAATGCCTTGTCATTTATTACAGGTCGGTATGACTACTATAGGACGAAATGATTCACATTAGACAAATAATACCTTGTTATTTATTACAGGTCGGTATGCCTACAATAGGACGAAATGATTCACATTAGATAAATAATGTCTTGTCATTTATTACAGGTCGGTATGACTATCATAGGGCGAAATGATTCACATTAGATAGATAATACCTTGTCATTTATTACAGGTTGGAATAATTACTAGAGGACGAAATGATTCACATTAGATAAATAATGTCTAGTCATTTATTACAGGTCGACATGACTACTATAGGGCGAAATGATTCACATTAGATAAATAATGTCTTGTCATTTATTACAGGTCGGTATAACTACTATAGGACGAAATGATTCACATTAGATAAATAATTCCTTGTCATTTATTACAGATCGGTATGACTACTATAGGAAGAAATGATTCAAATAAGATAAATAATACCTTGTCATTTATTACAGGTCGGTATGACTACAATAGGACGAAATGATTCACATTAGATAAATAATGTCTTGTCATTTATTACAGGTCGGTATGACTATCATAGGACGAAATGATTCACATTAGATAGATAATACCTTGTCATTTATTACAGGTCGGCATGACTACCATAGCGCGAAATGATTCACATTAGATAAATAATTCATTGTCAGTTATTACAGGTCGGTATAACTACTATAGGACGAAATGATTCACCGTTAGATAAATAATGCCTTGTCATTTATTACAGGTCGGTATGACTATTATATGACGAAATGATTCACATTAGATAAATAATTCCTTGTCATTTATTACCTATCGGTATGACTACTATAGGACGAAATGATTCACATTAGATAAATAATACCTTCTCATTTATTACAGGTCGGTATGACTACAATAGGACGAAATGATTCACATTAGATAAATAATGTCTTGTCATTTATTACAGGTCGGTATGACTATCATAGGACGAAATGATTCACATTAGATAGATAATACCTTATCATTTATTACAGGTTGGAATAACTACAATAGGACGAAATGATTCACATTAGATAAATAATGTCTTGTCATTTATTACCGGTCGACATGACTACTATAGGGCGAAATGATTCACATTAGATAAATAATACCTTGTCATATATTACAGGTCGGCATGACTACTATAGGACGAAATGATTCACATTAGATAAATAATGCCTTGTCATTTATTACAGGTCGGTATGACTACTATAGGAGGAAATGATTCACATTAGATAAATAATTCCTTGTCATTTATTACAGATTGGTATGACTACTATAGGGCGAAATGATTCACATTAGATAAATAATGTCTTGTCATTTATTAGAGGTCGGTATGACTACTATAGGGCGAAATGATTCACATTAGATAAATAATACCTTGTCATATATTACAGGTCGGTATGACTACTATAGGACGAAATGATTCACATTAGATAAATAATGTCTTGTCATTTATTACAGGTCGGTATGACTACTATAAGGACGAAATGATTCACATTAGATAAATAATTCCTTGTCATTTATTACTGATCAGTATGACTACTATAGGACGAAATGATTCACATTAGAAAAATAATTGCTTATCATTTATTACAGGTCGGTATGACTACCATAGGACGAAATGATTCACATTCACATTTATTACAGGTCGGAATAACTATGATAGGGCGAAATGATTCACATTACATAAATAATGCATTGTCATTATTACAGGTCGGCATGACTACTATAGGGCGAAATGATTCATATTACATAAATAATACCTTGTCATGTATTACAGGTCGGCATGACTACTATAGGACGAAATGTTTCACATTAGATAAATAATGCCTTGTCATTTATTACAGGTCGGCATGACTACTATAGGACGAAATGATTCACATTAGATAAATAATGCCTTGTCATTTATTACAGGTCGGTATGACTACCATAGGACGAAATGATTCACATTAGATTAATAATGTCTTGTCATTTATTACAGGTCGGTATGACTACCATAGTGCGAAATGATTCACATTGAGATAAATAATTCCTTGTCAGTTATTAGAGGTCGGTATGACTACTATAGGACGAAATGATTCACATTAGATAAATAATGTCTTGTGATTTATTTCAGGTCGGTATGACTATCATAGAGCGAAATGATTCACATTAGATAGATAATACCTTGTCATTTATTACAGGTCGGAATAACTACTATAGGACGAAATGATTCACATTAGATAAATAATACCTTGTCATGTATTAAAGGTCGGCATGACTACTATAGGACAAAATGATTCACATTAGATAAATAATGCCTTGTCATTTATTACAGGTCGGTATGACTACTATAGGACGAAATGATTCACATTAGATAAATAATACCTTGTCATTTATTACAGGTCGGTATGATTACCATAAGGACGAAATGATTCACATTAGATAGATAATACCTTGTCATTTATTACAGGTCGGAATAACTACTATAGGACGAAATGATTCACATTAGATAAATAATGCCTTGTCATTTATTACAGGTCGGTATGACTACTATAGGACGAAATGATTCACATTAGATAAATAATACCTTGTCATTTATTACAGATCGGAATGACTACTATAGGACGAAATGATTCACCGTTAGATAAATAATGCCTCGTCATTTATCACAGGTCGGTATGACTATTATATGAGGAAATGATTCACATTAGATAAATAATTCCTTGTCATTTATTACAGATCGGTATGATTACTATAGGACGAAATGATTCACATTAGATAAATAATGCATAGTCATTTATTACAGGTCGGCATGACTACCATAGGACGAAATGATTCACATTAGATAAATAATGTCTTGTCATTTATTACAGGTCGGCATGACTACTATAGGGCGAAATGATTCACATTAGATAAATAATACCTTGTCATGTATTACAGGTCGGCATGACTACTATAGGGCGAAATGATTCACATTACAAAAATAATGTCTTGTCATTTATTACAGGTCGGTATGGCTACCATAGTGCGAAATGATTCACATTAGATAAATAATTCATTGTCATTTATTACAGGTCGGTATGACTACTATAGGACGAAATGATTCACATTAGATAAATAATGTTTTGTCATTTATTACAGGTCGGAATGACTACTATAGGACGAAATGATTCACATTAGATAAATAATACCTTGTCATTTGTTACAAGTCAGTATGACTACTATAGGACGAAATGATTCACAATAGATAAATAATGCCTTGTCATTTATTACAGGTCGGAATGACTACTATAGGACGAAATGATTGACATAGATAAATAATTCCTAGTCATTTATTACAGGTCGGTATGACTACCATAGGACGAAATGATTCACATTAGATAAATAATACCTTGTCATTTATTACAGATCGGAATGACTACTATAGGACGAAATGATTCACCGTTAGATAAATAATGCCTCGTCATTTATCACAGGTCGGTATGACTATTATATGAGGAAATGATTCACATTAGATAAATAATTCCTTGTCATTTATTACAGATCGGTATGATTACTATAGGACGAAATGATTCACATTAGATAAATAATGCATTGTCATTTATTACAGGTCGGCATGACTACCATAGGACGAAATGATTCACATTAGATAAATAATGTCTTGTCATTTATTACAGGTCGGCATGACTACTATAGGGCGAAATGATTCACATTAGATAAATAATACCTTGTCATGTATTACAGGTCGGCATGACTACTATAGGGCGAAATGATTCACATTACAAAAATAATGTCTTGTCATTTATTACAGGTCGGTATGGCTACCATAGTGCGAAATGATTCACATTAGATAAATAATTCATTGTCATTTATTAGAGGTCGGTATGACTACTATAGGACGAAATGATTCACATTAGATAAATAATGTTTTGTCATTTATTACAGGTCGGAATGACTACTATAGGACGAAATGATTCACATTAGATAAATAATACCTTGTCATTTGTTACAAGTCAGTATGACTACTATAGGACGAAATGATTCACAATAGATAAATAATGCCTTGTCATTTATGACAGGTCGGAATGACTACTATAGGACGAAATGATTGACATAGATAAATAATTCCTAGTCATTTATTACAGGTCGGTATGACTACCATAGGACGAAATAATTCACATTAGATAAATAATACCTTGTAATTTTTTACAGGTCGGTATGACTACTATAGGACAAAATTATTCATATTAGATAAATATTGCCTTGTCATTTATTACAGGTCGGTATGACTACCATAGGACGAAATGATTCACATTAGATAAATAATACCTTGTCATTTATTACAGGTCAGTATGACTACCATAGGAAGAAATGATTCACATTAGATAAATAATACCTTGTCATGTATTACAGATCGGCATGACTACTATAGGACGAAATGATTCACATTAGATAAATAATTCCTTGTCATTTATTACAGGTCGGTATGACTACCATAGGACGAAATAATTCACATCAGATAAATAATACCTTGTCATTTATTACAGGTCAGTATGACTACTATAGGACGAAATGATTCATATTAGATACATAATGCCTTGTCATTTATTACAGGTCGGTATGACAACTATAGGACGAAATGATTCACATTAGATAAATAATACCTTGTCATTTATTACAGGTCAGTATGACTACGATAGGACGAAATGATTCACATTAGATAAATAATGCCTTGTCATTTATTACAGGTCGGTATGACTACTATAGGACGAAATGATTCACATTAGATAAATAATACCTTGTCATTTATTACAGATCGGAATGACTACTATAGGACGAAATGATTCACATTAGATAAATAATACCTTGTCATTTGTTACAAGTCAGTATGACTACTATAGGACGAAATGATTCACAATAGATAAATAATGCCTTGTCATTTATTACAGGTCGGAATGACTACTATAGGACGAAATGATTCACATTAGATAAATAATACCTTGTCATTTGTTACAAGTCAGTATGACTACTATAGGACGAAATGATTCACAATAGATAAATAATGCCTTGTCATTTATTACAGGTCGGAATGACTACTATAGGACGAAATGATTGACATAGATAAATAATTCCTAGTCATTTATTACAGGTCGGTATGACTACCATAGGACGAAATGATTCACATTAGATAAATAATACCTTGTCATTTATTACAGATCGGAATGACTACTATAGGACGAAATGATTCACCGTTAGATAAATAATGCCTCGTCATTTATCACAGGTCGGTATGACTATTATATGAGGAAATGATTCACATTAGATAAATAATTCCTTGTCATTTATTACAGATCGGTATGATTACTATAGGACGAAATGATTCACATTAGATAAATAATGCATTGTCATTTATTACAGGTCGGCATGACTACCATAGGACGAAATGATTCACATTAGATAAATAATGTCTTGTCATTTATTACAGGTCGGCATGACTACTATAGGGCGAAATGATTCACATTAGATAAATAATACCTTGTCATGTATTACAGGTCGGCATGACTACTATAGGGCGAAATGATTCACATTACAAAAATAATGTCTTGTCATTTATTACAGGTCGGTATGGCTACCATAGTGCGAAATGATTCACATTAGATAAATAATTCATTGTCATTTATTAGAGGTCGGTATGACTACTATAGGACGAAATGATTCACATTAGATAAATAATGTTTTGTCATTTATTACAGGTCGGAATGACTACTATAGGACGAAATGATTCACATTAGATAAATAATACCTTGTCATTTGTTACAAGTCAGTATGACTACTATAGGACGAAATGATTCACAATAGATAAATAATGCCTTGTCATTTATGACAGGTCGGAATGACTACTATAGGACGAAATGATTGACATAGATAAATAATTCCTAGTCATTTATTACAGGTCGGTATGACTACCATAGGACGAAATAATTCACATTAGATAAATAATACCTTGTAATTTTTTACAGGTCGGTATGACTACTATAGGACAAAATTATTCATATTAGATAAATATTGCCTTGTCATTTATTACAGGTCGGTATGACTACCATAGGACGAAATGATTCACATTAGATAAATAATACCTTGTCATTTATTACAGGTCAGTATGACTACCATAGGAAGAAATGATTCACATTAGATAAATAATACCTTGTCATGTATTACAGATCGGCATGACTACTATAGGACGAAATGATTCACATTAGATAAATAATTCCTTGTCATTTATTACAGGTCGGTATGACTACCATAGGACGAAATAATTCACATCAGATAAATAATACCTTGTCATTTATTACAGGTCAGTATGACTACTATAGGACGAAATGATTCATATTAGATACATAATGCCTTGTCATTTATTACAGGTCGGTATGACAACTATAGGACGAAATGATTCACATTAGATAAATAATACCTTGTCATTTATTACAGGTCAGTATGACTACGATAGGACGAAATGATTCACATTAGATAAATAATGCCTTGTCATTTATTACAGGTCGGTATGACTACTATAGGACGAAATGATTCACATTAGATAAATAATACCTTGTCATTTATTACAGATCGGAATGACTACTATAGGACGAAATGATTCACCGTTAGATAAATAATGCCTCGTCATTTATCACAGGTCGGTATGACTATTATATGAGGAAATGATTCACATTAGATAAATAATTCCTTGTCATTTATTACAGATCGGCATGACTACGATAGGGGAAAATGATTCACATTAGATAAATAATACCTTGTCATGTATTACAGATAGCTATGACTACTATAGGACGAAATGATTCACATTAGATAAATAATGTCTTGTCATTTATTACAGGTCGGCATGACTACTATAGGGCGAAATGATTCACATTAGATAAATAATACCTTGTCATGTATTACAGGTCGGCATGACTACTATAGGGCGAAATGATTCACATTACATAAATAATGTTATGTCATTTATTACAGGCCGGTATGGCAACCATAGTGCGAAATGATTAATATTAGATAAATAATTCATTGTCATTTATTACAGGTCGGTATGACTACTATAGGACGAAATGATTCACATTAGATAAATAATAGCTTGTCATTTATTACAGGTCGGTATGACTACTATAAGGAGGAAACGATTCACATTAGATAAATAATGTCTTGTCATTTATTACAGGTCGGAATGACTACTATAGGACGAAATGATTCACATTAGATAAATAATTCCTTGTCATTTATTACAGATCGGTATGACTACTATAGGACGAAATGATTCACATTAGATAAATAATGCCTTGTCATTTATTACAGGTCGGTATGACTACAATAGGACGAAATGATTCACATTAGATAAATAATCTCTTGTCATTTATTACAGGTCGGTATGACTATCATAGGACGAAATGATTCACATTAGATAGATAATACCTTGTCATTTATTACAGGTCGGAATAACTACTATAGGACGAAATGATTCACATTAGATAAATAATGTCTTTTCATATATTACAGGTCGACATGACTACTATAGGGCGAAATGATTCACATTAGATAAATAATACCTTGTCATATATTACAGGTCGGCATGACTACTATAGGACGAAATGATTCACATTAGATAAATAATTCCTTGTCATTTATTACAGGTCGGTATGACTACCATAGGTCGAAATGATTCACATTAGATAGATAATACCTTGTCATTTATTACAGGTCGGAATAACTACTATAGGACGAAATGATTCACATTAGATAAATAATGTCTTTTCATATATTACAGGTCGACATGACTACTATAGGGCGAAATGATTCACATTAGATAAATAATAACTTGTCATGTATTACAGGTCGGCATGACTACTATAGGACGAATTGATTCACATTAGATAAATAATTCCTTGTCATATATTACAGGTCGGTGTGACTACCATATGGCGAAATGATTCACATTAGATAAATAATACCTTGTCATTTGTTACAAGTCAGTATGACTACTATAGGACGAAATGATTCACAATAGATAAATAATGCCTTGTCATTTATTACAGGTCGGAATGACTACTATAGGACGAAATGATTCACATAGATAAGTAATACCTTGTCATTTATTACAGGTCGGTATGATTACCATAGGACGAAATAATTCACATTAGATAAATAATACCTTGTAATTTTTTAAAGGTCGGTATGACTAATACCGGACAAAATTATTCATATTAGATAAATATTGTCTTGTCATTTATTACAGGTCGGTATGACCACCATAGGACGAAATGATTCACATTAGATAAATAATACCTTGTCATTTATTACAGGTCAGTATGACTACCATAGGACGAAATGATTCACATTAGATAAATAATACCTTGTCATGTATTACAGGTCGGCATGACTACTATAGGACGAAATGATTCACATTAGATAAATAATTCCTTGTCATTTATTACAGGTCGGTATGACAACTATAGGACGAAATGATTCACATTAGATAAATAATACCTTGTCATTTATTACAGGTCAGTATGACTACCATAGGACGAAATGATTCACATTAGATAAATAATGCATTGTCATTTATTACAGGTCGGCATGACTACCATAGGAACAAATGATTCACATTAGATAAATAATGTCTTGTCATTTATTACAGGTCGGCATGACTACTATAGGGCGAAATGATTCACATTAGATAAATAATACCTTGTCATATATTACAGGTCGGCATGACTATTATAGGACGAAATGATTCACATTGGATAAATAATGCCTTGTCATTTATTACAGGTCGGTATGACTACCATAGGGCGAAATGATTCACAATAGATAAATAATTCCTTGTCATTTATGACAGGTTAGTATGACTACTATAAGACGAAATGATTCACATTAGATAAATAATACACTTTCATTTATTACAGGTCAGTATGACTACTATAGGATGTAATGATTCACATTAGATAAATAATGCCTTGTCATTTATTACAGGTCGGAATGACTACTATAGGACGAAATAATTTACATTAGATAAATAATTCCTGGTCATTTATTACAGGTCTGTATGACTACCATAGGAAGAAATAATTCACATTAGATAAATAATACCTTGTCATTTTTTACAGGTCAGTATGACTACTATAGAACGAAATGATTCATATTAGATAAATAATGCCTTGTCATTTATTACAGGTTGGTATGACTACCATAGGACGAAATGATTCACATTAGATAAATAATGTCTTGTCATTTATTACAGGTCGGAAAGAATACTATAGGACGAAATGATTCACCGTTAGATAAATAATGCCTTGTCATTTATTACAGGTCGGTATGACTATTATATGACGAAATGATTCACATTAGATAAATAATTCCTTGTCATTTAGTACAGACCAGTATGACTACACTAGGACGAAATAATTCACATTAGATAAATAATGTCTTGTCAATTATTACAGGTCGACATGACTACTATAGGGCGAAATGATTCACATTAGATAAATAATACCTCGCCATATATTACAGGTCGGCATGACTACTATAACGACGAAATGATTCACATTAGATAAATAATGTCTTGTCATTTATTATAGGTCGGGAAGACTACTATAGGACGAAATGATTCACATTAGATAAATAATGTCTTGTCATTTATTACAGTTCGGTATGACTACCATAGGACAAAATGATTCACATTAGATAAATAATGCCTTGTCATTTATTACAGGTCGGTATGACTATAATAGGACGAAATGATTCACATTAGATAAATAATGCATTGTCATTTATTACAGGTCGGCAAGACTACTATAGGACGAAATGATTCACATTAGATAAATAATGTCTTGTCATTTATTACAGTTCGGTATTACTACCATAGAACGAAATGATTCAAATTAGATAAATAATACCTTGTGATTTTGTACAGGTCGGTATGACTACTATAGGGCGAAATGATTCACATTAGATAAATAATGCCTTGTCATTTATTACAGGTCGGAATGACTACAATAGGGCGAAATGATTCACATTAGATAAATAATTCCTTGTCATTTATTACAGGTCGGTATGACTACCATAGGACGAAATGATTCACATTAGATAAATAATGTCTTGTCATTTATTATAGGTCAATATGACTACCATAGGACGAAATGATTCACATTAGATAAATAATGCTTTGTCATTTATTACAGGTCGGTATGACTACCATATAACGAAAAGATTCACATTAGATAAATAATACACTGTCATTTATTACAGGTCAGTATGACTACTATAGGACGTAATGATTCACATTAGATAAATAATGCCTTGTCATTTATTACAGGTCGGAATGACTACATTAGGACGAAATGATTTACATTAGATAAATAATTTCTTGTCATTAATTACAGGTCTGTATGACTACCATAGGACGAAATAATTCACATTAGATAAATAATACCTTGTCATTTTTTACAGGTCAGTATAACTACTATAGGGCGAAATGATTCATATTAGATAAATAATGCCTTGTTATTTATTACAGGTCGGTATGACTACCATAGGACGAAATGATTCACATTAGATAAATAATACCTTGTCATTTATTACTGGTCAGTATGACTACTATAGGGCGAAATGAATAACATTAGATAAATAGTATCTTGTCATTTATTACAGGTCGGAATGACTACTATAGGACGAAATGATTCACAGTTAGATAAATAATGCCTTGTCATTTATTACAGGTCGGTATGACTATTATATGACGAAATGATTCACATTAGATAAATAATTCCTTGTCATTTATTACAGATCGGTATGACTACAATAGGACGAAATGATACACATTAGATAAATAATACCTTGTCATTTATTACAGATCGGCCTGACTACTATAGGACGAAATGATTCACATTAGATAAATAATGCCTTGTCATTTATTACAGGACGGAATGACTACAATAGGACGAAATGATTCACATTAGATAAATAATTCCTTGTCATTTATTACATGTCGGTATGACTACCATAGGACGAAATGATTCACATTAGATAAATAATACCTTGTCATTTATTACAGGTCAATATGACTACTATAAGGCGAAATGATTAACATTAGATAAATAATGCCTTGTTATTTATAACAGGTCGGAATGACTACTATAGGACGAAATGATTCACATTAGATAAATAATGCCTTGTCATTTATTACAGGTCGGCAAGACTACTATAGGACGAAATGATTCACATTAGATAAATAATGTCTTGTCATTTATTACAGTTCGGTATGACTGCCATAGGGCGAAATGATTCACATTAGATAAATAATGCCTTGTCATTTATTATAGGTCGGTATGACTATAATAGGACGAAATGATTCACATTAGATAAATAATACCTTGTCATTTATTACAGATCGGCATGACTACTATAGGACGAAATGATTCACATTAGATAAATAATGCCTTGTCATTTATTACAGGTCGGTATGACTACCATAGAACGAAATGATTCAAATTAGATAAATAATACCTTGTCATTTTGTACAGGTCGGTATGACTACTATAGGACGAAATGATTCACATTAGATAAATAATGCCTTGTCATTTATTACAGGACGGAATGACTACAATAGGACGAAATGATTCACATTAGATAAATAATTCCTTGTCATTTATTACAGGTCGGTATGACTACCATAGGACGAAATGATTCACATTAGATAAATAATACCTTGTCATTTATTACAGGTCAATATGACTACTATAAGGCGAAATGATTAACATTAGATAAATAATGCCTTGTTATTTATAACAGGTCGGAATGACTACTATAGGACGAAATGATTCACATTAGATAAATAATGCCTTGTCTTTTATTACAGGTCGGTATGACTACTATAGGACGAGATGATTCACATTAGATAAATAATGCCTTGTCATTTATTACAGGTCGGCAAGACTACTATAGGACGAAATGATTCACATTAGATAAATAATGTCTTGTCATTTATTACAGTTCGGTATGACTGCCTTAGGGCGAAATGATTCACATTAGATAAATAATGCCTTGTCATTTATTATAGGTCGGTATGACTATAATAGGACGAAATGATTCACATTAGATAAATAATACCTTGTCATTTATGACAGATCGGCATGCCTACTATAGGACGAAATGATTCACATTAGATAAATAATGCCTTGTCATTTATTACAGGTCAGTATGACTACCATAGAACGAAATGATTCAAATTAGATAAATAATACCTTGTCATTTTGTACAGGTCGGTATGACTACTATAGGACGAAATGATTCACATTAGATAAATAATGCCTTGTCATTTATTACAGAACGGAATGACTACAATAGGACGAAATGATTCACATTAGATAAATAATTCCTTGTCATTTATAACAGGTCAGTATGACTACTATAGGGCGAAATGATTAACATTAGATAAATAATACCTTGTCATTTATTACAGGTCGGTATGACTACAATAGGACGAAATGATTCACATTAGATAAATAATGTGTTGTCATTTATTACAGGTCGAATGACTACTATAGGACGAAATGATTCACATTAGATAAATAATTCCTTGTCATTTATTACAGGTCGGTATGACTACCATAGGACGAAATGATTCACATTAGATAAATAATACCTTGTCATTTATTACAGGTCAATATGACTACTATAAGGCGAAATGATTAACATTAGATAAATAATGCCTTGTTATTTATAACAGGTCGGAATGACTACTATAGGACGAAATGATTCACATTAGATAAATAATGCCTTGTCTTTTATTACAGGTCGGTATGACTACTATAGGACGAGATGATTCACATTAGATAAATAATGCCTTGTCATTTATTACAGGTCGGCAAGACTACTATAGGACGAAATGATTCACATTAGATAAATAATGTCTTGTCATTTATTACAGTTCGGTATGACTGCCTTAGGGCGAAATGATTCACATTAGATAAATAATGCCTTGTCATTTATTATAGGTCGGTATGACTATAATAGGACGAAATGATTCACATTAGATAAATAATACCTTGTCATTGATGACAGATCGGCATGCCTACTATAGGACGAAATGATTCACATTAGATAAATAATGCCTTGTCATTTATTACAGGTCAGTATGACTACCATAGAACGAAATGATTCAAATTAGATAAATAATACCTTGTCATTTTGTACAGGTCGGTATGACTACTATAGGACGAAATGATTCACATTAGATAAATAATGCCTTGTCATTTATTACAGAACGGAATGACTACAATAGGACGAAATGATTCACATTAGATAAATAATTCCTTGTCATTTATAACAGGTCAGTATGACTACTATAGGGCGAAATGATTAACATTAGATAAATAATACCTTGTCATTTATTACAGGTCGGTATGACTACAATAGGACGAAATGATTCACATTAGATAAATAATGTGTTGTCATTTATTACAGGTCGAATGACTACTATAGGACGAAATGATTCACCGTTAGATAAATAATGCCTTGTCATTTATTACAGGTCGGTATGACTATTATATCAGGAAATGATTGACATTAGATAAATAATTCCTTGTCATTTATTATAGATCCGTATGACTACTATAGGACGAAATGACTCAAATTAGATAAATAATACCTTGTCATTTATTACAGGTAGGAAAAACTATTATAGGACGAAATAATTCACATTACATAAATAATGCATTGTCATTTATTACAGGTCGGCATGACTATTATATGACGAAATGATTCACCTTAGATATATAATACCTTGTCATTTATTACAGGTCGGTATGACTACTATAGGACGAAATGATTCACATTACAAAAATAATGCCTTGTCATTTATTACAGGTCGGCATGACTACTATAGGACGAAATGATTCACATTAGATAAATAATGTCTTGTCATTTATTACAGGTCGGCATGATTACTATAGGGCGAAATGATTCACATTAGATAAATAATGTCTTGTGATTTATTACAGGTCGGAATGACTACTATAGGACGAAATGATTCACATTAGATAAATAATGCCTTGTCATTTATTACAGGTCGGTATGACTAATATAGGACGAAATGATTCACATTAGATAAATAATGCCTTGTCATTTATTGCAGGTTGGCATGACTACTATAGGGCGAAATGATTCATATTAGATAAATAATGTCTTGTGATTGATTACAGGTCGGTATGACTACCATAGGACGAAATGATTGACATTAGATAAATAATGTCTTGTCATTTATTACAGGTCGGCAAGACTACTATAGGACGAAATGATTCACATTAGATAAATAATGTATTGTCATTTATTACAGGTCGGTATGACTACCATAGGATGAAATGATTCACATTAGATAAATAATGTCTTGTCATTTATTACAGGTCGGCATGACTACTATAGGACGAAATGATTCACATTAGATAAATAATGCCTTGTCATTTATTACAGGACGAATGACTACTATAGGAGGAAATGATTCACATTAGATAAATAATATCTTGTCATTTATTACAGGTCAGTATGACTACTATAGAACGAAATGATTCATATTAGATAAATAATGCCTGGTCATTTATTACAGGTCGGTATGACTACCATAGGACGAAATGATTCACATTAGATAAATAATACCTTGTCATTTATTACAGGTCGGTATGACTACTATAGGACGAAATGATTCACATTAGATAAATAATGTCTTGTCATTTATTACAGGACGGAATGACTACTATAGGAGGAAATGATTCACATTAGATAAATAATGCCTTGTCATTTATTACAGGTCGGTATGACTATTATATGACGAAATGATTCACATTAGATAAATAATACCTTGTCATTTATTACAGGTCGGTATGACTACTATAGGACGAAATGATTCACATTACATAAATAATGCATTGTCATTTATTACAGGTCGGCATGACTACCATAGGACGAAATGATTCACATTAGATAAATAATGTCTTGTCATTTATTACAGGTCGGCATCATTACTATAGGGCGAAATGATTCACATTAGATAAATAATACCTTGTCATGTATTACATATCGGCATGATAAATAATTCATTTTGTACCATAGGACGAAATAATTCACATTAGATAAATAATACCTTGTCATTGTTTACAGGTCAGTATGACTACTATACGACGAAATGATTCATATTAGATAAATAATGTCTTGTCATTTTTTACAGGTCAGTATGACTACTATAGGACGAAATGAATTATATTAGATAAGCAATGCCTTGTCATTTATTACAGGTCGTATGACTACCATAGGACGAAATGATTCACATTAGATAAATAATACCTTGTCATTTATTACAGGTCAATATGACTACTATAGGGCGAAATTATTCACATTAGATAAATAATACTTTGTCATTTATTACAGGTCGGTATGACTACAATAGGACGAAATGATTCACATTAAATAAATAATGCCTTGTCATTTATTACAGGTCGGCATGACTACCAGAGGACGAAATGATTCACATTAGATAAATAATGTCTTGTCATTTATTACAGGTCGGTATGACTACCATAGGGCGAAATTATTCACATTAGATAAATAATGCCTTGTCATTTATTACAGGTCGGCATGACTATAATAGGACGAAATGATTCACATTAGATAAAAAATACCTTTCATTTATTACAGATCGGCATGACTACTATAGGACGAAATGATTCACATTAGATAAATAATACCTTGTCATTTATTACAGGACGGTATGACTACTATAGGACGAAATGATTCACATTAGATAAATAATGCTTTGTCATTTATTACAGGACGGAATGACTACTATAGGAGGAAATTATTCACATTAGATAAATAATGCCTTGTCATTTATTACAGGTCGGTATGACTAAAATAGGACGAAATGATACACATTAGATAAATAATGCATTGTCATTTATTGCAGGTTGGCATGACTACTATAGGGCGAAATGATTCACATTAGATAAATAATGTCTTGTCATTTATTACAGGTCGGTATGACTACCATAGGACGAAATGATTCACATTTGATAAATAATGCCTTGTCATTTATTACAGGTCGGTATGACTACAATAGGAAGAAATGATTCACATTAGATAAATAATACCTTGTCATTTATTACAGGTCGGCATGACTACTATAGGACGAAATGATTGACATTAGATAAATAATGTATTGTCATTTATTACAGGTCGGTATGACTACCATAGGACGAAATGATTCACATTAGATAAATAATACCTTGTCATTTATTACAGGTCGGTATGACTACTATAGGACGAAATGATTCACATTAGATAAATAATGCCTTGTCATTTATTACAGGACGGAATGACTACTATAGGAGGAAATGATTCACATTAGATAAATAATACCATGTCATTAATTACAGGTCAGTATGACTACTATAGAACGAAATGATTCATATTAGATAAATAATGCCTTGTTATTTATTACAGGTCGGTATGAGTATTATATGACGAAATGATTCACATTAGATAAATAATACCTTGTCATTTATTACAGGTCGGTATGACTACTATAGGAAGAAATGATTCACATTACATAAATAATGCATTGTCATTTATTACCGGTCGGCATGACTACCATAGGACGAAATGATTCACATTAGATAAATAATGTCTTGTCATTTATTACAGGTCGGCATGATTACTATAGGGCGAAATGATTCACATTAGATAAATAATACCTTGTCATGTATTACAGATCGGCATGACTACTATAGGGCGAAATGATTCACATTAGATAAATAATACCCTGTCATTTGTTACAGGTCGGTATGAATACCATAGGGCGAAATGATTCACATTAGATAAATAATACCTTGTCATTTATTACAAGTCAGTATGACTACTATTGGACGAAATGATTCACATTAGATAAATAATGCCTTGTCATTTATTACAGGTCGGAATGACTACTATAGGACGAAATGATTCACATTAGATAAATAATTCCTTGTCATTTATTACAGGTCGGTATGACTACCATAGGACGAAATAATTCACATTAGATAAATAATACATTGTCATTTATTACAGGTCGGTATGACTACTATAGGACGAAATGATTCACATTAGATAAATAATGCCTTGTCATTTATTACAGGACGGAATGACTACTATAGGAGGAAATGATTCACATTAGATAAATAATACCATGTCATTAATTACAGGTCAGTATGACTACTATAGAACGAAATGATTCATATTTGATAAATAATGCCTTGTTATTTATTACAGGTCAGTATGAGTATTATATGACGAAATGATTCACATTAGATAAATAATACCTTGTCATTTATTACAGGTCGGTATGACTACTATAGGAAGAAATGATTCACATTACATAAATAATGCATTGTCATTTATTACCGGTCGGCATGACTACCATAGGACGAAATGATTCACATTAGAAAAATAATGTCTTGTTATTTATTACAGGTCGGCATGATTACTATAGGGCGAAATGATTCACATTAGATAAATAATACCTTGTCATGTATTACAGATCGGCATGACTACTACAGGGCGAAATGATTCACATTAGATAAATAATACCCTGTCATTTGTTACAGGTCGGTATGAATACCATAGGGCGAAATGATTCACATTAGATAAATAATACCTTGTCATTTATTACAAGTCAGTATGACTACTATTGGACGAAATGATTCACATTAGATAAATAATGCCTTGTCATTTATTACAGGTCGGAATGACTACTATAGGACGAAATGATTCACATTAGATAAATAATTCCTTGTCATTTATTACAGGTCGGTATGACTACCATAGGACGAAATAATTCACATTAGATAAATAATACCTTGTAATTTTTTACAGGTCAGTATGACTACTATACGACGAAATGAATCATATTAGATAAACAATGCCTTGTCATTTATTACAGGTCGTATGACTACCATAGGACGAAATGATTCACATTAGATAGATAATACCTTGTCATTTATTACAGGTCAATATGACTACTATAGGGCGAAATGATTCACATTAGATAAATAATACTTTGTCATTTATTACAGGTCGGTATGACTACCATAGGACGAAATGATTCACATTAAATAAATAATGCCTTGTCATTTATCACAGGTCGGCATGACTATCAGAGGACGAAATGATTCACATTAGATAAATAATGTCTTGTCATTTATTACAGGTCGGTATGACTACCATAGGGCGAAATTATTCACATTAGATAAATAATGCCTTGTCATTTATTACAGGTCGGCATGACTATAATAGGACGAAATGATTCACATTAGATAAAAAATACCTTTCATTTATTACAGATCGGCATGACTACTATAGGACGAAATGATTCACATTAGATAAATAATACCTTGTCATTTATTACAGGACGGTATGACTACTATAGGACGAAATGATTCACATTAGATAAATAATGCTTTGTCATTTATTACAGGACGGAATGACTACTATAGGAGGAAATTATTCACATTAGATAAATAATGTTTTGTCATTTATTACAGGTCGGTATGACTAAAATAGGACGAAATGATACACATTAGATAAATAATGCATTGTCATTTATTGCAGGTTGGCATGACTACTATAGGGCGAAATGATTCACATTAGATAAATAATGTCTTGTCATTTATTACAGGTCGGTATGACTACCATAGGACGAAATGATTCACATTTGATAAATAATGCCTTGTCATTTATTACAGGTCGGTATGACTACAATAGGAAGAAATGATTCACATTAGATAAATAATACCTTGTCATTTATTACAGGTCGGCATGACTACTATAGGACGAAATGATTGACATTAGATAAATAATGTATTGTCATTTATTACAGGTCGGTATGACTACCATAGGACGAAATGATTCACATTAGATAAATAATACCTTGTCATTTATTACAGGTCGGTATGACTACTATAGGACGAAATGATTCACATTAGATAAATAATGCCTTGTCATTTATTACAGGACGGAATGACTACTATAGGAGGAAATGATTCACATTAGATAAATAATACCATGTCATTAATTACAGGTCAGTATGACTACTATAGAACGAAATGATTCATATTAGATAAATAATGCCTTGTTATTTATTACAGGTCGGTATGAGTATTATATGACGAAATGATTCACATTAGATAAATAATACCTTGTCATTTATTACAGGTCGGTATGACTACTATAGGAAGAAATGATTCACATTACATAAATAATGCATTGTCATTTATTACCGGTCGGCATGACTACCATAGGACGAAATGATTCACATTAGATAAATAATGTCTTGTCATTTATTACAGGTCGGCATGATTACTATAGGGCGAAATGATTCACATTAGATAAATAATACCTTGTCATGTATTACAGATCGGCATGACTACTATAGGGCGAAATGATTCACATTAGATAAATAATACCCTGTCATTTGTTACAGGTCGGTATGAATACCATAGGGCGAAATGATTCACATTAGATAAATAATACCTTGTCATTTATTACAAGTCAGTATGACTACTATTGGACGAAATGATTCACATTAGATAAATAATGCCTTGTCATTTATTACAGGTCGGAATGACTACTATAGGACGAAATGATTCACATTAGATAAATAATTCCTTGTCATTTATTACAGGTCGGTATGACTACCATAGGACGAAATAATTCACATTAGATAAATAATACATTGTCATTTATTACAGGTCGGTATGACTACTATAGGACGAAATGATTCACATTAGATAAATAATGCCTTGTCATTTATTACAGGACGGAATGACTACTATAGGAGGAAATGATTCACATTAGATAAATAATACCATGTCATTAATTACAGGTCAGTATGACTACTATAGAACGAAATGATTCATATTAGATAAATAATGCCTTGTTATTTATTACAGGTCAGTATGAGTATTATATGACGAAATGATTCACATTAGATAAATAATACCTTGTCATTTATTACAGGTCGGTATGACTACTATAGGAAGAAATGATTCACATTACATAAATAATGCATTGTCATTTATTACCGGTCGGCATGACTACCATAGGACGAAATGATTCACATTAGAAAAATAATGTCTTGTTATTTATTACAGGTCGGCATGATTACTATAGGGCGAAATGATTCACATTAGATAAATAATACCTTGTCATGTATTACAGATCGGCATGACTACTATAGGGCGAAATGATTCACATTAGATAAATAATACCCTGTCATTTGTTACAGGTCGGTATGAATACCATAGGGCGAAATGATTCACATTAGATAAATAATACCTTGTCATTTATTACAAGTCAGTATGACTACTATTGGACGAAATGATTCACATTAGATAAATAATGCCTTGTCATTTATTACAGGTCGGAATGACTACTATAGGACGAAATGATTCACATTAGATAAATAATTCCTTGTCATTTATTACAGGTCGGTATGACTACCATAGGACGAAATAATTCACATTAGATAAATAATACCTTGTAATTTTTTACAGGTCAGTATGACTACTATACGACGAAATGAATCATATTAGATAAACAATGCCTTGTCATTTATTACAGGTCGTATGACTACCATAGGACGAAATGATTCACATTAGATAGATAATACCTTGTCATTTATTACAGGTCAATATGACTACTATAGGGCGAAATGATTCACATTAGATAAATAATACTTTGTCATTTATTACAGGTCGGTATGACTACCATAGGACGAAATGATTCACATTAAATAAATAATGCCTTGTCATTTATCACAGGTCGGCATGACTATCAGAGGACGAAATGATTCACATTAGATAAATAATGTCTTGTCATTTATTACAGGTCGGTATGACTACCATAGGGCGAAATTATTCACATTAGATAAATAATGCCTTGTCATTTATTACAGGTCGGCATGACTATAATAGGACGAAATGATTCACATTAGATAAAAAATACCTTTCATTTATTACAGATCGGCATGACTACTATAGGACGAAATGATTCACATTAGATAAATAATGCCTTGTTATTTATTACAGGTCGGTATGACTACCATAGAACGAAATGATTCACATTAGATAAATAATAGCTTGTCGTTTATTACAGGTCGGTATGACTACTATAGGACGAAATGATTCACATTAGATAAATAATGCCTTGTCATTTATTACAGGACGGAATGACTACTATAGAAGGAAATGATTCACATTAGATAAATAATACCTTGTCATTTATTACAGATCGGTATGACTACCATTGGGCGAAATGAATAACATTAGATAAATAATGCCTTGATATTTATTACAGGTCGGAATGACTACAATAGGACGAAATAATTCACATTAGATAAATAATGCCTTGTCATTTATTACAGGTCGGTATGACTAATATAGGACGAAATGATTCACATTAGATAAATAATGCCTTGTCATTTATTGCAGGTTGGCATGACTACTATAGGGCGAAATGATTCACATTAGATAAATAATGTCTTGTCATTTATTACAGGTCGGTATGACTACGATAGGAGGAAATGATTCACATTAGATAAATAATACCTTGTCATTTATTACAGGTCGGCATGACTACTATAGGACGAAATGATTGACATTAGATAAATAATGTCTTGTCATTTATTACAGGTCGGCATGACTACTATAGGACGAAATGATTCACATTAGATAAATAATGTATTGTCATTTATTACAGGTCGGTATGACTACTATAGGATGAAATGATTCACATTAGATAAATAATGTCTTGTCATTTATTACAGGTCGGCATGACTACTATAGGACGAAATGATTCACATTAGATAAATAATGCCTTGTCATTTATTACAGGACGGAATGACTACTATAGGAGGAAATGATTCACATTAGATAAATAATACCTTGTCATTTATTACAGGTCAGTATGACTACTATAGAACGAAATGATTCATATTAGATAAATAATGTCTTCTCATTTATTACAGGTCGGTATGACTACCATAGGACGAAATGATTCACATTAGATAAATAATACCTTGTCATTTATTACAGGTCGGTATGACTACCATAGGACGAAATAATTCACATTAGATAAATAATACCTTGTAATTTTTTACAGGTCAGTATGACTACTATACGACGAAATGATTCATATTAGATAAATAATGTCTTGTCATTTATTACAGATCAGTATGACTACCATAGGACGAAATGATTCACATTAGATAAATAATTCCTTGTCATTTATTACAGGTCGGTATGACTACCATAGGACGAAATAATTCACATTAGATAAATAATATCTTGTCATTTTTAACAGGTCAGTATGACTACTATCGGACGAAATGAATCATATTAGATAAACAATGCCTTGTTATTTATTACAGGTCGTATGACTACCATAGGACGAAATGATTCACATTAGATAAATAATACCTTGTCATTTATTACAGGCTAATATGACTACTATAGGGCGAAATGATTCACATTAGATAAATAATACTTTGTCATTTATTACAGGTCAGTATGACTACTATAGGACGAAATGATTCACATTAAATAAATAATGCCTTGTCATTTATTACAGGTCGGCATGACTACCAGAGGACGAAATGATTCACATTAGATAAATAATGTCTTGTCATTTATTACAGGTCGGTATGACTACTATAGGGCGAAATGATTCACATTAGATAAATAATGCCTTGTCATTTATTACAGGTCGGCATGACTATAATAGGACGAAATGATTCACATTAGATAAAAAAGCCTTTCATTTATTACAGATCGGCATGACTACTATAGGACGAAATGATTCACATTAGATAAATAATGCCTTGTCATTTATTACAGGTCGGTATGAATACCATAGAACGAAATGATTCACATTAAATAAATAATACCTTGTCATTTATTACAGGTCGGTATGACTACTATAGGACGAAATGATTGACATTAGATAAATAATGCCTTGTCATTTATTACAGGACGGAATGACTACTATAGGAGGAAATTATTCACATTAGATATATAATACCTTGTCATTTATTACAGGTCAGTATGACTACTATAGAACGAAATGATTCATATTAGATAAATAATGCCTTGTCATTTATTACAGGTCGGTATGACTACCATAGCACGAAATGATTCACATTAGATAAATAATACCTTGTCATTTATTACAGGTCGGTATGACTACTATAGGGCGAAATGATTAACATTAGATAAATAATGCCTTGATATTTATTACAGGTCGGAATGACTACTATAGGACGAAATGATTCACATTAGATAAATAATGCCTTGTCATTTATTACAGGTCGGTATGACTAATATAGGACGAAATGATTCACATTAGATAAATAATGCCTTGTCATTTATTGCAGGTTGGCATGACTACTATAGGGCGAAATGATTCACATTAGATAAATAATGTCTTGTGATATATTACAGGTCGGTATGACTATCATAGGACGAAATGATTCATATTAGATAAATAATACACTGTCATTTATTACAGGTCAGTATGACTACTATAGGACGAAATGATTCACATTAGATAAATAATTCCTTGTCATTTATTACAGGTCGGTATGACTACCATAGGAAGAAATAATTCACATTAGATAAATAATATGTTGTCATTTTTTACAGGTCAGTATGACTACTATAGGACGAAATGAATCATATTAGATAAACAATGCCTTGTCATTTATTACAGGTCGTATGACTACCATAGGACGAAATGATTCACATTAGATAAATAATACCTTGTCATTTATTACAGGTCAATATGACTACTATAGGGCGAAATGATTAACATTACATAAATAATGCCTTGCTATTTATTAGAGGTCGGAATGACTACTATAGGACGAAATGATTCACATTAGATAAATAATACTTTGTCATTTATTACAGGTCGGTATGACTACTATAGGAAGAAATGATTCACATTAAATAAATAATGTCTTGTCATTTATTACAGGTCGGCATGACTACCAGAGGACGAAATGATTCACATTAGATAAATAATGTCTTGTCATTTATTACAGGTCGGTATGACTACCATAGGGCGAAATGATTCACATTAGATAAATAATGTCTGGTCATTTATTACAGGTCGCATGACTATAATAGGACGAAATGATTCACATTAGATAAAAAATACCTTTCATTTCTTACAGGTCGGTATGACTACCATAGAACGAAATGATTTACATTAGATAAATAATGCCTTGTCATTTATTACAGGTCGGTATGACTACCATAGAACGAAATGATTCACATTAGATAAATAATGTAGTCATTTATTACAGGTCGGTATGACTACTATAGGACGAAATGATTCACATTAGATAAATAATGCCTTGTCATTTATTACAGGACGGAATGACTACCATAGGAGGAAATTATTCACATTAGATATATAATACCTTGTCATTTATTACAGGTCGATATGACTACCATAGGACGAAATGATTCACATTAGATAAATAATACCTTGTCATTTATTACAGGTCGGTATGACTACTATAGGGCGAAATGATTAACATTAGATAAATAATGCCTTGATATTTATTACAGGTCGGAATGACTACTATAGGACGAAATGATTCACATTAGATAAATAATGCCTTGTCATTTATTACAGGTCGGTATGACTAATATAGGACGAAATGATTCACATTAGATAAATAATGCCTTGTCATTTATTGCAGGTTGGCATGACTACTATAGGGCGAAATGATTCACATTAGATAAATAATGTCTTGTGATTTATTACAGGTCGGTATGACTACCATAGGACGAAATGATTCACATTAGATAAATAATGCCTTGTCATTTATTACAGGTCGGTATGACTACAATAGGAAGAAATGATTCACATTAGATAAATAATACCTTGTCATTTATTACAGATCGGCATGACTACTATAGGACGACATGATTGACATTAGATAAATAATGTCTTGTCATTTATTACAGGTCGGCATGACTACTATAGGTCGAAATGATTCACATTAGATAAATAAAGTATTGTCATTTATTACAGGTCGGTATGACTACTATAGGATGAAATGATTCACATTAGATAAATAATGTCTTGTCATTTATTAGAGGTCGACATGACTACTATAGGACGAAATGATTCACATTAGATAAATAATGCCTTGTCATTTATTACAGGTCAGTATCACTACTATAGAATGAAATGATTCATATTAGATAAATAATGCCTGGTCATTTATTACAGGTCGGTATGACTACCATAGGACGAAATGATTCACATTAGATAAATAATACCTTGTCATTTATTACAGGTCGGTATGACTACTATAGGGCGAAATGATTAACATTAGATAAATAATGCCTTGATATTTATTACAGGTCGGAATGACTACTATAGGGCGAAATGATTCACATTAGATAAATAATGCCTTGTCATTTATTACAGGTCGGTATGACTAATATAGGACGAAATGATTCACATTAGATAAATAATGCCTTGTCATTTATTGCAGGTTGGCATGACTACTATAGTGCGAAATGATTCACATTAGATAAATAATGTCCTGTCATTTATTACAGATCAGTATGACTACCATAGGACGAAATGATTCACATTAGATAAATAATGCCTTGTCATTTATTACAGGTCGGTATGACTACCATAGGACGAAATGATTCACATTAGATAAATAATACACTGTCATTTATTACAGGTCAGTATGACTACTATAGGTCGAAATGATTCACATTAGATAAATAAAGTATTGTCATTTATTACAGGTCGGTATGACTACTATAGGATGAAATGATTCACATTAGATAAATAATGTCTTGTCATTTATTAGAGGTCGACATGACTACTATAGGACGAAATGATTCACATTAGATAAATAATGCCTTGTCATTTATTACAGGACGGAATGACTACTATAGGAGGAAATGATTCACATTAGATAAATAATACCTTGTCATTTATTACAGGTCAGTATCACTACTATAGAACGAAATGATTCATATTAGATAAATAATGCCTGGTCATTTATTACAGGTCGGTATGACTACCATAGGACGAAATGATTCACATTAGATAAATAATACCTTGTCATTTATTACAGGTCGGTATGACTACTATAGGGCGAAATGATTCACATTAGATAAATAATGCCTTGTCATTTATTACAGGTCGGTATGACTAATATAGGACGAAATGATTCACATTAGATAAATAATGCCTTGTCATTTATTGCAGGTTGGCATGACTACTATAGTGCGAAATGATTCACATTAGATAAATAATGTCCTGTCATTTATTACAGATCAGTATGACTACCATAGGACGAAATGATTCACATTAGATAAATAATGCCTTGTCATTTATTACAGGTCGGTATGACTACCATAGGAAGAAATAATTCACATTAGATAAATAATATCTTGTCATTTTTTACAGGTCAGTATGACTACTATAGGACGAAATGAATCATATTAGATAAACAATGCCTTGTCATTTATTACAGGTCGTATGACTACCATAGGACGAAATTATTCACATTAGATAAATAATACCTTGTCATTTATTACAGGTCAATATGACTACTATAGGGCGAAATGATTAACATTAGATAAATAATGCCTTGCTATTTATTAGATGTCGGAATGACTACTATAGGACGAAATGATTCACATTAGATAAATAATACTTTGTCATTTATTACAGGTCGGTATGACTACCATAGGAAGAAATGATTCACATTAAATAAATAATGTCTTGTCATTTATTACAGGTCGGCATGACTACCAGAGGACGAAATGATTCACATTAGATAAATAATGTCTTGTCATTTATTACAGGTCGGTATGACTACCATAGGACGAAATGATTCACATTAGATAAATAATGTCTTGTCATTTATTACAGGTCGGCATGACTATAATAGGACGAAATGATTCACATTAGATAAAAAATACCTTTCATTTATTACAGATCGGCATGACTACTATAGGACGAAATGATTTACATTAGATAAATAATGCCTTGTCATTTATTACAGGTCGGTATGACTACCATAGAACGAAATGATTCACATTAGATAAATAATACCTTGTCATTTATTACAGGTCGGTATGACTACCATAGGACGAAATGATTCACATTAGATAAATAATGCCTTGTCATTTATTACAGGACGGAATGACTACTATAGGAGGAAATTATTCACATTAGATAAATAATACCTTTTCATTTATTACAGGTCGGTATGGCTACTATAGGGCGAAATGATTAACATTAGATAAATAATGCCTTGATATTTATTACAGATCGGAATGACAACTATAGGACGAAATGATTCACATTAGATAAATAATCCCTTGTCATTTATTACAGATCGGTATGACTAATATAGGACGAAATGATTCACATTAGATAAATAATGCCTTGTCATTGATTGCAGGTTGGCATGACTACTATAGGGCGAAATGATTCACATTAGATAAATAATGTCTTGTAATTTATTACAGGTCGGTATGACTACCATAGGGGGGAAATGATTCACATTAGATAAATAATGCCTTGTCATTTATTAAAGGTCGGTATGACTACAATAGGAAGAAATGATTCACATTAGATAAATAATACCTTGTCATTTATTACAGGTCGGCATGACTACTATAGGACGAAATGATTCACATTAGATAAATAATGTCTTGTCATTTATTACAGGTCGGTATGACTACTATAGGATGAAATGATTCACATTAGATAAATAATGTCTTGTCATTTATTAGAGGTCGGCATGACTACTATAGGACGAAATGATTCACATTAGATAAATAATGCCTTGTCATTTATTACAGGACGGAATGACTACTATAGGAGGAAATGATTCACATTAGATAAATAATACCTTGTCATTTATTACAGGTTAGTATGACTACTATAGGGCGAAATGATTAACATTAGATAAATAATGCCTTGATATTTATTACAGGTCGGAATGACTACTATAGGGCGAAATGATTCACATTAGATAAATAATGTCTTGTCATTTATTACAGGTCGGTATCACTAATATAGGACGAAATGATTCACATTAGATAAATAATGCCTTGTCATTTATTGCAGGTTGGCATGACTACTATAGGGCGAAATGATTCACATTAGATAAATAATGTCTTGTAATTTATTACAGGTCGGTATGACTACCATAGGACGAAATGATTCACATTAGATAAATAATACCTTGTCATTTATTATAAATGCCTTGTCATTTATTACAGGACGGTATGACTACAATAGGACGAAATGATTCACATTAGATAAATAATACCTTGTCATTTATTAGAGGTCGGCATGACTACTATAGGTCGAAATGATTCACATTAAATAAATAATGCCTTGTCATTTATTACAGGTCGGTATGACTACTATAGGACGAAATGATTCACATTAGATAAATAATACTGTGTCATTTATTGCAGGTCGGTATGACTACCATAGGACGAAATGATTGACATTAGATAAATAATGTCTTGTCATTTATTAGAGGTCGGCATGACTACTATAGGACGAAATGATTCACATTAGATAAATAATGCCTAGTCATTTATTACCGGTCGGTATGACTACTATAGGACGAAATGATTCACATTAGATAAATAATACCGTGTCATTTATTACAGGTCGGTATGACTACTATAGGACGAAATGATTCACATTAGATAAATAATGTCTTGTCATTTATTAGAGGTCGGCATGACTACTATAGGACGAAATGATTCACATTAGATAAATAATGCCTTGTCATTTATTGCAGGTTGGCATGACTACTAAAGGACGAAATGATTCACATTAGATAAATAATGCATTGTCATTTATTACAGGTTGACATGACTACCATTAGACGAAATGATTCACATTAGATAAATAATGTCTTGTCATTTATTACAGGTCGGCATGACTACTATAGGGCGAAATGATTCACATTAGATAAATAATACGTTGTCATGTATTACAGGTCGGCATGACTACAATAGGGCGAAATGATTCACATTAGATAAATAATGCCTTGTCATTTATTACAGGTCGGTATGACTACCATAGGGCGAAATGATTCACATTAGATAAATAATGTCTTGTCATTTATTACAGGTAGGTATGACTACTATAGGACGAAATGATTCACATTAGATAAATAATTCCTTGTCATTTATTACAGGTCAGTATGACTACTATAAGACGAAATGATTCACATTAGATAAATAATGTCTTGTAATTTATTACAGGTCGGTATGACTACCATAGGGCGAAATGATTCACATTAGATAAATAAAGTCTTGTCATTTATTACAGGTCGGTATGACTACTATGGCACGAAATGATTCACATTAGATAAATAATGTCTTGTTATTTATTACAGGTCGGTATGACTACTATAAGGACGAAATGATTCACATTAGATAAATAATTCCTTCTCATTTATTACAGATCGGTATGACTACTATATGACAAAATGATTCACATTAGATAAATAATGTTTTGTCATTTATTACAGATCAGTATGACTACCATAGGACGAAATGATTCACATTAGATAAATAATGCACTGTCATTTATTAGAGGTCAGTATGACTACTATAGGACGAAATGATTCACATTAGAAAAATAATTCCTTGTCATTTATTACAGGTCGGTATGACTACCATAGGACGAAATAATTCACATTAGATAAATAATGCCTTGTTATTTTTTACAGGTCAGTATGACTACTATCGGACGAAATGAATCATATTAGATAAACAATGCCTTGTCATTTATTACAGGTCGTATGACTACCATAAGACGAAATGATTCACATTAGATAATTAATACCTTGTCATTTATTACAGGTCAATATGACTACTATAGGGCGAAATGATTCACATTAGATAAATAATACTTTGTCATTTATTACAGGTCGGTATGACTACTATAGAACGAAATGTTTCACATTAAATAAATAATGCCTTGTCATTTATTACAGGTCAGCATGACTACCATAGGGCGAAATGATTCACATTAGATAAATAATGTCTTGTCATTTATTACAGGTCGGCATGACTATAATAGGACGAAATGATTCACATTATATAAAAAATACCTTTCATTTATTACAGGACGGAATGAATACTATAGGAGGAAATGATTCACATTAGATAAATAATGTCTCGTCATTTATTACAGGTCGGTATGACTACTATAGGACAAAATGAATCACATTAGATAAATAATTCCTTGTCATTTATTACAGGTCGGCATGACTACTATAGGACGAAATGATTCACATTAAATAAATAATGTATTGTCATTTATTACAGGTCGGTATGACTACTATAGGATGAAATGATTCACATTAGATAAATAATGTCTTGTCATTTATTAGAGGTCGGCATGACTACTATAGGACGAAATGATTCACATTAGATAAATAATACCTTGTCATTTATTACAGGTCGGTATCACTAATATAGGACGAAATGATTCACATTAGATAAATAATGCCTTGTCATTTATTGCATGTTGGCATGACTACAATAGGGCGAAATGATTCACATTAGATAAATAATGTCTTGTAATTTATTACAGGTCGGTATGACTACCATAGGACGAAATGATTCACATTAGATAAATAATACCTGGTCATTTATTATAAATGCCTTGTCATTTATTACAGGACGGTATGACTACAATAGGAAGAAATGATTCACATTAGATAAATAATACCTTGTCATTTATTAGAGGTCGGCATGACTACTATAGGTCGAAATGATTCACATTAAATAAATAATGCCTTGTCATTTATTACAGGTCGGTATGACTACTATAGGACGAAATGATTCACATTAAATAAATAATACTGTATCATTTATTGCAGGTCGGTATGACTACCATAGGACGAAATGATTCACATTAGATAAATAATGTTTTGTCATTTATTAGAGGTCGGCATGACTACTATAGGACGAAATGATTCACATTAGATAAATAATGCCTTGTCATTTATTGCAGGTTGGCATGACTACTAAAGGACGAAATGATTCACATTAGATAAATAATTCCTTGTCATTTATTACAGGTCGGTATGAATACCATAGGGCGCAATGATTCACATTAGATAAATGATACCTTGTCATTTATTACAAATCAGTATGACTACTCTAGGGCGAAATGATTCACATTAGATAAATAATGCCTAGCCATTTATTACAGGTCGGAATGATTCACATTAGATAAATAATTCCTTGTCATTTATTACAGGTCGGTATGACTACAATAGGACGAAATAATTCACATTAGATAAATAATACCTTGTAACTTTTAACAGGTCAGTATGACTACCATAGGACGAAATGATTCATATTAGATAAATAATGCCTTGTCATTTATTACAGGTCAGTATGACTACCATAGTACGAAATAATTAACATTAGATAAATAATGCATTGTCATTTATTACAGGTTGACATGACTACCATTAGACGAAATGATTCACATTAGATAAATAATGTCTTGTCATTTATAACATGTCGGCATGACTACTATAGGGCGAAATGATTCACATTAGATAAATAATACCTTGTCATGTATTACAGGTCGGCATGACTACAATAGGGCGAAATGATTCACATTAGATAAATAATGCCTTGTCATTTATTACAGGTCGGTATGACTACCATAGGGCGAAATGATTCACATTAGATAAATAATGTCTTGTCATTTATTACAGGTAGGTATGACTACTATAGGACGAAAGGATTCACATTAGATAAATAATTCCTTGTCATTTATTACAGGTCAGTATGACTACTATAAGACGAAATGATTCACATTAGATAAATAATGTCTTGTAATTTATTACAGGTCGGTATGACTACCATAGGACGAAATGATTCACATTAGATAAATAATGTCTTGTCATTTATTACAGGTCGGTATAACTACTATAAGGACGAAATGATTCACATTAGATAAATAATTCCTTCTCATTTATTACAGATCGGTATGACTACTATATGACAAAATGATTCACATTAGATAAATAATGTTTTGTCATTTATTACAGGTCGGCATGACTACCATAGGACGAAATGATTCACATTAGATAAATAATGCCTTGTCATTTATTACAGGTCGGTATGACTACCATAGGACGAAATAATTCACATTAGATAAATAATGCCTTGTTATTTTTTACAGGTCAGTATGACTACTATCGGACGAAATGAATCATATTAGATAAACAATGCCTTGTCATTTATTACAGGTCGTATGACTACCATAGGACGAAATGATTCACATTAGATAATTAATACCTTGTCATTTATTACAAGTCAATATGACTACTATAGGGCGAAATGATTAACATTAGATAAATAATGCCTTGTTATTTATTACAGGTCGGAATGACTACTATAGGACGAAATGATTCACATTAGATAAATAATATTTGTCATTTATTACAGGTCGGTATGACTACTATAGGACGAAATGATTCACATTAAATAAATAATGCCTTGTCATTTATAACAGGTCAGCATGACTACCATAGGGCGAAATGATTCACATTAGATAAATAATGTCTTGTCATTTATTACAGGTCGGCATGACTATAATAGGACGAAATGATTCACATTAGATAAAAAATACCTTTCATTTATTACAGGTCGGTATGACTACCATAGAACGAAATGATTCACATTAGATAAATAATACCTTGTCATTTATTACAGGTCGGTATGACTACTATAGGACGAAATGATTCACATTAGATAAATAATGCCTTGTCATTTATTACAGGACGGAATGAATACTATAGGAGGAAATGATTCACATTAGATAAATAATGTCTCGTCATTTATTACAGGTCGGTATGACTACTATAGCACAAAATGAATCACATTAGATAAATAATTCCTTGTCATTTATTACAGGTCGGTATGACTACCATATGACGAAATAATTCACATTAGATAAATAATATCTTGTCATTTTTTACAGGTCAGTATGACTACTATAGGACGAAATGAATCATATTAGATAAACAATGCCTTGTCATTTATTACAGGTCGTATGACTACCATAGGATGAAATGATTCACATTAGATAAATAATACCTTGTCATTTATTACAGGTCAATATGACTACCATAGTACGAAATAATTAACATTAGATAAATAATGCATTGTCATTTATTACAGGTTGACATGACTACCATTAGACGAAATGATTCACATTAGATAAATAATGTCTTGTCATTTATTACAGGTCGGCATGACTACTATAGGGCGAAATGATTCACATTAGATAAATAATACCTTGTCATGTATTACAGGTCGGCATGACTACAATAGGGCGAAATGATTCACATTAGATAAATAATGCCTTGTCATTTATTACAGGTCGGTATGACTACCATAGGGCGAAATGATTCACATTAGATAAATAATGTCTTGTCATTTATTACAGGTAGGTATGACTACTATAGGACGAAATGATTCACATTAGATAAATAATTCCTTGTCATTTATTACAGGTCAGTATGACTACTATAGGACGAAATGATTCACATTAGATAAATAATGCCTTGTCATTTATTACAGGACGGAATGAATACTATAGGAGGAAATGATTCACATTAGATAAATAATGTCTCGTCATTTATTACAGGTCGGTATGACTACTATAGGACAAAATGAATCACATTAGATAAATAATTCCTTGTCATTTATTACAGGTCGGTATGACTACCATATGACGAAATAATTCACATTAGATAAATAATATCTTGTCATTTTTTACAGGTCAGTATGACTACTATAGGACGAAATGAATCATATTAGATAAACAATGCCTTGTCATTTATTACAGGTCGTATGACTACCATAGGATGAAATGATTCACATTAGATAAATAATACCTTGTCATTTATTACAGGTCAATATGACTACCATAGTACGAAATAATTAACATTAGATAAATAATGCATTGTCATTTATTACAGGTTGACATGACTACCATTAGACGAAATGATTCACATTAGATAAATAATGTCTTGTCATTTATTACAGGTCGGTATGACTACCATAGGACGAAATGATTGACATTAGATAAATAAAGTCTTGTCATTTATTACAGGTCGGTATGACTACTATGGCACGAAATGATTCACATTAGATAAATAATGTATTGTCATTTATTACAGGTCGGTATGACTACTATAAGGACGAAATGATTCACATTAGATAAATAATTCCTTCTCATTTATTACAGATCGGTATGACTACTATAGGACAAAATGATTCACATTAGATAAATAATGTTTTGTCATTTATTACAGGTCAGTATGACTACTATAGTACGAAATGATTCACATTAGAAAAATAATTCCTTGTCATTTATTACAGGTCGGTATGACTACCATAGGACGAAATAATTCACATTAGATAAATAATGCCTTGTTATTTTTTACAGGTCAGTATGACTGCTATCGGACGAAATGAATCATATTAGATAAACAATGCCTTGTCATTTATTACAGGTCGTATGACTACCAAAGGACGAAATGATTCACATTAGATAATTAATACCTTGTCATTTATTACAGGTCAATATGACTACTATAGGGCGAAATGATTAACATTAGATAAATAATGCCTTGTTATTTATTACAGGTCGGAATGACTACTATAGGACGAAATGATTCAAATTAGATAAATAATACTTTGTCATTTATTACAGGTCGGTATGACTACTATAGGACGAAATGATTCACATTAAATAAATAATGCCTTGTCATTTATTACAGGTCAGCATGACTATAATAGGACGAAATGATTCACATTAGATAAAAAATACCTTTCATTTATTACAGGTCGGTATGACTACCATAGAACGAAATGATTCACATTAGATAAATAATGTCTTGTCATTTATTACAGGTAGGTATGACTACTATAGGACGAAATGATTCACATTAGATAAATAATTCCTTGTCATTTATTACAGGTCAGTATGACTACTATAAGACGAAATGATTCACATTAGATAAATAATGTCTTGTAATTTATTACAGGTCGGTATGACTACCATAGGACGAAATGATTGACATTAGATAAATAAAGTCTTGTCATTTATTACAGGTCGGTATGACTACTATGGCACGAAATGATTCACATTAGATAAATAATGTCTTGTCATTTATTACAGGTCGGTATGACTACTATAAGGACGAAATGATTCACATTAGATAAATAATTCCTTCTCATTTATTACAGATCGGTATGACTACTATATGATAAAATGATTGACATTAGATAAATAATGTTTTGTCATTTATTACAGATCAGTATGACTACCATAGGTCGAAATGATTCACATTAGATAAATAATGCACTGTCATTTATTACAGGTCAGTATGACTACTATAGGACGAAATGATTCACATTAGAAAAATAATTCCTTGTCATTTATTACAGGTCGGTATGACTACCATAGGACGAAATAATTCACATTAGATAAATAATGCCTTGTTATTTTTTACAGGTCAGTATGACTACTATCGGACGAAATGAATCATATTAGATAAACAATGCCTTGTCATTTATTACAGGTCGTATGACTACCATAGGATGAAATGATTCACATTAGATAATTAATACCTTGTCATTTATTACAGGTCAATATGACTACTATAGGGCGAAATGATTAACATTAGATAAATAATGCCTTGTTATTTATTACAGGTCGGAATGACTACTATAGGACGAAATGATTCACATTAGATAAATAATACTTTGTCATTTATTACAGGTCGGTATGACTACTATAGGACGAAATGATTCACATTAAATAAATAATGCCTTGTCATTTATTACAGGTCAGCATGACTATAATAGGACGAAATGATTCACATTAGATAAAAAATACCTTTCATTTATTACAGGTCGGTATGACTACCATAGAACGAAATGATTCACATTAGATAAATAATACCTTGTCATTTATTACAGGTCGGTATGACTACCATAGGACAAAATGAATCACATTAGATAAATAATTCCTTGTCATTTATTACAGGTCGGTATGACTACCATATGACGAAATAATTCACATTATATAAATAATATCTTGTCATTTTTTACAGGTCAGTATGACTACTATAGGACGAAATGAATCATATTAGATAAACAATGCCTTGTCATTTATTACAGGTCGTATGACTACCATAGGACGAAATGATTCACATTAGATAAATAATACCTTGTCATTTATTACAGGTCAATATGACTACTATAGGGCGAAATGATTAACATTAGATAAATAATGCCTTGTTATTTATTATAGGTCGGAATGACTACTATAGGACGAAATGATTCACATTAGATAAATAATACTTTGTCATTTATTACAGGTCGGTATGACTACTATAGGACGAAATGATTCACATTAAATAAATAATGCCTTGTCATTTATTACAGGTCGGCTTGACTACCAGAGGACGAAATGATTCACATTAGATAAATAATGTCTTGTCATTTATTACAGGTCGGTATGACTACCATAGGGCGAAATGATTCACATTAGATAAATAATGCCTTGTCATTTATTACAGGTCGGCATGACTATAATAGGACGAAATGATTCACATTAGATAAAAAATACCTTGTCATTTATTACAGATCGGCATGACTACTATAGGACGAAATGATCCACATTAGATAAATAATGCCTTGATATTTATTACAGGTCGGAATGACTACTATAAGACGAAATGATTCACATTAGATAAATAATGCCTTGTCATTTATTACAGGTCGGTATGACTAATATAGGACGAAATGATTCACATTAGATAAATAATGCCTTGTCATTTATTGCAGGTTGGCATGACTAATATAGGGCGAAATGATTCACATTAGATAAATAATGTCTTGTAATTTATTACAGGTCGGTATGACTACCATAGGACGAAATGATTCACATTAGATAAATAATGTCTTGTAATTGATTACAGGTCGGTATGACTACCATAGGACGAAATGATTCACATTAGATAAATAATGCCTTGTCATTTATTACAGGTCGGTATGACTACAATAGGAAGAAATGATTCACATTAGATAAATAATACCTTGTCATTTATTACAGGTCGGCATGACTACTATAGGACGAAATGATTCACATTAGATAAATAATGTCTTGTCATTTATTACAGGTCGGCATAACTATAATAGGACGAAATGATTCACATTACATAAAAAATATCTTTCATTTATTACAGATCGGCATGACTACTATAGGACGAAATGATTCACATTAGATAAATAATGCCTTGATATTTATTACAGGTCGGAATGACTACTATAAGACGAAATGATTCACATTAGATAAATAATGCCTTGTCATTTATTACAGGTCGGTATTACTAATATAGGACGAAATGATTCACATTAGATAAATAATGCCTTGTCATTTATTGCAGGTTGGCATGACTAATATAGGGCGAAATGATTCACATTAGATAAATAATGTCTTGTAATTTATTACAGGTCGGTATGACTACCATAGGACGAAATGATTCACATTAGATAAATAATGCCTTGTCATTTATTACAGGTCGGTATGACTACAATAGGAAGAAATGATTCACATTAGATAAATAATACCTTGTCATTTATTACAGGTCGGCATGACTACTATAGGACGAAATGATTCACATTAGATAAATAATGTCTTGTCATTTATTACAGGTCGGCATGACTACTATAGGACGAAATGATTCACATTAGATAAATAATGTAGTCATTTATTACAGGTCGGTATGACTACTATAGGATGAAATGATTCACATTAGATAAATAATGTCTGGTCATTTATTAGAGATCGGGATGACTACTATAGGACGAAATGATTCACATTAGATAAATAATGCCTTGTCATTTATTACAGGACGGAATGACTACTATAGGAGGAAATGATTCACATTAGATAAATAATACCTTGTCATTTATTACAGGTTAGAATGACTACTATAGAACGAAATGATTCATATTAGATAAATAATGCCTGGTCATTTATTACAGGTCGGTATGACTACCATCGGACGAAATGATTCACATTAGATAAATAATACCTTGTCATTTATTACAGGTCGGTATGACTACCATAGAACGAAATGATTCACATTAGATAAATAATACCTTGTCATTTATTACAGGTCGGTATGACTACCATAGGACAAAATGAATCACATTAGATAAATAATTCCTTGTCATTTATTACAGGTCGGTATGACTACCATATGACGAAATAATTCACATTATATAAATAATATCTTGTCATTTTTTACAGGTCAGTATGACTACTATAGGACGAAATGAATCATATTAGATAAACAATGCCTTGTCATTTATTACAGGTCGTATGACTACCATAGGACGAAATGATTCACATTAGATAAATAATACCTTGTCATTTATTACAGGTCAATATGACTACTATAGGGCGAAATGATTAACATTAGATTAATAATGCCTTGTTATTTATTATAGGTCGGAATGACTACTATAGGACGAAATGATTCACATTAGATAAATAATACTTTGTCATTTATTACAGGTCGGTATGACTACTATAGGACGAAATGATTCACATTAAATAAATAATGCCTTGTCATTTATTACAGGTCGGCTTGACTACCAGAGGACGAAATTATTCACATTAGATAAATAATGTCTTGTCATTTATTACAGGTCGGTATGACTACCATAGGGCGAAATGATTCACATTAGATAAATAATGCCTTGTCATTTATTACAGGTCGGCATGACTATAATAGGACGAAATGATTCACATTAGATAAAAAATACCTTGTCATTTATTACAGATCGGCATGACTACTATAGGACGAAATGATCCACATTAGATAAATAATGCCTTGATATTTATTACAGGTCGGAATGACTACTATAAGACGAAATGATTCACATTAGATAAATAATGCCTTGTCATTTATTACAGGTCGGTATAACTAATATTGGACGAAATGATTCACATTAGATAAATAATGCCTTGTCATTTATTGCAGGTTGGCATGACTAATATAGGGCGAAATGATTCACATTAGATAAATAATGTCTTGTAATTTATTACAGGTCGGTATGACTACCATAGGACGAAATGATTCACATTAGATAAATAATGTCTTGTAATTGATTACAGGTCGGTATGACTACCATAGGACGAAATGATTCACATTAGATAAATAATGCCTTGTCATTTATTACAGGTCGGTATGACTACAATAGGAAGAAATGATTCACATTAGATAAATAATACCTTGTCATTTATTACAGGTCGGCATGACTACTATAGGACGAAATGATTCACATTAGATAAATAATGTCTTGTCATTTATTACAGGTCGGCATAACTATAATAGGACGAAATGATTCACATTACATAAAAAATACCTTTCATTTATTACAGATCGGCATGACTACTATAGGACGAAATGATTCACATTAGATAAATAATGCCTTGATATTTATTACAGGTCGGAATGACTACTATAAGACGAAATGATTCACATTAGATAAATAATGCCTTGTCATTTATTACAGGTCGGTATGACTAATATAGGACGAAATGATTCACATTAGATAAATAATGCCTTGTCATTTATTGCAGGTTGGCATGACTAATATAGGGCGAAATGATTCACATTAGATAAATAATGTCTTGTAATTTATTACAGGTCGGTATGACTACCATAGGACGAAATGATTCACATTAGATAAATAATGCCTTGTCATTTATTACAGGTCGGTATGACTACAATAGGAAGAAATGATTCACATTAGATAAATAATACCTTGTCATTTATTACAGGTCGGCATGACTACTATAGGACGAAATGATTCACATTAGATAAATAATGTCTTGTCATTTATTACAGGTCGGCATGACTACTATAGGACGAAATGATTCACATTAGATAAATAATGTAGTCATTTATTACAGGTCGGTATGACTACTATAGGATGAAATGATTCACATTAGATAAATAATGTCTTGTCATTTATTAGAGGTCGGGATGACTACTATAGGACGAAATGATTCACATTAGATAAATAATGCCTTGTCATTTATTACAGGACGGAATGACTACTATAGGAGGAAATGATTCACATTAGATAAATAATACCTTGTCATTTATTACAGGTCAGTATGACTACTATAGAACGAAATGATTCATATTAGATAAATAATGCCTGGTCATTTATTACAGGTCGGTATGACTACCATAGGACGAAATGATTCAAATTAGATAAATAATACCTTGTCATTTATTACAGGTCGGTATGACTACCATAGGACAAAATGAATCACATTAGATAAATAATTCCTTGTCATTTATTACAGGTCGGTATGACTACCATATGACGAAATAATTCACATTATATAAATAATATCTTGTCATTTTTTACAGGTCAGTATGACTACTATAGGACGAAATGAATCATATTAGATAAACAATGCCTTGTCATTTATTACAGGTCGTATGACTACCATAGGACGAAATGATTCACATTAGATAAATAATACCTTGTCATTTATTACAGGTCAATATGACTACTATAGGGCGAAATGATTAACATTAGATAAATAATGCCTTGTTATTTATTATAGGTCGGAATGACTACTATAGGACGAAATGATTCACATTAGATAAATAATACTTTGTCATTTATTACAGGTCGGTATGACTACTATAGGACGAAATGATTCACATTAAATAAATAATGCCTTGTCATTTATTACAGGTCGGCTTGACTACCAGAGGACGAAATGATTCACATTAGATAAATAATGTCTTGTCATTTATTACAGGTCGGCATGACAATAATAGGACGAAATGATTCACATTAGATAAAAAATACCTTTCATTTATTACAGATCGGCATGACTACTATAGGACGAAATGATCCACATTAGATAAATAATGCCTTGATATTTATTACAGGTCGGAATGACTACTATAAGACGAAATGATTCACATTAGATAAATAATGCCTTGTCATTTATTACAGGTCGGTATGACTAATATAGGACGAAATGATTCACATTAGATAAATAATGCCTTGTCATTTATTGCAGGTTGGCATGACTAATATAGGGCGAAATGATTCACATTAGATAAATAATGTCTTGTAATTTATTACAGGTCGGTATGACTACCATAGGACGAAATGATTCACATTAGATAAATAATGCCTTGTCATTTATTACAGGTCGGTATGTCTACAATAGGAAGAAATGATTCACATTAGATAAATAATACCTTGTCATTTATTACAAGTCGGCATGACTACTATAGGACGAAATGATTCACATTAGATAAATAATGTCTTGTCATTTATTACAGGTCGGCATGACTACTATAGGACGAAATGATTCACATTAGATAAATAATGTAGTCATTTATTACAGGTCGGTATGACTACTATAGGATGAAATGATTCACATTAGATAAATAATGTCTTGTAATTGATTACAGGTCGGTATGACTACCATAGGACGAAATGATTCACATTAGATAAATAATGCCGTGTCATTTATTACAGGTCGGTATGACTACAATAGGAAGAAATGATTCACATTAGATAAATAATACCTCGTCATTTATTACAGGTCGGCATGACTACTATAGGACGAAATGATTCACATTAGATAAATAATGTCTTGTCATTTATTACAGGTCGGCATAACTATAATAGGACGAAATGATTCACATTAGATAAAAAATACCTTTCATTTATTACAGATCGGCATGACTACTATAGGACGAAATGATTCACATTAGATAAATAATGCCTTGATATTTATTACAGGTCGGAATGACTACTATAAGACGAAATGATTCACATTAGATAAATAATGCCTTGTCATTTATTACAGGTCGGTATGACTAATATAGGACGAAATGATTCACATTAGATAAATAATGCCTTGTCATTTATTGCAGGTTGGCATGACTAATATAGGGCGAAATGATTCACATTAGATAAATAATGTCTTGTAATTTATTACAGGTCGGTATGACTACCATAGGACGAAATGATTCACATTAGATAAATAATGCCTTGTCATTTATTACAGGTCGGTATGACTACAATAGGAAGAAATGATTCACATTAGATAAATAATACCTTGTCATTTATTACAGGTCGGCATGACTACTATAGGACGAAATGATTCACATTAGATAAATAATGTCTTGTCATTTATTACAGGTCGGCATGACTACTATAGGACGAAATGATTCACATTAGATAAATAATGTAGTCATTTATTACAGGTCGGTATGACTACTATAGGATGAAATGATTCACATTAGATAAATAATGTCTTGTCATTTATTAGAGGTCGGGATGACTACTATAGGACGAAATGATTCACATTAGATAAATAATGCCTTGTCATTTATTACAGGACGGAATGACTACTATAGGAGGAAATGATTCACATTAGATAAATAATACCTTGTCATTTATTACAGGTCAGTATGACTACTATAGAACGAAATGATTCATATTAGATAAATAATGCCTGGTCATTTATTACAGGTCGGTAAGACTACCATAGGACGAAATGATTCACATTAGATAAATAATACCTTGTCATTTATTACAGGTCGGTATGACTACTATAGGGCGAAATGATTCACATTAGATAAATAATGCCTTGATATTTATTACAGGTCGGAATGACTACTATAGGTCGAAATGATTCACATTTGATAAATAATGCCTTGTCATTTATTACAGGTCGGTATGACTAATATAGGACGAAATGATTCACATTAGATAAATAATGCCTTGTCATTTATTGCAGGTTGGCATGACTACTATAGGGCGAAATGATTCACATTAGATAAATAATGTCTTGTAATTTATTACAGGTCGGTATGACTACCATAGGACGAAATGATTCACATTAGATAAATAATGCCTTGTCATTTATTACAGGACGGTATGACTACAATAGGAAGAAATGATTCACATTAGATAAATAATGCCTGGACATTTATTACAGGTCGGTATGACTACCATAGGACGAAATGATTCACATTAGATAAATAATGTCTTGTCATTTATTAGAGGTCGGCATGACTACTATAGGACGAAATGATTCACATTAGATAAATAATGTCTTGTCATTTATTAGAGGTCGGCATGACTACTATAGGACGAAATGATTCACATTAGATAAATAATGCCTTGTCATTTATTACAGGTCAGTATGACTACCATAGGACGAAATAATTAACATTAGATAAATAATGCCTTGTCATTTATTACAGGTTGACATGATTACCATTAGACGAAATGGTTCACATTAGAAAAATAATGTCTTGTCATTTATTACAGGTCGGAGTGACTACTATAGGGCGAAATGATTCACATTAGATAAATAATACCTTGTCATGTATTACAGGTCGGCATGACTACAATAGGACGAAATGATTCACATTAGATAAATAATGCCTTGTCATTTATTACAGGTCGGTATGACTACCATAGGGCGAAATGATTCACATTAAATAAATAATGTCTTGTCATTTATTACAGGTCGGTATGACTACTATAAGACGAAATGATTCACATTAGATAAATAATGTCTTGTAATTTATTACAGGTCGGTATGACTACCATAGGACGAAATGATTCACATTAGATAAATAATACCTTGTCATTTATTACAGGTCAGTATGACTACTATAGGACGAAATGATTCACATTAGATAAATAATTCCTTGTCATTTATTACAGGTCGGTATGACTACCATAGGACGAAATAATTCACATTAGATAAATAATACCTTGTCATTTTTTACAGGTCAGTATGACTACTATCGGACGAAATGTAGTCATACTATCGGACGAAATGTAGTCATATTAGATAAACAATGCCTTGTCATTTATTACAGGTCGGTATGACTACCATAGGGCGAAATGATTCACATTAGATAAATAATGTATTGTCATTTTTTACAGGTCGGTATGACTACTATAGGATGAAATAATTCACATTAGATAAATAATGTCTTGTCATTTATTAGAGGTCGGCATGACTACTATAGGACGAAATGATTCACATTAGATAAATAATGCCTTGTCATTTATTACAGGACGGAATGACTACTATAGGAGGAAATGATTCACCTTAGATAAATAATACCTTGTCATTTATTACAGGTCAGTATGACTACTATAGAACGAAATGATTCATATTAGATAAATAATGCCTTGTCATTTATTACAGGTCAGTATGACTACCATAGGGCGAAATGATTCACATTAGATAAATAATACCTTGTCATTTATTACAGGTCGGTATGACTACTATAGGGCAAAATGATTAACATTAGATAAATAATGCCTTGATATTTATTACAGGTCGGAATGACTACTATAGGACGAAATGATTCACATTAGATAAATAATGCCTTGATATTTATTACAGGTCGGAATGACTACGATAGGACGAAATGATTCACATTAGATAAATAATGCTTTGTCATTTATTACAGGTCGGTATGACTAATATAGGACGAAATGATTCACATTAGATAAATAATGCCTTATCATTTATTGGAGGTTGGCATGACTACTATAGGACGAAATGATTCACATTAGATAAATAATGTCTTGTAATTTATTACAGGTCGGTATGACTACCATAGGACGAAATGATTCACATTAGATAAATAATGCCTTGTCATTTATTACAGGTCGGTATGACTACAATAGGAAGAAATGATTCACAGTAGATAAATAATACCTTGTCATTTATTAGAGGTCGGCATGACTATTATAGGACGAAATGATTCACATTAAATAAATAATGCCTTGTCATTTATTACAGGTCGGTATGACTACTATAGGACGAAATGATTCACATTAGATAAATAATGCCTTGATATTTATTACAGGTCGGAATGACTACTATAGGACGAAATGATTCACATTAGATAAATAATGCCTTGATATTTATTACAGGTCGGAATGACTACGATAGGGCGAAATGATTCACATTAGATAAATAATGCTTTGTCATTTATTACAGGTCGGTATGACTAATATAGGACGAAATGATTCACATTAGATAAATAATGCCTTATCATTTATTGGAGGTTGGCATGACTACTATAGGACGAAATGATTCACATTAGATAAATAATGTCTTGTAATTTATTACAGGTCGGTATGACTACCATAGGACGAAATGATTCACATTAGATAAATAATGCCTTGTCATTTATTACAGGTCGGTATGACTACAATAGGAAGAAATGATTCACAGTTGATAAATAATACCTTGTCATTTATTAGAGGTCGGCATGACTATTATAGGACGAAATGATTCACATTAAATAAATAATGCCTTGTCATTTATTACAGGTCGGTATGACTACTATAGGACGAAATGATTCACATTAGATAAATAATGTCTTGTCATTTATTAGAGGTCGGCATGACTACTATTGGGCGAAATGATTCACATTAGATAAATAATGCCTTGTCATTTATTACAGGTCGGTATGACTACTATAGGACGAAATGATTCACATTAGATAAATAATGCCTTGTCATTTATTGCATGTTGGCATGACTACTAAAGGACGAAATGATTGACATTAGATAAATAATGTCTTGTCATTTATTACAGGTCGGTATGACTACCATAGGACGAAATGATTCACATTAGATAAATAATGCCTTGTCATTTATTACAGGTCGGTATGACTACAATAGAAAGAAATGATTCACATTAGATAAATAATACCTTGTCATTTATTACAGGTCGGCATGACTACTATAGGACGAAATGATTCACATTAGATAAATAATGTCTTGTAATTTATTACAGGTCGGTATGACTAACATAGGACGAAATGATTCACATTAGATAAATAATGCCTTGTCATTTATTACAGGTCGGTATGACTACAATAGGAAGAAATGATTCACAGTAGATTAATAATACCTTGTCATTTATTAGAGGTCGGCATGACTATTATAGGACGAAATGATTCACATTAAATAAATAATGCCTTGTCATTTATTACAGGTCGGTATGACTACTATAGGACGAAATGATTCACATTAGATAAATAATGTCTTGTCATTTATTAGAGGTCGGCATGACTACTATTGGGCGAAATGATTCACATTAGATAAATAATGCCTTGTCATTTATTACAGTTCGGTATGACTACTATAGGACGAAATGATTCACATTAGATAAATAATGCCTTGTCATTTATTGCATGTTGGCATGACTACTAAAGGACGAAATGATTGACATTAGATAAATAATGTCTTGTCATTTATTACAGGTCGGTATGACTACCATAGGACGAAATGATTCACATTAGATAAATAATGCCTTGTCATTTATTACAGGTCGGTATGACTACAATAGAAAGAAATGATTCACATTAGATAAATAATACCTTGTCATTTATTACAGGTCGGCATGACTACTATAGGACGAAATGATTCACATTAGATAAATAATGTCTTGTCATTTATTACAGGTCGGTATGGCTACCATAGGACAAAATGAATCACATTAGATAAATAATGTCTTGTCATTTATTACAGGTCGGCATGACTACTATAGGACGAAATGATTCACATTAGATAAATAATACCGTGTCATTTATTACAGGTCGGTATGACTACCATAGGACGAAATGATTCACATTAGATAAATAATGTCTTGTCATTTATTAGAGATCGGCATGACTACTATAGGACGAAATGATTCACATTAGATAAATAATGCCTTGTCATTTATTACAGGTCGGTATGACTACCATAGGACGAAATGATTCACAAATAGAGCAAGATATCAGTAAGTATATTAATATGATTTAATAAAAAGCAATTATCTTGTTTATACAAATGATTGATTTTCGAGAACTCTTTGTCTTTTCTAATCGAGAATGTATAATATATTTGTTTTTTTTCATAGAAATAGCTGGACTCTATATAGAGAGAGAACACTGCAACATATATTGTGAGGATGGTGTTGTTCAGCTCATTCCAAAAGATGCTGCCATGTGTATTGTGAATGGAGCCATTGTCACAGAGCCTACACAACTTACACAAGGTCAATCATATGTTACATAGAATGACAATAGGATTATATTACATGGATTTTTAACTGATCACAAAAAAAAAACATAATTATTTTAGCAGATAGGTCTACTTCATACCTTGACCTACACCTCGAAATCGACAGTGAAGGCCGGCTAAGAACGAAACTTTACGACAAAAGAGATGTTTTAAATTTTCCCATCGTGAACTTTCCATTCCAACAGCACCTGCATATGGAGTATATATCTATCAGATGATACGATATTCCAGAGCTTGTGGTTCCTATCAGGATTTCCTTGATAGAGGGTTGCTGCTAACAAGGAAGCTACTGAGCCAAGGGTTCTTTTTGGTAAAGTTGAAGACATCACTTCGAAAAGTTTACGGTCGCCACCATGACTTGGTTGATCGTTATGGAATATTTGTGTCACAAATGACCACGGATATGTTCCACTTGTCGTAAACGCTTCCCGGTCCTTTCCTCATTCACGACTTATTACCGGGTTTGTAACTAGATTACCACGACGGGTGCCACTAGTGGAGTAGGAACTGCTTACCCTTCTGGAGCACCTAAGTTCACCCCCGGTTTTAAGTGGGGTTCGTGTTGCTCGATCTTTAGTTTTATATGCATGTTTTGTAGATCGTTGTTTGTCCTTTTGTACTTTTTTCTTTTGGTCATTGTGTTGTCTGATCTTCTTCGATATACGAATTCTGATTACCCCTTTGGTAGCTTCAAACTCTTCTTATATATGATATTTAACTTCATATGTATATCACAACAATTTTACAAAAATACTTGTTTGTACACTGTTGATTTATTTTATTTGAAATTAGACACTCGAAAATTATTTAAAACAACTGTCAACAATGTGTTCAATGAGTAAGCATCTGAAATAAGACATTTCATAGTCATGTATCGTTTTTCATTACAGGAGCAGTGATACTATTAGGAAAGACCAATATGTTTCGTTTATTATTACAGAAGCAGTGATACTATTAGGAAAGATCAAAATGTTTCGTTTATTATTACAGGAGCAGTGATACTATTAGGAAAGACCAAAATGTTTCGTTTATTATTACAGGAGCAGTGATACTATTAGGAAAGAACAATATGTTTCGTTTATTATTACAGGAGCAGTGATACTATTAGGAAAGACCAAAATGTTTCGCCTATTATTACAGGAGCAGTGATAATATTAGGAAAGACCAAAATGTTTCGTTTATTATTACAGGAGCAGTGATACTATTAGGAAAGACCAAAATGTTTCGTTTATTATTACAGGAGCAGTGATACTATTAGGAAAGACCAATATGTTTCGTTTTAATAACCCAGCAGAAGCAGTTAAAATGAAAGAAGAACTGAAGGATGTAAGTTAATGTATATCCCTTATTACCTCAATGAGGTCAATGGACCGATTTAGAATAGCATTATGATTAACCAGTAACGTTGTATGCGTTGTGCAATTTACGAACACGGAAATTGAGTTTTTAAATCGATTGGCTCTCAATATTTTGCTCTGACAATCGAATAATTCAAAACAGGTTATTCCAGAAACGTGTCATGTGCACTAAATTTGATATTACGTTTTTATTCAAGCAGAATTTAAGATGACACCTACAAATACATGTTTGTATTTGCTATTTGTATGCTACTCAATTGCAAATGCATGTTTGTTTTTTGCTATTTGTATGCCACCCAATTACAAATACATGTTTGTTTTTGCTATTTGTATGCTACCCAATTGCAAATGCATGTTAGTTTTTGCTATTTGTATGCTTCCCAATTACAAATACATATTTGTTTTTGCTATTTGCATGCCACCCAATTACAAATATATGTTTATTTTTGCTATTCGTATGCCACCCAATTACAAATGCATGTTTGTTTTTTGCTATTTGTATGCCACCCAATTACAAATACATGTTTGTTTTTGCTATTTGAATGCCACCCAATTACAAATACATGTTTGTTTGTGCTATTTGTATGCCACCCAATTACAAATACATGTTTGTTCTTGCTATTTGTATGCCACCCAATTACAAATACATGTTTGTTTGTGCTATTTGTATGCCACCCAATTACAAATACATGTTTGTTCTTGCTATTTGTATGCCACCCAATTACAAATACATGTTTGTTCTTGCTATTTGTATGCCACCCAATAACAAATACATGTTTGTTCTTGCTATTTGTATGCCACTCAATTACAAATACATGTTTGTTCTTGCTATTTGTATACCACCCAATAACATGTCAATGTTACGCATACGTAAAGTTAGTAGAAAATCATCTGACTTTACTACCGCAAAATTAATTCGACGATCTTATGATGCAATATCATTTTTAATAATTATTAAACGAAACAACAATCTTGGATAGTAAGTTGAGTGAACCTCACATAATGTGTGCGGTTTGGTCGACTTGCTCCACTGATATAGTACGGTTTTAATGAAATAAGTACATTTTAGGTATTCAAAATAAGAGGAAAAGTCTAAGAGCGCATCCATAAATATTTATATTACACTATGTTGAATTTTTAATACATACCCGTCAATAGTAAAGCTTGGAGATTTACTACCAATCTTACAAAGAAATTAAACAAGGAAATATAACCCTTCATGTGGTTGCTGATTACTATTTTATGTGTATGTGTCTGTGCTTATCAATTCAATTGCTATGGGCAAAAAAGTACAAGAGTTTTAAGCTAGGAATGTTTTTTTTCAATTAACAGCATGGCATATCTCTATCACGACAGTCATCAATAGGCTACGGAAGATCCCTGAGTGAAATGTATAGATCCACAGACAGTCTGATGTCAGCAACGTATGTCATAATTCTTAATGCTATGGTATCAGAATATCCCAACTGTTCATTTAATTTGTCAGCGAACTTCAAACTATATTGAACTATCTATTTTTCTTCCAAAGTCATGATGGAAACCATGTGATTGCTTTGTTTCTGTCTGTATATGTAACCCGGTAATTATGTCGGACACAATGATGATGGTATTTGTAAGATTACTTCACCAGTATTTTGTTTTACTGTTGATAACCTATATGCTACAATATCAATGCACACTACAGATTAATATAAATACCTTAAAACTTGTAATTATGGACTATGATCGAAATATGAGTTCGGCCTATTAAAACACCAATAGCGTTGTTAGCATAAGTGGGTCTTTATTTCCCAAGCAATCTTTTTTTTCAAATTTATGACAAAAAGCTACGTTTCCTAAAATATATACCTCATTCTGAATAGATTTGAATAGGATATATGGACAACCTGGATACGAAAGTCAGCAATATTAATTCCCACAAACCTGGAAGTTAGATAGTAATATCCATCGTTAATTCCCAACAGTAGTTAGGGAAACAGATATTTTCTATGTCACATTGGAAGTGAAGGCTTAAACGTATGCTATCCAGGGGAGGATCCAGGATATCAAGTTAGGGGGGGGGGAGCATTTAAAAATATTGCGCCGAGCGGAGGGAGGCGCCAACATTTTTGGGGGATTTCGTGTGAAACATCTCGATTTTACGCCAAAAAATCATATTTTTTCCAATTTTAGGGGGGAGAGGGGCGCGCGCCTGGATCCGCCCCTTCTATCGTAATTTCTTTAAGTACCTTTACAAAAAGAGTTGTCCTCCTGTTCAAAAGTTCCCAATAAGACAACATGTCTCTCAAATAGCGTGTCGGGATCACAATAGCATGTAAAGCAACTAGTCAGGAATATTGATATCCCCAAAAAAATCATGGAACGTTAATATATCCCATTTCAGGAATGACGTGAATAATTTACAACGTCAAAATAGACAACATAATAACATTGTAAATACTTCAAATTCAAAATATTTTTTAATATTGATTTACCATAGCGTGGGTAATATTAAAGTCTTTTTTAGCTTTAATAAGCTATAGGGTTAGGGTGAAGGAAACCGGAGTACTCGGAGAAAATCATCTACCTGCCGCAAGTCACTGACAAACTTTATTACATAACATTGTATCGAGTAAACCTAGACCTGAGTGGGTTTCGAACTCACAACATTAGTGGTGCTAAGCACTAATTGCATGGGGCCGTAGCTATTATCCGACAGTCCGATAGTCCGACAGTCCGATAGTCCGACAAATGCTTTAAACTGATGAAAGTTTTGAAAAATAATTTGGCCAAAAATGATATATTCGTAATTTCAGGATATGGGCCATTCATTTTTATACGCCCGTCAAAATACGGGCTTATTATGGCATACCGCTGTTCGTCCGTCCGTCCACGCCTCGTACGATAACATCTCTCACTTGTTCCCCCTTTTACTAATAGGTCACGTCGTGACATACATTGTATTGATAAAAGGGGGAGCAAGTGAGAGGTGTGATTTTAGTCAGTTTGGAAAACGCCAGTTTTCATATGGTACATGTATATACAATTAATTGGTTTAAAAAAGTGCAGAATATTAATTACTGTTCTCACGCTGAGCAACCGACCTTCAATTGTCATAAAAGAGGGGGGGGGGGGGGGGGGGGGGGCGTATCATGGCACAGTTGTTTATTTTGTCATATTCCGATGCTGCATGTTTCTTTCCGTGATATAAGGGGTCACTTAGGGACAATTCCTTCAATCATAACTTTTTATATATGCGTTTGTCGTAGAAGGCGACTATAGCAGAGTCACCCGTCTGAATCCCGGGGAATATAAATAGAACCAACTTGTCGTCGGAAGAGACAGAAAAACAAGTTCCCGTGTTAAGCCGTTGCCCATGTTGACCCATCCCAGAGTCCCCTCTTTCTGATTTTTTGTTTACAAGCTTTTCTCATCCTGATTATGACTGAAATATTGCTTGCTGGACATCAATCAATCAATCAATCAATCAATCAATCAATCAATCAATTCGCACACATTATTGTATCCAGCTCTATTGGTGTGTCGACATTGCTTTTTAACATAAATATTCCATGATAAAGGGCGGGGACACTGGTACGCTCTCCTTTTGGCTTTTCCTTTTTTTGTATTTCTTTTTTTTTGTGTATTCATTTATTTCATCTTTCTTTTTAATAGTGACTTTTCTTGGCTGGACTCGGTTACACGCTACTTAAATAAAGCCTGAAGTAGTCGCTACTAAAAAATATACGGGATACTTACACTATCGGTTCATGACGATTGGATCCAGGTCTTTATGGAGTTCGCGTTGTTCATATATGTGTTTTTTTTAGCTCTTGTGTGGCCCTGCCAATTGTTTGTCCGTCTATGATATCGTGTTTCCGATGTTCTGGACCTTTCTTTGGTGAGTAAACGGTTCGGTTTCTGACCCCATATTACACATGTTATAGTGTTAACTTTCAAAGAAATATAGCATTTGTCGGACTGTCGGACTATCGGACCGTCGGACTATCGCACTGTCGGACTATCGGACCGTCGGACTATCGGACTGTCGGACTATCGGACTGTCGGATTATAGGTCGGACCCCTATTGCATAGGTAGTTCAAGTACCATACGATCACGATCACGACGACCCCCAATAAGCTCTAAAATGTATATCATTTCTTAAAATAAAATAAATGAATTTTTATGTCGTATGTATTACACAGTGTAAGAGTTCTAGCTATTTCTTATTTGTTTATTGAAAGTTGGGAAACATCACAAGATTATGGGGAAGAAATGGACAAGCTTAACGACCAGAGGTAAGCCATAATTCTTGTACGAATCTATTAACCATAGCTAAACAATTGTCTGAACAGAAAAGTTTGAAAACAGACTTAAGTAACTGTATAATTGTTATTGCAAATAATACCAATGACACGAGAATATCTATGGTAATTTATAAGCAGACAAATATATATAGTACCTTACAATGGGTAAAGAGAAAATTTGAAAAATATATTTGCAGAAAAGAGATAGACTTGTTAGAAAGACGATTTGACAAAGCACAAATAGAACGTGAAAGAGAAATATCAGATTTAGAACGAGATGTTCATGATATTGTGGCTTCATTGGAAGGTATAAAAGATCAGTTACAGAAGGTACGTTCTACAAATAGTCTAAAGTCATTTCAGATTTAAATTGCACCTGTGACGCATTTTAACATTACATAACTGTATCATTTAAAAATCCAAGATAAAGTAAGGTAGAAGATGCTAAGACGTCATAAAAATAGTTAGGTAATATAGTAGGCAAACACGAGAAAGAGACAAAGACGGGAAATAATGGAAACAAACACAGAATACTAATGAAGAATAATAGGACCTCTGTCAAATATCAAATATCGAGGTTTAACTCGGGTGCTTCCGAATTAATAAAATTTAAAATAATTCATGGAAGCTATAGTTTGTATCCAGTTTTAACATGGGAAACATTATTTTCGTACAAATTTAGCGTTAGCGATGGATAAAATGTAAGGAAAATAATGTTACCCATGCTAAAACTTTATACAGACTATGGCTTCCATGAAATATTTCGATTTTAGCACGAAAAATCTAATTTAGTTTTTGAAGTGGAAGTCAGTAATGGAATTCATGTTATAACAAAATGTGCTTACCTTCATGTTTACAGTTGTTTTTCTTATATAGATAACTAGACGGTGTTGAAATTAAGCTATATATTTTATAATTTGATGGCACTTTGATTAAAATGCTCACAAAATCGTAAAAAATAAAATCAGTAACCAGCTTGTGTTAATGTCACCAGCATTCTTTGTAAACTATGTCACCGGAAGACGACAAATTACAAAAGTCAACGTCGATAATGGTTGTTTTTTCAGAAAAACATATATGCAAAGAAGCAATACGAGTATATTTATGTGTGTGCACCACGGTTCTGTATGAATACATGAGATCACTTTGGAATTATGTTTTTAATTTGGTCGACAATACGCATGTGAGAATTAAATATATCGGGAGTTTTATCACAGTATTACTTATATAGCCAATTTAAAAAGTCATGCTAGAATGAAAAATAAAAAATGCCACACTGAGATATATAATCTCCGTGTGCAGGTACTGCTGAAATTTGATTACAAAGAATTAAATGGATTTGATTGGAAAATTAAAGTCATCTTCATTTTCCATACAAAGATCGGTGTATTCCTTTTTTTTTTTTTTTTTTTTTTTATCTCATAGGAATAATTCAATCCAGAAAATCACCAAATCAAGACTTATTTAATGTATTACAAACAATACAAACCCAAACATTCCAAAGAAAATTGTTAAGAAAACGAATATTCAATCGATTAAACATTTTATATTAAAACAATGTTTTAATAAGAACCTTGCACACGTCTTATTGTTAACAATAATATGTAGCTGACTGTTATAGGATAACAGACAAACTGCCTTATATGAACAGAGCATTAAAAGGTTGACAGAGGAGTGTGAAAACAAAAAGGAAGCAATAATGAAGGTTAGTTGCTTACAAATAAATATGTATCAATATATACATACTGGCTATTAATTCGGTCTGATGTGATTTTTGATACACCTTGTTCTTGAGTCTTAGCACTTTTGTCGCAAATGTTTCATAACTAGGAATGCTATATTATATTCCAATTATCAGATTGTTCTGGAAATGTGATTACAGTTATGAGACAAGTGTTGATGCATGGTTAGCTAGAAGTATTCGTTTTAAGCAGTCATAATTTGGTTTAGAGGAATGATGACACGTCACAATGGTTGATACATGTAGAGATACTTATTATTTTATAAACACCTAGTTCTGGTTTGTAATGTGGGGTACAACATTTTGTGAAATCCTTCCAAACTGCGAATTTCTGAAAAGTCCTGAGTGCAAAAAGATAACACATTTTTGGTACGAGAGCTGATTACAAGGGACAAGTACATGCTATGAAAAGATCGTTTAAATAGTAATGGCAAACAGTTCCACCAATACCAAAAAAAACCCGAACAATTACCTCTTACGACAAACCATTAACCGCACAAAGTACATGACACCTCGTGACATGTCCCAAAGCAGCTGTTACGTACATTTTTTTTCTAGAATATTCCAGTAATATAGAAAGAAACAACAAACAATCAATTAATTTTCTACACTTTAATAAAATAACCAAAATAATTATATACAATTACAAAAATGAAATTAATAAAGTTTACAACTAGCCTGAATGTTCGCAGTTAAATCCCTTGGAATAAATGTCCTTTTCATTCCCGGTATAATAGTTCGGTTCCTTTCCTATGAAACCAAAGGGGTAACATTGATGTTGGGCATTACCTCTGGACATCACCTCTTAACATGAACTCATTTAATATTGATGTTGAACATCACCTCTTAATATGAACTCATTTAACATTGATGTTGAACATCACCTCTTAATATGAACTCATTTAACATTGATGCTGAAAATTACCCCTGGACATCACCTCTTAACATGAACTCATTTAACATTGATGTTGAACATCAAATTTTAGCATGAACTAATTTAACATTGATGCTGCACATCACCTCTTAACATGAACTCATTTAACATTGATGATGAACATCAACCTGGACATCACCTCTTTGCATTAACTCATTTAACATTGATGTTGAACATCACCTCTTAACATGAACACATTTAACATTGATGTTGAACATCGGCTCTTAACATGAACATATTTAACATTGACGTTGAACATTATACAATTATTGCCTGCACTTAAGGTGAACATCATAATTGTTCACCCGAGGGGTGTTGTTTTCCCGAGGGCTGAGGGAAAATAACATCCCAAGGGTAAACACTTATGATGTTCACCGCAAGTGCAGGCAATAATTGTTTTATTTTACCGAAACTCTATTTACAATAATTTTGGATGCAGTAAACAATTATTTGTGTGTTTTTATCTTGTGTTTTCATAAACTTCATATTTGTGTTTTTAACCTTCGGTCAAGATTGTAATTCCGGAATGCAAAAACGGATACATTTCCGCACAGACATGGAACATAACATTTGTCGACCGGTGAACAACAGTGATGTTTCCCTGGGGTGCCAATTTTGTAAAAACAATACTTTTATTTCATATATGATATATAATGTAAGGTATAATAACACCTTAACATGAACACATTTAACATTGTTGTTGAACATCACCTTTTAGCATCACCTCTTAACATGAACTCATTTAACATTGATGTTGAACATCATATTTTAACATCACCTTTTAACATGAACACATTTAACATTGTTGTTGAACATCACCTTTTAGCATCACCTCTTAACATAAACACATTTAACACTGTTGTTGAACATCACCTTTTAGCATCACCTCTAAACATGAACTCATTTAACATTGATGTTGAACATCACATTTTAACATCACCTTTTCACATGAACACATTTAACATTGTTGTTGAACATCACCTTTTAACATCACCTCTTAACATGAACTCATTTAACATTGATGCTGCACATCAAATCTTAGCATCAACTCTTAACATGAACTCATTTAACATTGATGTTGACTTAGTGTATCTCAAATCTATATATGTTCAATCTCATTTAAATCAAATCTCTCACATGTTCCCTTTTACTGCAATACCGTGGTGGTGTACACGCCGCAACATACAGGTAACTGGGAGCAAGATAGAGATATGATTTTAATCAGATTGGTATAAATTGAAAATGTATCAAGTTTATTTTAATAGTATAATATTTTGTAGGAACTAACACAACTTAATGTAGAACTAGAAGCTTCCTTAAAGTCATTCGAGGATGAATTATTAATTCTGGAAGAAAGAGAAAATGATCTGGTCATTTCGCAAATTACTCTGCAGACAAATGTTCATTCTAAAATTGACAACTTATTACAAAGCAAATGTTGGGTTAAGTATTTTTTTTCTATAGCTTTGGCTTAACAAATGGTTGTTTCAGAAAAAAATATTAAAGTAAATTAGCTCCAGAAACAATAAAGATTATAGTAAAGAGCGTATTGTCAAGTGTTAATTAATATATGTCTGAAAATTAAACCCAACTGTGTTAGAATTAGATTGTTGAGCTGACGGGATTTGAATATACACCTTTGATACACCGCCTGATGTCGAGCGCACTAGGTCACATCCTCTATAAAAATATCGCTTCAATAGTCGAAGATTTACCCTGTCTTGTCAGGCGAGTCTAGATATAAACATAAGACATGTGTTTAAGCGTGTGTAGATCGTACACATATTTATATCTTTTAATTTGACAGCAATCTTATTCATAAAATTCAATATGTTGTATAGGATGACGAAAACCTTATAATACAGTTATTGAAATAAAGTATATTATACAAACGTCTACGAAAGTGACAACCATACACTATATCTACCCCAATGGTTTCAAAGTTTCCTGAAATATATATATTTATCTAACATTAAGTGTCTGTATTCCATAGAAATACAGAATTTTACCCATTCGATACAACCCATCCGATACAAAACCTTGTATCACGTGATACAAGATGTACATTTCGTGACGACATCAGCTTGAAATGCTGGAAAACCCATATGACGTCTTCGTTAATAAATACTAAGTTTCTTTGGGGAATACCTCAAAGTAAACTTTAATCATTCGTTTCATATTAAAGGGAACTGTACCATTAACAGTGACACTTCAGGCAAACTATTTCGTGTCAAACAAACATAGATCAATCCTTGTGATAGCTATCGATGAAGGAAACGTTTCAATGGAATTTGTAACGTGATGTATTTTGACGTATTTGAATGGCAGAACATTATTCGTTAAAAACTAAATATAATGATGTATAACAGTATAACACTAATTGATACTGACACTATAACTCGAAGAGTTCAAAGGAAACATGACGAAATTAACGATAACATGGGGGTATTACAGGTGGTTTTCTCTGGGTACTCCGGTTTCCTCCACCAATAAAACTGACCGCAACGATATAACTGAAATATTGTTGAAAGTGGCATTAAGCATCATAAATCTAAACCAATGTATCATTTTTTGATTACCCATTACCTATACGACCACAAGAAAATGTTGATCGTAGTTAGTATGGGTGTGTTGTCGTTGTAGTTTTCCGTCTGAAGTCACATTATTACATTATTGTCTACTCCTGAGAGAACTGTTCTTTTATAGTTTTGTCTGGCCTGACCCAATGACGAGGGCACTATACCTCACCAGACAACACTATAGGAAAACTGTTCTCGAGGGAGAAAACAATAATATATTTAGTACATAACATCCCATTCCAGACATAACAGAAAAATACTCTCAAATTCATTATAATAATAATAATAAAATTTGATATGTAACATTATATTTACACTACCGAACCTGGCCATGTTGACAGCAGACTACAGTGCGAGTGTATTTTAAGGGAGATAAATCTTGACAAAAATATATAAAAATTACGCGGGAAAATATATGCTACACGTATAGTCCCCGCGGGAAATCGTTTGAAACTGGTATAGTTCCCGTCGTTAAGCATAGTCATTCGTTGTCAAGTGTACTGTTCAAAAATAGTAAACACTGATTATCCAATCAAAATACAGCATTTTCATATGTTAGGTACTAAATATAATTAGTTTCATTAACCGAGCTGATATCTGGTCATGTAAGATGAATATTGAGGACAACAATAGACTTGTTTTATATATAGATTTAAACTCAATAAATATAAATTAATTAGCAATATTTAGGATTTGTCCACCACCCTGTCCAAAAGCATAATGACGTAGGTGCGGCAATGGACATGTGACATTTGAGACACATGCTTGTTAATATTTATGTCGTTTCTTTTAACTTTGTCAGTCTATAAATAAGTTATTGAAAACAACTTGTCTGCATAGTTACTTCTAATGTCATTTTTTTAAGCACAATTTGTGGATTTTTGATATTTTCCTGTAAAATACATGTGTTTATAAATCTATCGTGTGATAAAATCAAAAGGAAAACATGGAAACGCAATATTTGCTTAATTGCATGACGTCGTAAATAAATATTGGAGAAAACTGAAGGGACAATCAATAATGGACAATACAGTTAACAATGGAAACAAGACACAGAACGAAGACAAAAACGAATTAAAACACAACACAGAAAACTAAACAGATGAGCAAAGAAAATTAGTTGAAAATGATTGAATCGCCATTTAATTTACGCAAGTTTTAAAGTAAATACAACTCCTTAACATTTTACTCAAACAGTGCTTGGTGGAGGGTTATGTAGATGTAACTTGTCTACTTCTTCATGTTTTATTTTAATTTCTTTAATAGAACACTAAAGTTGTAGAAGAATCAAGAAATCGTTTACAAACCCTGCAAGAATCCTTGGAAGAAGAAATAAAACAGGTGAAAATGGCTTCACGAGTTAACGAGGACATCTTGAACAATCTAGTGGGTGAGGAAGGAAAGATTCAGACGGGTTTAGAGTTGAAATTTAAGTTATTTGAAGAAACAAGAGACAAAGTTGAACGTAGAATGACGTCAGAAATTAAACGAATAGAAGAAGCATGGCAAGATATTGCAGAACACGAAAAACACATTAAAGACCAAAGCACTGAAAAAATGGATCCCCAGCAGACATCAAATCTTCGCCAAAGGCAAACTCATTTAAATGAAGCAAAGGAACTATTACTTCAAGAACAAGAAAGCGTTTCTAAAAATCATAAGGAATTAGAAGAACAGTTAGAAAATGATCAAAAAACATTAGAAAAGGAGACATGGAAAGAAAAGGAAGAATTTCAACTCAAGAAGCAAAATGTTTTATTGACCCTGAGTCCCGCATTATCTGTAATCGACCAGGATATATATAATACACAAAAATGTATCATTGAAAAAGAAAAAGATCTGTTAGACAATGAAAATGAACTTGAAAACCTAGAAGGTATGCTTCATATTTCTACAGAAAGCTGCACGAAACAACAAAATATAATTGAAATTCAAACACAGGAGAAAAAAACAAAACGGGATATCGACGAAGAACAGATGAAAGCTAGCATTGTAATGTTACAAGATCGACTATCATTACTAGACAAAGAGTTTAAAGAACAAATAGAAAATATACGACAAGATATCTTCAGGTATGCTAAACAAATTTAAAATGTACATTTTTGCATAAACCTATCAGTAAATACCTTTATCCATATGTGTTATATATAACTGTAGATGAGAAGCATGCGCTACTACTTAACTATATATCTTATGAAAGGAAGAGTTCATGTTTTAAACAAAGCTATTTTTATGAGTCTATTTATTATTCAGTTCTCCACCAAGTACAACCGATGAAGCTAAATTGGAATCCAAAATGAAAAATGAAAAGGTATGTATATCAATATTAATTGATTACAATATTTATAGCTATGATGGGATATTACTTATTTGAACTGTCTAATATGATTTTTCCATATACCCAAAATCTATGACGCTAGCTTCAAAATTATTCCATTTATACCGTAATGGTTTACTATAATCAGTCATATGGTTTGAGAACATGTTCCTAGTGAAAAGAACTGACCTGCTACAAGTCACTGTCAAATATTACCACACATATAAAAATGCATTGCGTACACCACCTCAGGGGGCGGGCATTTGAATGCAAACGACATACCAGCAAGGACACAAATGTAGTGTTTATGAGTTATTATCGCTTATTTTGCAAATTAGAGCTATCTCAAATTAACTTTCTTCCATCTGACGACTACAACAGTAATAACTTTATTTCTTAAATTTTATCACTAATATTCATATTACTCCATGTTGTAAATGATATAGGCAATCAGTAGAGTTTAACAACATTAAAGTAGAGGTTACAAAATGAAGGTTGTAATTATAACTTGTCGATTTTTTTATTATGAGTAGAGCCTGACCACATGTCGTTCGTTTATAAATTCCGCAAAATGTCTGCGAGTCGATTTAGTCATGCGTACAATCAGCAGTTGTATCATCTCAGACATGCTTAAATCACCCACAACTGCAAACATGCATTATTAATTATCTTAGGTTAACGGATTTCGTGAGTTTCCGGTTGGCATATTATCATCCATACATATGGTTGTGTTGTTCAATGGAGAATGAACATTAATATGTATATATATATATATATGAATTCTAAAATTGAAAAAAAAACACAAAAGATAATAATATTAAAGTGCTGGAATATCTAACTTTTTACATTGTTGTCGAGAGCTTGATGACTGGTAAAGTTTCTAACAAAATATTGTCAGATCAAATGTGAAAACGAATTGTACGTTGTTACCTTGTGATTTGCTTGTGTGTCCGTATTGAAATGATTCTTAAGTCAGGGGCAATAGACAATAGAAAAATATGATGTAGATGCTTTGATTTGAATTATACCATTTATATGGATGGTGTTATTTTTTACTGAATAACCCCAGATTGAGTTTAATGATATTTTGATATATACCGTGGTACTTGAAAAAAAACCGTACATATCTAAGTAAATGCACACTTCTTCATTAGTTACGCTCAAAGTAAAAAGATTGGAAAGCCAATTAATGCATTTAATGTTATAGATATACTTGTTTGCCGAGTGCTACACATACAGACGAGAAAGTTAAACTGATGACATACTCTCAGTTTTATCCTTGTATATCACAGTTTATATGTTTGGCTAGGACATGTATCTTTTACCGGAACAGAGGATTATATCTGTCAAAAAATGTATCCATATATCATATATGTAATGGTTAGCGTGTTCGCCTCATGTACTGTAGATCATAGATTCGAGCCCTTTTCGAGTCAAGCAAACACTAACATGTGATGCTTCTTCGCTAACCACGCTGCTTTCATTAGTAATGGCAAATATTGATTGGCTCGGAATAAGAATAATGTGTCAAAGTGGAGTCCTTTATACAATCCACTGTATTGTACAAGCCTATCTGAATTATGTTTTTTTTCACAAATTAAATGTCATCAAAATATATATAGGATGTGGTCGAGTGGTCTAGGGCGCTGGACGTAAGGCTAAGCGAATGGTGCTGCAGTGTATCAATGGTGTGGGTTCAAATCCCGTCGAGGGAAGAACAAAAAATTGACAGCTCTAAAATCTAATTCTAACACTGTTTGGTTTAATTGTCAGACGTATATATATATATATATATATATAGATCTGATTTTCGTCAGAAACAACAAAGCTTTTGTCAAATTATAATAGACTAGTTGCACATTTCCTATTTGATTCTAAATTATACGATAAATTGTTAAGATAAATGGAAGCAAGATATATAAGTCTTATCCTCTGTACTAAATATAAACGTTTTCACAACTTGTGATTGTTTTAGTTACAACAAAATGATCCCCTGATTTTTGACAATGTTCAAATATTTGAAAATATTAAGAACATTATACGCAATATTCTTCGTCCATTTCGTTGATCTTGCATAGAACGGGGACCATTACCCTCTGTTAGGGAAATAACTTCTAAAAACGTAATTTTAGAATCCACTCGGGAATGTGCAAAAGGTATTTTATTCTGTTTAACTGAATGTTTCAGGAAGTCGTTATGCTTCAAGAATTATATGACAATAAACATTCTGTCCTTCTGAATATGAAGCAACATGCCGAAGAACAACAGGATAAAGAATTTGAATCGTTGGAGGTGGAAATAATGAAACTAGAAGAAATGCAAAATCAGGCCAGGTAAAGTTTAAGTTAAGGAAAAAATAAAAGATGTCATGATTACAATAAAAAGAAAAACCAATGCTAATGAAAAATACCAAAACAAAAAACAGAGGACAATATGAATTAGAACATTAAATAAATTTCTCCATATGTACGGACCATGCAATCATATGATATAATGTTGGGAAACAAGACAATGGATATATCTATATATAGTGTCAAGTTGTGTCTTTTTATTTGTAAGCGATTGGGTCCGATTCAAAGAAAAGTGAGCCTTATTGGACGATGAATTACTTTTTCAGTGAATATCAGGATTTGTCTGCTTTATCTATTCTTAAGCTAATATATAACATACGACACACTATCAGATGTATTGGTCTAGAAGTGAAAAAAATCATTAAATATTACATACACACAATCATAAAACATGTGTCTTTTGAATATTATCAATATATCATTAAACTATGGCTTTTGCTCTGAAGTTAAAACCAACTATTCAATCCATAATTATATCTATATTGGCTGTCGTAGGTCGTGTTTTTTAATAGCCATAATGTTAGTTAGATGATGCAGTTCAATAAGAACAGAAAAGTGTGAGCATATATGTAAGACTCAGATCGACGTCCAGTCTCTAATCGACGTCCAATCCTCAAATCGGCGTCCAATTCTCAAATATATGGCCGTTTTTCACTTTCTCAAATCGACGTACAATGACGTCACTGCCGTATACTTCAAATGACGTCACACCCGTTAGGGAATGTTTTTGAAGCAATGATGGAGAAGGGAGAAGACCAGATTCCAGATGACGGGTTCTTGAAGACAAAAATGCCTATATATTTTATAGTTACTGTAGATAAAATCATATTGTGCTTAGGAGTACTTCTAATTTAGCGGACCCTAACCCTAACCTTAACCTTAATCCTAACCCTAACATTAATCCTAACCCTAACCCTAACCTTAATCTTAACCCTAGCCCTAACCTTAATCCTAACCCTAACCTTAATCCTAACCCTAACCCTAACATTAACCCTAGCCTTATCCCGATCCTAACCCTAACCCTAGCTCTAATCCTAACCTTAACCCTAACCCTAAACCTAACTCTAACCCTATCCCTAACCCTAACCCTAACCCTTATCCTAACCCTAAACCTAACCCTTTTGTTCTCATATCCGCATAGTAACAAAATGAAAGGTTATGGGTCTTGCGCTTTGTTTATTACAATATTTGACTTCCGTGATCCGTCAAAGTATATTCTACCCCTATTGATAATATTAAAGAATGGAAAAAAAAACAGATTAAAAAAGCAAAATATATTTTAATGTAAATTTGATCGTGGAAACGGGCCGATAGATATGAGAGTTTGGAAAGGACGCCAATTTGAGAATATCCTAACATTGGACCGTGATTTGAGATAATGACGTCAGTGGACGCCGATTTGAGGAGCGGACGTCGATTAGAGACTGGACGTCGATTTGAGTCTATCATATATATGTGCAATCAAAAGCCATAGCGTGATGGATGTTCGACAATGCAAACACCAAAAGAAGACGGACAAAAAGACTAGCAACTGTGGACAAACGTCACACAGAAAATCAACAGACAAACAACTGTGGACAAAGGTCACACAGAAAACCAACAGACAAACAACTGTGGACAAACGTCACACAGAAAACCAACAGACAAACAACTGTGCAAAAACGTCACACAGAAAAACAACAGACAAACAACTGTGGACAAACGTCACACAGAAAACCAACAGACAAACAACTGTGGACAAACGTCACACAGAAAACCAACAAACAACTGTGGACAAACGCCACACAAAAAACCAACAGAGAAACAACTGTGGACAAACGCCACACAGAAAACCAACAATTAAGTCGACACGAACCCTACTAAAAGAGGGGATAAAAGACAAACAACTGTGGACAAAACACCACACAGAAAATCAACAGACAAACAACTGTGGACAAACGTCACACAGAAAACCAATAGACAAACAACTGTGGACAAAGGTCATACAGTAAATCAACAGACAAACAACTGTGGACAAACGCCACACAGAAAACCAACAGACAAACAACTGTGGACAAACGCCACACCGAAAACCAACAGACACACAACTGTGAACAAACGCCACACAGAAAACCAACAGACAAACAACTGTGGACAAACGCCACACAGAAAACCAATAGACAAATAACTGTGGACCAAGGTCATACAGTAAACCAAGAGACAAATAACTGTGGACAAATGTCACACAGAAAACCAACAGACAAACAACTGTGGACAAACACCACACAGAAAACTAAACATTAAGCCGACACGAACCCCACTGAAAGAGAGGATAAAAGACAAACAACTGTGGACACAGAAAACCAACAAACAACTGTGAACAAACGCCACACCGAAAACCAACAGACAAACAACTGTGGACAAACGTCACGCATAAAACCAACAGACACACAACTGTGGACAAACGTCACACAGAAAACCAACAGACACACAACTGTGGACAAACGTCACACAGAAAACCAACAGACAAACATCTGTGGACAAACGCCACACAGAAAACCAACAGAGAAACAACTGTGGACAAACGCCACACAGAAAACCAACAGACAAACAACTGTGGAAAAACGTCACACAGAAAACCAACAGACAAAAAACTGTGGACAAACGCCACACAGAAAACCAACAGAGAAACAACTGTGGACAAACGTCACGCAGAAAACAAACCAACAATTAAGTCGACACGAACCCCACTAAAAGAGGGGATAAAAGACAAACAACTGTGGACAAAACGCCACACAGAAAACCAACAGACAAACAACTGTGGACAAACGTCACACAGAAAACCAACAGACAAACAACTGAGGACAAACGTTACAGAAACCAACAGAAAAACAACTGTGGACAAACGCCACACAGAAAACCAACAATTAAATCGACACGAACCCCATTAAAAGAGGGTATAAAAGACAAACAACTGTGGACAAAATGCCACACAGAAAACCAACAGACAAACAACTGTGGACAAACGTCACAGAAACCAACAAACAACTGTGAACAAACGCCACACAGAAAATCAACAGACAAACAACTGTGGACAAACGTCACACAGAAAACCAACAAACAAACAACTGTGGACAAACGTCACAGAAACCAACAGACAAACAACTGTGGACAAACGCCACAGAAACCAACAGACAAACAACTGTGGACAAACGTCACAGAAACCAAGAGACAAACAACTGTGGACAAACGCCACACAGAAAATCAGCAGACAAACAACTGTGGACAAACGCCACACCGAAAACCAACAGACAAACAACTGTGGACAAACGCCACACAGGAAACCAATAGACAAACAACTGTGGACAAAGGTCATACAGTAATCCAAGAGACAAACAACTGTGGACAAACGTCACACAGAAAACGAACAGACAAACAACTGTGGACAAACGCCACACAGAAAACCAATAGACAAACAACTGTGGATAAAGGTCATGCAGTAAATCAACAGACAAATAACTGTGGAAATACGCCACACAGAAAATCAACAGACAAACAATTGTGGACAAACACCACACAGAAAACTAAACATTAAGCCGGCACGAACCCCACTGAAAGAGGGATAAAAGACAAACAACTGTGGACAAAGGTCATACAGTAAATCAAGAGACAAACAACTGTGGACAAACGCCACACCGAAAACCAACAGACAAACAACTGTGGACAAACGCCACACCGAAAACCAACAGACAAACAACTGTCGACAAACGCCACACCGAAAACCAACAGACAAACAACTGTCGAAAAACGCCACACCGAAAACAACAGACAAACAACTGTGGACAAACGCCACACAAAAAACCAACAGACAAACAACTGTGGACAAACGTCATACAGAAAACCAACAGACAAACAACTGTGGACAAACGTCACACAGAAAACGAACAATTAAGTCGACACGAACCCCACTAAAAGAGGGGATAAAAGACAAACAACTGTGAACAAAACGCCACACAGAAAACCAACAGAAAAACAACTGTGGACAAACGCCACACAGAAAACCAACAGACAAACAACTGTGGACAAACGTCACACAGAAAACCAACAGACAAACAACTGTGGACAAACGCCACACAGAAAACCAATAGACAAACAACTGTGGACAAAGGTCATACAGTAAATCAACAGACAAACAACTGTGGAAATACGCCACACAGAAAATCAACAGACAAACAACTGTGGACAAACACCACACAGAAAACTAAACATTAAGCCGGCACGAACCCCACTGAAAGAGGGATAAAAGACAAACAACTGTGGACAAAGGTCATACAGTAAATCAAGAGACAAACAACTGTGGACAAACGCCACACCGAAAACCAAGACAAACAACTGTGGACAAACGCCACACCGAAAACCAACAGACAAACAACTGTCGACAAACGCCACACCGAAAACCAACAGACAAACAACTGTGGACAAACGTCATACATAAAACCAACAGACAAACAACTGTGGACAAACGTCACACAGAAAACCAACAATTAAGTCGACACGAACCCCACTAAAAGAGGGGATAAAAGACAAACAACTGTGAACAAAACGCCACACAGAAAACCAACAGACAAACAACTGTGGACAAACGCCACACAGAAAACCAACAGACAAATAACTGTGGACAAACGCCACACAGAAAACCAACAGACAAACAACTGTGGACAAACGTCACACAGAAAACCAACAGACAAACAAATGTGGACAAACGCCACACAGAAAACCAATAAACAAACAACTGTGGACAAAGGTCATAGAGTAAACCAAGAGACAAACTGTGGACAAACGTCACACAGAAAACCAACAGACAAACAACTGTGGACAGACGCCACACAGAAAACCAAGACAAACAACTGTGGACAAAGGTGATACAGTAAATCAACAGACAAACAACTGTGGAAATACGCCACACAGAAAACTAAACATTAAGCCGGCACGAACCCCACTGAAAGAGGGATAAAAGACAAACAACTGTGGACAAAGGTCATACAGTAAATCAAGAGACAAACAACTGTGGACAAACGCCACACCGAAAACCAACAGACAAACAACTGTGGACAAACGCCACACCAAAAACCAACAGACAAACAACTGTCGACAAACGCCACACCGAAAACCAACAGACAAACAACTGTGGACAAACGCCACACAAAAAACCAACAGACAAACAACTGTGGACAAACGTCATACAGAAAACCAACAGACAAACAACTGTGGACAAACGTCACACAGAAAACCAACAATTAAGTCGACACGAACCCCACTAAAAGAGGGGATAAAAGACAAACAACTGTGGACAAACGCCACACAGAAAACCAACAGACAAACAACTGTGGACAAACGCCACACAGAAAACCAAAAGACAAACAACTGTGGACAAACGCCACACAGAAAACCAACAGACAAACAACTGTGGACAAACGCCACACAGAAAACCAACAGACAAACCACTGTGGACAAACGTCACACAGAAAACCAACAGACTAACAACTGTGGCCAAACGCCACACAGAAGACCAATAGACAAACAACTGTGGACAAACGCCACACGGAAAACCAACAGACAAACAACTGTCGACAAACGCCACACCGAAAACCAACAGACAAACAACTGTCGACAAACGCCACACCGAAAACCAACAGACAAACAACTGTGGACAAACGTCACACAGAAAATCAACAATTAAGTCGACACGAACCCCACTAAAAGAGGGGATAAAAGACAAACAACTGTGAACAAAACGCCACACAGAAAACCAACAAACAACTGTGGACAAACGCCACACAGAAAACCAATAGACAAACAACTGTGGACAAACGCCACACAGAAAATCAACAGACAAACAACTGTGGACAAACGCCACACAGAAAACCAACAGACAAACCACTGTGGACAAACGTCACACAGAAAACCAATAGACAAACAACTGTGGACAAATGCCACACAGAAGACCAATAGACAAACAACTGTGGACAAACGCCACACGGAAAACCAACAGACAAACAACTGTGGACAAACGCCACACAGAAAACCAATAGACAAATAACTGTGGACAAACGCCACACAGAAAACTAAACATTAAGTTGACACGAGCCCCACTAAGAGGGGATAAAAGACAAACAACTGTGGACAAACGCCACATAGAAAGCCAACAGACAAACAACTGTGAAGAAACGCCACACAGAAAACCAACGGACAAACAACTGTGGACAAACGCCACACAGAAAACCAACAATTAGGTCGACACTAACTCCACTGAAAGAGGGGATGCACTTGATATGAAACACTTCAGTATTGTTTTTGGAATAACAATACAGGACTGTTTAAATTGGTTTCGTTTTAATATCCATCATCTCACCAGAGTTAACTTGTTCTCGCATTATACATCATACTTTGCAGTTAACAACTATTTCTTAGTCATTAAATAAGGGTAATAACAAAATTACCGAACTCCGAGCAATCTTACAAAGGGAAAGTCAAAACTCATAGGTATATAAACAGACAAAATCAGTCAACAACCGCAAAACTGTGAAAACCGTAATGACCCTGACTTCTAATGAAATGGTGGGTTGAATCAGATTTTAAAGCGCCAAACCTCCCCCTTTCATTACGGCTCAAAGTTTCCGGCTGTCACTATAACAGTATTTATAACATTACTTGAACAAAACAGGTAAAACAGCTGTCATAACAGCACCAAATAATCTGTAGGAAGTGTAGAAAATCGGTGCATGGTTCTATTTTGCTTTCAATCATTACTCATTTTAATACTGGCTCACGGACGATTTTGTAGTGACGCTATGTTCTTACTAAACATATGTGCGATATTTGAATAGTAAACACAACTCGATTGTAGATATATCTATTATATATATCACTCGATTTGATCGTGGATTCACTCACGATTCCCCCCATTATTTTCAATCTTGTATTTACTCAATAATTTCCGCATCATTGTGACAATTATAAATAATGTATTTCAGGATTGACCAAGAAGTAAAGCGACGACTCAGAGATGTTCGTCTAAATAAGTAAGGTTCATTAGTTATTGTTGTTTTTATTGAAACTAAGTAAAACAAACTCATAAGCACTAAAACAGGTTGGTCCTCGATCTACAAACAACGATCTACAAAACATATACATAAAACTAAAGATCGAGTAACACGAACCACACTAAACACCGGGGAGCAAGTCAGGTGCTCCGGAAGGGTAAGAAGTTCCTGCTCCACTAGTGGCACCCATCGTGTCAATTTAGTTACAAACCCGGTGATAAGTCATGAAAGAGGAAAGTACAGGGAAGTGCTCACGACAAGTGGAACATATCCGTGGTCATTTGTGAAACAAATATTCCATAACGGTCAACGAAGTCATCAAACCACTTGGCCAATACGAACCAAACTTCGCAGGAATGCCCAATGGATGGTCTTCTAAAAATGACGTTGTTGATCGGAAATACACATAAGAAACGTGAGCCTCAAAGGTGTTTGTTTTTGTATGTTGAACGCTTAGTTTTCAATCAGCATTGATGACGTTTTTTCCTGTATGTTCGCTATACATTTCTCTTTATTTAGCATGGTAACCTATGTTTATGGCATTTACCATTCCCAAAATAAAAGCGATCAAACCAACAATTTGATGACCTATTTATTGTGATCTCCACGAAGACCAAGGATTTCTTTGGATGTTCATGACTAACTGATATCAAATCTGTTAGAATTATCGGGGTTTTTTTTGTCTAAAGAGTAGTGGTCTTTATCCGACAGATTGTACCTTCCTAGTTAGTAGTCATTTAGATATGAGCATTCATTGACTCTGCTATTGTACTATTCATCTTTATGTTGCCGTTCATTTTTGTGATATGATGTGGTCTTTTTGAGTGGAAGCGAATATGTGCTGGGTTGTTTTATCGTTTGTTCTTACAATCATTGCCATTGGAGATCCAGTTATGAAGAGGGAAGGACTGGGATCCCATTAAGCGGCTTAACTCCGCCACATTTTTGTAGTGCATATCCCAAGCTAGGACCTGGATTTCCAACGTCATACGTTATGGTCTGTTTTGTGTACAGTGAGTTCAGTTAAGATGAGAAGTAATTGTTGATTTTGTTGATATTCTTGGAATTGATGACAACTACTGTTTAAGCTTTCATTTATATAAACAACGTATAAAGTGTATATTTTCAAAAACAGTATAATAATAACTCATTGAAATGCTTCTTCTCTCATATAAATAGGTTGTATGATTTTCTTTATCTTATGAAAACGATGTTTTAACGAAATGAAGGAATAAGCACAAAATCATAATATGAATGGACTATTACAATAAAGAGGAAAGCAGTCATAAACGATTCGAAATCATTAATTCCATAACAAAAGACGGGAGTAAGTAACGGAAAGTGTACACAGCCTTACAACATCAACCAGTTCATGATATCAACCATATAACGTGTTAATTGGAAAACAGTTTAGAAATTATGATAATCATTAACGGTCATAACTTGTTTTATATTTGATTTATTTTCTCATAATCAGTTTATACATACATTTTTATACGTGTGGTTTATTAAACATTTTTAGATTCTAGAATCTCTCCACATCCAGAGACTTATTGTAAATCATATTTTCGTTCTTTAGAAATATAAAAAATATTTGTTTCGTGTTAAACATGTATTTTGTGAATTGAAGAGTAGATCTGTTCGTTTTCAGAGCAAGCAGAAGACGTTTTTATGAAAGTTTTGCCAGTTTGGAAACGGAATCAAGTGTTGTAAGTTTGATAAAGTAATTTAAGATGTAAATACATATTCCATTGCTCTCTTTTGTTAGAAGTAATTACTTCACTAATCTACACTCGTTATATAGCATGATTGTAGTCATATATTATTAAGAATTTTCTAAGATATTCAAAGATATCATAAGCCGTAAATCGAAAGGCGACAAACAATGCAATGGTCAAAGACGAAATGGCCTAAAAGATAAACAATGATAAACAAAATGCTGAAAAGAAAACTAAAGATTGAGCAACACAGATCCCACTAAAAGCGAATGTGAACTCGAGTGCTCCGATGAATAAATTGTTTCTGCTCTACCAGTAGCGCCCGTCGTGTTGCACATGTTAGAAATTTGGAGATAGGTCATAAAAGAGAACACAGTCATCCGGAACGATTGACGGCGATCATAAGCATTCAAAGTGATTTCAATTTCAATTTTTCCACTAAAATCCATTGGTGCTGTAGCGTCCTTGTTAGCAGCATTCGTCTTTCAAGGATACCCTGAGATACCCACGAGAAGGTTCCCTTGTCCGCCATCCAGGGACGTACGGATCAACTATGTGGGTTTGAGCTTCACCAATACCCAGTCCTTGATAGAGAGTTGCTGCTAATAAGGTAACTATTGAACCAAGGTTTGCCAGTGGTTAAGGTGACGTCATCCTTTCGAAAGTTCCATGGGCGCCACCATGATATGGTTAACCGTTACGGAATATCTGTGTTACAAATGACCACGGATAAGCTATGTTTGTCGTAATCACAATCCTATCCATTCCCCATTTCTCCTGACTTATCATCGGGTTTGTAACAAGAGTGACACTGGGGATGCCACTAGTGTGGCAGGAACTCTTTACCCTGCCGGAGCACCTGAGTTCAGCCCCGGGTTTTCGTAGGGTTCGTGTTGTTCAATCTTTAGTCTTCTATGTAGTGTTTTCTAGATCATTGTGTGTCCTTTTAGTCATTGTACTGTCTGTCCTTCTCCGACTTACGGGTCCTGATTACACCTTTGGTATCTCCAAACATTTCTTTCTATATGTAGGTATGAAGAAGATATAGCTGTGATATCCTCTATTTCAAGTTCAATGGGATGTATTTGATCAGATTAGACATCTTATTTTACCTTAAATAGAATTAACTCAAAATACATGTAATCAACTTATTTACATTATGACAGGATGGCGCATCACTCTCTAGCACCACGTTACAAAGCGTGTCTGGAATAGGTGTAAATGTTGTCTCATTTTGCCTCAAGAATTGTGGTTCCGATAGCTTTTATGAGTTTGAAATAAATGTAAGTAATATTTTACTTATAGGAGTTGTTTTCTGTTTGATTTCGTAATATGGCAAAGCCAAATATTGTCCAGATATACGTTTTTGATCGTGTTGTTGGTCAACATTTACCAAATTGGAGACCGCTACATGCGTGTCTTGTCCTAAAGTCAAAACATACATTCACATCAGATTTGTAGATGCCATTTCTATGTTTAGGAACTTGACAGTTGTCAGAGTAGTTGCTCTTGTTCTTGGCTATATTATTATAGGACACTGTATATGAATGTTTTCTATTGTATCATTAATAGTCATATGGCTGTAGATAATCATTGGTGTGTTCGGTAACAACATTCAAATTTCTCATGTACTGCTAAGACAACAATATTGTCTACCCCGACAGCCACTATTTTGTTTCTACATAGGTGTAACAATTGCATTGTCAGCCTCCATTACTTCGTGTTTTATGAATCATGTACCATTATTTGACTGTTATTTATACACTAAACGGATAAAACCAACATTTATTTGCATACCGATACAGTACAGCAAATGCAATCATTGTATAATTTTCTTTCAATGACTTTTGTCTATTCGCAAACTATTTTTTTTTATTATGGTCATCTAAGGAAGTGGGCATTAATTATTGTCTCATAAAGACCACGGGAAAACAACCCTTCTCCAAACATTGCCTTCACGAGATGAACATCATACAATTATTGTCTTCATATGAGGTGAACATCGAAAGTTGTCAACCTCCATTTTTTGATAATGACCCATATAATAATATATTATGTAAGGTATAATGGCAAAAGTTGCAAACCCGAGAGTGGTTATTCCTCCCAAGGACTTTACCCCAAGGGTAAGCAACCTCCTGATGGCTTACAACTTGATGCATACTGTATATGAAGGCAATAATTGTTTTATTATACCGCAACTAGTTTAACATGTTTAAAACTTGAATGTTTTGCATTTGTAGAAGACAACAAAATAATTTCCGGTATATAAATACAATTAAGAAACCGGACAAGAAAAAAACACGCTTCTGATTGTCAGGAGTTGTAGAATGGGTGACAACCTATTGTCTCCTTCTACATTATATATTATTAACCTCTCTATATATATGTATCTAGGATTGGTCTGATCAGCGGTCAATATGACTTTGACAATTGCGAAGTTTCCTCCGACAACCCCACAAAATCACCGTGCGAGGTAAATAATAGTATTGTCACCCTCGACAACCCCAATTTTTTCCGCTAGGTGGCGATAACCGGAAATCGTCTGTTTGTGTAGAAAATATGGCAACTGCAGGTTCGTTTACTGATGGTGTGAAACCTATAATTAATTTCTTTAAGGTTTTCTACTAAATTTGTGTTTTTTCGAGCCTACCTGGTCATTTTATCTTAAGTTTAACCTTTCAAAGACCATACATTTTCTGAAACGTCCATGATTCCTCTACGTTCTGTCAAAATATCAGGCCATGTTTAAAGTCTTGCAGTGAAATGCCAGGCTATGGAAAATACCTACTCTAAAAATAGCTCTGTCATCCCCCAGAAATTCCCTATTTATAGGTCATGCATCAAATCCTCCATATCCATATTAAAATACAACTAAATCAATCAAATTTGGGCTCAAAATAATCCTTATACATTTAACTTCAATTATCAATTTAATTATTCCATTCCATTCAGTATTTGTCACAATACAACAAAGTGAAAGGAACTTTTTTCTTTAAAAGGGACTACTTTTGTATATGTTCTTAGCTCTGATTGGTTGAATTACTGGTTTGACACGTAAAGAGCAACAAAACTTGCTTCTCCAACCCTTTATTGGCCTTATTTCTATTCCTTAGGCAATATCAACCACAAAAAACCTCATAAGGTATGTGGCTGTCTAATATTTGCAAGTATAGGTGTTCAAATGCAAAGGTACCCCCTTGAAGATTTTTAATGAAAACATCTCCATTTACAGCTGTTGAGTTCAGACTGTGTAATATACCAAAACTTACCTATTCTCTTATATATTACAGTTATTAAGCTAATTTCTAACATAATAAGCAATTTCTACACATATATATGCCTCAGTTGTATATTTAATAGCTAAATACTATGAAATGTTTACATTTAGCCCCCCCCCCCCTTTTTTTGTCCCATAAAATCAGTTCACATCATTCTTAATTTTGTTAATTCATGCTTTAACCCCATAAATTATGTAGTTTAAGGCATAAAATAAGTTTTTGTATATAGATCTACAGTTGAAATTCCTTCTAATTCCATCAAATATGCAAAAATATGATTTATTGATATTCAAGTTTTGGAATTTCTTATGGTACAAAACTATAATTTCCCCCAAAACTCAATAAATATATGCTTCCACATCATTTTTTCCCACTGTTTAAGTAAGCTGGATGTTTAAATGTACTGTTACAGCCAAATAATACTCTAAAACATGAAATCCAAATTGACAATTTGAAAAATTTACAGAAAATGCTAAGCAGGGAAAATAATTTTTCTGGGATCACTTAAATTATCAGGTTTTTACTACATAATTTTTAATTAAAACTGCTCTCTATAGCCTTATATTATTTTATGAGTACATTGTACATGTATTCTAACTGAAACTATCAAAATTTACCAGGAAAAAACTGTAGGATTGAAAAAAATCCAATCATGATATCGCCATATTCTATATTTGAAGTCAACAAACTGGTGCATGATGAAATTTTTAAAATTCTTAATATCAACCATATTTTCAATATTATATGCCCTTCTACTGCAAAAACACATTCAATAACATATTCCCAATAATTATAAAGTCATAAATAAAAATAAAATGAGTTGCAATACCCTCTGTCCATGTATATCCAGTGTTTGGGAGCAATATTCCAAAATATTACATAACATGCATTTTGACCATGTAATCTGACACCACAATGCATTTTGTAACATTTTTGTATGAAAAATGTCACTCTGTGTCTGTTGTGACATTATTAGGCTAATTTGAACATGATAGCAACAAAAGTTCAATTTGATGTTTCTTAACTTAAGGTGTGAAACCTATAATTAATTTCTTTAAGGTTTTCTACTAAATTTGTGTTTTTTCGAGCCTACCTGGTCATTTTATCTTAAGTTTAACCTTTCGAAGACCATACATTTTCTGAAACGTCCATGATTCCTCTACGTTCTGTCAAAATATCAGGCCATGTTTAAAGTCTTGCAGTGAAATGCCAGGCTATGGAAAATACCTACTCTAAAAATAGCTCTGTCATCCCCCAGAAATTCCCTATTTATAGGTCATGCATCAAATCCTCCATATCCATATTAAAATACAACTAAATCAATCAAATTTGGGCTCAAAATAATCCTTATACATTTAACTTCAATTATCAATTTAATTATTCCATTCCATTCAGTATTTGTCACAATACAACAAAGTGAAAGGAACTTTTTTCTTTAAAAGGGACTACTTTTGTATATGTTCTTAGCTCTGATTGGTTGAATTACTGGTTTGACACCTAAAGAGCAACAAAACTTGCTTCTCCAACCCTTTATTGGCCTTATTTCTATTCCTTAGGCAATATCAACCACAAAAAACCTCATAAGGTATGTGGCTGTCTAATATTTGCAAGTATAGGTGTTCAAATGCAAAGGTACCCCCTTGAAGATTTTTAATGAAAACATCTCCATTTACAGCTGTTGAGTTCAGACTGTGTAATATACCAAAACTTACCTATTCTCTTATATATTACAGTTATTAAGCTAATTTCTAACATAATAAACAATTTCTACACATATATATGCCTCAGTTGTATATTTAATAGCTAAATACTATGAAATGTTTACATTTAGCCCCCCCCCCCTTTTTTTGTCCCATAAAATCAGTTCACATCATTCTTAATTTTGTTAATTCATGCTTTAACCCCATAAATTATGTAGTTTAAGGCATAAAATAAGTTTTTGTATATAGATCTACAGTTGAAATTCCTTCTAATTCCATCAAATATGCAAAAATATGATTTATTGATATTCAAGTTTTGAAATTTCTTATGGTACAAAACTATAATTTTCCCCAAAACTCAATAAATATATGCTTCCACATCATTTTTTCCCACTGTTTAAGTAAGCTGGATGTTCAAATGTACTGTTACAGCCAAATAATACTCTAAAACATGAAATCCAAATTGACAATTTGAAAAATTTACAGAAAATGCTAAGCAGGGAAAATAATTTTTCTGGGATCACTTAAATTATCAGGTTTTTACTACATAATTTTTAATTAAAACTGCTCTCTATAGCCTTATATTATTTTATGAGTACATTGTACATGTATTCTAACTGAAACTATCAAAATTTACCAGGAAAAAACTGTAGGATTGAAAAAAATCCAATCATGATATCGCCATATTCTATATTTGAAGTCAACAAACTGGTGCATGATGAAATTTTTAAAATTCTTAATATCAACCATATTTTCAATATTATATGCCCTTCTACTGCAAAAACACATTCAATAACATATTCCCAATAATTATAAAGTCATAAATAAAAATAAAATGAGTTGCAATACCCTCTGTCCATGTATATCCAGTGTTTGGGAGCAATATTCCAAAATATTACATAACATGCATTTTGACCATGTAATCTGACACCACAATGCATTTTGTAACATTTTTGTATGAAAAATGTCACTCTGTGTCTGTTGTGACATTATTAGGCTAATTTGAACATGATAGCAACAAAAGTTCAATTTGATGTTTCTTAACTTAAGGTGTGAAACCTATAATTAATTTCTTTAAGGTTTTCTACTAAATTTGTGTTTTTTCGAGCCTACCTGGTCATTTTATCTTAAGTTTAACCTTTCGAAGACCATACATTTTCTGAAACGTCCATGATTCCTCTACGTTCTGTCAAAATATCAGGCCATGTTTAAAGTCTTGCAGTGAAATGCCAGGCTATGGAAAATACCTACTCTAAAAATAGCTCTGTCATCCCCCAGAAATTCCCTATTTATAGGTCATGCATCAAATCCTCCATATCCATATTAAAATACAACTAAATCAATCAAATTTGGGCTCAAAATAATCCTTATACATTTAACTTCAATTATCAATTTAATTATTCCATTCCATTCAGTATTTGTCACAATACAACAAAGTGAAAGGAACTTTTTTCTTTAAAAGGGACTACTTTTGTATATGTTCTTAGCTCTGATTGGTTGAATTACTGGTTTGACACGTAAAGAGCAACAAAACTTGCTTCTCCAACCCTTTATTGGCCTTATTTCTATTCCTTAGGCAATATCAACCACAAAAAACCTCATAAGGTATGTGGCTGTCTAATATTTGCAAGTATAGGTGTTCAAATGCAAAGGTACCCCCTTGAAGATTTTTAATGAAAACATCTCCATTTACAGCTGTTGAGTTCAGACTGTGTAATATACCAAAACTTACCTATTCTCTTATATATTACAGTTATTAAGCTAATTTCTAACATAATAAGCAATTTCTACACATATATATGCCTCAGTTGTATATTTAATAGCTAAATACTATGAAATGTTTACATTTAGCCCCCCCCCCCTTTTTTTGTCCCATAAAATCAGTTCACATCATTCTTAATTTTGTTAATTCATGCTTTAACCCCATAAATTATGTAGTTTAAGGCATAAAATAAGTTTTTGTATATAGATCTACAGTTGAAATTCCTTCTAATTCCATCAAATATGCAAAAATATGATTTATTGATATTCAAGTTTTGGAATTTCTTATGGTACAAAACTATAATTTCCCCCAAAACTCAATAAATATATGCTTCCACATCATTTTTTCCCACTGTTTAAGTAAGCTGGATGTTTAAATGTACTGTTACAGCCAAATAATACTCTAAAACATGAAATCCAAATTGACAATTTGAAAAATTTACAGAAAATGCTAAGCAGGGAAAATAATTTTTCTGGGATCACTTAAATTATCAGGTTTTTACTACATAATTTTTAATTAAAACTGCTCTCTATAGCCTTATATTATTTTATGAGTACATTGTACATGTATTCTAACTGAAACTATCAAAATTTACCAGGAAAAAACTGTAGGATTGAAAAAAATCCAATCATGATATCGCCATATTCTATATTTGAAGTCAACAAACTGGTGCATGATGAAATTTTTAAAATTCTTAATATCAACCATATTTTCAATATTATATGCCCTTCTACTGCAAAAACACATTCAATAACATATTCCCAATAATTATAAAGTCATAAATAAAAATAAAATGAGTTGCAATACCCTCTGTCCATGTATATCCAGTGTTTGGGAGCAATATTCCAAAATATTACATAACATGCATTTTGACCATGTAATCTGACACCACAATGCATTTTGTAACATTTTTGTATGAAAAATGTCACTCTGTGTCTGTTGTGACATTATTAGGCTAATTTGAACATGATAGCAACAAAAGTTCAATTTGATGTTTCTTAACTTAAGGTGTGAAACCTATAATTAATTTCTTTAAGGTTTTCTACTAAATTTGTGTTTTTTCGAGCCTACCTGGTCATTTTATCTTAAGTTTAACCTTTCGAAGACCATACATTTTCTGAAACGTCCATGATTCCTCTACGTTCTGTCAAAATATCAGGCCATGTTTAAAGTCTTGCAGTGAAATGCCAGGCTATGGAAAATACCTACTCTAAAAATAGCTCTGTCATCCCCCAGAAATTCCCTATTTATAGGTCATGCATCAAATCCTCCATATCCATATTAAAATACAACTAAATCAATCAAATTTGGGCTCAAAATAATCCTTATACATTTAACTTCAATTATCAATTTAATTATTCCATTCCATTCAGTATTTGTCACAATACAACAAAGTGAAAGGAACTTTTTTCTTTAAAAGGGACTACTTTTGTATATGTTCTTAGCTCTGATTGGTTGAATTACTGGTTTGACACCTAAAGAGCAACAAAACTTGCTTCTCCAACCCTTTATTGGCCTTATTTCTATTCCTTAGGCAATATCAACCACAAAAAACCTCATAAGGTATGTGGCTGTCTAATATTTGCAAGTATAGGTGTTCAAATGCAAAGGTACCCCCTTGAAGATTTTTAATGAAAACATCTCCATTTACAGCTGTTGAGTTCAGACTGTGTAATATACCAAAACTTACCTATTCTCTTATATATTACAGTTATTAAGCTAATTTCTAACATAATAAACAATTTCTACACATATATATGCCTCAGTTGTATATTTAATAGCTAAATACTATGAAATGTTTACATTTAGCCCCCCCCCCCTTTTTTTGTCCCATAAAATCAGTTCACATCATTCTTAATTTTGTTAATTCATGCTTTAACCCCATAAATTATGTAGTTTAAGGCATAAAATAAGTTTTTGTATATAGATCTACAGTTGAAATTCCTTCTAATTCCATCAAATATGCAAAAATATGATTTATTGATATTCAAGTTTTGAAATTTCTTATGGTACAAAACTATAATTTTCCCCAAAACTCAATAAATATATGCTTCCACATCATTTTTTCCCACTGTTTAAGTAAGCTGGATGTTCAAATGTACTGTTACAGCCAAATAATACTCTAAAACATGAAATCCAAATTGACAATTTGAAAAATTTACAGAAAATGCTAAGCAGGGAAAATAATTTTTCTGGGATCACTTAAATTATCAGGTTTTTACTACATAATTTTTAATTAAAACTGCTCTCTATAGCCTTATATTATTTTATGAGTACATTGTACATGTATTCTAACTGAAACTATCAAAATTTACCAGGAAAAAACTGTAGGATTGAAAAAAATCCAATCATGATATCGCCATATTCTATATTTGAAGTCAACAAACTGGTGCATGATGAAATTTTTAAAATTCTTAATATCAACCATATTTTCAATATTATATGCCCTTCTACTGCAAAAACACATTCAATAACATATTCCCAATAATTATAAAGTCATAAATAAAAATAAAATGAGTTGCAATACCCTCTGTCCATGTATATCCAGTGTTTGGGAGCAATATTCCAAAATATTACATAACATGCATTTTGACCATGTAATCTGACACCACAATGCATTTTGTAACATTTTTGTATGAAAAATGTCACTCTGTGTCTGTTGTGACATTATTAGGCTAATTTGAACATGATAGCAACAAAAGTTCAATTTGATGTTTCTTAACTTAAGGTGTGAAACCTATAATTAATTTCTTTAAGGTTTTCTACTAAATTTGTGTTTTTTCGAGCCTACCTGGTCATTTTATCTTAAGTTTAACCTTTCGAAGACCATACATTTTCTGAAACGTCCATGATTCCTCTACGTTCTGTCAAAATATCAGGCCATGTTTAAAGTCTTGCAGTGAAATGCCAGGCTATGGAAAATACCTACTCTAAAAATAGCTCTGTCATCCCCCAGAAATTCCCTATTTATAGGTCATGCATCAAATCCTCCATATCCATATTAAAATACAACTAAATCAATCAAATTTGGGCTCAAAATAATCCTTATACATTTAACTTCAATTATCAATTTAATTATTCCATTCCATTCAGTATTTGTCACAATACAACAAAGTGAAAGGAACTTTTTTCTTTAAAAGGGACTACTTTTGTATATGTTCTTAGCTCTGATTGGTTGAATTACTGGTTTGACACGTAAAGAGCAACAAAACTTGCTTCTCCAACCCTTTATTGGCCTTATTTCTATTCCTTAGGCAATATCAACCACAAAAAACCTCATAAGGTATGTGGCTGTCTAATATTTGCAAGTATAGGTGTTCAAATGCAAAGGTACCCCCTTGAAGATTTTTAATGAAAACATCTCCATTTACAGCTGTTGAGTTCAGACTGTGTAATATACCAAAACTTACCTATTCTCTTATATATTACAGTTATTAAGCTAATTTCTAACATAATAAGCAATTTCTACACATATATATGCCTCAGTTGTATATTTAATAGCTAAATACTATGAAATGTTTACATTTAGCCCCCCCCCCTTTTTTTGTCCCATAAAATCAGTTCACATCATTCTTAATTTTGTTAATTCATGCTTTAACCCCATAAATTATGTAGTTTAAGGCATAAAATAAGTTTTTGTATATAGATCTACAGTTGAAATTCCTTCTAATTCCATCAAATATGCAAAAATATGATTTATTGATATTCAAGTTTTGGAATTTCTTATGGTACAAAACTATAATTTCCCCCAAAACTCAATAAATATATGCTTCCACATCATTTTTTCCCACTGTTTAAGTAAGCTGGATGTTTAAATGTACTGTTACAGCCAAATAATACTCTAAAACATGAAATCCAAATTGACAATTTGAAAAATTTACAGAAAATGCTAAGCAGGGAAAATAATTTTTCTGGGATCACTTAAATTATCAGGTTTTTACTACATAATTTTTAATTAAAACTGCTCTCTATAGCCTTATATTATTTTATGAGTACATTGTACATGTATTCTAACTGAAACTATCAAAATTTACCAGGAAAAAACTGTAGGATTGAAAAAAATCCAATCATGATATCGCCATATTCTATATTTGAAGTCAACAAACTGGTGCATGATGAAATTTTTAAAATTCTTAATATCAACCATATTTTCAATATTATATGCCCTTCTACTGCAAAAACACATTCAATAACATATTCCCAATAATTATAAAGTCATAAATAAAAATAAAATGAGTTGCAATACCCTCTGTCCATGTATATCCAGTGTTTGGGAGCAATATTCCAAAATATTACATAACATGCATTTTGACCATGTAATCTGACACCACAATGCATTTTGTAACATTTTTGTATGAAAAATGTCACTCTGTGTCTGTTGTGACATTATTAGGCTAATTTGAACATGATAGCAACAAAAGTTCAATTTGATGTTTCTTAACTTAAGGTGTGAAACCTATAATTAATTTCTTTAAGGTTTTCTACTAAATTTGTGTTTTTTCGAGCCTACCTGGTCATTTTATCTTAAGTTTAACCTTTCGAAGACCATACATTTTCTGAAACGTCCATGATTCCTCTACGTTCTGTCAAAATATCAGGCCATGTTTAAAGTCTTGCAGTGAAATGCCAGGCTATGGAAAATACCTACTCTAAAAATAGCTCTGTCATCCCCCAGAAATTCCCTATTTATAGGTCATGCATCAAATCCTCCATATCCATATTAAAATACAACTAAATCAATCAAATTTGGGCTCAAAATAATCCTTATACATTTAACTTCAATTATCAATTTAATTATTCCATTCCATTCAGTATTTGTCACAATACAACAAAGTGAAAGGAACTTTTTTCTTTAAAAGGGACTACTTTTGTATATGTTCTTAGCTCTGATTGGTTGAATTACTGGTTTGACACGTAAAGAGCAACAAAACTTGCTTCTCCAACCCTTTATTGGCCTTATTTCTATTCCTTAGGCAATATCAACCACAAAAAACCTCATAAGGTATGTGGCTGTCTAATATTTGCAAGTATAGGTGTTCAAATGCAAAGGTACCCCCTTGAAGATTTTTAATGAAAACATCTCCATTTACAGCTGTTGAGTTCAGACTGTGTAATATACCAAAACTTACCTATTCTCTTATATATTACAGTTATTAAGCTAATTTCTAACATAATAAGCAATTTCTACACATATATATGCCTCAGTTGTATATTTAATAGCTAAATACTATGAAATGTTTACATTTAGCCCCCCCCCCTTTTTTTGTCCCATAAAATCAGTTCACATCATTCTTAATTTTGTTAATTCATGCTTTAACCCCATAAATTATGTAGTTTAAGGCATAAAATAAGTTTTTGTATATAGATCTACAGTTGAAATTCCTTCTAATTCCATCAAATATGCAAAAATATGATTTATTGATATTCAAGTTTTGGAATTTCTTATGGTACAAAACTATAATTTCCCCCAAAACTCAATAAATATATGCTTCCACATCATTTTTTCCCACTGTTTAAGTAAGCTGGATGTTTAAATGTACTGTTACAGCCAAATAATACTCTAAAACATGAAATCCAAATTGACAATTTGAAAAATTTACAGAAAATGCTAAGCAGGGAAAATAATTTTTCTGGGATCACTTAAATTATCAGGTTTTTACTACATAATTTTTAATTAAAACTGCTCTCTATAGCCTTATATTATTTTATGAGTACATTGTACATGTATTCTAACTGAAACTATCAAAATTTACCAGGAAAAAACTGTAGGATTGAAAAAAATCCAATCATGATATCGCCATATTCTATATTTGAAGTCAACAAACTGGTGCATGATGAAATTTTTAAAATTCTTAATATCAACCATATTTTCAATATTATATGCCCTTCTACTGCAAAAACACATTCAATAACATATTCCCAATAATTATAAAGTCATAAATAAAAATAAAATGAGTTGCAATACCCTCTGTCCATGTATATCCAGTGTTTGGGAGCAATATTCCAAAATATTACATAACATGCATTTTGACCATGTAATCTGACACCACAATGCATTTTGTAACATTTTTGTATGAAAAATGTCACTCTGTGTCTGTTGTGACATTATTAGGCTAATTTGAACATGATAGCAACAAAAGTTCAATTTGATGTTTCTTAACTTAAGGTGTGAAACCTATAATTAATTTCTTTAAGGTTTTCTACTAAATTTGTGTTTTTTCGAGCCTACCTGGTCATTTTATCTTAAGTTTAACCTTTCGAAGACCATACATTTTCTGAAACGTCCATGATTCCTCTACGTTCTGTCAAAATATCAGGCCATGTTTAAAGTCTTGCAGTGAAATGCCAGGCTATGGAAAATACCTACTCTAAAAATAGCTCTGTCATCCCCCAGAAATTCCCTATTTATAGGTCATGCATCAAATCCTCCATATCCATATTAAAATACAACTAAATCAATCAAATTTGGGCTCAAAATAATCCTTATACATTTAACTTCAATTATCAATTTAATTATTCCATTCCATTCAGTATTTGTCACAATACAACAAAGTGAAAGGAACTTTTTTCTTTAAAAGGGACTACTTTTGTATATGTTCTTAGCTCTGATTGGTTGAATTACTGGTTTGACACCTAAAGAGCAACAAAACTTGCTTCTCCAACCCTTTATTGGCCTTATTTCTATTCCTTAGGCAATATCAACCACAAAAAACCTCATAAGGTATGTGGCTGTCTAATATTTGCAAGTATAGGTGTTCAAATGCAAAGGTACCCCCTTGAAGATTTTTAATGAAAACATCTCCATTTACAGCTGTTGAGTTCAGACTGTGTAATATACCAAAACTTACCTATTCTCTTATATATTACAGTTATTAAGCTAATTTCTAACATAATAAACAATTTCTACACATATATATGCCTCAGTTGTATATTTAATAGCTAAATACTATGAAATGTTTACATTTAGCCCCCCCCCCCTTTTTTTGTCCCATAAAATCAGTTCACATCATTCTTAATTTTGTTAATTCATGCTTTAACCCCATAAATTATGTAGTTTAAGGCATAAAATAAGTTTTTGTATATAGATCTACAGTTGAAATTCCTTCTAATTCCATCAAATATGCAAAAATATGATTTATTGATATTCAAGTTTTGAAATTTCTTATGGTACAAAACTATAATTTTCCCCAAAACTCAATAAATATATGCTTCCACATCATTTTTTCCCACTGTTTAAGTAAGCTGGATGTTCAAATGTACTGTTACAGCCAAATAATACTCTAAAACATGAAATCCAAATTGACAATTTGAAAAATTTACAGAAAATGCTAAGCAGGGAAAATAATTTTTCTGGGATCACTTAAATTATCAGGTTTTTACTACATAATTTTTAATTAAAACTGCTCTCTATAGCCTTATATTATTTTATGAGTACATTGTACATGTATTCTAACTGAAACTATCAAAATTTACCAGGAAAAAACTGTAGGATTGAAAAAAATCCAATCATGATATCGCCATATTCTATATTTGAAGTCAACAAACTGGTGCATGATGAAATTTTTAAAATTCTTAATATCAACCATATTTTCAATATTATATGCCCTTCTACTGCAAAAACACATTCAATAACATATTCCCAATAATTATAAAGTCATAAATAAAAATAAAATGAGTTGCAATACCCTCTGTCCATGTATATCCAGTGTTTGGGAGCAATATTCCAAAATATTACATAACATGCATTTTGACCATGTAATCTGACACCACAATGCATTTTGTAACATTTTTGTATGAAAAATGTCACTCTGTGTCTGTTGTGACATTATTAGGCTAATTTGAACATGATAGCAACAAAAGTTCAATTTGATGTTTCTTAACTTAAGGTGTGAAACCTATAATTAATTTCTTTAAGGTTTTCTACTAAATTTGTGTTTTTTCGAGCCTACCTGGTCATTTTATCTTAAGTTTAACCTTTCGAAGACCATACATTTTCTGAAACGTCCATGATTCCTCTACGTTCTGTCAAAATATCAGGCCATGTTTAAAGTCTTGCAGTGAAATGCCAGGCTATGGAAAATACCTACTCTAAAAATAGCTCTGTCATCCCACAGAAATTCCCTATTTATAGGTCATGCATCAAATCCTCCATATCCATATTAAAATACAACTAAATCAATCAAATTTGGGCTCAAAATAATCCTTATACATTTAACTTCAATTATCAATTTAATTATTCCATTCCATTCAGTATTTGTCACAATACAACAAAGTGAAAGGAACTTTTTTCTTTAAAAGGGACTACTTTTGTATATGTTCTTAGCTCTGATTGGTTGAATTACTGGTTTGACACCTAAAGAGCAACAAAACTTGCTTCTCCAACCCTTTATTGGCCTTATTTCTATTCCTTAGGCAATATCAACCACAAAAAACCTCATAAGGTATGTGGCTGTCTAATATTTGCAAGTATAGGTGTTCAAATGCAAAGGTACCCCCTTGAAGATTTTTAATGAAAACATCTCCATTTACAGCTGTTGAGTTCAGACTGTGTAATATACCAAAACTTACCTATTCTCTTATATATTACAGTTATTAAGCTAATTTCTAACATAATAAACAATTTCTACACATATATATGCCTCAGTTGTATATTTAATAGCTAAATACTATGAAATGTTTACATTTAGCCCCCCCCCCCCCTTTTTTTGTCCCATAAAATCAGTTCACATCATTCTTAATTTTGTTAATTCATGCTTTAACCCCATAAATTATGTAGTTTAAGGCATAAAATAAGTTTTTGTATATAGATCTACAGTTGAAATTCCTTCTAATTCCATCAAATATGCAAAAATATGATTTATTGATATTCAAGTTTTGGAATTTCTTATGGTACAAAACTATAATTTTCCCCAAAACTCAATAAATATATGCTTCCACATCATTTTTTCCCACTGTTTAAGTAAGCTGGATGTTCAAATGTACTGTTACAGCCAAATAATACTCTAAAACATGAAATCCAAATTGACAATTTGAAAAATTTACAGAAAATGCTAAGCAGGGAAAATAATTTTTCTGGGATCACTTAAATTATCAGGTTTTTACTACATAATTTTTAATTAAAACTGCTCTCTATAGCCTTATATTATTTTATGAGTACATTGTACATGTATTCTAACTGAAACTATCAAAATTTACCAGGAAAAAACTGTAGGATTGAAAAAAATCCAATCATGATATCGCCATATTCTATATTTGAAGTCAACAAACTGGTGCATGATGAAATTTTTAAAATTCTTAATATCAACCATATTTTCAATATTATATGCCCTTCTACTGCAAAAACACATTCAATAACATATTCCCAATAATTATAAAGTCATAAATAAAAATAAAATGAGTTGCAATACCCTCTGTCCATGTATATCCAGTGTTTGGGAGCAATATTCCAAAATATTACATAACATGCATTTTGACCATGTAATCTGACACCACAATGCATTTTGTAACATTTTTGTATGAAAAATGTCACTCTGTGTCTGTTGTGACATTATTAGGCTAATTTGAACATGATAGCAACAAAAGTTCAATTTGATGTTTCTTAACTTAAGGTGTGAAACCTATAATTAATTTCTTTAAGGTTTTCTACTAAATTTGTGTTTTTTCGAGCCTACCTGGTCATTTTATCTTAAGTTTAACCTTTCAAAGACCATACATTTTCTGAAACGTCCATGATTCCTCTACGTTCTGTCAAAATATCAGGCCATGTTTAAAGTCTTGCAGTGAAATGCCAGGCTATGGAAAATACCTACTCTAAAAATAGCTCTGTCATCCCCCAGAAATTCCCTATTTATTGGTCATGCATCAAATCCTCCATATCCATATTAAAATACAACTAAATCAATCAAATTTGGGCTCAAAATAATCCTTATACATTTAACTTCAATTATCAATTTAATTATTCCATTCCATTCAGTATTTGTCACAATACAACAAAGTGAAAGGAACTTTTTTCTTTAAAAGGGACTACTTTTGTATATGTTCTTAGCTCTGATTGGTTGAATTACTGGTTTGACACCTAAAGAGCAACAAAACTTGCTTCTCCAACCCTTTATTGGCCTTATTTCTATTCCTTAGGCAATATCAACCACAAAAAACCTCATAAGGTATGTGGCTGTCTAATATTTGCAAGTATAGGTGTTCAAATGCAAAGGTACCCCCTTGAAGATTTTTAATGAAAACATCTCCATTTACAGCTGTTGAGTTCAGACTGTGTAATATACCAAAACTTACCTATTCTCTTATATATTACAGTTATTAAGCTAATTTCTAACATAATAAACAATTTCTACACATATATATGCCTCAGTTGTATATTTAATAGCTAAATACTATGAAATGTTTACATTTAGCCCCCCCCCCCCTTTTTTTGTCCCATAAAATCAGTTCACATCATTCTTAATTTTGTTAATTCATGCTTTAACCCCATAAATTATGTAGTTTAAGGCATAAAATAAGTTTTTGTATATAGATCTACAGTTGAAATTCCTTCTAATTCCATCAAATATGCAAAAATATGATTTATTGATATTCAAGTTTTGAAATTTCTTATGGTACAAAACTATAATTTTCCCCAAAACTCAATAAATATATGCTTCCACATCATTTTTTCCCACTGTTTAAGTAAGCTGGATGTTCAAATGTACTGTTACAGCCAAATAATACTCTAAAACATGAAATCCAAATTGACAATTTGAAAAATTTACAGAAAATGCTAAGCAGGGAAAATAATTTTTCTGGGATCACTTAAATTATCAGGTTTTTACTACATAATTTTTAATTAAAACTGCTCTCTATAGCCTTATATTATTTTATGAGTACATTGTACATGTATTCTAACTGAAACTATCAAAATTTACCAGGAAAAAACTGTAGGATTGAAAAAAATCCAATCATGATATCGCCATATTCTATATTTGAAGTCAACAAACTGGTGCATGATGAAATTTTTAAAATTCTTAATATCAACCATATTTTCAATATTATATGCCCTTCTACTGCAAAAACACATTCAATAACATATTCCCAATAATTATAAAGTCATAAATAAAAATAAAATGAGTTGCAATACCCTCTGTCCATGTATATCCAGTGTTTGGGAGCAATATTCCAAAATATTACATAACATGCATTTTGACCATGTAATCTGACACCACAATGCATTTTGTAACATTTTTGTATGAAAAATGTCACTCTGTGTCTGTTGTGACATTATTAGGCTAATTTGAACATGATAGCAACAAAAGTTCAATTTGATGTTTCTTAACTTAAGGTGTGAAACCTATAATTAATTTCTTTAAGGTTTTCTACTAAATTTGTGTTTTTTCGAGCCTACCTGGTCATTTTATCTTAAGTTTAACCTTTCAAAGACCATACATTTTCTGAAACGTCCATGATTCCTCTACGTTCTGTCAAAATATCAGGCCATGTTTAAAGTCTTGCAGTGAAATGCCAGGCTATGGAAAATACCTACTCTAAAAATAGCTCTGTCATCCCCCAGAAATTCCCTATTTATTGGTCATGCATCAAATCCTCCATATCCATATTAAAATACAACTAAATCAATCAAATTTGGGCTCAAAATAATCCTTATACATTTAACTTCAATTATCAATTTAATTATTCCATTCCATTCAGTATTTGTCACAATACAACAAAGTGAAAGGAACTTTTTTCTTTAAAAGGGACTACTTTTGTATATGTTCTTAGCTCTGATTGGTTGAATTACTGGTTTGACACCTAAAGAGCAACAAAACTTGCTTCTCCAACCCTTTATTGGCCTTATTTCTATTCCTTAGGCAATATCAACCACAAAAAACCTCATAAGGTATGTGGCTGTCTAATATTTGCAAGTATAGGTGTTCAAATGCAAAGGTACCCCCTTGAAGATTTTTAATGAAAACATCTCCATTTACAGCTGTTGAGTTCAGACTGTGTAATATACCAAAACTTACCTATTCTCTTATATATTACAGTTATTAAGCTAATTTCTAACATAATAAACAATTTCTACACATATATATGCCTCAGTTGTATATTTAATAGCTAAATACTATGAAATGTTTACATTTAGCCCCCCCCCCCTTTTTTTGTCCCATAAAATCAGTTCACATCATTCTTAATTTTGTTAATTCATGCTTTAACCCCATAAATTATGTAGTTTAAGGCATAAAATAAGTTTTTGTATATAGATCTACAGTTGAAATTCCTTCTAATTCCATCAAATATGCAAAAATATGATTTATTGATATTCAAGTTTTGAAATTTCTTATGGTACAAAACTATAATTTTCCCCAAAACTCAATAAATATATGCTTCCACATCATTTTTTCCCACTGTTTAAGTAAGCTGGATGTTCAAATGTACTGTTACAGCCAAATAATACTCTAAAACATGAAATCCAAATTGACAATTTGAAAAATTTACAGAAAATGCTAAGCAGGGAAAATAATTTTTCTGGGATCACTTAAATTATCAGGTTTTTACTACATAATTTTTAATTAAAACTGCTCTCTATAGCCTTATATTATTTTATGAGTACATTGTACATGTATTCTAACTGAAACTATCAAAATTTACCAGGAAAAAACTGTAGGATTGAAAAAAATCCAATCATGATATCGCCATATTCTATATTTGAAGTCAACAAACTGGTGCATGATGAAATTTTTAAAATTCTTAATATCAACCATATTTTCAATATTATATGCCCTTCTACTGCAAAAACACATTCAATAACATATTCCCAATAATTATAAAGTCATAAATAAAAATAAAATGAGTTGCAATACCCTCTGTCCATGTATATCCAGTGTTTGGGAGCAATATTCCAAAATATTACATAACATGCATTTTGACCATGTAATCTGACACCACAATGCATTTTGTAACATTTTTGTATGAAAAATGTCACTCTGTGTCTGTTGTGACATTATTAGGCTAATTTGAACATGATAGCAACAAAAGTTCAATTTGATGTTTCTTAACTTAAGGTGTGAAACCTATAATTAATTTCTTTAAGGTTTTCTACTAAATTTGTGTTTTTTCGAGCCTACCTGGTCATTTTATCTTAAGTTTAACCTTTCAAAGACCATACATTTTCTGAAACGTCCATGATTCCTCTACGTTCTGTCAAAATATCAGGCCATGTTTAAAGTCTTGCAGTGAAATGCCAGGCTATGGAAAATACCTACTCTAAAAATAGCTCTGTCATCCCCCAGAAATTCCCTATTTATTGGTCATGCATCAAATCCTCCATATCCATATTAAAATACAACTAAATCAATCAAATTTGGGCTCAAAATAATCCTTATACATTTAACTTCAATTATCAATTTAATTATTCCATTCCATTCAGTATTTGTCACAATACAACAAAGTGAAAGGAACTTTTTTCTTTAAAAGGGACTACTTTTGTATATGTTCTTAGCTCTGATTGGTTGAATTACTGGTTTGACACCTAAAGAGCAACAAAACTTGCTTCTCCAACCCTTTATTGGCCTTATTTCTATTCCTTAGGCAATATCAACCACAAAAAACCTCATAAGGTATGTGGCTGTCTAATATTTGCAAGTATAGGTGTTCAAATGCAAAGGTACCCCCTTGAAGATTTTTAATGAAAACATCTCCATTTACAGCTGTTGAGTTCAGACTGTGTAATATACCAAAACTTACCTATTCTCTTATATATTACAGTTATTAAGCTAATTTCTAACATAATAAACAATTTCTACACATATATATGCCTCAGTTGTATATTTAATAGCTAAATACTATGAAATGTTTACATTTAGCCCCCCCCCCCTTTTTTTGTCCCATAAAATCAGTTCACATCATTCTTAATTTTGTTAATTCATGCTTTAACCCCATAAATTATGTAGTTTAAGGCATAAAATAAGTTTTTGTATATAGATCTACAGTTGAAATTCCTTCTAATTCCATCAAATATGCAAAAATATGATTTATTGATATTCAAGTTTTGAAATTTCTTATGGTACAAAACTATAATTTTCCCCAAAACTCAATAAATATATGCTTCCACATCATTTTTTCCCACTGTTTAAGTAAGCTGGATGTTCAAATGTACTGTTACAGCCAAATAATACTCTAAAACATGAAATCCAAATTGACAATTTGAAAAATTTACAGAAAATGCTAAGCAGGGAAAATAATTTTTCTGGGATCACTTAAATTATCAGGTTTTTACTACATAATTTTTAATTAAAACTGCTCTCTATAGCCTTATATTATTTTATGAGTACATTGTACATGTATTCTAACTGAAACTATCAAAATTTACCAGGAAAAAACTGTAGGATTGAAAAAAATCCAATCATGATATCGCCATATTCTATATTTGAAGTCAACAAACTGGTGCATGATGAAATTTTTAAAATTCTTAATATCAACCATATTTTCAATATTATATGCCCTTCTACTGCAAAAACACATTCAATAACATATTCCCAATAATTATAAAGTCATAAATAAAAATAAAATGAGTTGCAATACCCTCTGTCCATGTATATCCAGTGTTTGGGAGCAATATTCCAAAATATTACATAACATGCATTTTGACCATGTAATCTGACACCACAATGCATTTTGTAACATTTTTGTATGAAAAATGTCACTCTGTGTCTGTTGTGACATTATTAGGCTAATTTGAACATGATAGCAACAAAAGTTCAATTTGATGTTTCTTAACTTAAGGTGTGAAACCTATAATTAATTTCTTTAAGGTTTTCTACTAAATTTGTGTTTTTTCGAGCCTACCTGGTCATTTTATCTTAAGTTTAACCTTTCGAAGACCATACATTTTCTGAAACGTCCATGATTCCTCTACGTTCTGTCAAAATATCAGGCCATGTTTAAAGTCTTGCAGTGAAATGCCAGGCTATGGAAAATACCTACTCTAAAAATAGCTCTGTCATCCCCCAGAAATTCCCTATTTATAGGTCATGCATCAAATCCTCCATATCCATATTAAAATACAACTAAATCAATCAAATTTGGGCTCAAAATAATCCTTATACATTTAACTTCAATTATCAATTTAATTATTCCATTCCATTCAGTATTTGTCACAATACAACAAAGTGAAAGGAACTTTTTTCTTTAAAAGGGACTACTTTTGTATATGTTCTTAGCTCTGATTGGTTGAATTACTGGTTTGACACGTAAAGAGCAACAAAACTTGCTTCTCCAACCCTTTATTGGCCTTATTTCTATTCCTTAGGCAATATCAACCACAAAAAACCTCATAAGGTATGTGGCTGTCTAATATTTGCAAGTATAGGTGTTCAAATGCAAAGGTACCCCCTTGAAGATTTTTAATGAAAACATCTCCATTTACAGCTGTTGAGTTCAGACTGTGTAATATACCAAAACTTACCTATTCTCTTATATATTACAGTTATTAAGCTAATTTCTAACATAATAAGCAATTTCTACACATATATATGCCTCAGTTGTATATTTAATAGCTAAATACTATGAAATGTTTACATTTAGCCCCCCCCCCCCCTTTTTTTGTCCCATAAAATCAGTTCACATCATTCTTAATTTTGTTAATTCATGCTTTAACCCCATAAATTATGTAGTTTAAGGCATAAAATAAGTTTTTGTATATAGATCTACAGTTGAAATTCCTTCTAATTCCATCAAATATGCAAAAATATGATTTATTGATATTCAAGTTTTGGAATTTCTTATGGTACAAAACTATAATTTCCCCCAAAACTCAATAAATATATGCTTCCACATCATTTTTTCCCACTGTTTAAGTAAGCTGGATGTTTAAATGTACTGTTACAGCCAAATAATACTCTAAAACATGAAATCCAAATTGACAATTTGAAAAATTTACAGAAAATGCTAAGCAGGGAAAATAATTTTTCTGGGATCACTTAAATTATCAGGTTTTTACTACATAATTTTTAATTAAAACTGCTCTCTATAGCCTTATATTATTTTATGAGTACATTGTACATGTATTCTAACTGAAACTATCAAAATTTACCAGGAAAAAACTGTAGGATTGAAAAAAATCCAATCATGATATCGCCATATTCTATATTTGAAGTCAACAAACTGGTGCATGATGAAATTTTTAAAATTCTTAATATCAACCATATTTTCAATATTATATGCCCTTCTACTGCAAAAACACATTCAATAACATATTCCCAATAATTATAAAGTCATAAATAAAAATAAAATGAGTTGCAATACCCTCTGTCCATGTATATCCAGTGTTTGGGAGCAATATTCCAAAATATTACATAACATGCATTTTGACCATGTAATCTGACACCACAATGCATTTTGTAACATTTTTGTATGAAAAATGTCACTCTGTGTCTGTTGTGACATTATTAGGCTAATTTGAACATGATAGCAACAAAAGTTCAATTTGATGTTTCTTAACTTAAGGTGTGAAACCTATAATTAATTTCTTTAAGGTTTTCTACTAAATTTGTGTTTTTTCGAGCCTACCTGGTCATTTTATCTTAAGTTTAACCTTTCGAAGACCATACATTTTCTGAAACGTCCATGATTCCTCTACGTTCTGTCAAAATATCAGGCCATGTTTAAAGTCTTGCAGTGAAATGCCAGGCTATGGAAAATACCTACTCTAAAAATAGCTCTGTCATCCCACAGAAATTCCCTATTTATAGGTCATGCATCAAATCCTCCATATCCATATTAAAATACAACTAAATCAATCAAATTTGGGCTCAAAATAATCCTTATACATTTAACTTCAATTATCAATTTAATTATTCCATTCCATTCAGTATTTGTCACAATACAACAAAGTGAAAGGAACTTTTTTCTTTAAAAGGGACTACTTTTGTATATGTTCTTAGCTCTGATTGGTTGAATTACTGGTTTGACACCTAAAGAGCAACAAAACTTGCTTCTCCAACCCTTTATTGGCCTTATTTCTATTCCTTAGGCAATATCAACCACAAAAAACCTCATAAGGTATGTGGCTGTCTAATATTTGCAAGTATAGGTGTTCAAATGCAAAGGTACCCCCTTGAAGATTTTTAATGAAAACATCTCCATTTACAGCTGTTGAGTTCAGACTGTGTAATATACCAAAACTTACCTATTCTCTTATATATTACAGTTATTAAGCTAATTTCTAACATAATAAACAATTTCTACACATATATATGCCTCAGTTGTATATTTAATAGCTAAATACTATGAAATGTTTACATTTAGCCCCCCCCCCCCTTTTTTTGTCCCATAAAATCAGTTCACATCATTCTTAATTTTGTTAATTCATGCTTTAACCCCATAAATTATGTAGTTTAAGGCATAAAATAAGTTTTTGTATATAGATCTACAGTTGAAATTCCTTCTAATTCCATCAAATATGCAAAAATATGATTTATTGATATTCAAGTTTTGAAATTTCTTATGGTACAAAACTATAATTTTCCCCAAAACTCAATAAATATATGCTTCCACATCATTTTTTCCCACTGTTTAAGTAAGCTGGATGTTCAAATGTACTGTTACAGCCAAATAATACTCTAAAACATGAAATCCAAATTGACAATTTGAAAAATTTACAGAAAATGCTAAGCAGGGAAAATAATTTTTCTGGGATCACTTAAATTATCAGGTTTTTACTACATAATTTTTAATTAAAACTGCTCTCTATAGCCTTATATTATTTTATGAGTACATTGTACATGTATTCTAACTGAAACTATCAAAATTTACCAGGAAAAAACTGTAGGATTGAAAAAAATCCAATCATGATATCGCCATATTCTATATTTGAAGTCAACAAACTGGTGCATGATGAAATTTTTAAAATTCTTAATATCAACCATATTTTCAATATTATATGCCCTTCTACTGCAAAAACACATTCAATAACATATTCCCAATAATTATAAAGTCATAAATAAAAATAAAATGAGTTGCAATACCCTCTGTCCATGTATATCCAGTGTTTGGGAGCAATATTCCAAAATATTACATAACATGCATTTTGACCATGTAATCTGACACCACAATGCATTTTGTAACATTTTTGTATGAAAAATGTCACTCTGTGTCTGTTGTGACATTATTAGGCTAATTTGAACATGATAGCAACAAAAGTTCAATTTGATGTTTCTTAACTTAAGGTGTGAAACCTATAATTAATTTCTTTAAGGTTTTCTACTAAATTTGTGTTTTTTCGAGCCTACCTGGTCATTTTATCTTAAGTTTAACCTTTCAAAGACCATACATTTTCTGAAACGTCCATGATTCCTCTACGTTCTGTCAAAATATCAGGCCATGTTTAAAGTCTTGCAGTGAAATGCCAGGCTATGGAAAATACCTACTCTAAAAATAGCTCTGTCATCCCCCAGAAATTCCCTATTTATTGGTCATGCATCAAATCCTCCATATCCATATTAAAATACAACTAAATCAATCAAATTTGGGCTCAAAATAATCCTTATACATTTAACTTCAATTATCAATTTAATTATTCCATTCCATTCAGTATTTGTCACAATACAACAAAGTGAAAGGAACTTTTTTCTTTAAAAGGGACTACTTTTGTATATGTTCTTAGCTCTGATTGGTTGAATTACTGGTTTGACACCTAAAGAGCAACAAAACTTGCTTCTCCAACCCTTTATTGGCCTTATTTCTATTCCTTAGGCAATATCAACCACAAAAAACCTCATAAGGTATGTGGCTGTCTAATATTTGCAAGTATAGGTGTTCAAATGCAAAGGTACCCCCTTGAAGATTTTTAATGAAAACATCTCCATTTACAGCTGTTGAGTTCAGACTGTGTAATATACCAAAACTTACCTATTCTCTTATATATTACAGTTATTAAGCTAATTTCTAACATAATAAACAATTTCTACACATATATATGCCTCAGTTGTATATTTAATAGCTAAATACTATGAAATGTTTACATTTAGCCCCCCCCCCCCTTTTTTTGTCCCATAAAATCAGTTCACATCATTCTTAATTTTGTTAATTCATGCTTTAACCCCATAAATTATGTAGTTTAAGGCATAAAATAAGTTTTTGTATATAGATCTACAGTTGAAATTCCTTCTAATTCCATCAAATATGCAAAAATATGATTTATTGATATTCAAGTTTTGAAATTTCTTATGGTACAAAACTATAATTTTCCCCAAAACTCAATAAATATATGCTTCCACATCATTTTTTCCCACTGTTTAAGTAAGCTGGATGTTCAAATGTACTGTTACAGCCAAATAATACTCTAAAACATGAAATCCAAATTGACAATTTGAAAAATTTACAGAAAATGCTAAGCAGGGAAAATAATTTTTCTGGGATCACTTAAATTATCAGGTTTTTACTACATAATTTTTAATTAAAACTGCTCTCTATAGCCTTATATTATTTTATGAGTACATTGTACATGTATTCTAACTGAAACTATCAAAATTTACCAGGAAAAAACTGTAGGATTGAAAAAAATCCAATCATGATATCGCCATATTCTATATTTGAAGTCAACAAACTGGTGCATGATGAAATTTTTAAAATTCTTAATATCAACCATATTTTCAATATTATATGCCCTTCTACTGCAAAAACACATTCAATAACATATTCCCAATAATTATAAAGTCATAAATAAAAATAAAATGAGTTGCAATACCCTCTGTCCATGTATATCCAGTGTTTGGGAGCAATATTCCAAAATATTACATAACATGCATTTTGACCATGTAATCTGACACCACAATGCATTTTGTAACATTTTTGTATGAAAAATGTCACTCTGTGTCTGTTGTGACATTATTAGGCTAATTTGAACATGATAGCAACAAAAGTTCAATTTGATGTTTCTTAACTTAAGGTGTGAAACCTATAATTAATTTCTTTAAGGTTTTCTACTAAATTTGTGTTTTTTCGAGCCTACCTGGTCATTTTATCTTAAGTTTAACCTTTCGAAGACCATACATTTTCTGAAACGTCCATGATTCCTCTACGTTCTGTCAAAATATCAGGCCATGTTTAAAGTCTTGCAGTGAAATGCCAGGCTATGGAAAATACCTACTCTAAAAATAGCTCTGTCATCCCCCAGAAATTCCCTATTTATAGGTCATGCATCAAATCCTCCATATCCATATTAAAATACAACTAAATCAATCAAATTTGGGCTCAAAATAATCCTTATACATTTAACTTCAATTATCAATTTAATTATTCCATTCCATTCAGTATTTGTCACAATACAACAAAGTGAAAGGAACTTTTTTCTTTAAAAGGGACTACTTTTGTATATGTTCTTAGCTCTGATTGGTTGAATTACTGGTTTGACACGTAAAGAGCAACAAAACTTGCTTCTCCAACCCTTTATTGGCCTTATTTCTATTCCTTAGGCAATATCAACCACAAAAAACCTCATAAGGTATGTGGCTGTCTAATATTTGCAAGTATAGGTGTTCAAATGCAAAGGTACCCCCTTGAAGATTTTTAATGAAAACATCTCCATTTACAGCTGTTGAGTTCAGACTGTGTAATATACCAAAACTTACCTATTCTCTTATATATTACAGTTATTAAGCTAATTTCTAACATAATAAGCAATTTCTACACATATATATGCCTCAGTTGTATATTTAATAGCTAAATACTATGAAATGTTTACATTTAGCCCCCCCCCCCCTTTTTTTGTCCCATAAAATCAGTTCACATCATTCTTAATTTTGTTAATTCATGCTTTAACCCCATAAATTATGTAGTTTAAGGCATAAAATAAGTTTTTGTATATAGATCTACAGTTGAAATTCCTTCTAATTCCATCAAATATGCAAAAATATGATTTATTGATATTCAAGTTTTGGAATTTCTTATGGTACAAAACTATAATTTCCCCCAAAACTCAATAAATATATGCTTCCACATCATTTTTTCCCACTGTTTAAGTAAGCTGGATGTTTAAATGTACTGTTACAGCCAAATAATACTCTAAAACATGAAATCCAAATTGACAATTTGAAAAATTTACAGAAAATGCTAAGCAGGGAAAATAATTTTTCTGGGATCACTTAAATTATCAGGTTTTTACTACATAATTTTTAATTAAAACTGCTCTCTATAGCCTTATATTATTTTATGAGTACATTGTACATGTATTCTAACTGAAACTATCAAAATTTACCAGGAAAAAACTGTAGGATTGAAAAAAATCCAATCATGATATCGCCATATTCTATATTTGAAGTCAACAAACTGGTGCATGATGAAATTTTTAAAATTCTTAATATCAACCATATTTTCAATATTATATGCCCTTCTACTGCAAAAACACATTCAATAACATATTCCCAATAATTATAAAGTCATAAATAAAAATAAAATGAGTTGCAATACCCTCTGTCCATGTATATCCAGTGTTTGGGAGCAATATTCCAAAATATTACATAACATGCATTTTGACCATGTAATCTGACACCACAATGCATTTTGTAACATTTTTGTATGAAAAATGTCACTCTGTGTCTGTTGTGACATTATTAGGCTAATTTGAACATGATAGCAACAAAAGTTCAATTTGATGTTTCTTAACTTAAGGTGTGAAACCTATAATTAATTTCTTTAAGGTTTTCTACTAAATTTGTGTTTTTTCGAGCCTACCTGGTCATTTTATCTTAAGTTTAACCTTTCGAAGACCATACATTTTCTGAAACGTCCATGATTCCTCTACGTTCTGTCAAAATATCAGGCCATGTTTAAAGTCTTGCAGTGAAATGCCAGGCTATGGAAAATACCTACTCTAAAAATAGCTCTGTCATCCCACAGAAATTCCCTATTTATAGGTCATGCATCAAATCCTCCATATCCATATTAAAATACAACTAAATCAATCAAATTTGGGCTCAAAATAATCCTTATACATTTAACTTCAATTATCAATTTAATTATTCCATTCCATTCAGTATTTGTCACAATACAACAAAGTGAAAGGAACTTTTTTCTTTAAAAGGGACTACTTTTGTATATGTTCTTAGCTCTGATTGGTTGAATTACTGGTTTGACACCTAAAGAGCAACAAAACTTGCTTCTCCAACCCTTTATTGGCCTTATTTCTATTCCTTAGGCAATATCAACCACAAAAAACCTCATAAGGTATGTGGCTGTCTAATATTTGCAAGTATAGGTGTTCAAATGCAAAGGTACCCCCTTGAAGATTTTTAATGAAAACATCTCCATTTACAGCTGTTGAGTTCAGACTGTGTAATATACCAAAACTTACCTATTCTCTTATATATTACAGTTATTAAGCTAATTTCTAACATAATAAGCAATTTCTACACATATATATGCCTCAGTTGTATATTTAATAGCTAAATACTATGAAATGTTTACATTTAGCCCCCCCCCCCCTTTTTTTGTCCCATAAAATCAGTTCACATCATTCTTAATTTTGTTAATTCATGCTTTAACCCCATAAATTATGTAGTTTAAGGCATAAAATAAGTTTTTGTATATAGATCTACAGTTGAAATTCCTTCTAATTCCATCAAATATGCAAAAATATGATTTATTGATATTCAAGTTTTGGAATTTCTTATGGTACAAAACTATAATTTCCCCCAAAACTCAATAAATATATGCTTCCACATCATTTTTTCCCACTGTTTAAGTAAGCTGGATGTTTAAATGTACTGTTACAGCCAAATAATACTCTAAAACATGAAATCCAAATTGACAATTTGAAAAATTTACAGAAAATGCTAAGCAGGGAAAATAATTTTTCTGGGATCACTTAAATTATCAGGTTTTTACTACATAATTTTTAATTAAAACTGCTCTCTATAGCCTTATATTATTTTATGAGTACATTGTACATGTATTCTAACTGAAACTATCAAAATTTACCAGGAAAAAACTGTAGGATTGAAAAAAATCCAATCATGATATCGCCATATTCTATATTTGAAGTCAACAAACTGGTGCATGATGAAATTTTTAAAATTCTTAATATCAACCATATTTTCAATATTATATGCCCTTCTACTGCAAAAACACATTCAATAACATATTCCCAATAATTATAAAGTCATAAATAAAAATAAAATGAGTTGCAATACCCTCTGTCCATGTATATCCAGTGTTTGGGAGCAATATTCCAAAATATTACATAACATGCATTTTGACCATGTAATCTGACACCACAATGCATTTTGTAACATTTTTGTATGAAAAATGTCACTCTGTGTCTGTTGTGACATTATTAGGCTAATTTGAACATGATAGCAACAAAAGTTCAATTTGATGTTTCTTAACTTAAGGTGTGAAACCTATAATTAATTTCTTTAAGGTTTTCTACTAAATTTGTGTTTTTTCGAGCCTACCTGGTCATTTTATCTTAAGTTTAACCTTTCAAAGACCATACATTTTCTGAAACGTCCATGATTCCTCTACGTTCTGTCAAAATATCAGGCCATGTTTAAAGTCTTGCAGTGAAATGCCAGGCTATGGAAAATACCTACTCTAAAAATAGCTCTGTCATCCCCCAGAAATTCCCTATTTATTGGTCATGCATCAAATCCTCCATATCCATATTAAAATACAACTAAATCAATCAAATTTGGGCTCAAAATAATCCTTATACATTTAACTTCAATTATCAATTTAATTATTCCATTCCATTCAGTATTTGTCACAATACAACAAAGTGAAAGGAACTTTTTTCTTTAAAAGGGACTACTTTTGTATATGTTCTTAGCTCTGATTGGTTGAATTACTGGTTTGACACCTAAAGAGCAACAAAACTTGCTTCTCCAACCCTTTATTGGCCTTATTTCTATTCCTTAGGCAATATCAACCACAAAAAACCTCATAAGGTATGTGGCTGTCTAATATTTGCAAGTATAGGTGTTCAAATGCAAAGGTACCCCCTTGAAGATTTTTAATGAAAACATCTCCATTTACAGCTGTTGAGTTCAGACTGTGTAATATACCAAAACTTACCTATTCTCTTATATATTACAGTTATTAAGCTAATTTCTAACATAATAAACAATTTCTACACATATATATGCCTCAGTTGTATATTTAATAGCTAAATACTATGAAATGTTTACATTTAGCCCCCCCCCCCCTTTTTTTGTCCCATAAAATCAGTTCACATCATTCTTAATTTTGTTAATTCATGCTTTAACCCCATAAATTATGTAGTTTAAGGCATAAAATAAGTTTTTGTATATAGATCTACAGTTGAAATTCCTTCTAATTCCATCAAATATGCAAAAATATGATTTATTGATATTCAAGTTTTGAAATTTCTTATGGTACAAAACTATAATTTTCCCCAAAACTCAATAAATATATGCTTCCACATCATTTTTTCCCACTGTTTAAGTAAGCTGGATGTTCAAATGTACTGTTACAGCCAAATAATACTCTAAAACATGAAATCCAAATTGACAATTTGAAAAATTTACAGAAAATGCTAAGCAGGGAAAATAATTTTTCTGGGATCACTTAAATTATCAGGTTTTTACTACATAATTTTTAATTAAAACTGCTCTCTATAGCCTTATATTATTTTATGAGTACATTGTACATGTATTCTAACTGAAACTATCAAAATTTACCAGGAAAAAACTGTAGGATTGAAAAAAATCCAATCATGATATCGCCATATTCTATATTTGAAGTCAACAAACTGGTGCATGATGAAATTTTTAAAATTCTTAATATCAACCATATTTTCAATATTATATGCCCTTCTACTGCAAAAACACATTCAATAACATATTCCCAATAATTATAAAGTCATAAATAAAAATAAAATGAGTTGCAATACCCTCTGTCCATGTATATCCAGTGTTTGGGAGCAATATTCCAAAATATTACATAACATGCATTTTGACCATGTAATCTGACACCACAATGCATTTTGTAACATTTTTGTATGAAAAATGTCACTCTGTGTCTGTTGTGACATTATTAGGCTAATTTGAACATGATAGCAACAAAAGTTCAATTTGATGTTTCTTAACTTAAGGTGTGAAACCTATAATTAATTTCTTTAAGGTTTTCTACTAAATTTGTGTTTTTTCGAGCCTACCTGGTCATTTTATCTTAAGTTTAACCTTTCAAAGACCATACATTTTCTGAAACGTCCATGATTCCTCTACGTTCTGTCAAAATATCAGGCCATGTTTAAAGTCTTGCAGTGAAATGCCAGGCTATGGAAAATACCTACTCTAAAAATAGCTCTGTCATCCCCCAGAAATTCCCTATTTATTGGTCATGCATCAAATCCTCCATATCCATATTAAAATACAACTAAATCAATCAAATTTGGGCTCAAAATAATCCTTATACATTTAACTTCAATTATCAATTTAATTATTCCATTCCATTCAGTATTTGTCACAATACAACAAAGTGAAAGGAACTTTTTTCTTTAAAAGGGACTACTTTTGTATATGTTCTTAGCTCTGATTGGTTGAATTACTGGTTTGACACCTAAAGAGCAACAAAACTTGCTTCTCCAACCCTTTATTGGCCTTATTTCTATTCCTTAGGCAATATCAACCACAAAAAACCTCATAAGGTATGTGGCTGTCTAATATTTGCAAGTATAGGTGTTCAAATGCAAAGGTACCCCCTTGAAGATTTTTAATGAAAACATCTCCATTTACAGCTGTTGAGTTCAGACTGTGTAATATACCAAAACTTACCTATTCTCTTATATATTACAGTTATTAAGCTAATTTCTAACATAATAAGCAATTTCTACACATATATATGCCTCAGTTGTATATTTAATAGCTAAATACTATGAAATGTTTACATTTAGCCCCCCCCCCCCCTTTTTTTGTCCCATAAAATCAGTTCACATCATTCTTAATTTTGTTAATTCATGCTTTAACCCCATAAATTATGTAGTTTAAGGCATAAAATAAGTTTTTGTATATAGATCTACAGTTGAAATTCCTTCTAATTCCATCAAATATGCAAAAATATGATTTATTGATATTCAAGTTTTGGAATTTCTTATGGTACAAAACTATAATTTCCCCCAAAACTCAATAAATATATGCTTCCACATCATTTTTTCCCACTGTTTAAGTAAGCTGGATGTTTAAATGTACTGTTACAGCCAAATAATACTCTAAAACATGAAATCCAAATTGACAATTTGAAAAATTTACAGAAAATGCTAAGCAGGGAAAATAATTTTTCTGGGATCACTTAAATTATCAGGTTTTTACTACATAATTTTTAATTAAAACTGCTCTCTATAGCCTTATATTATTTTATGAGTACATTGTACATGTATTCTAACTGAAACTATCAAAATTTACCAGGAAAAAACTGTAGGATTGAAAAAAATCCAATCATGATATCGCCATATTCTATATTTGAAGTCAACAAACTGGTGCATGATGAAATTTTTAAAATTCTTAATATCAACCATATTTTCAATATTATATGCCCTTCTACTGCAAAAACACATTCAATAACATATTCCCAATAATTATAAAGTCATAAATAAAAATAAAATGAGTTGCAATACCCTCTGTCCATGTATATCCAGTGTTTGGGAGCAATATTCCAAAATATTACATAACATGCATTTTGACCATGTAATCTGACACCACAATGCATTTTGTAACATTTTTGTATGAAAAATGTCACTCTGTGTCTGTTGTGACATTATTAGGCTAATTTGAACATGATAGCAACAAAAGTTCAATTTGATGTTTCTTAACTTAAGGTGTGAAACCTATAATTAATTTCTTTAAGGTTTTCTACTAAATTTGTGTTTTTTCGAGCCTACCTGGTCATTTTATCTTAAGTTTAACCTTTCAAAGACCATACATTTTCTGAAACGTCCATGATTCCTCTACGTTCTGTCAAAATATCAGGCCATGTTTAAAGTCTTGCAGTGAAATGCCAGGCTATGGAAAATACCTACTCTAAAAATAGCTCTGTCATCCCCCAGAAATTCCCTATTTATTGGTCATGCATCAAATCCTCCATATCCATATTAAAATACAACTAAATCAATCAAATTTGGGCTCAAAATAATCCTTATACATTTAACTTCAATTATCAATTTAATTATTCCATTCCATTCAGTATTTGTCACAATACAACAAAGTGAAAGGAACTTTTTTCTTTAAAAGGGACTACTTTTGTATATGTTCTTAGCTCTGATTGGTTGAATTACTGGTTTGACACCTAAAGAGCAACAAAACTTGCTTCTCCAACCCTTTATTGGCCTTATTTCTATTCCTTAGGCAATATCAACCACAAAAAACCTCATAAGGTATGTGGCTGTCTAATATTTGCAAGTATAGGTGTTCAAATGCAAAGGTACCCCCTTGAAGATTTTTAATGAAAACATCTCCATTTACAGCTGTTGAGTTCAGACTGTGTAATATACCAAAACTTACCTATTCTCTTATATATTACAGTTATTAAGCTAATTTCTAACATAATAAACAATTTCTACACATATATATGCCTCAGTTGTATATTTAATAGCTAAATACTATGAAATGTTTACATTTAGCCCCCCCCCCCCTTTTTTTGTCCCATAAAATCAGTTCACATCATTCTTAATTTTGTTAATTCATGCTTTAACCCCATAAATTATGTAGTTTAAGGCATAAAATAAGTTTTTGTATATAGATCTACAGTTGAAATTCCTTCTAATTCCATCAAATATGCAAAAATATGATTTATTGATATTCAAGTTTTGAAATTTCTTATGGTACAAAACTATAATTTTCCCCAAAACTCAATAAATATATGCTTCCACATCATTTTTTCCCACTGTTTAAGTAAGCTGGATGTTCAAATGTACTGTTACAGCCAAATAATACTCTAAAACATGAAATCCAAATTGACAATTTGAAAAATTTACAGAAAATGCTAAGCAGGGAAAATAATTTTTCTGGGATCACTTAAATTATCAGGTTTTTACTACATAATTTTTAATTAAAACTGCTCTCTATAGCCTTATATTATTTTATGAGTACATTGTACATGTATTCTAACTGAAACTATCAAAATTTACCAGGAAAAAACTGTAGGATTGAAAAAAATCCAATCATGATATCGCCATATTCTATATTTGAAGTCAACAAACTGGTGCATGATGAAATTTTTAAAATTCTTAATATCAACCATATTTTCAATATTATATGCCCTTCTACTGCAAAAACACATTCAATAACATATTCCCAATAATTATAAAGTCATAAATAAAAATAAAATGAGTTGCAATACCCTCTGTCCATGTATATCCAGTGTTTGGGAGCAATATTCCAAAATATTACATAACATGCATTTTGACCATGTAATCTGACACCACAATGCATTTTGTAACATTTTTGTATGAAAAATGTCACTCTGTGTCTGTTGTGACATTATTAGGCTAATTTGAACATGATAGCAACAAAAGTTCAATTTGATGTTTCTTAACTTAAGGTGTGAAACCTATAATTAATTTCTTTAAGGTTTTCTACTAAATTTGTGTTTTTTCGAGCCTACCTGGTCATTTTATCTTAAGTTTAACCTTTCGAAGACCATACATTTTCTGAAACGTCCATGATTCCTCTACGTTCTGTCAAAATATCAGGCCATGTTTAAAGTCTTGCAGTGAAATGCCAGGCTATGGAAAATACCTACTCTAAAAATAGCTCTGTCATCCCCCAGAAATTCCCTATTTATAGGTCATGCATCAAATCCTCCATATCCATATTAAAATACAACTAAATCAATCAAATTTGGGCTCAAAATAATCCTTATACATTTAACTTCAATTATCAATTTAATTATTCCATTCCATTCAGTATTTGTCACAATACAACAAAGTGAAAGGAACTTTTTTCTTTAAAAGGGACTACTTTTGTATATGTTCTTAGCTCTGATTGGTTGAATTACTGGTTTGACACGTAAAGAGCAACAAAACTTGCTTCTCCAACCCTTTATTGGCCTTATTTCTATTCCTTAGGCAATATCAACCACAAAAAACCTCATAAGGTATGTGGCTGTCTAATATTTGCAAGTATAGGTGTTCAAATGCAAAGGTACCCCCTTGAAGATTTTTAATGAAAACATCTCCATTTACAGCTGTTGAGTTCAGACTGTGTAATATACCAAAACTTACCTATTCTCTTATATATTACAGTTATTAAGCTAATTTCTAACATAATAAGCAATTTCTACACATATATATGCCTCAGTTGTATATTTAATAGCTAAATACTATGAAATGTTTACATTTAGCCCCCCCCCCCCTTTTTTTGTCCCATAAAATCAGTTCACATCATTCTTAATTTTGTTAATTCATGCTTTAACCCCATAAATTATGTAGTTTAAGGCATAAAATAAGTTTTTGTATATAGATCTACAGTTGAAATTCCTTCTAATTCCATCAAATATGCAAAAATATGATTTATTGATATTCAAGTTTTGGAATTTCTTATGGTACAAAACTATAATTTCCCCCAAAACTCAATAAATATATGCTTCCACATCATTTTTTCCCACTGTTTAAGTAAGCTGGATGTTTAAATGTACTGTTACAGCCAAATAATACTCTAAAACATGAAATCCAAATTGACAATTTGAAAAATTTACAGAAAATGCTAAGCAGGGAAAATAATTTTTCTGGGATCACTTAAATTATCAGGTTTTTACTACATAATTTTTAATTAAAACTGCTCTCTATAGCCTTATATTATTTTATGAGTACATTGTACATGTATTCTAACTGAAACTATCAAAATTTACCAGGAAAAAACTGTAGGATTGAAAAAAATCCAATCATGATATCGCCATATTCTATATTTGAAGTCAACAAACTGGTGCATGATGAAATTTTTAAAATTCTTAATATCAACCATATTTTCAATATTATATGCCCTTCTACTGCAAAAACACATTCAATAACATATTCCCAATAATTATAAAGTCATAAATAAAAATAAAATGAGTTGCAATACCCTCTGTCCATGTATATCCAGTGTTTGGGAGCAATATTCCAAAATATTACATAACATGCATTTTGACCATGTAATCTGACACCACAATGCATTTTGTAACATTTTTGTATGAAAAATGTCACTCTGTGTCTGTTGTGACATTATTAGGCTAATTTGAACATGATAGCAACAAAAGTTCAATTTGATGTTTCTTAACTTAAGGTGTGAAACCTATAATTAATTTCTTTAAGGTTTTCTACTAAATTTGTGTTTTTTCGAGCCTACCTGGTCATTTTATCTTAAGTTTAACCTTTCGAAGACCATACATTTTCTGAAACGTCCATGATTCCTCTACGTTCTGTCAAAATATCAGGCCATGTTTAAAGTCTTGCAGTGAAATGCCAGGCTATGGAAAATACCTACTCTAAAAATAGCTCTGTCATCCCACAGAAATTCCCTATTTATAGGTCATGCATCAAATCCTCCATATCCATATTAAAATACAACTAAATCAATCAAATTTGGGCTCAAAATAATCCTTATACATTTAACTTCAATTATCAATTTAATTATTCCATTCCATTCAGTATTTGTCACAATACAACAAAGTGAAAGGAACTTTTTTCTTTAAAAGGGACTACTTTTGTATATGTTCTTAGCTCTGATTGGTTGAATTACTGGTTTGACACCTAAAGAGCAACAAAACTTGCTTCTCCAACCCTTTATTGGCCTTATTTCTATTCCTTAGGCAATATCAACCACAAAAAACCTCATAAGGTATGTGGCTGTCTAATATTTGCAAGTATAGGTGTTCAAATGCAAAGGTACCCCCTTGAAGATTTTTAATGAAAACATCTCCATTTACAGCTGTTGAGTTCAGACTGTGTAATATACCAAAACTTACCTATTCTCTTATATATTACAGTTATTAAGCTAATTTCTAACATAATAAGCAATTTCTACACATATATATGCCTCAGTTGTATATTTAATAGCTAAATACTATGAAATGTTTACATTTAGCCCCCCCCCCCCTTTTTTTGTCCCATAAAATCAGTTCACATCATTCTTAATTTTGTTAATTCATGCTTTAACCCCATAAATTATGTAGTTTAAGGCATAAAATAAGTTTTTGTATATAGATCTACAGTTGAAATTCCTTCTAATTCCATCAAATATGCAAAAATATGATTTATTGATATTCAAGTTTTGGAATTTCTTATGGTACAAAACTATAATTTCCCCCAAAACTCAATAAATATATGCTTCCACATCATTTTTTCCCACTGTTTAAGTAAGCTGGATGTTTAAATGTACTGTTACAGCCAAATAATACTCTAAAACATGAAATCCAAATTGACAATTTGAAAAATTTACAGAAAATGCTAAGCAGGGAAAATAATTTTTCTGGGATCACTTAAATTATCAGGTTTTTACTACATAATTTTTAATTAAAACTGCTCTCTATAGCCTTATATTATTTTATGAGTACATTGTACATGTATTCTAACTGAAACTATCAAAATTTACCAGGAAAAAACTGTAGGATTGAAAAAAATCCAATCATGATATCGCCATATTCTATATTTGAAGTCAACAAACTGGTGCATGATGAAATTTTTAAAATTCTTAATATCAACCATATTTTCAATATTATATGCCCTTCTACTGCAAAAACACATTCAATAACATATTCCCAATAATTATAAAGTCATAAATAAAAATAAAATGAGTTGCAATACCCTCTGTCCATGTATATCCAGTGTTTGGGAGCAATATTCCAAAATATTACATAACATGCATTTTGACCATGTAATCTGACACCACAATGCATTTTGTAACATTTTTGTATGAAAAATGTCACTCTGTGTCTGTTGTGACATTATTAGGCTAATTTGAACATGATAGCAACAAAAGTTCAATTTGATGTTTCTTAACTTAAGGTGTGAAACCTATAATTAATTTCTTTAAGGTTTTCTACTAAATTTGTGTTTTTTCGAGCCTACCTGGTCATTTTATCTTAAGTTTAACCTTTCGAAGACCATACATTTTCTGAAACGTCCATGATTCCTCTACGTTCTGTCAAAATATCAGGCCATGTTTAAAGTCTTGCAGTGAAATGCCAGGCTATGGAAAATACCTACTCTAAAAATAGCTCTGTCATCCCACAGAAATTCCCTATTTATAGGTCATGCATCAAATCCTCCATATCCATATTAAAATACAACTAAATCAATCAAATTTGGGCTCAAAATAATCCTTATACATTTAACTTCAATTATCAATTTAATTATTCCATTCCATTCAGTATTTGTCACAATACAACAAAGTGAAAGGAACTTTTTTCTTTAAAAGGGACTACTTTTGTATATGTTCTTAGCTCTGATTGGTTGAATTACTGGTTTGACACCTAAAGAGCAACAAAACTTGCTTCTCCAACCCTTTATTGGCCTTATTTCTATTCCTTAGGCAATATCAACCACAAAAAACCTCATAAGGTATGTGGCTGTCTAATATTTGCAAGTATAGGTGTTCAAATGCAAAGGTACCCCCTTGAAGATTTTTAATGAAAACATCTCCATTTACAGCTGTTGAGTTCAGACTGTGTAATATACCAAAACTTACCTATTCTCTTATATATTACAGTTATTAAGCTAATTTCTAACATAATAAACAATTTCTACACATATATATGCCTCAGTTGTATATTTAATAGCTAAATACTATGAAATGTTTACATTTAGCCCCCCCCCCCTTTTTTTGTCCCATAAAATCAGTTCACATCATTCTTAATTTTGTTAATTCATGCTTTAACCCCATAAATTATGTAGTTTAAGGCATAAAATAAGTTTTTGTATATAGATCTACAGTTGAAATTCCTTCTAATTCCATCAAATATGCAAAAATATGATTTATTGATATTCAAGTTTTGAAATTTCTTATGGTACAAAACTATAATTTTCCCCAAAACTCAATAAATATATGCTTCCACATCATTTTTTCCCACTGTTTAAGTAAGCTGGATGTTCAAATGTACTGTTACAGCCAAATAATACTCTAAAACATGAAATCCAAATTGACAATTTGAAAAATTTACAGAAAATGCTAAGCAGGGAAAATAATTTTTCTGGGATCACTTAAATTATCAGGTTTTTACTACATAATTTTTAATTAAAACTGCTCTCTATAGCCTTATATTATTTTATGAGTACATTGTACATGTATTCTAACTGAAACTATCAAAATTTACCAGGAAAAAACTGTAGGATTGAAAAAAATCCAATCATGATATCGCCATATTCTATATTTGAAGTCAACAAACTGGTGCATGATGAAATTTTTAAAATTCTTAATATCAACCATATTTTCAATATTATATGCCCTTCTACTGCAAAAACACATTCAATAACATATTCCCAATAATTATAAAGTCATAAATAAAAATAAAATGAGTTGCAATACCCTCTGTCCATGTATATCCAGTGTTTGGGAGCAATATTCCAAAATATTACATAACATGCATTTTGACCATGTAATCTGACACCACAATGCATTTTGTAACATTTTTGTATGAAAAATGTCACTCTGTGTCTGTTGTGACATTATTAGGCTAATTTGAACATGATAGCAACAAAAGTTCAATTTGATGTTTCTTAACTTAAGGTGTGAAACCTATAATTAATTTCTTTAAGGTTTTCTACTAAATTTGTGTTTTTTCGAGCCTACCTGGTCATTTTATCTTAAGTTTAACCTTTCAAAGACCATACATTTTCTGAAACGTCCATGATTCCTCTACGTTCTGTCAAAATATCAGGCCATGTTTAAAGTCTTGCAGTGAAATGCCAGGCTATGGAAAATACCTACTCTAAAAATAGCTCTGTCATCCCCCAGAAATTCCCTATTTATTGGTCATGCATCAAATCCTCCATATCCATATTAAAATACAACTAAATCAATCAAATTTGGGCTCAAAATAATCCTTATACATTTAACTTCAATTATCAATTTAATTATTCCATTCCATTCAGTATTTGTCACAATACAACAAAGTGAAAGGAACTTTTTTCTTTAAAAGGGACTACTTTTGTATATGTTCTTAGCTCTGATTGGTTGAATTACTGGTTTGACACGTAAAGAGCAACAAAACTTGCTTCTCCAACCCTTTATTGGCCTTATTTCTATTCCTTAGGCAATATCAACCACAAAAAACCTCATAAGGTATGTGGCTGTCTAATATTTGCAAGTATAGGTGTTCAAATGCAAAGGTACCCCCTTGAAGATTTTTAATGAAAACATCTCCATTTACAGCTGTTGAGTTCAGACTGTGTAATATACCAAAACTTACCTATTCTCTTATATATTACAGTTATTAAGCTAATTTCTAACATAATAAACAATTTCTACACATATATATGCCTCAGTTGTATATTTAATAGCTAAATACTATGAAATGTTTACATTTAGCCCCCCCCCCCTTTTTTTGTCCCATAAAATCAGTTCACATCATTCTTAATTTTGTTAATTCATGCTTTAACCCCATAAATTATGTAGTTTAAGGCATAAAATAAGTTTTTGTATATAGATCTACAGTTGAAATTCCTTCTAATTCCATCAAATATGCAAAAATATGATTTATTGATATTCAAGTTTTGAAATTTCTTATGGTACAAAACTATAATTTTCCCCAAAACTCAATAAATATATGCTTCCACATCATTTTTTCCCACTGTTTAAGTAAGCTGGATGTTCAAATGTACTGTTACAGCCAAATAATACTCTAAAACATGAAATCCAAATTGACAATTTGAAAAATTTACAGAAAATGCTAAGCAGGGAAAATAATTTTTCTGGGATCACTTAAATTATCAGGTTTTTACTACATAATTTTTAATTAAAACTGCTCTCTATAGCCTTATATTATTTTATGAGTACATTGTACATGTATTCTAACTGAAACTATCAAAATTTACCAGGAAAAAACTGTAGGATTGAAAAAAATCCAATCATGATATCGCCATATTCTATATTTGAAGTCAACAAACTGGTGCATGATGAAATTTTTAAAATTCTTAATATCAACCATATTTTCAATATTATATGCCCTTCTACTGCAAAAACACATTCAATAACATATTCCCAATAATTATAAAGTCATAAATAAAAATAAAATGAGTTGCAATACCCTCTGTCCATGTATATCCAGTGTTTGGGAGCAATATTCCAAAATATTACATAACATGCATTTTGACCATGTAATCTGACACCAGAATGCATTTTGTAACATTTTTGTATGAAAAATGTCACTCTGTGTCTGTTGTGACATTATTAGGCTAATTTGAACATGATAGCAACAAAAGTTCAATTTGATGTTTCTTAACTTAAGGTGTGAAACCTATAATTAATTTCTTTAAGGTTTTCAACTAAATTTGTGTTTTTTCGAGCCTACCTGGTCATTTTATCTTAAGTTTAACCTTTCGAAGACCATACATTTTCTGAAACGTCCATGATTCCTCTACGTTCTGTCAAAATATCAGGCCATGTTTAAAGTCTTGCAGTGAAATGCCAGGCTATGGAAAATACCTACTCTAAAAATAGCTCTGTCATCCCCCAGAAATTCCCTATTTATAGGTCATGCATCAAATCCTCCATATCCATATTAAAATACAACTAAATCAATCAAATTTGGGCTCAAAATAATCCTTATACATTTAACTTCAATTATCAATTTAATTATTCCATTCCATTCAGTATTTGTCACAATACAACAAAGTGAAAGGAACTTTTTTCTTTAAAAGGGACTACTTTTGTATATGTTCTTAGCTCTGATTGGTTGAATTACTGGTTTGACACGTAAAGAGCAACAAAACTTGCTTCTCCAACCCTTTATTGGCCTTTATCAACCACAAAAAACCTCATAAGGTATGTGGCTGTCTAATATTTGCAAGTATAGGTGTTCAAATGCAAAGGTACCCCCTTGAAGATTTTTAATGAAAACATCTCCATTTACAGCTGTTGAGTTCAGACTGTGTAATATACCAAAACTTACCTATTCTCTTATATATTACAGTTATTAAGCTAATTTCTAACATAATAAACAATTTCTACACATATATATGCCTCAGTTGTATATTTAATAGCTAAATACTATGAAATGTTTACATTTAGCCCCCCCCCCCTTTTTTTGTCCCATAAAATCAGTTCACATCATTCTTAATTTTGTTAATTCATGCTTTAACCCCATAAATTATGTAGTTTAAGGCATAAAATAAGTTTTTGTATATAGATCTACAGTTGAAATTCCTTCTAATTCCATCAAATATGCAAAAATATGATTTATTGATATTCAAGTTTTGAAATTTCTTATGGTACAAAACTATAATTTTCCCCAAAACTCAATAAATATATGCTTCCACATCATTTTTTCCCACTGTTTAAGTAAGCTGGATGTTCAAATGTACTGTTACAGCCAAATAATACTCTAAAACATGAAATCCAAATTGACAATTTGAAAAATTTACAGAAAATGCTAAGCAGGGAAAATAATTTTTCTGGGATCACTTAAATTATCAGGTTTTTACTACATAATTTTTAATTAAAACTGCTCTCTATAGCCTTATATTATTTTATGAGTACATTGTACATGTATTCTAACTGAAACTATCAAAATTTACCAGGAAAAAACTGTAGGATTGAAAAAAATCCAATCATGATATCGCCATATTCTATATTTGAAGTCAACAAACTGGTGCATGATGAAATTTTTAAAATTCTTAATATCAACCATATTTTCAATATTATATGCCCTTCTACTGCAAAAACACATTCAATAACATATTCCCAATAATTATAAAGTCATAAATAAAAATAAAATGAGTTGCAATACCCTCTGTCCATGTATATCCAGTGTTTGGGAGCAATATTCCAAAATATTACATAACATGCATTTTGACCATGTAATCTGACACCAGAATGCATTTTGTAACATTTTTGTATGAAAAATGTCACTCTGTGTCTGTTGTGACATTATTAGGCTAATTTGAACATGATAGCAACAAAAGTTCAATTTGATGTTTCTTAACTTAAGGTGTGAAACCTATAATTAATTTCTTTAAGGTTTTCTACTAAATTTGTGTTTTTTCGAGCCTACCTGGTCATTTTATCTTAAGTTTAACCTTTCGAAGACCATACATTTTCTGAAACGTCCATGATTCCTCTACGTTCTGTCAAAATATCAGGCCATGTTTAAAGTCTTGCAGTGAAATGCCAGGCTATGGAAAATACCTACTCTAAAAATAGCTCTGTCATCCCCCAGAAATTCCCTATTTATAGGTCATGCATCAAATCCTCCATATCCATATTAAAATACAACTAAATCAATCAAATTTGGGCTCAAAATAATCCTTATACATTTAACTTCAATTATCAATTTAATTATTCCATTCCATTCAGTATTTGTCACAATACAACAAAGTGAAAGGAACTTTTTTCTTTAAAAGGGACTACTTTTGTATATGTTCTTAGCTCTGATTGGTTGAATTACTGGTTTGACACGTAAAGAGCAACAAAACTTGCTTCTCCAACCCTTTATTGGCCTTTATCAACCACAAAAAACCTCATAAGGTATGTGGCTGTCTAATATTTGCAAGTATAGGTGTTCAAATGCAAAGGTACCCCCTTGAAGATTTTTAATGAAAACATCTCCATTTACAGCTGTTGAGTTCAGACTGTGTAATATACCAAAACTTACCTATTCTCTTATATATTACAGTTATTAAGCTAATTTCTAACATAATAAACAATTTCTACACATATATATGCCTCAGTTGTATATTTAATAGCTAAATACTATGAAATGTTTACATTTAGCCCCCCCCCCCCCTTTTTTTGTCCCATAAAATCAGTTCACATCATTCTTAATTTTGTTAATTCATGCTTTAACCCCATAAATTATGTAGTTTAAGGCATAAAATAAGTTTTTGTATATAGATCTACAGTTGAAATTCCTTCTAATTCCATCAAATATGCAAAAATATGATTTATTGATATTCAAGTTTTGAAATTTCTTATGGTACAAAACTATAATTTTCCCCAAAACTCAATAAACATATGCTTCCACATCATTTTTTCCCACTGTTTAAGTAAGCTGGATGTTCAAATGTACTGTTACAGCCAAATAATACTCTAAAACATGAAATCCAAATTGACAATTTGAAAAATTTACAGAAAATGCTAAGCAGGGAAAATAATTTTTCTGGGATCACTTAAATTATCAGGTTTTTACTACATAATTTTTAATTAAAACTGCTCTCTATAGCCTTATATTATTTTATGAGTACATTGTACATGTATTCTAACTGAAACTATCAAAATTTACCAGGAAAAAACTGTAGGATTGAAAAAAATCCAATCATGATATCGCCATATTCTATATTTGAAGTCAACAAACTGGTGCATGATGAAATTTTTAAAATTCTTAATATCAACCATATTTTCAATATTATATATATTCTACTGCAAAAACACATTCAATAACATATTCCCAATAATTATAAAGTCATATATAAAAATAAAATGAGTTGCAATACCCTCTGTCCATGTATATCCAGTGTTTGGGAGCAATATTCCAAAATATTACATAACATGCATTTTGACCATGTAATCTGACACCACAATGCATTTTGTAACATTTTTGTATGAAAAATGTCACTCTGTGTCTGTTGTGACATTATTAGGCTAATTTGAACATGATAGCAACAAAAGTTCAATTTGATGTTTCTTAACTTAAGGTGTGAAACCTATAATTAATTTCTTTAAGGTTTTCTACTAAATTTGTGTTTTTTCGAGCCTACCTGGTCATTTTATCTTAAGTTTAACCTTTCGAAGACCATACATTTTCTGAAACGTCCATGATTCCTCTACGTTCTGTCAAAATATCAGGCCATGTTTAAAGTCTTGCAGTGAAATGCCAGGCTATGGAAAATACCTACTCTAAAAATAGCTCTGTCATCCCCCAGAAATTCCCTATTTATAGGTCATGCATCAAATCCTCCATATCCATATTAAAATACAACTAAATCAATCAAATTTGGGCTCAAAATAATCCTTATACATTTAACTTCAATTATCAATTTAATTATTCCATTCCATTCAGTATTTGTCACAATACAACAAAGTGAAAGGAACTTTTTTCTTTAAAAGGGACTACTTTTGTATATGTTCTTAGCTCTGATTGGTTGAATTACTGGTTTGACACGTAAAGAGCAACAAAACTTGCTTCTCCAACCCTTTATTGGCCTTTATCAACCACAAAAAACCTCATAAGGTATGTGGCTGTCTAATATTTGCAAGTATAGGTGTTCAAATGCAAAGGTACCCCCTTGAAGATTTTTAATGAAAACATCTCCATTTACAGCTGTTGAGTTCAGACTGTGTAATATACCAAAACTTACCTATTCTCTTATATATTACAGTTATTAAGCTAATTTCTAACATAATAAACAATTTCTACACATATATATGCCTCAGTTGTATATTTAATAGCTAAATACTATGAAATGTTTACATTTAGCCCCCCCCCCCTTTTTTTGTCCCATAAAATCAGTTCACATCATTCTTAATTTTGTTAATTCATGCTTTAACCCCATAAATTATGTAGTTTAAGGCATAAAATAAGTTTTTGTATATAGATCTACAGTTGAAATTCCTTCTAATTCCATCAAATATGCAAAAATATGATTTATTGATATTCAAGTTTTGAAATTTCTTATGGTACAAAACTATAATTTTCCCCAAAACTCAATAAATATATGCTTCCACATCATTTTTTCCCACTGTTTAAGTAAGCTGGATGTTCAAATGTACTGTTACAGCCAAATAATACTCTAAAACATGAAATCCAAATTGACAATTTGAAAAATTTACAGAAAATGCTAAGCAGGGAAAATAATTTTTCTGGGATCACTTAAATTATCAGGTTTTTACTACATAATTTTTAATTAAAACTGCTCTCTATAGCCTTATATTATTTTATGAGTACATTGTACATGTATTCTAACTGAAACTATCAAAATTTACCAGGAAAAAACTGTAGGATTGAAAAAAATCCAATCATGATATCGCCATATTCTATATTTGAAGTCAACAAACTGGTGCATGATGAAATTTTTAAAATTCTTAATATCAACCATATTTTCAATATTATATGCCCTTCTACTGCAAAAACACATTCAATAACATATTCCCAATAATTATAAAGTCATAAATAAAAATAAAATGAGTTGCAATACCCTCTGTCCATGTATATCCAGTGTTTGGGAGCAATATTCCAAAATATTACATAACATGCATTTTGACCATGTAATCTGACACCAGAATGCATTTTGTAACATTTTTGTATGAAAAATGTCACTCTGTGTCTGTTGTGACATTATTAGGCTAATTTGAACATGATAGCAACAAAAGTTCAATTTGATGTTTCTTAACTTAAGGTGTGAAACCTATAATTAATTTCTTTAAGGTTTTCTACTAAATTTGTGTTTTTTCGAGCCTACCTGGTCATTTTATCTTAAGTTTAACCTTTCGAAGACCATACATTTTCTGAAACGTCCATGATTCCTCTACGTTCTGTCAAAATATCAGGCCATGTTTAAAGTCTTGCAGTGAAATGCCAGGCTATGGAAAATACCTACTCTAAAAATAGCTCTGTCATCCCCCAGAAATTCCCTATTTATAGGTCATGCATCAAATCCTCCATATCCATATTAAAATACAACTAAATCAATCAAATTTGGGCTCAAAATAATCCTTATACATTTAACTTCAATTATCAATTTAATTATTCCATTCCATTCAGTATTTGTCACAATACAACAAAGTGAAAGGAACTTTTTTCTTTAAAAGGGACTACTTTTGTATATGTTCTTAGCTCTGATTGGTTGAATTACTGGTTTGACACGTAAAGAGCAACAAAACTTGCTTCTCCAACCCTTTATTGGCCTTTATCAACCACAAAAAACCTCATAAGGTATGTGGCTGTCTAATATTTGCAAGTATAGGTGTTCAAATGCAAAGGTACCCCCTTGAAGATTTTTAATGAAAACATCTCCATTTACAGCTGTTGAGTTCAGACTGTGTAATATACCAAAACTTACCTATTCTCTTATATATTACAGTTATTAAGCTAATTTCTAACATAATAAACAATTTCTACACATATATATGCCTCAGTTGTATATTTAATAGCTAAATACTATGAAATGTTTACATTTAGCCCCCCCCCCCCCTTTTTTTGTCCCATAAAATCAGTTCACATCATTCTTAATTTTGTTAATTCATGCTTTAACCCCATAAATTATGTAGTTTAAGGCATAAAATAAGTTTTTGTATATAGATCTACAGTTGAAATTCCTTCTAATTCCATCAAATATGCAAAAATATGATTTATTGATATTCAAGTTTTGAAATTTCTTATGGTACAAAACTATAATTTTCCCCAAAACTCAATAAACATATGCTTCCACATCATTTTTTCCCACTGTTTAAGTAAGCTGGATGTTCAAATGTACTGTTACAGCCAAATAATACTCTAAAACATGAAATCCAAATTGACAATTTGAAAAATTTACAGAAAATGCTAAGCAGGGAAAATAATTTTTCTGGGATCACTTAAATTATCAGGTTTTTACTACATAATTTTTAATTAAAACTGCTCTCTATAGCCTTATATTATTTTATGAGTACATTGTACATGTATTCTAACTGAAACTATCAAAATTTACCAGGAAAAAACTGTAGGATTGAAAAAAATCCAATCATGATATCGCCATATTCTATATTTGAAGTCAACAAACTGGTGCATGATGAAATTTTTAAAATTCTTAATATCAACCATATTTTCAATATTATATATATTCTACTGCAAAAACACATTCAATAACATATTCCCAATAATTATAAAGTCATATATAAAAATAAAATGAGTTGCAATACCCTCTGTCCATGTATATCCAGTGTTTGGGAGCAATATTCCAAAATATTACATAACATGCATTTTGACCATGTAATCTGACACCACAATGCATTTTGTAACATTTTTGTATGAAAAATGTCACTCTGTGTCTGTTGTGACATTATTAGGCTAATTTGAACATGATAGCAACAAAAGTTCAATTTGATGTTTCTTAACTTAAGGTGTGAAACCTATAATTAATTTCTTTAAGGTTTTCTACTAAATTTGTGTTTTTTCGAGCCTACCTGGTCATTTTATCTTAAGTTTAACCTTTCGAAGACCATACATTTTCTGAAACGTCCATGATTCCTCTACGTTCTGTCAAAATATCAGGCCATGTTTAAAGTCTTGCAGTGAAATGCCAGGCTATGGAAAATACCTACTCTAAAAATAGCTCTGTCATCCCCCAGAAATTCCCTATTTATAGGTCATGCATCAAATCCTCCATATCCATATTAAAATACAACTAAATCAATCAAATTTGGGCTCAAAATAATCCTTATACATTTAACTTCAATTATCAATTTAATTATTCCATTCCATTCAGTATTTGTCACAATACAACAAAGTGAAAGGAACTTTTTTCTTTAAAAGGGACTACTTTTGTATATGTTCTTAGCTCTGATTGGTTGAATTACTGGTTTGACACGTAAAGAGCAACAAAACTTGCTTCTCCAACCCTTTATTGGCCTTTATCAACCACAAAAAACCTCATAAGGTATGTGGCTGTCTAATATTTGCAAGTATAGGTGTTCAAATGCAAAGGTACCCCCTTGAAGATTTTTAATGAAAACATCTCCATTTACAGCTGTTGAGTTCAGACTGTGTAATATACCAAAACTTACCTATTCTCTTATATATTACAGTTATTAAGCTAATTTCTAACATAATAAACAATTTCTACACATATATATGCCTCAGTTGTATATTTAATAGCTAAATACTATGAAATGTTTACATTTAGCCCCCCCCCCCCCTTTTTTTGTCCCATAAAATCAGTTCACATCATTCTTAATTTTGTTAATTCATGCTTTAACCCCATAAATTATGTAGTTTAAGGCATACAATAAGTTTTTGTATATAGATCTACAGTTGAAATTCCTTCTAATTCCATCAAATATGCAAAAATATGATTTATTGATATTCAAGTTTTGAAATTTCTTATGGTACAAAACTATAATTTTCCCCAAAACTCAATAAACATATGCTTCCACATCATTTTTTCCCACTGTTTAAGTAAGCTGGATGTTCAAATGTACTGTTACAGCCAAATAATACTCTAAAACATGAAATCCAAATTGACAATTTGAAAAATTTACAGAAAATGCTAAGCAGGGAAAATAATTTTTCTAGGATCACTTAAATTATCAGGTTTTTACTACATAATTTTTAATTAAAACTGCTCTCTATAGCCTTATATTATTTTATGAGTACATTGTACATGTATTCTAACTGAAACTATCAAAATTTACCAGGAAAAAACTGTAGGATTGAAAAAAATCCAATCATGATATCGCCATATTCTATATTTGAAGTCAACAAACTGGTGCATGATGAAATTTTTAAAATTCTTAATATCAACCATATTTTCAATATTATATGCCCTTCTACTGCAAAAACACATTCAATAACATATTCCCAATAATTATAAAGTCATAAATAAAAATAAAATGAGTTGCAATACCCTCTGTCCATGTATATCTAGTGTTTGGGAGCAATATTCCAAAATATTACATAACATGCATTTTGACCATGTAATCTGACACCACAATGCATTTTGTAACATTTTTGTATGAAAAATGTCACTCTGTGTCTGTTGTGACATTATTAGGCTAATTTGAACATGATAGCAACAAAAGTTCAATTTGATGTTTCTTAACTTAAGGTGTGAAACCTATAATTAATTTCTTTAAGGTTTTCTACTAAATTTGTGTTTTTTCGAGCCTACCTGGTCATTTTATCTTAAGTTTAACCTTTCAAAGACCATACATTTTCTGAAACGTCCATGATTCCTCTACGTTCTGTCAAAATATCAGGCCATGTTTAAAGTCTTGCAGTGAAATGCCAGGCTATGGAAAATACCTACTCTAAAAATAGCTCTGTCATCCCCCAGAAATTCCCTATTTATAGGTCATGCATCAAATCCTCCATATCCATATTAAAATACAACTAAATCAATCAAATTTGGGCTCAAAATAATCCTTATACATTTAACTTCAATTATCAATTTAATTATTCCATTCCATTCAGTATTTGTCACAATACAACAAAGTGAAAGGAACTTTTTTCTTTAAAAGGGACTACTTTTGTATATGTTCTTAGCTCTGATTGGTTGAATTACTGGTTTGACACGTAAAGAGCAACAAAACTTGCTTCTCCAACCCTTTATTGGCCTTTATCAACCACAAAAAACCTCATAAGGTATGTGGCTGTCTAATATTTGCAAGTATAGGTGTTCAAATGCAAAGGTACCCCCTTGAAGATTTTTAATGAAAACATCTCCATTTACAGCTGTTGAGTTCAGACTGTGTAATATACCAAAACTTACCTATTCTCTTATATATTACAGTTATTAAGCTAATTTCTAACATAATAAACAATTTCTACACATATATATGCCTCAGTTGTATATTTAATAGCTAAATACTATGAAATGTTTACATTTAGCCCCCCCCCCCTTTTTTTGTCCCATAAAATCAGTTCACATCATTCTTAATTTTGTTAATTCATGCTTTAACCCCATAAATTATGTAGTTTAAGGCATACAATAAGTTTTTGTATATAGATCTACAGTTGAAATTCCTTCTAATTCCATCAAATATGCAAAAATATGATTTATTGATATTCAAGTTTTGAAATTTCTTATGGTACAAAACTATAATTTTCCCCAAAACTCAATAAACATATGCTTCCACATCATTTTTTCCCACTGTTTAAGTAAGCTGGATGTTCAAATGTACTGTTACAGCCAAATAATACTCTAAAACATGAAATCCAAATTGACAATTTGAAAAATTTACAGAAAATGCTAAGCAGGGAAAATAATTTTTCTAGGATCACTTAAATTATCAGGTTTTTACTACATAATTTTTAATTAAAACTGCTCTCTATAGCCTTATATTATTTTATGAGTACATTGTACATGTATTCTAACTGAAACTATCAAAATTTACCAGGAATAAACTGTAGGATTGAAAAAAATCCAATCATGATATCGCCATATTCTATATTTGAAGTCAACAAACTGGTGCATGATGAAATTTTTAAAATTCTTAATATCAACCATATTTTCAATATTATATGCCCTTCTACTGCAAAAACACATTCAATAACATATTCCCAATAATTATAAAGTCATAAATAAAAATAAAATGAGTTGCAATACCCTCTGTCCATGTATATCTAGTGTTTGGGAGCAATATTCCAAAATATTACATAACATGCATTTTGACCATGTAATCTGACACCACAATGCATTTTGTAACATTTTTGTATGAAAAATGTCACTCTGTGTCTGTTGTGACATTATTAGGCTAATTTGAACATGATAGCAACAAAAGTTCAATTTGATGTTTCTTAACTTAAGGTGTGAAACCTATAATTAATTTCTTTAAGGTTTTCTACTAAATTTGTGTTTTTTCGAGCCTACCTGGTCATTTTATCTTAAGTTTAACCTTTCGAAGACCATACATTTTCTGAAACGTCCATGATTCCTCTACGTTCTGTCAAAATATCAGGCCATGTTTAAAGTCTTGCAGTGAAATGCCAGGCTATGGAAAATACCTACTCTAAAAATAGCTCTGTCATCCCCCAGAAATTCCCTATTTATAGGTCATGCATCAAATCCTCCATATCCATATTAAAATACAACTAAATCAATCAAATTTGGGCTCAAAATAATCCTTATACATTTAACTTCAATTATCAATTTAATTATTCCATTCCATTCAGTATTTGTCACAATACAACAAAGTGAAAGGAACTTTTTTCTTTAAAAGGGACTACTTTTGTATATGTTCTTAGCTCTGATTGGTTGAATTACTGGTTTGACACGTAAAGAGCAACAAAACTTGCTTCTCCAACCCTTTATTGGCCTTTATCAACCACAAAAAACCTCATAAGGTATGTGGCTGTCTAATATTTGCAAGTATAGGTGTTCAAATGCAAAGGTACCCCCTTGAAGATTTTTAATGAAAACATCTCCATTTACAGCTGTTGAGTTCAGACTGTGTAATATACCAAAACTTACCTATTCTCTTATATATTACAGTTATTAAGCTAATTTCTAACATAATAAACAATTTCTACACATATATATGCCTCAGTTGTATATTTAATAGCTAAATACTATGAAATGTTTACATTTAGCCCCCCCCCCCTTTTTTTGTCCCATAAAATCAGTTCACATCATTCTTAATTTTGTTAATTCATGCTTTAACCCCATAAATTATGTAGTTTAAGGCATAAAATAAGTTTTTGTATATAGATCTACAGTTGAAATTCCTTCTAATTCCATCAAATATGCAAAAATATGATTTATTGATATTCAAGTTTTGAAATTTCTTATGGTACAAAACTATAATTTCCCCCAAAACTCAATAAATATATGCTTCCACATCATTTTTTCCCACTGTTTAAGTAAGCTGGATGTTCAAATGTACTGTTACAGCCAAATAATACTCTAAAACATGAAATCCAAATTGACAATTTGAAAAATTTACAGAAAATGCTAAGCAGGGAAAATAATTTTTCTGGGATCACTTAAATTATCAGGTTTTTACTACATAATTTTTAATTAAAACTGCTCTCTATAGCCTTATATTATTTTATGAGTACATTGTACATGTATTCTAACTGAAACTATCAAAATTTACCAGGAAAAAACTGTAGGATTGAAAAAAATCCAATCATGATATCGCCATATTCTATATTTGAAGTCAACAAACTGGTGCATGATGAAATTTTTAAAATTCTTAATATCAACCATATTTTCAATATTATATATATTCTACTGCAAAAACACATTCAATAACATATTCCCAATAATTATAAAGTCATATATAAAAATAAAATGAGTTGCAATACCCTCTGTCCATGTATATCCAGTGTTTGGGAGCAATATTCCAAAATATTACATAACATGCATTTTGACCATGTAATCTGACACCACAATGCATTTTGTAACATTTTTGTATGAAAAATGTCACTCTGTGTCTGTTGTGACATTATTAGGCTAATTTGAACATGATAGCAACAAAAGTTCAATTTGATGTTTCTTAACTTAAGGTGTGAAACCTATAATTAATTTCTTTAAGGTTTTCTACTAAATTTGTGTTTTTTCGAGCCTACCTGGTCATTTTATCTTAAGTTTAACCTTTCGAAGACCATACATTTTCTGAAACGTCCATGATTCCTCTACGTTCTGTCAAAATATCAGGCCATGTTTAAAGTCTTGCAGTGAAATGCCAGGCTATGGAAAATACCTACTCTAAAAATAGCTCCGTCATCCCCCAGAAATTCCCTATTTATAGGTCATGCATCAAATCCTCCATATCCATATTAAAATACAACTAAATCAATCAAATTTGGGCTCAAAATAATCCTTATACATTTAACTTCAATTATCAATTTAATTATTCCATTCCATTCAGTATTTGTCACAATACAACAAAGTGAAAGGAACTTTTTTCTTTAAAAGGGACTACTTTTGTATATGTTCTTAGCTCTGATTGGTTGAATTACTGGTTTGACACGTAAAGAGCAACAAAACTTGCTTCTCCAACCCTTTATTGGCCTTTATCAACCACAAAAAACCTCATAAGGTATGTGGCTGTCTAATATTTGCAAGTATAGGTGTTCAAATGCAAAGGTACCCCCTTGAAGATTTTTAATGAAAACATCTCCATTTACAGCTGTTGAGTTCAGACTGTGTAATATACCAAAACTTACCTATTCTCTTATATATTACAGTTATTAAGCTAATTTCTAACATAATAAACAATTTCTACACATATATATGGCTCAGTTGTATATTTAATAGCTAAATACTATGAAATGTTTACATTTAGCCCCCCCCCCCTTTTTTTGTCCCATAAAATCAGTTCACATCATTCTTAATTTTGTTAATTCATGCTTTAACCCCATAAATTATGTAGTTTAAGGCATACAATAAGTTTTTGTATATAGATCTACAGTTGAAATTCCTTCTAATTCCATCAAATATGCAAAAATATGATTTATTGATATTCAAGTTTTGAAATTTCTTATGGTACAAAACTATAATTTTCCCCAAAACTCAATAAACATATGCTTCCACATCATTTTTTCCCACTGTTTAAGTAAGCTGGATGTTCAAATGTACTGTTACAGCCAAATAATACTCTAAAACATGAAATCCAAATTGACAATTTGAAAAATTTACAGAAAATGCTAAGCAGGGAAAATAATTTTTCTAGGATCACTTAAATTATCAGGTTTTTACTACATAATTTTTAATTAAAACTGCTCTCTATAGCCTTATATTATTTTATGAGTACATTGTACATGTATTCTAACTGAAACTATCAAAATTTACCAGGAAAAAACTGTAGGATTGAAAAAAATCCAATCATGATATCGCCATATTCTATATTTGAAGTCAACAAACTGGTGCATGATGAAATTTTTAAAATTCTTAATATCAACCATATTTTCAATATTATATGCCCTTCTACTGCAAAAACACATTCAATAACATATTCCCAATAATTATAAAGTCATAAATAAAAATAAAATGAGTTGCAATACCCTCTGTCCATGTATATCTAGTGTTTGGGAGCAATATTCCAAAATATTACATAACATGCATTTTGACCATGTAATCTGACACCACAATGCATTTTGTAACATTTTTGTATGAAAAATGTCACTCTGTGTCTGTTGTGACATTATTAGGCTAATTTGAACATGATAGCAACAAAAGTTCAATTTGATGTTTCTTAACTTAAGGTGTGAAACCTATAATTAATTTCTTTAAGGTTTTCTACTAAATTTGTGTTTTTTCGAGCCTACCTGGTCATTTTATCTTAAGTTTAACCTTTCAAAGACCATACATTTTCTGAAACGTCCATGATTCCTCTACGTTCTGTCAAAATATCAGGCCATGTTTAAAGTCTTGCAGTGAAATGCCAGGCTATGGAAAATACCTACTCTAAAAATAGCTCTGTCATCCCCCAGAAATTCCCTATTTATAGGTCATGCATCAAATCCTCCATATCCATATTAAAATACAACTAAATCAATCAAATTTGGGCTCAAAATAATCCTTATACATTTAACTTCAATTATCAATTTAATTATTCCATTCCATTCAGTATTTGTCACAATACAACAAAGTGAAAGGAACTTTTTTCTTTAAAAGGGACTACTTTTGTATATGTTCTTAGCTCTGATTGGTTGAATTACTGGTTTGACACGTAAAGAGCAACAAAACTTGCTTCTCCAACCCTTTATTGGCCTTTATCAACCACAAAAAACCTCATAAGGTATGTGGCTGTCTAATATTTGCAAGTATAGGTGTTCAAATGCAAAGGTACCCCCTTGAAGATTTTTAATGAAAACATCTCCATTTACAGCTGTTGAGTTCAGACTGTGTAATATACCAAAACTTACCTATTCTCTTATATATTACAGTTATTAAGCTAATTTCTAACATAATAAACAATTTCTACACATATATATGCCTCAGTTGTATATTTAATAGCTAAATACTATGAAATGTTTACATTTAGCCCCCCCCCCCCTTTTTTTGTCCCATAAAATCAGTTCACATCATTCTTAATTTTGTTAATTCATGCTTTAACCCCATAAATTATGTAGTTTAAGGCATACAATAAGTTTTTGTATATAGATCTACAGTTGAAATTCCTTCTAATTCCATCAAATATGCAAAAATATGATTTATTGATATTCAAGTTTTGAAATTTCTTATGGTACAAAACTATAATTTTCCCCAAAACTCAATAAACATATGCTTCCACATCATTTTTTCCCACTGTTTAAGTAAGCTGGATGTTCAAATGTACTGTTACAGCCAAATAATACTCTAAAACATGAAATCCAAATTGACAATTTGAAAAATTTACAGAAAATGCTAAGCAGGGAAAATAATTTTTCTAGGATCACTTAAATTATCAGGTTTTTACTACATAATTTTTAATTAAAACTGCTCTCTATAGCCTTATATTATTTTATGAGTACATTGTACATGTATTCTAACTGAAACTATCAAAATTTACCAGGAAAAAACTGTAGGATTGAAAAAAATCCAATCATGATATCGCCATATTCTATATTTGAAGTCAACAAACTGGTGCATGATGAAATTTTTAAAATTCTTAATATCAACCATATTTTCAATATTATATGCCCTTCTACTGCAAAAACACATTCAATAACATATTCCCAATAATTATAAAGTCATAAATAAAAATAAAATGAGTTGCAATACCCTCTGTCCATGTATATCTAGTGTTTGGGAGCAATATTCCAAAATATTACATAACATGCATTTTGACCATGTAATCTGACACCACAATGCATTTTGTAACATTTTTGTATGAAAAATGTCACTCTGTGTCTGTTGTGACATTATTAGGCTAATTTGAACATGATAGCAACAAAAGTTCAATTTGATGTTTCTTAACTTAAGGTGTGAAACCTATAATTAATTTCTTTAAGGTTTTCTACTAAATTTGTGTTTTTTCGAGCCTACCTGGTCATTTTATCTTAAGTTTAACCTTTCGAAGACCATACATTTTCTGAAACGTCCATGATTCCTCTACGTTCTGTCAAAATATCAGGCCATGTTTAAAGTCTTGCAGTGAAATGCCAGGCTATGGAAAATACCTACTCTAAAAATAGCTCTGTCATCCCCCAGAAATTCCCTATTTATAGGTCATGCATCAAATCCTCCATATCCATATTAAAATACAACTAAATCAATCAAATTTGGGCTCAAAATAATCCTTATACATTTAACTTCAATTATCAATTTAATTATTCCATTCCATTCAGTATTTGTCACAATACAACAAAGTGAAAGGAACTTTTTTCTTTAAAAGGGACTACTTTTGTATATGTTCTTAGCTCTGATTGGTTGAATTACTGGTTTGACACGTAAAGAGCAACAAAACTTGCTTCTCCAACCCTTTATTGGCCTTTATCAACCACAAAAAACCTCATAAGGTATGTGGCTGTCTAATATTTGCAAGTATAGGTGTTCAAATGCAAAGGTACCCCCTTGAAGATTTTTAATGAAAACATCTCCATTTACAGCTGTTGAGTTCAGACTGTGTAATATACCAAAACTTACCTATTCTCTTATATATTACAGTTATTAAGCTAATTTCTAACATAATAAACAATTTCTACACATATATATGCCTCAGTTGTATATTTAATAGCTAAATACTATGAAATGTTTACATTTAGCCCCCCCCCCCTTTTTTTGTCCCATAAAATCAGTTCACATCATTCTTAATTTTGTTAATTCATGCTTTAACCCCATAAATTATGTAGTTTAAGGCATAAAATAAGTTTTTGTATATAGATCTACAGTTGAAATTCCTTCTAATTCCATCAAATATGCAAAAATATGATTTATTGATATTCAAGTTTTGAAATTTCTTATGGTACAAAACTATAATTTCCCCCAAAACTCAATAAATATATGCTTCCACATCATTTTTTCCCACTGTTTAAGTAAGCTGGATGTTCAAATGTACTGTTACAGCCAAATAATACTCTAAAACATGAAATCCAAATTGACAATTTGAAAAATTTACAGAAAATGCTAAGCAGGGAAAATAATTTTTCTGGGATCACTTAAATTATCAGGTTTTTACTACATAATTTTTAATTAAAACTGCTCTCTATAGCCTTATATTATTTTATGAGTACATTGTACATGTATTCTAACTGAAACTATCAAAATTTACCAGGAAAAAACTGTAGGATTGAAAAAAATCCAATCATGATATCGCCATATTCTATATTTGAAGTCAACAAACTGGTGCATGATGAAATTTTTAAAATTCTTAATATCAACCATATTTTCAATATTATATATATTCTACTGCAAAAACACATTCAATAACATATTCCCAATAATTATAAAGTCATATATAAAAATAAAATGAGTTGCAATACCCTCTGTCCATGTATATCCAGTGTTTGGGAGCAATATTCCAAAATATTACATAACATGCATTTTGACCATGTAATCTGACACCACAATGCATTTTGTAACATTTTTGTATGAAAAATGTCACTCTGTGTCTGTTGTGACATTATTAGGCTAATTTGAACATGATAGCAACAAAAGTTCAATTTGATGTTTCTTAACTTAAGGTGTGAAACCTATAATTAATTTCTTTAAGGTTTTCTACTAAATTTGTGTTTTTTCGAGCCTACCTGGTCATTTTATCTTAAGTTTAACCTTTCGAAGACCATACATTTTCTGAAACGTCCATGATTCCTCTACGTTCTGTCAAAATATCAGGCCATGTTTAAAGTCTTGCAGTGAAATGCCAGGCTATGGAAAATACCTACTCTAAAAATAGCTCCGTCATCCCCCAGAAATTCCCTATTTATAGGTCATGCATCAAATCCTCCATATCCATATTAAAATACAACTAAATCAATCAAATTTGGGCTCAAAATAATCCTTATACATTTAACTTCAATTATCAATTTAATTATTCCATTCCATTCAGTATTTGTCACAATACAACAAAGTGAAAGGAACTTTTTTCTTTAAAAGGGACTACTTTTGTATATGTTCTTAGCTCTGATTGGTTGAATTACTGGTTTGACACGTAAAGAGCAACAAAACTTGCTTCTCCAACCCTTTATTGGCCTTTATCAACCACAAAAAACCTCATAAGGTATGTGGCTGTCTAATATTTGCAAGTATAGGTGTTCAAATGCAAAGGTACCCCCTTGAAGATTTTTAATGAAAACATCTCCATTTACAGCTGTTGAGTTCAGACTGTGTAATATACCAAAACTTACCTATTCTCTTATATATTACAGTTATTAAGCTAATTTCTAACATAATAAACAATTTCTACACATATATATGGCTCAGTTGTATATTTAATAGCTAAATACTATGAAATGTTTACATTTAGCCCCCCCCCCCTTTTTTTGTCCCATAAAATCAGTTCACATCATTCTTAATTTTGTTAATTCATGCTTTAACCCCATAAATTATGTAGTTTAAGGCATACAATAAGTTTTTGTATATAGATCTACAGTTGAAATTCCTTCTAATTCCATCAAATATGCAAAAATATGATTTATTGATATTCAAGTTTTGAAATTTCTTATGGTACAAAACTATAATTTTCCCCAAAACTCAATAAACATATGCTTCCACATCATTTTTTCCCACTGTTTAAGTAAGCTGGATGTTCAAATGTACTGTTACAGCCAAATAATACTCTAAAACATGAAATCCAAATTGACAATTTGAAAAATTTACAGAAAATGCTAAGCAGGGAAAATAATTTTTCTAGGATCACTTAAATTATCAGGTTTTTACTACATAATTTTTAATTAAAACTGCTCTCTATAGCCTTATATTATTTTATGAGTACATTGTACATGTATTCTAACTGAAACTATCAAAATTTACCAGGAAAAAACTGTAGGATTGAAAAAAATCCAATCATGATATCGCCATATTCTATATTTGAAGTCAACAAACTGGTGCATGATGAAATTTTTAAAATTCTTAATATCAACCATATTTTCAATATTATATGCCCTTCTACTGCAAAAACACATTCAATAACATATTCCCAATAATTATAAAGTCATAAATAAAAATAAAATGAGTTGCAATACCCTCTGTCCATGTATATCTAGTGTTTGGGAGCAATATTCCAAAATATTACATAACATGCATTTTGACCATGTAATCTGACACCACAATGCATTTTGTAACATTTTTGTATGAAAAATGTCACTCTGTGTCTGTTGTGACATTATTAGGCTAATTTGAACATGATAGCAACAAAAGTTCAATTTGATGTTTCTTAACTTAAGGTGTGAAACCTATAATTAATTTCTTTAAGGTTTTCTACTAAATTTGTGTTTTTTCGAGCCTACCTGGTCATTTTATCTTAAGTTTAACCTTTCAAAGACCATACATTTTCTGAAACGTCCATGATTCCTCTACGTTCTGTCAAAATATCAGGCCATGTTTAAAGTCTTGCAGTGAAATGCCAGGCTATGGAAAATACCTACTCTAAAAATAGCTCTGTCATCCCCCAGAAATTCCCTATTTATAGGTCATGCATCAAATCCTCCATATCCATATTAAAATACAACTAAATCAATCAAATTTGGGCTCAAAATAATCCTTATACATTTAACTTCAATTATCAATTTAATTATTCCATTCCATTCAGTATTTGTCACAATACAACAAAGTGAAAGGAACTTTTTTCTTTAAAAGGGACTACTTTTGTATATGTTCTTAGCCCTGATTGGTTGAATTACTGGTTTGACACGTAAAGAGCAACAAAACTTGCTTCTCCAACCCTTTATTGGCCTTTATCAACCACAAAAAACCTCATAAGGTATGTGGCTGTCTAATATTTGCAAGTATAGGTGTTCAAATGCAAAGGTACCCCCTTGAAGATTTTTAATGAAAACATCTCCATTTACAGCTGTTGAGTTCAGACTGTGTAATATACCAAAACTTACCTATTCTCTTATATATTACAGTTATTAAGCTAATTTCTAACATAATAAACAATTTCTACACATATATATGCCTCAGTTGTATATTTAATAGCTAAATACTATGAAATGTTTACATTTAGCCCCCCCCCCCCTTTTTTTGTCCCATAAAATCAGTTCACATCATTCTTAATTTTGTTAATTCATGCTTTAACCCCATAAATTATGTAGTTTAAGGCATAAAATAAGTTTTTGTATATAGATCTACAGTTGAAATTCCTTCTAATTCCATCAAATATGCAAAAATATGATTTATTGATATTCAAGTTTTGAAATTTCTTATGGTACAAAACTATAATTTTCCCCAAAACTCAATAAATATATGCTTCCACATCATTTTTTCCCACTGTTTAAGTAAGCTGGATGTTCAAATGTACTGTTACAGCCAAATAATACTCTAAAACATGAAATCCAAATTGACAATTTGAAAAATTTACAGAAAATGCTAAGCAGGGAAAATAATTTTTCTGGGATCACTTAAATTATCAGGTTTTTACTACATAATTTTTAATTAAAACTGCTCTCTATAGCCTTATATTATTTTATGAGTACATTGTACATGTATTCTAACTGAAACTATCAAAATTTACCAGGAAAAAACTGTAGGATTGAAAAAAATCCAATCATGATATCGCCATATTCTATATTTGAAGTCAACAAACTGGTGCATGATGAAATTTTTAAAATTCTTAATATCAACCATATTTTCAATATTATATGCCCTTCTACTGCAAAAACACATTCAATAACATATTCCCAATAATTATAAAGTCATAAATAAAAATAAAATGAGTTGCAATACCCTCTGTCCATGTATATCCAGTGTTTGGGAGCAATATTCCAAAATATTACATAACATGCATTTTGACCATGTAATCTGACACCACAATGCATTTTGTAACATTTTTGTATGAAAAATGTCACTCTGTGTCTGTTGTGACATTATTAGGCTAATTTGAACATGATAGCAACAAAAGTTCAATTTGATGTTTCTTAACTTAAGGTGTGAAACCTATAATTAATTTCTTTAAGGTTTTCTACTAAATTTGTGTTTTTTCGAGCCTACCTGGTCATTTTATCTTAAGTTTAACCTTTCGAAGACCATACATTTTCTGAAACGTCCATGATTCCTCTACGTTCTGTCAAAATATCAGGCCATGTTTAAAGTCTTGCAGTGAAATGCCAGGCTATGGAAAATACCTACTCTAAAAATAGCTCTGTCATCCCCCAGAAATTCCCTATTTATAGGTCATGCATCAAATCCTCCATATCCATATTAAAATACAACTAAATCAATCAAATTTGGGCTCAAAATAATCCTTATACATTTAACTTCAATTATCAATTTAATTATTCCATTCCATTCAGTATTTGTCACAATACAACAAAGTGAAAGGAACTTTTTTCTTTAAAAGGGACTACTTTTGTATATGTTCTTAGCTCTGATTGGTTGAATTACTGGTTTGACACCTAAAGAGCAACAAAACTTGCTTCTCCAACCCTTTATTGGCCTTATTTCTATTCCTTAGGCAATATCAACCACAAAAAACCTCATAAGGTATGTGGCTGTCTAATATTTGCAAGTATAGGTGTTCAAATGCAAAGGTACCCCCTTGAAGATTTTTAATGAAAACATCTCCATTTACAGCTGTTGAGTTCAGACTGTGTAATATACCAAAACTTACCTATTCTCTTATATATTACAGTTATTAAGCTAATTTCTAACATAATAAGCAATTTCTACACATATATATGCCTCAGTTGTATATTTAATAGCTAAATACTATGAAATGTTTACATTTAGCCCCCCCCCCCCTTTTTTTGTCCCATAAAATCAGTTCACATCATTCTTAATTTTGTTAATTCATGCTTTAACCCCATAAATTATGTAGTTTAAGGCATAAAATAAGTTTTTGTATATAGATCTACAGTTGAAATTCCTTCTAATTCCATCAAATATGCAAAAATATGATTTATTGATATTCAAGTTTTGGAATTTCTTATGGTACAAAACTATAATTTCCCCCAAAACTCAATAAATATATGCTTCCACATCATTTTTTCCCACTGTTTAAGTAAGCTGGATGTTTAAATGTACTGTTACAGCCAAATAATACTCTAAAACATGAAATCCAAATTGACAATTTGAAAAATTTACAGAAAATGCTAAGCAGGGAAAATAATTTTTCTGGGATCACTTAAATTATCAGGTTTTTACTACATAATTTTTAATTAAAACTGCTCTCTATAGCCTTATATTATTTTATGAGTACATTGTACATGTATTCTAACTGAAACTATCAAAATTTACCAGGAAAAAACTGTAGGATTGAAAAAAATCCAATCATGATATCGCCATATTCTATATTTGAAGTCAACAAACTGGTGCATGATGAAATTTTTAAAATTCTTAATATCAACCATATTTTCAATATTATATGCCCTTCTACTGCAAAAACACATTCAATAACATATTCCCAATAATTATAAAGTCATAAATAAAAATAAAATGAGTTGCAATACCCTCTGTCCATGTATATCCAGTGTTTGGGAGCAATATTCCAAAATATTACATAACATGCATTTTGACCATGTAATCTGACACCACAATGCATTTTGTAACATTTTTGTATGAAAAATGTCACTCTGTGTCTGTTGTGACATTATTAGGCTAATTTGAACATGATAGCAACAAAAGTTCAATTTGATGTTTCTTAACTTAAGGTGTGAAACCTATAATTAATTTCTTTAAGGTTTTCTACTAAATTTGTGTTTTTTCGAGCCTACCTGGTCATTTTATCTTAAGTTTAACCTTTCGAAGACCATACATTTTCTGAAACGTCCATGATTCCTCTACGTTCTGTCAAAATATCAGGCCATGTTTAAAGTCTTGCAGTGAAATGCCAGGCTATGGAAAATACCTACTCTAAAAATAGCTCTGTCATCCCCCAGAAATTCCCTATTTATAGGTCATGCATCAAATCCTCCATATCCATATTAAAATACAACTAAATCAATCAAATTTGGGCTCAAAATAATCCTTATACATTTAACTTCAATTATCAATTTAATTATTCCATTCCATTCAGTATTTGTCACAATACAACAAAGTGAAAGGAACTTTTTTCTTTAAAAGGGACTACTTTTGTATATGTTCTTAGCTCTGATTGGTTGAATTACTGGTTTGACACCTAAAGAGCAACAAAACTTGCTTCTCCAACCCTTTATTGGCCTTATTTCTATTCCTTAGGCAATATCAACCACAAAAAACCTCATAAGGTATGTGGCTGTCTAATATTTGCAAGTATAGGTGTTCAAATGCAAAGGTACCCCCTTGAAGATTTTTAATGAAAACATCTCCATTTACAGCTGTTGAGTTCAGACTGTGTAATATACCAAAACTTACCTATTCTCTTATATATTACAGTTATTAAGCTAATTTCTAACATAATAAGCAATTTCTACACATATATATGCCTCAGTTGTATATTTAATAGCTAAATACTATGAAATGTTTACATTTAGCCCCCCCCCCCCCTTTTTTTGTCCCATAAAATCAGTTCACATCATTCTTAATTTTGTTAATTCATGCTTTAACCCCATAAATTATGTAGTTTAAGGCATAAAATAAGTTTTTGTATATAGATCTACAGTTGAAATTCCTTCTAATTCCATCAAATATGCAAAAATATGATTTATTGATATTCAAGTTTTGGAATTTCTTATGGTACAAAACTATAATTTCCCCCAAAACTCAATAAATATATGCTTCCACATCATTTTTTCCCACTGTTTAAGTAAGCTGGATGTTTAAATGTACTGTTACAGCCAAATAATACTCTAAAACATGAAATCCAAATTGACAATTTGAAAAATTTACAGAAAATGCTAAGCAGGGAAAATAATTTTTCTGGGATCACTTAAATTATCAGGTTTTTACTACATAATTTTTAATTAAAACTGCTCTCTATAGCCTTATATTATTTTATGAGTACATTGTACATGTATTCTAACTGAAACTATCAAAATTTACCAGGAAAAAACTGTAGGATTGAAAAAAATCCAATCATGATATCGCCATATTCTATATTTGAAGTCAACAAACTGGTGCATGATGAAATTTTTAAAATTCTTAATATCAACCATATTTTCAATATTATATGCCCTTCTACTGCAAAAACACATTCAATAACATATTCCCAATAATTATAAAGTCATAAATAAAAATAAAATGAGTTGCAATACCCTCTGTCCATGTATATCCAGTGTTTGGGAGCAATATTCCAAAATATTACATAACATGCATTTTGACCATGTAATCTGACACCACAATGCATTTTGTAACATTTTTGTATGAAAAATGTCACTCTGTGTCTGTTGTGACATTATTAGGCTAATTTGAACATGATAGCAACAAAAGTTCAATTTGATGTTTCTTAACTTAAGGTGTGAAACCTATAATTAATTTCTTTAAGGTTTTCTACTAAATTTGTGTTTTTTCGAGCCTACCTGGTCATTTTATCTTAAGTTTAACCTTTCGAAGACCATACATTTTCTGAAACGTCCATGATTCCTCTACGTTCTGTCAAAATATCAGGCCATGTTTAAAGTCTTGCAGTGAAATGCCAGGCTATGGAAAATACCTACTCTAAAAATAGCTCTGTCATCCCCCAGAAATTCCCTATTTATAGGTCATGCATCAAATCCTCCATATCCATATTAAAATACAACTAAATCAATCAAATTTGGGCTCAAAATAATCCTTATACATTTAACTTCAATTATCAATTTAATTATTCCATTCCATTCAGTATTTGTCACAATACAACAAAGTGAAAGGAACTTTTTTCTTTAAAAGGGACTACTTTTGTATATGTTCTTAGCTCTGATTGGTTGAATTACTGGTTTGACACCTAAAGAGCAACAAAACTTGCTTCTCCAACCCTTTATTGGCCTTATTTCTATTCCTTAGGCAATATCAACCACAAAAAACCTCATAAGGTATGTGGCTGTCTAATATTTGCAAGTATAGGTGTTCAAATGCAAAGGTACCCCCTTGAAGATTTTTAATGAAAACATCTCCATTTACAGCTGTTGAGTTCAGACTGTGTAATATACCAAAACTTACCTATTCTCTTATATATTACAGTTATTAAGCTAATTTCTAACATAATAAGCAATTTCTACACATATATATGCCTCAGTTGTATATTTAATAGCTAAATACTATGAAATGTTTACATTTAGCCCCCCCCCCCTTTTTTTGTCCCATAAAATCAGTTCACATCATTCTTAATTTTGTTAATTCATGCTTTAACCCCATAAATTATGTAGTTTAAGGCATAAAATAAGTTTTTGTATATAGATCTACAGTTGAAATTCCTTCTAATTCCATCAAATATGCAAAAATATGATTTATTGATATTCAAGTTTTGGAATTTCTTATGGTACAAAACTATAATTTACCCCAAAACTCAATAAATATATGCTTCCACATCATTTTTTCCCACTGTTTAAGTAAGCTGGATGTTTAAATGTACTGTTACAGCCAAATAATACTCTAAAACATGAAATCCAAATTGACAATTTGAAAAATTTACAGAAAATGCTAAGCAGGGAAAATAATTTTTCTGGGATCACTTAAATTATCAGGTTTTTACTACATAATTTTTAATTAAAACTGCTCTCTATAGCCTTATATTATTCTATGAGTACATTGTACATGTATTCTAACTGAAACTATCAAAATCTACCAGGAAAAAACTGTAGGATTGAAAAAAATCCAATCATGATATCGCCATATTCTATATTTGAAGTCAACAAACTGGTGCATGATGAAATTTTTAAAATTCTTAATATCAACCATATTTTCAATATTATATGCCCTTCTACTGCAAAAACACATTCAATAACATATTCCCAATAATTATAAAGTCATAAATAAAAATAAAATGAGTTGCAATACCCTCTGTCCATGTATATCCAGTGTTTGGGAGCAATATTCCAAAATATTACATAACATGCATTTTGACCATGTAATCTGACACCACAATGCATTTTGTAACATTTTTGTATGAAAAATGTCACTCTGTGTCTGTTGTGACATTATTAGGCTAATTTGAACATGATAGCAACAAAAGTTCAATTTGATGTTTCTTAACTTAAGGTGTGAAACCTATAATTAATTTCTTTAAGGTTTTCTACTAAATTTGTGTTTTTTCGAGCCTACCTGGTCATTTTATCTTAAGTTTAACCTTTCGAAGACCATACATTTTCTGAAACGTCCATGATTCCTCTACGTTCTGTCAAAATATCAGGCCATGTTTAAAGTCTTGCAGTGAAATGCCAGGCTATGGAAAATACCTACTCTAAAAATAGCTCTGTCATCCCCCAGAAATTCCCTATTTATAGGTCATGCATCAAATCCTCCATATCCATATTAAAATACAACTAAATCAATCAAATTTGGGCTCAAAATAATCCTTATACATTTAACTTCAATTATCAATTTAATTATTCCATTCCATTCAGTTTTTGTCACAATACAACAAAGTGAAAGGAACTTTTTTCTTTAAAAGGGACTACTTTTGTATATGTTCTTAGCTCTGATTGGTTGAATTACTGGTTTGACACCTAAAGAGCAACAAAACTTGCTTCTCCAACCCTTTATTGGCCTTATTTCTATTCCTTAGGCAATATCAACCACAAAAAACCTCATAAGGTATGTGGCTGTCTAATATTTGCAAGTATAGGTGTTCAAATGCAAAGGTACCCCCTTGAAGATTTTTAATGAAAACATCTCCATTTACAGCTGTTGAGTTCAGACTGTGTAATATACCAAAACTTACCTATTCTCTTATATATTACAGTTATTAAGCTAATTTCTAACATAATAAGCAATTTCTACACATATATATGCCTCAGTTGTATATTTAATAGCTAAATACTATGAAATGTTTACATTTAGCCCCCCCCCCCCCCCCCCCCTTTTTTTGTCCCATAAAATCAGTTCACATCATTCTTAATTTTGTTAATTCATGCTTTAACCCCATAAATTATGTAGTTTAAGGCATAAAATAAGTTTTTGTATATAGATCTACAGTTGAAATTCCTTCTAATTCCATCAAATATGCAAAAATATGATTTATTGATATTCAAGTTTTGGAATTTCTTATGGTACAAAACTATAATTTCCCCCAAAACTCAATAAATATATGCTTCCACATCATTTTTTCCCACTGTTTAAGTAAGCTGGATGTTTAAATGTACTGTTACAGCCAAATAATACTCTAAAACATGAAATCCAAATTGACAATTTGAAAAATTTACAGAAAATGCTAAGCAGGGAAAATAATTTTTCTGGGATCACTTAAATTATCAGGTTTTTACTACATAATTTTTAATTAAAACTGCTCTCTATAGCCTTATATTATTTTATGAGTACATTGTACATGTATTCTAACTGAAACTATCAAAATTTACCAGGAAAAAACTGTAGGATTGAAAAAAATCCAATCATGATATCGCCATATTCTATATTTGAAGTCAACAAACTGGTGCATGATGAAATTTTTAAAATTCTTAATATCAACCATATTTTCAATATTATATGCCCTTCTACTGCAAAAACACATTCAATAACATATTCCCAATAATTATAAAGTCATAAATAAAAATAAAATGAGTTGCAATACCCTCTGTCCATGTATATCCAGTGTTTGGGAGCAATATTCCAAAATATTACATAACATGCATTTTGACCATGTAATCTGACACCACAATGCATTTTGTAACATTTTTGTATGAAAAATGTCACTCTGTGTCTGTTGTGACATTATTAGGCTAATTTGAACATGATAGCAACAAAAGTTCAATTTGATGTTTCTTAACTTAAGGTGTGAAACCTATAATTAATTTCTTTAAGGTTTTCTACTAAATTTGTGTTTTTTCGAGCCTACCTGGTCATTTTATCTTAAGTTTAACCTTTCGAAGACCATACATTTTCTGAAACGTCCATGATTCCTCTACGTTCTGTCAAAATATCAGGCCATGTTTAAAGTCTTGCAGTGAAATGCCAGGCTATGGAAAATACCTACTCTAAAAATAGCTCTGTCATCCCCCAGAAATTCCCTATTTATAGGTCATGCATCAAATCCTCCATATCCATATTAAAATACAACTAAATCAATCAAATTTGGGCTCAAAATAATCCTTATACATTTAACTTCAATTATCAATTTAATTATTCCATTCCATTCAGTATTTGTCACAATACAACAAAGTGAAAGGAACTTTTTTCTTTAAAAGGGACTACTTTTGTATATGTTCTTAGCTCTGATTGGTTGAATTACTGGTTTGACACCTAAAGAGCAACAAAACTTGCTTCTCCAACCCTTTATTGGCCTTATTTCTATTCCTTAGGCAATATCAACCACAAAAAACCTCATAAGGTATGTGGCTGTCTAATATTTGCAAGTATAGGTGTTCAAATGCAAAGGTACCCCCTTGAAGATTTTTAATGAAAACATCTCCATTTACAGCTGTTGAGTTCAGACTGTGTAATATACCAAAACTTACCTATTCTCTTATATATTACAGTTATTAAGCTAATTTCTAACATAATAAGCAATTTCTACACATATATATGCCTCAGTTGTATATTTAATAGCTAAATACTATGAAATGTTTACATTTAGCCCCCCCCCCCCTTTTTTTGTCCCATAAAATCAGTTCACATCATTCTTAATTTTGTTAATTCATGCTTTAACCCCATAAATTATGTAGTTTAAGGCATAAAATAAGTTTTTGTATATAGATCTACAGTTGAAATTCCTTCTAATTCCATCAAATATGCAAAAATATGATTTATTGATATTCAAGTTTTGGAATTTCTTATGGTACAAAACTATAATTTCCCCCAAAACTCAATAAATATATGCTTCCACATCATTTTTTCCCACTGTTTAAGTAAGCTGGATGTTTAAATGTACTGTTACAGCCAAATAATACTCTAAAACATGAAATCCAAATTGACAATTTGAAAAATTTACAGAAAATGCTAAGCAGGGAAAATAATTTTTCTGGGATCACTTAAATTATCAGGTTTTTACTACATAATTTTTAATTAAAACTGCTCTCTATAGCCTTATATTATTTTATGAGTACATTGTACATGTATTCTAACTGAAACTATCAAAATTTACCAGGAAAAAACTGTAGGATTGAAAAAAATCCAATCATGATATCGCCATATTCTATATTTGAAGTCAACAAACTGGTGCATGATGAAATTTTTAAAATTCTTAATATCAACCATATTTTCAATATTATATGCCCTTCTACTGCAAAAACACATTCAATAACATATTCCCAATAATTATAAAGTCATAAATAAAAATAAAATGAGTTGCAATACCCTCTGTCCATGTATATCCAGTGTTTGGGAGCAATATTCCAAAATATTACATAACATGCATTTTGACCATGTAATCTGACACCACAATGCATTTTGTAACATTTTTGTATGAAAAATGTCACTCTGTGTCTGTTGTGACATTATTAGGCTAATTTGAACATGATAGCAACAAAAGTTCAATTTGATGTTTCTTAACTTAAGGTGTGAAACCTATAATTAATTTCTTTAAGGTTTTCTACTAAATTTGTGTTTTTTCGAGCCTACCTGGTCATTTTATCTTAAGTTTAACCTTTCGAAGACCATACATTTTCTGAAACGTCCATGATTCCTCTACGTTCTGTCAAAATATCAGGCCATGTTTAAAGTCTTGCAGTGAAATGCCAGGCTATGGAAAATACCTACTCTAAAAATAGCTCTGTCATCCCCCAGAAATTCCCTATTTATAGGTCATGCATCAAATCCTCCATATCCATATTAAAATACAACTAAATCAATCAAATTTGGGCTCAAAATAATCCTTATACATTTAACTTCAATTATCAATTTAATTATTCCATTCCATTCAGTATTTGTCACAATACAACAAAGTGAAAGGAACTTTTTTCTTTAAAAGGGACTACTTTTGTATATGTTCTTAGCTCTGATTGGTTGAATTACTGGTTTGACACCTAAAGAGCAACAAAACTTGCTTCTCCAACCCTTTATTGGCCTTATTTCTATTCCTTAGGCAATATCAACCACAAAAAACCTCATAAGGTATGTGGCTGTCTAATATTTGCAAGTATAGGTGTTCAAATGCAAAGGTACCCCCTTGAAGATTTTTAATGAAAACATCTCCATTTACAGCTGTTGAGTTCAGACTGTGTAATATACCAAAACTTACCTATTCTCTTATATATTACAGTTATTAAGCTAATTTCTAACATAATAAGCAATTTCTACACATATATATGCCTCAGTTGTATATTTAATAGCTAAATACTATGAAATGTTTACATTTAGCCCCCCCCCCCCTTTTTTTGTCCCATAAAATCAGTTCACATCATTCTTAATTTTGTTAATTCATGCTTTAACCCCATAAATTATGTAGTTTAAGGCATAAAATAAGTTTTTGTATATAGATCTACAGTTGAAATTCCTTCTAATTCCATCAAATATGCAAAAATATGATTTATTGATATTCAAGTTTTGGAATTTCTTATGGTACAAAACTATAATTTCCCCCAAAACTCAATAAATATATGCTTCCACATCATTTTTTCCCACTGTTTAAGTAAGCTGGATGTTTAAATGTACTGTTACAGCCAAATAATACTCTAAAACATGAAATCCAAATTGACAATTTGAAAAATTTACAGAAAATGCTAAGCAGGGAAAATAATTTTTCTGGGATCACTTAAATTATCAGGTTTTTACTACATAATTTTTAATTAAAACTGCTCTCTATAGCCTTATATTATTTTATGAGTACATTGTACATGTATTCTAACTGAAACTATCAAAATTTACCAGGAAAAAACTGTAGGATTGAAAAAAATCCAATCATGATATCGCCATATTCTATATTTGAAGTCAACAAACTGGTGCATGATGAAATTTTTAAAATTCTTAATATCAACCATATTTTCAATATTATATGCCCTTCTACTGCAAAAACACATTCAATAACATATTCCCAATAATTATAAAGTCATAAATAAAAATAAAATGAGTTGCAATACCCTCTGTCCATGTATATCCAGTGTTTGGGAGCAATATTCCAAAATATTACATAACATGCATTTTGACCATGTAATCTGACACCACAATGCATTTTGTAACATTTTTGTATGAAAAATGTCACTCTGTGTCTGTTGTGACATTATTAGGCTAATTTGAACATGATAGCAACAAAAGTTCAATTTGATGTTTCTTAACTTAAGGTGTGAAACCTATAATTAATTTCTTTAAGGTTTTCTACTAAATTTGTGTTTTTTCGAGCCTACCTGGTCATTTTATCTTAAGTTTAACCTTTCGAAGACCATACATTTTCTGAAACGTCCATGATTCCTCTACGTTCTGTCAAAATATCAGGCCATGTTTAAAGTCTTGCAGTGAAATGCCAGGCTATGGAAAATACCTACTCTAAAAATAGCTCTGTCATCCCCCAGAAATTCCCTATTTATAGGTCATGCATCAAATCCTCCATATCCATATTAAGATACAACTAAATCAATCAAATTTGGGCTCAAAATAATCCTTATACATTTAACTTCAATTATCAATTTAATTATTCCATTCCATTCAGTATTTGTCACAATACAACAAAGTGAAAGGAACTTTTTTCTTTAAAAGGGACTACTTTTGTATATGTTCTTAGCTCTGATTGGTTGAATTACTGGTTTGACACGTAAAGAGCAACAAAACTTGCTTCTCCAACCCTTTATTGGCCTTATTTCTATTCCTTAGGCAATATCAACCACAAAAAACCTCATAAGGTATGTGGCTGTCTAATATTTGCAAGTATAGGTGTTCAAATGCAAAGGTACCCCCTTGAAGATTTTTAATGAAAACATCTCCATTTACAGCTGTTGAGTTCAGACTGTGTAATATACCAAAACTTACCTATTCTCTTATATATTACAGTTATTAAGCTAATTTCTAACATAATAAGCAATTTCTACACATATATATGCCTCAGTTGTATATTTAATAGCTAAATACTATGAAATGTTTACATTTAGCCCCACCCCCCCCTTTTTTTGTCCCATAAAATCAGTTCACATCATTCTTAATTTTGTTAATTCATGCTTTAACCCCATAAATTATGTAGTTTAAGGCATAAAATAAGTTTTTGTATATAGATCTACAGTTGAAATTCCTTCTAATTCCATCAAATATGCAAAAATATGATTTATTGATATTCAAGTTTTGGAATTTCTTATGGTACAAAACTATAATTTCCCCCAAAACTCAATAAATATATGCTTCCACATCATTTTTTCCCACTGTTTAAGTAAGCTGGATGTTTAAATGTACTGTTACAGCCAAATAATACTCTAAAACATGAAATCCAAATTGACAATTTGAAAAATTTACAGAAAATGCTAAGCAGGGAAAATAATTTTTCTGGGATCACTTAAATTATCAGGTTTTTACTACATAATTTTTAATTAAAACTGCTCTCTATAGCCTTATATTATTTTATGAGTACATTGTACATGTATTCTAACTGAAACTATCAAAATTTACCAGGAAAAAACTGTAGGATTGAAAAAAATCCAATCATGATATCGCCATATTCTATATTTGAAGTCAACAAACTGGTGCATGATGAAATTTTTAAAATTCTTAATATCAACCATATTTTCAATATTATATGCCCTTCTACTGCAAAAACACATTCAATAACATATTCCCAATAATTATAAAGTCATAAATAAAAATAAAATGAGTTGCAATACCCTCTGTCCATGTATATCCAGTGTTTGGGAGCAATATTCCAAAATATTACATAACATGCATTTTGACCATGTAATCTGACACCACAATGCATTTTGTAACATTTTTGTATGAAAAATGTCACTCTGTGTCTGTTGTGACATTATTAGGCTAATTTGAACATGATAGCAACAAAAGTTCAATTTGATGTTTCTTAACTTAAGGTGTGAAACCTATAATTAATTTCTTTAAGGTTTTCTACTAAATTTGTGTTTTTTCGAGCCTACCTGGTCATTTTATCTTAAGTTTAACCTTTCGAAGACCATACATTTTCTGAAACGTCCATGATTCCTCTACGTTCTGTCAAAATATCAGGCCATGTTTAAAGTCTTGCAGTGAAATGCCAGGCTATGGAAAATACCTACTCTAAAAATAGCTCTGTCATCCCCCAGAAATTCCCTATTTATAGGTCATGCATCAAATCCTCCATATCCATATTAAAATACAACTAAATCAATCAAATTTGGGCTCAAAATAATCCTTATACATTTAACTTCAATTATCAATTTAATTATTCCATTCCATTCAGTATTTGTCACAATACAACAAAGTGAAAGGAACTTTTTTCTTTAAAAGGGACTACTTTTGTATATGTTCTTAGCTCTGATTGGTTGAATTACTGGTTTGACACCTAAAGAGCAACAAAACTTGCTTCTCCAACCCTTTATTGGCCTTATTTCTATTCCTTAGGCAATATCAACCACAAAAAACCTCATAAGGTATGTGGCTGTCTAATATTTGCAAGTATAGGTGTTCAAATGCAAAGGTACCCCCTTGAAGATTTTTAATGAAAACATCTCCATTTACAGCTGTTGAGTTCAGACTGTGTAATATACCAAAACTTACCTATTCTCTTATATATTACAGTTATTAAGCTAATTTCTAACATAATAAGCAATTTCTACACATATATATGCCTCAGTTGTATATTTAATAGCTAAATACTATGAAATGTTTACATTTAGCCCCCCCCCCCCTTTTTTTGTCCCATAAAATCAGTTCACATCATTCTTAATTTTGTTAATTCATGCTTTAACCCCATAAATTATGTAGTTTAAGGCATAAAATAAGTTTTTGTATATAGATCTACAGTTGAAATTCCTTCTAATTCCATCAAATATGCAAAAATATGATTTATTGATATTCAAGTTTTGGAATTTCTTATGGTACAAAACTATAATTTACCCCAAAACTCAATAAATATATGCTTCCACATCATTTTTTCCCACTGTTTAAGTAAGCTGGATGTTTAAATGTACTGTTACAGCCAAATAATACTCTAAAACATGAAATCCAAATTGACAATTTGAAAAATTTACAGAAAATGCTAAGCAGGGAAAATAATTTTTCTGGGATCACTTAAATTATCAGGTTTTTACTACATAATTTTTAATTAAAACTGCTCTCTATAGCCTTATATTATTCTATGAGTACATTGTACATGTATTCTAACTGAAACTATCAAAATCTACCAGGAAAAAACTGTAGGATTGAAAAAAATCCAATCATGATATCGCCATATTCTATATTTGAAGTCAACAAACTGGTGCATGATGAAATTTTTAAAATTCTTAATATCAACCATATTTTCAATATTATATGCCCTTCTACTGCAAAAACACATTCAATAACATATTCCCAATAATTATAAAGTCATAAATAAAAATAAAATGAGTTGCAATACCCTCTGTCCATGTATATCCAGTGTTTGGGAGCAATATTCCAAAATATTACATAACATGCATTTTGACCATGTAATCTGACACCACAATGCATTTTGTAACATTTTTGTATGAAAAATGTCACTCTGTGTCTGTTGTGACATTATTAGGCTAATTTGAACATGATAGCAACAAAAGTTCAATTTGATGTTTCTTAACTTAAGGTGTGAAACCTATAATTAATTTCTTTAAGGTTTTCTACTAAATTTGTGTTTTTTCGAGCCTACCTGGTCATTTTATCTTAAGTTTAACCTTTCGAAGACCATACATTTTCTGAAACGTCCATGATTCCTCTACGTTCTGTCAAAATATCAGGCCATGTTTAAAGTCTTGCAGTGAAATGCCAGGCTATGGAAAATACCTACTCTAAAAATAGCTCTGTCATCCCCCAGAAATTCCCTATTTATAGGTCATGCATCAAATCCTCCATATCCATATTAAAATACAACTAAATCAATCAAATTTGGGCTCAAAATAATCCTTATACATTTAACTTCAATTATCAATTTAATTATTCCATTCCATTCAGTATTTGTCACAATACAACAAAGTGAAAGGAACTTTTTTCTTTAAAAGGGACTACTTTTGTATATGTTCTTAGCTCTGATTGGTTGAATTACTGGTTTGACACCTAAAGAGCAACAAAACTTGCTTCTCCAACCCTTTATTGGCCTTATTTCTATTCCTTAGGCAATATCAACCACAAAAAACCTCATAAGGTATGTGGCTGTCTAATATTTGCAAGTATAGGTGTTCAAATGCAAAGGTACCCCCTTGAAGATTTTTAATGAAAACATCTCCATTTACAGCTGTTGAGTTCAGACTGTGTAATATACCAAAACTTACCTATTCTCTTATATATTACAGTTATTAAGCTAATTTCTAACATAATAAGCAATTTCTACACATATATATGCCTCAGTTGTATATTTAATAGCTAAATACTATGAAATGTTTACATTTAGCCCCCCCCCCCCCCCCCCCCTTTTTTTGTCCCATAAAATCAGTTCACATCATTCTTAATTTTGTTAATTCATGCTTTAACCCCATAAATTATGTAGTTTAAGGCATAAAATAAGTTTTTGTATATAGATCTACAGTTGAAATTCCTTCTAATTCCATCAAATATGCAAAAATATGATTTATTGATATTCAAGTTTTGGAATTTCTTATGGTACAAAACTATAATTTCCCCCAAAACTCAATAAATATATGCTTCCACATCATTTTTTCCCACTGTTTAAGTAAGCTGGATGTTTAAATGTACTGTTACAGCCAAATAATACTCTAAAACATGAAATCCAAATTGACAATTTGAAAAATTTACAGAAAATGCTAAGCAGGGAAAATAATTTTTCTGGGATCACTTAAATTATCAGGTTTTTACTACATAATTTTTAATTAAAACTGCTCTCTATAGCCTTATATTATTTTATGAGTACATTGTACATGTATTCTAACTGAAACTATCAAAATTTACCAGGAAAAAACTGTAGGATTGAAAAAAATCCAATCATGATATCGCCATATTCTATATTTGAAGTCAACAAACTGGTGCATGATGAAATTTTTAAAATTCTTAATATCAACCATATTTTCAATATTATATGCCCTTCTACTGCAAAAACACATTCAATAACATATTCCCAATAATTATAAAGTCATAAATAAAAATAAAATGAGTTGCAATACCCTCTGTCCATGTATATCCAGTGTTTGGGAGCAATATTCCAAAATATTACATAACATGCATTTTGACCATGTAATCTGACACCACAATGCATTTTGTAACATTTTTGTATGAAAAATGTCACTCTGTGTCTGTTGTGACATTATTAGGCTAATTTGAACATGATAGCAACAAAAGTTCAATTTGATGTTTCTTAACTTAAGGTGTGAAACCTATAATTAATTTCTTTAAGGTTTTCTACTAAATTTGTGTTTTTTCGAGCCTACCTGGTCATTTTATCTTAAGTTTAACCTTTCGAAGACCATACATTTTCTGAAACGTCCATGATTCCTCTACGTTCTGTCAAAATATCAGGCCATGTTTAAAGTCTTGCAGTGAAATGCCAGGCTATGGAAAATACCTACTCTAAAAATAGCTCTGTCATCCCCCAGAAATTCCCTATTTATAGGTCATGCATCAAATCCTCCATATCCATATTAAAATACAACTAAATCAATCAAATTTGGGCTCAAAATAATCCTTATACATTTAACTTCAATTATCAATTTAATTATTCCATTCCATTCAGTATTTGTCACAATACAACAAAGTGAAAGGAACTTTTTTCTTTAAAAGGGACTACTTTTGTATATGTTCTTAGCTCTGATTGGTTGAATTACTGGTTTGACACCTAAAGAGCAACAAAACTTGCTTCTCCAACCCTTTATTGGCCTTATTTCTATTCCTTAGGCAATATCAACCACAAAAAACCTCATAAGGTATGTGGCTGTCTAATATTTGCAAGTATAGGTGTTCAAATGCAAAGGTACCCCCTTGAAGATTTTTAATGAAAACATCTCCATTTACAGCTGTTGAGTTCAGACTGTGTAATATACCAAAACTTACCTATTCTCTTATATATTACAGTTATTAAGCTAATTTCTAACATAATAAGCAATTTCTACACATATATATGCCTCAGTTGTATATTTAATAGCTAAATACTATGAAATGTTTACATTTAGCCCCCCCCCCCCTTTTTTTGTCCCATAAAATCAGTTCACATCATTCTTAATTTTGTTAATTCATGCTTTAACCCCATAAATTATGTAGTTTAAGGCATAAAATAAGTTTTTGTATATAGATCTACAGTTGAAATTCCTTCTAATTCCATCAAATATGCAAAAATATGATTTATTGATATTCAAGTTTTGGAATTTCTTATGGTACAAAACTATAATTTCCCCCAAAACTCAATAAATATATGCTTCCACATCATTTTTTCCCACTGTTTAAGTAAGCTGGATGTTTAAATGTACTGTTACAGCCAAATAATACTCTAAAACATGAAATCCAAATTGACAATTTGAAAAATTTACAGAAAATGCTAAGCAGGGAAAATAATTTTTCTGGGATCACTTAAATTATCAGGTTTTTACTACATAATTTTTAATTAAAACTGCTCTCTATAGCCTTATATTATTTTATGAGTACATTGTACATGTATTCTAACTGAAACTATCAAAATTTACCAGGAAAAAACTGTAGGATTGAAAAAAATCCAATCATGATATCGCCATATTCTATATTTGAAGTCAACAAACTGGTGCATGATGAAATTTTTAAAATTCTTAATATCAACCATATTTTCAATATTATATGCCCTTCTACTGCAAAAACACATTCAATAACATATTCCCAATAATTATAAAGTCATAAATAAAAATAAAATGAGTTGCAATACCCTCTGTCCATGTATATCCAGTGTTTGGGAGCAATATTCCAAAATATTACATAACATGCATTTTGACCATGTAATCTGACACCACAATGCATTTTGTAACATTTTTGTATGAAAAATGTCACTCTGTGTCTGTTGTGACATTATTAGGCTAATTTGAACATGATAGCAACAAAAGTTCAATTTGATGTTTCTTAACTTAAGGTGTGAAACCTATAATTAATTTCTTTAAGGTTTTCTACTAAATTTGTGTTTTTTCGAGCCTACCTGGTCATTTTATCTTAAGTTTAACCTTTCGAAGACCATACATTTTCTGAAACGTCCATGATTCCTCTACGTTCTGTCAAAATATCAGGCCATGTTTAAAGTCTTGCAGTGAAATGCCAGGCTATGGAAAATACCTACTCTAAAAATAGCTCTGTCATCCCCCAGAAATTCCCTATTTATAGGTCATGCATCAAATCCTCCATATCCATATTAAAATACAACTAAATCAATCAAATTTGGGCTCAAAATAATCCTTATACATTTAACTTCAATTATCAATTTAATTATTCCATTCCATTCAGTATTTGTCACAATACAACAAAGTGAAAGGAACTTTTTTCTTTAAAAGGGACTACTTTTGTATATGTTCTTAGCTCTGATTGGTTGAATTACTGGTTTGACACCTAAAGAGCAACAAAACTTGCTTCTCCAACCCTTTATTGGCCTTATTTCTATTCCTTAGGCAATATCAACCACAAAAAACCTCATAAGGTATGTGGCTGTCTAATATTTGCAAGTATAGGTGTTCAAATGCAAAGGTACCCCCTTGAAGATTTTTAATGAAAACATCTCCATTTACAGCTGTTGAGTTCAGACTGTGTAATATACCAAAACTTACCTATTCTCTTATATATTACAGTTATTAAGCTAATTTCTAACATAATAAGCAATTTCTACACATATATATGCCTCAGTTGTATATTTAATAGCTAAATACTATGAAATGTTTACATTTAGCCCCCCCCCCCCTTTTTTTGTCCCATAAAATCAGTTCACATCATTCTTAATTTTGTTAATTCATGCTTTAACCCCATAAATTATGTAGTTTAAGGCATAAAATAAGTTTTTGTATATAGATCTACAGTTGAAATTCCTTCTAATTCCATCAAATATGCAAAAATATGATTTATTGATATTCAAGTTTTGGAATTTCTTATGGTACAAAACTATAATTTCCCCCAAAACTCAATAAATATATGCTTCCACATCATTTTTTCCCACTGTTTAAGTAAGCTGGATGTTTAAATGTACTGTTACAGCCAAATAATACTCTAAAACATGAAATCCAAATTGACAATTTGAAAAATTTACAGAAAATGCTAAGCAGGGAAAATAATTTTTCTGGGATCACTTAAATTATCAGGTTTTTACTACATAATTTTTAATTAAAACTGCTCTCTATAGCCTTATATTATTTTATGAGTACATTGTACATGTATTCTAACTGAAACTATCAAAATTTACCAGGAAAAAACTGTAGGATTGAAAAAAATCCAATCATGATATCGCCATATTCTATATTTGAAGTCAACAAACTGGTGCATGATGAAATTTTTAAAATTCTTAATATCAACCATATTTTCAATATTATATGCCCTTCTACTGCAAAAACACATTCAATAACATATTCCCAATAATTATAAAGTCATAAATAAAAATAAAATGAGTTGCAATACCCTCTGTCCATGTATATCCAGTGTTTGGGAGCAATATTCCAAAATATTACATAACATGCATTTTGACCATGTAATCTGACACCACAATGCATTTTGTAACATTTTTGTATGAAAAATGTCACTCTGTGTCTGTTGTGACATTATTAGGCTAATTTGAACATGATAGCAACAAAAGTTCAATTTGATGTTTCTTAACTTAAGGTGTGAAACCTATAATTAATTTCTTTAAGGTTTTCTACTAAATTTGTGTTTTTTCGAGCCTACCTGGTCATTTTATCTTAAGTTTAACCTTTCGAAGACCATACATTTTCTGAAACGTCCATGATTCCTCTACGTTCTGTCAAAATATCAGGCCATGTTTAAAGTCTTGCAGTGAAATGCCAGGCTATGGAAAATACCTACTCTAAAAATAGCTCTGTCATCCCCCAGAAATTCCCTATTTATAGGTCATGCATCAAATCCTCCATATCCATATTAAAATACAACTAAATCAATCAAATTTGGGCTCAAAATAATCCTTATACATTTAACTTCAATTATCAATTTAATTATTCCATTCCATTCAGTATTTGTCACAATACAACAAAGTGAAAGGAACTTTTTTCTTTAAAAGGGACTACTTTTGTATATGTTCTTAGCTCTGATTGGTTGAATTACTGGTTTGACACCTAAAGAGCAACAAAACTTGCTTCTCCAACCCTTTATTGGCCTTATTTCTATTCCTTAGGCAATATCAACCACAAAAAACCTCATAAGGTATGTGGCTGTCTAATATTTGCAAGTATAGGTGTTCAAATGCAAAGGTACCCCCTTGAAGATTTTTAATGAAAACATCTCCATTTACAGCTGTTGAGTTCAGACTGTGTAATATACCAAAACTTACCTATTCTCTTATATATTACAGTTATTAAGCTAATTTCTAACATAATAAGCAATTTCTACACATATATATGCCTCAGTTGTATATTTAATAGCTAAATACTATGAAATGTTTACATTTAGCCCCCCCCCCCCTTTTTTTGTCCCATAAAATCAGTTCACATCATTCTTAATTTTGTTAATTCATGCTTTAACCCCATAAATTATGTAGTTTAAGGCATAAAATAAGTTTTTGTATATAGATCTACAGTTGAAATTCCTTCTAATTCCATCAAATATGCAAAAATATGATTTATTGATATTCAAGTTTTGGAATTTCTTATGGTACAAAACTATAATTTCCCCCAAAACTCAATAAATATATGCTTCCACATCATTTTTTCCCACTGTTTAAGTAAGCTGGATGTTTAAATGTACTGTTACAGCCAAATAATACTCTAAAACATGAAATCCAAATTGACAATTTGAAAAATTTACAGAAAATGCTAAGCAGGGAAAATAATTTTTCTGGGATCACTTAAATTATCAGGTTTTTACTACATAATTTTTAATTAAAACTGCTCTCTATAGCCTTATATTATTTTATGAGTACATTGTACATGTATTCTAACTGAAACTATCAAAATTTACCAGGAAAAAACTGTAGGATTGAAAAAAATCCAATCATGATATCGCCATATTCTATATTTGAAGTCAACAAACTGGTGCATGATGAAATTTTTAAAATTCTTAATATCAACCATATTTTCAATATTATATGCCCTTCTACTGCAAAAACACATTCAATAACATATTCCCAATAATTATAAAGTCATAAATAAAAATAAAATGAGTTGCAATACCCTCTGTCCATGTATATCCAGTGTTTGGGAGCAATATTCCAAAATATTACATAACATGCATTTTGACCATGTAATCTGACACCACAATGCATTTTGTAACATTTTTGTATGAAAAATGTCACTCTGTGTCTGTTGTGACATTATTAGGCTAATTTGAACATGATAGCAACAAAAGTTCAATTTGATGTTTCTTAACTTAAGGTGTGAAACCTATAATTAATTTCTTTAAGGTTTTCTACTAAATTTGTGTTTTTTCGAGCCTACCTGGTCATTTTATCTTAAGTTTAACCTTTCGAAGACCATACATTTTCTGAAACGTCCATGATTCCTCTACGTTCTGTCAAAATATCAGGCCATGTTTAAAGTCTTGCAGTGAAATGCCAGGCTATGGAAAATACCTACTCTAAAAATAGCTCTGTCATCCCCCAGAAATTCCCTATTTATAGGTCATGCATCAAATCCTCCATATCCATATTAAGATACAACTAAATCAATCAAATTTGGGCTCAAAATAATCCTTATACATTTAACTTCAATTATCAATTTAATTATTCCATTCCATTCAGTATTTGTCACAATACAACAAAGTGAAAGGAACTTTTTTCTTTAAAAGGGACTACTTTTGTATATGTTCTTAGCTCTGATTGGTTGAATTACTGGTTTGACACGTAAAGAGCAACAAAACTTGCTTCTCCAACCCTTTATTGGCCTTATTTCTATTCCTTAGGCAATATCAACCACAAAAAACCTCATAAGGTATGTGGCTGTCTAATATTTGCAAGTATAGGTGTTCAAATGCAAAGGTACCCCCTTGAAGATTTTTAATGAAAACATCTCCATTTACAGCTGTTGAGTTCAGACTGTGTAATATACCAAAACTTACCTATTCTCTTATATATTACAGTTATTAAGCTAATTTCTAACATAATAAGCAATTTCTACACATATATATGCCTCAGTTTATATTTAATAGCTAAATACTATGAAATGTTTACATTTAGCCCCCCCCCCCCTTTTTTTGTCCCATAAAATCAGTTCACATCATTCTTAATTTTGTTAATTCATGCTTTAACCCCATAAATTATGTAGTTTAAGGCATAAAATAAGTTTTTGTATATAGATCTACAGTTGAAATTCCTTCTAATTCCATCAAATATGCAAAAATATGATTTATTGATATTCAAGTTTTGGAATTTCTTATGGTACAAAACTATAATTTCCCCCAAAACTCAATAAATATATGCTTCCACATCATTTTTTCCCACTGTTTAAGTAAGCTGGATGTTTAAATGTACTGTTACAGCCAAATAATACTCTAAAACATGAAATCCAAATTGACAATTTGAAAAATTTACAGAAAATGCTAAGCAGGGAAAATAATTTTTCTGGGATCACTTAAATTATCAGGTTTTTACTACATAATTTTTAATTAAAACTGCTCTCTATAGCCTTATATTATTTTATGAGTACATTGTACATGTATTCTAACTGAAACTATCAAAATTTACCAGGAAAAAACTGTAGGATTGAAAAAAATCCAATCATGATATCGCCATATTCTATATTTGAAGTCAACAAACTGGTGCATGATGAAATTTTTAAAATTCTTAATATCAACCATATTTTCAATATTATATGCCCTTCTACTGCAAAAACACATTCAATAACATATTCCCAATAATTATAAAGTCATAAATAAAAATAAAATGAGTTGCAATACCCTCTGTCCATGTATATCCAGTGTTTGGGAGCAATATTCCAAAATATTACATAACATGCATTTTGACCATGTAATCTGACACCACAATGCATTTTGTAACATTTTTGTATGAAAAATGTCACTCTGTGTCTGTTGTGACATTATTAGGCTAATTTGAACATGATAGCAACAAAAGTTCAATTTGATGTTTCTTAACTTAAGGTGTGAAACCTATAATTAATTTCTTTAAGGTTTTCTACTAAATTTGTGTTTTTTCGAGCCTACCTGGTCATTTTATCTTAAGTTTAACCTTTCGAAGACCATACATTTTCTGAAACGTCCATGATTCCTCTACGTTCTGTCAAAATATCAGGCCATGTTTAAAGTCTTGCAGTGAAATGCCAGGCTATGGAAAATACCTACTCTAAAAATAGCTCTGTCATCCCCCAGAAATTCCCTATTTATAGGTCATGCATCAAATCCTCCATATCCATATTAAGATACAACTAAATCAATCAAATTTGGGCTCAAAATAATCCTTATACATTTAACTTCAATTATCAATTTAATTATTCCATTCCATTCAGTATTTGTCACAATACAACAAAGTGAAAGGAACTTTTTTCTTTAAAAGGGACTACTTTTGTATATGTTCTTAGCTCTGATTGGTTGAATTACTGGTTTGACACGTAAAGAGCAACAAAACTTGCTTCTCCAACCCTTTATTGGCCTTATTTCTATTCCTTAGGCAATATCAACCACAAAAAACCTCATAAGGTATGTGGCTGTCTAATATTTGCAAGTATAGGTGTTCAAATGCAAAGGTACCCCCTTGAAGATTTTTAATGAAAACATCTCCATTTACAGCTGTTGAGTTCAGACTGTGTAATATACCAAAACTTACCTATTCTCTTATATATTACAGTTATTAAGCTAATTTCTAACATAATAAGCAATTTCTACACATATATATGCCTCAGTTGTATATTTAATAGCTAAATACTATGAAATGTTTACATTTAGCCCCCCCCCCCCCTTTTTTTGTCCCATAAAATCAGTTCACATCATTCTTAATTTTGTTAATTCATGCTTTAACCCCATAAATTATGTAGTTTAAGGCATAAAATAAGTTTTTGTATATAGATCTACAGTTGAAATTCCTTCTAATTCCATCAAATATGCAAAAATATGATTTATTGATATTCAAGTTTTGGAATTTCTTATGGTACAAAACTATAATTTCCCCCAAAACTCAATAAATATATGCTTCCACATCATTTTTTCCCACTGTTTAAGTAAGCTGGATGTTTAAATGTACTGTTACAGCCAAATAATACTCTAAAACATTAAATCCAAATTGACAATTTGAAAAATTTACAGAAAATGCTAAGCAGGGAAAATAATTTTTCTGGGATCACTTAAATTATCAGGTTTTTACTACATAATTTTTAATTAAAACTGCTCTCTATAGCCTTATATTATTTTATGAGTACATTGTACATGTATTCTAACTGAAACTATCAAAATTTACCAGGAAAAAACTGTAGGATTGAAAAAAATCCAATCATGATATCGCCATATTCTATATTTGAAGTCAACAAACTGGTGCATGATGAAATTTTTAAAATTCTTAATATCAACCATATTTTCAATATTATATGCCCTTCTACTGCAAAAACACATTCAATAACATATTCCCAATAATTATAAAGTCATAAATAAAAATAAAATGAGTTGCAATACCCTCTGTCCATGTATATCCAGTGTTTGGGAGCAATATTCCAAAATATTACATAACATGCATTTTGACCATGTAATCTGACACCACAATGCATTTTGTAACATTTTTGTATGAAAAATGTCACTCTGTGTCTGTTGTGACATTATTAGGCTAATTTGAACATGATAGCAACAAAAGTTCAATTTGATGTTTCTTAACTTAAGGTGTGAAACCTATAATTAATTTCTTTAAGGTTTTCTACTAAATTTGTGTTTTTTCGAGCCTACCTGGTCATTTTATCTTAAGTTTAACCTTTCGAAGACCATACATTTTCTGAAACGTCCATGATTCCTCTACGTTCTGTCAAAATATCAGGCCATGTTTAAAGTCTTGCAGTGAAATGCCAGGCTATGGAAAATACCTACTCTAAAAATAGCTCTGTCATCCCCCAGAAATTCCCTATTTATAGGTCATGCATCAAATCCTCCATATCCATATTAAGATACAACTAAATCAATCAAATTTGGGCTCAAAATAATCCTTATACATTTAACTTCAATTATCAATTTAATTATTCCATTCCATTCAGTATTTGTCACAATACAACAAAGTGAAAGGAACTTTTTTCTTTAAAAGGGACTACTTTTGTATATGTTCTTAGCTCTGATTGGTTGAATTACTGGTTTGACACGTAAAGAGCAACAAAACTTGCTTCTCCAACCCTTTATTGGCCTTATTTCTATTCCTTAGGCAATATCAACCACAAAAAACCTCATAAGGTATGTGGCTGTCTAATATTTGCAAGTATAGGTGTTCAAATGCAAAGGTACCCCCTTGAAGATTTTTAATGAAAACATCTCCATTTACAGCTGTTGAGTTCAGACTGTGTAATATACCAAAACTTACCTATTCTCTTATATATTACAGTTATTAAGCTAATTTCTAACATAATAAGCAATTTCTACACATATATATGCCTCAGTTGTATATTTAATAGCTAAATACTATGAAATGTTTACATTTAGCCCCCCCCCCCCCTTTTTTTGTCCCATAAAATCAGTTCACATCATTCTTAATTTTGTTAATTCATGCTTTAACCCCATAAATTATGTAGTTTAAGGCATAAAATAAGTTTTTGTATATAGATCTACAGTTGAAATTCCTTCTAATTCCATCAAATATGCAAAAATATGATTTATTGATATTCAAGTTTTGGAATTTCTTATGGTACAAAACTATAATTTCCCCCAAAACTCAATAAATATATGCTTCCACATCATTTTTTCCCACTGTTTAAGTAAGCTGGATGTTTAAATGTACTGTTACAGCCAAATAATACTCTAAAACATTAAATCCAAATTGACAATTTGAAAAATTTACAGAAAATGCTAAGCAGGGAAAATAATTTTTCTGGGATCACTTAAATTATCAGGTTTTTACTACATAATTTTTAATTAAAACTGCTCTCTATAGCCTTATATTATTTTATGAGTACATTGTACATGTATTCTAACTGAAACTATCAAAATTTACCAGGAAAAAACTGTAGGATTGAAAAAAATCCAATCATGATATCGCCATATTCTATATTTGAAGTCAACAAACTGGTGCATGATGAAATTTTTAAAATTCTTAATATCAACCATATTTTCAATATTATATGCCCTTCTACTGCAAAAACACATTCAATAACATATTCCCAATAATTATAAAGTCATAAATAAAAATAAAATGAGTTGCAATACCCTCTGTCCATGTATATCCAGTGTTTGGGAGCAATATTCCAAAATATTACATAACATGCATTTTGACCATGTAATCTGACACCACAATGCATTTTGTAACATTTTTGTATGAAAAATGTCACTCTGTGTCTGTTGTGACATTATTAGGCTAATTTGAACATGATAGCAACAAAAGTTCAATTTGATGTTTCTTAACTTAAGGTGTGAAACCTATAATTAATTTCTTTAAGGTTTTCTACTAAATTTGTGTTTTTTCGAGCCTACCTGGTCATTTTATCTTAAGTTTAACCTTTCGAAGACCATACATTTTCTGAAACGTCCATGATTCCTCTACGTTCTGTCAAAATATCAGGCCATGTTTAAAGTCTTGCAGTGAAATGCCAGGCTATGGAAAATACCTACTCTAAAAATAGCTCTGTCATCCCCCAGAAATTCCCTATTTATAGGTCATGCATCAAATCCTCCATATCCATATTAAGATACAACTAAATCAATCAAATTTGGGCTCAAAATAATCCTTATACATTTAACTTCAATTATCAATTTAATTATTCCATTCCATTCAGTATTTGTCACAATACAACAAAGTGAAAGGAACTTTTTTCTTTAAAAGGGACTACTTTTGTATATGTTCTTAGCTCTGATTGGTTGAATTACTGGTTTGACACGTAAAGAGCAACAAAACTTGCTTCTCCAACCCTTTATTGGCCTTATTTCTATTCCTTAGGCAATATCAACCACAAAAAACCTCATAAGGTATGTGGCTGTCTAATATTTGCAAGTATAGGTGTTCAAATGCAAAGGTACCCCCTTGAAGATTTTTAATGAAAACATCTCCATTTACAGCTGTTGAGTTCAGACTGTGTAATATACCAAAACTTACCTATTCTCTTATATATTACAGTTATTAAGCTAATTTCTAACATAATAAGCAATTTCTACACATATATATGCCTCAGTTGTATATTTAATAGCTAAATACTATGAAATGTTTACATTTAGCCCCCCCCCCCCCTTTTTTTGTCCCATAAAATCAGTTCACATCATTCTTAATTTTGTTAATTCATGCTTTAACCCCATAAATTATGTAGTTTAAGGCATAAAATAAGTTTTTGTATATAGATCTACAGTTGAAATTCCTTCTAATTCCATCAAATATGCAAAAATATGATTTATTGATATTCAAGTTTTGGAATTTCTTATGGTACAAAACTATAATTTCCCCCAAAACTCAATAAATATATGCTTCCACATCATTTTTTCCCACTGTTTAAGTAAGCTGGATGTTTAAATGTACTGTTACAGCCAAATAATACTCTAAAACATTAAATCCAAATTGACAATTTGAAAAATTTACAGAAAATGCTAAGCAGGGAAAATAATTTTTCTGGGATCACTTAAATTATCAGGTTTTTACTACATAATTTTTAATTAAAACTGCTCTCTATAGCCTTATATTATTTTATGAGTACATTGTACATGTATTCTAACTGAAACTATCAAAATTTACCAGGAAAAAACTGTAGGATTGAAAAAAATCCAATCATGATATCGCCATATTCTATATTTGAAGTCAACAAACTGGTGCATGATGAAATTTTTAAAATTCTTAATATCAACCATATTTTCAATATTATATGCCCTTCTACTGCAAAAACACATTCAATAACATATTCCCAATAATTATAAAGTCATAAATAAAAATAAAATGAGTTGCAATACCCTCTGTCCATGTATATCCAGTGTTTGGGAGCAATATTCCAAAATATTACATAACATGCATTTTGACCATGTAATCTGACACCACAATGCATTTTGTAACATTTTTGTATGAAAAATGTCACTCTGTGTCTGTTGTGACATTATTAGGCTAATTTGAACATGATAGCAACAAAAGTTCAATTTGATGTTTCTTAACTTAAGGTGTGAAACCTATAATTAATTTCTTTAAGGTTTTCTACTAAATTTGTGTTTTTTCGAGCCTACCTGGTCATTTTATCTTAAGTTTAACCTTTCGAAGACCATACATTTTCTGAAACGTCCATGATTCCTCTACGTTCTGTCAAAATATCAGGCCATGTTTAAAGTCTTGCAGTGAAATGCCAGGCTATGGAAAATACCTACTCTAAAAATAGCTCTGTCATCCCCCAGAAATTCCCTATTTATAGGTCATGCATCAAATCCTCCATATCCATATTAAGATACAACTAAATCAATCAAATTTGGGCTCAAAATAATCCTTATACATTTAACTTCAATTATCAATTTAATTATTCCATTCCATTCAGTATTTGTCACAATACAACAAAGTGAAAGGAACTTTTTTCTTTAAAAGGGACTACTTTTGTATATGTTCTTAGCTCTGATTGGTTGAATTACTGGTTTGACACGTAAAGAGCAACAAAACTTGCTTCTCCAACCCTTTATTGGCCTTATTTCTATTCCTTAGGCAATATCAACCACAAAAAACCTCATAAGGTATGTGGCTGTCTAATATTTGCAAGTATAGGTGTTCAAATGCAAAGGTACCCCCTTGAAGATTTTTAATGAAAACATCTCCATTTACAGCTGTTGAGTTCAGACTGTGTAATATTACCAAAACTTACCTATTCTCTTATATATTACAGTTATTAAGCTAATTTCTAACATAATAAGCAATTTCTACACATATATATGCCTCAGTTGTATATTTAATAGCTAAATACTATGAAATGTTTACATTTAGCCCCCCCCCCCCCTTTTTTTGTCCCATAAAATCAGTTCACATCATTCTTAATTTTGTTAATTCATGCTTTAACCCCATAAATTATGTAGTTTAAGGCATAAAATAAGTTTTTGTATATAGATCTACAGTTGAAATTCCTTCTAATTCCATCAAATATGCAAAAATATGATTTATTGATATTCAAGTTTTGGAATTTCTTATGGTACAAAACTATAATTTCCCCCAAAACTCAATAAATATATGCTTCCACATCATTTTTTCCCACTGTTTAAGTAAGCTGGATGTTTAAATGTACTGTTACAGCCAAATAATACTCTAAAACATGAAATCCAAATTGACAATTTGAAAAATTTACAGAAAATGCTAAGCAGGGAAAATAATTTTTCTGGGATCACTTAAATTATCAGGTTTTTACTACATAATTTTTAATTAAAACTGCTCTCTATAGCCTTATATTATTTTATGAGTACATTGTACATGTATTCTAACTGAAACTATCAAAATTTACCAGGAAAAAACTGTAGGATTGAAAAAAATCCAATCATGATATCGCCATATTCTATATTTGAAGTCAACAAACTGGTGCATGATGAAATTTTTAAAATTCTTAATATCAACCATATTTTCAATATTATATGCCCTTCTACTGCAAAAACACATTCAATAACATATTCCCAATAATTATAAAGTCATAAATAAAAATAAAATGAGTTGCAATACCCTCTGTCCATGTATATCCAGTGTTTGGGAGCAATATTCCAAAATATTACATAACATGCATTTTGACCATGTAATCTGACACCACAATGCATTTTGTAACATTTTTGTATGAAAAATGTCACTCTGTGTCTGTTGTGACATTATTAGGCTAATTTGAACATGATAGCAACAAAAGTTCAATTTGATGTTTCTTAACTTAAGGTGTGAAACCTATAATTAATTTCTTTAAGGTTTTCTACTAAATTTGTGTTTTTTCGAGCCTACCTGGTCATTTTATCTTAAGTTTAACCTTTCGAAGACCATACATTTTCTGAAACGTCCATGATTCCTCTACGTTCTGTCAAAATATCAGGCCATGTTTAAAGTCTTGCAGTGAAATGCCAGGCTATGGAAAATACCTACTCTAAAAATAGCTCTGTCATCCCCCAGAAATTCCCTATTTATAGGTCATGCATCAAATCCTCCATATCCATATTAAAATACAACTAAATCAATCAAATTTGGGCTCAAAATAATCCTTATACATTTAACTTCAATTATCAATTTAATTATTCCATTCCATTCAGTATTTGTCACAATACAACAAAGTGAAAGGAACTTTTTTCTTTAAAAGGGACTACTTTTGTATATGTTCTTAGCTCTGATTGGTTGAATTACTGGTTTGACACCTAAAGAGCAACAAAACTTGCTTCTCCAACCCTTTATTGGCCTTATTTCTATTCCTTAGGCAATATCAACCACAAAAAACCTCATAAGGTATGTGGCTGTCTAATATTTGCAAGTATAGGTGTTCAAATGCAAAGGTACCCCCTTGAAGATTTTTAATGAAAACATCTCCATTTACAGCTGTTGAGTTCAGACTGTGTAATATACCAAAACTTACCTATTCTCTTATATATTACAGTTATTAAGCTAATTTCTAACATAATAAGCAATTTCTACACATATATATGCCTCAGTTGTATATTTAATAGCTAAATACTATGAAATGTTTACATTTAGCCCCCCCCCCCCCTTTTTTTGTCCCATAAAATCAGTTCACATCATTCTTAATTTTGTTAATTCATGCTTTAACCCCATAAATTATGTAGTTTAAGGCATAAAATAAGTTTTTGTATATAGATCTACAGTTGAAATTCCTTCTAATTCCATCAAATATGCAAAAATATGATTTATTGATATTCAAGTTTTGGAATTTCTTATGGTACAAAACTATAATTTCCCCCAAAACTCAATAAATATATGCTTCCACATCATTTTTTCCCACTGTTTAAGTAAGCTGGATGTTTAAATGTACTGTTACAGCCAAATAATACTCTAAAACATTAAATCCAAATTGACAATTTGAAAAATTTACAGAAAATGCTAAGCAGGGAAAATAATTTTTCTGGGATCACTTAAATTATCAGGTTTTTACTACATAATTTTTAATTAAAACTGCTCTCTATAGCCTTATATTATTTTATGAGTACATTGTACATGTATTCTAACTGAAACTATCAAAATTTACCAGGAAAAAACTGTAGGATTGAAAAAAATCCAATCATGATATCGCCATATTCTATATTTGAAGTCAACAAACTGGTGCATGATGAAATTTTTAAAATTCTTAATATCAACCATATTTTCAATATTATATGCCCTTCTACTGCAAAAACACATTCAATAACATATTCCCAATAATTATAAAGTCATAAATAAAAATAAAATGAGTTGCAATACCCTCTGTCCATGTATATCCAGTGTTTGGGAGCAATATTCCAAAATATTACATAACATGCATTTTGACCATGTAATCTGACACCACAATGCATTTTGTAACATTTTTGTATGAAAAATGTCACTCTGTGTCTGTTGTGACATTATTAGGCTAATTTGAACATGATAGCAACAAAAGTTCAATTTGATGTTTCTTAACTTAAGGTGTGAAACCTATAATTAATTTCTTTAAGGTTTTCTACTAAATTTGTGTTTTTTCGAGCCTACCTGGTCATTTTATCTTAAGTTTAACCTTTCGAAGACCATACATTTTCTGAAACGTCCATGATTCCTCTACGTTCTGTCAAAATATCAGGCCATGTTTAAAGTCTTGCAGTGAAATGCCAGGCTATGGAAAATACCTACTCTAAAAATAGCTCTGTCATCCCCCAGAAATTCCCTATTTATAGGTCATGCATCAAATCCTCCATATCCATATTAAGATACAACTAAATCAATCAAATTTGGGCTCAAAATAATCCTTATACATTTAACTTCAATTATCAATTTAATTATTCCATTCCATTCAGTATTTGTCACAATACAACAAAGTGAAAGGAACTTTTTTCTTTAAAAGGGACTACTTTTGTATATGTTCTTAGCTCTGATTGGTTGAATTACTGGTTTGACACGTAAAGAGCAACAAAACTTGCTTCTCCAACCCTTTATTGGCCTTATTTCTATTCCTTAGGCAATATCAACCACAAAAAACCTCATAAGGTATGTGGCTGTCTAATATTTGCAAGTATAGGTGTTCAAATGCAAAGGTACCCCCTTGAAGATTTTTAATGAAAACATCTCCATTTACAGCTGTTGAGTTCAGACTGTGTAATATACCAAAACTTACCTATTCTCTTATATATTACAGTTATTAAGCTAATTTCTAACATAATAAGCAATTTCTACACATATATATGCCTCAGTTGTATATTTAATAGCTAAATACTATGAAATGTTTACATTTAGCCCCCCCCCCCCCTTTTTTTGTCCCATAAAATCAGTTCACATCATTCTTAATTTTGTTAATTCATGCTTTAACCCCATAAATTATGTAGTTTAAGGCATAAAATAAGTTTTTGTATATAGATCTACAGTTGAAATTCCTTCTAATTCCATCAAATATGCAAAAATATGATTTATTGATATTCAAGTTTTGGAATTTCTTATGGTACAAAACTATAATTTCCCCCAAAACTCAATAAATATATGCTTCCACATCATTTTTTCCCACTGTTTAAGTAAGCTGGATGTTTAAATGTACTGTTACAGCCAAATAATACTCTAAAACATGAAATCCAAATTGACAATTTGAAAAATTTACAGAAAATGCTAAGCAGGGAAAATAATTTTTCTGGGATCACTTAAATTATCAGGTTTTTACTACATAATTTTTAATTAAAACTGCTCTCTATAGCCTTATATTATTTTATGAGTACATTGTACATGTATTCTAACTGAAACTATCAAAATTTACCAGGAAAAAACTGTAGGATTGAAAAAAATCCAATCATGATATCGCCATATTCTATATTTGAAGTCAACAAACTGGTGCATGATGAAATTTTTAAAATTCTTAATATCAACCATATTTTCAATATTATATGCCCTTCTACTGCAAAAACACATTCAATAACATATTCCCAATAATTATAAAGTCATAAATAAAAATAAAATGAGTTGCAATACCCTCTGTCCATGTATATCCAGTGTTTGGGAGCAATATTCCAAAATATTACATAACATGCATTTTGACCATGTAATCTGACACCACAATGCATTTTGTAACATTTTTGTATGAAAAATGTCACTCTGTGTCTGTTGTGACATTATTAGGCTAATTTGAACATGATAGCAACAAAAGTTCAATTTGATGTTTCTTAACTTAAGGTGTGAAACCTATAATTAATTTCTTTAAGGTTTTCTACTAAATTTGTGTTTTTTCGAGCCTACCTGGTCATTTTATCTTAAGTTTAACCTTTCGAAGACCATACATTTTCTGAAACGTCCATGATTCCTCTACGTTCTGTCAAAATATCAGGCCATGTTTAAAGTCTTGCAGTGAAATGCCAGGCTATGGAAAATACCTACTCTAAAAATAGCTCTGTCATCCCCCAGAAATTCCCTATTTATAGGTCATGCATCAAATCCTCCATATCCATATTAAGATACAACTAAATCAATCAAATTTGGGCTCAAAATAATCCTTATACATTTAACTTCAATTATCAATTTAATTATTCCATTCCATTCAGTATTTGTCACAATACAACAAAGTGAAAGGAACTTTTTTCTTTAAAAGGGACTACTTTTGTATATGTTCTTAGCTCTGATTGGTTGAATTACTGGTTTGACACGTAAAGAGCAACAAAACTTGCTTCTCCAACCCTTTATTGGCCTTATTTCTATTCCTTAGGCAATATCAACCACAAAAAACCTCATAAGGTATGTGGCTGTCTAATATTTGCAAGTATAGGTGTTCAAATGCAAAGGTACCCCCTTGAAGATTTTTAATGAAAACATCTCCATTTACAGCTGTTGAGTTCAGACTGTGTAATATACCAAAACTTACCTATTCTCTTATATATTACAGTTATTAAGCTAATTTCTAACATAATAAGCAATTTCTACACATATATATGCCTCAGTTGTATATTTAATAGCTAAATACTATGAAATGTTTACATTTAGCCCCCCCCCCCCCCTTTTTTTGTCCCATAAAATCAGTTCACATCATTCTTAATTTTGTTAATTCATGCTTTAACCCCATAAATTATGTAGTTTAAGGCATAAAATAAGTTTTTGTATATAGATCTACAGTTGAAATTCCTTCTAATTCCATCAAATATGCAAAAATATGATTTATTGATATTCAAGTTTTGGAATTTCTTATGGTACAAAACTATAATTTCCCCCAAAACTCAATAAATATATGCTTCCACATCATTTTTTCCCACTGTTTAAGTAAGCTGGATGTTTAAATGTACTGTTACAGCCAAATAATACTCTAAAACATGAAATCCAAATTGACAATTTGAAAAATTTACAGAAAATGCTAAGCAGGGAAAATAATTTTTCTGGGATCACTTAAATTATCAGGTTTTTACTACATAATTTTTAATTAAAACTGCTCTCTATAGCCTTATATTATTTTATGAGTACATTGTACATGTATTCTAACTGAAACTATCAAAATTTACCAGGAAAAAACTGTAGGATTGAAAAAAATCCAATCATGATATCGCCATATTCTATATTTGAAGTCAACAAACTGGTGCATGATGAAATTTTTAAAATTCTTAATATCAACCATATTTTCAATATTATATGCCCTTCTACTGCAAAAACACATTCAATAACATATTCCCAATAATTATAAAGTCATAAATAAAAATAAAATGAGTTGCAATACCCTCTGTCCATGTATATCCAGTGTTTGGGAGCAATATTCCAAAATATTACATAACATGCATTTTGACCATGTAATCTGACACCACAATGCATTTTGTAACATTTTTGTATGAAAAATGTCACTCTGTGTCTGTTGTGACATTATTAGGCTAATTTGAACATGATAGCAACAAAAGTTCAATTTGATGTTTCTTAACTTAAGGTGTGAAACCTATAATTAATTTCTTTAAGGTTTTCTACTAAATTTGTGTTTTTTCGAGCCTACCTGGTCATTTTATCTTAAGTTTAACCTTTCGAAGACCATACATTTTCTGAAACGTCCATGATTCCTCTACGTTCTGTCAAAATATCAGGCCATGTTTAAAGTCTTGCAGTGAAATGCCAGGCTATGGAAAATACCTACTCTAAAAATAGCTCTGTCATCCCCCAGAAATTCCCTATTTATAGGTCATGCATCAAATCCTCCATATCCATATTAAAATACAACTAAATCAATCAAATTTGGGCTCAAAATAATCCTTATACATTTAACTTCAATTATCAATTTAATTATTCCATTCCATTCAGTATTTGTCACAATACAACAAAGTGAAAGGAACTTTTTTCTTTAAAAGGGACTACTTTTGTATATGTTCTTAGCTCTGATTGGTTGAATTACTGGTTTGACACCTAAAGAGCAACAAAACTTGCTTCTCCAACCCTTTATTGGCCTTATTTCTATTCCTTAGGCAATATCAACCACAAAAAACCTCATAAGGTATGTGGCTGTCTAATATTTGCAAGTATAGGTGTTCAAATGCAAAGGTACCCCCTTGAAGATTTTTAATGAAAACATCTCCATTTACAGCTGTTGAGTTCAGACTGTGTAATATACCAAAACTTACCTATTCTCTTATATATTACAGTTATTAAGCTAATTTCTAACATAATAAGCAATTTCTACACATATATATGCCTCAGTTGTATATTTAATAGCTAAATACTATGAAATGTTTACATTTAGCCCCCCCCCCCCCCTTTTTTTGTCCCATAAAATCAGTTCACATCATTCTTAATTTTGTTAATTCATGCTTTAACCCCATAAATTATGTAGTTTAAGGCATAAAATAAGTTTTTGTATATAGATCTACAGTTGAAATTCCTTCTAATTCCATCAAATATGCAAAAATATGATTTATTGATATTCAAGTTTTGGAATTTCTTATGGTACAAAACTATAATTTCCCCCAAAACTCAATAAATATATGCTTCCACATCATTTTTTCCCACTGTTTAAGTAAGCTGGATGTTTAAATGTACTGTTACAGCCAAATAATACTCTAAAACATGAAATCCAAATTGACAATTTGAAAAATTTACAGAAAATGCTAAGCAGGGAAAATAATTTTTCTGGGATCACTTAAATTATCAGGTTTTTACTACATAATTTTTAATTAAAACTGCTCTCTATAGCCTTATATTATTTTATGAGTACATTGTACATGTATTCTAACTGAAACTATCAAAATTTACCAGGAAAAAACTGTAGGATTGAAAAAAATCCAATCATGATATCGCCATATTCTATATTTGAAGTCAACAAACTGGTGCATGATGAAATTTTTAAAATTCTTAATATCAACCATATTTTCAATATTATATGCCCTTCTACTGCAAAAACACATTCAATAACATATTCCCAATAATTATAAAGTCATAAATAAAAATAAAATGAGTTGCAATACCCTCTGTCCATGTATATCCAGTGTTTGGGAGCAATATTCCAAAATATTACATAACATGCATTTTGACCATGTAATCTGACACCACAATGCATTTTGTAACATTTTTGTATGAAAAATGTCACTCTGTGTCTGTTGTGACATTATTAGGCTAATTTGAACATGATAGCAACAAAAGTTCAATTTGATGTTTCTTAACTTAAGGTGTGAAACCTATAATTAATTTCTTTAAGGTTTTCTACTAAATTTGTGTTTTTTCGAGCCTACCTGGTCATTTTATCTTAAGTTTAACCTTTCGAAGACCATACATTTTCTGAAACGTCCATGATTCCTCTACGTTCTGTCAAAATATCAGGCCATGTTTAAAGTCTTGCAGTGAAATGCCAGGCTATGGAAAATACCTACTCTAAAAATAGCTCTGTCATCCCCCAGAAATTCCCTATTTATAGGTCATGCATCAAATCCTCCATATCCATATTAAGATACAACTAAATCAATCAAATTTGGGCTCAAAATAATCCTTATACATTTAACTTCAATTATCAATTTAATTATTCCATTCCATTCAGTATTTGTCACAATACAACAAAGTGAAAGGAACTTTTTTCTTTAAAAGGGACTACTTTTGTATATGTTCTTAGCTCTGATTGGTTGAATTACTGGTTTGACACGTAAAGAGCAACAAAACTTGCTTCTCCAACCCTTTATTGGCCTTATTTCTATTCCTTAGGCAATATCAACCACAAAAAACCTCATAAGGTATGTGGCTGTCTAATATTTGCAAGTATAGGTGTTCAAATGCAAAGGTACCCCCTTGAAGATTTTTAATGAAAACATCTCCATTTACAGCTGTTGAGTTCAGACTGTGTAATATACCAAAACTTACCTATTCTCTTATATATTACAGTTATTAAGCTAATTTCTAACATAATAAGCAATTTCTACACATATATATGCCTCAGTTGTATATTTAATAGCTAAATACTATGAAATGTTTACATTTAGCCCCCCCCCCCCTTTTTTTGTCCCATAAAATCAGTTCACATCATTCTTAATTTTGTTAATTCATGCTTTAACCCCATAAATTATGTAGTTTAAGGCATAAAATAAGTTTTTGTATATAGATCTACAGTTGAAATTCCTTCTAATTCCATCAAATATGCAAAAATATGATTTATTGATATTCAAGTTTTGGAATTTCTTATGGTACAAAACTATAATTTCCCCCAAAACTCAATAAATATATGCTTCCACATCATTTTTTCCCACTGTTTAAGTAAGCTGGATGTTTAAATGTACTGTTACAGCCAAATAATACTCTAAAACATGAAATCCAAATTGACAATTTGAAAAATTTACAGAAAATGCTAAGCAGGGAAAATAATTTTTCTGGGATCACTTAAATTATCAGGTTTTTACTACATAATTTTTAATTAAAACTGCTCTCTATAGCCTTATATTATTTTATGAGTACATTGTACATGTATTCTAACTGAAACTATCAAAATTTACCAGGAAAAAACTGTAGGATTGAAAAAAATCCAATCATGATATCGCCATATTCTATATTTGAAGTCAACAAACTGGTGCATGATGAAATTTTTAAAATTCTTAATATCAACCATATTTTCAATATTATATGCCCTTCTACTGCAAAAACACATTCAATAACATATTCCCAATAATTATAAAGTCATAAATAAAAATAAAATGAGTTGCAATACCCTCTGTCCATGTATATCCAGTGTTTGGGAGCAATATTCCAAAATATTACATAACATGCATTTTGACCATGTAATCTGACACCACAATGCATTTTGTAACATTTTTGTATGAAAAATGTCACTCTGTGTCTGTTGTGACATTATTAGGCTAATTTGAACATGATAGCAACAAAAGTTCAATTTGATGTTTCTTAACTTAAGGTGTGAAACCTATAATTAATTTCTTTAAGGTTTTCTACTAAATTTGTGTTTTTTCGAGCCTACCTGGTCATTTTATCTTAAGTTTAACCTTTCGAAGACCATACATTTTCTGAAACGTCCATGATTCCTCTACGTTCTGTCAAAATATCAGGCCATGTTTAAAGTCTTGCAGTGAAATGCCAGGCTATGGAAAATACCTACTCTAAAAATAGCTCTGTCATCCCCCAGAAATTCCCTATTTATAGGTCATGCATCAAATCCTCCATATCCATATTAAAATACAACTAAATCAATCAAATTTGGGCTCAAAATAATCCTTATACATTTAACTTCAATTATCAATTTAATTATTCCATTCCATTCAGTATTTGTCACAATACAACAAAGTGAAAGGAACTTTTTTCTTTAAAAGGGACTACTTTTGTATATGTTCTTAGCTCTGATTGGTTGAATTACTGGTTTGACACCTAAAGAGCAACAAAACTTGCTTCTCCAACCCTTTATTGGCCTTATTTCTATTCCTTAGGCAATATCAACCACAAAAAACCTCATAAGGTATGTGGCTGTCTAATATTTGCAAGTATAGGTGTTCAAATGCAAAGGTACCCCCTTGAAGATTTTTAATGAAAACATCTCCATTTACAGCTGTTGAGTTCAGACTGTGTAATATACCAAAACTTACCTATTCTCTTATATATTACAGTTATTAAGCTAATTTCTAACATAATAAGCAATTTCTACACATATATATGCCTCAGTTGTATATTTAATAGCTAAATACTATGAAATGTTTACATTTAGCCCCCCCCCCCCCTTTTTTTGTCCCATAAAATCAGTTCACATCATTCTTAATTTTGTTAATTCATGCTTTAACCCCATAAATTATGTAGTTTAAGGCATAAAATAAGTTTTTGTATATAGATCTACAGTTGAAATTCCTTCTAATTCCATCAAATATGCAAAAATATGATTTATTGATATTCAAGTTTTGGAATTTCTTATGGTACAAAACTATAATTTCCCCCAAAACTCAATAAATATATGCTTCCACATCATTTTTTCCCACTGTTTAAGTAAGCTGGATGTTTAAATGTACTGTTACAGCCAAATAATACTCTAAAACATGAAATCCAAATTGACAATTTGAAAAATTTACAGAAAATGCTAAGCAGGGAAAATAATTTTTCTGGGATCACTTAAATTATCAGGTTTTTACTACATAATTTTTAATTAAAACTGCTCTCTATAGCCTTATATTATTTTATGAGTACATTGTACATGTATTCTAACTGAAACTATCAAAATTTACCAGGAAAAAACTGTAGGATTGAAAAAAATCCAATCATGATATCGCCATATTCTATATTTGAAGTCAACAAACTGGTGCATGATGAAATTTTTAAAATTCTTAATATCAACCATATTTTCAATATTATATGCCCTTCTACTGCAAAAACACATTCAATAACATATTCCCAATAATTATAAAGTCATAAATAAAAATAAAATGAGTTGCAATACCCTCTGTCCATGTATATCCAGTGTTTGGGAGCAATATTCCAAAATATTACATAACATGCATTTTGACCATGTAATCTGACACCACAATGCATTTTGTAACATTTTTGTATGAAAAATGTCACTCTGTGTCTGTTGTGACATTATTAGGCTAATTTGAACATGATAGCAACAAAAGTTCAATTTGATGTTTCTTAACTTAAGGTGTGAAACCTATAATTAATTTCTTTAAGGTTTTCTACTAAATTTGTGTTTTTTCGAGCCTACCTGGTCATTTTATCTTAAGTTTAACCTTTCGAAGACCATACATTTTCTGAAACGTCCATGATTCCTCTACGTTCTGTCAAAATATCAGGCCATGTTTAAAGTCTTGCAGTGAAATGCCAGGCTATGGAAAATACCTACTCTAAAAATAGCTCTGTCATCCCCCAGAAATTCCCTATTTATAGGTCATGCATCAAATCCTCCATATCCATATTAAAATACAACTAAATCAATCAAATTTGGGCTCAAAATAATCCTTATACATTTAACTTCAATTATCAATTTAATTATTCCATTCCATTCAGTATTTGTCACAATACAACAAAGTGAAAGGAACTTTTTTCTTTAAAAGGGACTACTTTTGTATATGTTCTTAGCTCTGATTGGTTGAATTACTGGTTTGACACCTAAAGAGCAACAAAACTTGCTTCTCCAACCCTTTATTGGCCTTATTTCTATTCCTTAGGCAATATCAACCACAAAAAACCTCATAAGGTATGTGGCTGTCTAATATTTGCAAGTATAGGTGTTCAAATGCAAAGGTACCCCCTTGAAGATTTTTAATGAAAACATCTCCATTTACAGCTGTTGAGTTCAGACTGTGTAATATACCAAAACTTACCTATTCTCTTATATATTACAGTTATTAAGCTAATTTCTAACATAATAAGCAATTTCTACACATATATATGCCTCAGTTGTATATTTAATAGCTAAATACTATGAAATGTTTACATTTAGCCCCCCCCCCCCCTTTTTTTGTCCCATAAAATCAGTTCACATCATTCTTAATTTTGTTAATTCATGCTTTAACCCCATAAATTATGTAGTTTAAGGCATAAAATAAGTTTTTGTATATAGATCTACAGTTGAAATTCCTTCTAATTCCATCAAATATGCAAAAATATGATTTATTGATATTCAAGTTTTGGAATTTCTTATGGTACAAAACTATAATTTCCCCCAAAACTCAATAAATATATGCTTCCACATCATTTTTTCCCACTGTTTAAGTAAGCTGGATGTTTAAATGTACTGTTACAGCCAAATAATACTCTAAAACATTAAATCCAAATTGACAATTTGAAAAATTTACAGAAAATGCTAAGCAGGGAAAATAATTTTTCTGGGATCACTTAAATTATCAGGTTTTTACTACATAATTTTTAATTAAAACTGCTCTCTATAGCCTTATATTATTTTATGAGTACATTGTACATGTATTCTAACTGAAACTATCAAAATTTACCAGGAAAAAACTGTAGGATTGAAAAAAATCCAATCATGATATCGCCATATTCTATATTTGAAGTCAACAAACTGGTGCATGATGAAATTTTTAAAATTCTTAATATCAACCATATTTTCAATATTATATGCCCTTCTACTGCAAAAACACATTCAATAACATATTCCCAATAATTATAAAGTCATAAATAAAAATAAAATGAGTTGCAATACCCTCTGTCCATGTATATCCAGTGTTTGGGAGCAATATTCCAAAATATTACATAACATGCATTTTGACCATGTAATCTGACACCACAATGCATTTTGTAACATTTTTGTATGAAAAATGTCACTCTGTGTCTGTTGTGACATTATTAGGCTAATTTGAACATGATAGCAACAAAAGTTCAATTTGATGTTTCTTAACTTAAGGTGTGAAACCTATAATTAATTTCTTTAAGGTTTTCTACTAAATTTGTGTTTTTTCGAGCCTACCTGGTCATTTTATCTTAAGTTTAACCTTTCGAAGACCATACATTTTCTGAAACGTCCATGATTCCTCTACGTTCTGTCAAAATATCAGGCCATGTTTAAAGTCTTGCAGTGAAATGCCAGGCTATGGAAAATACCTACTCTAAAAATAGCTCTGTCATCCCCCAGAAATTCCCTATTTATAGGTCATGCATCAAATCCTCCATATCCATATTAAGATACAACTAAATCAATCAAATTTGGGCTCAAAATAATCCTTATACATTTAACTTCAATTATCAATTTAATTATTCCATTCCATTCAGTATTTGTCACAATACAACAAAGTGAAAGGAACTTTTTTCTTTAAAAGGGACTACTTTTGTATATGTTCTTAGCTCTGATTGGTTGAATTACTGGTTTGACACGTAAAGAGCAACAAAACTTGCTTCTCCAACCCTTTATTGGCCTTATTTCTATTCCTTAGGCAATATCAACCACAAAAAACCTCATAAGGTATGTGGCTGTCTAATATTTGCAAGTATAGGTGTTCAAATGCAAAGGTACCCCCTTGAAGATTTTTAATGAAAACATCTCCATTTACAGCTGTTGAGTTCAGACTGTGTAATATACCAAAACTTACCTATTCTCTTATATATTACAGTTATTAAGCTAATTTCTAACATAATAAGCAATTTCTACACATATATATGCCTCAGTTGTATATTTAATAGCTAAATACTATGAAATGTTTACATTTAGCCCCCCCCCCCCCCTTTTTTTGTCCCATAAAATCAGTTCACATCATTCTTAATTTTGTTAATTCATGCTTTAACCCCATAAATTATGTAGTTTAAGGCATAAAATAAGTTTTTGTATATAGATCTACAGTTGAAATTCCTTCTAATTCCATCAAATATGCAAAAATATGATTTATTGATATTCAAGTTTTGGAATTTCTTATGGTACAAAACTATAATTTCCCCCAAAACTCAATAAATATATGCTTCCACATCATTTTTTCCCACTGTTTAAGTAAGCTGGATGTTTAAATGTACTGTTACAGCCAAATAATACTCTAAAACATGAAATCCAAATTGACAATTTGAAAAATTTACAGAAAATGCTAAGCAGGGAAAATAATTTTTCTGGGATCACTTAAATTATCAGGTTTTTACTACATAATTTTTAATTAAAACTGCTCTCTATAGCCTTATATTATTTTATGAGTACATTGTACATGTATTCTAACTGAAACTATCAAAATTTACCAGGAAAAAACTGTAGGATTGAAAAAAATCCAATCATGATATCGCCATATTCTATATTTGAAGTCAACAAACTGGTGCATGATGAAATTTTTAAAATTCTTAATATCAACCATATTTTCAATATTATATGCCCTTCTACTGCAAAAACACATTCAATAACATATTCCCAATAATTATAAAGTCATAAATAAAAATAAAATGAGTTGCAATACCCTCTGTCCATGTATATCCAGTGTTTGGGAGCAATATTCCAAAATATTACATAACATGCATTTTGACCATGTAATCTGACACCACAATGCATTTTGTAACATTTTTGTATGAAAAATGTCACTCTGTGTCTGTTGTGACATTATTAGGCTAATTTGAACATGATAGCAACAAAAGTTCAATTTGATGTTTCTTAACTTAAGGTGTGAAACCTATAATTAATTTCTTTAAGGTTTTCTACTAAATTTGTGTTTTTTCGAGCCTACCTGGTCATTTTATCTTAAGTTTAACCTTTCGAAGACCATACATTTTCTGAAACGTCCATGATTCCTCTACGTTCTGTCAAAATATCAGGCCATGTTTAAAGTCTTGCAGTGAAATGCCAGGCTATGGAAAATACCTACTCTAAAAATAGCTCTGTCATCCCCCAGAAATTCCCTATTTATAGGTCATGCATCAAATCCTCCATATCCATATTAAAATACAACTAAATCAATCAAATTTGGGCTCAAAATAATCCTTATACATTTAACTTCAATTATCAATTTAATTATTCCATTCCATTCAGTATTTGTCACAATACAACAAAGTGAAAGGAACTTTTTTCTTTAAAAGGGACTACTTTTGTATATGTTCTTAGCTCTGATTGGTTGAATTACTGGTTTGACACCTAAAGAGCAACAAAACTTGCTTCTCCAACCCTTTATTGGCCTTATTTCTATTCCTTAGGCAATATCAACCACAAAAAACCTCATAAGGTATGTGGCTGTCTAATATTTGCAAGTATAGGTGTTCAAATGCAAAGGTACCCCCTTGAAGATTTTTAATGAAAACATCTCCATTTACAGCTGTTGAGTTCAGACTGTGTAATATACCAAAACTTACCTATTCTCTTATATATTACAGTTATTAAGCTAATTTCTAACATAATAAGCAATTTCTACACATATATATGCCTCAGTTGTATATTTAATAGCTAAATACTATGAAATGTTTACATTTAGCCCCCCCCCCCCCTTTTTTTGTCCCATAAAATCAGTTCACATCATTCTTAATTTTGTTAATTCATGCTTTAACCCCATAAATTATGTAGTTTAAGGCATAAAATAAGTTTTTGTATATAGATCTACAGTTGAAATTCCTTCTAATTCCATCAAATATGCAAAAATATGATTTATTGATATTCAAGTTTTGGAATTTCTTATGGTACAAAACTATAATTTCCCCCAAAACTCAATAAATATATGCTTCCACATCATTTTTTCCCACTGTTTAAGTAAGCTGGATGTTTAAATGTACTGTTACAGCCAAATAATACTCTAAAACATGAAATCCAAATTGACAATTTGAAAAATTTACAGAAAATGCTAAGCAGGGAAAATAATTTTTCTGGGATCACTTAAATTATCAGGTTTTTACTACATAATTTTTAATTAAAACTGCTCTCTATAGCCTTATATTATTTTATGAGTACATTGTACATGTATTCTAACTGAAACTATCAAAATTTACCAGGAAAAAACTGTAGGATTGAAAAAAATCCAATCATGATATCGCCATATTCTATATTTGAAGTCAACAAACTGGTGCATGATGAAATTTTTAAAATTCTTAATATCAACCATATTTTCAATATTATATGCCCTTCTACTGCAAAAACACATTCAATAACATATTCCCAATAATTATAAAGTCATAAATAAAAATAAAATGAGTTGCAATACCCTCTGTCCATGTATATCCAGTGTTTGGGAGCAATATTCCAAAATATTACATAACATGCATTTTGACCATGTAATCTGACACCACAATGCATTTTGTAACATTTTTGTATGAAAAATGTCACTCTGTGTCTGTTGTGACATTATTAGGCTAATTTGAACATGATAGCAACAAAAGTTCAATTTGATGTTTCTTAACTTAAGGTGTGAAACCTATAATTAATTTCTTTAAGGTTTTCTACTAAATTTGTGTTTTTTCGAGCCTACCTGGTCATTTTATCTTAAGTTTAACCTTTCGAAGACCATACATTTTCTGAAACGTCCATGATTCCTCTACGTTCTGTCAAAATATCAGGCCATGTTTAAAGTCTTGCAGTGAAATGCCAGGCTATGGAAAATACCTACTCTAAAAATAGCTCTGTCATCCCCCAGAAATTCCCTATTTATAGGTCATGCATCAAATCCTCCATATCCATATTAAAATACAACTAAATCAATCAAATTTGGGCTCAAAATAATCCTTATACATTTAACTTCAATTATCAATTTAATTATTCCATTCCATTCAGTATTTGTCACAATACAACAAAGTGAAAGGAACTTTTTTCTTTAAAAGGGACTACTTTTGTATATGTTCTTAGCTCTGATTGGTTGAATTACTGGTTTGACACCTAAAGAGCAACAAAACTTGCTTCTCCAACCCTTTATTGGCCTTATTTCTATTCCTTAGGCAATATCAACCACAAAAAACCTCATAAGGTATGTGGCTGTCTAATATTTGCAAGTATAGGTGTTCAAATGCAAAGGTACCCCCTTGAAGATTTTTAATGAAAACATCTCCATTTACAGCTGTTGAGTTCAGACTGTGTAATATACCAAAACTTACCTATTCTCTTATATATTACAGTTATTAAGCTAATTTCTAACATAATAAGCAATTTCTACACATATATATGCCTCAGTTGTATATTTAATAGCTAAATACTATGAAATGTTTACATTTAGCCCCCCCCCCCCCTTTTTTTGTCCCATAAAATCAGTTCACATCATTCTTAATTTTGTTAATTCATGCTTTAACCCCATAAATTATGTAGTTTAAGGCATAAAATAAGTTTTTGTATATAGATCTACAGTTGAAATTCCTTCTAATTCCATCAAATATGCAAAAATATGATTTATTGATATTCAAGTTTTGGAATTTCTTATGGTACAAAACTATAATTTCCCCCAAAACTCAATAAATATATGCTTCCACATCATTTTTTCCCACTGTTTAAGTAAGCTGGATGTTTAAATGTACTGTTACAGCCAAATAATACTCTAAAACATGAAATCCAAATTGACAATTTGAAAAATTTACAGAAAATGCTAAGCAGGGAAAATAATTTTTCTGGGATCACTTAAATTATCAGGTTTTTACTACATAATTTTTAATTAAAACTGCTCTCTATAGCCTTATATTATTTTATGAGTACATTGTACATGTATTCTAACTGAAACTATCAAAATTTACCAGGAAAAAACTGTAGGATTGAAAAAAATCCAATCATGATATCGCCATATTCTATATTTGAAGTCAACAAACTGGTGCATGATGAAATTTTTAAAATTCTTAATATCAACCATATTTTCAATATTATATGCCCTTCTACTGCAAAAACACATTCAATAACATATTCCCAATAATTATAAAGTCATAAATAAAAATAAAATGAGTTGCAATACCCTCTGTCCATGTATATCCAGTGTTTGGGAGCAATATTCCAAAATATTACATAACATGCATTTTGACCATGTAATCTGACACCACAATGCATTTTGTAACATTTTTGTATGAAAAATGTCACTCTGTGTCTGTTGTGACATTATTAGGCTAATTTGAACATGATAGCAACAAAAGTTCAATTTGATGTTTCTTAACTTAAGGTGTGAAACCTATAATTAATTTCTTTAAGGTTTTCTACTAAATTTGTGTTTTTTCGAGCCTACCTGGTCATTTTATCTTAAGTTTAACCTTTCGAAGACCATACATTTTCTGAAACGTCCATGATTCCTCTACGTTCTGTCAAAATATCAGGCCATGTTTAAAGTCTTGCAGTGAAATGCCAGGCTATGGAAAATACCTACTCTAAAAATAGCTCTGTCATCCCCCAGAAATTCCCTATTTATAGGTCATGCATCAAATCCTCCATATCCATATTAAAATACAACTAAATCAATCAAATTTGGGCTCAAAATAATCCTTATACATTTAACTTCAATTATCAATTTAATTATTCCATTCCATTCAGTATTTGTCACAATACAACAAAGTGAAAGGAACTTTTTTCTTTAAAAGGGACTACTTTTGTATATGTTCTTAGCTCTGATTGGTTGAATTACTGGTTTGACACCTAAAGAGCAACAAAACTTGCTTCTCCAACCCTTTATTGGCCTTATTTCTATTCCTTAGGCAATATCAACCACAAAAAACCTCATAAGGTATGTGGCTGTCTAATATTTGCAAGTATAGGTGTTCAAATGCAAAGGTACCCCCTTGAAGATTTTTAATGAAAACATCTCCATTTACAGCTGTTGAGTTCAGACTGTGTAATATACCAAAACTTACCTATTCTCTTATATATTACAGTTATTAAGCTAATTTCTAACATAATAAGCAATTTCTACACATATATATGCCTCAGTTGTATATTTAATAGCTAAATACTATGAAATGTTTACATTTAGCCCCCCCCCCCCTTTTTTTGTCCCATAAAATCAGTTCACATCATTCTTAATTTTGTTAATTCATGCTTTAACCCCATAAATTATGTAGTTTAAGGCATAAAATAAGTTTTTGTATATAGATCTACAGTTGAAATTCCTTCTAATTCCATCAAATATGCAAAAATATGATTTATTGATATTCAAGTTTTGGAATTTCTTATGGTACAAAACTATAATTTCCCCCAAAACTCAATAAATATATGCTTCCACATCATTTTTTCCCACTGTTTAAGTAAGCTGGATGTTTAAATGTACTGTTACAGCCAAATAATACTCTAAAACATGAAATCCAAATTGACAATTTGAAAAATTTACAGAAAATGCTAAGCAGGGAAAATAATTTTTCTGGGATCACTTAAATTATCAGGTTTTTACTACATAATTTTTAATTAAAACTGCTCTCTATAGCCTTATATTATTTTATGAGTACATTGTACATGTATTCTAACTGAAACTATCAAAATTTACCAGGAAAAAACTGTAGGATTGAAAAAAATCCAATCATGATATCGCCATATTCTATATTTGAAGTCAACAAACTGGTGCATGATGAAATTTTTAAAATTCTTAATATCAACCATATTTTCAATATTATATGCCCTTCTACTGCAAAAACACATTCAATAACATATTCCCAATAATTATAAAGTCATAAATAAAAATAAAATGAGTTGCAATACCCTCTGTCCATGTATATCCAGTGTTTGGGAGCAATATTCCAAAATATTACATAACATGCATTTTGACCATGTAATCTGACACCACAATGCATTTTGTAACATTTTTGTATGAAAAATGTCACTCTGTGTCTGTTGTGACATTATTAGGCTAATTTGAACATGATAGCAACAAAAGTTCAATTTGATGTTTCTTAACTTAAGGTGTGAAACCTATAATTAATTTCTTTAAGGTTTTCTACTAAATTTGTGTTTTTTCGAGCCTACCTGGTCATTTTATCTTAAGTTTAACCTTTCGAAGACCATACATTTTCTGAAACGTCCATGATTCCTCTACGTTCTGTCAAAATATCAGGCCATGTTTAAAGTCTTGCAGTGAAATGCCAGGCTATGGAAAATACCTACTCTAAAAATAGCTCTGTCATCCCCCAGAAATTCCCTATTTATAGGTCATGCATCAAATCCTCCATATCCATATTAAAATACAACTAAATCAATCAAATTTGGGCTCAAAATAATCCTTATACATTTAACTTCAATTATCAATTTAATTATTCCATTCCATTCAGTATTTGTCACAATACAACAAAGTGAAAGGAACTTTTTTCTTTAAAAGGGACTACTTTTGTATATGTTCTTAGCTCTGATTGGTTGAATTACTGGTTTGACACCTAAAGAGCAACAAAACTTGCTTCTCCAACCCTTTATTGGCCTTATTTCTATTCCTTAGGCAATATCAACCACAAAAAACCTCATAAGGTATGTGGCTGTCTAATATTTGCAAGTATAGGTGTTCAAATGCAAAGGTACCCCCTTGAAGATTTTTAATGAAAACATCTCCATTTACAGCTGTTGAGTTCAGACTGTGTAATATACCAAAACTTACCTATTCTCTTATATATTACAGTTATTAAGCTAATTTCTAACATAATAAGCAATTTCTACACATATATATGCCTCAGTTGTATATTTAATAGCTAAATACTATGAAATGTTTACATTTAGCCCCCCCCCCCCCTTTTTTTGTCCCATAAAATCAGTTCACATCATTCTTAATTTTGTTAATTCATGCTTTAACCCCATAAATTATGTAGTTTAAGGCATAAAATAAGTTTTTGTATATAGATCTACAGTTGAAATTCCTTCTAATTCCATCAAATATGCAAAAATATGATTTATTGATATTCAAGTTTTGGAATTTCTTATGGTACAAAACTATAATTTCCCCCAAAACTCAATAAATATATGCTTCCACATCATTTTTTCCCACTGTTTAAGTAAGCTGGATGTTTAAATGTACTGTTACAGCCAAATAATACTCTAAAACATGAAATCCAAATTGACAATTTGAAAAATTTACAGAAAATGCTAAGCAGGGAAAATAATTTTTCTGGGATCACTTAAATTATCAGGTTTTTACTACATAATTTTTAATTAAAACTGCTCTCTATAGCCTTATATTATTTTATGAGTACATTGTACATGTATTCTAACTGAAACTATCAAAATTTACCAGGAAAAAACTGTAGGATTGAAAAAAATCCAATCATGATATCGCCATATTCTATATTTGAAGTCAACAAACTGGTGCATGATGAAATTTTTAAAATTCTTAATATCAACCATATTTTCAATATTATATGCCCTTCTACTGCAAAAACACATTCAATAACATATTCCCAATAATTATAAAGTCATAAATAAAAATAAAATGAGTTGCAATACCCTCTGTCCATGTATATCCAGTGTTTGGGAGCAATATTCCAAAATATTACATAACATGCATTTTGACCATGTAATCTGACACCACAATGCATTTTGTAACATTTTTGTATGAAAAATGTCACTCTGTGTCTGTTGTGACATTATTAGGCTAATTTGAACATGATAGCAACAAAAGTTCAATTTGATGTTTCTTAACTTAAGGTGTGAAACCTATAATTAATTTCTTTAAGGTTTTCTACTAAATTTGTGTTTTTTCGAGCCTACCTGGTCATTTTATCTTAAGTTTAACCTTTCGAAGACCATACATTTTCTGAAACGTCCATGATTCCTCTACGTTCTGTCAAAATATCAGGCCATGTTTAAAGTCTTGCAGTGAAATGCCAGGCTATGGAAAATACCTACTCTAAAAATAGCTCTGTCATCCCCCAGAAATTCCCTATTTATAGGTCATGCATCAAATCCTCCATATCCATATTAAAATACAACTAAATCAATCAAATTTGGGCTCAAAATAATCCTTATACATTTAACTTCAATTATCAATTTAATTATTCCATTCCATTCAGTATTTGTCACAATACAACAAAGTGAAAGGAACTTTTTTCTTTAAAAGGGACTACTTTTGTATATGTTCTTAGCTCTGATTGGTTGAATTACTGGTTTGACACCTAAAGAGCAACAAAACTTGCTTCTCCAACCCTTTATTGGCCTTATTTCTATTCCTTAGGCAATATCAACCACAAAAAACCTCATAAGGTATGTGGCTGTCTAATATTTGCAAGTATAGGTGTTCAAATGCAAAGGTACCCCCTTGAAGATTTTTAATGAAAACATCTCCATTTACAGCTGTTGAGTTCAGACTGTGTAATATACCAAAACTTACCTATTCTCTTATATATTACAGTTATTAAGCTAATTTCTAACATAATAAGCAATTTCTACACATATATATGCCTCAGTTGTATATTTAATAGCTAAATACTATGAAATGTTTACATTTAGCCCCCCCCCCCCCTTTTTTTGTCCCATAAAATCAGTTCACATCATTCTTAATTTTGTTAATTCATGCTTTAACCCCATAAATTATGTAGTTTAAGGCATAAAATAAGTTTTTGTATATAGATCTACAGTTGAAATTCCTTCTAATTCCATCAAATATGCAAAAATATGATTTATTGATATTCAAGTTTTGGAATTTCTTATGGTACAAAACTATAATTTCCCCCAAAACTCAATAAATATATGCTTCCACATCATTTTTTCCCACTGTTTAAGTAAGCTGGATGTTTAAATGTACTGTTACAGCCAAATAATACTCTAAAACATGAAATCCAAATTGACAATTTGAAAAATTTACAGAAAATGCTAAGCAGGGAAAATAATTTTTCTGGGATCACTTAAATTATCAGGTTTTTACTACATAATTTTTAATTAAAACTGCTCTCTATAGCCTTATATTATTTTATGAGTACATTGTACATGTATTCTAACTGAAACTATCAAAATTTACCAGGAAAAAACTGTAGGATTGAAAAAAATCCAATCATGATATCGCCATATTCTATATTTGAAGTCAACAAACTGGTGCATGATGAAATTTTTAAAATTCTTAATATCAACCATATTTTCAATATTATATATATTCTACTGCAAAAACACATTCAATAACATATTCCCAATAATTATAAAGTCATAAATAAAAATAAAATGAGTTGCAATACCCTCTGTCCATGTATATCCAGTGTTTGGGAGCAATATTCCAAAATATTACATAACATGCATTTTGACCATGTAATCTGACACCACAATGCATTTTGTAACATTTTTGTATGAAAAATGTCACTCTGTGTCTGTTGTGACATTATTAGGCTAATTTGAACATGATAGCAACAAAAGTTCAATTTGATGTTTCTTAACTTAAGGTGTGAAACCTATAATTAATTTCTTTAAGGTTTTCTACTAAATTTGTGTTTTTTCGAGCCTACCTGGTCATTTTATCTTAAGTTTAACCTTTCGAAGACCATACATTTTCTGAAACGTCCATGATTCCTCTACGTTCTGTCAAAATATCAGGCCATGTTTAAAGTCTTGCAGTGAAATGCCAGGCTATGGAAAATACCTACTCTAAAAATAGCTCTGTCATCCCCCAGAAATTCCCTATTTATAGGTCATGCATCAAATCCTCCATATCCATATTAAAATACAACTAAATCAATCAAATTTGGGCTCAAAATAATCCTTATACATTTAACTTCAATTATCAATTTAATTATTCTATTCCATTCAGTATTTGTCACAATACAACAAAGTGAAAGGAACTTTTTTCTTTAAAAGGGACTACTTTTGTATATGTTCTTAGCTCTGATTGGTTGAATTACTGGTTTGACACCTAAAGAGCAACAAAACTTGCTTCTCCAACCCTTTATTGGCCTTATTTCTATTCCTTAGGCAATATCAACCACAAAAAACCTCATAAGGTATGTGGCTGTCTAATATTTGCAAGTATAGGTGTTCAAATGCAAAGGTACCCCCTTGAAGATTTTTAATGAAAACATCTCCATTTACAGCTGTTGAGTTCAGACTGTGTAATATACCAAAACTTACCTATTCTCTTATATATTACAGTTATTAAGCTAATTTCTAACATAATAAGCAATTTCTACACATATATATGCCTCAGTTGTATATTTAATAGCTAAATACTATGAAATGTTTACATTTAGCCCCCCCCCCCCTTTTTTTGTCCCATAAAATCAGTTCACATCATTCTTAATTTTGTTAATTCATGCTTTAACCCCATAAATTATGTAGTTTAAGGCATAAAATAAGTTTTTGTATATAGATCTACAGTTGAAATTCCTTCTAATTCCATCAAATATGCAAAAATATGATTTATTGATATTCAAGTTTTGGAATTTCTTATGGTACAAAACTATAATTTCCCCCAAAACTCAATAAATATATGCTTCCACATCATTTTTTCCCACTGTTTAAGTAAGCTGGATGTTTAAATGTACTGTTACAGCCAAATAATACTCTAAAACATGAAATCCAAATTGACAATTTGAAAAATTTACAGAAAATGCTAAGCAGGGAAAATAATTTTTCTGGGATCACTTAAATTATCAGGTTTTTACTACATAATTTTTAATTAAAACTGCTCTCTATAGCCTTATATTATTTTATGAGTACATTGTACATGTATTCTAACTGAAACTATCAAAATTTACCAGGAAAAAACTGTAGGATTGAAAAAAATCCAATCATGATATCGCCATATTCTATATTTGAAGTCAACAAACTGGTGCATGATGAAATTTTTAAAATTCTTAATATCAACCATATTTTCAATATTATATGCCCTTCTACTGCAAAAACACATTCAATAACATATTCCCAATAATTATAAAGTCATAAATAAAAATAAAATGAGTTGCAATACCCTCTGTCCATGTATATCCAGTGTTTGGGAGCAATATTCCAAAATATTACATAACATGCATTTTGACCATGTAATCTGACACCACAATGCATTTTGTAACATTTTTGTATGAAAAATGTCACTCTGTGTCTGTTGTGACATTATTAGGCTAATTTGAACATGATAGCAACAAAAGTTCAATTTGATGTTTCTTAACTTAAGGTGTGAAACCTATAATTAATTTCTTTAAGGTTTTCTACTAAATTTGTGTTTTTTCGAGCCTACCTGGTCATTTTATCTTAAGTTTAACCTTTCGAAGACCATACATTTTCTGAAACGTCCATGATTCCTCTACGTTCTGTCAAAATATCAGGCCATGTTTAAAGTCTTGCAGTGAAATGCCAGGCTATGGAAAATACCTACTCTAAAAATAGCTCTGTCATCCCCCAGAAATTCCCTATTTATAGGTCATGCATCAAATCCTCCATATCCATATTAAAATACAACTAAATCAATCCAAATTTGGGCTCAAAATAATCCTTATACATTTAACTTCAATTATCAATTTAATTATTCCATTCCATTCAGTATTTGTCACAATACAACAAAGTGAAAGGAACTTTTTTCTTTAAAAGGGACTACTTTTGTATATGTTCTTAGCTCTGATTGGTTGAATTACTGGTTTGACACCTAAAGAGCAACAAAACTTGCTTCTCCAACCCTTTATTGGCCTTATTTCTATTCCTTAGGCAATATCAACCACAAAAAACCTCATAAGGTATGTGGCTGTCTAATATTTGCAAGTATAGGTGTTCAAATGCAAAGGTACCCCCTTGAAGATTTTTAATGAAAACATCTCCATTTACAGCTGTTGAGTTCAGACTGTGTAATATACCAAAACTTACCTATTCTCTTATATATTACAGTTATTAAGCTAATTTCTAACATAATAAGCAATTTCTACACATATATATGCCTCAGTTGTATATTTAATAGCTAAATACTATGAAATGTTTACATTTAGCCCCCCCCCCCTTTTTTTGTCCCATAAAATCAGTTCACATCATTCTTAATTTTGTTAATTCATGCTTTAACCCCATAAATTATGTAGTTTAAGGCATAAAATAAGTTTTTGTATATAGATCTACAGTTGAAATTCCTTCTAATTCCATCAAATATGCAAAAATATGATTTATTGATATTCAAGTTTTGGAATTTCTTATGGTACAAAACTATAATTTCCCCCAAAACTCAATAAATATATGCTTCCACATCATTTTTTCCCACTGTTTAAGTAAGCTGGATGTTTAAATGTACTGTTACAGCCAAATAATACTCTAAAACATGAAATCCAAATTGACAATTTGAAAAATTTACAGAAAATGCTAAGCAGGGAAAATAATTTTTCTGGGATCACTTAAATTATCAGGTTTTTACTACATAATTTTTAATTAAAACTGCTCTCTATAGCCTTATATTATTTTATGAGTACATTGTACATGTATTCTAACTGAAACTATCAAAATTTACCAGGAAAAAACTGTAGGATTGAAAAAAATCCAATCATGATATCGCCATATTCTATATTTGAAGTCAACAAACTGGTGCATGATGAAATTTTTAAAATTCTTAATATCAACCATATTTTCAATATTATATGCCCTTCTACTGCAAAAACACATTCAATAACATATTCCCAATAATTATAAAGTCATAAATAAAAATAAAATGAGTTGCAATACCCTCTGTCCATGTATATCCAGTGTTTGGGAGCAATATTCCAAAATATTACATAACATGCATTTTGACCATGTAATCTGACACCACAATGCATTTTGTAACATTTTTGTATGAAAAATGTCACTCTGTGTCTGTTGTGACATTATTAGGCTAATTTGAACATGATAGCAACAAAAGTTCAATTTGATGTTTCTTAACTTAAGGTGTGAAACCTATAATTAATTTCTTTAAGGTTTTCTACTAAATTTGTGTTTTTTCGAGCCTACCTGGTCATTTTATCTTAAGTTTAACCTTTCGAAGACCATACATTTTCTGAAACGTCCATGATTCCTCTACGTTCTGTCAAAATATCAGGCCATGTTTAAAGTCTTGCAGTGAAATGCCAGGCTATGGAAAATACCTACTCTAAAAATAGCTCTGTCATCCCCCAGAAATTCCCTATTTATAGGTCATGCATCAAATCCTCCATATCCATATTAAAATACAACTAAATCAATCAAATTTGGGCTCAAAATAATCCTTATACATTTAACTTCAATTATCAATTTAATTATTCCATTCCATTCAGTATTTGTCACAATACAACAAAGTGAAAGGAACTTTTTTCTTTAAAAGGGACTACTTTTGTATATGTTCTTAGCTCTGATTGGTTGAATTACTGGTTTGACACCTAAAGAGCAACAAAACTTGCTTCTCCAACCCTTTATTGGCCTTATTTCTATTCCTTAGGCAATATCAACCACAAAAAACCTCATAAGGTATGTGGCTGTCTAATATTTGCAAGTATAGGTGTTCAAATGCAAAGGTACCCCCTTGAAGATTTTTAATGAAAACATCTCCATTTACAGCTGTTGAGTTCAGACTGTGTAATATACCAAAACTTACCTATTCTCTTATATATTACAGTTATTAAGCTAATTTCTAACATAATAAGCAATTTCTACACATATATATGCCTCAGTTGTATATTTAATAGCTAAATACTATGAAATGTTTACATTTAGCCCCCCCCCCCCTTTTTTTGTCCCATAAAATCAGTTCACATCATTCTTAATTTTGTTAATTCATGCTTTAACCCCATAAATTATGTAGTTTAAGGCATAAAATAAGTTTTTGTATATAGATCTACAGTTGAAATTCCTTCTAATTCCATCAAATATGCAAAAATATGATTTATTGATATTCAAGTTTTGGAATTTCTTATGGTACAAAACTATAATTTCCCCCAAAACTCAATAAATATATGCTTCCACATCATTTTTTCCCACTGTTTAAGTAAGCTGGATGTTTAAATGTACTGTTACAGCCAAATAATACTCTAAAACATGAAATCCAAATTGACAATTTGAAAAATTTACAGAAAATGCTAAGCAGGGAAAATAATTTTTCTGGGATCACTTAAATTATCAGGTTTTTACTACATAATTTTTAATTAAAACTGCTCTCTATAGCCTTATATTATTTTATGAGTACATTGTACATGTATTCTAACTGAAACTATCAAAATTTACCAGGAAAAAACTGTAGGATTGAAAAAAATCCAATCATGATATCGCCATATTCTATATTTGAAGTCAACAAACTGGTGCATGATGAAATTTTTAAAATTCTTAATATCAACCATATTTTCAATATTATATATATTCTACTGCAAAAACACATTCAATAACATATTCCCAATAATTATAAAGTCATAAATATAAATAAAATGAGTTGCAATACCCTCTGTCCATGTATATCCAGTGTTTGGGAGCAATATTCCAAAATATTACATAACATGCATTTTGACCATGTAATCTGACACCACAATGCATTTTGTAACATTTTTGTATGAAAAATGTCACTCTGTGTCTGTTGTGACATTATTAGGCTAATTTGAACATGATAGCAACAAAAGTTCAATTTGATGTTTCTTAACTTAAGGTGTGAAACCTATAATTAATTTCTTTAAGGTTTTCTACTAAATTTGTGTTTTTTCGAGCCTACCTGGTCATTTTATCTTAAGTTTAACCTTTCGAAGACCATACATTTTCTGAAACGTCCATGATTCCTCTACGTTCTGTCAAAATATCAGGCCATGTTTAAAGTCTTGCAGTGAAATGCCAGGCTATGGAAAATACCTACTCTAAAAATAGCTCTGTCATCCCCCAGAAATTCCCTATTTATAGGTCATGCATCAAATCCTCCATATCCATATTAAAATACAACTAAATCAATCAAATTTGGGCTCAAAATAATCCTTATACATTTAACTTCAATTATCAATTTAATTATTCCATTCCATTCAGTATTTGTCACAATACAACAAAGTGAAAGGAACTTTTTTCTTTAAAAGGGACTACTTTTGTATATGTTCTTAGCTCTGATTGGTTGAATTACTGGTTTGACACCTAAAGAGCAACAAAACTTGCTTCTCCAACCCTTTATTGGCCTTATTTCTATTCCTTAGGCAATATCAACCACAAAAAACCTCATAAGGTATGTGGCTGTCTAATATTTGCAAGTATAGGTGTTCAAATGCAAAGGTACCCCCTTGAAGATTTTTAATGAAAACATCTCCATTTACAGCTGTTGAGTTCAGACTGTGTAATATACCAAAACTTACCTATTCTCTTATATATTACAGTTATTAAGCTAATTTCTAACATAATAAGCAATTTCTACACATATATATGCCTCAGTTGTATATTTAATAGCTAAATACTATGAAATGTTTACATTTAGCCCCCCCCCCCCCCTTTTTTTGTCCCATAAAATCAGTTCACATCATTCTTAATTTTGTTAATTCATGCTTTAACCCCATAAATTATGTAGTTTAAGGCATAAAATAAGTTTTTGTATATAGATCTACAGTTGAAATTCCTTCTAATTCCATCAAATATGCAAAAATATGATTTATTGATATTCAAGTTTTGGAATTTCTTATGGTACAAAACTATAATTTCCCCCAAAACTCAATAAATATATGCTTCCACATCATTTTTTCCCACTGTTTAAGTAAGCTGGATGTTTAAATGTACTGTTACAGCCAAATAATACTCTAAAACATGAAATCCAAATTGACAATTTGAAAAATTTACAGAAAATGCTAAGCAGGGAAAATAATTTTTCTGGGATCACTTAAATTATCAGGTTTTTACTACATAATTTTTAATTAAAACTGCTCTCTATAGCCTTATATTATTTTATGAGTACATTGTACATGTATTCTAACTGAAACTATCAAAATTTACCAGGAAAAAACTGTAGGATTGAAAAAAATCCAATCATGATATCGCCATATTCTATATTTGAAGTCAACAAACTGGTGCATGATGAAATTTTTAAAATTCTTAATATCAACCATATTTTCAATATTATATATATTCTACTGCAAAAACACATTCAATAACATATTCCCAATAATTATAAAGTCATAAATAAAAATAAAATGAGTTGCAATACCCTCTGTCCATGTATATCCAGTGTTTGGGAGCAATATTCCAAAATATTACATAACATGCATTTTGACCATGTAATCTGACACCACAATGCATTTTGTAACATTTTTGTATGAAAAATGTCACTCTGTGTCTGTTGTGACATTATTAGGCTAATTTGAACATGATAGCAACAAAAGTTCAATTTGATGTTTCTTAACTTAAGGTGTGAAACCTATAATTAATTTCTTTAAGGTTTTCTACTAAATTTGTGTTTTTTCGAGCCTACCTGGTCATTTTATCTTAAGTTTAACCTTTCGAAGACCATACATTTTCTGAAACGTCCATGATTCCTCTACGTTCTGTCAAAATATCAGGCCATGTTTAAAGTCTTGCAGTGAAATGCCAGGCTATGGAAAATACCTACTCTAAAAATAGCTCTGTCATCCCCCAGAAATTCCCTATTTATAGGTCATGCATCAAATCCTCCATATCCATATTAAAATACAACTAAATCAATCAAATTTGGGCTCAAAATAATCCTTATACATTTAACTTCAATTATCAATTTAATTATTCCATTCCATTCAGTATTTGTCACAATACAACAAAGTGAAAGGAACTTTTTTCTTTAAAAGGGACTACTTTTGTATATGTTCTTAGCTCTGATTGGTTGAATTACTGGTTTGACACCTAAAAGCTCAGAATAACTTGGAAAATGTACTTACAGACATACTATCTGATAAATATATACTTCACCTTTAATGTGAGATTGCTCTGAGAAATCTATTCTCGCAAAGTAAATCAACTATAGTATGTTTATTTAGGATTTGGTAACGTGATCAACAATTTTAGACTGTTGTCATAAAGGTATCACATTGTGTCTGTTGTTCGGTTAATAAAACGATTATGGCCATCTTAGATGGTGGACATCCAGAATTGTCATCTTGTAAGGGTTGTTTTCCCTAGGACTTAAGGCCTTCGGGAAATCAACCCTCCCAAGTTGACAATTCTGGATGTCCACCTCCTAAGAAGGCCATAATTGTATATTATTGGGTTGACTTTTGGGTTGGCTTCGTCGTCATCAAATTTTCCGTCAACATCCAAATTGTACTGTTATACAATACAAAATTATATAAGAATTACTGAAGTACAACTAAGAAGGTCACAATTTATTATCGACCAAGTTTTACTTGACTCCAGTTGTGTTTTTATCATTCTCTGATGTTGTTTTATCTGTCACACATTATACTTTTATACAGTTACCTGCAATTAGTCATTTATCTTTCAGCTGTATAGTTCCTCGAATTGGCATATTATCTTGCAATTGTATTGTTCCTTCAATCGGTATTTTATCCTTTATTTCATCCAAGTAGTTTTTTACCTTTCAAATGTATATTTCCTCCAATTGGTATTTTATTTTTCAATTATATAGTTCCATTGGTATTTTATTTTTCAATGAATAGTTCCTCCAATTGGTATTTTATTTTTCAATTATATAGTTCCATTGGTATTTTATTTTTCAATGAATAGTTCCTCCAATTGGTATTTTATTTTTCAATTATATAGTTCCATTGGTATTTTACTTTTCAATGAATAGTTCCTCCAATTGGTATTTTATTTTTCAATTGTATTGTTCTTCCAATTGGTATTTTATTTTTCAATTGTATTGTTCCTCCAATTGGTATTTTATTTTTCAATTGTATTGTTCCTCCAATTGGTATTTTATTTTTCAATGAATAGTTCCTCCAATTGGTATTTTATTTTTCAATTGTATTGTTCCTCCAATTGGTATTTTATTTTCAATGTATTATTCCTCTAATCATCATTTTATCTCTCTATTGTACTCTTCCTCCAATTGGTATTTTATCTTTAAATAATATAGTTCTTACATTGGTATTTTATCAATTATATAGTTCCTCTAAACGCATCGGTGGTGTAATGATTTGCGTTCTCGCTTCCAGTGAGGTAGATCGTGGGTTTGATCCCAGGTCGGGTCAAACTAAATAATATAAAATTGGCATGTGTTGCTCCTCCGCTAACACACAGCATTAAGAAAGAACAAAGATAGGTTGGCTCGGAATCAGAAAAAATGTGTCCGAGTGTGGCGACATGTCTATCCGCGGAATGTTGTTTCAGTGAGCTAGCACTATAAAATTCAACTGAGCGTGTTGTTCTATTACAAAGCAGAACTCATCATCATCTGATAGAAAATTAACTTGTTCTCGCCATGATACAGCTGAAACATTGCTTAATAGTTCCTCCAATTGGTATTAATATCTTTCAGTTTTGTTTTCTATCTATATTGATTTTTACACTGTTCCATTGTATTTTACATTTGCCATGATCTTCATCTCTGTGGTTGTAAGTTTGAAAAATAAAAGTCTTTATAACTACATCGTGTCTCATCTATGATAGCTATTCTTCACTCTAGGCACTTCTATTTTATCCGGATGTTTTGCATTTTTCAGATGTTAATAGGAAAAGATAATTGGACAGTTTATAGACGTTACAGTAAATTCCGGGAAATGCACAAAGAACTTAGACGTAGAATACCAGAGGCTAGTCTATACATTTAGTCTTGTAATACACGTATAATAGCAATCTGTACCATGGTTTGGTCAAATTAGTTGACTCCATTGTGGTTCGTTCAAAAGTCTTAAGAATCTGACGGGTGAAAAATACATTTTTAATTAATGCACAGAACAGCCTTGAAAACTGATTATTTGTAATAAATCAGTGGACAAATCGATACTATGCGGAAATGTACTCTGGTCGCAAGCATGTGACGCAATGTTTTTACCAATGATGCCATGTCTTCTATGACGTCATGTCTTTGAAATTGACGCTTACGCGGTAAATATATCTTATGCGTTTCGTGGGTTTAAATTTATGTTTGTTCTAGATCAATCAGGTCATCATCACAATCGAAGCAATTATTTTTTAATACCAACAGTTTTTTTATGATTCAGTTTTGTTCAGAGTTTGCCTCAAAAATTTAAAACGGAATTCTTGCTTTATTATACATAGTAATGCGAGTTTTTTCTATTTTTGTTTTTGTTTTATTTCTCCTTATTTATTGTTACACGACTAACAAAAAATTTGGAAACAAAAATATTTACAGTGTCTATATATTAAATATACATTGTATTGTATCCGTATAAACGAAAGTCTTATGACCCTATGGATAGCCTATATTATATATATCGTTCGCTTAAAACCTATTCAATATGATCCGTTATTTGATTTAATTTCTAATTTTCAAACAATTGAATGAAAGTAAAGCCATGTTTGAAATGAAATATTGCGATTTTTCAGAATATTATGAAAAATCGAAATATGGCCAGAGACTATCTCACAAAGTTTTAATAATATAATATACGAGAAAATAAACATTTGTTTTAATTTCAGATGCGAAGAATTCAGTTTCCTCCAAAAAAAATATTTACAAAATCTGAAAAAGTACTTGAACAAAGAAGAAAACAATTAGAGGTAATAAGTAAAGTCAGATGGTACCAAAAAAGATCAAAAGCAAATAATAGAAAACGATAAATCCGGAGTAAAAAGGGAAAAAAACATGTGCAAACACAATGCATACATACTGAACACAGAAACTAAAAAAAAAAAAAGAATACACTAACGCCAACTTAAGTTCCCCAGAAGTGAAGTAGTTCCTGCTACACTAGTTGCCACCGTCGTGTTACCCTGTCAATATATAATTTAACAAAAAAACAATCAAGTCAAATGGTTGAAATAAATTTATAACCAGAGAAATAATTATTCTGTAATCTGTGAGATTGTCAATGATAAGCTGTGTAAATAGGCAAAGCCTATGCAACCAAGCACATTAACATAATCATACAAGAACATGACATACACACTTGGCATATATAATATGTTCAGCATGCAAGTAAGAAGACTTTGAAGATATCAAAGGGGTAATACAAATCCGTAAATCGAAGAAAAACAGACAACACAATGACCAAAGGAAAAAGGACATAAGGACAAACAAGATGCACTCACAAACTGAATAAACGTCATTCAGTTTGTAAGTGTATCGGCACCGTTTGCACAGGCATGAACTCCTGAAACGAACCGTTTAATCCTTATAATTCTTCAATGTAAATCTTTTCCCTATTTTGTCATTTTTTATCGAGACCCTCACCATTACTACGTGACCACTACATTCCAGAGTTATGTATCAAACGCGGAGTAATATATATTTAGATAACAGATAAAATGACGGACAGTCAACATTTTTGTGTGCATGGGAAATATCAATAAAACTAGATTCTAGTGATAATAAGGATACTATTCAATTTAATTATTAAACTGACTTGAATCGGAAACTATCGTAGTTTCCCGTCTGCCGCCGCCATATTGTTAACACTGGTTACAGATAAAAAGTAGTCCCGATACGCAAAAGTGCGTCGAGTTATGAACGGATCAAAAACAAACAGGCTCGATAACGATATACATTAATTCTATAAGAATATATGCATTAAGCATCAGCATATCCTTCAACTGTATCTCTTACGGTACTAGTGTTTGACATTTGTATTCTCTTTTGACAGATTTATCTGCAGAATGTACTTGAAATCTTTATAAAGACGCCCTGGTGTCCTCTACATCCTCTACAGAATAAACATTTAAACATGAAATTATTGTGTGACTTTGAACCGTTCTTTAAACGTGGTTTGTTTGAAATATCTGCAAGCCAACCAGAAAAAAAATGATTGTAAATAAGGATTCTAATAACAGGTTTCCAGTAAAACGTCATCACTATAAATATCAAAATACATGTACAAATGTATTATAATACGATGGTGTATATGTATATGTTATCTGGATGTGAATTGATTGATACCGAAAATATCAGCCTGCCGAACCAGAGTATGAAGTTTAGTGGCGAGTGAGCGAAGCGAACGAGTCACAAACTTCATATTCTGTCGAGCAGGCTGATATGTATAGGTTATCTGGATGTGAATTGATTGATACCGAAAATATCAGCCTGCGGAGTCAGAATATGAAGTCTGGTGGCGAGTGAGCGAAGCGAACGAGTCACAAACTTCATATTCTGTCGAGCAGGCTGATATTTTTCAGTATCAATCATATTCACATTCATATGACATGTTTATCATCCTTAAATCGAACATAAACACGGATACATCTATATTTGTATTTTCGCGGGAAAAATCACATGATTTAAAATATTCAAAATACGCTTCCCCAAAACATAGTTCATAAGTAGTTTGCAAATATACCATTCATTTTTACAGGTTTATATAAATGTTAGGATTGTTGAATTTTTCCTTTAATGGTGATATTCATTGTTTTTTTTATTACAAACGTTAAAGTCGGCAATATGATTCACCGGTTTTGTTTACCAATGCCGTTCCGTTTTAGAAAACACAAAGGTCACGACCTCGCTTATGACGTCTCAGCAGAGGTTATCAAGTACATTTTTGTAGGACGATGTTTTTTGATATTGCTGACACGACAGTTCCTGATTTGATATATGTTTAAAAAATAAAATGTTAACTAGCTAATGGTGTTGCTGAATTTTATTTACTATTGTCATCTTCACAGGAATGATCATTTAAATGTTGGGAGAATTTGGTGATAACTCCTGCTCACTGTTGATATGTCCAGCTCAGCTCACGCAAACTTTGATACGAATTTTGCTTATGGAGTCAACAGGTAGATATAGCGGGAGGGAAGGATGATAATAGATATTATTACACAAGGCTCTATTTTACTGTTTTTCTATTGGCCAGAAACAATACACGTGACATTCCATTTTCTAACATATTGATTAGCAAAAAGCAATTTCTGTGCAATAAAAAATCATATGGCACTCTCGTGCAAAATCAGTGAATGAAATTACTGTCACCCTCTCATTTAGTAACACTCATACAATATACAAAAAAGTCAACATTTTCAAAACATTTCAAATTTTCTCAAAATTTCATAAAACTTCAAAATTTTCAAGAATCTTATGTAATAAAACAATTACTACACTTGAACTTGATCAATATGAGGATTTATGGAGCAGAGTACAACAATATTGAACTCGGCTCCATAAAACCTCATATTGATCTCGTTCATTGTATAATATTATTAATCTGAAGGCTATATATGGTTGGTGATTACACCTTGGTATTATACTCGTCTCTTCTAGACAGTTATATATTGTTGGTGATTACATCTTGGTATTCTATTCCTCTCTTCTAGACAGTTATATATGGTTGGTGATTACATCTTGGTATTCTACTTGTCTCTTCTAGACAGTTATATATGATTGGTGATTACATCTTGGTATTCTACTTGTATCTTCTAGACAGTTATATATGGTTGGTGATTACACCTTGGTATTATACTCGTCTCTTCTAGACAGTTATATGTTGTTGGTGATTACATCTTGGTATTCTATTCCTCTCTTCTAGACAGTTATATATGGTTGGTGATTACATCTTGGTATTCTACTTGTCTCTTCTAGACAGTTATATATGATTGGTGATTACATCTTGGTATTCTACTTGTATCTTCTAGACAGTTATATATGGTTGGTGATTACATCTTGGTATTCTATTCCTCTCTTCTAGACAGTTATATATGATTTGTAATTACATCCTGGTAGTCTACTTGTCTCTTCTAGACAGTTATATATGATTGATGATTACATCTTGGTATTCTACTTGTCTCTTCTAGACAGTTATATATGGTTGGTGATTACACCTTGGTATTCTACTTGTCTCTTCTAGACAGTTATATATGATTGATGATTACATCTTGGTATTCTACTTGTCTCTTCTAGACAGATATATATGATTGGTGATTACATCTTGGTAGTCTACTTGTCTCTTCTAGACAGTTATACATGATTGATGATTACATCTATGTAGTCTACTTGTATCTTCTAGACAGCTATATATGGTTGGTGATTACATCTTGGTAGTCTACTTGTCTCTTCTAGGTAGTTATATATGGTTGGTGATTACATCTTGGTAGTCTACTTGTCTCTTCTAGATAGTTATATATGGTTGGTTATTACTTCTTGGTAGTCTACTTGTCTCTTCTAGACAGCTATATATGGTTGGTGATTACATCTTGGTATTCTACTTGTCTCTTCTAGACAGTTATATATGATTGGTGATTACACTTTGGCATTCTACTTGTCTCTTCTAGACAGTTATATACGATTGGTGATTACATCTTGGTAGTCTACTTGTCTCTTCTAGACAGATATATATGATTGGTGATTATATCTTGGTAGTCTACTTGTCTCTTCTAGACAGATATATATGGTTGGTGATTACATCTTGGTAGTCTACTTGTCTCTTCTAGACAGTTATATATGGTTGGTGATTAAACGTTGGTATTCTACTTGTATCTTCTAGACAGATATATATGATTGGTGATTACATCTTGGTAGTCTACTTGTCTCTTCTAGACAGTTATATATGGTTGGTGATTACATCTTGGTAGTCTACTTATCTCTTCTAGACAGTTATATATCGTTGGTGATTACATCTTGGTAGTCTACTTGTCTCTTCTAGACAGTTATATATGGTTGGTGATTACATCTTGGTAGTCTACTTGTCTCTTCTAGACAGTTATATATGGTTGATGATTACATCCTGGTATTCTATTTGTCTCTTTTAGACAGATATATATGATTGGCGATTACATCTTGGTATTCTACTTGTCTCTTCTAGACAGTTATATGATTGGTGATTACATCCTGGTATTCTATTCCTCTCTTCTAGACAGCTATATATGATTGGTGATTAGATCTTGGTATTCTACTTGTCTCTTCTAGACAGATATATACGGCTGGTGATTTTGGCATTCTACTTGTCTCTTCTAGACAGTTATATATGATTGGTGATTACATCTTGGTAGTCTACTGGTCTCTTCTAGACAGATATATATGGTTGGTGATTACACTTTGGCATTCTACTTGTCTCTTCTAGACAGTTATATATGATTGGTGATTACATCTTGGTAGTCTACTGGTCTCTTCTAGACAGCTATATATGGTTGGTGATTACACTTTGGTATTCTACTTGTCTCTTCTAGACAGTTATATATGGTTGGTGATTACATCTTGGTAGTCTACTTGTCTCTTCTATACAGATATATATGATTGGTGATTATATCTTAGTAGTCTACTTGTCTCTTCTAGACAGTTATGTATGGTTGGTGATTACATCTTGGTAGTCTACTTGTCTCTTCTAGACAGCTATATATGGTTGGTGATTACACGTTGGCATTCTACTTATCTCTTCTAGACAGTTATATATGATTTGTGATTACATCTTGGTAGTCTACTTGTCTCTTCTAGACAGTTATATATGGTTGGTGATTACATCTTGGTAGTCTACTTGTCTCTTCTAGATAGTTATATATGGTTGGTGATTACATCTTGGTAGTCTACTTGTCTCTTCTAGACAGTTATATATTGTTGGTGATTACATCTTGGTATTCTACTTGTCTCTTCTAGAGTTATATATGATTGGTGATTACACTTTGGCATTCTACTTGTCTCTTCTATACAGTTATATATAATTGGTGATTATATCTTGGTAGTCTACCTGTCTCTTCTAGACAGCTATATATGATTGGTGATTACATCTTGGTAGTCTATTTGTCTCTTCTAGACAGCTATATATGATTGGTGATTACATCTTGGTAGTCTACTTGTCTCTTCTAGACAGCTATATATGATTGGTGATTACATCTTGGTAGTCTATTTGTCTCTTCTAGAAGTTATATATGATTGGTGATTACATCCTGGTATTCTATTCCTCTCTTCGAGACAGTTATATATGATTGGTGATTACATCTTGGTATTCTACTTGTCTCTTCTAGACAGATATATATGATTGGTGATTACATCTTGGTAGTTTACTTGTCTCTTCTAGACAGTTATATATGGTTGGTGATTACACTTTGGCATTCTACTTGTCTCTTCTAGACAGTTATATATGATTGGTGATTACATCTTGGTAGTCTACTTGTCTCTTCTAGACAGTTATATATGGTTGGTGAATACATCTTGGTAGTCTACTTGTTTCTTCTAGATAGTTATATATGGTTGGTGATTACATCTTGGTAGTCTACTTGTCTCTTCTAGACAGTTCTATATGGTTGGTGATTACATCTTGGTATTCTACTTGTCTCTTCTATACAGTTATATATGATTGGTGATTACACTTTGGCATTCTACTTGTCTCTTCTAGACAATTATATATGATTGGTGATTACATCTTGGTGGTCTACTTGTCTCTTCTAGACAGCTATATATGATTGGTGATTACATCTTGGTATTCTACTTGTCTCTTCAAAACAGTTATATATGATTGGTGATTACATCTTGGTATTCTACTTGTCTCTTCTAGACATTTATATATGATTGGTGATTACATCCTGGTATTCTATTTGTCTCTTCTAGACAGATATATATGATTGTTGATTACATCTTGGTATTCTGCTTGTCTCTTCTAGACAGTTATATATGATTGATGATTACACTTTGGTATTCTACTTGTCTCTTCTAGACAGTTATATATGGTTGGTGATTACATCTTGGTAGTCTACTTGTCTCTTCTAGACAGATATAAACAAGAATTGCCTGTGGCGACCATGTTTGTTAACAAATCAGGACGATATGAGCAATCTTTATAGAGGAACTTCCATAGATGGTTTTTACCAGGTTTCAGTTCCTTTGACGTAGTGGTTTCAGAGGAGAAGATTTTTAGAAATTGGCCAATTAGAAACAAGAATTGCCTGCGGTGGCCATGTTTGTAAATGGATCGGGACAAAATTAGCAATATTCATAGAGGACTTTCCATAGATGCTTCCTACCATGTTTCGATTCATTTGGCCAAGCAGTTTTAGAGGAGAATCTTTTTTTTAGAAATCGACCAATCAGAAACAAGAACTGATTGTGGAGGTGATGTTTGTTAACGGATCAGGACAAAATATGGATTCTTTATAGACGACCTTCCATAGATGTTTCCTACCAATTTATCAGTTCATTTGGGGTTTCAGAGGAGTAGATTAAAATGTGAAAAGTTAATGGACAACAGACAACGGACGCCAAGTGATGGCAAAAGCTCACTTTGCTTTTGGCAAGGTGAGCTAAAAAATAAGACACACTAGCAGAGTTGCATTAGAAAATAATATACATTAATTTTATAATTAGCAAAACAAGAATTCTATTTTTAGTAAATGATCTTGACCTTTGACATATTAACTCCAAATGCAATTGCCTTAGGGGCCGTCGTGGTTATGTCCGTATGGTAGTTGGATTTAAAATTACCTATGCAATCAGTGCATATCACCACTAATGTTGTGAATTCGAATCCTGCACAGGATACAACATTATGTGATAAAGTTTGCTAATGACTTGTGACAGGTCGGTGGTTTTCTTCGGGTACTCCGGTTTCCTTCACCAATAAAACTGACCGCCACGATAAACCTGAAATATTGTTGAAAAAGGCATTAAACACCATAAACCAACCACCAATTGCCTTCATCCACCTGACCTAGTTTTGTAAAGATTAACTTTGATTAAGAAAGATTAAACACTGATGGTTAACAATTTCATTAATATCAACAAAATGAAGAGGTATTCTCACCTCAAATCATTGAATATAAAAATGACACTTGCTGATAAAAATATAGGTTGCTGCTTGGGACAGGCACAAAAATATGCAGAAGTTACACTGGCTAATGGGATCCCTCTTTATAATTGGCTCTCAAACAGCAATACAGATATAAACAAACAATAAGAAAAACCCTGCACAGATTTGTTTCCACTCAAAAACACAATACACTTTTACAAAATTGAATGACAACATGAACACTACAATATCAGGTTAAGTGAATTGCCTAAGTTAACTGATTACTAACCAAGAATGTAGAATCTGTATAGATGAGTAAATGTCACTACTTTACCAGTTTCATCTACTTTTACCAAATACTAATAGATTTTTTTCAAGCTAAAGATTATATCAGAGGTTTATATTATTAATGCATGTGGATATATCAGAAAAATAAAATATACAAACTATGGGAAAAGGTTATTGTACATGTACTTCATATAATTTTGCTGTACCAATTTTATTTTCATTTTCCCATAAAATACAATATACAAGAATTTCAAGTTATCAATTTTAACATTATATAATGTTTGCATATAACAAACAAGTATAACCTTTACTAACATGAGCAAAAAATATTATACCTCTTAATTATTGAACAAATACAGGCAGTGCTGTAATCATTCAAGTACTCTAATTTAAATATAAAAGTTCTCATTAAAAAAAGAAAGGTCAGAAAGCTACCCTTTAAAAACATTATCACATATGATCTTAACTTAAAGTAAAAAGAAGAAAAATGAAATCTGACATGAAAAGAAGATCAATCCATTTTCCTAAATCTTACTATCTAATTTTCATCTGCACAATGCAACTGAAATCCCCATCCCATTCCACATATTCTTATATAATTATTACACTGTGTAAGGATTTAACTTAATTCAGATAATATTATTGATATTCACATTTCATCTTTACACACTATCATATCTAGAATCTAGCAACAAGCATGTTACAAACATATTATCCTTGATTTCTAATATATACATGTATTATGTTACATTGTAATGTTATATTCACATCACCATGACAAATTCTTGACAAACATACATATTTTAGTTGATATCTTTTGCTCGAAATGAGCTTCTCCTCACATCTCAGCCTTCACCTTGAATGTGATATTGCTCTGAGAAATCCATTTTCACAATACAAATCAACAGCTGCAGACAAAAGAAATACTTTGGTCCCATTTTCTAACTCTATAGAAGCTACAAATCGTCATTATAGTAAGATTTATGTGTATTTTACAGCTGAACATTTTATATTTCTTCTGTCTTTGTTACAAAATAGTTAACTACCGTCTTTTTGTGTCTATTAAACGCACTGGGGAAATTCTAGTTCCTATCTATAAAACACAGGCAGATTCAGTAAAACATTCATGGCAGAAATCCTCATTCGAATGGCAAAATACTGCTTACCACAGATCACGTATTTGTTAATCCATGTATTTTTGATAAATTTTAGACAGGGAAATGTTAAATTAGTTTTGTTAGAAGAGTTTAAACCGATTATTCTACATGTTGCAAGCGAAAATTAGCTGTTTTGTGAATGCAGGAAGTTTATCAGTAATGTTTAATTTGAAAACAAGTTCAAAACGGCAATGAAAAGGATACGGATGGAGCAGTTGATTTTTTTGTCGTTCTTTACGTGAATTATGGTTGTTTTAGATAATAAATATCGAGATATGCTTAATCTTTAATCAGTATTAATTCATCAAATAATGAGCCGTTCATGTGATCAAAGATAGGCAAGCTTGGGTCAACCTTAAAATAGAAAGTAATTACGATCGATTCAAAGAAAGAGAAAACAATACAAAAGTAATAACATTAATTAAGACCTGATCAAAGAGATTATAATTTCTTTTGAAGTGTACTCATATTGTACCAATGCTACCATATATTATATAATATTGACAGGTGTCCCAGTATGTTCAATTATCTTTTCACACCTTGTTATATAATATACGGTCTTTGACCTTGTCAACTGCTGTAAAAATCGATAAATCAAACAAAGGTTCAATACACAAACACAGGTAATTTAACCCCAGGAAAAAATAGATTGAAAAAAAGTAAAATATCACACGTCTGATAGCAAACATTTGACAGTTATTCCTGCATTCGTATGGACAATTAGTTCCGAACAACAACACCAATGCACAAGTATGATTATTGACAAACATAAATATAATCTTTATACAATTTCATTTTAAATAACACATATATAATGAACACAATTAATGTTATTTGAACATTAATTCATCGATCATTGGGAATATTGCCGTCCGTGAACTCAAAGTTATGCTACCGGCAACTCTCTGCCTGACCTGAAAAAAAGTGTCTGATACTTGCTCTTATGCATAAAGCGCACCTCACCTACAAATTATCATTTTAAAGCATAAGACTGCGTTCTATACGTACCAAAAAATGGTAGTGGCCACCCTGAACCTGCATCACTCATCTGGACATTTACACAGTTAATGTTCAATCAAGTCTATATTTTGAGAAAAAAATTGTTTTCATTTCATATAGAGTCCCATCATTAAAATAGGCCTTTTGATTCTCTCATATCCCTAAAACAGTAAAAGATACAACAAATCAGTGAGGACATTCCCAAAGCAAATTTTCAAAGGAATTCAATGGACAAAACTGCACATAAATCAGATTTTAAATAAAACTAGAGGCTCAATGGGCTGAGCCTGTGTCGCTCACCTTTCATTCTGCTTTGAGGAAACTTAATACACAACCTTCCATACATGTAGATGCTTCCTACCAAGTTTCGGTTCATTTGGCTACGAAGTTTCAGAGGAGAAGATTTTTTAGATATTGACCAATCAGAAACAAGAATTACCTGTGGTGGCCATCTTTGTTAACCGATCGGGACGAAATGAGCAATCTTCATAGAGGACATTTCATAGATGCTTCCTACCAAGTTTCGGTTCATTTGGCCAAGTGGTTTCAGAGGAGGAGATTTTTAAAAATTGGCCAATCAGAAACAAGAATTGCCTGTGGTGGCCATGTTTGGTAATAGATCATAACAAAATGTGCAATCTTTAAAGAGGACCTTCCATAGATGCTTCCTACTAAGTTTCAGTTCATTTGGCTGATGGGTTTCAGAGGAGAAGATTAAAATGTAAAAAGTTAACAGATGACAGACAACAAACGATGGATGCCAATTGATGCCAAATGCCCACATTGCCTTTGGCAAGGTGAGCTAAAAAGAATATTAAAATGTGAATACCTACATGAAATGTATAGTATAAACATGTTACACTATAGTCTATATCAGCATTAGTTAATTTCTAAGGGAGATAATGGCAAGAGTTATTTTTCTTTTAACAGTTTAATGGCAAGAGTTATCTCTCTTTTAACAGTTTAATGGAGAATTTTTTTAGAAATGAACCAATCAGAAAAAAATAAGAAAAAATTGCCTGTGGCAGCCATGTTTGTTAATGAATTGGGATGAAATGAGCAATCTTTATAGAGGACCTTCCATTGATGCTTCCTACCAAGTTTCGGTCCATTTGGTCAAGCGATTTCGAAGAAGATTTTTTTTAAATCGGCCAATCAAAAACAAGAATTGCCTGTGGCGGCCATGTTTGTTAATAGATAGGGACAAAATGAGCAATCTTTAGAGAGGACCTTCCATAGATGCTTCCTACCAAGTTTCAGTTCATTTGGCTGAGAGATTTCAGAGGAGAAGATTAAAATGTGAAAAGTTAACGGACGACAGACGACGGACACCAAGTGATGGCAAAAGCTCACATTGCCTTTGGCAAGGTGAGCTAAAAAAGTTATCATTTTTGGTGTTGGTCCTTTTGAAACTCCTTGATCTCTTTTATCTCCATAAGAGTTAGGCCAAATCTGTTTGAAAATCACAGGCATGAAATTGATGAGGAATAAAAAAAATTTAATAAAAAATAAAAATTCAAATTTTCGGTGATGATCCCGTTTGGCTCCTCATATCTGGAATAAGGTAAGAGTTATAACAAATATGCTGCTATATTCCAGACTGGAATTCTCAAAGGAATTCAATGGAAAATCTGCATACAAATCCCACTTAAAATAAGAAAAGTTATCACTTTGGGTGTTGATCCCTTTGGCTCCCTTAAACCCTTTTTATCTTGGAAACAACAAGAGCTAGGTAAAATCTGTTTGAAAAAGGCAGGCAGGAAATTTCATTATGATGTTGGTTTACATTGACAACTGCACGATCTCCAGTTGCGTTTTAAAAAAGGATGCAACTCTAAAACCTTGAGCGTTTATTAACATGATACTGGCCGTGGGATTATCATGTTAATGACTGGTGGATTTCTTTAACGTAGATTAATGCATGACACATGATCATGTCTACACCAATCAAAAGGTCGTATTTAGAACTAATATGAAATAATATGTCTTTTAACATGCTACATATGTCTTTAAATATTGAAATTTTCATCTCTATCACTAATTATTACTGACACCATTGTATAAGGGTTGACAACATAAACAATAGAATTTTGCATACCTGAAAATAAAATTAAACGAAAAACAAAATATACCACCTGTCTACACTATCTTAATAATAAAATAAAAGGCTCAATTAACCAGACATTTATTTTATATGGCCTTCCAAAAGAATAATAAAAAACATAATTTTCCCAGAAATCTTCCATATAAATAAAACTAGAGAATCGTTCACCTGGTTTTCAATTTCACATCTAAAGTTGATAGAAAATGGGGGTATTACACATAATTTTGAAAGTGGGCCACCCAAAGATCATTTCAACTCAAATTGCTGAGCAAAAGATTTTGATGTGAATCTCACAGAAAAACCCAGAATATATGCTAATCTACTCATTGCCATGTAGCTGCAGTTAAAATTTGAGTTCATTTTGATTTGTAATAAAGCAAAAATTGACAACTAAAGAAATTTCTATTTTTAGTAACAGCAGCCATTTTGAATGGAAGGTGGGGCTGTCGGACACAATATTGAAAGGGGACCACCCAAGGACCATCCCAGCCAAATTTGCTTTAATCTGGTTCAGCGGTTTCAGAGGAGAAGATTTAAGTGTGATCTTGTATCAAAATATGTCTAATTTGTATAATCTGTATAAATCAGTTGAAAGAAAAATTTCACAGAAAAACCCAGAATATATGTTAATCTACTCATTGTCATGCAGCTGCAGTTAAAAATTGAGCTCATTTTGATTTATAATAAAGCAGCAATGGACAATTGAATAAATTTCTATTTTTAGTAACAGCAGCCATCTTTAATGGAGGGCAGGGCTATCAGACATAATTTTGAAAGGGACCCACCCAACCAAATTTTATTTAATTTGGTTCAGCGATTTCAGAAGAGAAGATTTAAATGTGATCTAATATCAAAATATGCCTAATTTGCATAATCGGTATAAATCGACTGAAAGAATAATTTCATGGAAAAACCGGGAATATATGTTAAATTCTCACTGCCATGTAGCTGCAGTTAAAATTTTAGCCCATTTTGATTTATAATAAAGCAGCAATGGACAATTGAATAAATTTCTATTTTTAGTAATAGCAGCCATCTTGAATGGAGGGCGGTCTGTCGGACACAATTTTGAAAGGGATCCATCCAAGGACCATCCCTGTCAGGCTTGGTTTAATTTGGTTCCGTGGTTTCAGAGGAAAAGATTTAAATGTGATCTTTTATCAAAATATGCCTACTTTGCATAATCGGTATAAATCGGCTGAAAGAAAAATTTCACAGAAAAATCCAGAATATATGTTAAACTACTCATTGCCATGTACTGTAGCTGCAGTTAAAATTTAAGCTCATTTTGGTTTATACTAAAGCAGCAATGGACAATTATTGAAGAAATTTATATTTTTAGTAACAGCAGCCATCTTGAATGGAGGGCAGGGCTGTCGGACACAATTTTGAAAGGGACCCACCCAAGGATCATCCCTGCCAGGTTTGGTTTAATTTGGTTCAGGGGTTTCAGAGGAGAAGATTTAAATGTGAAAGTTTACGACGTATGATGGACGACGGACACCAAGTGATGGCAAAAGCTCACCTGGCCTATAACCCTTAAATGAATGCATGTGCATGTTGGTTGTCATTCATGTAATATTACTACAAATACAGTGAAACATGTCTACACTGAACTCTAAATAAAACAGAATCCTGTATAAACTGAACTTAGTCGAGTCCCAATGTTGGAAATATTTGTTAATTTAATCTGTATAAACCAAACATTTGTCTATGCCGAAAAGCCAATGAGGTTTTGTTTAGACTGGTTTCACTGTAGATAAATATCACTTCCACCATCCCTTAAACTGTGTATGAACTACAGCTTTTTCTTGAGGACTAAACTGAAGAATAGTTGTAATAGCATTCAACATCTGTTGCTTCGATTGTGGATCAGTAGTTATTAAAAATTTGTAAGTGACATTTTTCAAATATTCCAAGTTTGCACCTTCCCTTGATTTGTCTCTTTCACATTTTCTTATTTCTTCTCTCATTCCATCTATTTTATCATGGAGTTCTTCCTCTTTAGTACTGGCTGTCACTTGTAATTCTCTAAGCATTGTTTCTAATTGATGCTTTTGTTTCCTTAATGTATTTATCTCTACATCCTTTCTGGCTAGTTCCTGGGTAAAAAACAACATATTAGAATCATTTTGTCCCAGAGTTCTCAGATTTAATAGACGTGACACAGCTTCTTCCTCTTCAGTCTTCTGTCGGTTTAGATCCTGTGGAAGTTCTGCTGATGCTCCAGAATCTGGTGGATTCCTAAGATGTGGATAATATGGATTTCCTTCAAAATTTTGATGCTTATAAAATTCTAATTCTCTATCTTTTTCTGCCAACAATGACACAGTTCTATCTCGTTGTTTCTTTATCTCCATTTCAAGTTCGGTCATTTTATGCCGATGTTCTGCCTCCATTAAAGCCACATCATGCTTATGTTTTTCAGTAAGATTAATCAATGCTTTATGAGAATTCTCAACCTTCTGGTTTAGTTTTTCACTTTCTTCATCTTGTTGAAGGTGTAAATTTTTTATCTTATCTCTAAGATCTGTTACTTGAGACCTCAGAGCTTCTACTTCCTTTGATGGTCCAGGATCCTGTCATAAAATATATAGAATTTAATGTTATCTAAAAGCTGTCAAGAATAAATAATAGTATTAATACATTATTTTCCCATGAATAGGAAGATTGTAATGTATTTTATTTATAATTACACCTTATACAAGCCTGGATTTTGATTGGTTAATAGCCGGTGTATTTGGACATTGTAAGCAATTGATGAATGAAATGTTTCAATAAAAGTTGTGATGTGATGAAACATAATCTGTCATGTATAGAACTATTTTGAAAATTACAACATTATTTGCTAAAAAATAAATATAATAATGAAACCTAGGGCCATGTAAAATTAATTAACTGGTTCTCCGATACTGACTTTCAAAAAAATGACGAGGGAGGGAGGGTATTTAATTTTTGTATTGATATGCATATTGGTCCAATCTTTAGGCTCCATTTTATCGATTGCTACCATTCGGAATTACCAGAAGTAACGACTTCGTACAATCAAAGGAAAACACAAGAGTGTTCCAAATTCCTTCAACGTGAAATTGGAGTTTGTCTCTCTTTGATCAATTCAAGTTAATAGGCGCGAAAATTTGAACGCTGACTTTTTTACTGTTGTATTTATTTTTGTTTGGTGATAAATACAAGCCAGCAGCCGATTTTTTTGCCGACGCGGCGGTATCTGAGAACCAGATAATTAATTTTACATGGCCTAACAATATTACCATCTTTTGCACTATGAAATGTTAGAGAAACACATTGTATGCTAAAATGCATTGAAACAGTTGTTTGTATCATGTCTCGGCATTTGTGTAAACTGCATCACTACTTGACGTTTCGCGTCTCGCAGTGATCCAGTTTACACAACTGACTCACAGTGCCGGATTTACCTATAGGCTCGATAGGCTGAAGTCCTAGGGCCTCAAAATTTAGGGTTCTTCCGGTCAAGGTGTATATTTTCAACACTGTTATTGATTAAAGTAGGGCCTCTCTTTATCTAAATCCGGCACCGCTGACTCAACACATACAAACATTTTGTTCCAACACAATGTAATGTGTATGTATAATTTCAATCTCTGACAGAAAATCACCTGTCATAAAAAGGGATACTTTCTGCTAATGACAGAAAATATTAAACTACAGTCAAACCTTGTGATCTTGAACTCAGATAAGTTGTTTTCTTGTATAACTCAAAGGAAGAATGGGGTTTGTTCATAGAAATTTTGCCTTGAAAAGAACAACTGACAACCACTCTTAACAATTGATTTATTATTCATTAGAGCATTTTCCAAGCATGAGGCCCTCCTTTATATCCCATCATAAGAGATGTAAATGAGTGTATTGAATTTGTTTGGAGAAGTTGTACCAGCATAAAGAAATATTACTTCTGTTTCAGAGATGGGATGAATATTCTTGCTGACAAAGGAAAAAATACAGCTTCAAAGATAGGTGTTAGGCGCCACTAAAATCTATTGCTCCTACTGGTTTTAAGAATAATAGTAACTATGCAATAAATTACAGTGTACAGTACTAAATACATGATACAACATCTTCACTATTGTACTAGTACTATATATACCATTTAGTACTAATATTTAATGCTATAATGCAGTTGAGTTTGGTAATTTTTTTTGGAAAGTTTTTTTTGTGTTGAAAGTTAATATTTACCTTCAAAACAAGCATAAAACATGTATTTTTGTTATTTTTTTGTGTGCATCATTAATTATGCATGTCCCAATTTCTGAATACATGTGCAATGGCAATGATGTTTACACTTCAAAATGGTGCATTCTGAGGAATTTTAAGGTAGTTTACAAGTGCATGAAAAAGATGGTTTCATAGGAATGATTTTTTTTTTAATTTTAACATAATTATCTTTTCGATGTGTCTCTAGATTTTTCAATTGAAATATCTCTATCATTTAAACATTTAATGGAACATCAAATGATAATAAGCTAAGCGTAGAATTGACACCGATCAATGATAAATTTGTTTCATTCCCCTAGTTTTAGATAACCCCTGACAAATGCATTGCTATCGATCCTGAAATGCATTGTTTTTTGTATAATTGTGGATTTTAAAAATCTTGAAGATGAAAGAGTGAATAAATATTGTATATTTCTATTATTTAACGAAAAACTATTTTAGTTTCTAACAGTCGAATCGGCAATGTCACTTGTTTGAAGCGGCGACATATTGCCGGGTGCCGGTCCTTATTGAAATCCCTGCATTATACCTTTAAACAACAATTAATCTAATAAAGCATATCAGTATGAAATTTTGGATTAAACAAACCTTTGTATGTTTATTCTTCAACACAGACTGAGCTCTTAATTTATATCTTTCAAACTCCTCCTTCATATTATCAAAATCTTCTTTAGTTTTGTCACAAAAAGGACAGTCAATTAAACTGGGATCATCTTTGTCAGTAAATAAATCTGCAAAATAAAATTATAAACTAATAGATAATTCCACTTATGAAGAATATTCTCGTAATAAAAACAAAGAACAACAAGGGAGATAATCTCCTGGTTTATACCGGTACCTTAAACATGTCAGCAGGTAATTGTAACATCACATGTACATAACATGTGAATGCAGAAAAATAGTAATGATTTTAATGTTTATGTCAGGAGACATTGCTGAGGTGAGTGTAAGGTAGTAAAATTTACATCTACCTATTAAATCGTGCCGATCACCAGTAATTTGTCAGTTGTATTCTCATATGAAGCAAGGTGTACTTTATGTGATAAAGTATATCAAATGTGAACATTAAATAATCTCTTGCTAGCCCTTGGTATATGAGATCAATAATAAAACAAGGAACTTTAGATTTTTTGCTTCCCCGTGTTGTAAGGTAGCTTATTAACAGTCAAATACAAAATAAAGCATTACATTGTTTAAAAAAAACCAGGTCAGATACTTGTGCAAAGTTATCAGTGTTCTCACAGTACTTGGGTTTCCTTCACCAATAAAACTGACCTCCATGATATAGCTGAAATATTGTTAAAAGTGGCATTAAATAATCATAGCCTTAACTCTTTGCCCCAACTCTACACTTTATCTCACCTATTTAAATTTTTCAATATCTGCATGTATTTTGTCCTATTATGTTAAAACAGTAAGTGGTGTAGTCTAGTGGCTAAGACGAAAGCATGCCACACCCCTATCTTATCACCAAGTAGACATATGTCACCCCTGGCTCATAGCAAGGTTTGATTGAATGCATGTATAGAGGTTTTTTCCAGGAACTCTGGCTTCCTCTATCACTAAACCTGCCATGATATCATAATATAGCAGAAAAATTGCAGAATATGTTGCAAAACTAAATGTAACTAGAACTGTGAGTGACCTCACTGAGTGATACCCCCCCGCTTGCAATATTATGATGTTCAAACTTTGGAATACAGGTATATTAGTAAGTTACCTATGAAAAATGAGCGGATATGGAGCTATGTCAAGGAGACAACATCTCATCTCCAAAATAAACTAACCAAGAACATACATCTACGGGTTGCCACAAGAACACGACCCCCCTTTTCGTTAAAGTATAAGTTGAATTATCTCCCCTTCTAAATTTTAGACAGCAACGGTATTCCTTCATGCACATCTGCAAGTTGTGTACTACAACTGTGTAAAGTTTCATAAAAATTCAATAAGCAGCTTAGTAGGAGTTGCACTTGCAAGGTACATGCCCCCACCCCCCCCCCCCTTTTCGTGAAAGTATAAGTTGAATTATCTCCCCTTTTAAATTTTGGACAGCAACCATATTCCTTCATGCACATCTGCAGGTAGTGTACTACAAATGTGTAAAGTTTCATAGAAATCCAATAAGCCGTTTAGGAGGAGTTGCGCTTACAAGGTACACAACCCCCCTTTTCGTGAAAGTATTAGTTGAATTATCTCCTCTTCTAAATTTTAGACAACAACGGTACTCCTTCATGCACATCTGCAGGTTGTGTACTACAACTGTGTAAAGTTTCATAAAAATTCAATAAGCAGTTTAGTAGGAGTTGCGCTTACAAGGTACACAACCCCCCTTTTCGTGAAAGTATAAGTTGAATTATCTCCCCTTCTAAATTTTAGACAGCAACGGTATTCCTTCATGCACATCTGTAGGTTGTGTACTACAACTGTGTAAAGTTTCATAAAAATTCAATACGCAGTTTAGTAGGAGTTGCGCTTACAAGGTACATGCCCCTCCCCCCCCCCTTTTCGTGAAAGTATAAGTTGAATTATCCCCCCTTTTAAATTTTGGACAGCAACCATATTCCTTCATGCACATCTGCAGGTTGTGTACTATAACTGTGTAAAGTTTCATAAAAATTCAATAAGCAGTTTAGTAGGAGTTGCGCTTACATGCCCCCCTTTTCGTGAAAGTATAAGTTGAATTATCTCCCCTTTTAAATTTTGGACAGCAAACATATTCCTTCATGCACATCTGTAGGTTGTGTACTACAACTGTGTAAAGTTTCATAAAAATTCAATAGGTAGTTTAGTAGGAGTTGCACTTACAAGGTACATGCCCCCCCCCCCCTTTTCGTGAAAGTATAAGTTGAATTATCCCCCCTTTTAAATTTTGGACAGCAACCATATTCCTTCATGCACATCTGCAGGTAGTGTACTACAAATGTGTAAAGTTTCATAAAAATTCAATAAGCGGTTTAGGAGGAGTTGCGCTTACAAGGTACATGGACGACGGACAGGGTGATTCCTATATACCCCCCAAACTTTGTTTGCAGGGGGTATAAAAATCTTAAGAATAAAATATTACATTTCTTGATAATAAAATTGTAAATATGACCTAAATCTCATATAAGAGGAAGCTGAAATGTTCAGAAAATCAATGAATACCTGACAAGTTTCTTGTACAATAGATATTTAATTGATGTTAGATGGATTTAAACTAAAACCAGAATAAAAAAAAAGAGCAGGTTGACTTTATGTAATCCTACAAAATTGCTTTAGACAACTTGATCAGCATGTCTTTACAAAAGTTACAATACAGAAAACATCTCTTTATAAACAAACAATGTCATATTACACAACTGCCAAACTTTGTATACGTACATCTCAAGCAGTTATATCTCATGTTTACTGAATTAGTCAGCAGAAATATGGGTGCAAATGAACATGAAAGACAATCCATTTGTTCACTTAGACACAAATTAAATTAAAGGAACATCGCTTCTATTGCTGTTCTACATTTCAGTCACCGTAGAGTGTAACTAATACCCTAAAATGAGTGTGAAAAGTCCCCAGCAGTTGAGCAGTACTCTTTACTTCTGGTTATAAATGCTACATATCGTCATCTTTGTTGTTTCTATGCTATTTGGTGCATAGAATTTCATTTCCCACATGTATACATATTTAAACATTAAATTATTCTAACCTTTGAACTTAATGGTATTTTCAGAATTTTTGTTGGCAGATTTCAGTAACTCTTTAAGATTTAAAAGTTTTTCAGCAATTATTTGAGGATCAGTGTTTTCATCATCTTCACCATACATCATTGAAGACTGAGCAGATTGACTTAAAGCTGTATTTTCTAATTCTAACTGTGTTACTCTTTCCTTCAGTTTTTGAATACTTTGTTGGTCTTGACATTTTGTTCTCTCATATTCCCCTATAACTTTGGATATTTCTGACAGTTTGTTTTCCAGATTGGCCACTCTCTCTTCATTTTGTTTGGAATGTTGCTGTATTGTCTTCTCTGAATCATCAGCTATCTTTTGTTCGTGTTGAACCTGTTTTTGGTTATTTATCTAAAAAATACATAATGTACAGCACATGATTATTTTGGATGATTAAACATATATTAACATTGGAGGTTAGTCATGTTACTTATAACTAGTCATTTGTTGATGTGTTTAAATACTTTGCATATTTCTTCCTTTTTAATTTATTTTTGTTTTGCTTTATTATATCTTAACATTATGAAAACAAAATTTACTTGGGTTTTTGTTTAATTTAGTACATATGTACTAAATGATATGTTCAACAATGTATTAATAAGTGACAATTGTTTGCTTTTCTTTATTCTATATCAGTATTTTCTGTCATCTTCAACTATCAACTGTGTCAAATTACAAATCAGTTGATTTGAGGTAAAACTTGAGAGATGTATGTAGTATTACAAATCAGTTGATTTGAGGTAAGACTTGAGAGATGTCTGTAGTATTACAAATCAGTTGATTTGAGGTAAAACTTAAGAGATGTATGTAGTATTACAAATCAGTTGATTTGAGGTAAAACTTGAGAGATGTGCGTAGTATTACAAATCAGTTGATTTGAGGTAAGACTTGAGAGATGTATGTAGTATTACAAATCAGTTGATTTGAGGTAAAACTTAAGAGATGTATGTAGTATTACAAATCAGTTGATTTGAGGTAAAACTTGAGAGATGTGCGTAGTATTACAAATCAGTTGATTTGAGGTAAGACTTGAGAGATGTATGTAGTATTACAAATCAGTTGATTTGAAGTAAAACTTGAGAGATGTGCATAGTATTACAAATCATTTGATTTGAGGTAAGACTTGAGAGATGTCTGTAGTATTACAAATCAGTTGATTTGAGGTAAAACTTGAGAGATGTCTGTAGTATTACAAATCAGTTGATTTGAGGTAAAACTTGAGAGATGTGCGTAGTATTACAAATCAGTTGATTTGAGGTAAGACTTGAGAGATGTATGTAGTATTACAAATCAGTTGATTTGAGGTAAAACTTGAGAGATGTGCGTAGTATTACAAATCAGTTGATTTGAGGTAAGACTTGAGAGATGTATATAGTATTACAAATCAGTTGATTTGAAGTAAAACTTGAGAGATGTGTGTAGTATTACAAATCATTTGATTTGAGGTAAGATTTGAGAGATGTATATAGTATTACAAATCAGTTGATTTGAAGTAAAACTTGAGAGATGTGTGTAGTATTACAAATCAGTTGATTTGAGATAAAACTTGAGAGATGTATATAGTATTACAAATCAGTTGAGTTGAGGAAAAACTTGAGAGATGTATGCAGTATTACAAATCAGTTGATTTGAGGTCAAACTTGAGAGATGTATGCAGTAATACAAATCAGTTGATTTGAGGTAAAACTTGAGAGATGTATGCAGTATTACAAATCAGTTGATTTGAGGTAAAACTTGAGAGATGCATGCAGTATTACAAATCAGTTGATTTGAGGTAAAACTTGAGAGATGTATGTAGTATTACAAATCAGTTGATTTGAGGTAAAACTTGAGTGACGTATGTAGTATTACAAATCAGTTGATTTGAGGTAAAACTTGAGAGATGTATGTAGTATTACAAATCAGTTGATTTGAGGTAAAACTTGAGAGATGTGTGTAGTATTACAAATCAGTTGATTTGAGGTAAAACTTGAGAGATGTATGTAGTATTACAAATCAGTTGATTTGAGGTAAAACTTGAGAGATGTATGTAGTATTACAAATCATTTGATTTGAGGTAAAACTTGAGAGATGTATGTAGTACAGTATAACCTCGTTAAACTGCCACCATCTGTCCAGCCAGATTTTGGCGTTATAACGAGTTTGGCGATAAACTGAGTAAGGACAGAAAACCGGAAGTCAACAGTTTGATTTTAAATTTGGAATGACTGACGGTTTGATTTTGACAAGTTTATCGGAAATGAGTATTATCACTTACAATTTTAATAAATATTCTATTATATAAGTTTCATTTTGACAGTTGTAGAAAATTTCAGCATTTGTAAATTTAGCAGAATTTATTTTATCGAATTTGAAAAGAAAAACAATCTACTGAAATTATGTTATTAGCACGTATACTAGCAATTTCCTTTAATATATATTAAATTCGTTTTTACTTCTTACAAATAATTACTCTCCATTTTATTTTCAATTTTTGTTTATCACAACTAAAAAAAGAACAATAAAGGTTTTTTTCTCACTCGTTGTCGTGTCACAAGATTAATCCTGTCCCCAGGGCAAATGTACAGTTAACTTATGGATAATTGATCATTAATTGTTTAAAGAAAGGTGATAAAATATGTTTATTGAAGCAAGGGTGTTATACTTTAATTGAAAAATGTTTATACAACACTTAGAAGCGTGTCACCGTCAGTGTATGGTTTGGAAGTAAATTTGATTTCTATAACCGGAAGTTGTTAAAATCTATTCACATATAAACATTTCTGTCGTTTTTACGCATGCATTCACAATCAAATAATTCACATGTTCACGTGGATTATAACCCATTATAAGGTCAAACTTGAGAGATGTATGTAGTATTACAAATCAGTTGATTTGAGGTAAAATTTGAGAGATGAATGTAGTATTACAAATCAGTTGATTTGAGGTAAAACTTGAGAGATGTATGCAGTATTACAAATCAGTTGATTTGAGGTAAAAACTTGAGAGATGTATGTAGTATTACAAATCAGTTGATTTGAGGTAAAACTTGAGAGATGTGCGTAGTATTACAAATCAGTTGATTTGAGGTAAGACTTGAGAGATGTATGTAGTATTACAAATCAGTTGATTTGAAGTAAAACTTGAGAGATGTGCATAGTATTACAAATCATTTGATTTGAGGTAAGACTTGAGAGATGTCTGTAGTATTACAAATCAGTTGATTTGAGGTAAAACTTGAGAGATGTCTGTAGTATTACAAATCAGTTGATTTGAGGTAAAACTTGAGAGATGTGCGTAGTATTACAAATCAGTTGATTTGAGGTAAGACTTGAGAGATGTATGTAGTATTACAAATCAGTTGATTTGAGGTAAAACTTGAGAGATGTGCGTAGTATTACAAATCAGTTGATTTGAGGTAAGACTTGAGAGATGTATATAGTATTACAAATCAGTTGATTTGAAGTAAAACTTGAGAGATGTGTGTAGTATTACAAATCAGTTGATTTGAGGTAAGATTTGAGAGATGTATATAGTATTACAAATCAGTTGATTTGAAGTAAAACTTGAGAGATGTGTGTAGTATTACAAATCAGTTGATTTGAGATAAAACTTGAGAGATGTATATAGTATTACAAATCAGTTGAGTTGAGGAAAAACTTGAGAGATGTATGCAGTATTACAAATCAGTTGATTTGAGGTCAAACTTGAGAGATGTATGCAGTAATACAAATCAGTTGATTTGAGGTAAAACTTGAGAGATGTATGCAGTATTACAAATCAGTTGATTTGAGGTAAAACTTGAGAGATGCATGCAGTATTACAAATCAGTTGATTTGAGGTAAAACTTGAGAGATGTATGTAGTATTACAAATCAGTTGATTTGAGGTAAAACTTGAGAGATGTATGTAGTATTACAAATCAGTTGATTTGAGGTAAAACTTGAGAGATGTATGTAGTATTACAAATCAGTTGATTTGAGGTAAAACTTGAGAGATGTATGTAGTATTACAAATCAGTTGATTTGAGGTAAAACTTGAGAGATGTATGTAGTATTACAAATCAGTTGATTTGAGGTAAAACTTGAGAGATGTGTGTAGTATTACAAATCAGTTGATTTGAGGTAAAACTTGAGAGATGTATGTAGTATTACAAATCAGTTGATTTGAGGTAAAACTTGAGAGATGTATGTAGTATTACAAATCATTTGATTTGAGGTAAAACTTGAGAGATGTATGTAGTACAGTATAACCTCGTTAAACTGCCACCATCTGTCCAGCCAGATTTTGGCGTTATAACGAGTTTGGCGATAAACTGAGTAAGGACAGAAAACCGGAAGTCAACAGTTTGATTTTAAATTTGGAATGACTGACGGTTTGATTTTGACAAGTTTATCGGAAATGAGTATTATCACTTACAATTTTAATAAATATTCTATTATATAAGTTTCATTTTGACAGTTGTAGAAAATTTCAGCATTTGTAAATTTAGCAGAATTTATTTTATCGAATTTGAAAAGAAAAACAATCTACTGAAATTATGTTATTAGCACGTATACTAGCAATTTCCTTTAATATATATTAAATTCGTTTTTTACTTCTTACAAATAATTACTCTCCATTTTATTTTCAATTTTTGTTTATCACAACTAAAAAAAGAACAATAAAGGTTTTTTTCTCACTCGTTGTCGTGTCACAAGATTAATCCTGTCCCCAGGGCAAATGTACAGTTAACTTATGGATAATTGATCATTAATTGTTTAAAGAAAGGTGATAAAATATGTTTATTGAAGCAAGGGTGTTATACTTTAATTGAAAAATGTTTATACAACACTTAGAAGCGTGTCACCGTCAGTGTATGGTTTGGAAGTAAATTTGATTTCTATAACCGGAAGTTGTTAAAATCTATTCACATATAAACATTTCTGTCGTTTTTACGCATGCATTCACAATCAAATAATTCACATGTTCACGTGGATTATAACCCATTATAAGGTCAAACTTGAGAGATGTATGTAGTATTACAAATCAGTTGATTTGAGGTAAAATTTGAGAGATGAATGTAGTATTACAAATCAGTTGATTTGAGGTAAAACTTGAGAGATGTATGCAGTATTACAAATCAGTTGATTTGAGGTAAAAACTTGAGAGATGTATGTAGTATTACAAATCAGTTGATTTGAGGTAAAACTTGAGAGATGTATGTAGTATTACAAATCAGTTGATTTGAGGTAAAACTTGAGTGACGTATGCAGTATTACAAATCAGTTGATTTGAGGTAAAACTTGAGAGATGTATATAGTATTACAAATCAGTTGATTTGAGGTAAAACTTGAGAGATGTATGCAGTATTACAAATCAGTTGATTTGAGGTAAAACTTGAGAGATGTATGCAGTATTACAAATCAGTTGATTTGAGGTAAAACTTGAGAGATGTATGCAGTATTACAAATCAGTTGATTTGAGGTAAAACTTGAGATGTATGCAGTATTACAAATCAGTTGATTTGAGGTAAAACTTGAGAGATGTATGTAGTATTACAAATCAGTTGATTTGAAGTAAAACTTGAGAGATGTATGCAGTATTACAAATCAGTTGATTTGAGGTAAAACTTGAGAGATGTATGCAGTATTACAAATCAGTTGATTTGAGGTAAAACTTGAGAGATGTATGTAGTATTACAAATCAGTTGATTTGAGGTAAAACTTGAGAGATGTGTGTAGTATTACAAATCAGTTGATTTGAGGTAAAACTTGAGAGATGTGTGAAAAATTACATAATTGCTGATTGAAGATAATAAATTGAGGATCTATGAAAAAATCCATCAAAATTATCCTTCAAGGTAAAATTTGAGACATGTGTGAAAAGAAAAATCAACACTAGTTTAGGGAAAACATGAGAGATGTGTCTCATATTAACATATAACAACTCCTTTTTGCTATGAAATCAATGGGATAAACATCAATACTGTGATATCTATTATGTACAAGTGCATATTTTTATAGGATGTTCATACAAATTATAAATTTAACTAATAATTGATAGGTTTTCATCATCTTAACAGGATTATGCCAAACAATGGGCAAAATGTGAAAAGGAGGACTTGATACTCTTTCTGAATGGGTGAAGAGTGTGAGTTCGAGAATACAAATTTAGAATTAAAAAACTCAGTGGGACAATGAGCACTCATAAAACATCAATCTTTAAAGATTCAAATGTTGCTAAACACATGTCTCACCTCCATGACAAATATGTTGTTTCTCAATAGGGGTTTCTCAAGAAAAACATTAAGACGCTAGCCTGATCCTTTAATTTCACGTTCCGCTATAGATGATGTCCTTTCACTAAATAATTCCAAGTTTTGTTGATTGCATCTATCCCATTGAGCTTGAAATAAAGGATATCACAAATACAGCTAGGTCTGCTTCATACCATGACCTATACCTCACAATTAACAGTGAGTGTCTGCTAAGAACAAAACTTTATGACAAAAGAGATTATTTAAATTTTTCTATTGTGAATTTTCCATTTATATGTAGCAACATTCCAGCAGCATCTGCATATGGAGTATATATATCTCTCATTGATCCGATATTCCAGAGCTTGTGGTTCCTATCAGGATTTCCTTGATAAAGGGTTACTGCTAACAAGGAAGCTACTGAACCACGGTTTCCATTGGCTAAGTTGAAGTCATCACTTCTAAAGTTTGACGGTTGCCACCATGATTTGGTTAAACGTTACGGAATATCTGTGTCACAAACGACCATGGGTATGTTCCACTTGTAGTAAGCACTTCCTATTCCTTTCCTCATTCATAACCAGGTTTGTAACTAGAGTAACACAATGGGTGCCATCAGTAGAGCAGGAAATACTTATCCTTCTGAAGCAACCCCAGTTTTTAGTGGTGTTTGTATTGCTCGATCTTTAATTTTCTATGTAGTGTTTGTAGATTGTTGTTTGGCCATTGTGTTGCCTGTCCTTCCTTGATTTACGGAATCTTCAAACTCTTCTTTTAACAACATATTTCAGACATATTGTGGCCTACTAGATAATTATTGTTTGATACCTTTAACTGTTCCATTTGTTGTTGTAGCTCTATAAAGTGAGGAGATGGTTGATCTGCTTTAACTTCTGCTTCTGTTAGTCTGTCTCTTGTTCTCTGTAGTGCAGCTGACAAATCTTTAAGTTTCTTCTCATATATCTCTGATATGTTGGGTACAAGTTTTTCTTTTTCTCTCAGTGCAGAAGTAGCATCTTCTAACTAAAATATACTTCTTTTTTAATTATCTACTGTGTTTTATATAATATTTTATATAAATAAGGAATATTTTCAATTTTTTAACAGGCTATACGATATAACCTGGTTTGGGGCAGTTTACACTTAATAAATCGCAAAGTGGATCAGCCAATAACATTGCAGTATGCACAGCAAATTAAATTATTGGTACATACTAATGTTATTCATAGGCTATTTATCATCTTTGAAATGAAATGCACATTGCTGATAAAGATGGAATATCTAACAACATACTGCATCAGTGTACCTTCATGATGCTCGCCACGAGTGTGGTAGATCACGATTTCAAGCCCTGGTTAGGTCAAACCGCAGACTATAAAATTGGTATTTCCTGTTTCTCCGCTAAGCACGCAGCATTAAGGAGCAAGAGCAAAAATTGGTAGACTTGTAATCAGGATAATGTGTCCGAGTGAAGTCACATGTCTATCCACAGACTGTTGACTGTTGTTACAGTGAGGTATCACTATAAAAAAAATCCAACTAAGCATGTTGGTCTAGTACACAGCAGACATCATCATCATCTCATAAAAACATAGCTTGTTCTCACCATGATACAGCTGACAACTTGTTCACTTGGCGGTAAACAACAATCAATTACTCACTCACTCCAGTAACACAATTTGCATAATCATTGTGTTTACAATTTTAATGTATTTCACAATAAATGAAATATATCATTCTGTAAGTGCCATCTGCTTTTTCAGGGCTGTGGAATTGCCATGCTGACTTGTCCGACTCATACATAGAACCTGTCGAACAAGTAGATTTTCCTGGCTAGCTTGTCTGGAGACAAGTAAAAATAAAAAGGCATAATCATTTAAAGTATTCTGTAAAGACAATCCCTTAAATATTATTATATGGTAAATATTTGGCATTTTTGTTGTTGTTGGAAATGATCGCGTCAGTGGTGTTCCGAAAGCAGCTAAAAATAACAGGAATTATACAAGTTCTAAGTTGAGTATTACAACCCGATTGCAATGATAATTTCACTGCATTTACTTAAACGATAACCAGGACCACGTATCGTTTTTTTTATTGGAGTTTCGAATGTGATGTTCTTTTGCCAGTCGTATACAAATACGAACCATACACATAGGGCCTTACATCCTTGAACATACAAATCGTGTTTCAGTCGCAACAATGGACAAATATTTAATAATAATAATAATAAAAAATACTGTAAGGCACTGGCGACAAAGAATTGCCCAAGAAGGTTAATAAACGCAAAGCTCGAGCGGAAAAAGACACAAAATATGTTAGGAAAGTGCCAACAGACTTTTCAGTCCAAGTGGTTAGCCGATATCTGCCAGTTACGACTGGATGCTGATAATGTCTCATATCGCCATATCAGGAGGAAATATCCTGATATTGCCAATCAGAAATTGTGAATGTTTATTGGCAAAATCATGAAAAGAGCCTAAGATGCTTGGTCCTCCCACTAGTCATCTGCAAAACATGCTGCTTGTATTTCCTCATGAAGGACACAAGCAAACCTAAACACATGACTGGTTTCATTTTTTATGGACAAAGTCAAAGTTAATCAAAATGAATTGAATAGATATGAGAATCTTTTCAACACAGCTTATGTTGTATCTCAAAACATCCTGCCATTCACTGACTACACATATCAATGGTCTTCATTTGGGCAGTGATCATTTATGCAAGGCTACTTGCATTAACTTTATTAAAACAATATCTGAAGTTTTACGCAATCATACCATAATGCAAGTTCAATTATTTCTATTGTGTACAGACTCCTCTGTCACTGATCATGAGGCAATACCTTTAAGAAAAGTCCATCCTGACATTCATGAACTAGCAATTGTGCTTGCAGGTATCGAATGCATAGAAAGAACAGGACAAGTAGGATTTTGTCCGGACAAGTAACTTTTTTCAAATAACTTGCCCGAGGACAAGCACAACATTTCCGTATTTCCACACCCCTGTTTTCAGTAGCATATCTCTGAGAATATGTCTAATTTCCTACAATTAATTATGACGACTTGTGTTTTGCAATTTGCTATATATGTATCATTAAAAGCTATAATACCTGACTTTCAAACTGTTCTTTCATAATTCTTTCAGCAGACAGTAGTTTTTGTAATTCTCTTAACATGACAGCATGATCTGTTTGTTCCTTTTCTCTGTCTTTTTGTTGACTTATAAGTTTTGATTTAATCTAAGGATAAAGATAAATATCATTTATTTCAATAAGTATGTATAATTATATTTCAATATGTATAACAAGTATTAATTATCATGGGAAAGTATTAATTTTTGTGCATCTAATCTAATCTTGATAGTAGACTTGTGCGGTTGTGTCACTTTTTCTCTCATAATATTAATAGTGAGACATACCACTTTATTTTCTGTTAAAATATGTGCTTGTTTTCTAATACCCTTATTGAGTAAGCTTAGGATAATTACAATCACTAGGGCTATCAAATTGTTAATTTCCTTGGGAATTTTATGCTGAAATTCAGAGTGAGTGTCAAGGATTAATACTAATTTGTAGAGATTAGGATGACTACCAGACATTAAGTGTGATGCACAAAAATTAATACTTTCCCATGATAATTAATACTTGGTGAGCCAAAATTTATAGATAATCTTTCTATATATCTTATCTTATATAATAAAAGGGCCTGGGTGGCTCAATGAGTTAGGTCGTTGGATCTAACAGCTCATACAAGCCTATCACCAATACGGCGTGGGTTCGCACCCAGCTTTGTAAATTACCAAAAAGGGTGAACACGACTCACAGCCGTAAGTGATAAAGTTTACCAGTCGCTTGCCCAGGGTCGGTGGTTCTCTCCGGCTTCCTCCACGACTAAAACTGGTCGCCATGATATAGCTGAAATATTGCTGAAAGTGGTGTTAAAACACAAAAAATCAATCAGAAAACCATTGACAGAATTATTTTTAAAAAACGGAATACACATTTCGACAAGATCGAGTTTTAAAAGTTTAACAGCCGTTTTCATGAGTATATACAATCAATTGTATATTGTAGGAACTTTTATTAACTTTTAATGATGAATGTTGTATTAAAATGTCTTCTTTCTTGTTTAAATGAACCGGTGCCATTGAATTTTAAAGTTTTGAAACATACTAACATACATGTACAACCAATAAAATAAGCCAAATACCTATAAACTTATAAGTATCCAATTATCTATTTCAACCTTTCTTATTTTGTGCTGTACCAACCATTTACATATACCGGTAACCACATCGGTGGTGTAATGGTTAAGAAAGCTTGCCTCAAGTATGACAGACCGGATCGGGTCAATGACTAAAATTTATATTTGCTGCTCCTCTGTTACGCAGCATAAAGGAGTAGCAGCAAAGACTGTTTAACTTGGAATGAGGACAATGTGTCTGAGCTGAACAACATGTCTGTCTGCGATTTGTTGTTTCAGTGAGCTAGCAATATAACAATCAAAAAGTGTTGGTCCACTACAAAGTTGGCATCATCATCACCTCATTGAAATGTAACTTGTTCTTGCCATGATATAGCTGAAATATTGCTCACCTACCATCAAACAATAATCACTCCCTCACTCACTCACTATTTATATATGACATGACCTATGACCTTCATCTAGGTAGCATAATCTAAGTTTACATTACCTCTTGTAGTTCTTACTCCCTCACTCACTATCTACATATGGCATGACCTATGACCTTCACCTAGGTAGTATAATGCCCTATTGATTATCATAGTCTAAGTTTACATTACCTCTTGTAGTTGTTCCTCTAAATGTTCTATTTCTAGTTCTGATTTTTCCTGTTTTCTTTGTAACTGTTCTACTAGATCTTCATTTTCTGTCTATAACAATTCAATAATATTTGTATTACATGAAGTTCAGAATTTGTTAAAGAGTTGTTTTAAATCATTTTCTTAAAATTGTATACTGGTTTCCATTCTCATGTCTACTGGTATTTAAAATCAAGGTGTTAATGGACAATTGTATGAAAAAAAATCTAAACTTGCAACCTTTTAATGAAACAATCAAACTGATGGTATAACATTCATATTGATGTATGATTTAATTATTTTGAATAAGCAAGCACACAAAGAATAAAAACAATTCTTTTCTAGATGGAACTGTAAATCATTAAGGGAAAGCTGTTTTTTTATATAAAAACTAATACAGTAGTACTCCTCCCCTTGTTAGACCATCCTTCTGTAATAAAAAAAAGAAAAGAAAAGAAAGACCATATAAGAGGGATGGCCTCTCTTCAGTGAACAATTTAGTAGTATTGTAGTATTCTACTATCTCAGTCAGTGCATGAAATCTGGCCTGCATGATAAGAGTGGTGACATTTGTTGGGAGTGGCCTTATAAGAGTGGTGACATTTGTTGGGAGCGGCCTTATAAGAGTGGTGACATTTGTTGGGAGCGGCCATATAAGAGTGGTGACATTTGTTGGGAGCGGCCATATAAGAGTGGTGACATTTGTTGGGAGCAGCCTTATAAGAGTGGTGACATTTGTTGGGAGTGGCCTTATAAGAGTGGCCTTATAAGAGTGGTGACATTTGTTGGGAGTGGCCTTATAAGAGGGGGACTACTGTAATAAATTACAACATAGGTTTGTAAGAGTGAATCATTGTTAGGCTTCTTGTGTAAATAGATACTACTAATACTAATGATCATTTACCAAAAGTCTCTTCTTGTCAGCAATATAACTGGCTTCCACTTTAGACTTCTCCTGGGTAAGGGTAAACAGTGATGTGGTAAGAGTCTGTATCTGATCTTGTAAAGACTTCTTGTCACTGTAATCCTCACTAGAAACATCATCCTAAATTATCAACAAGTGCATTTTAAAGTTTGTTAATATGAAAAAAAAAAACTATTTGAGACTTGAAACTGTCTTTTTCATGGGGCCATTTGTGGCAAAGATCATATGGTAGTCATGATATTTACTTTTATCTATGTAATAGGTCTCTTATCACCACTAAATGTGAGCGTATTCCCCACCCATGGGGAGGTGATTTGTGGAGAGTTAGTGATTTTCTCCAGGAGGTCTAGTTTCCACCACCAATAAAACTGACTGAAATATTGTGATGAACAACTCGGGGATAAATAAAAAGTTTGTCAAACTTACATTTTTAATTTTCCATAGAAAGTTTTTTTATTTCATTATTTCTATAATACAAGTAAAATTTGACATTTGAATCATAATACAGTACATGTGAAATTTTACATATTTTTCATAGTAATTGAGAAAATTTCAGGCTTGTTCTTCCAATTATTATGTTGGTTACAGAATTGTATTCCAATATGGTAGGTACACTTAGAACTTCCTGACAGACCACACAGTCATATATAAAGTTCATTTAAAGACCATCATTTATGTATGAACTATAATTATATTACTGTAAAAAAAAATCACAACATTGGCTTCAATAGCATACATTAATTAATATATTGTAGAGCACTGATTTTACTTTTTATCATAACTTTTAAAAAACACAATGGCACATTTTGTAATTATAGAAGTTATAATGTATTATCATCTTCTTTTCAAAACCTACAATAAATAAATATGCATAGATTGATTATTAAAATTACCAAAAAATGTAAATTTTATGATCATCAAGGTTAATTGTCAAATAACATGTTCCACCGACATTTACTAAAAACACGTCATTTTTGGGTGTTGATGTCTGCGTTTAGTTAATTACATTCCATGGACTTTCACTGCCAAAACACTGACCACCGACTACAGTGTTTTTCAACTGAAACTCCTTGTTAGTACTCTGTGTTTCCTTTTCCTTTCTTATATATGATGTCACCTTATTAGTCCAGTCAATCTATATGAAAAAAATAGCCGAACCGGGAACAAATTGCAAAAGTATATTTTTTAGCCTTTATATTTTGGTACATTTTTACCCTTTAAAGGGAGATAATTTCTTCAGTTCTGTAGTACAAATTTGCATATAAAAATATTGACATTTATATCTTCAGAAACAAATATGGTTTTGTTTTAAATATCATACTTAAATAAATTTACAATGTGATGATACACATGGCAACGTGCAGTTACCATGGCAACAAGGAAAACTCCTAAGCAATGGTAATGTGTTTTCACCATTAAAATTTCTTATTTTTATCATTTTCACTTAATCTGCTTGGCCATTTGATTTTAAAAGAAGAGAAAATTATGTATGGGGGGGGGGGGTGTTCTATAGTGATTCCTCATTTTTTTGTCTTCGATACTACAAAATGTGTGGACTCAAATACTAGAAATGCACGAATAATCATACAAGCGATTCAGTTGTCATTGAACTTATTTTTCTGACATCATCGTCGGTATGGTATTATACAAAAAACAAAATTACTGCATCAGTAGTCGCGGTAGATTTTTTGTTGGGACAAAATAACCAAGGCTTTGTATGGCGAAACAATAGCATGCTGGTCTAGTCAAATTATGACAAACATTATAAACCTGGGGGCGGATTAACAAAGATATCATAAAAGATTGATTGATTGATTATTGCTCAACTTCCAGTATTTCAGCTATATTCAGTACGAGAACAAGTTCAATAATTATATAGGGGTCGTCATGGTCATGATCGTATGGTAGATGGATTTACAACTACCTTGGTAATCAGTGCCTATCACAACTAAAATTGTGAGATCGAATTCCGCTCATGGCGAGATGTACCCGATACTACATTATGTGATAAAGTTTGTCAATGACTCGCGATGGGTCAGTGATTTTCTCCGGGTACTCCGGTTTCATTCACCATTAAAACTGACCGCCACGATATTACTGATATATTATTGAAAGTGACTCTATAACCCCCTCAATAATATATGAAAACAATAAAGAAATGATGGAAGGGATAATATGTCAACAGGGTCAATGACTTTTTAATGCCACTGAAAAAGGTATATAGAGTTTGGCAAAGTCGAATAAAATAGTCTATTGTAGAGGATTTTTCAAAATCTACAAAAGATGTGTTTAAATAGTGTGCCGGGGCCGTGGCACTCTCCATGTTATCCACTATGGTCCACGATCAGAAACAAATGTATATTTATATTGCTAGTTAAGTTAATTATATTATGTTGAAGTAACTTTATGTTTTGTATGCAAAATATTCACAAGTTGTGAATAATAGTAAGCAACAATAAATTGCAAAGATATATGGAAGGCGTGTGATCCTAAAGTGAATCTTTGCATGTCATTTTGGAACACTCTACATAAATGTGGAATTAAAAGACGCGACAATCTATGTTTACGCACCATATACGTCGCATCTAAGTAGTCTAAAAAAATTGTCAGGGCCACTAGATACTTTATTTTGTCTCAAGCATACACCATGGCTATATTCACTTACAATTTGGGAGTGAGTGATTGTTGAGCAATTATCCTAAGACCATTTTAAGACATATTATGTTGATGTCCTAACTTTGTGACAAATGTTAAGACCTGACGTAGCATAAAACAGGTTTGGATTGAGTGAGTGATTGTTGTTTAATGCTAACTCAACAATTTTTCAGCTATATCATAGTCAGAACGAGTTAATTTTCAATGAGATGATGATGAGGTTCCATTTCTACTAGATCAACACACTTAGTTGGATTTTTATAGTGCTAGCTTACTGAAACAACAGTTCATAGATAGACATGTCGCAACACTCTGACACATTATCCTGATTCCGAGCCAACCAGTCTTGCTTTTTCTCCTTAATGTTGTGTGCTTAAAGGAGAAGCAACAAATGCCAATTTTATAGTCTTTGGTTGGAACCGATCGGGTCTCGAACCCATGATCTACCGCACTCGAGGTGAGCACGCTAACCACTACACTACCTTCATTGGTGTGGTTAGGTAAACATACTTGGGACAAAGATATGTTGTAAGACCTTCATAAGACATGATTTAATCCTAAGACATCTTCGTAAAACTGGTCCCTGTTCCATCTTGATTTGACATTACAACAAACCCCAAAAATACCTAAATGAAATTCCACTATTTTTTTTTCAAACAAAACTGAAGTGTCTGACAAGAAATTTATCGTGTTTGGTAATCATACGTGGTGTGAAGCGAGCGATTCGTTGTTTTGATTGGATACTATTTTAAATAAACTGTTTAATAGTTTCATTTTCATTTATACAGAGAGCTATATGTATGCAAAGCAAAATAAGAACATACAATTAAAAGATTATCAAACTAAATGCCGATCAGTATTCAAAAATTTGAATGTTAATTTTTTTTTTATATAATTTAATCAGCATTGAAAACTTGTTAGCTATTTCGGTTCACTATTTTGAGATTTTCAGCCAGTCACGACATTTGTATGATTTTCCAATTTTAAGAAGTCGACTTTATTGGCTGAAATATAAAACTACAAGTAAGACTGAAACTCGGCTTTAACCAAAGTTTTTTGTTTGTTGAAAAGATTTTATGATTCGCAGAACATGATGGAACAAGAATAAGAATAAAGTGATATTTATTATTGTCAATCACGACGCCTGACAAAGTTAACTAATAGGTTACATAAATGATTGCATTAATTTGAACATCATAGAAGATAAACAGGCTCTGGTGGAAACAGAAGCGATAGTAAATGTAAGGACAGTGCTCTAATGATGCATGGACAGTTATTAAATTTTCTTCCTGAAAATCACGTGGGTGACACAAATTATTCTGCATTATCTAAATAAAAACTAAAAAAAAATATCAGATGATCTGACCTTCCTCGTCTCCGAATACAACTTTCTTTGTATATCAGTATTTAAGGTAAAAAAATCATGAGATTTAATAGAAGAGTTGGTGTATTTGGACATACACTTTTAAACATATCGCAACGTTATTTCTGTCCATGACGGGCTGCCGTAATTTTCAGAAAAAAAATGAATGCGATATCATTTTTAAAACGATATTTGCGATTGCTTATCTGTATTTTGTATATATTTATTGAAAATATGTGCTATGGCTACACATATTTAAAGTTTGAGAGCAACTGAATGTTTATTTTATGAAAGAATCATGCTTAATGAGCGTTTTATCAAAACATGTCGGTCCAGAAAAAAATCGTCTGCTTTCGTACATTTCTGGTGCATTTATTATAACATATTTCGACTGTAATGTATTTACTTTTATTTATATTGATGCATACTTTATATTTCATCAATAATTTTCAATAACAATCTCTTTAATTCTATTTATTGTCTGCAATACACAAGACGATTCCGTACTTTATAATATCGTACGGAGCACAATGGCCGACAATAGTTTTCAAGACCAAATCAATAATTTTTCGTGTCAGATTAAATTCATGCATTTCCCCTTATTATTTTTGTGGCGACTTTTTATATTTCCTTAAACATGTGTACATAAAGATAATAGGCTACTTATTTTTTCTTTTGCAATTTGTTCCGGGTTTTTCGTAAATTGACTGCACTATATATACATTCTTTGTTCAATAGGACACAAATGACATATATAAAAGGAGATATGTCATGTCAATTTTTCTTACATTTCCAGCAGCACTCTCCTCAAATATTTATTTTGATTTCAAATAAATGAACAAATAAATAATAATTGTACAGCAACATATGATCAATTTGTGTTATTTATTTGTTTCAATATACCTGTATATGTTATAGTTCAAACCTTGATGAGCATTGTAATATAAACCTTTAATTAATAAGTCCATTAAAAATTCTGATACCTCTTTGTTGACATTTAGAGGATCGTATATTGCCTCTTGATTTTCCTCTGTTTTATCAACATCTCTTTGCTTTGAGCTTGTTAAGGCTTTGATGCTTGCCTCTAATGCTTCTTTTTCTTTCACAACGCCTTTATAAGCCTGTACAACATCTACAATAAGATATGAATGTCAACATTCCTTGAAACACACAATTCTTAATATTGTATTTCGATCACATTACTGTTGAAATTTGAGCTTTGGTAATGATGCACAGGTAGTAGCTGCGGAATCGTAGCCCTTTATGGTCCTTTTTATTTTATTTTTTTTTGCGGACCATAGGGCTATCAAAAACTTTCGAAACTGCACAAAAAAAATCTTGCCAATTTTTGTCATGAAATCGGGTGCGAGAACGATCAAACGTATATATTTTGTTTCGTTAGATATTTATCTACATTCTTCTATACTTACTTACCTATTAATATTCATTTCCAGTTCATTATCATTTAACAAATATCTCATTTGTGACAAATCCCGCCTACTTCGTCCGCCATCTTGCTTCTCCAGTAGTCTCGTTCTAATATAATAACCCTATTTATTTATAAACCGCAAACACGTGTTTGGTTTGCTTACGTTTTACCGAAGATGTTTTCGGCGGTTTTATATAAGAAGAAATGAGAGTTTGGATCTTCTTGGCATATATTTTTCAATAAATAATCTGAATAAATAAATGTTTTTCTTAAATTTCTTTTTCTGAAAGTGACTTTCATTGAACATTTTTGAAAATGATTATTGACATCTTCCACCCCCCTATTTTGGGCCAAGTTAATATATAATGCATAACCAAAATGGATGTGGAAACAATATACAAAGATAAGTTGATGGGAAAATATAAGTTTAGGTTTGATCTGAAAGAAAAACAAAAGTGTTTGATAACCAATATAATGGAAAGAAAAAACTCAATTGGTATTTTTCCTACTGGATATGGGAAAAGTGTATGTTTCCAAATGGTGCCTTTGATTCACGATGCAATTTACGGTGGAAAGCATATTGGTTTGATAATTTCACCACTGAAGAGCCTTATGATTGACCAGTGTAAACAAACCAAACACGTGTTTGCGGTTTATAAATAAATAGGGTTATATTTGGAAAAATCACGTGACCTCAGAACGAGACTACCGGAGAAGCAAGATGGCGGACGAAGTAGGCGGGATTTGGTCCAAATGAGATATTTGTTATGGTAATGAACTGGAAATGAATATTAATAGGTAAGTAAGTATAGAGGAATGTAGATAAATATCTAACGAAACGAAATATACATGTTTGATCGTTCTTGCACCCGATTTCATGACAAAAATTGGCAAAAAAGCGGCGCAAGATTTTTTTGGCGCAGTTTCGAAAGTTTTTGATAGAGTGAAAACCTATGGTCCGCAAAAAAAAATAAATAAAAAGAACCATAAAGGGCTACGGTTCCGCAGCTACACAGGTAGATAAATGAATATTTAAGACAATACAATTATGGTTTTCCAATCGTATACGAAAAAGGCTAGAATTACATAAACAATCAAATTATTCTTATTCCAATGGCAATGCATTAGTTCAGGTGTTTTTATCATTCCACCATTGTCAAATTCAAATGGATTCCTTTGAGGAAAAAGATACGTTTTAAACCCACTGAAAAACCAAAACTCTGGAACACAGTGGAAATGAAAAGACAATTAAAACAAACAAATTTCGAAATTTTGATCCCTTTTAGCTCTTTTCGAAATAAAATAGCAAAATGTTGGTTCATCAATAACACATAAATAAAGATGATCATTTTGCAAAATATTGTCTTAAAATAGGATGAAAATAAGACAGTTCAATGGTCCGACAGATTGATAGTCCGACACAATGGTAAATTTATAAACCGAAAATTTACAAAAATTTTGTATCAACAATCATGCCATTGCCGAAAAGTGCAACGACACATTTTCTTGTTATCGTTACATTTCAGTGTATTCGTCACGTAGCAAGCGCCTTATCATAAACATGTACTTAGTCTAAATTGTGATGATTTGACCTATTCGCCGAGAAGGCATCGTGAAACCCATAGCAGATGACGCTGTACATTCTTGCTCTTAACAGAGGGATTCAAGAGATCATTCCAGAAAGATGTAGCGTAATTGGTTGTGGATTTCCAACAATACCTGTTCGGCAAATAGGACAAATCGTGTCCGTAAACTGGACTTCTGTTGCGTTCCTTGAGATACCTCAACTACACACAAAACTTCGGAGGTAGCATGAACGGGGGAACTATTAAATTATGAACGGCAGAACTATTAAATTTATCTGACTATCGAACCGTCGGACCATCGAATCATCGGAGTATCGATCGGAACCCAAATTGTTTAATGAATATTTTCATCCTATTATAAAAAATTTAAACATGTCAGAAATATTTTTAAATAAAAAAATATACCTCTAAGTTTTGCTTCATATCTGTTTAACTTTTCTTGCAGTGCCTCCACTGTTTTCACAAGTTCTGACCTTGTAGCACGGTCCATTCTGTTAAAATATTACTCCATTTAATATCTGTATAAAAGTATGAAATAAAAATTAGCTTCAATAATAAAAAAAAAATGTAACTGTCTGATATAAGTAGATTAGCTATTAGAACAACTACACTTCACAGTCCTTTCCTCATTGACTCAATCATGATTTATCACCAGGTTTGTAACTAGATTAACACGACAGGTGCCAATAATGGAGCAGGAACTACCTACCCTTCCGGAGCACCGGAGTTTACCCTCGGTTTTTAGTGGGTTCGTGTAACTCAATCTTTAGTTTTATGTGTAAGTTTTGTAGATCGTTGTTTGTTCTTTTGTACTTTTTTCTTTTGGCCATTGTGTTGTCTGTTCTTCTTCGATATATGGATTCTGATTACCCCTTTGGTATCTTCAAACTCTTCTTTCTTTTTGATTAGTAAGATGATGATGTTGATATCTACTTTGTACTAGACCAATATGCTGAATTGCATTTTATAGTTCTAGTTCAGATCAGGTAGACATGTTGTGTCACCTTGACATTATCCGGACTCCATGTCAACCAGTTCTTACTCTTTAAGGCAGCAACAAATACAATTTTATCAGTTCTTTGCCTGACTGTGGATCAACCTCAGATGTACTACACTTGAGGAGAGTATGCTAACCATTACACCACTGAGAAGGCGAGATTTGAAGAATAACTGGATAGGACATGTATGTAAATGCATGGATATTGTATTTATTCAACAGAATTAACAAGAGTATTTCATGCTAAAGACGTATGCTGATTGACTGTGTCTACAGTTCAACAATTTTAGCACAGCCAACCATTTGTGAAATAACCCTTCATAAAGGGAATAGAAACTGTAAAATAACAGATTATTTCATTCAGTTTTGTTAATTTAATTTTCAAAATGGCAAATAAAAAAGAATAAAGTAGTTTATGTTAAAGAAGATATTTTTATAGCTGTGTTGATAATGTCTGAAACGTAGAAATATTTTCATCAAACATCAATACATTTTGTTTTTACATTTTTGTAAAACAAAAAGAAAGTGTTCCATTTTTCTTGAAAACTTGTTTCTCTTCTTCTTCCAAATTGTTTGTATCTGAAATTGGTGGATTTGTTTTACTTTATATTTTTGAGATTACAAAACATGATTAGGTAGACTTTATCTATACAGCTATTTACTAAATAACAGTAAAATGAGTAAAAAGTAAATTTACGACCGTTAACTAACAAAACATGTCATTGATTTACATTTCTATGAACAAGTATATTCTGAACTCGCCCCATGATTTGATAGTTAATCCACCTACAAAATCATCATGGAATAGATCTGTTGGCACTACAATAAATAAATACTATATCAATCAAATGGTGAAAGATGCAGAAAACAAAAGTTCACTGAAATTTCTACACTTGTCAGAAGCTAGATACGAACACTGCCATAATATCTGGTCAAGCTGTGGAACCGAACCATTCGCCATGACAATGGCAGCGGTCAAGGTGAAACTAGCCACAGGAATGCTTACTCTACAGGAACACAAAGCAAAATTCGCAAGGAAAGGTGAAGTCAGCTCCCTTTGTCCTATGTGCAAACAGGAGACTGAAAACACGGCTCATTTCATACTGCAATGTGCAAGCCTACAGGAAGTAAGAAAACCATTCATGGATAAAATTCTATCATATCTGGAAACAAATGAGAATCTGACACCTTATGTCACAGACCTACTGGAGGATCAAAATATGCTACAGCTACTAATTGACTGTACAAAATTTGACTTTATACCACTAAAGGAAAGGAGCTATTTAGAAACCTTATCCAGAGGTTTATGTTATAAACTGCACCAGCAACGACTACACAAAATAACTACGGTATCATAATAGGATCTAGAAAACCTGAGGATTAATAAGATATCGACACCATTAGAGAGCAGACAGATGTAGATTAGGCATATAAAAATATATATATATATATATATATGTGGGAGTGGATGTGGTCGAGTGGTCTAGGGTGCTGGACGTAAGGCTAAGCGAATGGTGCTGCAGTGTATCAATGGTGTGGGTTCAAATCCCGTCGAGGGAAGAACAAAAACTTGACAGCTCTAAAATCTAATTCTAACACTGTTTGGTTTAATTTTCAGACGTATATATATATATATATAAACGTCTAAAATGTTAGCACAACGATATCAAAACTAGAGGCTCCAAGGGGCCTGTATAGCTCACCTGGGTATAATAACAACATCAGTCAATAAAACTTGATAACTTCGGTAAAATAAATTAACAAATGTAGCCTGTCATTGCAAACCCCTTCAACAAATAAATTTGGGCAGGGGTTCCCCCTTTAATGTAAGGTGTCAAAATTGCTGTAAAAAAAACATATATGTCAATGATTCTCAAAATTTAGCTTTTCCTACTTCACATTTTGTAATAGAGTTGCTTCCCTTTGATTATTTGAGTAACCAAAAGCAGTGAGTCAACAAAAAAATGCATTTCAAGAAGAATAACTCTTCACACAGTTGTCGCACATTTTTAACTGTGGGAAATTTTTTGTAGATCTTGACATGCTGAACATTTTTGCAGTTTAAACTTTCCCTCTATCTCTAATAGTTTTTGAGATATAAGATGATAGTATTAAAATTGAGAACATTTTGATGAAAAAAGGGCAATAACTCCAAAATGGGTAATGGGATTTACTTCAAAATTGCAGGGTAGGAAGATCTTGACATGTTGCAATTTTTTGCAATTTAAACTTAACCTTTATCTCTTATAGTTTTTGAAATATAAGACGAAAAGTATTATTTTTTTATTTTAATTTGATGAAAAAAGGGCAAGAACTCCAAGATGGGTAATCAGATTTACTTAAAAATTGCAGGGTAGGTAGATCTCGACATGGTGCACATTTCTGCAATTTAAACTTAACATCTATGTCTTATAGTTTTTGAAATATAACAAAAAGTATTAAAATTAAAAACAAAAATTGATCGAAGGGCCGAACCGCCGGACACATTTTTGGAAGAGAACCATCCAATGACTATTTCATCAAAATGTTGTTCTTATTGAGCAAATGGTTTCAGACAAGAAGATTTTTATGGGAATTTCCCATAGGGTCCTATGTTAAATTAAGTTCGGCTGTGGCAGAGTTTGCGAAATGTGTCAGTCCTGTCAGACATGACCAGCAAAATTTGGGCAGATTTTGCTAAGGACTGACACAAGATTGGTATTTTGCAATAGAAAATTAATGAGGACTGACATTTTTTTCACTAGGGCCACCAAACCCATATGCAATTTCGCGAACTCTGCTGTGGCGGCCATCTTGGTCGGTGTTCTGAAATGCCGGACACAATTTTGGAAGAGGACCACCCAAGAATCATTTCAGCAAAGTTTGGTTGAGATTGGCTCTGTAGATTCAGAGGAGAAGATTTTTAAAAAATTTCATCCCCCCTTTTTTCTAATTTGCATAATCGGTCAAAATAGGCAAAAGTTCAAAGTTCATAAAAAATCCCATAATATATGTTAAAAAGCTCATCATTATGCTTATACAGTTCAAATTTGAGCACTTTCTGGCATAAAATAGAGCAGTTTTGGCCATTTGAAGAAATTTCTATTTTTAGTAATGGTGGCCATCTTGGATACAGGACGGCGCTGACGGACACAATTTTGAAAGGGGACCACCCAAGGATCATTTCATTAAAGTTTGGTTGAGATTGCCTCTGTAGTTTCAGAGGAGAAGATTTTTTTTAAATTTCATTCCCCCTTTTTTCTAATTTGCATAATCGGTTAAAATAGGCAAAAGTTCACAGTTCATAAAAAATCCCGTAATATATGCTAAAAAGCTCATCATTATGCTTATACAGTTCAAATTTGGGTACTTTCTGGCTTAAAATAGAGCCGATTTGGCCATTTGAAGAAATTTCTATTTTTAGTAATGACGGCTATCTTGGATACAGGACAGCGCTGACGGACACAATTTTGAAAGGGGACCACCTAAGGATCATTTCAGCAAAGTTTGGTTGAGATTGGCTCAGTAGTTTCAGAGGAGAAGATTTTTTTTTAATTTCATCCCCCTTTTTTCTAATTTGCATAATCGGTCAAAATGGGGAATGGGATTTACTTCAAAATTGCAGGGTAGGTAGATCTTGACATGCTGCACATTTTTGCAATTTAAACTTAACATCTATCTCTAAATAGTTTTTGAAATATAAGACGAAAAGTATTAAAATTAAAAAAAAAAAATTGATGAAAAAAGGGCAATAACTCCAAGATGGGTTATCAAATTTACTTCAAAATTGTAGAGTAGGTAGATCTTAACATGCTGAACATGTTTGCCGTTTCAACTTACCACCTGTCTCTTATAATTTTTGAAATAAAGGACGAAAAGTATTACAATTTTGAAAATTTGATGAAAAAAGGGAAATAACTCCAAAATGGGTAATGGGATTTACTTCAAATTGCAGGGTGGGTAGATCTTGATATGCCGCACATTTTTGCAATTTAAAGTTAACCTTTATCTCTTATAGTTTTTGAAATATAAGACGAAAAGTATTAACATTTTACAAATTTGATGAAAAAAGGGCAATAACTCCGAGATGGGTAATCAGATTTACTTCAAAATTGCAGGGTAGGTAGATCTTGATGTGCTGATCATTTTTACTCCATGTCAGATTTTACCATATGTTCTATTTTTAGTAACAATGGCCATGTTGGTTGGTGCACGGCATCACCGGACACAATTTTGAAACTAGACACACTAGTGATGATTCAGACCAAGTTTGGTTTCCATTGGTCTAGTACTTTTTGAAAAAGTTTACGACGTACGACGGACGCCAAGTGATGGCAATAGATCACATGACCCTTTGGTCAGCTGAGCTAAAAAGATGTTAAAATGTAACAAAAATAACTATAAGTCTACAAAAAGACTATAATTATAATTAAATCGACGGATATTTCGCTTGACCGACAAGCTTCATCAGCGTCTGTAATCTGATTTGAAAAATTGTCACGTGACCATCAGTTATCGTGACGTAAATTACTAAAAATCGTAATCTTGAACTTTATACATGTACTTTATATTATTCAAGTATATTGCACACTAATTTATAAACAATATGAACAGAATGAGAAAATGTAATGATGAAGTTTACCAACTAGCTAAGGACCAGGCACTGTTTAAAAAGTTAAAAAACAAAAGATTTAGGCCTTTTCGCTTATGCCTTCCGGGTGTAATGTTTGTAACTCGCGGATCCAAAAACTCTCTTTTAACCAGTGCCTGGTCCTTAGCTAGTTGGTAAACTTCATCATTACATTTTCTCATTCTGTTCATATTGTTTATAAATTAGTGTGCAATATACTTGAATAATATAAAGTATAAAGTTCAAGATTATGATTTTTAGTAATTTACGTCATGATAACTCAGATGGTCACGTGACAATTTTTCAAATCAGATTACAGACACTGATGAAGCTTGTCGGTCAAGCGAAATTTCCGTCGATTTAATTATAATTATAGTCTTTTTGTAGACTTATAGTTATTTTTGTTACATTTTAACATCTTTTTTTGATATCGTTGTGCTAACATTTTAGACGTTTATTTATCATTTGTGTTTGTTTGCACAGTATCGTTAACACTTGTTTCCGATCCGACATCTCGTAGGTTCATACGTTGGCTACTTTTTCAGACGTTTATATATATATAAGATTTAGCAGGGTGAAAGCTTGCTGAATCTCGTTATGAATAACTTTTTCTTTTTAGCAATTTTAATTGGATATGCCAGGACATTTTTTCAACGGTTTTAGAATGAAGTTTAGTGGACAATGTATATAATAACGTACCATCAATCGGCACACTAGAAGCTGTTCTTTTTACCTTTTATTAGTACAACTGACTCTTTTATGACCCGTGTATATAGAAATAAATACTTTTAAATCCGTTTTAAACTATATAGGGATAAGTGATAGGGGCACACCATACCAGACATTTATGATTCTGGACTTCAGTGGTGTATACGTTGGCAACAACGGTTATCCAGGCAGTGGATGAAGATTCAAGATAGGTAACACTAACACTAAGTTGACTAACAACAGGTAACAGCCAACAGGTATATTAAATTCCGAAACCGGAAGTGTGTTGGCAATATTACATATATTTTGGTTTATGTAATTTTGGTTTACTACATTTACTTTGCTACACATGTACAGTTACCATGCAATGTTGAAATTTATGTCTATGTCTATTGGTAGAAACTACGGGATTGGCATTATTTTTTTGATCGGAAGTAAACAATAGAATTTCCGAATGAAAACTTCCGGGACATCAACACGTGAAGTCAGTTTATAATTACTGGTTTAGAGTTTAGGCATTTTTTAGTAGGTAAAATTCCATTTTTTTCACATGACTGTACCGATTGATTTCTTTACATTTAGGGCGTGACTTTTTACCCCAAAAAACCCAAATATAGCATCGTGTTATCGGTTTTCGTGCTATTATCGATTTTCAGATATATCCTGGTGTATTGTAAAGTCGAGACCCTAAGACTATTTTGTCTCAAAACATTTTTAAAATAACTGCAACTATTCTATAAATAACATAATCAAGAATAAACATACATGTAGTCTCTTTTGGTACCGATTACATTATTTTTGCATCCTTAGCAAGTGATTAAAAATCCATCTGAAACTTGGAGGGTATTTCCACCATGTTTTGTAGAGTGTATTGTAAAGTCGAGACTCCATATTTGCATACGGTTGTGAATAAATGAAAGATGATACCAATTCAATTTTTTCAACTATAATTAAGATAGCAATTTGTAATAACAATCACAGCTAAAAACATCTTTTTTCAGTGTCATATAATATAAAAAAATCTGGCATTACACCAAAATTGTCTAATTTGTCTCGGCAGAAAAAAATATTTTTCACATAAAGTTTTTTCAGCTGTTCATTTTAGTTCACTATTTCAAACAGCAAATAACAACAATGTGGGTCAATACATTATAACTATATTAAACACAATATACATTCTTTCTTTTATCCATATGTTAAAGTCACATGACCAAGTGCAAGTGTTTTGAAAGGCTACAAGTTGTTATTTTGTTTCACTCATTGTCAGACCTTTTACATTTTACAGGTTAGATAAATAAGAAATCACATGTTTTGTGAGACATTTTTCTCAATTGATTAAACCCACGAGTCCAAATTCAGTCATATAACCTTTAACCCAAGTTTGTAAACAAAGCAGCCGACGGTGTCTTCCGTGACCCTGGTGACCCAAGGCTCTAAAAACGGCACAGAAATTGTTTTTTAACAATGGGCATTAGCAAAAATGGCGGAAATTGGCATCTTGAGGCTTTCTTATGTTATTTTACCTGTTTGAATCTCATTTTTGTTAAAATACTTGGTAATTTCCAACTAGGTCATCACTATTATTGTTTGACAGTCACAGGGCACGTGCTCGCCACGACGTCATCTAATGAATATGCAAAATAGCCGACCCTCGACTTTACAATACACGACAATATAGCGATTAACAGTGTTAACCCTTCATTCATATGACGATTGGAATTTTCAAAGAATGGCTAGTTAAATATTTCTTTGTACATAAGATTGTTTTTAAAGCCATTCTTGTATTTTAATATACTCTCGATTATCTGGCAACTTTTGTTGTCAGTAAAATGGCGTCATCTGTTTTCGTGTGAAGTAATAACAAGGCCGATATACGGGATGGAAACGAATATAAAATCCGGAAATGGCTGGTTTTAAAATTACATGGTTCTGGCCATCTACCAAATCATACTACATCTAAATAAAATAACAGAATGTTTGAAAATGACCACTTTCAAAATTGTGTTTACTTTAGATGTTTTTTTTAGTGCTGAAACCACAATCACAATGCACTGCAAAGTGACATGTATTTTATATAAGAAACAGGCACATTTCAGTCAGCTCTTTTATTTACAAGTACGATCAGTGACCCCATGACAGTTACATGACAGGAAGAGAGGCAGATGACATAATTAAATTTTATATAGCCCTTCTGGATTTTTTTTCAGCTACTTTATAAAGAAGTAAATTTTTAGCATTACAAAAAGTATGGTTCAGTAGGTAGGTTCACTGTTCTTTAAAAGCAAACTTTAACATCTTTTACAGATGTCACGCTGTAGTCTTGTTTATGTTCCATAAATAGAAACCGGAAGACACGTAAAAAATAATGTGCGCTGTGGAAATCAAAATAAAATGGATAAAACGAAAACAGATGACGCACGAAAACACATACCGTGACGATACCCAATACACCCAAATCAGAATATACCATACAATCGTATTTATTGTAGTTAAAGGTTCTATATGAATTATTTTTCATAAAAAAAATTCATAAAAAATACCATGCAGACAAAACATGGGAATACAGAAAACAATGCAACCTTGTTACAAAACTGAAAAAAAGATCAGTCAGAACATATTTTAAAATAATTTGTAATACAACTTTTATTTACCACTTACGCGTGTTGATAAATTATAAGCCATATCCGGAAAATCATCAGTCCGGCACGATTTTGATAATATAAAAAAATGTGTACGATTAGCCACTATACACTATTCATACAAAAAGTTTGTACGAGGAGACACTGCCAATAAATAACTTTTGTTGGAAATGTATCATTTTATATGTAGACTACTTTCACGTCAGACTTCATGCTCCTAAATATAGTTTTAGATATTCTAAGATTGTAGAGATACCTAGTCCTGGAGTAGCGAGGACAAGAGTTTAGCTTTTATAACACTCCCTATCTGTCACAATGCAAAAATGAGGAGTTTGAAATTGTCAGGATTGTTTTCTACTTTCAAATATAATAGGATAAATTCAGGGGCGGACATAAATGTAGCTAGAATAATGTAGATGTATAGGCACAAACTGTTTCGGCGAGGGGTCTGGGGGCTAAGGCCCTTCCTTCCCCTGGAAGCTCACCGTTTATATAACAGAATGAGTGACGTTTTTGATCATTTTGGAAGAGCTTTTTGACAATACCACTACAGACTAGCTAGAACTTTAATGTCATTGACTACATTGTACACAGACATACATTGTATCTCTCACGGACGGATGGTCACTTAACTTTATTCCCTTCGAAACTTTAATGTCGATAGGGATAACAAAATACATATATAATAGAGGTTACTTTCTGAATTTTTATTCATCATGAATTATTCAATGTTTTTCACTTGTACAAGTTTATGAAAAGTCAAGGCGCCGATTCTTTCTGTTAACAAAGTCATCCAAGTCGACTTGCACATGTCTGTGTATATGCATAAGTGATCAGTTGGACAGTCGTTCATTGCCCATAGTCGATCTTAAGTAGGATTTCACGCGTCTCATTACACCAAAAGATCTCTCACTTATTGCCGACGACACGGGCATTGTCGGTAAGATACTGATGACACACTCTATATAGCCGGGTATAAGTCACAGTTTGTTGAATGTAGAGTGTAGAGTATAGTCTCTGATTTATCATATACAAGAACCCACCTGATTTTCCAACACTCAACCTCATCCACAAAATCATGGAACATTTCTACATGCATATTCCAGTAGGAAAGTGGAGCATTGATTTATAAAAAAAAATGTCAAATTTATGTATTGGCACGTGCCTAACGTAGCTACGCCCCTGTATATGAATAAGAAAATTGAAGTTTAATAACTCTGTCCCTATTAATCGTGTCCGATACCAATTTAGAAGTAGTGACAGTACTTTTACTGACTAGACAAAATTGTAATTGTTTTCCTTCTACTACAGTACAGCTGACAGCATACACTGATAAATGCTGAGCATTTTAAAAAAAGGCTCAGCATTCAATGCTGAGGTTTTATTGGGGGTCGTAAATCATGGACTCATGATCAGTTTTATTACCCTCACCTGTACAGAAGATGGTCAGCAATTGAATAAACAATATGATCATAATGATTTCCAGGTAGATGTACCTGATTCAATAGGTGTTAGTAAATTTACCTGAGCATGTATGTGTGATTTGTTACACTTGTGACTTTTTATTTAGTGGAAATATTTACATAATAAATTTTCTATTTTACAAGGTAGTAATGTTTTGATAATTCTAAAATTGAATTAAAATTTCTTTGTTTTTCAATTGATTTGTTTTGTTAAAATTTCAATTATTATCTGTATTTTAAAATTTAAAAGTAAATTATTTGAAAATATTTACATGTATACAAAATTACAATAGATGTGTATCTATTCTTTTTTTAACCATTTGATTGTTGTCTTTTTTTTCTTTTTTTTGCTGTAAAGCTTCATATTTTCTTCAATTTGTTTGTCTTATCAATGTTTTAAATCTTGAAAGTAAACTCTAACTAAAATGTGGATATTAAACTTGGTGCACAATCAGATAATAATATGTTTTAATTACATTTATTAAACATGGCATAGAGATTTTTATTATGCATAAATTATAAGGGGGTTTCAAGATATTTATTTTCTTTATTTTCGAAACATAGTAACAAATATATTTTTGAAATTGGATTACATTTATTTGATTAAATTGATAAAGCAAATTAAATATATTATTCCTCTGCAAAAACAGATAAAATTAATTATAAAATAAAAAAAAATTGAAATTTTAAATACATGTATCATAAAAAAACATCTATAACATTTTTGTCAAAAGTTGAAAAACAAAACCAAAAACTCTTAAATACATGACTAACAGCACATTACATAGAAAGAAAATTCTTAAAATGTTAAATCTAATCTTAATTAATTAATCTATTGATTAAAATAGCATCACAATTAATCTTGTTCTTCTTTCCCATATTTTCAGTTAAAAATTCTTATATATATCCAACACAAAATTATGATTTCATTTCAATTATTTGTTTAAATTGTTAGCTGATGCTAATATCACAAAATATTAAATTTTGAAAATATTATTTTGTTGACAAATTTTCAAGGTACAGTTAAATGTATTAAAGTCCTTTTTCTACACATCAAAATAACTGAAGTCCAAATATGCCCATTTCCTGTTATGTAACACAAATAGGTGTATATATTTACCTGTAGATCACCTGTGAAATCAACAAGACACTACTGACCAGGTATTTTATGGCCCTTGGGGTTAATTAGCAGACCATCAGCGAAAATGCTGAGCCTGGCTCAGCATTTATCAGTGTATGCTGTCAGCTGTACTGTATCTACCAGGGGTTTCAAAGTGGGCCGGTACCCGGTACTTTTACCCGCCTGAGATCGTGTGTAGTACCGGCAGAAATTACTGAACCACCCAAAATTAACGGTGGTCAAAACCACAAGTACGATGGCCGATAGGCTTGTGGAATATTTTTCATAAAAAATTAATGATCACGTCAATTGCTGAATTCTCGCATTCAAATCGAACAACTGCGTTACAACCAAGTTAATGGGATATTCCCTGTTTTAAAAATAACTTTACCTTAGAATCGTAAATAGCAGTTTGCGCATGCGGTAAACAGATATGTTTTCACCCCAATATCTTTTCATCCTGTGTAAAACTCGGACCAGAACAAAGCTGACATCATTTCAAAATAAAAAAATGACCGATTACAAATTATGTTCAAACACAATTTAGTGTAATCTCCAGTAATATAAGTATGATCATTATGTATTATGAATATATGACTACACAATATTTTGTGCGATTTTTTTTATCCTTTTAAAACCCAGGGTCGAATCATTCTGGGGCGTACTGTCTTGATGCTTAACTCCGTCCATATTGTTTAACTTCCGGTATAAAAAAATAAAAATCTATGGCTAATTTATTTACATATTTTGACGGGGCCCTACCCAGGGGTTTCAAAGTTTTTTATAATAGGAGGTACTTCTTAAATTTTAGGAGGTACCTAAAAAATTAGGCTGAGGGCCGTAAGGGGTCCAGGGGGCGGAAGCTCCTGAAATCTAGCATTTGTGGACCAAAAATGTACTTCAGAGACTGCAAAACATTAGTGTTTTTGAAAGAAAAATCCCATTAACTTTAGAGTTCAGATTTCACCAAGAGTGAAGACCATGCATAATGCCTGGATTTTTCCCCTCAATTTCTTTATTGAATATTTCAGCTTACAGACTTCAGCCAAGATTATTCATAGATAGTCTGCCATATCTTAAAAAAAACCAAAAGGACCATAAAGAGCTACGGTTCCACAGCTAGGCTTGACCAAGCCATTGTTATCAAAGCTTAAACTTCTCAAAATTCTTTTGTTGACTTTGTCCTTTTCTTTTTCACAATACCTTGGCTTGTGTGGGTTTTTTTTACGTTATTACCAGTAATTAAACTCATCAAAGACCATTGGCACGGATCAAGACATATAAGTGTCATAATTAATGAAACCAAGGACGTATATAGAATACGTCCTTGATGAAACATAAATTTAATTTGCAATCATCAATCTTTAATAAAATTTCTAATTTTTCAATTCAAATATAATTAAACAAAAACAATATATATTGTTACTTTCACGACTTATGTGCAAAAATAATGTTCGATCAAAAACGATTCGCGGGAAGACATTTATTAACATTTGAAACTCAAAAGTTTAATTATTTTGGAAAAAAAGGGGGGGCCGGCGTTTTGATATTACAATGTAATTCGTATTTGAGCCATGTCCGGTCCTTTTTCAAGATTTATAGTAATTTTCTATCCCTTATCTCCTCGTACCCCCTTTTAAAAATGTTTTTCAGCACACTTTCATTTCTGTGAACAACCCGCGGTAGGGCCCCGTCAAAATATGTAAATAAATTAGCCATAGGTTTTTATTTTTTTATACCGGAAGTTAAACAATATGGACGGAGTTGAGCAAGACAGTACGTCCCAGAATGTTTCGACCCTGGGTTTTAAATGGATTAAAAAAATCGCACAAAATATTGTGTAGTCATATATTCATAATACTTAATGATCATACTTATATTACTGGAGATTACACTAAATTGGGTTTGAACATAATTTGTAATCGGTCATTTTTTTATTTTGAAATGATGTCAGCTTTGTTCCGGTCCGAGTTTTACACAAGGATGAAAAGATATTGGGGCGAAAACATATCTATTTACCACATGCGCAAACTGCTATTTACGATTCTAAGGTAAAGTTATTTTTAAAACAGGGAATATCCCATCAACTTGGTCATGACGCAGTTGTTCGATTTGAATGCGAGAATTCAGCAATTGACGTGATCATTAATTTTTTATGAAAAATATTCCACAAGCCTATCGACAATCGTACTTGTGGTTTTGTCCACCGCTAATTTTTGTTTTTTGGGGGGGGGGGTTCGATAATTTCTGCCGGTACTATACACGATCTCAGGTGGGTAAAAGTACCGGGTACCGGCCCACTTTGAAACCCCTGCCCTACCGCGGTTGTTCACAGAAATGAAAGTGTGCTGAAAAACATTTTTAAAAGGGGGTATGAGGAGATAAGGGATAGAAAATTACTATAAATCTTGAAAAAGGACCGGACATGGCTCAAATACGAATTACATTGTAATGTCAAAACGGAATCCGGGTCGTTTCGCCCCGATGACCTGTTCGCCCCGGAAAGTGAGTCGATTCGCCCCACTTAATTGCTATTATATTATAATAGATGAAGTCTTTTTCGACAATTTTTTGATAATTATTTATTTATTAGCATCGTGTTGTGGGTTTTCGTACTATTATAGATTTTTCGAAATAGCGATTAGCAGTGTTAACCCTTCATTCATAAGACGATTGGAATTTTCAAAGAATGGCTAGTTAAATATTTCTTTGTACATAAGATTGTTTTTAAAGCCATTCTTGTATTTTAATACACTTTCGATTATCTGGCAACTTTTGCTGTCAGTAATGCATGCGCTGTGGAAATCAAAATAAAATGGATTATACGAAAACACATACCGTGACGATAGTATGCAAAAAAAAAAATATTAAATGATATGAAAGAAAGGTAAATATCTTGAAACATTAGATTGGATGAATATGATAGTTGTAAAATTGGGCTTGCATAAGGAGAGACACAAAAAATGTCAGGAGTGTGACGTTTGATCTTAGTTGTATAGTACTATGTTGTATGCTTTAATAGTTCACAATTTTCTTTATTTTCCAAAAGCTCCAGACCCAATCAAAGAAAAAAGTTGGAAATAGCTCTGATATACGACATATCATAGCTAGGAAATCAAAATAACTAATGTCAGGAGTGTGACGCTTTTAATAAGCATATCTTTTAAATAAAATAGTAAAAAAAACATGCTTCTTCATAGGTAAAGGACGGTACAATACTCTGTGGTTCTTATCTCCTTTGCAAAGGTTAAAATATGTCATTAATTGGGTTGTTTCTGCTAAACCGGAAGCGATACCAAACAGTGTGTATTGTTCAAAGAAATTTTACGAATATTTGCAATGGTATTAAAATGGTATTTTCCATATTTCATTTTTTAAAGCACTATTAATAAATCAGGGCGAACGGGAATAGGGGCGAAACGACCCGGGGCGAAACGACTCAGGGGGAGAACGGGATTCGGGGCGAAACGACCCGGTACCGTCAAAACGCTGACCCCCCCTTTTTTTCCAAAATAATTTAACTTTTGTGATTCAAATGTTAATAAATGTCTTCCCGCGAATCGTTTTTGTTCGAACATTTTTGCACATAAGTCGTGAAAGTAACAATATATATTGTTTTTGTTTAATTATATTTGTATTGATCTATTAAAATTATAAATTTTATTAAAGATTGATGATTGCAAATTAAATTTATATGTTTCATCAAGGACGTATTCTATATACGTCCTTGGTTTCATTAATTATGACACTTATATGTCTTGATCCGTGCCAATGGTCTTTGATGAGTTTAATTACTGGTAATAAAGTAAAAAAAACACACAAGCCAAGGTATTGTGAAAAAGAAAAGGACAAAGCCAAGAAAAGAATTTTGAGAAGTTTAAGCTTTGATAACAATGGCTTGGTCAAGCCTAGCTGCGGAACCGTAGCTCTTTATGGTCCTTTTGGTTTTTTTTAAGATATGGCAGACTATCTATGAATAATCTTGGCTGAAGTCTGTAAACTGAAATATTCAATAAAGAAATTGGGGGGGGGGGGGGGGGGGGAGGAATCCAGGCATTATGCATGGTCTTCACTCTTGGTGAAATCTGAACTCTAAAGTTAATGGGAATTTTCTTTCAAAAACACTTTGGTCCACAAAATGCTAGATTTCGGGAACTTCCGCCCCCTGGACCCCTTACGGCCCTCAGCCAAATTTTTTAGGTACCTCCTAAAATTTAAGAAGTACCTCCTATTATAAAAAACTTTGAAACCCCTGATCTACTATATAAGAGGCCGCCTTCAACTAACTGAAAATTCTGCCAATTATGTGTGGTACTGCACTTCAGGTGCTATAATTAACAATTTTACTATAAAGTATATGGCAGATGAAATTTAATGAATTTATTTTGTGTTGATTTTAAGATAAAACTATATACATGAGTTATTGATGAACTAGTGGTTAATGAGTGAGACAGCTGATTTGAATGACTCAACAGAGTCACTGCACAGTGTTCAGGGGGAGACTGCTCCAGTTTCGTATTGTTCGCGGAAAGAAAGATTGCTATGTGAGTTGTGAAAGTGTTGATGGTATTTGGTATGAGAGTGAGTGCATGTTCTGGGAGAATCTTAATGGTGGTATGAGTATGTCTTTATTTTGGATATCTAATAGTTCATTCCTAATAATATATTTTTGTGAAATTCAACAGAATTGAGGTCTAGTGATCATCTAGGAATTTCACAAAGCCAGCTAGAATCCCAAGGATTTTCAAAAAACGAAAAGAAACATACAGAAACTCATTATAAGGAAAAGAATTTGTTGTTTTCCTAACTGTCCATCATTTTTGTGAAATTCGACAGAGATCCAGTGATCTTCCCATTTTTTTTCCCGATCACCCAGGCATTTCACAATTGATTTGCAGGCTGCAAAGCCAGCTGGAATCCGAGGATTTTACCTAAATTTCATCGAAAAATTTGAATTGTCTTTACCTAAAAACAAAATACTCCTTTCATATATTGAAGGAAAAAAAAAGAAAATCAAACTAGAGATCTGATTTAGTGCCAACAAGGAGCAGAGGTAATCTTAATTACAATATTTAACGTCTGAAGGTAGATATCAAGCAAGTTAATATACATTGCAGTCTATGTAGAATCTGGAGGATTTTGCTTGGCAAAGAAATCTTATTTCTACCGTTAAGAATGAGTTGTTGCTCACTTATTCTCACAAGACGCTCCACGGCAAAGGGACGTAGTAATGGTCTCCATCCGTCTGTAGCACTTTGTGAATGCAGCTCCTCTGAAACTGTAGGATAAAATGTGTTTTTAACTGGTAGGATTGGTAGTCATGCCATGGTATGTAGTTGAACCTGCTGTGACGCCATTTTGATGCCACAAAATTTGTAGAAGTTGGAGGACTTTGACTAATATATTTTATACATAATGTAACATAGTAAGAACTTGTGAATGCAACTCCTCTGAAACCGTATAACAGAATGTGTTCATATTTGATAGAAATTTTGGTCATGACATGCATACAGTAACATGAGGCTGGTATGGCGCCATTGCAATTCAACATAATTTGTAGGAGTTGTAGGACTGTTACTATTTTATACATTGTGTAACAGAGTAAGATCTTGTGAACACAACTCCTCTGAAAGCATTTAACAGAATATGTTCATATTTGGTAGGATTGTTAGTCATGACATGTTGAGCCTGTTGTGGCACCATTGCAGTTCGACATAATTTGTAGGAGTCGTAAGAATTTGACTATTTTATGCATAGTTTAACAGAGTAAGATATTGTGAACACAGCTCCTCTTAGATCAAATTTCATTGCTTTACTGTCTTCTTCAGAGGCTGATATTCACTTTTGCATTTTGAAAACACAGTACAGTGGATGCCTTTACTGATATAAATCTATCACATACTCACATTACACTTCTTTCTATGGCGACTGTGGACAGATATGGCTACGTAGCAATCTTGTTAAAGTAGCACTGTTTTAGCTATCGCTCGCTTATTAAAGTAGGATTATAGTGAAAAAGATTTTAATTTTTGTGGTTATTATGTCGACTCTAGTCTTGGTATATCTTTAAAAACAGGTAGAAAAGCAAGTCTTTGGCAAGATTTATCCAGCAATGTAAAAAATTTTTTAATAATAACTACAAATTATACTCTAAAGAGCAGAAATAAGTGTCATTTCCATCATTTTCAATTATGTCTTCTCTTTCCTGTACACACTTATAATGCTATTACTGTTTCTTTCAATTCTTTATATGTATATACATGTAGATCAGGTACCAGAATATTTTATTTGCATATTAGATGCAAACATTTATTTCAATTTGCTTGACTCTTTTGTGCAACAAATGTTGTGACTGCTGGATAAATTAATTTGGAACTAAAGTACATACATTGAGGAGGAAGTCCCTGACAAGAAATGAAAATAAACATACAGAAACTGATCATGAGGAAAAGAAAAATAAGATAACTGGGCAATCATATTTGAATATATGCTAGAGATTAAACTTATAAATCATTGGTCCAGTTAAATAGGATTCATTTTGGTCCAGTAAAAAAGACACTCATAATTAAATACCTAGAATTACATGTACATCAAATAAAGACACTCATAATTATGTCTCCCCTTCAAACGAAGGGAGACATATTGTTTTAGTCTGATTTTTTATTCCGTTTCTGCTTCTTCTCAGCGAAGCTTGTCCGGACCATAACCTTTTTGTCTTTCGAGATAGGTCAATGATATTTGGTATGTGGGTACATGACCATAAGGCGGTGTGTCACATACCATAATGACCTTCGTTGGACCTTGACCTTTGACCTCAAGGTCAAATAATTGTTTTTTAAATAGTATCACTTGTTAAGGAGAGACATAAGTTTTAGATATCTAAAACAGTTCTTCCTAGTTAAATATTTGGAATTACATGTATTGTATATCACATACTGTGGAAGATCTTAGACTACATGTGTATTATGATAAGATATATATTATACCATTTGTTAAATATAATAAAAAGCTTCTCTGAAAGATGTATGATCACTGACTCCATATTTACGTTAAGGAAAGGGGGGGGGGGATAAAATTGTAATCTTATTACATGTACATTGAAAATGCATGGTCTGTCTCCATCTTTACACATTTTTCAGGTATCATAATGGATGAGATTGGTAAAGATGATAGGTTTTCCAAGATTGAGAAAGATCCCAGATTTAGAGGGATGCCAAAAAAACAGAGAAAAGTTAAAATTGACAAAAGATTTAAAGATATGTTTACTGATAAAAAATTCAAATTGAAATATTCTGTTGACAAAAGGGGACGACCAATCAAGTCAACAACCAATGAAAACTTCAGAAAATATTATGACATATCAGAAAGTGAGGAAGATGACGGTGATACAAATTTACCCAATGAAGATGGTTCACAGGAGAAGGACTTGGAAACTGTGTTGACATGTGCAGGTATATTTGCATATCATTTATTTAGTTTTTATATTTCTTGTACAGATTAATTTTGTAGAGTGTTGTATTTAACAGGTCTTTTTTGTATCGATGTAAGGCTAGGATTATAGTTGTTTCATGCTACTTTCAACAGTGAGTATCCACAGGGGCCATCATGGTCGTGATTGTATGGTAGTTGGATTTTAAACAACCTATGCAATCGGTGCCTATCACCACTGATGTTGTGAGTTCGAATCTTGATCAGGGCGAGATGTACAACATTATATGATAAAGTTTGTCAGTGACTTGTGACAGGTTGGGGTTTTTCTCTTCAAAATAGTCCTCCAGTTTCCTCCACCAATAAAATTGACAGCCACGATATAACGGAAATATTGTTAAACGTGGCATTAAACACAAACAAACAAACAAAATCAGTTGTATGATGGCAGTAAGTTTTATTGGTGGAGGAAGCCAGAGTAACAGGAGAAGCTAGACCACCCACTTGCAGCAAGTCTTTGAAAGAACTTTATCACATTGAACTGTATTCAGTACACCTTCCTATGGGTTCTGAGGAAAAATATTACAAACTAATGTTTAGATTTGAAATGACAAATATGAATTCTACCCAACATATAGGTACATGTAATTAAGTAGCAAATTTAACAACACACCATTTATTGTGATATTAAATAATTATCAAATTTAGATTATTCTAGATACAGGATTAAGGCTATTTTTAGAATTTTGGATAAACACAACACATTTGGAACAGGTGCAATTTGTAGCTTAAATATTGTGATTGTATTTGATATTTTGTTTACACAGGTTTCTGATGTATTCAGAGTATAAATTCATAAAATTATAAAATGTAATTACATTGTATTACTTGCTGGTGCATGGAATATATAATTGTATGTAAATAAGTGGAGAGGACCTTTGTAAGTTGGAATAACTTGTGTCCGATCTATATGTTATATAGTTATTAGTTAACAATAAGTTTAATCTAGTACATTAAATGTATAAGCTTTTCAACTCTTGATTCAGACAAATACTTGGAGGATTCTGATGATGAAGATAAAGACTTTGATGTTGATCAAGATGATAGTGACAATGAATCAGGTACAGTATATTTCTCTTGTCAGCTGAAAATGTAGGAAACCATTTTGCAAGTAACAGACCTATGTCATGAAAGGATAATGGAACTTTTTCATAATTTACTTTAATAAACTTATTGAAGGCAGTTAGTATTTGGTAGAAGAAGAAGAAGTAGATGAATTATCAATATTATTGAATGGAAAATACTATTTTGGACTGAGTAATTTTTTTATTAGATAACGTTCAGACACAATATATGTGTTACATGAGATCAACATATAAAACAAATTTTACATGATGGTAGGCTTATATTCTTGAGTACACTTAAAACACAAAAACGTACAATGGGTAAAATAAACATGAAAGGCACTTCATGAATAAGTAAAAGGAATAGAATAGTGCTAAGGGCCACAGACGACCCTGTAAAATAGTAAAAACACACAAAAGATATATCACCCCAATTATTTTTATACTCAAATTTCCATTAGATGTTGGGAGTATTCGCCCCATTTTGATTTGCAGGTTGATGACGTTATCACTGATTTCTAACATCCGGAAACAAACCGGAACGTTAAAAATAAACCAGCTTTGATAAAAAAAATTACATGATTTTGTCAAAGTTTGAATTGGCAGCGTCTCAGCCAAAATAATAATTACTTTATTCCATCTACTTTGATATCTTAAGGATAGTTTTGAGTCGTTTGATTGAAATATTGAAGACTGCTGTCTCCTCTATCTAAAACTACTGTATGAAACCCTTTTCAGTTGTTTTTGGCAACCTCTGACATAATCTGCAACTTGTTGAAGGTAGTCAGTATTTTATTGAAGTAGAAGAAAATGAACTTTTAATACAATCTATTTTAATATTTAAAGATTATTTTTTAAGGTCTAGGTAGTGGTCCAGATTTAGCCAGAGGTGAGGGAAACATAGAAACCTCATCAGAAGAGGAAGATAGTGAAGATGAGGACAATGACAATGGTTTGTTTACCTAATGTTATTGTGTATAGTATGTAATACATATATCTCTTCATACATTTATATGAGGTATATATCCTGTTATAACAAAAAGATGAATAAAAAAAAAAGTCAAAGAAATGCATTTTTATTCTAATTAACAAAGAATATCTGTCCCTGAAATATCTAACAAAGAAGATTTGTTTTTAATATTAGATCTCCATACTTGGTCATTTTTTAGTGTACCAAAGATATTGAAAGGAGATTTTTACCTAAAATATCAGACAAGGAAGATTTGCATAAACATTATTTTGTAACAAATTTTGTTTGGTGCAATTTATTTTCTTATTTTCAGTAATCTGATATTTAAGCAAATTCATGTTTTATGTTACTTATATTAAAACTGTAAAGATGATATACTCTCTATTTTGAAAAAGCCAATTTATAATACTTTCATGTATAAATTTTGATATGAATGCCTTTTCTGTAGATGATGACCTTGTAGATAACTGGGCAGATTTAGATAAGGATGCTGTGGAAGCCTCTGATATAACTAGTCGACTAGCAGTCTGTAATATGGATTGGGACAGAGTTAAAGCACAAGACATCTTTGTACTTTTACAATCATTTAAACCTACTGCAGGTGTCATCAAATATGTCAAGGTTTGTAAATTTCAAAGGTGTCGTTAAATATTTTAAGGTTTGGAAATTTCACATCAACAATATCATTTTCATGATATTTTGTCTACTGTTTACAATGGGATGGCAGTTTTATTGAACTCAGCAGGTAATATAAGTTGAATGTTGACAAACTGTTTGGAAAAACTGGATAATTGGATTTTGGGCTACCTGCATAGTTTTAAGATTATTTTTTTTTATTTCTTTATATACAAGGGAGTTAACTCTTATCTATAATATCAGAAAGGTGAATGTATCTTCCATTTTTATAATACATTCAAATTTTGTAATTAGTATTAAATATGAAATCTTTGACTCATCAAAACAATGTCACAAAATTTTTCTCTGTGTTTTTGCAAATATAATTTTATTTGATATGAAAGATTTTGAAAGGGACAAGAATGTTATTTCTCAGTTGCACAATATATTTGACTTAAGATTAAGAAAACATTGCAGAATGTACTTCTCTTTAGTATTAAGAGGTGATAATCTTGTGATCACAACTCTACCTGTGCAGTTTAATTGAAATGATATTTTCATTTCCCATAATTGAATGTCACCACAAGGAGAGGTGCTGATAACTCTTGTTCTTGACTGAAAGTTTGTTCCTTTGTTGTCTTGATCATATCAAATATGAGATATTTGCCTTCATTACTCATCCAACAATTTAAATAGGATAACTTTATACTTAACAAACTTTAATATATTAGTGCAAAGATTGTCTCTTCTGAAAGATCCATCTGTAAATTTGTAAATGAATTTATTATGCACCGAATAGTGAGAAATTGAAAAAATAGAAATGTTTATAGAAGTGAAACTCATGACAGCTACCCATTTCCTTACATTACATGTTGTAGAATTTCTTTAAGAATCAATATACTGTACATTTCACTTATCATGAAATCTGTTTTATGATGGACAAATCATTTATCCCTGTGAATTTACCATCCACGCAACATAATAATTATTAACTTAAAGGGATATTGTTTACCACAATCGTAATTTTTTCATACCCAAAATAATTGTCGTTTTCTGTACTGACTTTCATAAAATGAAGATTGACACCGAGTTATGCTGCAAAAGATACGATTTTTTTGACAAAAAAGACCCAAAACTATCATTATCGGAATTATTGTCCAGGATATCAAGAATTCAAATCTATTCATATGACCTTCTATGTGAACCCGTCTTGAGCATGCACACTGTTTAGAAACAATAAACAACATGTGGTTCTTGGGCCAAAGAGAAAGTGTCAACGCGTGGAAGAAAGCGGACTTTGATGGATTCAGAGAGAAAGATGAATAGAAGTGAAGTATCTTCCAAATGGAACAAATGCAGGGTATATGTAGGGGATCAGTTGGACCGTTGGAACGAACTCAAGGAAGTGCTACGCGTCCAAACTCGCGCTGAAGTTGCAAAGATTTTGCTTGATAGGTAAGCCGAGCATGTTTTTTCCTTCTTTTCTCAATCGTTTTTCATATATTATGAATTTATGATGATGCCTATGATCATTTTCGGTAGATATTATTCAATATATGTGATCTTGCACCTGGCAACAGCAAAGTATTGTCAATAAATAGCATAAAACGGCCATATTTGCGAGGTAAACAAACACAAATTTTAACATCCATGCTGCAGCATCCGGGCTACTGGCATAAAAATAGATAAAAATAGATTTGGCATCGCTCAGGTCAGTGCATAATTAATTAGCTTCCAGTAACGATGGTCAGCTTTTTATCCCCTCGCCAACGAAGTTGCGAAGGGATATAGTAACGCTACCGTCCATCCATCCGTCATTCCATAACATCCTTGTGAACACTCTAGGATCAACATCCTTCAATGGATTTTGACCAAACTTGGTACATATTTAGTTCTTAAGATAATCTAGAACCCTATTGATTTTCAATGTCAAAGGTCAAGGTTACCAGGTCAAATTTTTACAGCATAACATCCTTGTGAACACTCTAGAATCAACATCCTTCAATGGATTTTGACCAAACTTGGTACATACTTAGGAGAGTCTGGAACCCTATTGATTTTCAAGGTCATAGGTCAAAGGTCAATGTCACTGGGTCAAATTTTTACCGCATAACATCCTTGTGAACACTCTAGAATCAACATCCTTCAATGGATTTTGACCAAACTTGGTACACACATAGTCCTTAGGAGAGTCTGAAACCCTATTGATTTTCAAGTTCAAAGGTCAAGGGGTCAAATTTTTACTGCATGACATCCTTGTGAACACTAGAATCAACATCCTTCAATGGATTTTGACCAAACTTGGTACATACTTAGTCTTTAGGAGAGTCTGGAACCCTATTGATTTTCAAGGTCATAGGTCAAAGGTCAATGTCACCGGGTCAAAGTTTTACTGCGTAACATCCTTGTGAACACTCTAGAATCAACATCCTTCAATGGATTTTGACCAAACTTGGTACATACTTAGACCTTAAGAGAACCAGGAACCCTATTGATTTTCAAGGTCAAAGGTCAAGGTCACAGGGTCAAATTTTTAGGTGAGGGGATACGCCACGCTTTGCGTTGCCCTTATTTAAATCGAAAAAACAACGTTTCATAGCATATTCGCCAATAATTCGGTGTTTAATCTTCATTTTATGAAGGTCAGAACGGAAAACGACATTTATTTTGGGTATGAAAAAATTACGATTGTGGTAGACAATATCCCTTTAATTGGTTAAAATAAGCTGTTAATTTTAGTTAGTGATTGCAGTTTAACGGCAAGTGAGCAATTCTTCAGCTATTTCATGGTAGAACATGTTACATTTCAATAAGTTGATAATGATGTCCACTTTGTACTAGACCAACAAGCTTAGTTTGATTTTTATAGTGCTAGCTCACTGAAACAACAGTCCTCTGGTACACATGTCATTCCACTCGAACACATTATTTGCTTTTGCTCCTTAATTCTGTGTGCTTTGCGGAGAAGCAACATATACCAATTTTATAGTCTTTGGTTTGACCTGACCAGTGCATGAACCCACAATATACTAACTCGATGTGAGCATGATAACCATTACACCACCGATGAGGTTCTGTTTATTTATGCACCTATACACCTGTATAAACAACACACATAAACAGTTTTCATTGAATTGTTTCCACTATCTTAACATAAAGATAACAAGTTTTCATGAATATTCTTGTGTTGAGGCTAAAATAAAAAAAAAAAATTGTTTCCCACACCTGACCGACTGGTGCAACTGGAAATATTTTTTGGGGTGATTTAACTATGTCTTTTTTTTTTTGGTTACCGGCAATCATGACCGAAAGTTTCCGATACTGTTCCAGAATTTACGTTCGGAACTGGCTTACACTGTTTTATATGATCAACATCCGTTGCTCAACCTGGACAGGAACCAGAGTTATGTCATATCAATGCAGAATTGAAGCTCCGCTACTGTAAATGTGATGTGAAATGGCGTGTTGGACAAGCACCGGCGCAGAATCAATTTTTTCTTTATCAATTTCAAGGGACAACAAAGATGTGTGCTCAAAATATTAAATTTTCAAAGTTTTATTGATTTCAATGTCAGAGTTCCGTTTTGTTGATCAGGAAATAGGGTTTTTGCAATTTGTTCCTATTGTCTAATATGGTGTCCAAATTTTGGAATATTCCCCCCTACCTACCACCGAACCATTGGAGAAGTGGAGGGTCGGGTACGGGAAACAAATATTGTTAAGGATGGCCCGAGTTCAGTGAAAATAGAGCCGCTACAGAAAATAGAGATAATTTTTTTTTCAAATTAGTTATCTCCCTTGATTGGGATTGGTTATTTTGAAGTTGAGTTATAATATAAATAATTCATATCCCTCTTTAAAGTTTAATTTCATAATAAGATGATTGGACTGTACTCACTGTACATATGTTTTAGATATATCCATCAGAGTTTGGACTACAGCGGATGAAGATAGAAGATGTAAAAGGTCCTACAGAGCTAACAGAGAAATCTATACCAGATAATATAGATCATAATGCTGAAGATACAGAAGGTATCATAATATTGCAATTTACTGAATAACTCAATCTAATTTTGTCTCGTCCAAGATTAAAGTCAAGGAAAATGAGAACTAGCTTTTCTGACAAAGACTGAAAAGATGACAATTGTTAAATTCTCCAGCTGATTATTGAATCAATTTAGAATTTTAAAAGTAGCTTTAAATGGATAATATACAGGTCAAGTTTGTTCTCACAATTTCCTTTCAAAGACAACATTTCGCATAACATCTCTGGGGAGCGACCACTATTTCTAAAACTGATATGATGGAATAAACTTTGAGTAGCTGTTGACAGTTAGTGAGGTGACCGCTTATATGAGTTAGAATAAAACCTAAATCATGGTAGGAGGGTTTTAAGCTGGCCACTTACAGCATTAATTCAAGGTGATCATTAGGGCAAGTTTGCCTATATTGTATTTGAAAAAATAAATACCCATTACATACATAGTGTGATGGTACAAGACTTTGTATCAGGTCGAGCCTGTTGTGTGAACCAGTATCACTACGAGTCGCTATTGCGACGAGTTGTGATGCGCTTAGTTCAATCAACAGGCAAGACCTGATATAAAGTCTTGTACCAACACACTATGTATGTAATACGTTTATCTAACATTTCAATAAAAATGAATTTTCAACAAATAACAAGGGTTGAATTAAAATTTGTACAATACTCTCAGGGAGACCTCATTTTGTGCATGACGTCACGTTATTTTTTCCGTTCTTTCACTAATGCCAGTTACTGTGTTTTGTTTCACATTCCAATGATATGACGTCATGTCAAAGTAGTTCGGCAGAGAATGTCTCGTGCAACGTCGCGCCATTCTTTTATCACCATAGTGTGGTGATACAACATCTTGTATCAGACAGTCAACTTTCTTTAATTTTAAAGGAAGACGTATATAATGTTAGATAATCTGTAATATTGGAATAACAAAAGTGTACAGATAAATACGGAACAGAAAGATGTCTAATATCTTTTTGGTAATTCATAAAATATTTTTCTGCAAATTACTGTTTAAATTGGTACTTGCTCTCGTAAATCTATTTCATAAAAAAATTGGAAAAAATATATATAGAATACACTTGAATTACAGGTAGCAGTTACCATACAGAAAAACTAAGAAAATACCAATTGAATCGATTGAAATATTACTATGCTGTTGTTGAATGTGATTCTACAGAAACTGCAAATAAAATCTATGAGGAATGTGACAATATGGAATATGAAAGTAGCTCTAACAAGTTAGATCTCAGGTAAACTTTTGAGTCTTCTTCTCCACTATGACAATTCTCTCTTTGCCAATGCATCTTTTATTTAAAAATTATTATGAGTCACAGTATTCCCTCTCATATAAGGCCACTCCCACGAAAGACTAACCTCTTATCAGACCAGATTTCAGATGAATTAAGATAGTAAAATACTAGTACTGAATTATTCCCCTGAAGAGAGGTCACCTCTCTTATAAGGCCAGAATAGGAATATTTGCTGTTGGTCAAATAGTGTATTTTTTTTTAAAGTTTATCCTTTTCTTCACAGCCTTCTGTTCTTATATTCACTGTTAAGTTAGATCTAAAGTAAGCCTGTTGTCCTTATCTTCACTGTTAAGTTAGATCTAAGGTTAGCCTTTTGTCCTTATCTTCACTGTTAAGTTAGATCTAAGGCAGGGATTTAGCCAGGATTTTGAGACCATTAGTCACTTTTGCGGAGCATATTTTTTTTTTAAATTATGAATAAACAAGAATATAATGAGCTTAATCTTATAATCAGTTACGTTGCCTTATTGGTTAGTAATGGAGATTGAAAACCTCCTAGACCTAGGATGGGAACATACTCTGCAAATTAACAACCAACTGATAAAACATAACATTGCTACTATTTTGATCTCAATACCACACAAATTGTAATAACCCCCTCCCCCATCCTTTTTATACGCCCGTCTTTAAGACGGGATGTATTATGGTATACCAATGTCTGACTGTCCGTCCGTCCGTCCGTTTCACATGTCGCGCTCTAACTTAAGAACCCCTTGGCCAATTCACTTCAAATTTCACAGAGTTATTGGAATTGATGGTCTTACGGTCTTGTATACTTTATGGTGAAATTTCGAATTTTAATTCCAGAGTTGTGGGACTATTCATCAAATTGTAGGTGATTTTTCATATGTCGCATTGTAAATTGAGAACCCCTCGGTCAATTCACTTCAAACTTTGCATAGTTATTGGAATTGATAGTCTTATGGTCTGTATACTTTTTGGTGAAATTTCAAATTTTCATTCCAGAGTTATGGGACTTTCTTCATCAAATTGTAGGCGATTTTTCGTATGTCGCGCTGTAAATTGAGGGTTGTACTAAACTACGAAACGAAATATTACGAAACGCAACGAAATTTACTAAAAGGCGAAACGAAACGCAATGCAACGAAATGAAATGAATACAACGAAACGAATTATACTAAAGTGCGAAATGCAATAGAACGAAACGGAATTTAGCGAAACGCGATGAAGTTTTCCCTATAATTATCATTCATCAGATTAAGAAATTAAATATCTTAAGACACTGAGGATCATTTATTATGATGAAAACCTTGTGGCTTCACATGCAAGTAAATAATGGGGTTTCCACAAACATGGGTATTGTCTATGTGGCCCCTGTCCAAAATAAAGCGGGCATACATTTCATGGTGAATTTATCAGACCACGAAGTGCAATGTCATAATAATAAAAATAGTTATTAATAATAATAGTTTTTTCGAAAGGAGCTTCTGTGCTAGTACTGTAAAATTTAATGCTGATTTCACAAAAGGTACATCGTATTGATTTGATTGTTAGTTCACCTGGACCAAAGGTCCAGGTGAACTATTGCCATCACTTGGCGTCCGTCCTCTGTTGTCTGTCGTCTGTAAACTTTTCACATTTCAAGCTTCTTCTCCGAAACCACTGGGCCGATTGGAACCGAACTTAGCAGGAATGTTCCTTGGATGGTCCTCTACAAAGTTACTGTTTTTCGTTCCAGTCGGATATTCAATATGGCTGCCAGGGCCAATAATATGCTCTGATTGGCTCAAATTTCAAAGATCTTCTTCTCTCAAACTAATGAACTGACTGAACCCAAACTGTAAATGAATGATCATTGGAATGTCCTTTACCAAGTTACTGTTTTTTATGCCGATCGGAAATCCAAGATGGACGGCATCGCAGGACATAGATTAACATTGGACCCTATGGGAAAATATTCAAATGCCTTCTTCTCATAAACTACAAATATGATTAAAGCCAAACTGTACATGAATGTTCCTTAGATGGTCCTCTACAAACTTTACGTTTTTTGTTCCGGTATGAAATTCAAAATGGCGGCTACGGCAGGACTTAGTTTAACATTGGACCCTATGGGGAAAATGTTTCAAAACGCTTCTTCTCTGAAACCACTTGGATAATTGAAACCAAACTGCCCAGGAATAGTCATTGGAAGGTCCTCTGCAAATTTTATGTTTTTTTTATGCCGATCGAAAATTCAAGATGGCCGCCACCGCAGGACATATATTAACATTGGACCCTATGGGAAAATATTCAAATGCCTTCTTCTCAGAAACTACAAATATGATTAAAGCCAAACTGTACATGAATGTTCATTGGATGTTCCTCTACAAACTTTACGTTTTTTGTTCCGATATGAAATTCAAAATGGCGGCTACGGCAGGACTTAGTTTAACATTGGACCCTATCGGAAAAATGTTTCAAAACGCTTCTTCTCTGAAACCACTTGGATAATTGAAACCAAACTGCCCAGGAATGATCATTGGAAGGTCCTCTACAAATTTTATGCTTTTTATGCCGATCGGAAATCCAAGATGGCTGCCACCACAGGTCATAGTATTAACACAGGACCATATCGGGGAAATACAGAAATATCTTCTTCTCTGAAGCTATTGCACTGATTGAACCTAAACTGTGCATCAATCTTTGGAAGGTCCTTTACAAACTTTGTGTTTTTTATGTTTATCGTAATTCCAAGATGACTACCACTGCAGGACATAGTTTTTACATAGGACCAATTGTTTTTTTTTATAACCAGGTGAACGATACAGGCTCTTGAGAGCCTCTGGTTGGTGTTTAACGCCACTTTCATCAATATTCAGCTATATCATGGCGACCAGTTTTAGTGGTGGAAGAAGCCGGAGTACACGGAGAGAACCTACCGACCATGGGCAAGCAACTGGTAAGCTTTATCACATGCGACTGCGAGTCGAGTGCACCCTTTTTAGCTCACCTGGCCTTTAGGCCATGTGAGCTATTGTCACCACTTTTCGTCCGTCGTCCGTCCATCAACATTTCACATTTTAATCTTCTCCTCAGAAACCACTGGGCCAATTGCAACCAAACTTTGGTGGAATGGTCCTTGGATGGCCCCCTTCCAAAATTGTGTCCGGTGATCCCGACTTCCAACCAAGATGGCCACCAAGCTAAAAATAGAAAAAAGGGGGGATGAAATTTTAATTGTCCATTGCTGCTTTAGTATAAGTCAAAATGAGCTCAAATTTTAACTGCAGCTACATGGCAATGAGTAGTTTAACATATATTCCAGGTTTTTCTGTGAAATTTTTCTTTCAGCCAATTTATACCGATTATGCAAATTAGGCATATTTTGATAAAAGATCACATTTAAATCTTCTTCTCTGAAACCACTGAACCAAATTAAACCAAACCTGGCAGGGATGGTCCCTTTCAAAATTGTGTCCGACAGCCCTGCCCTCCATCCAAGATGGCCGCCATTACTAAAAATAGATATTTCTTCAAATGGCCAAAACTGCTTTATTTTAAGCCAGAATGTGCCCAAATTTGAACTGTATAAGCATAATGATGAGCTTTTTAACATATATTATGGGATTTTTTATGAACTTTGAACTTTTGCCGATTTTGATCGATTATGCAAATTAGGCATAAATAAGCAAAAAATCATTTAAAAATGTTCTTGTTAGAAACCCCTAGGCCAATTTCAACCAAACTTTGTCTGAATGATCCTTAGGTGGTCCCCTTTCAAAATTATATCCGTCAGTGCTGTCCTATATACAAGATGGCCACCGTTACTATAAATAGAAATTTCTTCAAATGGCCAAAACTGCTCTATTTTAAGCCAGAATGTGCCCAAATTTGAACTGTTAAAGCATAATGATGAGCTTTTAAACATATATTATGGGATTTTTTATGAACTTTGAACTTTTTGCCGATTTTGACCGATTATGTATATTAGAAAAAAGGGGGGGGGGATGAAATTTAAAAAAAATCTTCTCCTCTGAAACTACTGAGCCAATCTCAACCAAACTTTGCTGAAATGATTCTTGGGTGGTCCTCTTCCAAAAATGTGTCCGGCATTTCAGAACTTCGACCAATATGGCCGCCAAAGCCGAACTTAATTTAACATGGGACCCTATGGGAAATTCCCATAAAAATCTTCTTTTCTGAAACCATTTGCTCAATAAGAACAAAATTTTGATGAAATAGTCATTGGATGGTTCTCTTCCAAAAATATGTCCGGCGGTTCGGCCCTTTGACCAAGATGGCCCCCACAGCCAAACTTAGCTTAACATAGGACCCTATGGGAAATTCACATAAAAATCTTCTCCTCAGAAACCACTGGGCCAATTGCAACCAAACTTTGGTGGAATGATCCTTGCATGGCCCCCTTCCAAAATTGTGTCCGATGTTCCCGACTTCTAACTAAGATGGCCACCAAGCTAAAAATAGAAAAAAGGGGGGATGAAATTTTTAAAAAATCTTCTCCTTTGAAACTACTGAGCCATTCTCAATCAAACAATGCTGAAATGATCCTTGGGTGGTCCCCTTCCAAAATTGTGTCCAGCATTTCATACCTCCGACCAAGATGGCCACCACAGCCAAACTTAATTTAACATAGGACCCTATGGGAAATTCCCATAAAAATCTTCTTGTCTGAAACCATTTGCTCAATAAGAACAAAATTTTGATGAAATAGTCATTGGATGGTTATTTTCCAAAAATGTGTCCGACGGTTCGGCCCTTCGAACATGATGGCCCCCACAGCCGACCTTAGCTTAACATAGGACCCTATGGGAAATTCACATAAAAATCTTCTTGTCTGGAACCTTTGAGTTGCTCAATTGGAACCAAACTTTGATAAAATAGCCATTGGATGGTCCTCTTCCAAAATTGTGTCCGGTGGTCCCGCCCTCTGACCAAGATGGCTGCACAGCTGTACTTAGTTTAACATAGGACCCTATGGGAAATTCACATAAAAACCACCTTGTCTGGAACCAGTAGCTTAATTAGAACCAAACTTTGATGGAATAGTCATTGGATGGTCCTCTTCCAAAATTGTGTCCGGCAGTCGTACTCTCCCACGAAGATGGCTGCCGCAGTGCAGTTGCGTTGTTATTGAAAGCAGCTTTGATCCAGGTGAGCGATTACAGGCTCCTGGGAGCCTCTGGTTTGTAATTTACAACGCCGGGGGCGAGCCCACGCCGTATTGGTGATAGGCTTGTATGAGTTGTTAGATAATCCAACTACCCAACTCATTGAGCCACCCAGGCTCTGAAAAACGTGGGGCTATCAGTTGACTTTCATTGAACACTGTGGAAGTCAAACAGACCTCTCATTTACTTGATGTCTGCAGGTTTCGGTTGTTCTTATCTGACAGTTCGATAGTTTCTTGAGGATTTTCCGCTTTCCTTCATCTTTAATACAGCCGGTTTTGTACATAGTGCATGTACGTCGGCATCAGTGGTATCTGGGGCTACTTGACTAGATAGTATGTATAGTTGTCCAGGTCGGTATTCCCTGTTACAGAGTCTTTTAATGTTTGGGGCTGAATTTGCCCCCCGATCCGTGATTCTTTCCCCCGTTTGCACTACACTGTAAATAATGTTCACATCACTGTAGGGATGATCATGGAGTGGCATGTAAGTATTTCCTGCACCCCCTTTTAAGCTGTTAGACCAGACGCATAGGCCCTGAGGTCCGACTCTGGAGATACTACAGAAACCCTGACAGGAATGCCTGGATATCCTTCTTACCTCATTTATTGAGGGTGCTCCTTATAGAAAAGAGGATTCTACCTGGCATAATTGTCGTTGATAAATGTTTATTTTGTTTGTTTTGACGAATGGTTCATAAATCTTATACATTCAATTTGTGTCTTGAAGAATGGTTCATAAATCTTCTTATACATGCATATCAGTATTAAATTTTGCTTAGACTTTTTCATCACTTCTCGTTCCATTCATTTTGTTCTTATTGGATTTTAGTATATTATCGTTTCGTTTTGCATTTTAATATATTTCGTTGCGTTTCGCATTTTAGTATATTTCGTTTCGTTTCGCATTTTAGTATATTTCGTTGCGTAATATTTCGTTTCGTTTCGTTCGTTGCGTTTCGATTTCATTTCGTAGTTTAGTACAACCCGTAAATTGAGAACTCCTTGGCCAATTCACTTCAAACTTTGCACAGTTATTGGAATTGATAGTCTTATGGTCTGTATACTTTTTGGTGAAATTTCGATTTATTCATCAAATTGTAGGCGATTTTTCGTATGTCGCGCTGTAAATTGAGAACCCCTTCACCTATTCACTTCAAACTTTGTACTGTTATTGGAATTGATAGTCTTTACTGATTTCTCAAAAAATGTTGTTTTCAATTGTATAAATATTGTATAAATGTTCCAATTCATGTTTATGGTGCAGCTGTTGGTGAAATTTAAATTTTTCATTCAAGAGTTATGGGAAAGAAAATCTTTACAAATATTGTATGAATGTTGACGACGGGCATATCATGCGCTCTTGGCGCCGCTGTTTATTGAAATGTTACTGTGCTTTGGTCTAATACCACAACAATTGTAGTAACTCATATTTGTGTAGTCTTCAGCAGAATAAAAAATTCTGCCTGTTTATCCAATGCCAATGGTCCAACTTCTATCTAGATTCTTTGTAGGAAATCATTATAGAACAAATGTCAAAAACTGAAGCAAGTTGTAAAATAAATAATTATTTCTCAGACCTCATAATCAAATTGCAACAATTGGAATAAAAATACTGTATTTTTTTTTTAATTGCAGACACGTGTCTGTTTGTAAATAGTTCTATAAATAGAACGCAATTGTTACCCGGATGCTGATCAATATAAAAAAACTTATATGCGTCCTCGTGCAGTGCATTTCAACAAATTGAATGGCCAACCTTTGTAGATAAATGACCATATTAAATATGAGAACTAAGATAGCATTTCACAGAAATGTGAATAAATACATCAAAAATTCATTTGGTTTAAAGTAGCTTCAGTGGATTGCGAAATCCTGTTGATTGCACCATTTTTTTTTCTTTTTTTCTTTTTTCTTTAAAGGACGTGTACCTTGGTTTCTTTAATCAAAGTTATGACTTTTCGAGAAAATCACTTTCAAAATACTTAATGGATACGATAGATTTCAATAAACATGATATCGACATTTTCATAAATTTGGCAAAAATAGTTTGTTATGGCAGACATTGAGACAAATCGTGCAATGAATGACTATTACTATTAATTATATATTTTGACGGCAACTTTCCCAATGCGAAATTTCGCCCATATGACGATTACAAAATTATGTCCACTTTAAATACATACTGTTGCATTTTGAGTACATGTCATAACTATAAAAAAATTATTATCGTTGATTGAATTCTTTGTTCAGGTAAATCAAGCCAGGTGAGATCAAAGATTACGCAATCAAAACAAAAATTCTATAAACCGTTGATTAGCTTGTAACATGTAATAAAATTGTCATTGTAGTGACTAATTAGTTTTAATCAGCAAATGAAGAAGAATGAATTGTTACAAACATTTTTCTACGATTTTTTGAAAATTCAAGTTACGAAAATCAATCGTCAATGACGAAAGTGACGAGCGCTAGCTAAATCACTGTCTAAGGTAAGCCTTTTGTCCTTATCTTCACTGTTAAGTTAGATCTAAGGTAAGCCTTTTGTCCTTATCTTCATTGTTAAGTTAGATCTAAGGTAAGCCTTTTGTCCTTATCTTCACTGTTAAGTTAGATTTAAGGTAAGCCTTTTAACTTTATCTTCGCTGTTCAGTTAGATCTAAGCTTAAGGTAAGCCTTTTGTCCTTATCTTCACTGTTCAGTTAGATCTAAGGTAAACCTTTTGTCCTTATCTTCACTGTTCAGTTAGATCTATGGTAAGCCTTTTGTCCTTATCTTCACTGTTAAGTTAGATCTAAGGTAAACCTTTTGTCCTTATCTTCACTGTTCAGATAGATCTACGGTAAGCCTTTTGTTCTTATCTTCACTGTTCAGTTAGATCTAAGGTAAGCCTTTTGTCCTTATCTTCACTGTTAAGTTAGATTTAAGGTAAGCCTTTTAACTTTATCTTCGCTGTTCAGTTAGATCTAAGCTTAAGGTAAGCTTTTTGTCCTTATCTTCACTGTTCAGTTAGATCTAAGGTAAACCTGTTGTCCTTATCTTCACTGTTCAGTTAGATCTAAGGTAAGCCTTTTGTTCCTTTCTTCACTGTTCAGGTATATCTAAGGTAAGCCAGGGCCCGGGTGGCTCAATGAGTTAGGTAGTTGGATTACCTCACAACTCATACAAGCCTATCGCCAATATGGCATAAGTTCGTTGCCCGGCTTTGTAAATTACAGAAAAGGATGCACTCGACTCGTAGCTGCAAGTGATAAAGCTTACTAGTTGCTTTCCCATGGTCGGTGGTTCTCTCCGGGTACTCCGGCTTTTTCCACCACTAAAACTGGTCGCCATGAAATAACTAAAATATTGCTGAAAGTGGCATTAATCACAAAAAATCAAATCAAATCAATCTAAAGTAAGCCTTTTGTCCTTATCTTCACTGTTGAGTTAGATCTAAGGTAAGCCTTTCGTCCTTATCTTCACTGTTCAGTTAGATCTAAGGTAAGCCTTTTAACCTTATCTTCACTGTTCAGTTAGATCTAAGGTAAGCCTTTTAACCTTATCTTCACTGTTCAGTTAGATCTAAGGTAAGCCTTTTGTCCTTATCTTCATTGTTCAGTTAAATCTAAGGTAAGCCTTTTGTCCTTATCTTCATTGTTCAGTTAGATCTAAGGTAAGCCTTTTGTCCTTATCTTCACTGTTCAGTTAGATCTAAGGTAAGCTGTTTGTCCTTATCTTCACTGTTCAGTTAGATCTAAGGTAAGCCTTTTGTCCTTATCTTCACTGTTAAGATAAATCTAAGGTAAGCCTTTTGTCCTTATCTTCACTGTTCAGTTAGATCTAAGGTAAACCTTTTAACCTTATCTTCATTGTTCAGTTAAATCTAAGGTAAGCCTTTTGTCCTTATCTTCATTGTTCAGTTAAATCTAAGGTAAGCCTTTTGTCCTTATCTTCACTGTTCAGTTAGATCTAAGGTAAGCCTTTTATCCTTATCTTCACTGTTAAGGTAAATCTAAGGTAAGCCTGTTGTCCTTATCTTCACTGTTCAGTTAGATCTAAGGTAAACCTTTTGTCCTTATCTTCACTGTTCAGTTAGATCTAAAGTAAACCTTTTAACCTTATCTTCATTGTTCAGTTAGATCTAAGGTAAACCTTTTAACCTTATCTTCATTGTTCAGTTAAATCTAAGGTAAGCCTTTTGTCCTTATCTTCACTGTTCAGTTAGATCTAAGGTAAACCTTTTGTCCTTATCTTCACTGTTAAGGTAAATCTAAGGTAAGCCTGTTGTCCTTATCTTCACTGTTCAGTTAGATCTAAGGTAAACCTTTTGTCCTTATCTTCACTGTTGAGTTAGATCTAAGGTAAGCCTTTTGTTCTTATCTTCACTGTTAAGATAAATCTACGGTAAGCCTTTTGTCCTTATCTTCACTGTTCAGTTAGATCTAAGGTAAACCTTTTAACCTTATCTTCATTGTTCAGTTAGATCTAAGGTAAACCTTTTAACCTTATCTTCATTGTTCAGTTAAATCTAAGGTAAGCCTTTTGTCCTTATCTTCACTGTTCAGTTAGATCTAAGGTAAACCTTTTGTCCTTATCTTCACTGTTAAGGTAAATCTAAGGTAAGCCTGTTGTCCTTATCTTCACTGTTCAGTTAGATCTAAGGTAAACCTTTTGTCCTTATCTTCACTATTCAGTTAGATCTAAGGTAAGCCTTTTGTCCTTATCTTCACTGTTCAGTTAGATCTAAGGTAAACCTTTTGTCCTTATCTTCACTGTTCAGTTAGATCTAAGGTAAGCCTTTTAACCTTATCTTCATTGTTCAGTTAGATCTAAGATAAACCTTTTGTTCTTATCTTCACTGTTCAGTTAGATCTAAGGTAAGCCTTTTGTCCTTATCTTCACTGTTCAGTTAGATCTAAGGTAAGCCTTTTGTCCTTATCTTCATTGTTCAGTTAAATCTAAGGTAAGCCTTTTGTCCTTATCTTCATTGTTCAGTTAGATCTAAGGTAAGCCTTTTGTCCTTATCTTCACTGTTCAGTTAGATCTAAGGTAAGCCTTTTGTCCTTATCTTCACTGTTCAGTTAGATCTAAGGTAAGCTGTTTGTCCTTATCTTCACTGTTCAGTTAGATCTAAGGTAAGCCTTTTAACCTTATCTTCATTGTTCAGTTAGATCTAAGATAAACCTTTTGTCCTTATCTTCACTGTTTAGTTAGATCTAAGGTAAGCCTTTTGTCCTTATCTTCACTGTTAAGTTAGATCTAAGGTAAGCCTTTTGTCCTTATCTTCATTGTTCAGTTAAATCTAAGGTAAGCCTTTTGTCCTTATCTTCATTGTTCAGTTAGATCTAAGGTAAGCCTTTTGTCCTTATCTTCACTGTTCAGTTAGATCTAAGGTAAGCTGTTTGTCCTTATCTTCACTGTTCAGTTAGATCTAAGGTAAGCCTTTTGTCCTTATCTTCACTGTTCAGTTAGATCTAAGGTAAGCTGTTTGTCCTTATCTTCACTGTTTATCCAAAAATTGATATGCTGTGTATTATTGCTAAAAATATAAATTTCTTCAAGTTGCTACAACTTCTATATTTGAAGTTGGACAATACAAATATATTATTGGAATCTTCAACTATAATTACTTGTTTTTTTGTTTTCTGTAAAATTTCTGATTTTGCAGATTTTCATCAAGTATACAATCTAGGAGTTTTTGACAAAAATTTATTGATACATTTGAATCTTCTGTGAAACTACAAGCCGACTTTGCACCAAATTTTGCTGTTGTGATTTTTAGATGGTCTCCTTGCAGAATTGTGTCCAGCATCCCTCTTCCTCTCTATCAAGAAGGCTTCTGTAATCAACTAGTCCTGCCTTAAGCAATATGATAATAACATAACAGTCATTGCAAAGATTCATAATTTTGTTCAAATGCATTATGGCTATCAAATACTGTAGTATAACTTAAAATACTGTAAATTCAGAAATTTTTGCATGATTTTTTTATGCAAATAAAAACAGTTATGAAAAATCATTGCAATTAACTTTTAAACCAAAATAAGTTTATTGTATGAAATGTTTTACAACAGATTTATACCAGATGACATGACATTTGATGAAGCACCTAAAAGTGTGTGTACAGAACTACCTACCACTTACAATCCAACATTGTTTTTTACAACAGCTCTGTGTCAGTCAAAGGTATGATTTGTTGTCATACATTGTATATATATATATATATTGATTATCAGTCCAAACATTTTTTTTTGTTACGTGAGCAATTTTTCATCTATTTCATTGCAAGAACTAGTCGCATATCAATAAGTTGATGTCCACTTTGTACTAGACCAATGAGCTTAGTTGGATTTTTATAATGAATTAACATTCTGCAGGTAGATATGTCAGTCCACTCTGACACATTATCTTGATTATGAGTCGACCAGTCTTTCCTCTTACTTCTAAATGCAGCATGTTTTAGCAAAGAAGCAACAAATACCAAATTTGTAGTCTTTGATTTGACTCGACCAGTTGCCACTGTTTTTAGCCGTAAATATAAATTTAATATACATTGTATGTAATATTACAAAAGTTTAAACATGATAACAAATATAGAAAATGTCAAATATTTTCAAATGCCTCTTTTAAGCAAATTTGTGCCAGTTCACATACTTTTTATAATTTGGAACTCTGCATAGTGGTATTAACATATACATGTATATCTGTTACCTCAACAAACTCTACAAGATAGCTAAAGATGTGAAATTAGTGGACTTTTTTTTTACAAAGGACAACATGCAGTAAGGGCAGCTCTGATCTTTATAGTTTTTATGTATGTTATATCTTAATAACCTTATTTTGTTTTAACACAATAATTGGAATGTTGTTGTGATGCACATGCCCTCAAATGAGGTGCAAAAAGAGGTTGATAATTTGGTAAATTTTGGATTTTTTCTGGGTTTTTTTTATGAAGCACAAAAACCTGAAATTTGTCTTTTTTTATTTTTATCTATATGCATATTGTTGCCTTTTAATCAAATTTTATTTTGGTTTAAAGGATAAAAAAATTACATCGAGATCTAGTTAAGTAAATAGAAACAAATGAAGCATAGGTTGTTTTCTACTTTAATACACAAATATAAAATGAATTACCATTGGTCATTGGTAAATATGTTTTCAACCTCTTATTATTTATTAATATGAAAGTCCCATAATGCACTAGTATATCAAAGATGTTTCCTGGCTTATAAGTCAAATATGTTTAGGTTGACTTAACTTGGGATGAAACGGACCATGACCGATTAAAGATTACCATGAATCCATACATTGGCAAGAAAAAGAAAGAAGAAATAAAGGAGGAAGATTTCAAGGCTTATCTAGCTTCTAGTTCAGATGAAGAAGAATGTATGTGTTCATTCTTAAAGTGTTTGTAGCATAAAATCATTGTTTGTGTTGTCAATTAAATAAAAGGAATATATCTATATTGTATTACAAGTACAATGTATAAAATATATGTTAGATTCCACTTGTTTGTGCTGTCAGTTAAATAAAAGGAATATATCTATATTGTATTACAAACTTGTACAATGTATAAATATACATTTGTATGTTAGATTCCACTGTGTTATTTCAAACCACACCATGTTATATTTAAGAAATAATTCATGGAAGCCATAATATGTTGTAAGTTATAACATGGGTTGGCAGGATAAAATTGATGAATATCCTGCCAACCCATGTTAAAACTCACAACACATTATTTTGACTATAATGTCTCACAATACAAATACGATAGTACACTTTGAAGGAAGATGGTAATTTGTTTACAGATGGTGGCAATGTCACACACAATTTATAAGATGCTGTTGGTCATTCCATCTTTCACAATGTCAAATTCAACAAAGTTATCACTAGTAGATTTAATTGGTTTGGTTTAGGTTTATGGTGTTTAATGCCACTTTCAACAATATTTCAGTTATATTGCGGCTGTCAGTTTTATTGGTGGAGGAAACTGGAAGTCACTGACAAACTTTATCGTATAATGTTGTATCGAGTACACCTCACCATGAATGGGGTTCGAACTCACAACATTAGTAGTGATAGGCACTGATTGCACAGGTAGTTGTAAATCCAACTATCATACGCTCACGACCACAACTGTCCCTTAAATTTAAGGTCAGAGGATACCAAATGGGACCAATTCCGATTTTCAATTTTTTTTTGTATGTGTACTCATCTTAATGAGTTACATCGATAACTCAAATAAATAAAATGGGGTCACCATCCTCGTTTTTTCGTAATTTTGAGTTAAAATTTCGAATTTTATGCCATTTTTTATATAGAGATACATGTATAGGGGAAAACGTCATTTTTTCTGTCCAATTATCACAATCTACACTCGATGGGGCACTTGAACTATAGGAAAATATTAAAAAAAACTAACATAAAATAGATATTTGTATACCGAATCGATTAGTGCTACTTAAAGTATAGGTCACCATGCTCGTTTTCAAGATATAGAGCTCACAAGTTGAAGTACGGAACCTAAAAACAGCAAAAAACGACGTTATGTTACAAAAATGACTTCTTGACGTTATCAAATATAATTTAAACGAGGTCAGTTAAAACACAAAGACAAATGAATAGCTATGATCATATTAAAACTTCTATTTCATAATGGAGCATGTTACACATACATGCACATAGTCATTGCCTTGCAAGAAAGTCGCATACATGTTTTATTATTTTCTTTTGATTTGTCACACACTTTTTGTTGTTTTGCGTATGCTCACTTAAATCAAAATTAGATAATGAATGATATACATGTACATTTGTACAGCCACAAACATCTTTTAAGGGACCGACCATTCAACTTGAAAGGGGGTGGGCATGATTTCTACCCCTGGGTCAGAATATTTTTTCGCGCTTTGTGCAAACAATTTTTTTTTAGTTTTTAGCTCACCTGGCCTTTAGATCATGTGAGCTATTGTCATCACTTTTCATCCGTCGTCCGTCCGTCAACATTTCACATTTTAATCTTCTCCTCAGAAACCACTGGACCAATTGCAACCAAACTTTGGTGGAATGGTCCTTGGATGGCCCCCTTTCAAAATTGTGTCCGTTGATCCTGACTTCCAACCAAGATGGCCGCCAAGCTCAAAATAGAAAAAAGGGGGGATGAAATTTTAATTGTCCATTGCTGCTTTAGTGTAAGTCAAAATGAGCTCAAATTTTAACTGCAGCTACATGGCAAGGAATAGTTTAACATATATTCCAGGTTTTTCTGTGAAATTTTTCTTTCAGCCGATATATACCGATTATGCAAATTAGGCATATTTTGATAAAAGATCACATTTAAATCTTCGCCTCTGAAACCGCTGAACCAAATTAAACCAAACCTGGCAGGGATGGTCCCTGGGTGGGTCCCTTTCAAAATTGTGTCCAACAGCCCCGCCCTCCATTCAAGATGGCCACTGTTACTAAATATAGAACTTTCTTCAAATGGCCAAAACTACTCTATTTTAAGCCAGAATGTGCCCAAATTTGAACTGTATAAGCATAATGATGAGCTTTTTAACATGTATTACAGGATTTTTTATTAAATTTGAAATTTTGCCGATTTTGACCGATTATGCAAATTAGAAAAAAGGGGGGATGAAATTAAAAAAAAATCTTCTCCTCTGAAACTACTGAGCCAATCTCAACCAAACTTTGCTGAAATGATTCTTGGATGGCCCCTTTCCAAAATTGTGTCCGGTGATCCCGACTTCCAACCAAGATGGCCACCAAGCTCAAAATAGAAAAAAGGGGGTATGAAATTTGAATTGTCCATTGCTGCTTTAGTGTATGTCAAAATGAGCTCAAATTTTAACTGCAGCTACATGGCAAGAAGTAGTTTAGCATATATTCGGGGTTTCTTTCAGCCGATATATACCGATTATGCAAATTAGGCATATTTTGATAAAAGATCGCATTTAAATCTTCTCCTCTGAAACCGCTGTACCAAATTAAACCAAACCTGGCAGGGATGGTCCCTGGGTGGTTCCCTTTCAAAATTGTGTCCGACAGCCCCGCCCTCCATTCAAGATGGCTGCTGTTACTAAAAATAGAAATTTCTTCAATTGTCCATTGCTGCTTTAGTATAAGTCAAAATGAGCTCAAATTTGAACTGCAGCTACATGGCAAGGAGTAGTTTAACATATGTTCGGGTTTTTTTTTTGAAATTTTTCTTTCAGCCGATTTATACCGATTATTCAAATTAGGCATATTTTGATAAAAGATCACATTTAAATCTTCTCCTCTGAAACCGCTGAACCAAATTTGTGTCTGGTGGTCCCGCCCTCTGACCAAGATGGCTGCACAGCTGTACTTAGTTTAACATAGGACCCTATGGGAAATTCACATAAAAACCATCTTGTCTGGAACCAGTAGCTCAATTAAAACCAAACTTTGATGGAATAGTCATTGGATGGTCCTCTTCCAAAACGGTGTCCGGCAGTTGCGCTCTCCCGCCAAGATGGCCGCCACAGTGCAGTTGCGTTGTTATTGAAAGCAGCTTTGATCCAGGTGAGCGATTACAGGCTTCTGGGAGCCTCTGGTTTTATGCAGCGCAACAAAATATTTCTTCCAAATTTAACATTATCTTATATAGTAAAAAACCTGCCTTAGATTATAAATTTTTTTACCCATCCCAGCCAAATTATTTTTTCCTCAAAATTCAGGATCAAAATATCTTTTTATTAACCCCCTTTTTTTCAAGGTAAATGGTCGGTCCCTAAGTCAAGATGGGATATTTGTAAGAACAGTCCCCAGACATATTTATTTTTACATATTTTTCTTGTATCTGCTGGTAACCTCCGCATGTCATGTTTTCTTTTCTTTTTTTCGGTGTTTGCGTTTCGCATATCCGATATTTAGAAATTATTCGGCAATGTTACTAATGTCATATAAATTTAATACTAAATTCACTAATATTCTATTCAATGTAACATTCTTAAAAATGATATAATATACTAATGTGTATTTTCTTTATTGCTTTATATAATTATGACAAAATGAAATTTGATGGAAGGAGGAATCTGGGGTGATGGTGTCTATGCTTTCTCTTCTTCGGAAAAGTCGTTTATATGTTTTGCTCCCCGGCGGGGTCCTGAATTCCAGCTGGTTAATTTTAAATTGATAAATTCCCAATCCCGCATAATGAAAAGTGTAAAACCTGGGTGTCCCGAAAATGTCATACCGACTCTCGGGCTCATAAAAGGTGTTGACTCCGAAAAGAAAATACACATGCATGCAAGCAATGCTGTAACGTCAGGGCCGATAACTCTTGACGTAACGTCATTTAGTATCCTCTCACCTTAATTGGAGTGTATAAATGATAAAAACAATAAATTAAGAGATAGGGAATAATATTTTCATATCAGATTTTACAATTATGTGTACAAAGCAAGAAATGAAGTGTAAATTAAAATGCATTAAAAAAATCCACTAAATTTGTAGCTGGACCATTAGGTGGCCTTGACCTTGGAGATGTAAGTAGTGAATCAGAGGACGAAGAACGACAGATCAATAAGTACAAGAGTTTAGTACAAAGTATAAAAGATTCTGAAGAAAAGAAGAAGAAGAGAGATATTGAAATGGAGATAACATGGGAACCTGGTAAACATATCAATTTTATCTTACTTCTTCTTGAATATGGCTGAAATATTGCTCACGTGACATTAAACAGCAATCAATCAAACAGGAATTGATATAATACATTGGTCATTCTCTTCAGAAGCCAACCTCTTCTTCAGCAGAAAAGTTGCCTTTTAAGAGAAAAAAATTCTAAAATGTTTATGTCATATTTTATTCATGTTCACTTTCTGACTTCTGTCATCTTTTTAGCTCACCTGATCACTTGCTGCACGTCTTGGTTGTCCATGTCCTAGTTGGCAGCAGCTTGATCATCTGTAAGCATATACATTTTAATCTTCTCCTCTGAAACCACTGGGCCGATTGGAACCAACTTGATAAGAGTGTTCATTAGATGATCCTCTACAAAGTATATGTTTTTTGTCAGATTGGAAATATATTACTGAGAAAATGAGGGCCAAATAATGTATGTCCATATATATGGGTATAAATAATTTATTGTTCATTTGTTTTTGATAATAATTTTTCAAGAAATCCTTAAGAAAATCCTTTCAGAAACATTCCATAATATATTTTAAATTTTCATCCAATTTTAATGCAGTTTTTTGCAAAACCTTTATGTGTTATTGATTGGCCATATAAAAAAATTAGTTATTTTATTTCGAAAAGGGGACCAAAAGGGGCAGAAATTCTGAAATTTTGCATATTTGACAGGTATATAGAATTTTTATTTTTTATCCAATTAATTGTTGAGTTGATTGTGTTGAGAGCTTTTGGTAATATGTTGACAGATTTCCTCTATCTTTTACAGTTTCAGAGCTAAACTTGACCAATAGGGGACAAAAAAATGGCAATTTGCGAGCGTTTAAAGTTTTTTCATCCAAATTTAAAGCAGTTTTTTTGCAAAATGATCATCTCTAGGATTGTAGGGCCATTAAAAGAAATGACTATTTTATTTCGAAAAGGGATCTTAAGGGGACATATTTGGAAACTATAGAATTTTTATTGTTAATTCAATTTTGATGTGCTTTTTAAATTGATTGTGTTGAGAGCTGTTGGTAGTATGGGGGACAATATCCTCTATCTTTAACAGTTTCTTAGATAAACTTGACTAAAAAGTGCCATAAAATGTCAATTTCCAAAATTTGAAGTTTTTTTATTTACATCAATTTTTTTAACTGCCAAATTCCAAAATTTAATAGAAGGTACTCACAATTATTATCTTCCTTCTGATTTTGATTCATTTTTTTCTTTGAATTGATTGTGACAAGGACTGCAGATAGGTGGATTTCCTATATCAGATATGGTTTTCTAGTTGATTACAGTAAAACTGATGCAGGAGGAAGCTCTTGTTGACTTGTTAACATCATAGCATGCTGTGCCCTTTAAGATACAATTTCAATAAAGTTTTTTATGTAAATACCTGGTGAATTTTCTTGAATGATATGACTTAGTTGTTATGATTTCCAAGATAAAAGGGTCAAAGGGAGCCAAAAAGGACTAACTATCAAAATGATTTTTTTTAAGTCTTATTTGTATGCTGTATTTTCCATTGAATTCTTAAAAATTCCTGACTGAAGTGCTACAACAGATCTGTAATCAGAATCCGTAAATCGAAGAAGGACAGACAACACAATGGCCAAAAAAGAAAAAGGACAAAAGGACAAACAACGATCTACAAAACATACACATAATTCATGAATGAGAAAATGCCCCGGAAGTCTTTATGACAAGTGGAACATATCCGTGGTCATTTGTGACACAGATATTACATAGCAGTCAACCAAATCATGGTGGGGGCTATAGAACTTTCGAAGTGATGACTTCAACATAACCGATAGTAACCCTTGGTTCAAGTAGCTTTCTTGTTCAGATGCATTTGAGGATGATTTTTTTTTAAGAAGCTGTTTAAACTTTATATTTGTCACATCTTTTGCAGTTGTTTAATAATCCCGGTCATATAAATAGAAAATGCAAGTATTGTCTGTTGTTATTTGGCATAATAAAGTAAAACGCATGTTTATTCAGCACCATTTTAAAGAAAAAATCATCAATCATTATCGTTCAGTATTGAACATAGACCATCTTCAAAGATTACGGTATCTTTAAGATTCTATGATATTGAATGCAACACTCATATGTGAGTTGAACTGAAGCGTCTTATATGTGATACATGGTATCTGTCACGACTAGTTACTTTCAGAGTAGTTATAGTGAAACATGGTATCTGTCATGATTAGTTACTTTCAGAGTAGCTATAGTGAAACATGGTATCTGTCATGACTAGTTATTTTCAGAGTAGTTATCGTGAAACATGGTATCTGTCATGACTAGTTATTTTTAGAGTAGCTATAGTGATACATGGTATCTGTCATGACTAGTTACTTTTAGAGTAGCAATAGTGATACATGGTATCTGTCACGACTAGTTACTTTCAGAGTAGCTATAGTGATACATGGTATCTGTCACGACTAATTATTTTTAGAGTAGCTATAGTGATGCATGGTATCAGTCACGACTAGTTACTTTCAGAGTAGCTATAGTGATACATGGTATGTGTCATGACTAGTTACTTTCAGAGTAGCTATAGTGATACTGTATGTAATGACTAGTTACTTTCAGAGTAGCTATAGTGATACATGGTATCTGTCATGACTAGTTACTTTTAGAGTAGCAATAGTGATACATGGTATCTGTCACGACTAGTTACTTTCAGAGTAGCTATAGTGATACATGGTATCTGTCATGACTAGTTATTTTCAGAGTAGCTATAGTGAAACATGGTATCTGTCATGACTAGTTATTTTCAGAGTAGCTATAGTGACACGTGGTATCTGTCATGACTAGTTACTTTCAGAGTAGTTATAGTGAAACATGGTATCTGTCATGACTAGTTACTTTCAGATTAGCTATAGTGAAACATGGTATCTGTCATGACTAGTTATTTTTAGAGTAGCTATAGTGATACATGGTATCTGTCATGACTAGTTACTTTCAGATTAGCTATAGTGATACATGGTATCTGTCACGACTAGTTATTTTTAGAGTAGCTATAGTGATACTGTATGTAGCGACTAGTTACTTTCAGATTAGCTATAGTGAAACATGGTATCTGTCATGACTAGTTATTTTTAGAGTAGCTATAGTGATACCATCTTCGCTAGCCAAGGGTTACGATTCGGGTCCCCCTTCTCTCCACCCTTGGCGGATTTAGAATACATTTTGAAATTCGTGCGCAATGCCACCTGGTGGTTTATCGAAGTTGCGCCCCTTAGATAGTCGTCATCGCCAGCCAATCAGAATCGTTTTGTTATACGTATGTTGGAGAGTTGAAAATGGCAGCGCCCAGTGAAGAAAAACTTATTTGTGATAAATTTAATTTGGAAGCACTTACTGTCAACCAAGTGAAAGTTTCAAAGCTTTGGCAGACGTGAAAGATGTTTTCATTGGAAACAAAACGGGAAGTGACAAATCGTTGTCATATGAGAGCATTCCGGTGCCATCTTTGTTTACCTTTCGTCGATAACACGTGCTCCGTGTAAAACGTCTTGTGATTGGATACGTGTACTGGTAGCCGTAACCAATGAAATATTAAAGTGCGAATCGTCAAAATGTGTTCTAGATCTGCCAAGGGTGGAGAGAAGGGGGACCCGAATCGTAACCCTTGGCTAGCGAAGATGTAGTGATACATGGTATCTGTCATGACTAGTTACTTTCAGATTAGCTATAGTGATGCATGGTATCTGTCACGACTAGTTATTAGTTCACCTGAACCAAAGGTCCAGGTGAACTATTGCCATCACTTGGCGTCCGTCGTCTGTCGTATGTAAACTTTTCACATTTCAAGCTTCTTCTCCGAAAGCACTGGGCCGATTGGAACCAAACTTAGCAGGAATGTTCCTTGGATGGTCCCCTACAAAGTTACTGTTTTTCATTCCAGTCGGATATTCAATATGGCTGCCAGGGCCAATAATATGCTCTGATTGGCTGAAATTTCAAAGATCTTTTTCTCTGAAACTAATGAACTGACTGAACCCAAACTGTAAATGAATGATCATTGGAATGTCCTTTACCAAGTTTCTGTTTTTTATGCCGATCGGAAATCCAAGATGGCCGCCATCGCAGGACATAGATTAACATTGGACCCTATGGGAAAATGTTCAAATGCCTTCTTCTCAGAAACTACAAATATGATTAAAGCCAAACTGTACATGAATGTTCATTAGATGGTCCTCTACAAACTTTAGGTTTTTTTGTTCCGGTATGAAATTCAAAATGGCGGCTACGGCAGGACTTAGTTTAACATTGGACCCTATGGGAAAAATGTTTCAAAACGCTTCTTCTCTGAAACCACTTGGACAATTGAAACCAAACTGCACAGGAGTGATCATTGGAAGGTCCTTTACGTTTGTTTTATATGCCGATCGGAAATCCAAGATGGCCACCACCTCAATACATAGATTAACATTGGACCCTATGGGAAAATGTTCAAATGCCTTCTTCTCAGAAACTACAATTATGATTAAAGCCAAACTGTACATGAATGTTCATTGGATGGTCCTCTACAATCTAAAGGTTTTTTGTTCCGATATGAAATTCAAAATGGCGGCTACGGCAGGACTTAATTTAACATTGGACCCTATGGCAAAAATGTTTCAAAATGCATCTTCTCTGAAACCACTTGGACAATTGAAACCAAACTGCCCAGGAATGATCATTGGAAGGTTCTCTACAAATTTTATGTTTTTTATGCCAATTGGAAATCCAAGATGGCCGCCACCGCAATACATAGATTAACATTGGACCCTATGGGAAAATGTTCAAATGCCTTCTTCTCAGAAACTACAAATATTATTAAAGCCAAACTGTACATGAATGTTCATTGGATGGTCCTCTACAAACTTTACGTTTTTTGTTCCGATATGAAATTCAAAATGGCGGCTACGGCAGGACTTAGTTTAACATTGGACCCTATGAGGAAAATGTTTCAAAACGCTTCTTCTCTGAAACCACTAAGACAATTGAAACCAAACTGTCCAGGAATGATCATTGGAAGGTCCTCTACAAAGTTTCTGTTTTTTTATGCCGATCGAAAATTCAAGATGGCCACCACAGCAGGACATAGATTAACATTGGACCCTATCGGAAAATGCCTTCTTCTCAGAAACTACAAATATGATTAAAGCCAAACTGTACATGAATGTTCATTGGATGGTCCTCTACAACCTTAAGGTTTTTTGTTCCGATATGAAATTCAAAATGGCGGCTACGGCAGGACTTAGTTTAACATTGAACCCTATGGGGAAAATGTTTCAAAATGCATCTTCTCTGAAACCACTTGGAAAGGTGAAACCAAACTGTCCAGGAATGATCATTGGAAGGTCCTCTACAGAATTTCTGTTTTATATGCCGATCGGAAATCCAAGATGGCCGCCACCGCAGGACATAGATTAACATTGGACCCTATGGGAAAATATTCAAATGCCTTCTTCTCAGAAACTACAAATATGATTAAAGCCAAACTGTACATGAATGTTCATTAGATGGTCCTCTACAAATTTTAGGTTTTTTGTTCCTGTATGAAATTCAAAATGGCGGCTACGGCAGAACTTAATTTAACATTGAACCCTATGGGATAAATGTTTCAAAATGCTTCTTCTCTGAAACCACATGGACAATTGAAACCAAACTGCCCAGGAATGATCATTGGAAGGTCCTCTACAGAATTTGTTTTTATATGCAGATCGGAAATCCAAGATGGCCGCCACCGCAATACATAGATTAACATTGAACCCTATGGGAAAATGTTCAAATGCCTTCTTCTCAGAAACTACAAATATGATTAAAGCCAAACTGTACACGAATGTTCATTGGATTGTCCTCTACAAACTTTTCGTTTTTTGTTCCGATATGAAATTCAAAATGGCGGCTACGGCAGAACTTAATTTAACATTGGACCCTATGGGGAAAATGTTTCAAAACGCTTCTTCTCTGAAACCACTAAGACAATTGAAACCAAATTGCCCCGGAATGATCATTGGAAGGTTCTCTACAAATTTTATGTTTTTTTATGCCAATTGGAAATCCAAGATGGCCGCCACCGCAATACATAGATTAACATTGGACCCTATGGGAAAATATTCAAATGCCTTCTTCTCAGAAACTACAAATATGATTAAAGCCAAACTGTACATGAATGTTCATTAGATGGTCCTCTACAAACTTTACGTTTTTTGTTCCGATATGAAATTCAAAATGGCGGCTACGGCAGAACTTAGTTTAACATTGAACCCTATGGGATAAATGTTTCAAAACGCTTCTTCTCTGAAACCACATGGACAATTGAAACCAAACTGCCCAGGAATGATCATTGGAAGGTCTTCTACAGAATTTTGTTTTATATGCAGATCGGAAATCCAAGATGGCCGCCACCGCAATACATAGATTAACATTGAAACCTATGGGAAAATGTTCAAATGCCTTCTTCTCAGAAACTACAAATATGATTAAAGCCAAACTGTACATGAATGTTCATTGGATGGTCCTCTACAAACTTTTCGTTTTTTGTTCCGATATGAAATTCAAAATGGCGGCTACGGCAGAACTTAATTTAACATTGGACCCTATGGGGAAAATGTTTCAAAACGCTTCTTCTCTGAAACCACTAAGACAATTGAAACCAAACTGCCCAGGAATGATCATTGGAAGGTCCTCTATAAAGTTTCTGTTTTTTTATGCCGATCGAAAATTCAAGATGGCCACCACAGCAGGACATAGATTAACATTGGACCCTATCGGAAAATGTTCAAATGCCTTCTTCTCAGAAACTACAAATATGATTAAAGCCAAACTGTACATGAATGTTCATTGGATGGTCCTCTACAACCTTAAGGTTTTTTGTTCCGATATGAAATTCAAAATGGCGGCTACGGCAGGACTTAGTTTAACATTGAACCCTATGGGGAAAATGTTTCAAAATGCATCTTCTCTGAAACCACTTGGAAAGGTGAAACCAAACTGTCCAGGAATGATCATTGGAAGGTCCTCTACAGAATTTTTCTTTTATATGCCGATCGGAAATCCAAGATGACCGCCACCGCAGGACATAGATTAACATTGAACCCTATGGGAAAATGTTCAAATGCCTTCTTCTCAGAAACTACAAATATGATTAAAGCCAAACTGTACACGAATGTTCATTGGATGGTCCTCTACAAACTTTTCGTTTTTTGTTCCGATATGAAATTCAAAATGGCGGCTACGGCAGAACTTAATTTAACATTGGACCCTATGGGGAAAATGTTTCAAAACGCTTCTTCTCTGAAACCACTAAGACAATTGAAACCAAATTGCCCAGGAATGATCATTGGAAGGTTCTCTACAAATTTTATGTTTTTTTATGCCAATTGGAAATCCAAGATGGCTGCCACCGCAATACATAGATTAACATTGGACCCTATGGGAAAATATTCAAATGCCTTCTTCTCAGAAACTACAAATATGATTAAAGCCAAACTGTACAGGAATGTTCATTAGATGGTCCTCTACAAACTTTACGTTTTTTGTTCCGATATGAAATTCAAAATGGCGACTACGGCAGAACTTAGTTTAACATTGAACCCTATGGGATAAATGTTTCAAAACGCTTCTTCTCTGAAACCACATGGACAATTGAAACCAAACTGCCCAGGAATGATCATTGGAAGGTCCTCTACAGAATTTCTGTTTTATATGCAGATCGGAAATCCAAGATGGCCGCCACCGCAATACATAGATTAACATTGAAACCTATGGGAAAATGTTCAAATGCCTTCTTCTCAGAAACTACAAATATGATTAAAGCCAAACTGTACATGAATGTTCATTGGATGGTCCTCTACAAACTTTTCGTTTTTTGTTCCGATATGAAATTCAAAATGGCGGCTACGGCAGAACTTAATTTAACATTGGACCCTATGGAAAAAATGTTTCAAAACGCTTCTTCTCTGAAACCACTAAGACAATTGAAACCAAACTGCCCAGGAATGATCATTGGAAGGTCCTCTACAAAGTTTCTGTTTTTTTATGCTGATCGAAAATTCAAGATGGCCACCACAGCAGGACATAGATTAACATTGGACCCTATCGGAAAATGTTCAAATGCCTTCTTCTCAGAAACTACAAATATGATTAAAGCCAAACTGTACATGAATGTTCATTGGATGGTCCTCTACAACCTTAAGGTTTTTTGTTCCGATATGAAATTCAAAATGGCGGCTGCGGCAGGACTTAGTTTAACATTGAACCCTATGGGGAAAATGTTTCAAAATGCATCTTCTCTGAAACCACTTGGAAAGGTGAAACCAAACTGTCCAGGAATGATCATTGGAAGGTCCTCTACAGAATTCTGTTTTGTATGCCGATCGGAAATCCAAGATGGCCGCCACCACAATACATAGATTAACATTGGACCCTATGGGAAAATGTTCAAATGCCTTCTTCTCAGAAACTACAAATATGATTAAAGCCAAACTGTACATGAATGTTCATTAGATGGTCCTCTACAATCTTAAGGTTTTTTGTTCCGATATGAAATTCAAAATGGCGGCTACAGCAGGACTTAGTTTAACATTGGACCCTATGGCAAAAATGTTTCAAAATGCATCTTCTCTGAAACCACATGGACAATTGAAACCAAACTGCCCAGGAATGATCATTGGAAGGTCCTTTACAAATTTTCTGTTTTTTATGCCGATTGGAAATCCAAGATGGCCGCCACCGCAGGACATAGATTAACATTGGACCCTATGGGAAAATATTAAAATGCCTTCTTCTCAGAAACTACAAATATGATTAAAGCCAAACTGTACCTGAATGTTCATTAGATGGTCCTTTACAAACTTTAGGTTTTTTGTTCCGGTATGAAATTCAAAATGGCGGCTACGGCAGAACTTAATTTAACATTGGACCCTATGGGGAAAATGTTTCAAAACGCTTCTTCTCTTAAACCACTAAGACAATTGAAACCAAACTGCCCAGGAATGATCATTGGAAGGTTCTCTACAAATTTTATGTTTTTTATGCCAATTGGAAATCCAAGATGGCCACCACCGCAATACATAGATTAACATTGGACCCTATGGGAAAATGTTCAAATATTATTAAAGCCAAACTGTACACGAATGTTCATTGGATGGTCCTCTACAAACTTTACGTTTTTTGTTCCGATATGAAATTCAAAATGGCGGCTACGGCAGGACTTAGTTTAACATTGGACCCTATGGGGAAAATGTTTCAAAATGCATCTTCTCTGAAACCACTTGGACAGTTGAAACCAAACTGTCCAGGAATGATCATTGGAAGGTCCTCTACAGAATTTCTGTTTTATATGCTGATCGGAAATCCAAGATGGCCGCCACCGCAGGACATAGATTAACATTGGACCCTATGGGAAAATATTCAAATGCCTTCTTCTCAGAAACTACAAATATGATTAAAGCCAAACTGTACATGAATGTTCATTAGATGGTCCTCTACAAACTTTACGTTTTTTGTTCCGGTATGAAATTCAAAATGGCGGCTACGGCATGACTTAGTTTAACATTGGACCCTATGGGAAAAATGTTTCAAAACGCTTCTTCTCTGAAACTACTTGGAGAATTGAAACCAAACTGCCCAGGAATGATCATTGGAAGGTCCTCTACAGAATTTTTGTTTTATATGCCGATCGGAAATCCAAGATGGCCGCCACCACAATACATAGATTAACATTGAACCCTATGGAAAAATGTTCAAATGCCTTCTTCTCTGAAACTACAAATATGATTAAAGCCAAACTGTACATGAATGTTCATTGGATGGTCCTCTACAAACTTTACGTTTTTTGTTCCGATATGAAATTCAAAATGGCGGCTACGGCAGAACTTAGTTTAACATTGGACCCTATTGGAAAAATGTTTCAAAACGCTTCTTCTCTGAAACCACTTGGACAATTGAAACCAAACTGCACAGGAATGATCATTGGAAGGTCCTTTACATAATTTTTGTTTTCTATGCCGATCGGAAATCCAAGATGGCCGCCACCGCAATACATAGATTAACATTGGACCCTATGGGAAAATGTTCAAATGCCTTCTTCTCAGAAACTACAAATATGATTAAAGCCAAACTGTACATGAATGTTCATTAGATGGTCCTCTATAATCTTAAGGTTTTTTGTTCCGATATGAAATTCAAAATGGCGGCTACAGCAGGACTTAGTTTAACATTGGACCCTATGGGAAAAATGTTTCAAAATGCATCTTCTCTGAAACCACATGGACAATTGAAACCAAACTGCCCAGGAATGATCATTGGAAGGTCCTCTACAAATTTTCTGTTTTATATGCCGATTGAAAATCCAAGATGGCCACCACCGCAGGACATAGATTAACATTTGACCCTATGGGAAAATATTAAAATGCCTTCTTCTCAGAAACTACAAATATTATTAAAGCCAAACTGTACACGAATGTTCATTGGATGGTCCTCTACAAACTTTACGTTTTTTGTTCGGATATGAAATTCAAAATGGCGGCTACGGCAGGACTTAGTTTAACATTGGACCCTATGGGGAAAATGTTTCAAAATGCATCTTCTCTGAAACCACTTGGACAGTTGAAACCAAACTGTCCAGGAATGATCATTGGAAGGTCCTCTACAGAATTTTGTTTTATATGCCGATCGGAAATCCAAGATGGCCGCCACCGCAGGACATAGATTAACATTGGACCCTATGGGAAAATATTCAAATGCCTTCTTCTCAGAAACTACAAATATGATTAAAGCCAAACTGTACATGAATGTTCATTAGATGGTCCTCTACAAACTTTAGGTTTTTTGTTCCGGTATGAAATTCAAAATGGCGGCTACGGCAGGACTTAGTTTAACATTGGACCCTATGGGAAAAATGTTTCAAAACGCTTCTTCTCTGAAACCACTTGGACAATTGAAACCAAACTGCCCAGGAATGATCATTGGAAGGTCCTCTACAGAATTTCTGTTTTATATACCGATCGGAAATCCAAGATGGCCGCCACCGCAGGACATAGATTAACATTGGACCCTATGGGAAAATATTCAAATGCCTTCTTCTCAGAAACTACAAATATGATTAAAGCCAAATTGTACATGAATGTTCATTAGATGGTCCTCTACAAACTTTAGGTTTTTTGTTCCGATATGAAATTCAAAATGGCGGCTACGGCAGGACTTAGTTTAACATTGGACCCTATGGGGAAAATGTTTCAAAACGCTTCTTCTCTGAAACCACTGGGACAATTGAAACCAAACTGCCCAGGAATGATCATTGGAAGGTTCTCTACAGAATTTTTGTTTTATATGCCGATCGGAAATCCAAGATGGCCGCCACCACAATACATAGATTAACATTGAACCCTATGGAAAAATGTTCAAATGCCTTCTTCTCTGAAACTACAAATATGATTAAAGCCAAACTGTACATGAATGTTCATTGGATGGTCCTCTACAAACTTTACGTTTTTTGTTCCGATATGAAATTCAAAATGGCGGCTACGGCAGAACTTAGTTTAACATTGGACCCTATTGGAAAAATGTTTCAAAACGCTTCTTCTCTGAAACCACTTGGACAATTGAAACCAAACTGCACAGGAATGATCATTGGAAGGTCCTTTACATAATTTTTGTTTTCTATGCCGATCGGAAATCCAAGATGGCCGCCACTGCAATACATAGATTAACATTGGACCCTATGGGAAAATGTTCAAATGCCTTCTTCTCAGAAACTACAAATATGATTAAAGCCAAACTGTACATGAATGTTCATTAGATGGTCCTCTATAATCTTAAGGTTTTTTGTTCCGATATGAAATTCAAAATGGCGGCTACGGCATGACTTAGTTTAACATTGGACCCTATGGGAAAAATGTTTCAAAACGCTTCTTCTCTGAAACTACTTGGAGAATTGAAACCAAACTGCCCAGGAATGATCATTGGAAGGTCCTCTACAGAATTTTTGTTTTATATGCCGATCGGAAATCCAAGATGGCCGCCACCACAATACATAGATTAACATTGAACCCTATGGAAAAATGTTCAAATGCCTTCTTCTCTGAAACTACAAATATGATTAAAGCCAAACTGTACATGAATGTTCATTAGATGGTCCTCTATAATCTTAAGGTTTTTTGTTCCGATATGAAATTCAAAATGGCGGCTACAGCAGGACTTAGTTTAACATTGGACCCTATGGGAAAAATGTTTCAAAATGCATCTTCTCTGAAACCACATGGACAATTGAAACCAAACTGCCCAGGAATGATCATTGGAAGGTCCTCTACAAATTTTCTGTTTTATATGCCGATTGAAAATCCAAGATGGCCACCACCGCAGGACATAGATTAACATTTGACCCTATGGGAAAATATTAAAATGCCTTCTTCTCAGAAACTACAAATATTATTAAAGCCAAACTGTACACGAATGTTCATTGGATGGTCCTCTACAAACTTTACGTTTTTTGTTCGGATATGAAATTCAAAATGGCGGCTACGGCAGGACTTAGTTTAACATTGGACCCTATGGGGAAAATGTTTCAAAATGCATCTTCTCTGAAACCACTTGGACAGTTGAAACCAAACTGTCCAGGAATGATCATTGGAAGGTCCTCTACAGAATTTTGTTTTATATGCCGATCGGAAATCCAAGATGGCCGCCACCGCAGGACATAGATTAACATTGGACCCTATGGGAAAATATTCAAATGCCTTCTTCTCAGAAACTACAAATATGATTAAAGCCAAACTGTACATGAATGTTCATTAGATGGTCCTCTACAAACTTTAGGTTTTTTGTTCCGGTATGAAATTCAAAATGGCGGCTACGGCAGGACTTAGTTTAACATTGGACCCTATGGGAAAAATGTTTCAAAACGCTTCTTCTCTGAAACCACTTGGACAATTGAAACCAAACTGCCCAGGAATGATCATTGGAAGGTCCTCTACAGAATTTCTGTTTTATATGCCGATCGGAAATCCAAGATGGCCGCCACCGCAGGACATAGATTAACATTGGACCCTATGGGAAAATATTCAAATGCCTTCTTCTCAGAAACTACAAATATGATTAAAGCCAAATTGTACATGAATGTTCATTAGATGGTCCTCTACAAACTTTAGGTTTTTTGTTCCGATATGAAATTCAAAATGGCGGCTACGGCAGGACTTAGTTTAACATTGGACCCTATGGGAAAAATGTTTCAAAACGCTTCTTCTCTGAAACTACTTGGAGAATTGAAACCAAACTGCCCAGGAATGATCATTGGAAGGTCCTCTACAGAATTTTTGTTTTATATGCCGATCGGAAATCCAAGATGGCCGCCACCACAATACATAGATTAACATTGAACCCTATGGAAAAATGTTCAAATGCCTTCTTCTCTGAAACTACAAATATGATTAAAGCCAAACTGTACATGAATGTTCATTAGATGGTCCTCTATAATCTTAAGGTTTTTTGTTCCGATATGAAATTCAAAATGGCGGCTACAGCAGGACTTAGTTTAACATTGGACCCTATGGGAAAAATGTTTCAAAATGCATCTTCTCTGAAACCACATGGACAATTGAAACCAAACTGCCCAGGAATGATCATTGGAAGGTCCTCTACAAATTTTCTGTTTTATATGCCGATTGAAAATCCAAGATGGCCACCACCGCAGGACATAGATTAACATTTGACCCTATGGGAAAATATTAAAATGCCTTCTTCTCAGAAACTACAAATATTATTAAAGCCAAACTGTACACGAATGTTCATTGGATGGTCCTCTACAAACTTTACGTTTTTTGTTCGGATATGAAATTCAAAATGGCGGCTACGGCAGGACTTAGTTTAACATTGGACCCTATGGGGAAAATGTTTCAAAATGCATCTTCTCTGAAACCACTTGGACAGTTGAAACCAAACTGTCCAGGAATGATCATTGGAAGGTCCTCTACAGAATTTTGTTTTATATGCCGATCGGAAATCCAAGATGGCCGCCACCGCAGGACATAGATTAACATTGGACCCTATGGGAAAATATTCAAATGCCTTCTTCTCAGAAACTACAAATATGATTAAAGCCAAACTGTACATGAATGTTCATTAGATGGTCCTCTACAAACTTTAGGTTTTTTGTTCCGGTATGAAATTCAAAATGGCGGCTACGGCAGGACTTAGTTTAACATTGGACCCTATGGGAAAAATGTTTCAAAACGCTTCTTCTCTGAAACCACTTGGACAATTGAAACCAAACTGCCCAGGAATGATCATTGGAAGGTCCTCTACAGAATTTCTGTTTTATATGCCGATCGGAAATCCAAGATGGCCGCCACCGCAGGACATAGATTAACATTGGACCCTATGGGAAAATATTCAAATGCCTTCTTCTCAGAAACTACAAATATGATTAAAGCCAAATTGTACATGAATGTTCATTAGATGGTCCTCTACAAACTTTAGGTTTTTTGTTCCGATATGAAATTCAAAATGGCGGCTACGGCAGGACTTAGTTTAACATTGGACCCTATGGGAAAAATGTTTCAAAACGCTTCTTCTCTGAAACCACTGGGACAATTGAAACCAAACTGCCCAGGAATGATCATTGGAAGGTCCTCTACAGAATTTTTGTTTTATATGCCGATCGGAAATCCAAGATGGCCGCCACCACAATACATAGATTAACATTGAACCCTATGGAAAAATGTTCAAATGCCTTCTTCTCTGAAACTACAAATATGATTAAAGCCAAACTGTACATGAATGTTCATTGGATGGTCCTCTACAAACTTTACGTTTTTTGTTCCGATATGAAATTCAAAATGGCGGCTACGGCAGAACTTAGTTTAACATTGGACCCTATTGGAAAAATGTTTCAAAACGCTTCTTCTCTGAAACCACTTGGACAATTGAAACCAAACTGCACAGGAATGATCATTGGAAGGTCCTTTACATAATTTTTGTTTTCTATGCCGATCGGAAATCCAAGATGGCCGCCACCGCAATACATAGATTAACATTGGACCCTATGGGAAAATGTTCAAATGCCTTCTTCTCAGAAACTACAAATATGATTAAAGCCAAACTGTACATGAATGTTCATTAGATGGTCCTCTATAATCTTAAGGTTTTTTGTTTCGATATGAAATTCAAAATGGCGGCTACAGCAGGACTTAGTTTAACATTGGACCCTATGGGAAAAATGTTTCAAAATGCATCTTCTCTGAAACCACATGGACAATTGAAACCAAACTGCCCAGGAATGATCATTGGAAGGTCCTCTACAAATTTTCTGTTTTATATGCCGATTGAAAATCCAAGATGGCCACCACCGCAGGACATAGATTAACATTTGACCCTATGGGAAAATATTAAAATGCCTTCTTCTCAGAAACTACAAATATTATTAAAGCCAAACTGTACACGAATGTTCATTGGATGGTCCTCTACAAACTTTACGTTTTTTGTTCGGATATGAAATTCAAAATGGCGGCTACGGCAGGACTTAGTTTAACATTGGACCCTATGGGGAAAATGTTTCAAAATGCATCTTCTCTGAAACCACTTGGACAGTTGAAACCAAACTGTCCAGGAATGATCATTGGAAGGTCCTCTACAGAATTTTGTTTTATATGCCGATCGGAAATCCAAGATGGCCGCCACCGCAGGACATAGATTAACATTGGACCCTATGGGAAAATATTCAAATGCCTTCTTCTCAGAAACTACAAATATGATTAAAGCCAAACTGTACATGAATGTTCATTAGATGGTCCTCTACAAACTTTAGGTTTTTTGTTCCGGTATGAAATTCAAAATGGCGGCTACGGCAGGACTTAGTTTAACATTGGACCCTATGGGAAAAATGTTTCAAAACGCTTCTTCTCTGAAACCACTTGGACAATTGAAACCAAACTGCCCAGGAATGATCATTGGAAGGTCCTCTACAGAATTTCTGTTTTATATGCCGATCGGAAATCCAAGATGGCCGCCACCGCAGGACATAGATTAACATTGGACCCTATGGGAAAATATTCAAATGCCTTCTTCTCAGAAACTACAAATATGATTAAAGCCAAATTGTACATGAATGTTCATTAGATGGTCCTCTACAAACTTTAGGTTTTTTGTTCCGATATGAAATTCAAAATGGTGGCTACGGCAGGACTTAGTTTAACATTGGACCCTATGGGAAAAATGTTTCAAAACGCTTCTTCTCTGAAACCACTGGGACAATTGAAACCAAACTGCCCAGGAATGATCATTGGAAGGTTCTCTACAGAATTTTTGTTTTATATGCCGATCGGAAATCCAAGATGGCCGCCACCACAATACATAGATTAACATTGAACCCTATTGGAAAATGTTCAAATGCCTTCTTCTCTGAAACTACAAATATGATTAAAGCCAAACTGTACATGAATGTTCATTGGATGGTCCTCTACAAACTTTAGGTTTTTTGTTCCGATATGAAATTCAAACTGGCGGCTACGGCAGAACTTAGTTTAACATTGGACCCTATGGGAAAAATGTTTCAAAACGCTTCTTCTCTGAAACCACTTGGACAATTGAAACCAAACTGCACAGGAATGATCATTGGAAGGTCCTTTACATAATTTTTGTTTTGTATGCCGATCGGAAATCCAAGATGGCCGCCACCGCAATACATAGATTAACATTGGACCCTATGGGAAAATGTTCAAATGCCTTCTTCTCAGAAACTACAAATATTATTAAAGCCAAACTGTACACGAATGTTCATTGGATGGTCCTCTACAAACTTTAGGTTTTTTGTTCCGGTATGAAATTCGAAATGGCGGCTACGGCAGGACTTAGTTTAACATTGGACCCTATGAGAAAAATGTTTCAAAACGCTTCTTCTCTGAAACCACTTGGACAATTGAAACCAAACTGCCCAGGAATGATCATTGGAAAGTCCTCTACAGAATTTTTGTTTTATATGCCGATCGGAAATCCAAGATGGCCGCCACCGCAGGACATAGATTAACATTGGACCCTATGGGAAAATATTCAAATGCCTTCTTCTCAGAAACTACAAATATGATTAAAGCCAAATTGTACATGAATGTTCATTAGATGGTCCTCTACAAACTTTAGGTTTTTTGTTCCGATATGAAATTCAAAATGGCGGCTACGGCAGGACTTAGTTTAACATTGGACCCTATGGGGAAAATGTTTCAAAACGCTTCTTCTCTGAAACCACTAGGACAATTGAAACCAAACTGCCCAGGAATGATCATTGGAAGGTTCTCTACAGAATTTTTGTTTTATATGCCGATCGGAAATCCAAGATGGCCGCCACCACAATACATAGATTAACATTGAACCCTATTGGAAAATGTTCAAATGCCTTCTTCTCTGAAACTACAAATATGATTAAAGCCAAACTGTACATGAATGTTCATTGGATGGTCCTCTACAAACTTTACGTTTTTTGTTCCGATATGAAATTCAAAATGGCGGCTACGGCAGAACTTAGTTTAACATTGGACCCTATGGGAAAAATGTTTCAAAACGCTTCTTCTCTGAAACCACTTGGACAATTGAAACCAAACTGCACAGGAATGATCATTGGAAGGTCCTTTACATAAATTTTGTTTTGTATGCCGATCGGAAATCCAAGATGGCCGCCACCGCAATACATAGATTAACATTGGACCCTATGGGAAAATGTTCAAATGCCTTCTTCTCAGAAACTACAAATATGATTAAAGCCAAACTGTACACGAATGTTCATTGGATGGTCCTCTACAAACTTTACGTTTTTTGTTCGGATATGAAATTCAAAATGGCGGCTACGGCAGGACTTAGTTTAACATTGGACCCTATGGGGAAAATGTTTCAAAATGCATCTTCTCTGAAACCACTTGGACAGTTGAAACCAAACTGTCCAGGAATGATCATTGGAAGGTCCTCTACAGAATTTGTGTTTTATATGCCGATCGGAAATCCAAGATGGCCGCCACAGCAGGACATAGATTAACATTGGACCCTATGGGAAAATATTCAAATGCCTTCTTCTCAGAAACTACAAATATGATTAAAGCCAAACTGTACATGAATGTTCATTAGATGGTCCTCTACAAATTTAGGTTTTTTGTTCCGGTATGAAATTCAAAATGGCGGCTACGGCAGGACTTAGTTTAACATTGGACCCTATGGGAAAAATGTTTCAAAACGCTTCTTCTCTGAAACCACTTGGACAATTGAAACCAAACTGCCCAGGAATGATCATTGGAAGGTCCTCTACAGAATTTTTGTTTTATATGCCGATCGGAAATCCAAGATGTCCGCCACCGCAGGACATAGATTAACATTGGACCCTATGGGAAAATATTCAAATGCCTTCTTCTCAGAAACTACAAATATGATTAAAGCCAAATTGTACATGAATGTTCATTAGATGGTCCTCTACAAACTTTAGGTTTTTTGTTCCGATATGAAATTCAAAATGGCGGCTACGGCAGGACTTAGTTTAACATTGGACCCTATGGGAAAAATGTTTCAAAACGCTTCTTCTCTGAAACCACTGGGACAATTGAAACCAAACTGCCCAGGAATGATCATTGGAAGGTTCTCTACAGAATTTTTGTTTTATATGCCGATCGGAAATCCAAGATGGCCGCCACCACAATACATAGATTAACATTGAACCCTATTGGAAAATGTTCAAATGCCTTCTTCTCTGAAACTACAAATATGATTAAAGCCAAACTGTACATGAATGTTCATTGGATGGTCCTCTACAAACTTTAGGTTTTTTGTTCCGATATGAAATTCAAACTGGCGGCTACGGCAGAACTTAGTTTAACATTGGACCCTATGGGAAAAATGTTTCAAAACGCTTCTTCTCTGAAACCACTTGGACAATTGAAACCAAACTGCACAGGAATGATCATTGGAAGGTCCTTTACATAATTTTTGTTTTGTATGCCGATCGGAAATCCAAGATGGCCGCCACCGCAATACATAGATTAACATTGGACCCTATGGGAAAATGTTCAAATGCCTTCTTCTCAGAAACTACAAATATTATTAAAGCCAAACTGTACATGAATGTTCATTGGATGGTCCTCTACAAACTTTACGTTTTTTGTTCCGATAAGAAATTCAAAATGGCGTCTACGGCAGGACTTAGTTTAACATTGGACCCTATGGGGAAAATGTTTCAAAATGCATCTTCTCTGAAACCACTTGGACAGTTGAAACCAAACTGTCCAGGAATGATCATTGGAAGGTCCTCTACAGAATTTGTGTTTTATATGCCGATCGGAAATCCAAGATGGCCGCCACCGCAGGACATAGATTAACATTGGACCCTATGGGAAAATATTCAAATGCCTTCTTCTCAGAAACTACAAATATGATTAAAGCCAAACTGTACATGACTGTTCATTAGATGGTCCTCTACAAACTTTAGGTTTTTTGTTCCGGTATGAAATTCGAAATGGCGGCTACGGCAGGACTTAGTTTAACATTGGACCCTATGGGAAAAATGTTTCAAAACGCTTCTTCTCTGAAACCACTTGGACAATTGAAACCAAACTGCCCAGGAATGATCATTGGAAAGTCCTCTACAGAATTTTTGTTTTATATGCCGATCGGAAATCCAAGATGGCCGCCACCGCAGGACATAGATTAACATTGGACCCTATGGGAAAATATTCAAATGCCTTCTTCTCAGAAACTACAAATATGATTAAAGCCAAATTGTACATGAATGTTCATTAGATGGTCCTCTACAAACTTTAGGTTTTTTGTTCCGATATGAAATTCAAAATGGCGGCTACGGCAGGACTTAGTTTAACATTGGACCCTATGGGGAAAATGTTTCAAAACGCTTCTTCTCTGAAACCACTAGGACAATTGAAACCAAACTGCCCAGGAATGATCATTGGAAGGTTCTCTACAGAATTTTTGTTTTATATGCCGATCGGAAATCCAAGATGGCCGCCACCACAATACATAGATTAACATTGAACCCTATTGGAAAATGTTCAAATGCCTTCTTCTCTGAAACTACAAATATGATTAAAGCCAAACTGTACATGAATGTTCATTGGATGGTCCTCTACAAACTTTACGTTTTTTGTTCGGATATGAAATTCAAAATGGCGGCTACGGCAGAACTTCGTTTAACATTGGACCCTATGGGAAAAATGTTTCAAAACGCTTCTTCTCTGAAACCACTTGGACAATTGAAACCAAACTGCACAGGAATGATCATTGGAAGGTCCTTTACATAAATTTTGTTTTGTATGCCGATCGGAAATCCAAGATGGCCGCCACCGCAATACATAGATTAACATTGGACCCTATGGGAAAATGTTCAAATGCCTTCTTCTCAGAAACTACAAATATGATTAAAGCCAAACTGTACACGAATGTTCATTGGATGGTCCTCTACAAACTTTACGTTTTTTGTTTGGATATGAAATTCAAAATGGCGGCTACGGCAGGACTTAGTTTAACATTGGACCCTATGGGGAAAATGTTTCAAAATGCATCTTCTCTGAAACCACTTGGACAGTTGAAACCAAACTGTCCAGGAATGATCATTGGAAGGTCCTCTACAGAATTTATGTTTTATATGCCGATCGGAAATCCAAGATGGCCGCCACCGCAGGACATAGATTAACATTGGACCCTATGGGAAAATATTCAAATGCCTTCTTCTCAGAAACTACAAATATGATTAAAGCCAAACTGTACATGAATGTTCATTAGATGGTCCTCTACAAATTTAGGTTTTTTGTTCCGGTATGAAATTCAAAATGGCGGCTACGGCAGGACTTAGTTTAACATTGGACCCTATGGGAAAAATGTTTCAAAACGCTTCTTCTCTGAAACCACTTGGACAATTGAAACCAAACTGCCCAGGAATGATCATTGGAAGGTCCTCTACAGAATTTCTGTTTTATATGCCGATCGGAAATCCAAGATGGCCGCCACCGCAGGACATAGATTAACATTGGACCCTATGGGAAAATATTCAAATGCCTTCTTCTCAGAAACTACAAATATGATTAAAGCCAAATTGTACATGAATGTTCATTAGATGGTCCTCTACAAACTTTAGGTTTTTTGTTCCGATATGAAATTCAAAATGGCGGCTACGGCAGGACTTAGTTTAACATTGGACCCTATGGGAAAAATGTTTCAAAACGCTTCTTCTCTGAAACCACTGGGACAATTGAAACCAAACTGCCCAGGAATGATCATTGGAAGGTTCTCTACAGAATTTTTGTTTTATATGCCGATCGGAAATCCAAGATGGCCGCCACCACAATACATAGATTAACATTGAACCCTATTGGAAAATGTTCAAATGCCTTCTTCTCTGAAACTACAAATATGATTAAAGCCAAACTGTACATGAATGTTCATTGGATGGTCCTCTACAAACTTTAGGTTTTTTGTTCCGATATGAAATTCAAACTGGCGGCTACGGCAGAACTTAGTTTAACATTGGACCCTATGGGAAAAATGTTTCAAAACGCTTCTTCTCTGAAACCACTTGGACAATTGAAACCAAACTGCACAGGAATGATCATTGGAAGGTCCTTTACATAATTTTTGTTTTGTATGCCGATCGGAAATCCAAGATGGCCGCCACCGCAATACATAGATTAACATTGGACCCTATGGGAAAATGTTCAAATGCCTTCTTCTCAGAAACTACAAATATGATTAAAGCCAAACTGTACACGAATGTTCATTGGATGGTCCTCTACAAACTTTACGTTTTTTGTTCGGATATGAAATTCAAAATGGCGGCTACGGCAGGACTTAGTTTAACATTGGACCCTATGGGGAAAATGTTTCAAAATGCATCTTCTCTGAAACCACTTGGACAGTTGAAACCAAACTGTCCAGGAATGATCATTGGAAGGTCCTCTACAGAATTTCTGTTTTATATGCCGATCGGAAATCCAAGATGGCCGCCACCGCAGGACATAGATTAACATTGGACCCTATGGGAAAATATTCAAATGCCTTCTTCTCAGAAACTACAAATATGATTAAAGCCAAATATTACATGAATGTTCATTAGATGGTCCTCTACAAACTTTAGGTTTTTTGTTCCGATATGAAATTCAAAATGGCGGCTACGGCAGGACTTAGTTTAACATTGGACCCTATGGGGAAAATGTTTCAAAACGCTTCTTCTCTGAAACCACTAGGACAATTGAAACCAAACTGCCCAGGAATGATCATTGGAAGGTTCTCTACAGAATTGTTGTTTTATATGCCGATCGGAAATCCAAGATGGCCGCCACCACAATACATAGATTAACATTGAACCCTATTGGAAAATGTTCAAATGCCTTCTTCTCTGAAACTACAAATATGATTAAAGCCAAACTGTACATGAATGTTCATTGGATGGTTCTCTACAAACTTTACGTTTTTTGTTCCGATATGAAATTCAAAATGGCGGCTACGGCAGAACTTAGTTTAACATTGGACCCTATGGGAAAAATGTTTCAAAACGCTTCTTCTCTGAAACCACTTGGACAATTGAAACCAAACTGCACAGGAATGATCATTGGAAGGTCCTTTACATAATTTTTGTTTTGTATGCCGATCAGAAATTCAAGATGGCCGCCACCGCAATACATAGATTAACATTGGACCCTATGGGAAAATGTTCAAATGCCTTCTTCTCAGAAACTACAAATATTATTAAAGCCAAACTGTACACGAATGTTCATTGGATGGTCCTCTACAAACTTTACGTTTTTTGTTCGGATATGAAATTCAAAATGGCGGCTACGGCAGAACTTAGTTTAACATTGGACCCTATGGGAAAAATGTTTCAAAACGCTTCTTCTCTGAAACCACTAGGACAATTGAAACCAAACTGCCCAGGAATGATCATTGGAAGGTTCTCTACAGAATTTGTGTTTTATATGCCGATCGGAAATCCAAGATGGCCGCCACCACAATACATAGATTAACATTGAACCCTATTGGAAAATGTTCAAATGCCTTCTTCTCTGAAACTACAAATATGATTAAAGCCAAACTGTACATGAATGTTCATTGGATGGTCCTCTACAAACTTTACGTTTTTTGTTCGGATATGAAATTCAAAATGGCGGCTACGGCAGAACTTAGTTTAACATTGGACCCTATGGGAAAAATGTTTCAAAACGCTTCTTCTCTGAAACCACTTGGACAATTGAAACCAAACTGCACAGGAATGATCATTGGAAGGTCCTTTACATAAATTTTGTTTTGTATGCCGATCGGAAATCCAAGATGGCCGCCACCGCAATACATAGATTAACATTGGACCCTATGGGAAAATGTTCAAATGCCTTCTTCTCAGAAACTACAAATATGATTAAAGCCAAACTGTACACGAATGTTCATTGGATGGTCCTCTACAAACTTTACGTTTTTTGTTCGGATATGAAATTCAAAATGGCGGCTACGGCAGGACTTAGTTTAACATTAGACCCTATGGGGAAAATGTTTCAAAATGCATCTTCTCTGAAACCACTTGGACAGTTGAAACCAAACTGTCCAGGAATGATCATTGGAAGGTCCTCTACAGAATTTCTGTTTTATATGCCGATCGGAAATCCAAGATGGCCACCACCGCAGGACATAGATTAACATTGGACCCTATGGGAAAATATTCAAATGCCTTCTTCTCAGAAACTACAAATATGATTAAAGCCAAACTGTACATGAATGTTCATTAGATGGTCCTCTACAAATTTAGGTTTTTTGTTCCGGTATGAAATTCAAAATGGCGGCTACGGCAGGACTTAGTTTAACATTGTACCCTATGGGGAAAAAATGTTTCAAAACGCTTCTTCTCTGAAACCACTTGGACAATTGAAACCAAACTGCCCAGGAATGATCATTGGAAGGTCCTCTACAGAATTTCTGTTTTATATGCCGATCGGAAATCCAAGATGGCCGCCACCGCAGGACATAGATTAACATTGGACCCTATGGGAAAATATTCAAATGCCTTCTTCTCAGAAACTACAAATATGATTAAAGCCAAATTGTACATGAATGTTCATTGGATGGTCCTCTACAAACTTTAGGTTTTTTGTTCCGATATGAAATTCAAAATGGGGGCTACGGCAGGACTTAGTTTAACATTGGACCCTATGGGAAAAATGTTTCAAAACGCTTCTTCTCTGAAACCACTTGGACAATTGAAACCAAACTGCCCAGGAATGATCATTGGAAAGTCCTCTACAGAATTTGTGTTTTATATGCCGATCGGAAATCCAAGATGGCCGCCACCGCAGGACATAGATTAACATTGGACCCTATGGGAAAATATTCAAATGCCTTCTTCTCAGAAACTACAAATATGATTAAAGCCAAATTGTACATGAATGTTCATTAGATGGTCCTCTACAAACTTTAGGTTTTTTGTTCCGATATGAAATTCAAAATGGCGGCTACGGCAGGACTTAGTTTAACATTGGACCCTATGGGGAAAATGTTTCAAAACGCTTCTTCTCTGAAACCACTAGGACAATTGAAACCAAACTGCCCAGGAATGATCATTGGAAGGTTCTCTACAGAATTTTTGTTTTATATGCCGATCGGAAATCCAAGATGGCCGCCACCACAATACATAGATTAACATTGAACCCTATTGGAAAATGTTCAAATGCCTTCTTCTCTGAAACTACAAATATGATTAAAGCCAAACTGTACATGAATGTTCATTGGATGGTTCTCTACAAACTTTACGTTTTTTGTTCCGATATGAAATTCAAAATGGCGGCTACGGCAGAACTTAGTTTAACATTGGACCCTATGGGAAAAATGTTTCAAAACGCTTCTTCTCTGAAACCACTTGGACAATTGAAACCAAACTGCACAGGAATGATCATTGGAAGGTCCTTTACATAATTTTTGTTTTGTATGCCGATCAGAAATTCAAGATGGCCGCCACCGCAATACATAGATTAACATTGGACCCTATGGGAAAATGTTCAAATGCCTTCTTCTCAGAAACTACAAATATTATTAAAGCCAAACTGTACACGAATGTTCATTGGATGGTCCTCTACAAACTTTACGTTTTTTGTTCGGATATGAAATTCAAAATGGCGGCTACGGCAGAACTTAGTTTAACATTGGACCCTATGGGAAAAATGTTTCAAAACGCTTCTTCTCTGAAACCACTAGGACAATTGAAACCAAACTGCCCAGGAATGATCATTGGAAGGTTCTCTACAGAATTTTTGTTTTATATGCCGATCGGAAATCCAAGATGGCCGCCACCACAATACATAGATTAACATTGAACCCTATTGGAAAATGTTCAAATGCCTTCTTCTCTGAAACTACAAATATGATTAAAGCCAAACTGTACATGAATGTTCATTGGATGGTCCTCTACAAACTTTACGTTTTTTGTTCGGATATGAAATTCAAAATGGCGGCTACGGCAGAACTTAGTTTAACATTGGACCCTATGGGAAAAATGTTTCAAAACGCTTCTTCTCTGAAACCACTTGGACAATTGAAACCAAACTGCACAGGAATGATCATTGGAAGGTCCTTTACATAAATTTTGTTTTGTATGCCGATCGGAAATCCAAGATGGCCGCCACCGCAATACATAGATTAACATTGGACCCTATGGGAAAATGTTCAAATGCCTTCTTCTCAGAAACTACAAATATGATTAAAGCCAAACTGTACACGAATGTTCATTGGATGGTCCTCTACAAACTTTACGTTTTTTGTTCGGATATGAAATTCAAAATGGCGGCTACGGCAGGACTTAGTTTAACATTAGACCCTATGGGGAAAATGTTTCAAAATGCATCTTCTCTGAAACCACTTGGACAGTTGAAACCAAACTGTCCAGGAATGATCATTGGAAGGTCCTCTACAGAATTTCTGTTTTATATGCCGATCGGAAATCCAAGATGGCCACCACCGCAGGACATAGATTAACATTGGACCCTATGGGAAAATATTCAAATGCCTTCTTCTCAGAAACTACAAATATGATTAAAGCCAAACTGTACATGAATGTTCATTAGATGGTCCTCTACAAATTTAGGTTTTTTGTTCCGGTATGAAATTCAAAATGGCGGCTACGGCAGGACTTAGTTTAACATTGTACCCTATGGGGAAAAAATGTTTCAAAACGCTTCTTCTCTGAAACCACTTGGACAATTGAAACCAAACTGCCCAGGAATGATCATTGGAAGGTCCTCTACAGAATTTCTGTTTTATATGCCGATCGGAAATCCAAGATGGCCGCCACCGCAGGACATAGATTAACATTGGACCCTATGGGAAAATATTCAAATGCCTTCTTCTCAGAAACTACAAATATGATTAAAGCCAAATTGTACATGAATGTTCATTGGATGGTCCTCTACAAACTTTAGGTTTTTTGTTCCGATATGAAATTCAAAATGGGGGCTACGGCAGGACTTAGTTTAACATTGGACCCTATGGGAAAAATGTTTCAAAACGCTTCTTCTCTGAAACCACTAGGACAATTGAAACCAAACTGCCCAGGAATGATCATTGGAAGGTTCTCTACAGATTTGTGTTTTATATGCCGATCGGAAATCCAAGATGGCCGCCACCACAATACATAGATTAACATTGAACCCTATGGGAAAATGTTCAAATGCCTTCTTCTCTGAAACTACAAATATGATTAAAGCCAAATTGTACATGAATGTTCATTGGATGGTCCTCTACAAACTTTAGGTTTTTTGTTCCGATATGAAATTCAAAATGGCGGCTACGGCAGAACTTAGTTTAACATTGGACCCTATGGGAAAAATATTTCAAAACGCTTCTTCTCTGAAACCACTTGGACAATTGAAATCAAACTGCACAGGAATGATCATTGGAAGGTCCTTTACGTAATTTTTGTTTTGTATGCCGATCGGAAATCCAAGATGGCCGCCACCGCAATACATAGATTAACATTGGACCCTATGGGAAAATATTCAAATGCCTTCTTCTCAGAAACTACAAATATGATTAAAGCCAAACTGTACATGAATGTTCATTAGATGGTCCTCTACAAACTTTAGGTTTTTTGTTCCGGTATGAAATTCAAAATGGCGGCTACGGCAGGACTTAGTTTAACATTGGACCCTATGGGAAAAATGTTTCAAAATGCTTCTTCTTTGAAACCACTTGGACAATTGAAACCAAACTGCCCAGGAATGATCATTGGAAGGTCCTCTACAGAATTTCTGTTTTATATGCCGATCGGAAATCCAAGATGGCCGCCACCGCAGGACATAGATTAACATTGGACCCTATGGGAAAATATTCAAATGCCTTCTTCTCAGAAACTACAAATATGATTAAAGCCAAATTGTACATGAATGTTCATTAGATGGTCCTCTACAAACTTTAGCTTTTTTGTTCCGATATGAAATTCAAAATGGCGGCTACGGCAGGACTTAGTTTAACATTGGACCCTATGGGAAAAATGTTTCAAAACGCTTCTTCTCTGAAACCACTAGGACAATTGAAACCAAACTGCCCAGGAATGATCATTGGAAGGTCCTCTACAGAATTTCTGTTTTATATGCCGATCGGAAATCCAAGATGGCCGCCACCGCAATACATAGATTAACATTGGACCCTATAGGAAAATGTTCAAATGCCTTCTTCTCAGAAACTACAAATATGATTAAAGCCAAACTGTACACGAATGTTCATTGGATGGTCCTCTACAAACTTTACGTTTTTTGTTCGGATATGAAATTCAAAATGGCGGCTACGGCAGGACTTAGTTTAACATTAGACCCTATGGGGAAAATGTTTCAAAATGCATCTTCTCTGAAACCACTTGGACAGTTGAAACCAAACTGTCCAGGAATGATCATTGGAAGGTCCTCTACAGAATTTTTGTTTTATATGCCGATCGGAAATCCAAGATGGCCGCCACCGCAGGACATAGATTAACATTGGACCCTATGGGAAAATATTCAAATGCCTTCTTCTCAGAAACTACAAATATGATTAAAGCCAAATTGTACATGAATGTTCATTGGATGGTCCTCTACAAACTTTAGGTTTTTTGTTCCAATATGAAATTCAAAATGGGGGCTACGGCAGGACTTAGTTTAACATTGGACCCTATGGGAAAAATGTTTCAAAACGCTTCTTCTCTGAAACCACTAGGACAATTGAAACCAAACTGCCCAGGAATGATCATTGGAAGGTTCTCTACAGAATTTGTGTTTTATATGCCGATCGGAAATCCAAGATGGCCGCCACCACAATACATAGATTAACATTCAACCCTATGGGAAAATGTTCAAATGCCTTCTTCTCTGAAACTACAAATATGATTAAAGCCAAACTGTACATGAATGTTCATTAGATGGTCCTCTACAAACTTTACGTTTTTTGTTCCGATATGAAATTCAAAATGGCGGCTACGGCAGAACTTAGTTTAACATTGGACCCTATGGGAAAAATGTTTCAAAACGCTTCTTCTCTGAAACCACTTGGACAATTGAAACCAAACTGCACAGGAATGATCATTGGAAGGTCCTTTACATAAATTTTGTTTTGTATGCCGATCGGAAATCCAAGATGGCCGCCACCGCAATACATAGATTAACATTGGACACTATGGGAAAATGTTCAAATGCCTTCTTCTCAGAAACTACAAATATGATTAAAGCCAAACTGTACACGAATGTTCATTGGATGGTCCTCTACAAACTTTACGTTTTTTGTTCGGATATGAAATTCAAAATGGCGGCTACGGCAGGACTTAGTTTAACATTAGACCCTATGGGGAAAATGTTTCAAAATGCATCTTCTCTGAAACCACTTGGACAGTTGAAACCAAACTGTCCAGGAATGATCATTGGAAGGTCCTCTACAGAATTTTTGTTTTATATGCCGATCGGAAATCCAAGATGGCCGCCACCGCAGGACATAGATTAACATTGGACCCTATGGGAAAATATTCAAATGCCTTCTTCTCAGAAACTACAAATATGATTAAAGCCAAACTGTACATGAATGTTCATTAGATGGTCCTCTACAAAATTTGGTTTTTTGTTCCGGTATGAAATTCAAAATGGCGGCTACGGCAGGACTTAGTTTAACATTGGACCCTATGGGAAAAATGTTTCAAAACGCTTCTTCTCTGAAACCACTTGGACAATTGAAACCAAACTGCCCAGGAATGATCATTGGAAGGTCCTCTACAGAATTTCTGTTTTATATGCCGATCGGAAATCCAAGATGGCCGCCACCGCAGGACATAGATTAATATTGGACCCTATGGGAAAATATTCAAATGCCTTCTTCTCAGAAACTACAAATATGATTAAAGCCAAATTGTACATGAATGTTCATTGGATGGTCCTCTACAAACTTTAGGTTTTTTGTTCCAATATGAAATTCAAAATGGGGGCTACGGCAGGACTTAGTTTAACATTGGACCCTATGGGAAAAATGTTTCAAAACGCTTCTTCTCTGAAACCACTAGGACAATTGAAACCAAACTGCCCAGGAATGATCATTGGAAGGTTCTCTATAGAATTTGTGTTTTATATGCCGATCGGAAATCCAAGATGGCCGCCACCACAATACATAGATTAACATTGAACCCTATGGGGAAATGTTCAAATGCCTTCTTCTCTGAAACTACAAATATGATTAAAGCCAAACTGTACATGAATGTTCATTGGATGGTCCTCTTCAAACTTTACGTTTTTTGTTCCGATATGAAATTCAAAATGGCGGCTACGGCAGAACTTAGTTTAACATTGGACCCTATGGGAAAAATGTTTCAAAACGCTTCTTCTCTGAAACCACTTGGACAATTGAAACCAAACTGCACAGGAATGATCATTGGAAGGTCCTTTACGTAATTTTTGTTTTGTATGCCGATCGGAAATCCAAGATGGCCGCCACCGCAATACATAGATTAACATTGGACCCTATGGGAAAATATTCAAATGCCTTCTTCTCAGAAACTACAAATATGATTAAAGCCAAACTGTACATGAATGTTCATTAGATGGTCCTCTACAAACTTTAGGTTTTTTGTTCCGGTATGAAATTCAAAATGGCGGCTACGGCAGGACTTAGTTTAACATTGGACCCTATGGGAAAAATGTTTCAAAACGCTTCTTCTTTGAAACCACTTGGACAATTGAAACCAAACTGCCCAGGAATGATCATTGGAAGGTCCTCTACAGAATTTCTGTTTTATATGCCGATCGGAAATCCAAGATGGCCGCCACCGCAGGACATAGATTAACATTGGACCCTATGGGAAAATATTCAAATGCCTTCTTCTCAGAAACTACAAATATGATTAAAGCCAAACTGTACATGAATGTTCATTGGATGGTCCTCTACAAACTTTAGGTTTTTTGTTCCGATATGAAATTCAAAATGGCGGCTACGGCAGAACTTAGTTTAACATTGGACCCTATGGTGAAAATGTTTCAAAACGCTTCTTCTCTGAAACCACTTGGACAATTGAAACCAAACTGCCCAGGAATGATCATTGGAAGGTCCTCTACAAAGTTTATGTTTTTTATGCCAATTGGAAATCCAAGATGGCTGTCACCGCAATACATAGATTAACATTGGATCCTATGGGAAAATATTCAAATGCCTTCTTCTCAGAAACTACAAATATGATTAAAGCCAAACTGTACATGAATGTTCATTAGATGGTCCTCTACAAACTGTAGGTTTTTTGTTCTGGTATGAAATTCAAAATGGCGGCTATGGCAGGACTTAGTTTAACATTGGACCCTATGGGGAAAATGTTTCAAAACGCTTCTTCTCTGAAACGACATGGACAATTGAAACCAAACTGCCCAGGAATGATCATTGGAAGGTCCTCTACAGAATTTCTGTTTCATATGCCGATCGGAAATCCAAGATGGCCGCCACCGCAATACATAGATTAACATTGAACCCTATGGGAAAATATTCAAATGCCTTCTCAGAAACTACAAATATTATTAAAGCCAAACTGTACATGAATGTTCATTGGATGGTCCTCTACAAACTTTACGTTTTTTGTTCCGATATGAAATTCAAAATGGCGGCTACGGCAGAACTTAGTTTAACATTGGACCCTATGGGAAAAATGTTTCAAAACGCTTCTTCTCTGAAACCACTTGGACAATTGAAACCAAACTGCCCAGGAATGATTATTGGAATGTTCTCTACAGAATTTTTGTTTTATATGCCGATCGGAAATCCAAGATGGTCGCCACCGCTATGCATAGATTAACATTGAACCCTATGGGGAAATGTTCAAATGCCTTCTTCTCAGAAACTACAAATATGATTATAGCCAAACTCTACATGAATGTTCATTGGATTGTCCTCTACAAATGTTACATTTTTTGTTCCGATATGAAATTCAAAATGGCGGCTACGGCAGAACTTAGTTTAACATTGGACCCTATGGGAAAAATGTTTCAAAACGCTTCTTCTCTGAAACGACATGGACAATTGAAACCAAACTGCCCAGGAATGATCATTGGAAGGTCCTCTACAGAATTTCTGTTTTATATGCCGATCGAAAATCCAAGATGGCCGCCACCGCAATACATAGATTAACATTGAACCCTATGGGAAAATATTCAAATGCCTTCTCAGAAACTACAAATATTATTAAAGCCAAACTGTACATGAATGTTCATTGGATGGTCCTCTACAAACTGTACGTTTTTTGTTCCGATATGAAATTCAAAATGGCGGCTACGGCAGGACTTAGTTTAACATTTGACCCTATGGGAAAAATATTTCAAAACGCTTCTTCTCTGAAACCACTTGGACAATTGAAACCAAACTGCCCAGTAATGATCATTGGAAGGTCCTCTACAAAGTTTCTGTTTTTTATGCCGATCGAAAATTCAAGATGGCCGCCACAGCAGGACATAGATTAACATTGGACCCTATGGGAAAATATTCAAATGCCTTCTCAGAAACTACAAATATGATTAAAGCCAAACTGTACATGAATGTTCATTAGATGGTCCTCTACAAACTTTACATTTTTTGTTCCGGTATGAAATTCAAAATGGCGGCTACGGCAGGACTTAGTTTAACATTGGACCCTATGTGAAAAATGTTTCAAAACGCTTTCTCTCTGAAACCACTTGGACAATTGAAACCAAACTGCCCAGGAATGATTATTGGAATGTTCTCTACAGAATTTTTGTTTTATATGCCGATCGGAAATCCAAGATGGTCGCCACCGCTATGCATAGATTAACATTGAACCCTATGGGGAAATGTTCAAATGCCTTCTTCTCAGAAACTACAAATATGATTATAGCCAAACTCTACATGAATGTTCATTGGATGGTCCTCTACAAATGTTACATTTTTTGTTCCGATATGAAATTCAAAATGGCGGCTACGGCAGAACTTAGTTTAACATTGGACCCTATGGGAAAAATGTTTCAAAACGCTTCTTCTCTGAAACCACTTGGACAATTGAAACCAAACTGCCCAGGAATGATCATTGGAAGGTCCTCTACAGAATTTTTGTTTTATATGCCGATCGGAAATCCAAGATGGCCGCCACCGCAATACATAGATTAACATTGGACCCTATGGGAAAATATTCAAATGCCTTCTTCTCAGAAACTACAAATATGATTAAAGCCAAATTGTACATGAATGTTCATTAGATGGTCCTCTACAAACTTTAGCTTTTTTGTTCCGATATGAAATTCAAAATGGCGGCTACGGCAGGACTTAGTTTAACATTGGACCCTATGGGAAAAATGTTTCAAAACGCTTCTTCTCTGAAACCACTAGGACAATTGAAACCAAACTGCCCAGGAATGATCATTGGAAGGTCCTCTACAGAATTTTTGTTTTATATGCCGATCGGAAATCCAAGATGGCCGCCACCGCAGGACATAGATTAACATTGGACCCTATGGGAAAATATTCAAATGCCTTCTTCTCAGAAACTACAAATATGATTAAAGCCAAACTGTACATGAATGTTCATTAGATGGTCCTCTACAAACTTTAGGTTTTTTGTTCCGGTACGAAATTCAAAATGGCGGCTACGGCAGGACTTAGTTTAACATTGGACCCTATGGGAAAAATGTTTCAAAACGCTTCTTCTCTGAAACCACTTGGACAATTGAAACCAAACTGCCCAGGAATGATCATTGGAAGGTCCTCTACAGAATTTCTGTTTTATATGCCGATCGGAAATCCAAGATGGCCGCCACCGCAGGACATAGATTAACATTGGACCCTATGGGAAAATATTCAAATGCCTTCTTCTCAGAAACTACAAATATGATTAAAGCCAAATTGTACATGAATGTTCATTAGATGGTCCTCTACAAACTTTAGGTTTTTTGTTCCGATATGAAATTCAAAATGGCGGCTACGGCAGGACTTAGTTTAACATTGGACCCTATGTGAAAAATGTTTCAAAACGCTTTCTCTCTGAAACCACTTGGACAATTGAAACCAAACTGCCCAGGAATGATCATTGGAAGGTCCTCTACAGAATTTCTGTTTTATATGCCAATCGGAAATCCAAGATGGCCGCCACCGCAGGACTTATATTAACATTGGACCCTATGGGAAAATATTCAAATGCCTTCTTCTCAGAAACTACAAATATGATTAAAGCCAAATTGTACATGAATGTTCATTAGATGGTCCTCTACAAACTTTAGCTTTTTTGTTCCGATATGAAATTCAAAATGGCGGCTACGGCAGGACTTAGTTTAACATTAGACCCTATGGGGAAAATGTTTCAAAACGCTTCTTCTCTGAAACCACTTGGACAATTGAAACCAAACTGCCCAGGAATGATCATTGGAAGGTTCTCTACAGAATTTGTGTTTTATATGCCGATCGGAAATCCAAGATGGCCGCCACCACAATACATAGATTAACATTGAACCCTATGGGAAAATGTTCAAATGCCTTCTTCTCTGAAACTACAAATATGATTAAAGCCAAACTGTACATGAATGTTCATTGGATGGTCCTCTACAAACTTTACGTTTTTTGTTCCGATATGAAATTCAAAATGGCGGCTACGGCAGAACTTAGTTTAACATTGGACCCTATGGGAAAAATGTTTCAAAACGCTTCTTCTCTGAAACCACTTGGACAATTGAAACCAAACTGCCCAGGAATGATTATTGGAATGTTCTCTACAGAATTTTTGTTTTATATGCCGATCGGAAATCCAAGATGGTCGCCACCGCTATGCATAGATTAACATTGAACCCTATGGGGAAATGTTCAAATGCCTTCTTCTCAGAAACTACAAATATGATTATAGCCAAACTCTACATGAATGTTCATTGGATTGTCCTCTACAAATGTTACATTTTTTGTTCCGATATGAAATTCAAAATGGCGGCTACGGCAGAACTTAGTTTAACATTGGACCCTATGGGAAAAATGTTTCAAAACGCTTCTTCTCTGAAACGACATGGACAATTGAAACCAAACTGCCCAGGAATGATCATTGGAAGGTCCTCTACAGAATTTCTGTTTTATATGCCGATCGAAAATCCAAGATGGCCGCCACCGCAATACATAGATTAACATTGAACCCTATGGGAAAATATTCAAATGCCTTCTCAGAAACTACAAATATTATTAAAGCCAAACTGTACATGAATGTTCATTGGATGGTCCTCTACAAACTGTACGTTTTTTGTTCCGATATGAAATTCAAAATGGCGGCTACGGCAGGACTTAGTTTAACATTTGACCCTATGGGAAAAATATTTCAAAACGCTTCTTCTCTGAAACCACTTGGACAATTGAAACCAAACTGCCCAGTAATGATCATTGGAAGGTCCTCTACAAAGTTTCTGTTTTTTATGCCGATCGAAAATTCAAGATGGCCGCCACAGCAGGACATAGATTAACATTGGACCCTATGGGAAAATATTCAAATGCCTTCTCAGAAACTACAAATATGATTAAAGCCAAACTGTACATGAATGTTCATTAGATGGTCCTCTACAAACTTTACATTTTTTGTTCCGGTATGAAATTCAAAATGGCGGCTACGGCAGGACTTAGTTTAACATTGGACCCTATGTGAAAAATGTTTCAAAACGCTTTCTCTCTGAAACCACTTGGACAATTGAAACCAAACTGCCCAGGAATGATTATTGGAATGTTCTCTACAGAATTTTTGTTTTATATGCCGATCGGAAATCCAAGATGGTCGCCACCGCTATGCATAGATTAACATTGAACCCTATGGGGAAATGTTCAAATGCCTTCTTCTCAGAAACTACAAATATGATTATAGCCAAACTCTACATGAATGTTCATTGGATGGTCCTCTACAAATGTTACATTTTTTGTTCCGATATGAAATTCAAAATGGCGGCTACGGCAGAACTTAGTTTAACATTGGACCCTATGGGAAAAATGTTTCAAAACGCTTCTTCTCTGAAACCACTTGGACAATTGAAACCAAACTGCCCAGGAATGATCATTGGAAGGTCCTCTACAGAATTTTTGTTTTATATGCCGATCGGAAATCCAAGATGGCCGCCACCGCAATACATAGATTAACATTGGACCCTATGGGAAAATATTCAAATGCCTTCTTCTCAGAAACTACAAATATGATTAAAGCCAAATTGTACATGAATGTTCATTAGATGGTCCTCTACAAACTTTAGCTTTTTTGTTCCGATATGAAATTCAAAATGGCGGCTACGGCAGGACTTAGTTTAACATTGGACCCTATGGGAAAAATGTTTCAAAACGCTTCTTCTCTGAAACCACTAGGACAATTGAAACCAAACTGCCCAGGAATGATCATTGGAAGGTCCTCTACAGAATTTTTGTTTTATATGCCGATCGGAAATCCAAGATGGCCGCCACCGCAGGACATAGATTAACATTGGACCCTATGGGAAAATATTCAAATGCCTTCTTCTCAGAAACTACAAATATGATTAAAGCCAAACTGTACATGAATGTTCATTAGATGGTCCTCTACAAACTTTAGGTTTTTTGTTCCGGTACGAAATTCAAAATGGCGGCTACGGCAGGACTTAGTTTAACATTGGACCCTATGGGAAAAATGTTTCAAAACGCTTCTTCTCTGAAACCACTTGGACAATTGAAACCAAACTGCCCAGGAATGATCATTGGAAGGTCCTCTACAGAATTTCTGTTTTATATGCCGATCGGAAATCCAAGATGGCCGCCACCGCAGGACATAGATTAACATTGGACCCTATGGGAAAATATTCAAATGCCTTCTTCTCAGAAACTACAAATATGATTAAAGCCAAATTGTACATGAATGTTCATTAGATGGTCCTCTACAAACTTTAGGTTTTTTGTTCCGATATGAAATTCAAAATGGCGGCTACGGCAGGACTTAGTTTAACATTGGACCCTATGTGAAAAATGTTTCAAAACGCTTTCTCTCTGAAACCACTTGGACAATTGAAACCAAACTGCCCAGGAATGATCATTGGAAGGTCCTCTACAGAATTTCTGTTTTATATGCCAATCGGAAATCCAAGATGGCCGCCACCGCAGGACTTATATTAACATTGGACCCTATGGGAAAATATTCAAATGCCTTCTTCTCAGAAACTACAAATATGATTAAAGCCAAATTGTACATGAATGTTCATTAGATGGTCCTCTACAAACTTTAGCTTTTTTGTTCCGATATGAAATTCAAAATGGCGGCTACGGCAGGACTTAGTTTAACATTAGACCCTATGGGGAAAATGTTTCAAAACGCTTCTTCTCTGAAACCACTTGGACAATTGAAACCAAACTGCCCAGGAATGATCATTGGAAGGTTCTCTACAGAATTTGTGTTTTATATGCCGATCGGAAATCCAAGATGGCCGCCACCACAATACATAGATTAACATTGAACCCTATGGGAAAATGTTCAAATGCCTTCTTCTCTGAAACTACAAATATGATTAAAGCCAAACTGTACATGAATGTTCATTGGATGGTCCTCTACAAACTTTACGTTTTTTGTTCCGATATGAAATTCAAAATGGCGGCTACGGCAGAACTTAGTTTAACATTGGACCCTATGGGAAAAATGTTTCAAAACGCTTCTTCTCTGAAACCACTTGGACAATTGAAACCAAACTGCACAGGAATGATCATTGGAAGGTCCTTTACGTAATTTTTGTTTTGTATGCCGATCGGAAATCCAAGATGGCTGCCACCGCAATACATAGATTAACATTGGACCCTATGGGAAAATATTCAAATGCCTTCTTCTCAGAAACTACAAATATGATTAAAGCCAAATTGTACATGAATGTTCATTAGATGGTCCTCTACAAACTTTAGGTTTTTTGTTCCGGTATGAAATTCAAAATGGTGGCTACGGCAGGACTTAGTTTAACATTGGACCCTATGGGAAAAATGTTTCAAAACGCTTCTTCTTTGAAACCACTTGGACAATTGAAACCAAACTGTCCAGGAATGATCATTGGAAGGTCCTCTACAGAATTTCTGTTTTATATGCCGATCGGAAATCCAAGATGGCCGCCACCGCAGGACATAGATTAACATTGGACCCTATGGGAAAATATTCAAATGCCTTCTTCTCAGAAACTACAAATATGATTAAAGCCAAACTGTACATGAATGTTCATTAGATGGTCCTCTACAAACTTTAGGTTTTTTGTTCCGGTACGAAATTCAAAATGGCGGCTACGGCAGGACTTAGTTTAACATTGGACCCTATGGGAAAAATGTTTCAAAACGCTTCTTCTCTGAAACCACTTGGACAATTGAAACCAAACTGCCCAGGAATGATCATTGGAAGGTCCTCTACAGAATTTCTGTTTTATATGCCGATCGGAAATCCAAGATGGCCGCCACCGCAGGACATAGATTAACATTGGACCCTATGGGAAAATATTCAAATGCCTTCTTCTCAGAAACTACAAATATGATTAAAGCCAAATTGTACATGAATGTTCATTAGATGGTCCTCTACAAACTTTAGGTTTTTTGTTCCGATATGAAATTCAAAATGGCGGCTACGGCAGGACTTAGTTTAACATTGGACCCTATGTGAAAAATGTTTCAAAACGCTTTCTCTCTGAAACCACTTGGACAATTGAAACCAAACTGCCCAGGAATGATCATTGGAAGGTCCTCTACAGAATTTCTGTTTTATATGCCAATCGGAAATCCAAGATGGCCGCCACCGCAGGACTTATATTAACATTGGACCCTATGGGAAAATATTCAAATGCCTTCTTCTCAGAAACTACAAATATGATTAAAGCCAAATTGTACATGAATGTTCATTAGATGGTCCTCTACAAACTTTAGCTTTTTTGTTCCGATATGAAATTCAAAATGGCGGCTACGGCAGGACTTAGTTTAACATTAGACCCTATGGGGAAAATGTTTCAAAACGCTTCTTCTCTGAAACCACTTGGACAATTGAAACCAAACTGCCCAGGAATGATCATTGGAAGGTTCTCTACAGAATTTGTGTTTTATATGCCGATCGGAAATCCAAGATGGCCGCCACCACAATACATAGATTAACATTGAACCCTATGGGAAAATGTTCAAATGCCTTCTTCTCTGAAACTACAAATATGATTAAAGCCAAACTGTACATGAATGTTCATTGGATGGTCCTCTACAAACTTTACGTTTTTTGTTCCGATATGAAATTCAAAATGGCGGCTACGGCAGAACTTAGTTTAACATTGGACCCTATGGGAAAAATGTTTCAAAACGCTTCTTCTCTGAAACCACTTGGACAATTGAAACCAAACTGCACAGGAATGATCATTGGAAGGTCCTTTACGTAATTTTTGTTTTGTATGCCGATCGGAAATCCAAGATGGCTGCCACCGCAATACATAGATTAACATTGGACCCTATGGGAAAATATTCAAATGCCTTCTTCTCAGAAACTACAAATATGATTAAAGCCAAATTGTACATGAATGTTCATTAGATGGTCCTCTACAAACTTTAGGTTTTTTGTTCCGGTATGAAATTCAAAATGGTGGCTACGGCAGGACTTAGTTTAACATTGGACCCTATGGGAAAAATGTTTCAAAACGCTTCTTCTTTGAAACCACTTGGACAATTGAAACCAAACTGTCCAGGAATGATCATTGGAAGGTCCTCTACAGAATTTCTGTTTTATATGCCGATCGGAAATCCAAGATGGCCGCCACCGCAGGACATAGATTAACATTGGACCCTATGGGAAAATATTCAAATGCCTTCTCAGAAACTACAAATATGATTAAAGCCAAACTGTACATGAATGTTCATTAGATGGTCCTCTACAAACTTTAGGTTTTTTGTTCCGGTACGAAATTCAAAATGGCGGCTACGGCAGGACTTTGTTTAACATTGGACCCTATGGGAAAAATGTTTCAAAACGCTTCTTCTCTGAAACCACTTGGACAATTCAAACCAAACTGCCCAGGAATGATCATTGGAAGGTCCTCTACAGAATTTCTGTTTTATATGCCGATCGGAAATCCAAGATGGCCGCCACCACAGGACATAGATTAACATTGGACCCTATGGGAAAATATTCAAATGCCTTCTTCTCAGAAACTACAAATATGATTAAAGCCAAATTGTACATGAATGTTCATTAGATGGTCCTCTACAAACTTTAGGTTTTTTGTTCCGATATGAAATTCAAAATGGCGGCTACGGCAGGACTTAGTTTAACATTGGACCCTATGGGAAAAATGTTTCAAAACGCTTCTTCTCTGAAACCACTTGGACAATTCAAACCAAACTGCCCAGGAATGATCATTGGAAGGTCCTCTACAGAATTTCTGTTTTATATGCCGATCGGAAATCCAAGATGGCCGCCACCACAGGACATAGATTAACATTGGACCCTATGGGAAAATATTCAAATGCCTTCTTCTCAGAAACTACAAATATGATTAAAGCCAAATTGTACATGAATGTTCATTAGATGGTCCTCTACAAACTTTAGGTTTTTTGTTCCGATATGAAATTCAAAATGGCGGCTACGGCAGGACTTAGTTTAACATTGGACCCTATGGGAAAAATGTTTCAAAACGCTTCTTCTCTGAAACCACTAGGACAATTGAAACCAAACTGCCCAGGAATGATCATTGGAAGGTTCTCTACAGAATTTGTGTTTTATATGCCGATCGGAAATCCAAGATGGCCGCCACCACAATACATAGATTAACATTGAACCCTATGGGAAAATGTTCAAATGCCTTCTTCTCTGAAACTACAAATATGATTAAAGCCAAACTGTACATGAATGTTCATTGGATGGTCCTCTACAAACTTTACGTTTTTTGTTCCGATATGAAATTCAAAATGGCGGCTACGGCAGAACTTAGTTTAACATTGGACCCTATGGGAAAAATGTTTCAAAACGCTTCTTCTCTGAAACCACTTGGACAATTGAAACCAAACTGCACAGGAATGATCATTGGAAGGTCCTTTACGTAATTTTTGTTTTGTATGCCGATCGGAAATCCAAGATGGCCGCCACCGCAATACATAGATTAACATTGGACCCTATGGGAAAATATTCAAATGCCTTCTTCTCAGAAACTACAAATATGATTAAAGCCAAACTGTACATGAATGTTCATTAGATGGTCCTCTACAAACTTTAGGTTTTTTGTTCCAGTATGAAATTCAAAATGGCGGCTACGGCAGGACTTAGTTTAACATTGGACCCTATGGGAAAAATGTTTCAAAACGCTTCTTCTTTGAAACCACTTGGACAATTGAAACCAAACTGTCCAGGAATGATCATTGGAAGGTCCTCTACAGAATTGCTGTTTTATATGCCGATCGGAAATCCAAGATGGCCGCCACCGCAGGACATAGATTAACATTGGACCCTATGGGGAAATATTCAAATGCCTTCTTCTCAGAAACTACAAATATGATTAAAGCCAAACTGTACATGAATGTTCATTGGATGGTCCTCTACAAACTTTAGGTTTTTTGTTCCGATATGAAATTCAAAATGGCGGCTACGGCAGAACTTAGTTTAACATTGGACCCTATGGGAAAAATGTTTCAAAATGCTTCTTCTCTGAAACCACTTGGACAATTGAAACCAAACTGCCCAGGAATGATCATTGGAAGGTCCTCTACAAAGTTTATGTTTTTTATGCCAATTGGAAATCCAAGATGGCTGTCACCGCAATACATAGATTAACATTGGATCCTATGGGAAAATATTCAAATGCCTTCTTCTCAGAAACTACAAATATGATTAAAGCCAAACTGTACATGAATGTTCATTAGATGGTCCTCTACAAACTTTAGGTATTTTGTTCTGGTATGAAATTCAAAATGGCGGCTATGGCAGGACTTAGTTTAACATTGGACCCTATGGGAAAAATGTTTCAAAACGCTTCTTCTCTGAAACGACATGGACAATTGAAACCAAACTTCCCAGGAATGATCATTGGAAGGTCCTCTACAGAATTTCTGTTTTATATGCCGATCGGAAATCCAAGATGGCCGCCACCGCAGGACATAGATTAACATTGGACCCTATGGGAAAATATTCAAATGCCTTCTTCTCAGAAACTACAAATATGATTAAAGCCAAATTGTACATGAATGTTCATTAGATGGTCCTCTACAAACTTTAGCTTTTTTGTTCCGATATGAAATTCAAAATGGCGGCTACGGCAGGACTTAGTTTAACATTGGACCCTATGGGAAAAATGTTTCAAAACGCTTCTTCTCTGAAACCACTAGGACAATTGAAACCAAACTGCCCAGGAATGATCATTGGAAGGTCCTCTACAGAATTTCTGTTTTATATGCCGATCGGAAATCCAAGATGGCCGCCACCGCAGGACATAGATTAACATTGGACCCTATGGGAAAATATTCAAATGCCTTCTTCTCAGAAACTACAAATATGATTAAAGCCAAATTGTACATGAATGTTCATTAGATGGTCCTCTACAAACTTTAGCTTTTTTGTTCCGATATGAAATTCAAAATGGCGGCTACGGCAGGACTTAGTTTAACATTAGACCCTATGGGGAAAATGTTTCAAAACGCTTCTTCTCTGAAACCACTTGGACAATTGAAACCAAACTGCCCAGGAATGATCATTGGAAGGTTCTCTACAGAATTTTTGTTTTATATGCCGATCGGAAATCCAAGATGGCCGCCACCACAATACATAGATTAACATTGAACCCTATGGGAAAATGTTCAAATGCCTTCTTCTCTGAAACTACAAATATGATTAAAGCCAAACTGTACATGAATGTTCATTGGATGGTCCTCTACAAACTTTACGTTTTTTGTTCCGATATGAAATTCAAAATGGCGGCTACGGCAGAACTTAGTTTAACATTGGACCCTATGGTAAAAATGTTTCAAAACGCTTCTTCTCTGAAACCACTTGGACAATTGAAACCAAACTGCACAGGAATGATCATTGGAAGGTCCTTTACGTAATTTTTGTTTTGTATGCCGATCGGAAATCCAAGATGGCCGCCACCGCAATACATAGATTAACATTGGACCCTATGGGAAAATATTCAAATGCCTTCTTCTCAGAAACTACAAATATGATTAAAGCCAAATTGTACATGAATGTTCATTAGATGGTCCTCTACAAACTTTAGGTTTTTTGTTCCGGTATGAAATTCAAAATGGCGGCTACGGCAGGACTTAGTTTAACATTGGACCCTATGGGAAAAATGTTTCAAAACGCTTCTTCTTTGAAACCACTTGGACAATTGAAACCAAACTGTCCAGGAATGATCATTGGAAGGTCCTCTACAGAATTTTTGTTTTATATGCCGATTGGAAATCCAAGATGGCCGCCACCGCAGGACATAGATTAACATTGGACCCTATGGGAAAATATTCAAATGCCTTCTCAGAAACTACAAATATGATTAAAGCCAAACTGTACATGAATGTTCATTAGATGGTCCTCTACAAACTTTAGGTTTTTTGTTCCGGTACGAAATTCAAAATGGCGGCTACTGCAGGACTTTGTTTAACATTGGACCCTATGGGAAAAATGTTTCAAAACGCTTCTTCTCTGAAACCACTTGGACAATTCAAACCAAACTGCCCAGGAATGATCATTGGAAGGTCCTCTACAGAATTTCTGTTTTATATGCCGATCGGAAATCCAAGATGGCCGCCACCACAGGACATAGATTAACATTGGACCCTATGGGAAAATATTCAAATGCCTTCTTCTCAGAAACTACAAATATGATTAAAGCCAAATTGTACATGAATGTTCATTAGATGGTCCTCTACAAACTTTAGGTTTTTTGTTCCGATATGAAATTCAAAATGGCGGCTACGGCAGGACTTAGTTTAACATTGGACCCTATGGGAAAAATGTTTCAAAACGCTTCTTCTCTGAAACCACTAGGACAATTGAAACCAAACTGCCCAGGAATGATCATTGGAAGGTTCTCTACAGAATTTGTGTTTTATATGCCGATCGGAAATCCAAGATGGCCGCCACCACAATACATAGATTAACATTGAACCCTATGGGAAAATGTTCAAATGCCTTCTTCTCTGAAACTACAAATATGATTAAAGCCAAACTGTACATGAATGTTCATTGGATGGTCCTCTACAAACTTTACGTTTTTTGTTCCGATATGAAATTCAAAATGGCGGCTACGGCAGAACTTAGTTTAACATTGGACCCTATGGGAAAAATGTTTCAAAACGCTTCTTCTCTGAAACCACTTGGACAATTGAAACCAAACTGCACAGGAATGATCATTGGAAGGTCCTTTACGTAATTTTTGTTTTGTATGCCGATCGGAAATCCAAGATGGCCGCCACCGCAATACATAGATTAACATTGGACCCTATGGGAAAATATTCAAATGCCTTCTTCTCAGAAACTACAAATATGATTAAAGCCAAACTGTACATGAATGTTCATTAGATGGTCCTCTACAAACTTTAGGTTTTTTGTTCCAGTATGAAATTCAAAATGGCGGCTACGGCAGGACTTAGTTTAACATTGGACCCTATGGGGAAAATGTTTCAAAACGCTTCTTCTTTGAAACCACTTGGACAATTGAAACCAAACTGCCCAGGAATGATCATTGGAAGGTCCTCTACAGAATTGCTGTTTTATATGCCGATCGGAAATCCAAGATGGCCGCCACCGCAGGACATAGATTAACATTGGACCCTATGGGGAAATATTCAAATGCCTTCTTCTCAGAAACTACAAATATGATTAAAGCCAAACTGTACATGAATGTTCATTAGATGGTCCTCTACAAACTTTAGGTATTTTGTTCTGGTATGAAATTCAAAATGGCGGCTATGGCAGGACTTAGTTTAACATTGGACCCTATGGGAAAAATGTTTCAAAACGCTTCTTCTCTGAAACGACATGGACAATTGAAACCAAACTTCCCAGGAATGATCATTGGAAGGTCCTCTACAGAATTTCTGTTTTATATGCCGATCGGAAATCCAAGATGGCCGCCACCGCAGGACATAGATTAACATTGGACCCTATGGGAAAATATTCAAATGCCTTCTTCTCAGAAACTACAAATATGATTAAAGCCAAATTGTACATGAATGTTCATTAGATGGTCCTCTACAAACTTTAGCTTTTTTGTTCCGATATGAAATTCAAAATGGCGGCTACGGCAGGACTTAGTTTAACATTGGACCCTATGGGAAAAATGTTTCAAAACGCTTCTTCTCTGAAACCACTAGGACAATTGAAACCAAACTGCCCAGGAATGATCATTGGAAGGTCCTCTACAGAATTTCTGTTTTATATGCCGATCGGAAATCCAAGATGGCCGCCACCGCAGGACATAGATTAACATTGGACCCTATGGGAAAATATTCAAATGCCTTCTTCTCAGAAACTACAAATATGATTAAAGCCAAATTGTACATGAATGTTCATTAGATGGTCCTCTACAAACTTTAGCTTTTTTGTTCCGATATGAAATTCAAAATGGCGGCTACGGCAGGACTTAGTTTAACATTAGACCCTATGGGGAAAATGTTTCAAAACGCTTCTTCTCTGAAACCACTTGGACAATTGAAACCAAACTGCCCAGGAATGATCATTGGAAGGTTCTCTACAGAATTTGTGTTTTATATGCCGATCGGAAATCCAAGATGGCCGCCACCACAATACATAGATTAACATTGAACCCTATGGGAAAATGTTCAAATGCCTTCTTCTCTGAAACTACAAATATGATTAAAGCCAAACTGTACATGAATGTTCATTGGATGGTCCTCTACAAACTTTACGTTTTTTGTTCCGATATGAAATTCAAAATGGCGGCTACGGCAGAACTTAGTTTAACATTGGACCCTATGGTAAAAATGTTTCAAAACGCTTCTTCTCTGAAACCACTTGGACAATTGAAACCAAACTGCACAGGAATGATCATTGGAAGGTCCTTTACGTAATTTTTGTTTTGTATGCCGATCGGAAATCCAAGATGGCCGCCACCGCAATACATAGATTAACATTGGACCCTATGGGAAAATATTCAAATGCCTTCTTCTCAGAAACTACAAATATGATTAAAGCCAAATTGTACATGAATGTTCATTAGATGGTCCTCTACAAACTTTAGGTTTTTTGTTCCGGTATGAAATTCAAAATGGCGGCTACGGCAGGACTTAGTTTAACATTGGACCCTATGGGAAAAATGTTTCAAAACGCTTCTTCTTTGAAACCACTTGGACAATTGAAACCAAACTGTCCAGGAATGATCATTGGAAGGTCCTCTACAGAATTTCTGTTTTATATGCCGATCGGAAATCCAAGATGGCCGCCACCACAGGACATAGATTAACATTGGACCCTATGGGAAAATATTCAAATGCCTTCTTCTCAGAAACTACAAATATGATTAAAGCCAAATTGTACATGAATGTTCATTAGATGGTCCTCTACAAACTTTAGGTTTTTTGTTCCGATATGAAATTCAAAATGGCGGCTACGGCAGGACTTAGTTTAACATTGGACCCTATGGGAAAAATGTTTCAAAACGCTTCTTCTCTGAAACCACTAGGACAATTGAAACCAAACTGCCCAGGAATGATCATTGGAAGGTTCTCTACAGAATTTGTGTTTTATATGCCGATCGGAAATCCAAGATGGCCGCCACCACAATACATAGATTAACATTGAACCCTATGGGAAAATGTTCAAATGCCTTCTTCTCTGAAACTACAAATATGATTAAAGCCAAACTGTACATGAATGTTCATTGGATGGTCCTCTACAAACTTTACGTTTTTTGTTCCGATATGAAATTCAAAATGGCGGCTACGGCAGAACTTAGTTTAACATTGGACCCTATGGGAAAAATGTTTCAAAACGCTTCTTCTCTGAAACCACTTGGACAATTGAAACCAAACTGCACAGGAATGATCATTGGAAGGTCCTTTACGTAATTTTTGTTTTGTATGCCGATCGGAAATCCAAGATGGCCGCCACCGCAATACATAGATTAACATTGGACCCTATGGGAAAATATTCAAATGCCTTCTTCTCAGAAACTACAAATATGATTAAAGCCAAACTGTACATGAATGTTCATTAGATGGTCCTCTACAAACTTTAGGTTTTTAGTTCCGGTACGAAATTCAAAATGGCGGCTACGGCAGGACTTTGTTTAACATTGGACCCTATGGGAAAAATGTTTCAAAACGCTTCTTCTCTGAAACCACTTGGACAATTGAAACCAAACTGCCCAGGAATGATCATTGGAAGGTCCTCTACAGAATTTCTGTTTTATATGCCGATCGGAAATCCAAGATGGCCGCCACCGCAGGACATAGATTAACATTGGACCCTATGGGAAAATATTCAAATGCCTTCTTCTCAGAAACTACAAATATGATTAAAGCCAAATTGTACATGAATGTTCATTAGATGGTCCTCTACAAACTTTAGGTTTTTTGTTCCGATATGAAATTCAAAATGGCGGCTACGGCAGGACTTAGTTTAACATTGGACCCTATGGGAAAAATGTTTCAAAACGCTTCTTCTCTGAAACCACTAGGACAATTGAAACCAAACTGCCCAGGAATGATCATTGGAAGGTTCTCTACAGAATTTGTGTTTTATATGCCGATCGGAAATCCAAGATGGCCGCCACCACAATACATAGATTAACATTGAACCCTATGGGAAAATGTTCAAATGCCTTCTTCTCTGAAACTACAAATATGATTAAAGCCAAACTGTACATGAATGTTCATTGGATGGTCCTCTACAAACTTTACGTTTTTTGTTCCGATATGAAATTCAAAATGGCGGCTACGGCAGAACTTAGTTTAACATTGGACCCTATGGGAAAAATGTTTCAAAACGCTTCTTCTCTGAAACCACTTGGACAATTGAAACCAAACTGCACAGGAATGATCATTGGAAGGTCCTTTACGTAATTTTTGTTTTGTATGCCGATCGGAAATCCAAGATGGCCGCCACCGCAGGACATAGATTAACATTGGACCCTATGGGGAAATATTCAAATGCCTTCTTCTCAGAAACTACAAATATGATTAAAGCCAAACTGTACATGAATGTTCATTGGATGGTCCTCTACAAACTTTAGGTTTTTTGTTTCGATATGAAATTCAAAATGGCGGCTACGGCAGAACTTAGTTTAACATTGGACCCTATGGGAAAAATGTTTCAAAATGCTTCTTCTCTGAAACCACTTGGACAATTGAAACCAAACTGCCCAGGAATGATCATTGGAAGGTCCTCTACAAAGTTTCTGTTTTTTATGCCAATTGGAAATCCAAGATGGCTGTCACCGCAATACATAGATTAACATTGGATCCTATGGGAAAATATTCAAATGCCTTCTTCTCAGAAACTACAAATATGATTAAAGCCAAACTGTACATGAATGTTCATTAGATGGTCCTCTACAAACTTTAGGTATTTTGTTCTGGTATGAAATTCAAAATGGCGGCTATGGCAGGACTTAGTTTAACATTGGACCCTATGGGAAAAATGTTTCAAAACGCTTCTTCTCTGAAACGACATGGACAATTGAAACCAAACTTCCCAGGAATGATCATTGGAAGGTCCTCTACAGAATTTCTGTTTTATATGCCGATCGGAAATCCAAGATGGCCGCCACCGCAGGACATAGATTAACATTGGACCCTATGGGAAAATATTCAAATGCCTTCTTCTCAGAAACTACAAATATGATTAAAGCCAAATTGTACATGAATGTTCATTAGATGATCCTCTACAAACTTTAGCTTTTTTGTTCCGATATGAAATTCAAAATGGCGGCTACGGCAGGACTTAGTTTAACATTGGACCCTATGGGAAAAATGTTTCAAAACGCTTCTTCTCTGAAACCACTAGGACAATTGAAACCAAACTGCCCAGGAATGATCATTGGAAGGTCCTCTACAGAATTTCTGTTTTATATGCCGATCGGAAATCCAAGATGGCCGCCACCGCAGGACATAGATTAACATTGGACCCTATGGGAAAATATTCAAATGCCTTCTTCTCAGAAACTACAAATATGATTAAAGCCAAACTGTACATGAATGTTCATTAGATGGTCCTCTACAAACTTTAGGTTTTTTGTTCCGGTATGAAATTCAAAATGGCGGCTACGGCAGGACTTAGTTTAACATTGAACCCTATGGGAAAAATGTTTCAAAACACTTCTTCTCTGAAACCACTTGGACAATAGAAACCAAACTGCCCAGGAATGATCATTGGAAGGTCCTCTACAGAATTTCTGTTTTATATGCCGATCGGAAATCCAAGATGGCCGCCACCGCAGGACATAGATTAACATTGAACCCTATGGGAAAATGTTCAAATGCCTTCTTCTCTGAAACTACAAATATGATTAAAGCCAAACTGTACATGAATGTTCATTGGATGATCCTCTACAAACTTTACGTTTTTTGTTCCGATATGAAATTCAAAATGGCGGCTACGGCAGAACTTAGTTTAACATTGGACCCTATGGGAAAAATGTTTCAAAACGCTTCTTCTCTGAAACCACATGGAAAATTGAAACCAAACTGCACAGGAATGATCATTGGAAGGTCCTTTACGTAATTTTTGTTTTGTATGCCGATCGGAAATCCAAGATGGCCGCCACCGCAATACATAGATTAACATTGGACCCTATGGGAAAATATTCAAATGCCTTCTTCTCAGAAACTACAAATATGATTAAAGCCAAATTGTACATGAATGTTCATTAGATGGTCCTCTACAAACTTTAGCTTTTTTGTTCCGATATGAAATTCAAAATGGCGGCTACGGCAGGACTTAGTTTAACATTGGACCCTATGGGAAAAATGTTTCAAAACGCTTCTTCTCTGAAACCACTAGGACAATTGAAACCAAACTGCCCAGGAATGATCATTGGAAGGTCCTCTACAGAATTTATGTTTTATATGCCGATCGGAAATCCAAGATGGCCGCCACCGCAGGACATAGATTAACATTGGACCCTATGGGAAAATATTCAAATGCCTTCTTCTCAGAAACTACAAATATGATTAAAGCCAAACTGTACATGAATGTTCATTAGATGGTCCTCTACAAACTTTAGGTTTTTTGTTCCGGTATGAAATTCAAAATGGCGGCTACGGCAGGACTTAGTTTAACATTGGACCCTATGGGAAAAATGTTTCAAAACGCTTCTTCTCTGAAACCACTTGGACAATTCAAACCAAACTGCCCAGGAATGATCATTGGAAGGTCCTCTACAGAATTTCTGTTTTATATGCCGATCGGAAATCCAAGATGGCCGCCACCGCAGGACATAGATTAACATTGAACCCTATGGGAAAATGTTCAAATGCCTTCTTCTCTGAAACTACAAATATGATTAAAGCCAAACTGTACATGAATGTTCATTGGATGATCCTCTACAAACTTTACGTTTTTTGTTCCGATATGAAATTCAAAATGGCGGCTACGGCAGAACTTAGTTTAACATTGGACCCTATGGGAAAAATGTTTCAAAACGCTTCTTCTCTGAAACCACATGGAAAATTGAAACCAAACTGCACAGGAATGATCATTGGAAGGTCCTTTACGTAATTTTTGTTTTGTATGCCGATCGGAAATCCAAGATGGCCGCCACCGCAATACATAGATTAACATTGGACCCTATGGGAAAATATTCAAATGCCTTCTTCTCAGAAACTACAAATATGATTAAAGCCAAATTGTACATGAATGTTCATTAGATGGTCCTCTACAAACTTTAGCTTTTTTGTTCCGATATGAAATTCAAAATGGCGGCTACGGCAGGACTTAGTTTAACATTGGACCCTATGGGAAAAATGTTTCAAAACGCTTCTTCTCTGAAACCACTAGGACAATTGAAACCAAACTGCCCAGGAATGATCATTGGAAGGTCCTCTACAGAATTTTTGTTTTATATGCCGATCGGAAATCCAAGATGGCCGCCACCGCAGGACATAGATTAACATTGGACCCTATGGGAAAATATTCAAATGCCTTCTTCTCAGAAACTACAAATATGATTAAAGCCAAATTGTACATGAATGTTCATTAGATGGTCCTCTACAAACTTTAGGTTTTTTGTTCCGGTACGAAATTCAAAATGGCGGCTACGGCAGGACTTTGTTTAACATTGGACCCTATGGGAAAAATGTTTCAAAACGATTCTTCTCTGAAACCACTTGGACAATTCAAACCAAACTGCCCAGGAATGATCATTGGAAGGTCCTCTACAGAATTTCTGTTTTATATGCCGATCGGAAATCCAAGATGGCCGCCACCACAGGACATAGATTAACATTGGACCCTATGGGAAAATATTCAAATGCCTTCTTCTCAGAAACTACAAATATGATTAAAGCCAAATTGTACATGAATGTTCATTAGATGGTCCTCTACAAACTTTAGGTTTTTTGTTCCGATATGAAATTCAAAATGGCGGCTACGGCAGGACTTAGTTTAACATTGGACCCTATGGGGAAAATGTTTCAAAACGCTTCTTCTCTGAAACCACTAGGACAATTGAAACCAAACTGCCCAGGAATGATCATTGGAAGGTTCTCTACAGAATTTGTGTTTTATATGCCGATCGGAAATCCAAGATGGCCGCCACCACAATACATAGATTAACATTGAACCCTATGGGAAAATGTTCAAATGCCTTCTTCTCTGAAACTACAAATATGATTAAAGCCAAACTGAACATGAATGTTCATTGGATGGTCCTCTACAAACTTTACGTTTTTTGTTCCGATATGAAATTCAAAATGGCGGCTACGGCAGAACTTAGTTTAACATTGGACCCTATGGGAAAAATGTTTCAAAACGCTTCTTCTCTGAAACCACTTGGACAATTGAAACCAAACTGCACAGGAATGATCATTGGAAGGTCCTTTACGTAATTTTTGTTTTGTATGCCGATCGGAAATCCAAGATGGCCGCCACCGCAATACATAGATTAACATTGGACCCTATGGGAAAATATTCAAATGCCTTCTTCTCAGAAACTACAAATATGATTAAAGCCAAACTGTACATGAATGTTCATTAGATGGTCCTCTACAAACTTTAGGTTTTTTGTTCCAGTATGAAATTCAAAATGGCGGCTATGGCAGGACTTAGTTTAACATTGGACCCTATGGGAAAAATGTTTCAAAACGCTTCTTCTTTGAAACCACTTGGACAATTGAAACCAAACTGCCCAGGAATGATCATTGGAAGGTCCTCTACAGAATTGCTGTTTTATATGCCGATCGGAAATCCAAGATGGCCGCCACCGCAGGACATAGATTAACATTGGACCCTATGGGAAAATATTCAAATGCCTTCTTCTCAGAAACTACAAATATGATTAAAGCCAAACTGTACATGAATGTTCATTGGATGGTCCTCTACAAACTTTAGGTTTTTTGTTCCGATATGAAATTCAAAATGGCGGCTACGGCAGAACTTAGTTTAACATTGGACCCTATGGGAAAAATGTTTCAAAATGCTTCTTCTCTGAAACCACTTGGACAATTGAAACCAAACTGCCCAGGAATGATCATTGGAAGGTCCTCTACAAAGTTTATGTTTTTTATGCCAATTGGAAATCCAAGATGGCTGTCACCGCAATACATAGATTAACATTGGATCCTATGGGAAAATATTCAAATGCCTTCTTCTCAGAAACTACAAATATGATTAAAGCCAAACTGTACATGAATGTTCATTAGATGGTCCTCTACAAACTTTAGGTATTTTGTTCTGGTATGAAATTCAAAATGGCGGCTATGGCAGGACTTAGTTTAACATTGGACCCTATGGGAAAAATGTTTCAAAACGCTTCTTCTCTGAAACGACATGGACAATTGAAACCAAACTTCCCAGGAATGATCATTGGAAGGTCCTCTACAGAATTTCTGTTTTATATGCCGATCGGAAATCCAAGATGGCCGCCACCGCAGGACATAGATTAACATTGGACCCTATGGGAAAATATTCAAATGCCTTCTTCTCAGAAACTACAAATATGATTAAAGCCAAATTGTACATGAATGTTCATTAGATGGTCCTCTACAAACTTTAGCTTTTTTGTTCCGATATGAAATTCAAAATGGCGGCTACGGCAGGACTTAGTTTAACATTGGACCCTATGGGAAAAATGTTTTAAAACGCTTCTTCTCTGAAACCACTAGGACAATTGAAACCAAACTGCCCAGGAATGATCATTGGAAGGTCCTCTACAGAATTTCTGTTTTATATGCCGATCGGAAATCCAAGATGGCCGCCACCGCAGGACATAGATTAACATTGGACCCTATGGGAAAATATTCAAATGCCTTCTTCTCAGAAACTACAAATATGATTAAAGCCAAACTGTACATGAATGTTCATTAGATGGTCCTCTACAAACTTTAGGTTTTTTGTTCCGGTATGAAATTCAAAATGGCGGCTACGGCAGGACTTAGTTTAACATTGGACCCTATGGGAAAAATGTTTCAAAACGCTTCTTCTCTGAAACCACTTGGACAATTGAAACCAAACTGCCCAGGAATGATCATTGGAAGGTTCTCTACAGAATTTGTGTTTTATATGCCGATCGGAAATCCAAGATGGCCGCCACCACAATACATAGATTAACATTGAACCCTATGGGAAAATGTTCAAATGCCTTCTTCTCTGAAACTACAAATATGATTAAAGCCAAACTGTACATGAATGTTCATTGGATGATCCTCTACAAACTTTACGTTTTTTGTTCCGATATGAAATTCAAAATGGCGGCTACGGCAGAACTTAGTTTAACATTGGACCCTATGGGAAAAATGTTTCAAAACGCTTCTTCTCTGAAACCACTTGGACAATTGAAACCAAACTGCACAGGAATGATCATTGGAAGGTCCTTTACGTAATTTTTGTTTTGTATGCCGATCGGAAATCCAAGATGGCCGCCACCGCAATACATAGATTAACATTGGACCCTATGGGAAAATATTCAAATGCCTTCTTCTCAGAAACTACAAATATGATTAAAGCCAAATTGTACATGAATGTTCATTAGATGGTCCTCTACAAACTTTAGGTTTTTTGTTCCGGTACGAAATTCAAAATGGCGGCTACGGCAGAACTTAGTTTAACATTGGACCCTATGGGAAAAATGTTTCAAAACGCTTCTTCTCTGAAACCACTTGGACAATTGAAACCAAACTGCCCAGGAATGATCATTGGAAGGTCCTCTACAGAATTTCTGTTTTATATGGTTTTATATGCCGATCGGAAATCCAAGATGGCCGCCACCGCAGGACATAGATTAACATTGGACCCTATGGGAAAATATTCAAATGCCTTCTTCTCAGAAACTACAAATATGATTAAAGCCAAATTGTACATGAATGTTCATTAGATGGTCCTCTACAAACTATAGGTTTTTTGTTCCGATATGAAATTCAAAATGGCGGCTACGGCAGGACTTAGTTTAACATTGGACCCTATGGGAAAAGTGTTTCAAAACGCTTCTTCTCTGAAACCACTAGGACAATTGAAACCAAACTGCCCAGGAATGATCATTGGAAGGTTCTCTACAGAATTTGTGTTTTATATGCCGATCGGAAATCCAAGATGGCCGCCACCACAATACATAGATTAACATTGAACCCTATGGGAAAATGTTCAAATGCCTTCTTCTCTGAAACTACAAATATGATTAAAGCCAAACTGTACATGAATGTTCATTGGATGGTCCTCTACAAACTTTACGTTTTTTGTTCCGATATGAAATTCAAAATGGCGGCTACGGCAGAACTTAGTTTAACATTGAACCCTATGGGGAAAATGTTTCAAAACGCTTCTTCTCTGAAACCACTAGGACAATTGAAACCAAACTGCACAGGAATGATCATTGGAAGGTCCTTTACGTAATTTTTGTTTTGTATGCCGATCGGAAATCCAAGATGGCCGCCACCGCAATACATAGATTAACATTGGACCCTATGGGAAAATATTCAAATGCCTTCTTCTCAGAAACTACAAATATGATTAAAGCCAAACTGTACATGAATGTTCATTAGATGGTCCTCTACAAACTTTAGGTTTTTTGTTCCAGTATGAAATTCAAAATGGCGGCTACGGCAGGACTTAGTTTAACATTGGACCCTATGGGAAAAATGTTTCAAAACGCTTCTTCTTTGAAACCACTTGGACAATTGAAACCAAACTGCCCAGGAATGATCATTGGAAGGTCCTCTACAGAATTGCTGTTTTATATGCCGATCGGAAATCCAAGATGGCCGCCACCGCAGGACATAGATTAACATTGGACCCTATGGGAAAATATTCAAATGCCTTCTTCTCAGAAACTACAAATATGATTAAAGCCAAACTGTACATGAATGTTCATTGGATGGTCCTCTACAAACTTTAGGTTTTTTGTTCCGATATGAAATTCAAAATGGCGGCTACGGCAGAACTTAGTTTAACATTGGACCCTATGGGAAAAATGTTTCAAAACGCTTCTTCTCTGAAACCACTTGGACAATTGAAACCAAACTGCCCAGGAATGATCATTGGAAGGTCCTCTACAAAGTTTATGTTTTTTATGCCAATTGGAAATCCAAGATGGCTGTCACCGCAATACATAGATTAACATTGGATCCTATGGGAAAATATTCAAATGCCTTCTTCTCAGAAACTACAAATATGATTAAAGCCAAACTGTACATGAATGTTCATTAGATGGTCCTCTACAAACTTTAGGTTTTTTGTTCTGGTATGAAATTCAAAATGGCGGCTATGGCAGGACTTAGTTTAACATTGGACCCTATGGGAAAAATGTTTCAAAACGCTTCTTCTCTGAAACGACATGGACAATTGAAACCAAACTGCCCAGGAATGATCATTGGAAGGTCCTCTACAGAATTTCTGTTTTATATGCCGATCGGAAATCCAAGATGGCCGCCACCGCAATACATAGATTAACATTGAACCCTATGGGAAAATATTCAAATGCCTTCTCAGAAACTACAAATATTATTAAAGCCAAACTGTACATGAATGTTCATTGGATGGTCCTCTACAAACTGTACGTTTTTTGTTCCGATATGAAATTCAAAATGGCGGCTACGGCAGGACTTAGTTTAACATTGGACCCTATGGGAAAAATATTTCAAAACGCTTCTTCTCTGAAACCACTTGGACAATTGAAACCAAACTGCCCAGTAATGATCATTGGAAGGTCCTCTACAAAGTTTCTGTTTTTTTATGCCGATCGAAAATTCAAGATGGCCGCCACAGCAGGACATAGATTAACATTGGACCCTATGGGAAAATATTCAAATGCCTTCTCAGAAACTACAAATATGATTAAAGCCAAACTGTACATGAATGTTCATTAGATGGTCCTCTACAAACTTTACATTTTTTGTTCCGGTATGAAATTCAAAATGGCGGCTACGGCAAGACTTAGTTTAACATTGGACCCTATGTGAAAAATGTTTCAAAACGCTTCCTCTCTGAAACCACTTGGACAATTGAAACCAAACTGCCCAGGAATGATTATTGGAATGTCCTCTACAGAATTTTTGTTTTATATGCCGATCGGAAATCCAAGATGGTCGCCACCGCTATGCATAGATTAACATTGGACCCTATGGGGAAATGTTCAAATGCCTTCTTCTCAGAAACTACAAATATGATTATAGCCAAACTGTACATGAATGTTCATTGGATGGTCCTCTACAAACTTTACATTTTTTGTTCCGATATGAAATTCAAAATGGCGGCTACGGCAGAACTTAGTTTAACATTGGACCCTATGGGAAAAATGTTTCAAAACGCTTCTTCTCTGAAGCCACTTGGACAATTGAAACCAAACTTCCCAGGAATGATCATTGGAAGGTCCTCTACAGAATTTGTGTTTTATATGCCGATCGGAAATCCAAGATGGCCGCCACCGCAGGACATAGATTAACATTGGACCCTATGGGAAAATATTCAAATGCCTTCTTCTCAGAAACTACAAATATGATTAAAGCCAAATTGTACATGAATGTTCATTAGATGGTCCTCTACAAACTTTAGGTTTTTTGTTCCGATATGAAATTCAAAATGGCGGCTACGGCAGGACTTAATTTAACATTGGACCCTATGGGAAAAATGTTTCAAAACGCTTCTTCTCTGAAACCACTAGGACAATTGAAACCAAACTGCCCAGGAATGATCATTGGAAGGTTCTCTACAGAATTTTTGTTTTATATGCCGATCGGAAATCCAAGATGGCCGCCACCACAATACATAGATTAACATTGAACCCTATTGGAAAATGTTCAAATGCCTTCTTCTCTGAAACTACAAATATGATTAAAGCCAAACTGTACATGAATGTTCATTGGATGGTCCTCTACAAACTTTACGTTTTTTATTCCGATATGAAATTCAAAATGGCGGCTACGGCAGAACTTAGTTTAACATTGGACCCTATGGGAAAAATGTTTCAAAACGCTTCTTCTCTGAAACCACTTGGACAATTGAAACCAAACTGTACAGGAATGATCATTTAAAGGTCCTTTACATAATTTTTGTTTTGTATGCCGATCGGAAATCCAAGATGGCCGCCACCGCAATACATAGATTAACATTGGACCCTATGGGAAAATGTTCAAATGCCTTCTTCTCAGAAACTACAAATATTATTAAAGCCAAACTGTACACGAATGTTCATTGGATGGTCCTCTACAAACTTTACGTTTTTTGTTCGGATATGAAATTCAAAATGGCGGCTACGGCAGGACTTAGTTTAACATTGGACCCTATGGGGAAAATGTTTCAAAATGCATCTTCTCTGAAACCACTTGGACAGTTGAAACCAAACTGTTCAATAATGATCATTGGAAGGTCCTCTACAGAATTTCTGTTTTATATGCCGATCGGAAATCCAAGATGGCCGCCACCGCAGGACATAGATTAACATTGGACCCTATGGGAAAATATTCAAATGCCTTCTTCTCAGAAACTACAAATATCATTAAAGCCAAACTGTACATGAATGTTCATTAGATGGTCCTCTACAAACTTTACATTTTTTGTTCCGGTATGAAATTCAAAATGGCGGCTACGGCAAGAATTAGTTTAACATTGGACCCTATGGGAATTTTTTTTCAAAACGCTTCTTCTCTGAAACCACTTGGACAATTCAAACCAAACTGCCCAGGAATGATCATTGGAAGGTCCTCTACAGAATTTCTGTTTTATATGCCGATCGGAAATCCAAGATGGCCGCCACCGCAGGACATAGATTAACATTGGATCCTATGGGAAAATATTCAAATGCCTTCTTCTCAGAAACTACAAATATGATTAAAGCCAAATTGTACATGAATGTTCATTAGATGGTCCTCTACAAACTTTAGGTTTTTTGTTCCGATATGAAATTCAAAATGGCGGCTACGGCAGGACTTAGTTTAACATTGGACCCTATGGGAAAAATGTTTCAAAACGCTTCTTCTCTGAAACCACTTGGACAATTGAAACCAAACTGCCCAATAATGATCATTGGAAGGTCCTCTACAGAATTTCTGTTTTATATGCCGATCGGAAATCCAAGATGGCCGCCACCGCAGGACATAGATTAACATTGGACCCTATGGGAAAATATTCAAATGCCTTCTTCTCAGAAACTACAAATATGATTAAAGCCAAATTGTACATGAATGTTCATTAGATGGTCCTCTACAAACTTTAGGTTTTTTGTTCCGATATGAAATTCAAAATGGCGGCTACGGCAGGACTTAGTTTAACATTGGACCCTATGGGAAAAATGTTTCAAAACGCTTCTTCTCTGAAACCACTAGGACAATTGAAACCAAACTGCCCAGGAATGATCATTGGAAGGTTCTCTACAGAATTTTTGTTTTATATGCCGATCGGAAATCCAAGATGGCCGCCACCACAATACATAGATTAACATTGAACCCTATTGGAAAATGTTCAAATGCCTTCTTCTCTGAAACTACAAATATGATTAAAGCCAAACTGTACATGAATGTTCATTGGATGATCCTCTACAAACTTTACGTTTTTTGTTCCGATATGAAATTCAAAATGGCGGCTACGGCAGAACTTAGTTTAACATTGGACCCTATGGGAAAAATGTTTCAAAACGCTTCTTCTCTGAAACCACTTGGACAATTGAAACCAAACTGCCCAGGAATGATCATTGGAAGGTCCTCTACAGAATTGCTGTTTTGTATGCCGATCGGAAATCCAAGATGGCCGCCACCGCAATACATAGATTAACATTGGACCCTATGGGAAAATATTCAAATGCCTTCTTCTCAGAAACTACAAATATGATTATAGCCAAATTGTACATGAATGTTCATTAGATGGTCCTCTACAAACTTTAGGTTTTTTGTTCCGGTATGAAATTCAAAATGGCGGCTACGGCAGGACTTAGTTTAACATTGGACCCTATGGGAAATATGTTTCAAAACGCTTCTTCTTTGAAACCACTTGGACAATTGAAACCAAACTGCCCAGGAATGATCATTGGAAGGTCCTCTACAGAATTTTTGTTTTATATGCCGATCGGAAATCCAAGATGGCCGCCACCGCAGGACATAGATTAACATTGGACCCTATGGGAAAATATTCAAATGCCTTCTTCTCAGAAACTACAAATATGATTAAAGCCAAACTGTACATGAATGTTCATTAGATGGTCCTCTACAAACTTTAGGTTTTTTGTTCCGGTACGAAATTCAAAATGGCGGCTACGGCAGAACTTAGTTTAACATTGGACCCTATGGGAAAAATGTTTCAAAACGCTTCTTCTCTGAAACCACTTGGACAATTGAAACCAAACTGCCCAGGAATGATCATTGGAAGGTCCTCTACAGAATTTTTGTTTTATATGCCGATCGGAAATCCAAGATGGCCGCCACCACAATACATAGATTAACATTGAACCCTATTGGAAAATGTTCAAATGCCTTCTTCTCTGAAACTACAAATATGATTAAAGCCAAACTGTACATGAATGTTCATTGGATGGTCCTCTACAAACTTTACGTTTTTTATTCCGATATGAAATTCAAAATGGCGGCTACGGCAGAACTTAGTTTAACATTGGACCCTATGGGAAAAATGTTTCAAAACGCTTCTTCTCTGAAACCACTTGGACAATTGAAACCAAACTGTACAGGAATGATCATTTAAATGTCCTTTACATAATTTTTGTTTTGTATGCCGATCGGAAATCCAAGATGGCCGCCACCGCAATACATAGATTAACATTGGACCCTATGGGAAAATGTTCAAATGCCTTCTTCTCAGAAACTACAAATAGTATTAAAGCCAAACTGTACACGAATGTTCATTGGATGGTCCTCTACAAACTTTACGTTTTTTGTTCGGATATGAAATTCAAAATGGCGGCTACGGCAGGACTTAGTTTAACATTGGACCCTATGGGGAAAATGTTTCAAAATGCATCTTCTCTGAAACCACTTGGACAGTTGAAACCAAACTGTCCAATAATGATCATTGGAAGGTCCTCTACAGAATTTCTGTTTTATATGCCGATCGGAAATCCAAGATGGCCGCCACCGCAGGACATAGATTAACATTGGACCCTATGGGAAAATATTCAAATGCCTTCTTCTCAGAAACTACAAATATGATTAAAGCCAAATTGTACATGAATGTTCATTAGATGGTCCTCTACAAACTTTAGGTTTTTTGTTCCGATATGAAATTCAAAATGGCGGCTACGGCAGGACTTAGTTTAACATTGGACCCTATGGGAAAAATGTTTCAAAACGCTTCTTCTCTGAAACCACTAGGACAATTGAAACCAAACTGCCCAGGAATGATCATTGGAAGGTTCTCTACAGAATTTTTGTTTTATATGCCGATCGGAAATCCAAGATGGCCGCCACCACAATACATAGATTAACATTGAACCCTATTGGAAAATGTTCAAATGCCTTCTTCTCTGAAACTACAAATATGATTAAAGCCAAACTGTACATGAATGTTCATTGGATGGTCCTCTACAAACTTTACGTTTTTTATTCCGATATGAAATTCAAAATGGCGGCTACGGCAGAACTTAGTTTAACATTGGACCCTATGGGAAAAATGTTTCAAAACGCTTCTTCTCTGAAACCACTTGGACAATTGAAACCAAACTGTACAGGAATGATCATTTAAAGGTCCTTTACATAATTTTTGTTTTGTATGCCGATCGGAAATCCAAGATGGCCGCCACCGCAATACATAGATTAACATTGGACCCTATGGGAAAATGTTCAAATGCCTTCTTCTCAGAAACTACAAATATTATTAAAGCCAAACTGTACACGAATGTTCATTGGATGGTCCTCTACAAACTTTACGTTTTTTGTTCGGATATGAAATTCAAAATGGCGGCTACGGCAGGACTTAGTTTAACATTGGACCCTATGGGGAAAATGTTTCAAAATGCATCTTCTCTGAAAGCACTTGGACAGTTGAAACCAAACTGTCCAATAATGATCATTGGAAGGTCCTCTACAGAATTTCTGTTTTATATGCCGATCGGAAATCCAAGATGGCCGCCACCGCAGGACATAGATTAACATTGGACCCTATGGGAAAATATTCAAATGCCTTCTTCTCAGAAACTACAAATATGATTAAAGCCAAATTGTACATGAATGTTCATTAGATGGTCCTCTACAAACTTTAGGTTTTTTGTTCCGATATGAAATTCAAAATGGCGGCTACGGCAGGACTTAGTTTAACATTGGACCCTATGGGAAAAATGTTTCAAAACGCTTCTTCTCTGAAACCACTAGGACAATTGAAACCAAACTGCCCAGGAATGATCATTGGAAGGTTCTCTACAGAATTTTTGTTTTATATGCCGATCGGAAATCCAAGATGGCCGCCACCACAATACATAGATTAACATTGAACCCTATTGGAAAATGTTCAAATGCCTTCTTCTCTGAAACTACAAATATGATTAAAGCCAAACTGTACATGAATGTTCATTGGATGGTCCTCTACAAACTTTACGTTTTTTGTTCCGATATGAAATTCAAAATGGCGGCTACGGCAGAACTTCGTTTAACATTGGACCCTATGGGAAAAATGTTTCAAAACGCTTCTTCTCTGAAACCACTTGGACAATTGAAACCAAACTGTACAGGAATGATCATTTAAAGGTCCTTTACATAATTTTTGTTTTGTATGCCGATCGGAAATCCAAGATGGCCGCCACCGCAATACATAGATTAACATTGGACCCTATGGGAAAATGTTCAAATGCCTTCTTCTCAGAAACTACAAATATTATTAAAGCCAAACTGTACACGAATGTTCATTGGATGGTCCTCTACAAACTTTACGTTTTTTGTTCGGATATGAAATTCAAAATGGCGGCTACGGCAGGACTTAGTTTAACATTGGACCCTATGGGGAAAATGTTTCAAAATGCATCTTCTCTGAAACCACTTGGACAGTTGAAACCAAACTGTCCAATAATGATCATTGGAAGGTCCTCTACAGAATTTCTGTTTTATATGCCGATCGGAAATCCAAGATGGCCGCCACCGCAGGACATAGATTAACATTGGACCCTATGGGAAAATATTCAAATGCCTTCTTCTCAGAAACTACAAATATGATTAAAGCCAAATTGTACATGAATGTTCATTAGATGGTCCTCTACAAACTTTAGGTTTTTTGTTCCGATATGAAATTCAAAATGGCGGCTACGGCAGGACTTAGTTTAACATTGGACCCTATGGGAAAAATGTTTCAAAACGCTTCTTCTCTGAAACCACTAGGACAATTGAAACCAAACTGCCCAGGAATGATCATTGGAAGGTTCTCTACAGAATTTTTGTTTTATATGCCGATCGGAAATCCAAGATGGCCGCCACCACAATACATAGATTAACATTGAACCCTATTGGAAAATGTTCAAATGCCTTCTTCTCTGAAACTACAAATATGATTAAAGCCAAACTGTACATGAATGTTCATTGGATGGTCCTCTACAAACTTTACGTTTTTTATTCCGATATGAAATTCAAAATGGCGGCTACGGCAGAACTTAGTTTAACATTGGACCCTATGGGAAAAATGTTTCAAAACGCTTCTTCTCTGAAACCACTTGGACAATTGAAACCAAACTGTACAGGAATGATCATTTAAAGGTCCTTTACATAATTTTTGTTTTGTATGCCGATCGGAAATCCAAGATGGCCGCCACCGCAATACATAGATTAACATTGGACCCTATGGGAAAATGTTCAAATGCCTTCTTCTCAGAAACTACAAATATTATTAAAGCCAAACTGTACACGAATGTTCATTGGATGGTCCTCTACAAACTTTACGTTTTTTGTTCGGATATGAAATTCAAAATGGCGGCTACGGCAGGACTTAGTTTAACATTGGACCCTATGGGGAAAATGTTTCAAAATGCATCTTCTCTGAAACCACTTGGACAGTTGAAACCAAACTGTCCAATAATGATCATTGGAAGGTCCTCTACAGAATTTCTGTTTTATATGCCGATCGGAAATCCAAGATGGCCGCCACCGCAGGACATAGATTAACATTGGACCCTATGGGAAAATATTCAAATGCCTTCTTCTCAGAAACTACAAATATGATTAAAGCCAAATTGTACATGAATGTTCATTAGATGGTCCTCTACAAACTTTAGGTTTTTTGTTCCGATATGAAATTCAAAATGGCGGCTACGGCAGGACTTAGTTTAACATTGGACCCTATGGGAAAAATGTTTCAAAACGCTTCTTCTCTGAAACCACTAGGACAATTGAAACCAAACTGCCCAGGAATGATCATTGGAAGGTTCTCTACAGAATTTTTGTTTTATATGCCGATCGGAAATCCAAGATGGCCGCCACCACAATACATAGATTAACATTGAACCCTATTGGAAAATGTTCAAATGCCTTCTTCTCTGAAACTACAAATATGATTAAAGCCAAACTGTACATGAATGTTCATTGGATGGTCCTCTACAAACTTTACGTTTTTTGTTCCGATATGAAATTCAAAATGGCGGCTACGGCAGAACTTCGTTTAACATTGGACCCTATGGGAAAAATGTTTCAAAACGCTTCTTCTCTGAAACCACTTGGACAATTGAAACCAAACTGTACAGGAATGATCATTTAAAGGTCCTTTACATAATTTTTGTTTTGTATGCCGATCGGAAATCCAAGATGGCCGCCACCGCAATACATAGATTAACATTGGACCCTATGGGAAAATGTTCAAATGCCTTCTTCTCAGAAACTACAAATATTATTAAAGCCAAACTGTACACGAATGTTCATTGGATGGTCCTCTACAAACTTTACGTTTTTTGTTCGGATATGAAATTCAAAATGGCGGCTACGGCAGGACTTAGTTTAACATTGGACCCTATGGGGAAAATGTTTCAAAATGCATCTTCTCTGAAACCACTTGGACAGTTGAAACCAAACTGTCCAATAATGATCATTGGAAGGTCCTCTACAGAATTTCTGTTTTATATGCCGATCGGAAATCCAAGATGGCCGCCACCGCAGGACATAGATTAACATTGGACCCTATGGGAAAATATTCAAATGCCTTCTTCTCAGAAACTACAAATATGATTAAAGCCAAATTGTACATGAATGTTCATTAGATGGTCCTCTACAAACTTTAGGTTTTTTGTTCCGATATGAAATTCAAAATGGCGGCTACGGCAGAACTTAGTTTAACATTGGACCCTATGGGAAAAATGTTTCAAAACGCTTCTTCTCTGAAACCACTTGGACAATTGAAACCAAACTGTACAGGAATGATCATTTAAAGGTCCTTTACATAATTTTTGTTTTGTATGCCGATCGGAAATCCAAGATGGCCGCCACCGCAATACATAGATTAACATTGGACCCTATGGGAAAATGTTCAAATGCCTTCTTCTCAGAAACTACAAATATTATTAAAGCCAAACTGTACACGAATGTTCATTGGATGGTCCTCTACAAACTTTACGTTTTTTGTTCGGATATGAAATTCAAAATGGCGGCTACGGCAGGACTTAGTTTCACATTGGACCCTATGGGGAAAATGTTTCAAAATGCATCTTCTCTGAAACCACTTGGACAGTTGAAACCAAACTGTCCAATAATGATCATTGGAAGGTCCTCTACAGAATTTCTGTTTTATATGCCGATCGGAAATCCAAGATGGCCGCCACCGCAGGACATAGATTAACATTGGACCCTATGGGAAAATATTCAAATGCCTTCTTCTCAGAAACTACAAATATGATTAAAGCCAAATTGTACATGAATGTTCATTAGATGGTCCTCTACAAACTTTAGGTTTTTTGTTCCGATATGAAATTCAAAATGGCGGCTACGGCAGGACTTAGTTTAACATTGGACCCTATGGGAAAAATGTTTCAAAACGCTTCTTCTCTGAAACCACTAGGACAATTGAAACCAAACTGCCCAGGAATGATCATTGGAAGGTTCTCTACAGAATTTTTGTTTTATATGCCGATCGGAAATCCAAGATGGCCGCCACCACAATACATAGATTAACATTGAACCCTATTGGAAAATGTTCAAATGCCTTCTTCTCTGAAACTACAAATATGATTAAAGCCAAACTGTACATGAATGTTCATTGGATGGTCCTCTACAAACTTTACGTTTTTTGTTCCGATATGAAATTCAAAATGGCGGCTACGGCAGAACTTCGTTTAACATTGGACCCTATGGGAAAAATGTTTCAAAACGCTTCTTCTCTGAAACCACTTGGACAATTGAAACCAAACTGTACAGGAATGATCATTGGAAGGTCTTTTACATAATTTTTGTTTTGTATGCCGATCGGAAATCCAAGATGGCCGCCACCGCAATACATAGATTAACATTGGACCCTATGGGAAAATGTTCAAATGCCTTCTTCTCAGAAACTACAAATATTATTAAAGCCAAACTGTACACGAATGTTCATTGGATGGTCCTCTACAAACTTTACGTTTTTTGTTCGGATATGAAATTCAAAATGGCGGCTACGGCAGGACTTAGTTTAACATTGGACCCTATGGGGAAAATGTTTCAAAATGCATCTTCTCTGAAACCACTTGGACAGTTGAAACCAAACTGTTCAATAATGATCATTGGAAGGTCCTCTACAGAATTTATGTTTTATATGCCGATCGGAAATCCAAGATGGCCGCCACCGCAGGACATAGATTAACATTGGACCCTATGGGAAAATATTCAAATGCCTTCTTCTCAGAAACTACAAATATCATTAAAGCCAAACTGTACATGAATGTTCATTAGATGGTCCTCTACAAACTTTACATTTTTTGTTCCGGTATGAAATTCAAAATGGCGGCTACGGCAGGAATTAGTTTAACATTGGACCCTATGGGAAAAAAATTTCAAAACGCTTCTTCTCTGAAACCACTTGGACAATTCAAACCAAACTGCCCAGGAATGATCATTGGAAGGTCCTCTACAGAATTTCTGTTTTATATGCCGATCGGAAATCCAAGATGGCCGCCACCGCAGGACATAGATTAACATTGGATCCTATGGGAAAATATTCAAATGCCTTCTTCTCAGAAACTACAAATATGATTAAAGCCAAATTGTACATGAATGTTCATTAGATGGTCCTCTACAAACTTTAGGTTTTTTGTTCCGGTATGAAATTCAAAATGGCGGCTACGGCAGGACTTAGTTTAACATTGAACCCTGTGGGAATTTTTTTTCAAAACGCTTCTTCTCTGAAACAACTTGGACAATTCAAACCAAACTTCCCAGGAATGATCATTGGAAGGTCCTCTACAGAATTTCTGTTTTATATGCCGATCGGAAATCCAAGATGGCCGCCACCGCAGGACATAGATTAACATTGGACCCTATGGGAAAATATTCAAATGCCTTCTTCTCAGAAACTACAAATATCATTAAAGCCAAACTGTACATGAATGTTCATTAGATGGTCCTCTACAAACTTTACATTTTTTGTTCCGGTATGAAATTCAAAATGGCGGCTACGGCAGGAATTAGTTTAACATTGGACCCTATGGGAAAAAAATTTCAAAACGCTTCTTCTCTGAAACCACTTGGACAATTCAAACCAAACTGCCCAGGAATGATCATTGGAAGGTCCTCTACAGAATTTCTGTTTTATATGCCGATCGGAAATCCAAGATGGCCGCCACCGCAGGACATAGATTAACATTGGATCCTATGGGAAAATATTCAAATGCCTTCTTCTCAGAAACTACAAATATGATTAAAGCCAAATTGTACATGAATGTTCATTAGATGGTCCTCTACAAACTTTAGGTTTTTTGTTCCGGTATGAAATTCAAAATGGCGGCTACGGCAGGACTTAGTTTAACATTGAACCCTGTGGGAATTTTTTTTCAAAACGCTTCTTCTCTGAAACAACTTGGACAATTCAAACCAAACTTCCCAGGAATGATCATTGGAAGGTCCTCTACAGAATTTCTGTTTTATATGCCGATCGGAAATCCAAGATGGCCGCCACCGCAGGACATAGATTAACATTGGACCCTATGGGAAAATATTCAAATGCCTTCTTCTCAGAAACTACAAATATGATTAAAGCCAAATTGTACATGAATGTTCATTAGATGGTCCTCTACAAACTTTAGGTTTTTTGTTCCGATATGAAATTCAAAATGGCGGCTACGGCAGGACTTAGTTTAACATTGGACCCTATGGGAAAAATGTTTCAAAACGCTTCTTCTCTGAAACCACTTGGACAATTGAAACCAAACTGCCCAATAATGATCATTGGAAGGTCCTCTACAGAATTTCTGTTTTATATGCCGATCGGAAATCCAAGATGGCCGCCACCGCAGGACATAGATTAACATTGGACCCTATGGGAAAATATTCAAATGCCTTCTTCTCAGAAACTACAAATATGATTAAAGCCAAATTGTACATGAATGTTCATTAGATGGTCCTCTACAAACTTTAGGTTTTTTGTTCCGATATGAAATTCAAAATGGCGGCTACGGCAGAACTTAGTTTAACATTGGACCCTATGGGAAAAATGTTTCAAAACGCTTCTTCTCTGAAACCACTTGGACAATTGAAACCAAACTGCACAGGAATGATCATTGGAAGGTCCTTTACGTAATTTTTGTTTTGTATGCCGATCGGAAATCCAAGATGGCCGCCACCGCAATACATAGATTAACATTGGACCCTATGGGAAAATATTCAAATGCCTTCTTCTCAGAAACTACAAATATGATTAAAGCCAAATTGTACATGAATGTTCATTAGATGGTCCTCTACAAACTTTAGGTTTTTTGTTCCGGTATGAAATTCAAAATGGCGGCTACGGCAGGACTTAGTTTAACATTGGACCCTATGGGAAATATGTTTCAAAACGCTTCTTCTTTGAAACCACTTGGACAATTGAAACCAAACTGCCCAGGAATGATCATTGGAAGGTCCTCTACAGAATTTCTGTTTTATATGCCGATCGGAAATCCAAGATGGCCGCCACCGCAGGACATAGATTAACATTGGACCCTATGGGAAAATATTCAAATGCCTTCTTCTCAGAAACTACAAATATGATTAAAGCCAAACTGTACATGAATGTTCATTAGATGGTCCTCTACAAACTTTAGGTTTTTTGTTCCGGTACGAAATTCAAAATGGCGGCTACGGCAGAACTTAGTTTAACATTGGACCCTATGGGAAAAATGTTTCAAAACGCTTCTTCTCTGAAATCACTTGGACAATTGAAACCAAACTGCCCAGGAATGATCATTGGAAGGTCCTCTACAGAATTTCTGTTTTATATGCCGATCGGAAATCCAAGATGGCCGCCACCGCAGGACATAGATTAACATTGGACCCTATGGGAAAATATTCAAATGCCTTCTTCTCAGAAACTACAAATATGATTAAAGCCAAATTGTACATGAATGTTCATTAGATGGTCCTCTACAAACTTTAGGTTTTTTGTTCCGATATGAAATTCAAAATGGCGGCTACGGCAGGACTTAGTTTAACATTGGACCCTATGGGAAAAGTGTTTCAAAACGCTTCTTCTCTGAAACCACTAGGACAATTGAAACCAAACTGCCCAGGAATGATCATTGGAAGGTTCTCTACAGAATTTGTGTTTTATATGCCGATCGGAAATCCAAGATGGCCGCCACCACAATACATAGATTAACATTGAACCCTATGGGAAAATGTTCAAATGCCTTCTTCTCTGAAACTACAAATATGATTAAAGCCAAACTGTACATGAATGTTCATTGGATGGTCCTCTACAAACTTTACGTTTTTTGTTCCGATATGAAATTCAAAATGGCGGCTACGGCAGAACTTAGTTTAACATTGGACCCTATGGGGAAAATGTTTCAAAACGCTTCTTCTCTGAAACCACTTGGACAATTGAAACCAAACTGCACAGGAATGATCATTGGAAGGTCCTTTACGTAATTTTTGTTTTGTATGCCGATCGGAAATCCAAGATGGCCGCCACCGCAATACATAGATTAACATTGGACCCTATGGGAAAATATTCAAATGCCTTCTTCTCAGAAACTACAAATATGATTAAAGCCAAACTGTACATGAATGTTCATTAGATGGTCCTCTACAAACTTTAGGTTTTTTGTTCCAGTATGAAATTCAAAATGGCGGCTACGGCAGGACTTAGTTTAACATTGGACCCTATGGGAAAAATGTTTCAAAACGCTTCTTCTTTGAAACCACTTGGACAATTGAAACCAAACTGCCCAGGAATGATCATTGGAAGGTCCTTTACAGAATTGCTGTTTTATATGCCGATCGGAAATCCAAGATGGCCGCCACCGCAGGACATAGATTAACATTGGACCCTATGGGAAAATATTCAAATGCCTTCTTCTCAGAAACTACAAATATGATTAAAGCCAAACTGTACATGAATGTTCATTGGATGGTCCTCTACAAACTTTACGTTTTTTGTTCCGATATGAAATTCAAAATGGCGGCTACGGCAGAACTTAGTTTAACATTGGACCCTATGGGAAAAATGTTTCAAAACGCTTCTTCTCTGAAACCACTTGGACAATTGAAACCAAACTGCCCAGGAATGATCATTGGAAGGTCCTCTACAAAGTTTATGTTTTTTATGCCAATTGGAAATCCAAGATGGCTGTCACCGCAATACATAGATTAACATTGGATCCTATGGGAAAATATTCAAATGCCTTCTTCTCAGAAACTACAAATATGATTAAAGCCAAACTGTACATGAATGTTCATTAGATGGTCCTCTACAAACTTTAGGTTTTTTGTTCTGGTATGAAATTCAAAATGGCGGCTATGGCAGGACTTAGTTTAACATTGGACCCTATGGGAAAAGTGTTTCAAAACGCTTCTTCTCTGAAACCACTAGGACAATTGAAACCAAACTGCCCAGGAATGATCATTGGAAGGTTCTCTACAGAATTTGTGTTTTATATGCCGATCGGAAATCCAAGATGGCCGCCACCACAATACATAGATTAACATTGAACCCTATGGGAAAATGTTCAAATGCCTTCTTCTCTGAAACTACAAATATGATTAAAGCCAAACTGTACATGAATGTTCATTGGATGGTCCTCTACAAACTTTACGTTTTTTGTTCCGATATGAAATTCAAAATGGCGGCTACGGCAGAACTTAGTTTAACATTGGACCCTATGGGGAAAATGTTTCAAAACGCTTCTTCTCTGAAACCACTTGGACAATTGAAACCAAACTGCACAGGAATGATCATTGGAAGGTCCTTTACGTAATTTTTGTTTTGTATGCCGATCGGAAATCCAAGATGGCCGCCACCGCAATACATAGATTAACATTGGACCCTATGGGAAAATATTCAAATGCCTTCTTCTCAGAAACTACAAATATGATTAAAGCCAAACTGTACATGAATGTTCATTAGATGGTCCTCTACAAACTTTAGGTTTTTTGTTCCAGTATGAAATTCAAAATGGCGGCTACGGCAGGACTTAGTTTAACATTGGACCCTATGGGGAAAATGTTTCAAAACGCTTCTTCTTTGAAACCACTTGGACAATTGAAACCAAACTGCCCAGGAATGATCATTGGAAGGTCCTTTACAGAATTGCTGTTTTATATGCCGATCGGAAATCCAAGATGGCCGCCACCGCAGGACATAGATTAACATTGGACCCTATGGGAAAATATTCAAATGCCTTCTTCTCAGAAACTACAAATATGATTAAAGCCAAACTGTACATGAATGTTCATTGGATGGTCCTCTACAAACTTTACGTTTTTTGTTCCGATATGAAATTCAAAATGGCGGCTACGGCAGAACTTAGTTTAACATTGGACCCTATGGGAAAAATGTTTCAAAACGCTTCTTCTCTGAAACCACTTGGACAATTGAAACCAAACTGCCCAGGAATGATCATTGGAAGGTCCTTTACAGAATTGCTGTTTTATATGCCGATCGGAAATCCAAGATGGCCGCCACCGCAGGACATAGATTAACATTGGACCCTATGGGAAAATATTAAAATGCCTTCTTCTCAGAAACTACAAATATGATTAAAGCCAAACTGTACATGAATGTTCATTGGATGGTCCTCTACAAACTTTACGTTTTTTGTTCCGATATGAAATTCAAAATGGCGGCTACGGCAGAACTTAGTTTAACATTGGACCCTATGGGGAAAATGTTTCAAAACGCTTCTTCTCTGAAACCACTTGGACAATTGAAACCAAACTGCCCAGGAATGATCATTGGAAGGTCCTCTACAAAGTTTATGTTTTTTATGCCAATTGGAAATCCAAGATGGCTGTCACCGCAATACATAGATTAACATTGGATCCTATGGGAAAATATTCAAATGCCTTCTTCTCAGAAACTACAAATATGATTAAAGCCAAACTGTACATGAATGTTCATTAGATGGTCCTCTACAAACTTTAGGTTTTTTGTTCTGGTATGAAATTCAAAATGGCGGCTATGGCAGGACTTAGTTTAACATTGGACCCTATGGGAAAAGTGTTTCAAAACGCTTCTTCTCTGAAACCACTAGGACAATTGAAACCAAACTGCCCAGGAATGATCATTGGAAGGTTCTCTACAGAATTTGTGTTTTATATGCCGATCGGAAATCCAAGATGGCCGCCACCACAATACATAGATTAACATTGAACCCTATGGGAAAATGTTCAAATGCCTTCTTCTCTGAAACTACAAATATGATTAAAGCCAAACTGTACATGAATGTTCATTGGATGGTCCTCTACAAACTTTACGTTTTTTGTTCCGATATGAAATTCAAAATGGCGGCTACGGCAGGACTTAGTTTAACATTGGACCCTATGGGAAAAATGTTTCAAAACGCTTCTTCTCTGAAACCACTTGGACAATTGAAACCAAACTGCCCAGGAATGATCATTGGAAGGTTCTCTACAGAATTTTTGTTTTATATGCCGATCGGAAATCCAAGATGGCCGCCACCACAATACATAGATTAACATTGAACCCTATTGGAAAATGTTCAAATACCTTCTTCTCTGAAACTACAAATATGATTAAAGCCAAACTGTACATGAATGTTCATTGGATGGTCCTCTACAAACTTTACGTTTTTTGTTCCGATATGAAATTCAAAATGGCGGCTACGGCAGAACTTCGTTTAACATTGGACCCTATGGGAAAAATGTTTCAAAACGCTTCTTCTCTGAAACCACTTGGACAATTGAAACCAAACTGTACAGGAATGATCATTGGAAGGTCTTTTACATAATTTTTGTTTTGTATGCCGATCGGAAATCCAAGATGGCCGCCACCGCAATACATAGATTAACATTGGACCCTATGGGAAAATATTCAAATGCCTTCTTCTCAGAAACTACAAATATGATTAAAGCCAAACTGTACATGAATGTTCATTAGATGGTCCTCTACAAACTTTAGGTTTTTTGTTCCAGTATGAAATTCAAAATGGCGGCTACGGCAGGACTTAGTTTAACATTGGACCCTATGGGAAAAATGTTTCAAAACGCTTCTTCTTTGAAACCACTTGGACAATTGAAACCAAACTGACCAGGAATGATCATTGGAAGGTCCTTTACAGAATTGCTGTTTTATATGCCGATCGGAAATCCAAGATGGCCGCCACCGCAGGACATAGATTAACATTGGACCCTATGGGAAAATATTCAAATGCCTTCTTCTCAGAAACTACAAATATGATTAAAGCCAAACTGTACATGAATGTTCATTGGATGGTCCTCTACAAACTTTACGTTTTTTGTTCCGATATGAAATTCAAAATGGCGGCTACGGCAGAACTTAGTTTAACATTGGACCCTATGGGAAAAATGTTTCAAAACGCTTCTTCTCTGAAACCACTTGGACAATTGAAACCAAACTGCCCAGGAATGATCATTGGAAGGTCCTTTACAGAATTGCTGTTTTATATGCCGATCGGAAATCCAAGATGGCCGCCACCGCAGGACATAGATTAACATTGGACCCTATGGGAAAATATTAAAATGCCTTCTTCTCAGAAACTACAAATATGATTAAAGCCAAACTGTACATGAATGTTCATTGGATGGTCCTCTACAAACTTTACGTTTTTTGTTCCGATATGAAATTCAAAATGGCGGCTACGGCAGAACTTAGTTTAACATTGGACCCTATGGGAAAAATGTTTCAAAACGCTTCTTCTCTGAAACCACTTGGACAATTGAAACCAAACTGCCCAGGAATGATCATTGGAAGGTCCTCTACAAAGTTTATGTTTTTTATGCCAATTGGAAATCCAAGATGGCTGTCACCGCAATACATAGATTAACATTGGATCCTATGGGAAAATATTCAAATGCCTTCTTCTCAGAAACTACAAATATGATTAAAGCCAAACTGTACATGAATGTTCATTAGATGGTCCTCTACAAACTTTAGGTTTTTTGTTCTGGTATGAAATTCAAAATGGCGGCTATGGCAGGACTTAGTTTAACATTGGACCCTATGGGAAAAATGTTTCAAAACGCTTCTTCTCTGAAACCACTTGGACAATTGAAACCAAACTGCCCAGGAATGATCATTGGAAGGTCCTTTACGTAATTTTTGTTTTGTATGCCGATCGGAAATCCAAGATGGCCGCCACCGCAATACATAGATTAACATTGGACCCTATGGGAAAATATTCAAATGCCTTCTTCTCAGAAACTACAAATATGATTAAAGCCAAATTGTACATGAATGTTCATTAGATGGTCCTCTACAAACTTTAGGTTTTTTGTTCCGATATGAAATTCAAAATGGCGGCTACGGCAGGACTTAGTTTAACATTGGACCCTATGGGAAAAATGTTTCAAAACGCTTCTTCTCTGAAACCACTAGGACAATTGAAACCAAACTGCCCAGGAATGATCATTGGAAGGTTCTCTACAGAATTTGTGTTTTATATGCCGATCGGAAATCCAAGATGGCCGCCACCACAATACATAGATTAACATTGAACCCTATTGGAAAATGTTCAAATACCTTCTTCTCTGAAACTACAAATATGATTAAAGCCAAACTGTACATGAATGTTCATTGGATGGTCCTCTACAAACTTTACGTTTTTTGTTCCGATATGAAATTCAAAATGGCGGCTACGGCAGAACTTCGTTTAACATTGGACCCTATGGGAAAAATGTTTCAAAACGCTTCTTCTCTGAAACCACTTGGACAATTGAAACCAAACTGTACAGGAATGATCATTGGAAGGTCTTTTACATCATTTTTGTTTTGTATGCCGATCGGAAATCCAAGATGGCCGCCACCGCAATACATAGATTAACATTGGACCCTATGGGAAAATATTCAAATGCCTTCTTCTCAGAAACTACAAATATGATTAAAGCCAAACTGTACATGAATGTTCATTAGATGGTCCTCTACAAACTTTAGGTTTTTTGTTCCAGTATGAAATTCAAAATGGCGGCTACGGCAGGACTTAGTTTAACATTGGACCCTATGGGAAAAATGTTTCAAAACGCTTCTTCTTTGAAACCACTTGGACAATTGAAACCAAACTGCCCAGGAATGATCATTGGAAGGTCCTTTACAGAATTGCTGTTTTATATGCCGATCGGAAATCCAAGATGGCCGCCACCGCAGGACATAGATTAACATTGGACCCTATGGGAAAATATTCAAATGCCTTCTTCTCAGAAACTACAAATATGATTAAAGCCAAACTGTACATGAATGTTCATTGGATGGTCCTCTACAAACTTTACGTTTTTTGTTCCGATATGAAATTCAAAATAGCGGCTACGGCAGAACTTAGTTTAACATTGGACCCTATGGGAAAAATGTTTCAAAACGCTTCTTCTCTGAAACCACTTGGACAATTGAAACCAAACTGCCCAGGAATGATCATTGGAAGGTCCTTTACAGAATTGCTGTTTTATATGCCGATCGGAAATCCAAGATGGCCGCCACCGCAGGACATAGATTAACATTGGACCCTATGGGAAAATATTAAAATGCCTTCTTCTCAGAAACTACAAATATGATTAAAGCCAAACTGTACATGAATGTTCATTGGATGGTCCTCTACAAACTTTACGTTTTTTGTTCCGATATGAAATTCAAAATGGCGGCTACGGCAGAACTTAGTTTAACATTGGACCCTATGGGAAAAATGTTTCAAAACGCTTCTTCTCTGAAACCACTTGGACAATTGAAACCAAACTGCCCAGGAATGATCATTGGAAGGTCCTCTACAAAGTTTATGTTTTTTATGCCAATTGGAAATCCAAGATGGCTGTCACCGCAATACATAGATTAACATTGGATCCTATGGGAAAATATTCAAATGCCTTCTTCTCAGAAACTACAAATATGATTAAAGCCAAACTGTACATGAATGTTCATTAGATGGTCCTCTACAAACTTTAGGTTTTTTGTTCTGGTATGAAATTCAAAATGGCGGCTATGGCAGGACTTAGTTTAACATTGGACCCTATGGGAAAAGTGTTTCAAAACGCTTCTTCTCTGAAACCACTAGGACAATTGAAACCAAACTGCCCAGGAATGATCATTGGAAGGTTCTCTACAGAATTTGTGTTTTATATGCCGATCGGAAATCCAAGATGGCCGCCACCACAATACATAGATTAACATTGAACCCTATGGGAAAATGTTCAAATGCCTTCTTCTCTGAAACTACAAATATGATTAAAGCCAAACTGTACATGAATGTTCATTGGATGGTCCTCTACAAACTTTACGTTTTTTGTTCCGATATGAAATTCAAAATGGCGGCTACGGCAGGACTTAGTTTAACATTGGACCCTATGGGAAAAATGTTTCAAAACGCTTCTTCTCTGAAACCACTTGGACAATTGAAACCAAACTGCCCAGGAATGATCATTGGAAGGTTCTCTACAGAATTTTTGTTTTATATGCCGATCGGAAATCCAAGATGGCCGCCACCACAATACATAGATTAACATTGAACCCTATGGGAAAATGTTCAAATGCCTTCTTCTCTGAAACTACAAATATGATTAAAGCCAAACTGTACATGAATGTTCATTGGATGGTCCTCTACAAACTTTACGTTTTTTGTTCCGATATGAAATTCAAAATGGCGGTTACGGCAGAACTTAGTTTAACATTGGACCCTATGGGAAAAATGTTTCAAAACGCTTCTTCTCTGAAACCACTTGGACAATTGAAACCAAACTGCCCAGGAATGATCATTGGAAGGTCCTTTACGTAATTTTTGTTTTGTATGCCGATCGGAAATCCAAGATGGCCGCCACCGCAATACATAGATTAACATTGGACCCTATGGGAAAATATTCAAATGCCTTCTTCTCAGAAACTACAAATATGATTAAAGCCAAATTGTACATGAATGTTCATTAGATGGTCCTCTACAAACTTTAGGTTTTTTGTTCCGATATGAAATTCAAAATGGCGGCTACGGCAGGACTTAGTTTAACATTGGACCCTATGGGAAAAATGTTTCAAAACGCTTCTTCTCTGAAACCACTAGGACAATTGAAACCAAACTGCCCAGGAATGATCATTGGAAGGTTCTCTACAGAATTTGTGTTTTATATGCCGATCGGAAATCCAAGATGGCCGCCACCACAATACATAGATTAACATTGAACCCTATTGGAAAATGTTCAAATACCTTCTTCTCTGAAACTACAAATATGATTAAAGCCAAACTGTACATGAATGTTCATTGGATGGTCCTCTACAAACTTTACGTTTTTTGTTCCGATATGAAATTCAAAATGGCGGCTACGGCAGAACTTCGTTTAACATTGGACCCTATGGGAAAAATGTTTCAAAACGCTTCTTCTCTGAAACCACTTGGACAATTGAAACCAAACTGTACAGGAATGATCATTGGAAGGTCTTTTACATAATTTTTGTTTTGTATGCCGATCGGAAATCCAAGATGGCCGCCACCGCAATACATAGATTAACATTGGACCCTATGGGAAAATATTCAAATGCCTTCTTCTCAGAAACTACAAATATGATTAAAGCCAAACTGTACATGAATGTTCATTAGATGGTCCTCTACAAACTTTAGGTTTTTTGTTCCAGTATGAAATTCAAAATGGCGGCTACGGCAGGACTTAGTTTAACATTGGACCCTATGGGAAAAATGTTTCAAAACGCTTCTTCTTTGAAACCACTTGGACAATTGAAACCAAACTGCCCAGGAATGATCATTGGAAGGTCCTTTACAGAATTGCTGTTTTATATGCCGATCGGAAATCCAAGATGGCCGCCACCGCAGGACATAGATTAACATTGGACCCTATGGGAAAATATTCAAATGCCTTCTTCTCAGAAACTACAAATATGATTAAAGCCAAACTGTACATGAATGTTCATTGGATGGTCCTCTACAAACTTTACGTTTTTTGTTCCGATATGAAATTCAAAATGGCGGCTACGGCAGAACTTAGTTTAACATTGGACCCTATGGGAAAAATGTTTCAAAACGCTTCTTCTCTGAAACCACTTGGACAATTGAAACCAAACTGCCCAGGAATGATCATTGGAAGGTCCTTTACAGAATTGCTGTTTTATATGCCGATCGGAAGTCCAAGATGGCCGCCACCGCAGGACATAGATTAACATTGGACCCTATGGGAAAATATTAAAATGCCTTCTTCTCAGAAACTACAAATATGATTAAAGCCAAACTGTACATGAATGTTCATTGGATGGTCCTCTACAAACTTTACGTTTTTTGTTCCGATATGAAATTCAAAATGGCGGCTACGGCAGAACTTAGTTTAACATTGGACCCTATGGGAAAAATGTTTCAAAACGCTTCTTCTCTGAAACCACTTGGACAATTGAAACCAAACTGCCCAGGAATGATCATTGGAAGGTCCTCTACAAAGTTTATGTTTTTTATGCCAATTGGAAATCCAAGATGGCTGTCACCGCAATACATAGATTAACATTGGATCCTATGGGAAAATATTCAAATGCCTTCTTCTCAGAAACTACAAATATGATTAAAGCCAAACTGTACATGAATGTTCATTAGATGGTCCTCTACAAACTTTAGGTTTTTTGTTCTGGTATGAAATTCAAAATGGCGGCTATGGCAGGACTTAGTTTAACATTGGACCCTATGGGAAAAGTGTTTCAAAACGCTTCTTCTCTGAAACCACTAGGACAATTGAAACCAAACTGCCCAGGAATGATCATTGGAAGGTTCTCTACAGAATTTGTGTTTTATATGCCGATCGGAAATCCAAGATGGCCGCCACCACAATACATAGATTAACATTGAACCCTATGGGAAAATGTTCAAATGCCTTCTTCTCTGAAACTACAAATATGATTAAAGCCAAACTGTACATGAATGTTCATTGGATGGTCCTCTACAAACTTTACGTTTTTTGTTCCGATATGAAATTCAAAATGGCGGCTACGGCAGGACTTAGTTTAACATTGGACCCTATGGGAAAAATGTTTCAAAACGCTTCTTCTCTGAAACCACTTGGACAATTGAAACCAAACTGCCCAGGAATGATCATTGGAAGGTTCTCTACAGAATTTTTGTTTTATATGCCGATCGGAAATCCAAGATGGCCGCCACCACAATACATAGATTAACATTGAACCCTATGGGAAAATGTTCAAATGCCTTCTTCTCTGAAACTACAAATATGATTAAAGCCAAACTGTACATGAATGTTCATTGGATGGTCCTCTACAAACTTTACGTTTTTTGTTCCGATATGAAATTCAAAATGGCGGCTACGGCAGAACTTAGTTTAACATTGGACCCTATGGGAAAAATGTTTCAAAACGCTTCTTCTCTGAAACCACTTGGACAATTGAAACCAAACTGCCCAGGAATGATCATTGGAAGGTCCTTTACGTAATTTTTGTTTTGTATGCCGATCGGAAATCCAAGATGGCCGCCACCGCAATACATAGATTAACATTGGACCCTATGGGAAAATATTCAAATGCCTTCTTCTCAGAAACTACAAATATGATTAAAGCCAAACTGTACATGAATGTTCATTAGATGGTCCTCTACAAACTTTAGGTTTTTTGTTCCGGTATGAAATTCAAAATGGCGGCTACGGCAGGACTTAGTTTAACATTGGACCCTATGGGAAAAATGTTTCAAAACGCTTCTTCTCTGAAACCACTTGGACAATTGAAACCAAACTGCCCAGGAATGATCATTGGAAGGTCCTCTACAGAATTTCTGTTTTATATGCCGATCGGAAATCCAAGATGGCCGCCACCGCAGGACATAGATTAACATTGGACCCTATGGGAAAATATTCAAATGCCTTCTTCTCAGAAACTACAAATATGATTAAAGCCAAACTGTACATGAATGTTCATTGGATGGTCCTCTACAAACTGTACGTTTTTTGTTCCGATATGAAATTCAAAATGGCGGCTACGGCAGAACTTAGTTTAACATTGGACCCTATGGGAAAAATGTTTCAAAACGCTTCTTCTCTGAAACCACTTGGACAATTGAAACCAAACTGCCCAGGAATGATCATTGGAAGGTCCTCTACAAAGTTTATGTTTTTTATGCCAATTGGAAATCCAAGATGGCTGTCACCGCAATACATAGATTAACATTGGATCCTATGGGAAAATGTTCAAATGCCTTCTTCTCAGAAACTACAAATATGATTAAAGCCAAACTGTACATCAATGTTCATTAGATGGTCCTCTACAAACTTTAGGTTTTTTGTTCTGGTATGAAATTCAAAATGGCGGCTATGGCAGGACTTAGTTTAACATTGGACCCTATGGGAAAAATGTTTCAAAACGCTTCTTCTCTGAAACGACATGGACAATTGAAACCAAACTGCCCAGGAATGATCATTGGTGTTTTATATGCCGATCGGAAATCCAAGATGGCCGCCACCGCAATACATAGATTAACATTGAACCCTAAGGGAAAATGTTCAAATGCCTTCTTCTCAGAAACTACAAATATGATTAAAGCCAAACTGTACATCAATGTTCATTGGATGGTCCTCTACAAACTTTTCGTTTTTTGTTCCGATATGAAATTCAAAATGGTGGCTACGGCAGAACTTAGTTTAACATTGGACACTGGGAAAAAGGTTTCAAAACGCTTCTTCTCTGAAACCACTAGGACAATTGAAACCAAACTGCCCAGGAATGATCATTGGAAGGTTCTCTACAAATTTTATGTTTTTTATGCCAATTTGAAATCCATGATGGCCGCCACCACAATACATAGATTAACATTGGACCCTATGGGAAAATGTTCAAATGCCTTCTTCTCAGAAACTACAAATATTATTAACGCCAAACTGTACATGAATGTTCATTGGATGGTCCTCTACAAACTGTACGTTTTTTGTTCCGATATGAAATTCAAAATGGCGGCTACGGCAGGACTTAGTTTAACATTGGACCCTAAGGGAAAAATGTTTCAAAACGCTTCTTCTCTGAAACCACTTGGACAATTGAAACCAAACTGCCCAGTAATGATCATTGGAAGGTCCTCTACAAAGTTTCTGTTTTTTTTATGCCGATCGAAAATTCAAGATGGCCGCCACAGCAGGACATAGATTAACATTGGACCCTATGGGAAAATATTCAAATGCCTTCTCAGAAACTACAAATATGATTAAAGCCAAACTCTACATGAATGTTCATTAGATGGTCCTCTACAAACTTTATGTTTTTTGTTCCGGTATGAAATTCAAAATGGCGGCTACAGCAGGACTTAGTTTAATATTGGACCCTATGTGAAAAATGTTTCAAAACGCTTCTTCTCTGAAACCACTTGGACAGTTGAAACCAAACTGCCCAGGAATGTTCATTGGAATGTCCTCTGTTTTTTATGCTGATCAGAAATCCAAGATGGCTGCCACCACAGGTCATAGTATTAATACAGGACCATATGGAGGAAATACAGAAATATATTCTTCTCTGAAGCTATTGCACTGATTGAACCTAAACTGTGCATCAATCATTGGAAGGTCCTTTACAAACTTTGTGTTTTTTATGTTGATCGTAATTCCAAGATGACTACCACTGCAGGACATAGTTTTTACATAGGACCAATTGTTTTTGTTTATAACCAGGTGAACGATACCGGCTCTTGAGAGCCTCTGGTTTTTAGAGTAGCGATAGTGATACATGGTATCAGTCACAACTAGTTACTTTCAGAGTAGCTATAGTGATACATGGTATCTGTCATGACTAGTTACTTTCAGAGTAGCTATAGTGAAACATAGTATCTGTCATGACTAGTTACTTTCAGAGTAGCTATAGTGATACTGTATGTAATGACTAGTTACTTTCAGAGTAGCTATATTGCTACATATGGTATCTGTCATGACTAGTTATTTTCAGAGTAGCTATAGTGAAACATGGTATCTGTCATGACTAGTTACTTTCAGAGTAGCTATAGTGATACATGCTATCTGTCATGACTAGTTACTTTCAGAGTAGCTATATTGATACATATGGTATCTGTCATGACTAGTTATTTTCAGAGTAGCTATAGTGAAACATGGTATCTATCATGACTAGTTACTTTCAGAGTAGCTATAGTGATACATGGTATCTGTCACGACTAGTTATTTTCAGAGTAGTTATAGTGAAACATGGTATCTGTCATGACTAATTACTTTCAGAGTAGCTATAGTGATACTGTATGTAATGACTAGTTACTTTCAGAGTAGCTATAGTGATACATGGTATCTGTCATGACTAGTTATTTTCAGAGTAGCTATAGTGATACATGGTATCTGTCATGACTAGTTACTTTCAGAGTAGCTATAGTGATACTGTATGTAATGACTAGTTACTTTCAGAGTAGCTATTGTAATACATGGTATATGTAATGACTAGTTACTTTCAGAGTAACTATAGTGATACTGTATGTAATGACTAGTTACTTTCAGAGTAGTTATAGTGAAACATGGTATCTGTCACGACTAGATACTTTCAGAGTAGCTATAGTGATACATGGTATCTGTCATGACTAGTTATTTTCAGAGTAGCTATAGTGATACATGGTATCTGTCACGATTAGTTACTTTCAGAGTAGCTATAGTGATACATGGTATCTACCACGACTAGTTACTTTAAGAGTTGCAATAGTGACACATGGTATCTGTCACAACTAGTTATTTTCAGAGTAGCTATAGTGATACATGGTATCTGTCATGGCTAGTTACTTTCAGAGTAGCTATATATAGTGATACATGGTATCTGTCACGACTACTTACTTTCAGAGTAGCTATAGTGATGCATGGTATCTATCACTACTAGTTACTTTCAGAGTAGCTATAGTGATACATGGTATCTGTCACGGCTAGTTACTTTCAGAGTAGCTATAGTGATACATGGTATCTGTCACGACTAGTTACTTTCAGAGTAGCTATAGTGATACATGATATCTGTCATGGCTAGTTACTTTCAGAGTAGCTATAGTGATACATGGTATCTGTCATGACTAGTTACTTTCAGAGTAGCTATATGGATACTGTATGTAATGACTAGTTACTTTCAGAGTAGCTATAGTGATACGTGGTATCTGTCATGACTAGTTATTTTCAGAGTAGCTATAGTGATACTGTATGTAATGACTAGTTACTTTCAGAGTAGCTATAGTGATACATGGTATCTGTCATGACTAGTTATTTTCAGAGTAGCTATAGTGATACATGGTATCTGTCATGACTAGTTACTTTCAGAGTAGCTATAGTGATACTGTATGTAATGACTAGTTACTTTCAGAGTAGTTATAATGATACATGGTATCTGTCATGACTAGTTACTTTCAGAGTAGCTATAGTGAAACATGGTATCTGTCATGACTAGTTACTTTCAGAGTAGCTATAGTAATACATGGTATATCTAATGACTAGTTACTTTCAGAGTAGCTATAGTGATACTGTATGTAATGACTAGTTACTTTCAGAGTAGTTATAGTGAAACATGGTATCTGTCACGACTAGTTACTTTCAGATTAGCTATAGTGATACATGGTATCTGTCATGACTAGTTACTTTCAGAGTAGCTATAGTGATACATGGTATCTGTCATGACTAGTTATTTTCAGAGTAGCTATAGTGATACATGGTATCTGTCATGACTAGTTACTTTCAGAGTAGCTATAGTGATACTGTATGTAATGACTAGTTACTTTCAGAGTAGCTATAGTGATACATAGTATCTGTAATGACTAGTTACTTTCAGAGTAGCTATAATGATACATGGTATCTGTCATGACTAGTTACTTTCAGAGGAGCTATAGTGAAACATGGTATCTGTCATGACTAGTTACTTTCAGAGTAGCTATAGTAATACATGGTATATGTAATGACTAGTTACTTTCAGAGTAGCTATAGTGATACTGTATGTAATGACTAGTTACTTTCAGAGTAGTTATAGTGAAACATGGTATCTGTCACGACTAGTTACTTTCAGATTAGCTATAGTGATACATGGTATCTGTCATGACTAGTTACTTTCAGAGTAGCTATAGTGATACATGGTATCTGTCATGACTAGTTATTTTCAGAGTAGCTATAGTGATACATGGTATCTGTCATGACTAGTTACTTTCAGAGTAGCTATAGTGATACATGGTATCTGTCACGACTAGTTACTTTCAGAGTAGCTATAGTGATACATGGTATATGTAATGACTAGTTACTTTCAGAGTAGCTATAGTGATACATGGTATCTGTCATGACTAGTTACTTTCAGAGTAGCTATATATAGTGATACATGGTATCTTTCACAACTAGTTACTTTCAGAGTAGCTATAGTGACACATGGTATCTGTCATGACTAGTTACTTTCAGAGTAGCTATATATAGTGATACATGGTATCTGTCACTAGTTACTTTCAGAGTAGCTATAGTGATACATGGTATCTGTCACGGCTAGTTATTTTCAGAGTAGCTATAGTGATACTAGTCCGAGATTCCTCTGCCATCCGACGGCTTTTTGTTCGACTTGCTGGAGCCGTGGGCCGTCAGAACGCTCTCCATAAGGAAAACAGCAGATTTGCCGCTCCAACTCTGAGTCGGCACATTTCCACGTTTCGTGGCTATCAGATTTTATTTTCATTCGAAACCCCTTATATAGATCGCTTCACCAATCATTTTTAGCTCCCCTGGCCTTTTAGGCCAGGTAAGCTATTGTCATCACTTTTCGTCCGTCGTTCGTCAGTCAACAGTTCACATTTTAATCTTCTCCTCAGAAACCACTGGGCCAATTGCAACCAAACTTTGGTGGAATGGTCCTTGAATGGCCCCCTTCCAAAATTGTTTCCGGTGATCCCGACTTCCAACCAAGCTGGCCGCCAAGCTAAAAATAGAAAAAAGGGGGGATTCAATTTTAATTGTCCATTGCTGCTTTAGTATAACTCAAAATGAGCTCAAATTTTAACTGCAGCTACATGGCAATGAATAGTTTAACATTTATTCCGGTTTTTCTGTGAAATTTTTCTTTCAGCCGATTTATGCCGATTATGCAAATTAGACATATTTTGATAAAAGATCACATTTAAATCTTCTTCTCTGAAACTGCTGAACCAAATTAAACCAAACCTGACAGGGATGGTCCCTGGGTGGGTCCTTTTCAAAATTGTGTCCAACAGCCCCGCCCTCCATCCAAGATGGCCGCCATTACTAAAAATAGATATTTCTTCAAATGGCCAAAACTGCTTTATTTTAAGCCTGAATGTGCCCAAATTTGAACTGTATAAGCATAATGATGAGCTTTTTAACATATGTTATGGGATTTTTTATGAACTTTGAACTTTTGCCGATTTTGACCGATTATGCAAATTAGGCATAAATAAACAAAAAATCATTTAAAAATCATCTTGTTAGAAACCACTTGGCCAATTTCAACCAAACTTTGTGGTCCCCTTTCAAAATTGTGTCCGTCAGCACCGTCCTGTATCCAAGATGGCCACCATTACTAAAAATAGAAATTTCTTCAAATGGCCAAAACTGCTCTATTTTAAGCCAGAATGTGCCCAAATTTGAACTGTTAAAGCATAATGATGAGCTTTTAAACATCTATTACAGGATTTTTTTATGAACTTTGAACTTTTGCCGATTATGCATATTAGAAAAAAGGGGGGATGAAATTAAGAAAAAACTTCTACTCTGAAACTGCTGAGCCAATCTCAACCAAATGATTCTTGGGTGGTCCTCTTCCAAAACTGTGTCCGGCATTTCAGAACTTCGACCAATATGGCCGCCACAGCTGAACTTAATTTAACATAGGACCCTATGGGAAATTCCCATAAAAATCTTCTTGTCTGAAACCATTTGCTCAATAAGAACAAAATTTTTATGAAATAGTCATTGGATGGTTCTCTTCCAAAAATATGTCTGGCTGTTCGGCCCTTTGACCAAGATGACCCCCACAGCCGAACTTAGCTTAACATGGGACCCTATGGGAAATTCACATAAAAATCTTCTCCACAGAAACCACTGGGCCAATTGCAACCAAACTTTGGTGGAATGATCCTTGGATGGCCCCCTTCCAAAATTGTGTCCGGTGATCCAGACTTCCAACCAAGATGGCCGCCAAGCTAAAAATAGAAAAAAGGGGGGATGAAATTTAAAAAAAAGTCTTCTCCTCTGAAACTACTGAGCCAATCTCAACCAAACTTTGCTGAAATGATCCTTGGGTGTTGCCCTTCCAAAAATATGTCTGGCATTTCATACCTCCGACCAAGATGGCCACCACAGCCGAACTTAATTTAACATAGGACCCTATGGGAAATTCCCATAAAAATCTTCTTGTCTGAAACCATTTGCTCAATAAGAACAAAATTTTGATGAAATAGTCATTGGATGGTTATCTTCCAAAAATGTGTCCGACGGTTCGGCCCTTCGAACATGATGGCCCCCACAGCCGAACTTAGCTTAACATAGGACCCTATGGGAAATTCACATAAAACTCTTCTTGTCTGGAACCTTTGAGTTGCTCAATTGGAACCAAACTTTGATAAAATAGCCATTGGATGGTCCTCTTCCAAAATTGTGTCTGGTGGTCCCGCCCTCTGATCAAGATGGCTGCACAGCTGTACCTAGTTTAACATAGGACCCTATGGGAAATTCACATAAAAACCATCTTGTCTGGAACCAGTAGCTCAATTAGAACCAAACTTTGATGGAATAGTCATTTGATGGTCCTCTTCCAAAATTGTGTCCGGCAGTCATGCTCTCCCACCATCATCTGCATTGTTTTTGAAAGCAGCTTTGATCCAGGTGAGCGATGACAGGCTCCTGAGAGCCTCTGGATCTATTCATTCATGACCATCTTACCCTCATAAAGTGGTGTTACACTCGATTACAGCACGATCTTCCCTTAGACCCTATTATTTCACCATATCACTTTCATTTTCAAACATTTGTCACGTGACTTCGAGAAAACTACGATTACCGCAATGTATCATGGGAGATGATTTGCATATATGATCTTACCTTGTCCAAAATGAGAGGGGGAGAAACGTAACACATGCTCTTTCGAAGCCCATGGGTAGCACTGTCATTGAATCTTTTCTTTCCAACACATTTTGTATTATTTCCTTCTGTTCTGATTGTTTGTCCTGCAGAATATGCTTTATATTGTCTTCCATGTGATTTGTATGTTGTTTACGTATGCAAACAATTTGGCGCACTGCATTAAGTAGCTCCCATCATGCAGTGCATTGCTGTCATCATTCAGTTAGTATCGCAAGATCACGTTTGTACGTTCGAAAATGAAAGCGATATGGCGAAATAATAGGGTCTACGGGAAGATCATGCTGTAACACCACTTTTTGAGGGTAAGATGGTTATGAATGAATAGAGAAATGATTCGTGAAGCGATTTATGTAAGGGTTTCGGATAGAAAATGAAATCCGATAGCCACGAAACATGGAAATGTGCCAACCCAGAATTGGATTGGCAAGTCTGCTGTTTTCCTTATGGAGAGCGCTCTGATGTCCCACGGCTCCAGCAAGTCGAACAAAAAGCCATCGGACGGCAGAGGAATCTTGAACTATAGTGATACATGGTATCTGTCACGACTAGTTACTTTCAGAGTAGCTATAGTGACACATGGTATCTGTCACAACTAGTTACTTTCAGAGTAGCTATAGTGATACATGGTATCTGTCATGACTGGTTACTTTCAGAGTAGCTATAGTGACACATGGTATCTGTCACGGCTAGTTACTTTCAGAGTAGCTTAGTGATACATGGTATCTGTCACTAGTTATTTTCAGAGTAGCTATAGAAACATCCATAGAAGCATGTTGGAGTTTTGATATTCAATATTGTGATTTGGTTTTTTGTAGGGTTAAAAGAATCAACAGAAAAAATGATTAAGAATAAAGAAAAAGAAAGAGATTTAACTGTTTGGGAGAAATATTTAGAAAAGAAGAAAGAAAAGAAACAGAAAAAGAGAGATGGGAATAAAATGCCAGAAAAATTGGCTATAAATCCAGATAATTCTGAGGTAAGAAGGAAATGAAATAGCAGAAAATCACCATCAATATTATCATATACAGAAACTCTGAATTGTCTGGTCCCTCCCTAGATTGCTTGGAAATCAGTTTCCAGCATATTATGGTGCCCCACACATTAGTGTGTCTAGCAATTTACTGTGTCAAACAAAATACTGTGTTTTCAATCTTGCTTTTAATATACACTTGTTCAACTTTCCCTTGTCATTTCATGATTTGTTCTGCTTAGCCCGTTATTTTATTTGAGCCCAGTTTGTATGCAGTTCTTTCCATTGAATTCTTCAGAAAAATTCTTGTCTAGATAAATAAAAACAAAATTGTTGTAGTTATTACCATTTTACAGATATTAGGAGATCAAGCATATTTTCATCCAGATTTAATGCAGGTTTTTGCAACATGATCATCTTAATGGGTTATTGATGAGTCATAAAGAAAAAATTAGAATATTGTTTCTAAAAGGGATCTATAATGAGCCCAAATTTTGAAATTTTGCATTTTTGGAAGGTGTATAGAATTATTATTGTTTGTCCAATTTTGATGGGTTTTCTTTTTTGAATTTATTGAGCTGAGAGAATCCGGTAGTATGTCAAGGGGGTAAAGAAAAGCTCAATTTCAAAATTTGAACATTCTTATTTTTCCTCCAATTTTAATGCAGTTTTTTTTTTAAATCATTTTTTTATCATCATTATGGGTTGTTGATGCACCATAGGAAAATTTTGCTATTTTATTTTGAAAAGGGGTCTTAAAAGGAGCACAAATTCTGAAATTTCACATTTATGGAAGGCATATTTAACACTTCAAATAGTAAAACAAAACAAATGTCCAAAATACAGTTGATCCAGCAAATTACTGTTTCTTTCATATTACTATGTCCAACACATTACTGTCTCCAGGAATTTTCTGTGTTAAATAAAATACAGTATCCACAAATGCTTTTATATTCTCTTGTTCAACTATCCCTTGTCGACATGCTGCAGTCGTATCATGCTTGGCTTTGCGTAGCCCTCTATTTATTTCTATTTTTTTCATTGTGAGCTATTGTCACCACTGAGCGTCCGTCGTCAGTCGTCCGTCCGTCCGTTAACTTTTCACATTTTAATCAACTCCTCTGAAGCCACTGGGCCAATTTGAACCAAACTTTGGTGGAATGGTCCTTGGATGGCCCTCTTCCAAAACTGTGTCCGGTGATCCCGACTTCCAACCAAGATGGCCACCAAGCTAAAAATAGAAAAAAGAGGGGATGAAATTTTAATTGTGCATTGCTGCTTTAGTATAAGTCAAAATGAGCTCAAATTTTAACTGCAGCTACATGGCAAGAAGTAGTTTAACATATTTCGGGTATTTCTGTGAAATTTTTCTTTCAGCCAATTTATACCGATTATGCAAATTAGGCATATTTTGATAAAAGATCACATTTAAATCTTCTCCTCTGAAACCGCTGAACCAAATTAAACCAAACCTGACAGGGATGGTCCCTGGGTGGGTCCCTTTCAAAATTGTGTCCGACAGCCCCACCCTCCATTCAAGCTGGCTGCTGTTACTAAAAATAGAAATTTCTTCAATTGTCCATTGCTACTTTAGTATAAGTCGCAATGAGCTCAAATTTTAACTGCAGCTACATGGCAAGAAGTAGTTTAACATATTTCGGGTATTTCTGTGAAATTTTTCTTTCAGCCGATTTATACCGATTATGCAAATTAGGCATATTTTGATAAAAGATCACATTTAAATCTTCTCCTCTGAAACCGCTGAACCAAATTAAACCAAACCTGACAGGGATGGTCCCTGGGTGGGTCCCTTTCAAAATTGTGCCCGACAGCCCCACCTTCCATTCAAGATGGCTGCTGTTACTAAAAATAGAAATTTCTTCAATTGTCCATTGCTGCTTTAGTATAAGTCAAAATGAGCTCAAATTTGAACTGCAGCTACATGACAATGAGTAGTTTAACATATAGATATTCCAGGCTTTTCTGTGAAATGTTTCTTTCAGCCAATTTATACCGATTATGCAAATTAGGCATATTTTGATAAAAGATCACATTTAAATCTTTTCCTCTGAAACCGCTGAACCAAATTAAACCAAACCTGGCAGGGATAGTCCTTGGGTAGTCCCATTTCAAAATTGTGTCCGACAGATCCACCCTCCATTCAAAATGGCTGCTGTTACTAAAAATAGAAATGTCTTTAGTTGTCAATTTCTGCTTTATTACAAATCAAAATGAACTCAAATTTTAACTACAGCTATATGGCAATGAGTAGTTTAACATATATTCTGGGTTTTTCTGTGAGATTTTTCAGTCAGTTTATTCCGTTTAGGAATATTATGAGATAAAAATCACATCAAAATCTTTTGCTCAGAAATTAGAGTTGAAATGATCTTTGGGTGGCCCACTTTCAAAATTATGTGTAACACCCCCATTTTCTATCAACTTTAGATGTCAAATTGAAAACCAGGTGAACGATTACAGGCTCCTGGGAGCCTCTAGTTTTCTCTAAATCCCTTATGAATTTTTTTTTCACTTCTGGACAACATTTTCAGTAAACTAGTGTAAGAGGATGTCCTTGTTGACTTGCTGCAGTCATATACTGCACACAGCATAATCCTTTATTTTATTATTGATGAGATTAGTTATTTAGGTTGACTGTTTGAATGAAAGCTTTTTTTTACTTAGAAAAATAAGGAAATTTGACAGTATAGTTGGAGCCATCCATGGTGTTCAACTGATCAGAGTTCAACTAAGTTTGACATTAAAAATAAGATTAGCAAATATATAGACTAATACAATTTTAGGATGACACAGAATTGGAGCATTTTATTTTGTAAAACTTTGATTGGAATTCAATATGGAATTAAATGTTCTTATATAAAATGTATTCCTCTCAGAAGTCTATCTTCTGTACTACATGTACTGAAATAGAAGGGGATTGCTGTAATCTTGTCATGATCTGTAATGTTGGAAATAATTGTCAGTTTTTTTTTTTTACTTAATCCAGTCTGGTGAAGAAGCATTTAGTGATGATGAAGTACCAGAAGACATCAAATCAGACCCATTCTTTCAGGACAGTGACCAGCAGCAAACATCTTTAAAGAAGAAAACGAAAGGTACTACAATGCATCCATGTCATTTTTCTTTTATTTCCTACCTTAGAAAACTTGTGTAATCAGAACTGAAGCTTTCCCTCAATTTATTATCAACGTTCCAAGTACTGGATGCTGTATGACAAAGGATGGTTGAGAATATACTCTACCTCAAAACGTTGAATTTGCAATTACCTATATAATCAGTGCCCAACGCTGCTAAAATTTGTGAGTGGATTCCACCCTATGACATGGTGTAATTCTAATAGATGTGTTAGTGACTTACAGCAGGTCAGTGATTAACTCTATGTACTCAGGTTTCCTCTATCAATGAAAATGGACTCCAGGATATAACTGAAATATTGTAAAACATGGCATTTATCACCCATCCCCCAATAGCAACATTTCAATAGTAGAGTCCAGCTAATGCAATCAGATAACAAGTGGTTGCGGAGAAATATTTTATTGAGAATTCATGACCATGTCTGCTAGGGTAGATCACATTTGATGCCACTTTGTTATATGTAAATTTTGGAAAACTGATCTAAATTTATTAAGACAATTTGTTATTGTAAAGAAGTTATTTTAGGTCCCTTGTGAAAATTATTCCCTTTATAGTACATATTCTTTTAGCAGTATCAACATGTTATATTGTAGAAAAGGAATAAAAACCCATAGAAGGTAGGGGTTATAGTGGCAACACTTGTATGATACTTCACACCCATAGGCAGGGGGTTTGTATTAGGGGTGTAACGATACACTTTTTAGTTCACCTGGACCAAAGGTCCCTGTGAACTATTGCCATCACTTGGCGTCCGTCGTCTAAGCTTTTCACATTTCAAGCTTCTTCTCCGAAACCACTGGGCCAATTGGAACCAAACTTAGCAGGAATGTTCCTTGGATGGTCCTCTACAAAGTTCTGTTTTTTGTTCCAGTCGGATATTCAACATGGCTGCCAGGACCAATAATATGCTCTGATTGGCTGAAATTTCAAAGATCTTCTTCTCTGAAACTAATGAACTGACTGAACCCAAACTGTAAATGAATGATCATTGGAATGTCCTTTACCAAGTTTCTGTTTTTTATGCCGATCGGAAATCCTAGATGGCCGCCATCGCAGAACATAGATTAACATTGGACCCTATGGGAAAATGTTCAAATGACTTCTTCTCAGAAACTACAAATATGATTAAAGCCAAACTGTACAGAATGTTCATTGGATGGTCCTCTACAATCTTTAGGTTTTTTATTCCGATATGAAATTTAAAATGGCGGCTACGGCAGGACTTAGATTAACATTGGACCCAATGGGGAAAATGTTTCAAAACGCTTCTTCTCTGAAACCACGCGGACAATTCAAACCAAACTGACCAGGAATGATCATTGGAAGGTCGTCTATTAATTTTTGTTTTTTATGCCGATCGGAAATCCAAGATGGCCACCACCGCAGGACATAGATTAACATTGGACCCTATGGGAAAATGTTCAAATGCCTTCTTCTCAGAAACTACAAATATGATTAAAGCCAAACTGTACATGAATGCTCATTGGATGATCCTCTACAAACTTTAGGTTTCTTGTTCCGATATGAAATTCAAAATGGCGGCTACGGCAGGACTTAGTTTAACATTGGACCCTATGGGGAAAATGTTTCAAAACGCTTCTTCTCTGAATCCACTAGGACAATTGAAACCAAACTGACCAGGAATGATCATTGGAAGGTCGTCTATAAAGTTTCTGTTTTTTATGCCAATCGGAAATCCAAGATGGCCACCACCGCAATACATAGATTAACATTGGACCCTATGGGAAAATGTTCAAATGCCTTCTTCTCAGAAACTACAAATATTATTAAAGCCAAACTGTACATGAGTGTTCATTGGATGGTCCTCTACAAACTTTAGGTTTTTTGTTCCGATATGAAATTTAAAATGGCGGCTACGGTAGGACTTAGTTTAACATTGGACCCTATGGGAAAAATGTTTCAAAACGCTTCTTCTCTGAAACCACTAGGACAGTTGAAACCAAACTGCCCAGGAATGATCATTGGAAGGTCCTCTACAAAGTGTCTGTTTTTTATGCCGATCGGAAATCCAAGATGGCTGCCACTGCAGGACATAGATTAACATTGGACCCTATGGGAAAATGTTCAAATGCCTTCTTCTCAGAAACTACAAATATGATTAAAGCCAAACCGTACATGAATGTTCATTGGATGGTCCTCTACAAACTTTAGGTTTTTTGGTCCGATATGAAATTCAAAATGGCAGCTATATGTTTTGGAAATTGGTAAATAGCTTTAAAATGATGAAATAAAGGTAAATATTTCACATTAAACAGCTTATCGTACCACTTTTCGCCTTTTGAGAACGAAAATTACCATTGATTTATTATTTACTTGCAAGCAAATAATTTGACCTCGCTTTCTCCGTATTCAACTGACCTTACTAGTGACAGGTAAAAACGAATAATTTGTATTTTGTCGCTTATTAACTGCAAACTTGCTGCAAACTTGCATGGTTCTTTGTCCGTAATTAACGCTGACTAAAAGCAGATTCACAGAAAATAAGAAATAAGTGCATTGTTGTACTGATTTAATGACAATTCGGCAAACTTTGTAAACAATGCCGATAATTAATCAGATGGCATCCATTTCTTGATGATCTCAAAACACGAGCAGTTGCACCTTTTTTCCACGATGCGCGTACATTTCATAACATGTATAAGTTACAGAAACACGTTTTAATAAGGCATCAATCATATCTGATAATTTTTATGGGTAACAACAATTTACGATTTTGGCAGATAATGCCCCTTTAAGGTTACAATGCTGGGGAGGTCATTCTGCATAGAATTGGACGGTGCACGGAATTACCCTCAATGACTTTATCAGGCAAGGCCCACCATATTATTTGTAAATTCTCATCCCCACCGACCAATCTTTTTTTTATTTTCAGAATTTTCTCCAACCTATTGAATTTTGTGTGAATTAGCTGACCATTTTCATACTATTATATTTTCATATGTACAACTATAAATTGAAAAATAAAATCCACACTACCTCCTCACTATTTAGCTGATGGGACTGAGGTGGATGAGAATCTCCAAATTAACTTGATGACACCTAATAAAGGAGTAGGAATTTTGAGTGGAAATAACATAAGATTTTATTAATAAAAAAAATTTCAATGCAGCCATCTCCTCCTCTGTCATCTCGTCCTCATTGACCGACTCATTGAGATTGTCCATAAAACATTGTGCACGTCATATCGTTTTTGGGTTTATTGAAAATCAACCACGGCCGTCCCGTTTTCCATGAATTTTGAAAGGTTCTGACCCTCCTCCTATCATACTCACTGTCACGTTGATGTTTGTCAATGTCAACCTTCATTTTTTTTATTGGGGTTTTGTACCCCTTCCATAAATCACTACATTGTAAGATTCCGTATATAGAATTTTATTATTTATGAAGCATCAGTATCGGTATAACGTTTGATGTAACTTGTGAAAAGTTCGCGATCTAAAGCGTTTAAGTGACTGGTCATGAAGACACTTTAATAAAAGAGTATTTACGTGCTGTTTCAAGCGTATTTTTGACAGCTCCTACAAACGATGAAGTGATGAATTTACTAGTCCGACGGGCAACTATAAAACGGGAATCGTTAGTCCGACGGTCTCTTTGCTAGCCACGGACTAGCGGACAATAGTTAATTTTGAACCCTGGGTCTTTTCTTGGGGGCTTTAAATTTCTTTACCAGTATTTAGTATATTACTAAGATTCTCTACTATTATATAACTAACAAAGTAGTATTAAATACATACAAAGTAATCTAATTGAATGTACTTTTTAGGTTTATTATGAATTACAAAAAACAATTTGGGAATAAAGGTATGTGTCTCTTTATCAATTTCTTAGTTTTGAAACATGTGTTTTTCATTCACTAATTTATTGTGTATCCAGAGGGAAAGTATATGCATTTAAATTTTGTGTATTTATTTCTTCTTCAAAGGAAATAGATATGTTTTCCAAAGTATATTATCTTTTTTTTTCAATTCAAAAGGGAAGAAAAAAGTAAATCTGACAGAAACACAAGAGGATAAAGATATAAAAGAGAAAACTGAGGTAAGGAACCTGCTTTATGCAACCATAGCAATTTCTGATATATAAATTTTCCACAATTGGCTCTGTAGTAATGTATGCTAGGTACTGGTGAAGGTTTCTAGGGCTTGACCCACAGAGCTGCACAGCATGTCCCCAGCTGGTGGATAAGTGTGCCTCCTCAATAGTGGCTGATAGATTAAAATACTACAAGTGCCACACTGCCTGCAAGTTAAAGACCTATTTTATAGATTTTGAAAATGGGTAGGCAGATTATAGCCGATATAAAGGAGGAAATTATTCGTCCCTACCAAGCTTTCTATATATTTCCAGTGGCAGTCAAGTCATTGTCCCGATTGTCACATTTCTCCCTCATTTCTCTATGGTTTTATGATATTGTTGAATTTGTTCTCATTCTGAATATGCATGAAATATTTGTCGCTGAATGTTGAGCAACAAACAATCAATCAAACAGTAATGTATGTTTCATAGACAATTCCACCAAGTCTAACCATTGATTTTTGGACACTTATATATCTGAAAGAAGGAAACACAACTATCAAGTTTTTATTAAAGTTCACTTGTATATGAAAATGAAATTAAATGACAAAACTAATCTTTTTCTCTGCAAAAAATGTTTTCTTTAGATCTAAGGGTATCAAATATGAATTAAATACAATCATACAAAGAATAAAATTTGGTTATACATGTGAGAGAGCATGAGAAATTTTCTAAATTAATACATATACTGAAAATTTGAAAAATACAGCCTACAGAATTATATATAAGGGTCTGAAATTTAGGGTAAAATATTATACTAGATATACTGGAATTAAGTGGTTATATTGCATTCATACCCATTTTTGTATGTAATACAATTGTGTTATGATAATCTCATGCAATGTAGACAGAATAATTTAGTGTAATAGCAGTATAACTTAGAATGAGCCAAGGTTTTACCATTTGTTTTATTCTTGTTTTTAAATTTGTAGATAACTAGAAAAGTTTCTGATATTTACCTTATTTTGTTATATGATATATGGTTTTAGCTCTATCCTATTTTGTTATATGATATATGATTGTAACTCTATCCTATTTTGTTATATGATATATGGTTTTAACTCTATCATATTTTGTTATATAATATATGGTTTTAACTCTATCCTATTTTGTTATATGATATATGATTGTAACTCTATCCTATTTTGTTATATGATATATGGTTTTAACTCTATCCTATTTTGTTATATGATATATGGTTTTAACTCTATCCTATTTTGTTATATGATATATGGTTGTAACTCTATCCTATTTTGTTATATGATATATGGTTGTAACTCTATCCTATTTTGTTATATGATATATGGTTTTAACTCTATCCTATTTTGTTATATGATATATGGTTGTAACTCTATCCTATTTTGTTATATGATATATGGTTTTAACTCTATCCTATTTTGTTATATGATATATGGTTTTAACTCTATCCTATTTTATTATATGATATATGGTTGTAACTCTATCCTATGTTGTTATATGATATATGGTTGTAACGCTATCCTATGTTGTTATATGATATATGGTTTTAACTCTATCCTATTTTGTTATATGATATATGATTGTAACTCTATCCTATTTTGTTATATGATATATGGTTGTAACTCTATCCTATTTTGTTATATGATATATGGTTGTAACTCTATCCTATGTTGTTATATGATATATGGTTGTAACTCTATCCTATTTTGTTATATGATATATGGTTGTAACTCTATCCTATTTTGTTATATGATATATGATTGTAACTCTATCCTATTTTGTTATATGATATATGGTTGTAACTCTATCCTATTTTGTTATATGATATATGGTTGTAACTCTATCCTATTTTGTTATATGATATATGATTGTAACTCTATCCTATTTTGTTATATGATATATGATTGTAACTCTATCCTATTTTGTTATATGATATATGGTTGTAACTCTATCCTATTTTGTTATATGATATATGGTTGAAACTCTATCCTATTTTGTTATATGATATATGGTTGTAACTCTTATCATATTTTGTTATATGATATATGGTTTGTAACTCTATCCTATGTTGTTATATGATATATGGTTGTAACTCTATCCTATTTTGTTATATGATATATAGTTGTAACTCTATCCTATGTTGTTATATGATATATGGTTGTAACTCTATCCTATTTTGTTATATGATATATGGTTTTAACTCTATCCTATTTTGTTATATGATATATGATTGTAACTCTATCCTATTTTGTTATATGATATATGGTTGTAACTCTATCCTATGTTGTTATATGATATATGGTTTTAACTCTATCCTATTTTATTATATGATATATGGTTGTAACTCTATCCTATGTTGTTATATGATATATGGTTGTAACGCTATCCTATGTTGTTATATGATATATGGTTTTAACTCTATCCTATTTTGTTATATGATATATGGTTGTAACTCTATCCTATGTTGTTATATGATATATGGTTTTAACTCTATCCTATGTTGTTATATGATATATGGTTGTAACTCTATCCTATTTTGATATATGATATATGGTTGTAACTCTATCCTATTTTGTTATGATATATGGTTGTAACTCTATCCTATTTTGTTATATGATATATGGTTGTAACTCTATCCTATGTTGTTATATGATATATGGTTGTAACTCTATCCTATTTTGTTATATGATATATGGTTGTAACTCTATCTTATTTTGTTATATGATATATGGTTGTAACTCTATCCTATTTTGTTATATGATATATGGTTGTAACTCTATCCTATTTTGTTATATGATATATGGTTGTAACTCTATCCTATGTTGTTATATGATATATGGTTGTAACTCTATCCTATTTTGATATATGATATATGGTTGTAACTCTATCCTATTTTGTTATATGATATATGGTTGTAACTCTATCCTATGTTGTTATATGATATATGGTTGTAACGCTATCCTATTTTGTTATATGATATATGGTTGTAACTGTATCCTATGTTGTTATATGGTTGTAACTCTATCCTATTTTGTTATATGATATATGGTTGTAACTCTATCCTATGTTGTTATATGATATATGGTTGTAGCTCTATCTTATTTTGTTATATGATATATGATTGTAACTCTATCCTATTTTGTTATATGATATATAGTTGTAACTCTATCCTATGTTGTTATATGATATATGGTTGTAACTCTATCCTATTTTGTTATATGATATATAGTTGTAACTCTATCCTATGTTGTTATATGATATATGATTGTAACTCTATCCTATTTTGTTATATGATATATGGTTGTAACTCTATCCTATGTTGTTATATGATATATGGTTGTAACTCTATCCTATTTTGTTATATGATATATGGTTGTAACTCTATCCTATGTTGTTATATGATATATGGTTGTAACTCTATCTTATTTTGTTAAATGATATATGGTTGTAACTCTATCCTATTTTGTTATATGATATATGGTTGTAACTCTATCCTATGTTGTTATATGATATATCGTTGTTACTCTATCCTATTTTGATATATGATATATGGTTGTAACTCTATCCTATTTTGTTATATGATATATGGTTGTAACTCTATCCTATGTTGTTATGTGATATATGGTTGTAACTCTATCCTATTTTGTTATATGATATATGGTTGTAACTCTATCCTATTTTGTTATATGATATATGGTTTTAACTCTATCCTATGTTGTTATATGATATATGGTTGTAACTCTATCCTATTTTGTTATATGATATATGGTTGTAACTCTATCCTATTTTGTTATATGATATATGGTTTTAACTCTATCCTATGTTGTTATATGATATATGGTTGTAACTCTATCCTATTTTGTTATATGATATATGGTTGTAACTCTATCCTATTTTGTTATATGATATAATATCCTATTTTGTTATATGATATATGATTGTAACTCTATCCTATGTTGTTATATGATATATGGTTGTATCTCTATCCTATGTTGTTATATGATATATGGTTGTAACTGTATCCTATGTTGTTATATGATATATGGTTGTAACTCTATCCTATTTTGTTATATGATATATGGTTGTAACTCTATCCTATGTTGTTATATGATATATGGTTGTAACTCTATCTTATTTTGTTATATGATATATGATTGTAACTCTATCCTATTTTGTTATATGATATATGGTTGTAACTCTATCCTATGTTGTTATATGATATATGGTGTAACTCTATCTTATTTTGTTATATGATATATGATTGTAACTCTATCCTGTTTTGTTATATGATATATGGTTGTAACTCTATCCTATTTTGTTATATGATATATGGTTGTAACTCTATCCTATTTTGTTATATGATATATGGTTTTAACTCTATCCTATGTTGTTATATGATATATGGTTGTAACTCTATCCTATTTTGATATATGATATATGGTTGTAACTCTATCCTATTTTGTTATGTTATATGGTTGTAACTCTATCCTATTTTGTTATATGATATATGGTTGTAACTCTATCCTATGTTGTTATATGATATATGGTTGTAACTCTATCCTATTTTGTTATATGATATATGGTTGTAACTCTATCTTATTTTGTTATATGATATATGGTTGTAACTCTATCCTATTTTGTTATATGATATATGGTTGTAACTCTATCCTATTTTGTTATATGATATATGGTTGTAACTCTATCCTATGTTGTTATATGATATATGGTTGTAACTCTATCCTATTTTGATATATGATATATGGTTGTAACTCTATCCTATTTTGTTATATGATATATGGTTGTAACTCTATCCTATGTTGTTATATGATATATGGTTGTAACTCTATTCTATTTTGTTATATGATATATGGTTGTAACTCTATCCTATGTTGTTATATGATATATGGTTGTAACTCTATCCTATTTTGTTATATGATATATGGTTGTAACTCTATCCTATGTTGTTATATGATATATGGTTGTAACTCTATCCTATGTTGTTATATGATATATGGTTGTAACTCTATCCTATTTTGTTATATGATATATGGTTTTAACTCTATCCTATGTTGTTATATGATATATGGTTGTAACTCTATCCTATTTTGTTATATGATATATGGTTGTAACTCTATCCTATTTTGTTATATGATATATGATTGTAACTCTATCCTATGTTGTTATATGATATATGGTTGTAACTCTATCCTATTTTGTTATATGATATATGGTTGTAACTCTATCCTATGTTGTTATATGATATATGGTTGTAGCTCTATCTTATTTTGTTATATGATATATGATTGTAACTCTATCCTATTTTGTTATATGATATATAGTTGTAACTCTATCCTATGTTGTTATATGATATATGGTTGTAACTCTATCCTATTTTGTTATATGATATATGGTTGTAACTCTATCCTATGTTGTTATATGATATATGGTTGTAACTCTATCCTATTTTGTTATATGATATATGATTGTAACTCTATCCTATGTTGTTATATGATATATAGTTTTAACTCTATCCTATTTTGTTATATGATATATGGTTGTAACTCTATCCTATTTTGTTATATGATATATGATTGTAACTCTATCCTATTTTGTTATATGATATATGGTTGTAACTCTATCCTGTTTTGTAATATGATATATGGTTGTAACTCTATCCAATGTTGTTATATGATATATGGTTGTAACTCTATCCTATTTTGTTATATGATATATGGTTCTAACTCTATCCTATTTTGTTATATGATATATGGTTTTAACTCTCTCCTATTTTGTTATATGATATATGGTTGTAACTCTATCCTATGTTGTTATATGATATATGGTTGTAACGCTATCCTATGTTGTTATATGATATATGGTTTTAACTCTATCCTATTTTGTTATATGATATATGATTGTAACTCTATCCTATTTTGTTATATGATATATGGTTGTAACTCTATCCTATTTTATTATATGATATATGGTTGTAACTCTATCCTATGTTGTTATATGATATATGGTTGTAACTCTATCCTATTTTGTTATATGTTATATGGTTGTAACTCTATCCTATTTTGTTATATGATATATGATTGTAACTCTATCCTATGTTGTTATATGATATATGGTTGTAACTCTATCCTATTTTGTTATATGATATATGGTTGTAACTCTATCCTATTTTGTTATATGATATATGGTTGTAACTCTATCCTATGTTGTTATATGATATATGGTTGTAACTCTATCCTATTTTGTTATATGATATATGGTTGTAACTCTATCCTATTTTGTTATATGATATATGATTGTAACTCTATCCTATGTTGTTATATGATATATGGTTGTAACTCTATCCTATTTTGTTATATGATATATGGTTGTAACTCTATCCTATTTTGTTATATGATATATGATTGTAACTCTATCCTATTTTGTTATATGATATATGATTGTAACTCTATCCTATTTTGTTATATGATATATGGTTGTAACTCTATTCTATTTTGTTATATGATATATGGTTGAAACTCTATCCTATTTTGTTATATGATATATGGTTGTAACTCTATCATATTTTGTTATATGATATATGGTTTGTAACTCTATCCTATGTTGTTATATGATATATGGTTGTAACTCTATCCTATTTTGTTATATGATATATGGTTGTAACTTTTTCCTATTTTGTTATATGATATATGGTTGTAACTCTATCCTATTTTGTTATATGATATATGGTTGTAGCTCTATCATATATTTCTTACAAAGTACCATGTAGTGGGTGCAAAGGTTTGGAACGAAAACATTCAAAAATATTTTGAATTCTGAATTTTAAAGATCATGTTCCAATATTCATGGCAAAGCCATTGCTTTTTATTGTGATGGCTTTAATTTGGTATTTTTAAGAAAGTAACTGAATGGATATGGATGTCTATGAACATGAGAGATTTTATAAATTAATACATATACTGAAAATTTGAAAATTACAGCCTACATAATTATATATTAGGGTCTGAAAATTAGAAATTTTTCAAAGTAAAATTTACTTTTATTAAATAAATACTTACCACTATAAATTCTGAGACACTCCCACAAGCGACCTTCACCTACAGTAGTTGAAAACCACCATCAAAATAACATTGAGATACTCCCTCAACACAGGATATATTCCAACAATTCACCCATAAACCTCATTCCATTTCCCCAAGAGAAGCCTCAACAGGGGATGAAGGGGAGGAACGGGTGGGACCTATAATTTATAGTGGTAAGTATTTATTTAATAAAAGTAAATTTTACTTAGAAAAATTTCTAATTTTATAGCAATAAATAGCTTACCACTATAAATTCTGAGAAACTCAGAATCTAACAGACAGCTGAATCCCCTGATCTCTCAGAAACCAAAGGAAGACTGACATGTTGAGCAGAAACTATAGGTCCAAGTGAAAAAAGACTGTCTGCTTGTGCAGACATAGATCTAAGATAAAAGGAAGTAAAAGAATCCTGACATCTCCAAAACCCAGCCGACAAAACCTCTGAAATAGAGGCCGAATTAAAAAGTGCCCAGGAAGAAGCAAGGGCACGAACTTCATGAGCTTTAACCGAGTGGCGGTTAAGAAATTTTTCCCCTGAAGACTCGTAAGCCAGAAGAATAATATGACAAATCCAAGAGGAAATAGTCTTGGCAGAGATGTCAGAAATTCCCTTTTTCAAAGGAAGAAAAAGCCTAGTATTCTTGGCAGGACGAGAATTCTTAGTTCTATCTAGATATATGCTAAGGATTCTGATTGGGCAAGACAACCTAGAAGAAACATCTTCTGGCAACGCTGGAATAATGACTGGTTCAGCACCCCTATCTGGAATCTGATTCTTTCCAAGGAAACAAGGATCTGTTAACAGGGTTACAGAAGATTTGTTTCTGTTGAAACGTAAACAAGAGTCAGAAACAGAAAAAGCTTGAATCTCACTTCTCCTTCTGCCAGAAGCCAAGGCAAGCAAGAAACAGCACTTGTAGTAGAGAAAACGTAAATCTACTTCCTCTGCTGGTTCAAAAGGGGGAGAGTTTAGGGCAGCTAAGACTAACCCTAAATTCCACTGAGGAACCAACTTATTCTGTTTAGGTCTCTCCAGACTAAAACTTCTAACCAGTAAAGCAATGTATTCATTTTGCCCAAAATCAGGTCCACCAAGCAAAGAAATAGTTCTGCCAATAGCTGATCTGTACCCCTTAATAGTAGAGGGTACTAACCGTTTAATCTCAAAAAGGTAAACTAGAAAATCAGCTAGCTGTTGAACAGTGACTCGGACTGGATCAATATCCCGTCCACTACACCAATCACAGAAGATTGCCCACTTGGCTTCATACACGATCCCTGTAGACTGTCTGACAGACTTTGAGATGTGCGAGGTTGCTCCTTCAGTAAAGCCTTTTTGACGGAGTCCCTCCCTGAGAGTAGCCAATCGTGAAGATGAAGAGACTCTGGCCTTGGATGTACCACTTTTCCCTTGAACTGAGACAGAAGATCTCGTCTGAAAGGAAGTTTCAGAGGCCTGGCACAAGACAGAAGCAGAAGTTCTGGAAACCATGCTTGTCTTGGCCAGGCTGGTGCAATAAGAATGATCTTGCAATCTGATTGCTTGATCTTGAGAAGCACTTGAAGAAGAAAGCGGAACGGAGGAAAGGCATAAGCGAACATTCCGTCCCAAGAGAGAGACATGGCGTCTACTGCGAAGGACAGAGGGTCTGGAACTGGAGATACAAAGGTTTCCAGTTTGTGATTCAGACAGGTAGCAAAGAGATCTACATGAGGACGATCCCACCGCAGAACAACTGAGTCGAACACTACTTGCCATAGTTCCCATTCTGTGTTGACTGGATTGTGGAAGCGAGACAGACAATCTGCCAGTACATTGAAGGTCCCTGGAATATGCCTGACTACCAGATGAATGTGTGATAGAAGACAAAGAAGAAGAATTTCTTTGCAAAGAAGAAAGAGAGCATGACAGCGAGTTCCTCCTTGATTCTGCAAGTAGGCCACTACTGTTGTATTGTCCATCGCTAGCACTACTGCTTTCGAAACTAGAAGAGTCTTGAAATGTTGTAACGCTAATAGGACAGCTCTCATCTCTAGCAAATTGATGTGTTCTTGTTGCTGAACAAGAGACCACACTCCCGACACAGACTTTCCCTCTAGAAAAGCTCCCCATCCTTGAAGACTGGAATCTGTATACAGAGTTAGAGAAGGAACTGGGTGAAGCAAAGCTACACCTGTCAAAACATTTTCCCTGTGAGTCCACCAATCTAGGTGAGGTAGTAAGACAGGAAGAATAGGTACTAGAGCCTCCCAAACTTGAGAAGCGGAGTCCCAATGTTCCTGAAGAAAGAACTGGAGAGGTCGAATGTGAAGGCAACCTAGAGGAACCACATCGGCTAGAGAATTCAGAAAGCCCAGTAGTTGAGAGAATTGTCGAGTCGTGACTGAAGGACTGTTGCTGAAAATAAGAATTTTCTGGCAAAGTGACTGAAATTTTTCCTCGGGGTGGGGGGGGGGGGGGGAAATCAGACCTAAATCTGTCCTGTAATGTTCCCCCAAAAACAGGAAGTCTTGAGAAGGAAGTATCTGAGACTTTTTCCAAGAAATAAGGAAGCCTAGGTCCAGAAGAAGTCTGATAAACAGGAAAGTATGACGAGAAAGAATTTCTGAATCGAATTCCTTCAGAAGAGAATCGTCCAGATAAGAATGAGCTTGAATCGACAGAGTATGCAGGTGAGCTATAACCGTCTGAAAAACCCGAGTAAAAACCTGTGGTGCAACCGCCAGGCCAAACGGGACCGCCAGAAATTGGTAAACCTTGTTGTTCCAGACAAATCGGAGAAATTTCCTGGAAGCCAAAGAAATTGGGATATGGAAATAAGCATCCGAAAGGTCCAGTTTGGTGGTCAACATACCTGGAAGAATACAAGCTCTGATAGATCTGTTGGTCTCCATTTTGAAATGGGGAACAGAAAGGTAACTGTTCAGAATAGAGAGATCTATCACAGGTCTTATTCCCCCAGTTTTCTTGGGAACCAAGAAGAGTTGAGAATGAATCCCTGGTGTCGACTGAGTCGGAGGAATTTCCTCTATTACTCTTTTCAGTAATAGAGATTGAACTTCCTCGGACAGAAAACGGAACTTCTCCTTGTCTGAGGTCTGAGACATAGGAATCGAACTGTCCGACAAAGGAGGGCGTTCCTGAAACACAAGATCCAATCCCCCTCGAATTACTGACAAAACCCACACATCTGTGGTGAACTTCTCCCAATGATGTAGAAACTGGGTAAGTCTCCCTCCCACTGGAACAGAAGGAAGAGGAACAGGAAACTGTTCCTCTCCTAAGGGAGGTGTCGGGAATATACAGGTGGGCAACAACCTATTTACGAGACCCAGGCTTCTTGGCACCTTTAAAACCTCCTTTCTGATGGAGTTTCTTAGGACCAGAAGCCTTGGGAATAAACGTTTTCCTCCTCTTGTCAATACCCGTTGGGACAGAAGATGAAACAGAAGCTGACCTCTTACCATTAGTCAATTGCACATTGACCCTAAGAGGCTGAGGTGTCTTATTGACCTCCTCCTGAACCTTCTGTAAAGATAAACCAAAAACCTTATCAGAAAGAGGAGAATGAAGTAAGGAGTCCTGAAGAATTTCATTGACAGAAGACTTCTCAAGTATTTCACGCCTTTTAGAAAGAGTGAAATTGGCTAGTGTGCCCATGAGAAGGCACTGAGAGGACCCAAGGGCCTGATCTACTTGCAGAAGAAGAGACTTTACCTCTGCTAGATCATCATCTTCCTTGCCCTGAAGCAAAGCACCGACTGCTGAAAGAAAGAACTCACCAGTACCCAGAACATGTGAAGCACTACGGAGCAAGTTCTCTGATTTGGCCCACAAGGACTGAGAAAGGCGAAGCCCATCAACTGGTTCGGCCCCAAGAAGTTGTGAAAAAGACTTATCACAAACTGGGGCCATTTTCCCGATAGAAGAGTCATGGATTTCAAAATCTTTACTCTTGAAATTACCGGGAAAAGAACTGGCACCAAACCCAGAAAAAGAAGAACCCTGAGAAGACTTGTCATTAGCCTTCACTGAAAGACAGTTATTCACAAACTGAAGTGCAGAAGAAGCATGATTAGATTCAGGAAAAGAGCCAAAAGTATTAGGTTTATCCTGAACCAAACCACAAGAAGTCTCACAGATAGAGCTAGTCTTTTAAGTCTAGGAGGAGAAGACAGGGGCACATGAGCAACTTCTTGCAAGAGAGAGTAAACTCTAGCCCTCAACTGGTCTTTAGAAGACACAGAAGAATCCTCTGCCTCCGATTCCCTAGGGGAACCAACATCCGTAGATGTAATAGACTTAGTCCGACCAGCCAAAGGAACCTTATCAGAAACTCTAGCCATTGAAGACTCACCTTCCTCGTGTTCATCTTCACTGAGGAAGGTAGCTTCTTGACTCCCTGGTGCCATAGAAATTAGATCGGATACTTCCTCACAAGGAGTGGGAAGAGAGACCCGATGGCCAGCTTCCAAAGAAGAAATCCTGGAAGAAATGGTAGCCAAATTAACAGACATTGACTTCTTAAAGTCAGATAAAACCTCCTTAACAGAACTAACCAACTCTGAATTCTGTAAGACAGAAGAAGAGTTAGACTGACTACAAGTAACCGGAGTCCTAAAGGTATCCTGACTGAAAGGAACTGGCTGAGGCCAGTAAGCAAAGGGGTTAACACCCTGAGAGCCAGGATAAGACTGGATGGGTACAGCCCATGATGGACGAGCCCAAGTCTGCACAGGAGGTATGGAAGGACCAGGTAAGCAGTATCCATATGAAAAAAACTGGTGGTCTAGAACCAGGAAGGTTCAAACCCATAGAAGAACCAGGTGCTGAAGAAAAAGACCCTGTAGTGTTTACTGGTCTGGAAACAGTATGGGTAACAGTGGACAAGGTTGGTATACCCACCCTTGGTCTTGACGGAACTGGGCCCGCAAGACCGCCGACTTTCGCACCTGCTCCTGAAGGCTCAGGCATAATGGAAGAGACGGACATGGTTGGGCTACCAACCGACACTAAAGGATTAGGCACAGACCCATCCCAGAAACAATCTCTACTCGTTATACTAATTGCCTCGAAGGGCAAAGTATCACTTACACTACTAGTCACATTTTGTAAGTTATCAAAATCCATAACTCACCAGTTAAATACTCACTATTTTACCTCGGTAAAAGCAGTAATAATAAAATTAAATACTAATATATATATAGTATTAAGCAACAAATTAAAATTTAAGCAATGATAAAAGTTATCTTTGGTTTCTGTAAATCCGCAGCTGCACGAAATTAACGTGTGTGTTGTATCGCAGTAGGAAATGGAATGAGGTTTATGGGTGAATTGTTGGGATATATCCGGTGTTGAGGGAGTATCTCAATGTTATTTTGATGGTGGTTTTCAACTACTGTGGGTGAAGGTCGCTTGTGGGAGCATCTCAGAATTTATAGTGGTAAGCTATTTATTGCTATAAAATTGGAAATGGGATTTAAATGAAATAAATCTTAGCACTGTTTAATAATAATTAATAGTATAAAACAATTTATTATATATAGGCAGAGTTATCTCTTTTGATGATGGATGAGGATGAGGATGATGAAAAGAGTCATTTTAGTTTAGAAAACCTTGTACAAGAGGAATCTTCAAAGAAAAAAAGAAAGAAGAAATTTAAAAAGGGGACACCAGAAAACAAGAAAGTGGAAGATAACTTTAAGGTAATATTTTACTGCTTTCACCAGGTATACATAGTATTTCCTATGAGAATTCTCATTAATTTAGTGATCTTATTGTCATCAGTAAGTATAGCAAAAATCATAAGGACATGATGTAAATCAGTGTCCTGTGAGCATAAGGTTGTTAGGAAAATTTAGTGTAATGCAAAAATTTCCAATCCATTATTTTAATTTTGCCAATCAAAACATTCTTCCATATGCCCATCCCAGTGCCACATTTTTGTTTACACGACGATTTACTGTTTTAAAACTTGTTCCCACTATGAATATATCTGAAATAGTGCTCATTGACATTAAACAAGAATCAATCACTCAATTATAATATTGACATGTAAATTCTGAAAACCTTGTATTTGCTTAAATTAGATACTGTATCAAAGAGAAGAGTTTGAAGATACCAAAGGGATAATCAGAAGCAATAAATCGAAGAAGGACAGACAACACAATGGCCAAAAGAAAAAGGACAAACAAGGATCTACAAAACACTACACAGAAAACTAAAGATTGAAAAACACTAACCGCACTAAAAACAAGGTGTGAACAGAACTCGGGTGCTCCAGAAGGATAAGCAGTTCCTGCTCCACTAGTAGCACCTGTTCTGATACTCTAGTTACAAACCTGGTGATAAGTCATGAATGATGAAAGGACCTGAAAGTGCTTATGACAAGTGAAACATATATATGGTCATTTGTGACACGGATATTCCATAATGGTTAACCAAGTCATGGTGGCGACAGTAAAACTTTCCAAGTGAATACTTCAACTTAGCCAATAGAAACCTTTGGTTCAGTAGCTTCCTTGTTAGCAGCAACCCTAGCAATAAAATCATGATAGCAACCACAAGCTCTGGAATATTGGATCAACTGAGAGATATATCTCCATATGCAGGTGCTGCTGGAATGTTGCTACATATAAATAGAAATTTCAAAATGGGAAAATTGAAATCATCTCTTTTGTCGTAAAGTTTCATTCTTAACTGGCCCTCACTGTTACTTTTGAGGTGTAGGTCAAGGTATGAAGCAAATATGCATCCAATTATAATTTTACACTAAATTTGAATAAAGAATTACAGTTCTATTAATAGGCATAGTGTAATATATTAAACAAGTTAAATAATCAATGTTTTAAGACCACCTGTCTTCTTGGACTTTCTGCTGAGGTTCCCTTTAATAGTCATATATTGATGACAGAAACAGGAACAGTATATATATATATATATATATATATTATGTAGATATATATCTTTTGACATTGCAAAAACTATTAAAAGATGTTTACATTGTTATTTGATACAAATGAAGGTTATTAAAAATTCATTAAAATGCCAGTTTCAGATTACTATATGCTACTAAAACCAATTAGTTTATTCAAATCCATGTTATGAAAAATGAATATTTTATAGCTTGTTCAATATGAAATTCTTTATAGTTATTTTCTAATAAAAGAAAGCTATTAGGTTTAGTGATCAATTTATTGTCTTCAGAAAATTATTATTTTATTAATTGATGCAAAATAGCAATTTCTAATATAATCTGAAAACACATATATATAAGGCTATTTGAAAACTTTGAGTGGGTCCTTTTCAAAATTAACTTAAACTGCTTCACATTCCATACAGGATATTTAGTTACTAATAAATAAAATTGTACAATTGGACATAAGTGAGATGCAGGGTACTGTATTCTACATTGTATTTTTGAATTGATTTCAATTCAGTCTGGTTCCCAGGTGGCTCAATGAGTTAGGTCATTGGATCTAGTAACTCATACAAGCCTATCACCAATATGGCGTGGGTTCGCGCCCAGCTTTGTAAATTGCAAAAAAGGGTGCACTCGACTCGCAGCCGCAAGTGATAAAGTTTGCCGGTTGCTTGCCCAGGGTCGGTGGTTCTCTCCGGGTACTCCGGCTTCCTCCACCACTAAAACTGGTTGCCATGATATAGCTGAAATATTGCTGAAAGTGGCATTAAACACCAAAATTCAAATTCAAATTCAATTCAGTCTGCAGCTTTATGAAAATTTCATAGAATACATGTTGTTATTTGAAATTTGAAATGTTTTTACTGATAATCATGCATATTTTAAGAATTGTCTTTGTTGAAACCAAATTTGACCACAATTGGCAGACAATGGATGCTTTTTAGCTTACCTGAACTTTTCTGATCGAAAAGTGTCTGATGTCTGTCTATCTGTCCTTCTGTCTGAAATGTTCCTCTAGTAGAGGTGCTCAGGAAGTGATGTATATATAATGTTTTTCAGAGGGATTTGAAACTCAACATAGCCATCCCAGCCTCTTAATGGCTAAAACATTTGAAAATAAAGGAACAACTCTTTTATTGCTGTACTCCATTTCACAGTCACAGTAGGGTCTTCTAGCCTAATTTAAATATCTACAGAAGAAAGAAAATCAGTCCGTGGGCTCTTGTTAGTTATGCTATTTCAAACTGAGACTCACAACCCCATGTATATTTCATCCAAGATGGTTGCTATTACTTAAGCATTTTTTTTATTTTCAAATTTAGTAAAAGTATGGAATTAGAAAATGGTTTTGAAGATATTTCTTTGTCAAATTAAATGTGCTGTTTGGACAAGAATCTAAAGATCATTATTACACCTGTCAAAATAAATAGGATAGATTTAAATGAGAATTGCTCTAATTTCCCAGATGTGTTTAAGGTCAAATAATGACATTATATTATTTTTGTTCTTCTAGGTTGATGTTACAGACCCACGGTTTGAAGCTCTGTATACATCACACTTGTATAATATTGACCCATCAAGACCAGAATATAAAAAGACTAAAGGAATGCAAGACATTGTTCATGCCAAACAGAAATTAAGAAAGAATCCTCATGATTTAAAGAGGAAACCAATACAAACAGAAGACATTCAAATGAAATCAAAGTCTTTAAAGCCTAATGATGATTTGACAGTTAAAGACACTTCATTACAGAGACTTGTAGAATCAGTGAAAACAAAAACAAAACAGTTTAAAAATAAAAAATGAAATTTATTGTATTATTATACCTCACTTACTTCTCATTGGCTTAAATTAAATCACATGACCTGAAACAATTTTAAAGCTTTGTGAAAATTAACCCAAACCGGAAACAACTAGTTGTTTACCAGGTAACAACCCTATTGTTCCCAGGTAAACAACCCATTGCGTGCCTCAAAAGGGAAACAACTCTTTCAAAAATTTCATAAAATATCAAAATTCTAAAATCAATAATAAAGATAATTAAAGTTCAAAATTTTCCAAAAATTGCAATATTTCAAAAAAAATTTAATATTTAAATAATAGTATTGAAAAATGATAAAACAATTCTAGCCTACCATTTCGGTCAATATTATTGCCTTCTTCAAAAAGAATGAAGATTACCTAAAATTGAAATTGACTGGTTAATAAAAGTATTAAGAAATGGGTGTTTTCATAAATGTCCAAGGTTAGTCATAATGGTTCAAGGAAGGTTACTTTGGCCCGAGGCAATTTTTGAAATTTTTAGGTATTAAATCTTCATTCTTTTTGAAGAAGGCCATAATGGACCAGTCCATTATGGTTTTTACCGGTCTAAAATGTAGTACAAATACTTGTCAAGTGAACAACCAAGTACTTGTTCCAAACAACACTACTAATGTACTCAAATCTGTTGAAAATATTACTGATGGCTGGTTTCTGCCCTATATCACTGGTTGTGTTGTGAACTTTAATATAAACACGAAATAGTTTAGCATTTGTTAAAGATTTGTCAAAAGTTATTATTAAACACACATTTTAAATCTGTTGAAAATATTACTGATGGCTGGTTTGTGCCCTATATCACTGGTTGTGTTGTGAACTTTAATATAAACATGAAATAGTTTAACATTTGTTAAAAAATTGTCAAAAGTTATTAAGCACACATTTTGTTTAAATACATGTATTTATTTAAATGCCCAATCCTTGGTTTGTTGTTCGGTAGCATAAAACAGTTATTGCCTTCAATGGATTATAAACATCAAAATTGTTAACCCTCAAGGGGTTGTTTCCCTCGGGTAAAACAACCCCCTTAGGTTAGCAATTCTGGAAGTTTACATCCATTGAAGGCAATAATTGTTTAATGTTTTCCTTAATTACAATGATAAGGAGACATTGTCCTTCTCACTTGACTGTGTATTTTCTATTTTATAGCTAGAACCCATTTTATTAGTTCACCTGGACCAAAGGTCCAGGTGAACTATTGCCATCACTTGGCATCCGTCGTCTGTAAACTTTTCACATTTCAAGCTTCTACTCCAAAACCACTGGGCCAATTGGAACCAAACTTAGCAGGAATGTTCCTTGGATGGTCCTCTACAAAGTTACTGTTTTTCGTTCCAGTCGGATATTCAACATGGCTGCCAGGGCCAATAATATGCTCTGATTGGCTGAAATTTCAAAGATCTTCTTCTCTGAAACTAATGAACTGACTGAACCCAAACTGTAAAAGAAAGATCATTGGAATGTCCTTTACCAAGTTTCTGTTTTTTATGCCGATCGGAAATCCAAGATGGCCACCACTGCAGGACATAGATTAACATTGGACCCTATGGGAAAATGTTCAAATGCCTTCTTCTCAGAAACTACAAATATGATTAAAGCCAAACTGTACATGAATGTTCATTGGATGGTCCTCTACAAACTTTAGGTTTTTTGTTCCGATATGAAATTCAAAATGGCGGCTTCGGCAGGACTTAGTTTAACATTGGACCCTATGGGAAAAATGTTTCAAAACTCTTCTTCTCTGAAACCACTAGGACAGTTGAAACCAAACTGCCCAGGAATGATCATTGGAAGGTCCTCTACAAAATTTGTGTTTTTTATGCCGATCGGAAATCCAAGATGGCCACCACCGCAATACATAGATTAACATTGGACCCTATGGGAAAATGTTCAAATGCCTTCTTCTCAGAAACTACAAATATGATTAAAGCCAAACTGTACATGAATGTTCATTGGATGGTCCTCTACAAACTTTACGTTTTTTGTTCCGATATGAAGTTCAAAATGGCGGCTACGACAGGACTTAGTTTAACATTGGACCCTATGGGGAAAATGTTTCAAAACGCTTCTTCTCTGAAACCACTTGGACAATTGAAACCAAACTGCCCAGGAATGATCATTGGAAGGTCCTCTACAAAGTTTCTGTTTTTTTATGCCGATCGAAAATTCAAGATGGCCACCACCGCAAGACATAGATTAACATTGGACCCTATGGGAAAATGTTCAAATGCCTTCTTCTCAGAAACTACAAATATGATTAAAGCCAAACTGTACATGAATGTTCATTGGATGGTCCTCTACAAACTTTAGGTTTTTTGTTCCGATATGAAATTCAAAATGGCGGCTATGGCAGGACTTAGTTTAACATTGGACCCTATGGGAAAAATGTTTCAAAACGCTTCTTCTCTGAAACCACTTGGACAGTTGAAACCAAACTGCCCAGGAATGATCATTGGAAGGTCCTCTACAAAGTGTGTGTTTGGTTTTTTTAAGCCGATCGGAAATCCAAGATGGCCACCACCGCAGGACATAGATTAACATTGGACCCTATGGGAAAATGTTCAAATGCCTTCTTCTCAGAAACTACAAATATGATTAAAGCCAAACTGCACATGAATGTTCATTGGATGGCCCTCTACAAACTTTACGTTTTTTGTTCCGATATGAAATTCAAAATGGCGGCTATGACAGGACTTAGTTTAACATTGGACCCTATGGGGAAAATGTTTCAAAACGCTTCTTCTCTGAAACCACTTGGACAATTGAAACCAAACTGCCCAGGAATGATCATTGGAAGGTCCTCTACAAAGTATGTTTTTTATGCCGATCGGAAATCCAAGATGGCTGCCACCACAGGTCATAGTATTAACACAGGACCATATGGGGAAAATACAGAAATATATTCTTCTCTGAAGCTATTGCACTGATTGAACCTAAACTGTGCATCAATCATTGGAAGGTCCTTTACAAACTTTGTGTTTTTTATGTTGATCGTAATTCCAAGATGACAACCACTGCAGGACATAGTTTTTACATAGGACCAATTGGATCTTTTTATAACCAGGTGAACGATACAGGCTCTTGAGAGCCTCTGGTTATTGTATCAGTTTATATGTCAATTGTTGGTGTCCTCTCTTGAGGGAGGGGAGGGGGGCAGTTTAGTAGTATCTCACTATCTGAGTGCATCTGAATTCTGTCCTGATAAGAGGGTGGTATGTGATGGGAGGGGCACTATAAGAGGGTGGAATGTGATGGGAGGGGCCCTATAAGAGGGGAACTATTGTATTGTTTGTCAATTGATATATATTAGACTTTTTCTTGACATTTTATGTCTAATCCTGGATAAATAATACAAATTTAAAAGATAAAATACAAGAACAAGATATACTTTAAACATTCATTAACAGTACACATAAAAATGTTGTCTACCTAATTTAAAAAAGTGTTAACAATACATTTGTAATGATCCAAGATGTTCATTTACACAAGGGCCGGTAGCAATCATCACACAAAATGACCCAAATCCCTATATATACTAATATACCAACAAGTGTAACAACAAAATAATACCCAGCTCACTTCTAAGTCTTGAATCTCAACTAATACTGAGAGAAATGTTCAACAATGCACAGGATTACTTATAAAACTTTTACATTTTATATCAGAATGGGTTGAAATGTGAACAAATACACAATGATAACAAGTTATGTTTTTCCATTAAATTTGATTTTTTTTAACAGATTTATCAACATTAATTCTTTGAGTAGAAGAGCATTGTATATATAGACAAGTGTACATGTCCGAAGTCTTTATGAGATATACTAGTATAGCTTAGCTAGCATGAGTTCTGTGAGATATACTGGTATAACTATGCTATCATGAGCCCTATGAAATATACTGGTATAACTATGCTATCATGAGTCCTATGAGATATACTGGTATAGCTATTGCACCATGAGTCCTATGAGATATACTGGTATAACTATGCTAGCATGAACCCTATGAGATATGCTGGTATAACTGCTATCATGACTCCTATGGGATATACTGGTATAACTATGCTATCATGACTCCTATGGGATATACTGGTATAACTATGCTATCACGAGTACTATGAGATATACCAGTATAACTATGCTATCATGAGTACTATGAGATATACCGGTATAACTATGTTAGTATGAGTCCTATGAGATATACTGGTATAGCTATGCTATCATGAGTCCTAAGAGATATATTGGTATAAATATGATACGAGTCCTACGAAATATACTGGTATAGCTATGCTATCATGAGTTCTATGAGATATTATGCAAATATTCGATGTGACTGGTCAATATACAAGAATATTTTCCCGAGGTACCTTGAATTGCATGGATGTGTTACATTTCATGGCGCCAACAGCGGAGGGTAATATAACACATCCATGCAATTCAAAGTACCGAGGGAAAATGTTCTTGTATATTGACCACAGTCACATCGAATATTTGTTATATTATATTTTAATAGTAGAATAATTAATCAAAGCTAAAAAAAAATATTTCAAGTAATCTAACAGTTCTGATAATAAAGTTTAACAGTACATGTGCTGTTATTAAAATTAAATATAGGTTGCAAACGTTTTTACCTTTGTCGTCTGTTTACAATAGATTGGTTTAAACCGGAAATTGTCACCGGGCACTCACGCACAGGAATTTCAAACCTTATATTTCCTGGTGGGCATGGCAAGTGAAGCTCGAATAGAAAAACTAGCGAAAAATATTGAATTTTAATTTTAATTTAGTTACAAACCCGATGATAAGTCATGAATTCGGAAAGGACCGGGAAGTGTTTACGACAAATGGAACATATCCGTGATCATTTGTGACACAGATTTTACATAATGGTCAACCAAGTCATGGTGGCGACCGTAAAGCTGTCGAAGTGATGACTTCAACTTAACCAATTGGAACCCTTGGTTCAGTAGCTTCCTTGTTAGCAGCATCCCTTTATCAAGGAAATCCTGATAGGAACCACAAGCTCTGGAATATCGTATCAACTGAGAGAGATATACTCAATATGCAGGTGCTGCTGGAATGTTGCTGCATATAAATGGAAAGTTCACAAGGGGAAAATTTAAATCGTCTTTTGTCGTAAAGTTTCGTTCTTAACTGCCCTACACTGTCAATTTCGAGGTGTAGGTCAAGGTATGAAGCACACCTATCTGTATATGTGGTATCCTTTATTTCAAGCTCAATGGGATAGATGCGATCAACGAAATCACCAAACCTAGAATTATTTTGTGAAAGGATATCATCTATGTAGCGGAAAGTAAAATTAAAGGATCAATCTAGCTTCTTTTCATTTTTTCTTTAAAAGTCCCTGTATGAAGTCTGCCTCATACGAATAAAGGAAGAAGTCGGCGAGAAGAGGAATACAGTTTGCACCCATAGGTATGCAGACTGTCTGTTGAAAAACACGTCCAAAACAACAAATATGGTAATTATTTGGAAAATCAGAGTGTTTTTTTACGAAAATAAGATCTATCCCTTCTTAGATCTAGGTATTTGTATCCACGTTGGCCATTCTTTTTTATGAAACACGGTTGGACCGGTCTCACTAATTAGAGACAAGAAGCGTCAAGAAGCGACAAGAAGTACTAAAAAGCGACAAGAACAGTAAAAAAAGCGACAAGAACAATAAAATAGTGACAGAATATTAAAAAAGTTCATGAAAACAAATTGAAATAGATTTATTTCCTTATAAAATTTGTAGAAAATTGACATTTTTTTTTTAGAATAAATCATTTATGAACTATGCTTAAAAAAAATACGTTCAATGATAATTTAATAACATCTTCTTAAAAAAGAAATGGATAAGACTGGCGAATTTTGTATAATGTGTTGGGAATACAATGCCTATTTTAAATAAATATATCTTGTAATAAAAAAAATTACGGGTGATTTTTTTTTAAAGACTGCTTATAGCAGTGGTTATTAGAATAAATAAATCATGAGAGAGTAGTAAAATATTATAGTAATTATAGAAAATGATTCATTTCACTTTTAAAAATTCATATAGTTTTACATAAAACTACATTTGTCTGTAAAGTGTTCGTTATATAATTAATGTTTAGGCAAAAACAATAAGAGTTATAATTGTGAAAACGAAATTAACGTTTATTCATGTATATTTTCTTTGACCCATATATTTTATAGTCTTAGAAATTTTTAAAACAGAATTTTCAACATTAATTTACCGTACAGTCTCGTTTTTTGTTTGTATCTTTGTTTATACTGATTAATAAGATAATTACAGGTGAAGCCATCTTCAACTCAAGGTGATCAGCACAAATGATTGTTTATGCCATTGGGGAAGTTTACCACCACACTTGTTTATATAATATTTAACGCCTCTTAGTAGTTAACCGCAATCAAAGCCACTCTGTTTTAAAAACAACACACTAGTGTCTGATCTAGCACAATCTATTCATACCCAAGCCTCAGTTTCCTGTGAAGTCAACTAAAAATTAATACTTCAAAGTGTTAGGTTGATTTCCTTTTTATTCTTCGCTTGTATACCCATTGTTATTATTACTATAAAAGCCCAATGAAGACAACAGCAAAATGATTCTCGCAAAGTACATTATACTGTACAGATCGCTTGAATCCTTGACCGCTTGCATTCTAATAAAACGCTTGTACGATTTACGAAACTGCAAAGTTTCAAAAATTAATTTCCTTTGGCAGAGGGAAATTAGTTGTCAGATACTGCCTAGTATCGGACTGCTGGTGAACGGTGCTATTAAATTGATACCGCGAGGTGCCAATTTGAGACCCTTAGGAACAGGGTGAAAACAGGGCGAAAAAAAATTGTTTGATATTGCGAGGTATCAAACGTTAACCCTTAGGAACAGGGTTAAGATCTAGTTCGGGGCGATAAAAGTAAATATCACAGGGTGATATATAAATTATAATGGTTTATTCATGTGGAGATTGTGGTAAAAATTGCACACGTTTTTGTGTAGCATGTGAAATTTGTGAATCTTGATTTCACTTCAAATGTGAGAAATTGACACAAGATCAATTCACAACTTTGAACGCCAGTTCAAATTGTGATTATATTTGCATTTGATGGAAAGTTCGATTATGAAAAGTCTTTGGAAAGACTTGAGAAATATGCCAAGAGTAAAAAGAAAAATCTGTTAAAGGAGGGAGTAAAAGTTGAAAAAATCTTACTAAGATTTGAGAAACGGACACAACTAAAAGCCACCTAACGTCATTTGTTACACGGACTATCAAATGAAGCACTTTTCTAGTGCATGTAAGACCTCAATAATCGGCGTCGATCGAACGTTCAATCTCGGGGCATGTTTTGTAACAACAACAGTTTTTCAAGAGAAAAAGCTTAAGAGAAAGGCCAAAACTACCAATCCAATTATTTTGGGACCTGTGTATCTGCACTGGGATGGTGCATTTCACACGTACCAAAGATTTTTTACTCACTTGGCATCGGTGATAGATACAAACATATCTGAAGCATTACTTAGTGTAAATGATATAGTAGGGAGGTCAGTGACTTCCGCCATTTTGTTTATATTCTGAGTTTAACAGTCAATCAGTAGTTTTTTTTATTTGCAATATAAAAAAATGTCGCGTAAAATGTGCAATGAAATGTGTTTATATCGTACAGGTAATGTTAAAAATTATATAAAAAATATTGTTAATCAAATAAATCATAGTTTACATTGTTATTTTGTTGTCTGTTGGATACCCACTTTTGTCGGAAAACATGGTAGCCACAAAAATGGCACCGAAGTTTTTCCCACTTCTATTTTGAGATCGAAAAAAAACAAATGTTGCTGATGTTTTACCCTAAAAATAAAGTTATCACATGACAGAAGAAGCTTTCAATTTTGATTGGATAATGCCGTTTGAGGGAAAATCCCCCTTTTCGGAATCTATCTCGTCAAGAGAAAACTTGAGGCAATTATTTTTTTGTGAAATTCAACGTGATTCAATCAAACGGAAATCGCGGAACTCAAGTTTACCTTTCTTCTTGCCTATGCAAATATCTTTTCACTTCAATTAACTCAGCAACATTTGTTTTAGATAACATAAAGACCACTACCCCCCTTGACATGGCCGGTAAAATTCAGTCTCCGGACGAGTCTATCGTAAATTGGGTCGGAGCTGAACTGGAAGCACGTGGTGCAACAAATGACATGATTTACCAACTCATCACAATAGGAAATTACACTGGTACGTTTTAAATGATAGCATAGGCTACGAAAAATATATATTGTGGATGAAATCGTTAGATTTCAATATTAACAAATGTTACGAAATGACCTGCGTCCCCCTGTTATTATTGGCGCTTCCACATGATGGGAAATAACTCCCGCCAATAGATTGCAACACAATCGTCGGCTTTCTTTATTGATTTTTTTTAGCGCAAACATTAACATTTTATTTGAAAGGCCCTTGAATTAGAATGATATTTTAGTCTCACAATCATATGGATGTTCATTGAAAAGATCGTTTGATAGGACATGACAATTCCCCCCCCCCTCTTTTGGCAAAAGAGGTGCAGGGCAGGGGGTTAGTCAGGAACTTAATTTTGTCAAATTTAAAACTTAACAGTATTTTGAAATTGGTGAAAAAGGGAGTTATGGGTCAATACCCATAACTCCCTTTTTCACCAATTTACAAGACAAGCAATATAAATGAGGATTTTATTCCTGATTTTTTAATAATGATATTAAAATCAATTTTTTTTCAGATCCTTTGTCTTTATATATGATGTTAATTCTGCTGTGATATACTTAACTTGACTGAATTTTTCTCAGTTAATCAAATGCTCAAATCTAATTTATTATGGTTTATTTGGGTATTGATGTAACATGTAAGTGAACATGAAAGCATTCATTTGGAACTAATAGTTAAAGTTGAACGATTGATTGCTGAACATGCACTGAGCAATATTTCGGCTTATATATTCAAGTTGAAAAGAGGACAAGCAATAAAACATTGGCAAAAAATTACCGAAGCAACAAATTAAAGGGGAATATCCAAAGACCACAATCCAGAGACAAGGCGAAAATGTGAAAACAAAAAAATAAGAACTTGGTGAATTACAACAAGAAGACAATCCGGAAGGGGAATAATAAACACATTTTGAGGAATAGGATGGGTCATTGGGCTTAAAATTTTGACTGTCCTTGAAGAGGCGGGTATAATGGATATGAACAAATTTAGCCTTGTAACAAGCCTTTCAGGGGTCACAATGAAGTTTTTTTTTCGAACATGGCACCTTGGATTTAATCATCCCCAGTTGACCCAAACACTGGCTTTGAATATGTTCATTTCACACTGTTAGTTTCTCCATTCGGAGTAGGAGGACATGCAACAACGGACATAGCTTTGTATTTGTAGATTCTACACAACCTATGCTCTCCCTTCAGAAGGTTTTTTTTTTTTTACCACACATGAAGCTGTGTCCTATTTCTATATCCCAAGATTCCCATGATGTCATCAAAAATTAATAATTTATTGCAAGTATGTGTCTATGTTCTTAATTTCATGAGATTTACACCTTTTAGATTTCGATTTGATGTACAAATTATTTATTATATTACACTTTATATATTTTCCAGAAGAGTTGCCTCTCGCTAAAAGTCAACATGATCAGCTTACAAATTGTTATATATTCTGGGTTAAAGTGCTGTCGATTATTGAGGAGTCATCAGATTTAACTTTTAAAGAAAATGTTCCAATTGCAATGGAAAATGTATTTTTTGAAATATCAAATGTTGACACATTTATAAGGAAAATAAGAAATAGGGTTAAACTTGCAATTAAAAGGCAAGATAACAATCTTCTAATGGAAGATGTTTTTACAAATGTTCCAAATGTAGGAAAACAATTGATGGCTTTGGGCATAACTGAGAAATGGTTAGAAAATCCAGTTCCTATTGAAATCTCCAGTAAAACCTATTTTTTTGCAAAAATAAAAAGGGAGGTAATTCTATCAGAAATGCTCCTTTTATATGCAAAATCTGATTTTTAAAGAAAATATAAGCCTGAAATGGGAATACCTCGTTCATTTATACTTTTTTTAAGCTTTTATCAGGATAAATACAATTTCAATAGGAAAAATTGCTCTATAAATGGGTTTCATAGGTTGATTTCAACATTTTGACAATTTGGTGCCATTCAAAAAAGGGGCTTCAAAGCCATATTGGCACCAACATATTTTTTCTTTGATGAGAAAAAGAACCAATATTAACACTGAAATTGGCAGTCAGAAGTGCAAATGTTTACTTGAGACAAAGCTGTGTATTATCATTTGATATCTTAGCAGTCACTACTAGCACAGAAATCTAGACTAGCATCTTTTTTCATTTTTCGAAAATGACTGCTAACCTGGAAACTGACCAATTTTTTTTAAAAGTAAGCAAACAATGCCAATACTGAAACATGTTCCTTTAAAAAAAAAAAAAAACAATCTTCAAGCAAAATAAAGAATATTACATGTAGAATTCGGTCTTTTACCAATAATCTGCATTGAATTCGGCCATAAATACAGCACAAATGGCGGCCATCTTGGATAAAATTTAGGAGTAAATTTCTATACTTGAATCGAGCATAACTTTTGAACCACTTGTCCGATTCCCAAAAACTAAACTGTTCTGTGATGGTATTGAAGAAATCTACACAGCTGTCATATTTATATATGAAAATTCCTTGCTTTAGAAAATAGCCTGACCTCCCTAGTAGTTGGGTCCGATGAGGAAAAAGCGTTAGTTAAAGCTATAAAATCAAGCTTTCCTAAGTCTGAGCTTACACTCTGTACCAGGCACTGAGTGAAAACATGTCTCGACACACGAGAAATAAAGTGGGAATGAACGAAAAAGCTACTAAACAAGTAGTAGTGGAAATATTTGGTGATAATGGCCTCATCGAGGTAGACACAACTGTGGAGTTTACAAAACAGGCCAATATCATAGAAAGCAAATACCAATCTATGATAGGTCCATATCTTACAAACAAAGTTATTCCTACTATCAAGAAATATGTCTATAATGATAGAAAGTCAGAGTCAAGAATTCCTTTGCAATGGAAAAACAATAGTTGTGAATCCATTAATCATATTTTAAAGTTGAATCAGGATTGGAAGCCTGAAAAATTGCCTGAATTGATTAACAAAATTCACAAGGAAATAGTCTTGCAAGAAAGTCTGGTAAATGGTGCATTGTATTGTCATGGTGACTATGAGCTTAACTCGTCAGTAAGCCATTTATAATGCACTAAAATAATTTGGCAAAGCAAAAACCAGAAAGAAAAAGATACTCTGTTACAAAGATTCTTAACTCATGGCTTAAAAAAAAGCAAAACGTTGCTACCAAATCGGTTATCTCAACGGATGGAACCCTTACCATCCCACAGACAAACAATCGTGCACGTAAACCGGGACAAAGAAAACGTGTGAAGAATGCAAAAATATTTTCCTCCAAAAGGTCAAAGTTAAATGACTGTTGAATATTGCTGAAACTTGTAAAGTTTTGGGCCTACCATAGCTTGGTATATCTGACTTGAATATTGAAAATGTATCAGATACTGTACAGTACATGTATAGAGTTAATGGATCTCTATTTTTAAATGTTTCTGTCTTCCAAATAAAACAAAATAAAAATATATCCTGCTTAAAAGCCTACTTCCACCTCCACGTTGGTGAGCAGGGGGTAACAGGTCATACCTGGCAAACGGAAGAGGTTCCAAATATGATCATAACAATTCAAGTTCAAGTCCTTAAGCAAATGCAGCCAAATTTCCTCAATCTTACCTGTCAGGTCTATATTTACACAAAGTAATATCTTAATATATACAAATACACATATTAGCCCGGTGACCAACTCCGCAAAAGTCGCATATTAACGGAGTTTAATTTCACTTGAAACTATACGGCTAAAAATTGGCATACTTGTAGGAAAATTATTTTACTTTGATTTTAGACTGGTCGTCAAAAAGTCTTATGGTGCAGTTTTCTAAAATTCTATGTATAGTTAGCAAAATTTAGTTAAATTTGGACCTCGAGTGGCATAGCCAGAAATGATGGGTACTTTGCTCATTTGCATATCTAAGATGGCGACGCCGAGACGTCTGCAATTTTCATATGATCTATATAGACGATATCATTCATAATTGCATGTGTCATTTTCTGAACTTGAAAATGACACATTGAATCAAGCTGAATTAAATGAAATAAAAATTAATGAAAACAATTAAATATTCGAGGTTCCTGGACTAAATGAAAATCCGAGGCGACGAACCCTTTTTTGACCTTAAGAGTCTATGTAAAAATGTCTGAAATACATGAAACTGGTGGCGTGTGACACAAAATTTAACAATGAATGACATTTGGCGACATATTTTTTGAAATTAATTTAGATTCCTCAATAATATATGTAATTATATTAACTAACCTTATATTTCTAGCTTCTAAACTCGGGGTTCCCACATTAAATATAATATGATCATTTTTGCATGATCGCGATATCAAAGACATGTCTAAAATCGTTACAAAACAAAAATATTTGAATTTTGACAGAAGAAAAACTTTGCGGAAATAAGCAATAACTTTTAATTTTCGAATCATTGACGGACACATTGAATTTCCGTACTATAGCCTATTTTTTGACAAATCTAATAAACGATCCATCAAGCTTGAAACTGCAGTCACGTGATCAAAATCTAATTTAAATATGATGAATATTTATGAGGAAAGTACCCTCAATTTCTGGATATGGCTAACAGTTTTGCTCCGGTATTTAAAAACTGTATAGAAATATATTTTTTTCGCATTGGATTCAAAATTTACATATAATGTGTTATTCATTAAGCGAAAAAACTAACACAATAAACCTATAATTGAAAAATAATAACAATAACAAATATTGTAAATGGGGTCATTTTGTAGTTTCACCAGATTTTAATTCTGTACAATAATGCGCCAGTTAAGTAACTAGTAGAAATTAAAAATATAATCATTACCCTATTTAGTGTCACACCTTTTTTTTTATCTAAGTTTCTTTAATGGGATTTTATATATCACCCAAAATACAGAGTAACAAATCTTTACCTTACTTAATTTTTCCGAATGTTGTGTCCGGTCCCGGTAGATCTGAATACTTTGTTCACCATATTGATCTTGAACTTCGAGTGCACCTTATGTTCGATTAATTACGTTAACTATGGATTGATTTCTTTTGTATTTGTTGATGTGTCTTTGTTCTTTGACTTTTAAATGTTGTTTGTTTGAATTTGAGGTTGTGGTTATTTTTCATTTTTGTTCATCTTAGAATGAACAAAAATGAAAATTTAGTTATTGAGTTGAGGAGCATGCTATACAAACATTCGACCAGCAACTTTATGCTATTGCCCAACAGGTGAAATGATCAAAGCCTGACATTTTCAATCGCCATATTCTTAGACTTGGTGGTTTTCACAGTTTGTCTTGTTTCTTATCTTCGATAGGGAAACTTTGGGCCGATGGCGGTCTTCGTGATCTTTTGGCTGATTCTGGCGTGGATGCTGGAAATACAGCTGAGCTTATGTTGGTTGGCAAAAAATTTAACAGGGCTGTCAGGGGGTTCACACTTGTATTTGAAGCCCTGCGCAGCATTCATACACTGGTGTAGGACCTTTGACTACATCGATCAGACACCATCAGCGTTCTGGAATGCGCTGTTTGAATTTCATAGAAATATCTGTGATCAGAAGATTGAAACATCAGTACTACTAATTAAAGTTGAAGAATTGTTTGAAGACCATGTACAGCCTCTAATCTGTAAGTTTAGACAATGGGGATGCGATGCATCACCTACATTCAAATACTGGGATATGTTTCTGGTGGCGGTTCAAATTATGTTGTCAAATGTACGAGCAGAACGGGAGCGTGATTGGTCGGCACATCTGGTGTCTTCATCAAAAATGTTGCCATATTTCTTCATTACTAACCGTACAAATTACTCTAGATGGATGCCTGTATATATACTTGATATGCTCGACCTTTCAGCCGAGATAAAATCAGCTTTTGAAAAAGGCGAGTTTTTCATTAGACAAACATCCGGCAGTTTTAATGGTAATTGGAGCGATATGGACACTGAAAAAAACATCATATAAGATTTGAAGGGCTCAGGTGGTATCGTAGGAATAACGAATCAGAAATTTGCCCTTGTTAGATGGACACTCGCTAAACATTTCATAGCATCACTTAGTAGTGCAATAAACGACAGGGCAGGTATTACATGCACCAGCAATACCTCACATGAAAAATGAAGCAAACAGCTTTGAAGAGAGATGAGGAACAAGTCCAAGCAATAATAAACCATTTGAACGAAACCATGACTGATTCCTTTGATATAGAGGCCCACACCCTTGTCTCATGAATATTTCTACAGGCATGCATGCTACCAGAGAAGTACAGGATTCTTTGCTGTCTGCTGTCAACGAAGGTGAAAAAAAGTGCAGAAAGTTTGTTAACAGTGCTCTCTCTGTAGGACAGTCTGTGAGTTTTTATAGCCCTATCTCAAAGTCACAATTGAAAACATTTGAACACATGAATGCCAAAACATCCCTGAAATGCAAATCTGGTGAAATCATAACCGGTCATATCAATCCAGAAATTGTTTTCAGACGTGCTCTGGTTTTGGCTAATAACAGAGATGATGTCACGATTGACAACATTCTTCACATCCTGTAGGGCCTATCCCGGTGTCCATGTTCCATGAAGATGGTACAATGAGGAAATCTTGTAAATCAGATCTAGTGCAGCAGTTCGAAAAAGAAGTTTCCCCAGTTCTTTCGTTGCAGGATTTTTACCCTTCGTTGACAACTTACATCAGAGATAGCATGGCACTAGTACAGTGCATGGATGCAAAGAAACATAAAACCTTTGGAGACCTTGCTACCGACTACTGCAGACAGTTGACATCATGCTTTGCAAAAGCACATACAGTAGCAGATGTATTTGACCGGTATGACGTAAACAACTCGGAAAAAATTCCATTAAGTCGGCTGAAAGAGAGCGTCGTACCAAAGTGACTGCCCATACAAAGGTGTAAAATACCAACCCTCACATATAACTGGGTGAGTAGTAAAATACCATCCCTCACATATAACTGGGTGAGTAGTAAAATACCAACCCTCACACATAACCGGATGAACAGTAAAATGCCAACCCTCACATATAACTGGGTGAGTAGTAAAATACCAACCCTCACATATACAATGTAACTGGGTGAGCAGTAAGATACCAACCCTCACATATAACTGGATGAACAGTAAAATACCAACCCTCACATATATCCGGATGAGCAGTAAAATACCAACCCTCACATGTAACTGTAAGTAGTAAAATACCAACCCTCACATATTACTGGGTGAGCAGTAAGATACCAACCCTCACATATAACTGGGTGGGCAGTGAGATACCAACCCTCACATATAACTGGGTGAGCAGTAACATGCCAACCCTCACATTTAACTGGATGAGCAGTAAAATACCAACCCTCACAAAACATCCCTGAAATGCAAATCTGGTGAAATCATAACGGTCATATCAATCCAGAAATTGTTTTTAGACGTGCTCTGGTTTTGGCTAATAGCAGAGATGATGTCACGATTGACAACATTCTTCACATCCTGTAGGGCCTATCCCGGTGTCCATGTTCCATGAAGATGGTACAATGAGGAAATCTTGTAATCAGATCTAGTGCAGCAGTTCGAAAAAGAAGTTTCTCCAGTTCTTTCGTTGCAGGATTTTTACCCTTCGTTGACAACTTACATCAGAGATAGCATGGCACTAGTACAGTGCATGGATGAAAAGAAACATAAAACCTTTGGAGACCTTGCTACCGACTACTGCAGACAGTTGACATCATGCTTTGCAAAAGAACATACAGTAGCAGATGTATTTGACCGGTATGACGTAAAAAACTCGGAAGAAATTCCATTAAGTCGGCTGAAAGAGAGCGTCGTACCAAAGTGACTGCCCATACAAAGGTGTAAAATACCAACCCTCACATATAACTGGGTGAGTAGTAAAATACCATCCCTCACATATAACTGGGTAAGTAGTAAAATACCAACCCTCACATATAACCGGATGAACAGTAAAATGCCAACCCTCACATATAACTGGGTGAGTAGTAAAATACCAACCCTCACATATACAATGTAACTGGGTGAGCAGTAAGATACCAACCCTCACATATAACTGGATGAGCAGTAAAATGCCAACCCTCACATATAACTGGGTGAGTAGTAAAATACCAACCCTCACATATACAATGTAACTGGGTGAGCAGTAAAATACCAACCCTCACATATAACTGGATGAATAGTAAAATACCAACCCTCGCATATAACTGAGTAAGCAGTAAAATACCCACCCTCACATATTACTGAGTGAGCAGTAAAATACCAACCCTCACATATAACTGGATGAGCAGTAAAATACCAACCCTCCCATATAACAGGGTGAGCAGTAAAATACCAACTCTCACATATAACTGGGTGAGCAGTAAAATAGAAACCCTCACATATAACTGGGTGAGCAGTCACATACCAACCCTCGCATATAACAGGGTGAGTAGTAAAACACCAACCCTCACATATAACTGGGTGAGTAGTAAAATGCCAACCCTCACATATAACTGGGTCATTAGTAAAATACCAACCCTCATATATACAATGTAACTGTGTGAGCAGTAAAATACCAACCCTCACATATAACTGGATGAACAGTAAAATACCAACCCTCACATATAACTGGGTAAGCAGTAAAATACCAACCCTCACATATTATTGGGTGAGCAGTAAAAAACCAACCCTCACATATAACTGGATGAGCAGTAAAATACCAATCCTCACATATAACAGGGTGAGCAGTAAAATACCAACCCTCACATATAACTGGGTGAGCAGTAAAATAGAAATCCTCACATATAACTGGGTGAGCAGTCAGATACCAACCCTCACATATAACAGGGTCAGTAGTAAAATAACAACCCTCACATATAACTGGGTCAGTAGTAAAATACCAACCCTCACATATAACTGGATGAGCAGCAAAATACCATCCTTCACAAATAACTGGGTGAGCAGTCAGATACCAACCCTCAACTATAACTGGGTGAGCAGTGAGATACCAACCTTCACATATAATTGGGTGAGAATTAAGAGTAAAATGCCCACCCTCACATATAACTGGATGAGCAGTAAAATGCCAACCCTCACATATAACTGGGTGAATAGTAAAATACCAACCCTCACATATAACTGGGTGAATAGTAAAATACCAACCCTCACACATAAATGGGTGAGTAGTAAAAATACCAACCCTCACATATAACTGGGTGAGTAGTAAAATACCAACCCTCACATATAACTGGGCGAGTAGTAAAATACCAACCCTCACATATAAATGGGTGAGTAATAAAATAACAACCCTCACATATAACTGGGTGAGCAGTAAAATACCAACCCTCACATATAACTGGGTGAGCAGTAAAATACCAAACCTGACATATAACTGGGTGAGCAGTAAAATACCAACATTCACATGTAACTGGGTGAGCAGTAAAATATCAACCATCACATATAACTGGATGAGCAGTAAAATACCAACCCTCACATATATTTGGATGAGCAGTAAAATACCAACCCTCAAATATAACTGGGTGAGCAATAAAATACCAACCCTCACATATAACTGGGTGAGCAGTAAAATACCAACCCTCACATATAACTGGGGAAGTAGTAAAATACCAACCCTCATATATAACTGAGTGAGTAGTAAAATACCAACCCTCACATATAATTGGATGAGTAATAAAATACCAACCCTCACATATAACTGGGTGAGCAGTAATATACCAATCCTGACATATAACTGGGTGAAGAGTAAAATGCCCACCCTCACATATAACTGGATGAGCAGTAAAATACCAACCCTCACATATAACTGGGTGAATAGTAAAATACCAACCCTCACATATAACTGGGTGGGCAGTAAAATACCAACCCTCGCATATAACTGGGTGAGTAGTAAAATACCAACCCTCACATATAACTGGGTGAATAGTAAAATACCAACCCTCACATATAACTGGGTGAGCAGTAAAATACCAACCCTCACATATAACTGGTTAAATAGTAAAATACAAACCCTCACATATAACTGGGTCAGCAGTAAAATACCAACCCTAACATATAACTGAGTGAGTAGTAAAATACCAACCCTCACATATAACTGGGTGAATAGTAAAATACCAACCCTCACATATAACTGGGTGAGCAGTAAAATACCAACCCTCACATATAACTGGGTGAATAGTAAAATACCAACCCTCACATATAACTGGGTGAGCAGTAAAATACCAACCCTCACATATAACTGGGTGAATAGTAAAATACCAACCCTCACATATAACTGGGTGAATAGTAAAATACCAGCCCTCACATATAACTGGGTGAATAGTAAAATACCAACCCTCACATATAACTGGGTGAGTAGTAAAATATCAACCATCACATATAACTGGGTGAGCAGTAAAATACCAACCCTCACATATGATTGGATGTGCAGTAAAATACCAACCCTCGCATATAACTGGGTGAGTAGTAAAATACCAACCCTCACATATAACTGGGTGAATAGTAAAATACCATCCCTCACATATAACAGGGTGGATAGTAAAATCCCAACCCTCACATATCATTGGATGTGCAGTAAAATACCAACCCTCACATATAACTGGGTGAGTAGTAAAATACCAACCCTCACATATAACTGGGTGAATAGTAAAATCCCATCCCTCACATATAACTGGGTGGATAGTAAAATACCAACCCTCACATATAACTGGGTGAGCAGTAAAATACCAACACTCACATATAACTGGGTGAATAGTAAAATACCAACATTCACATATAACTGGATGAGTAGTAAAATACCAACCCTCACATATAACTGGGTGAACAGTAAAATACCAACCCTCACATATAACTGGGTGAGCAGTAAAATACCAACCCTTGCATATAACTGGGTGAGCAGTAAAATACCAACCCTCACATGTAACTGGGTGAGCAGTAAAATATCAACCCTCACATATAACTGGGTGAGCAGTAAAATAGAAACCCTCACATATAACTGGGTGAGCAGTAAAATACCAACCCTCACATATAACTGGGTGAGCAGTAAAATACCAACCCTCAGATATATCTGGGTTAGCAGTAAAATACCAACCCTTTCATATAACTGGGTGAGTAGTAAAATACCAACCCTCACATATAACTGGGTGAGTAGTAAAATACCAAACCCCACATATAACTGGGTAAGCAGTAAAATACCAACTCTCTCATATAACAGGGTGAGCAGTAAAATACCAACTCTCACATATAACTGGGTGAGTAGTAAAATACCAACCCTCACATATACAATGTAACTGGGTGAGCGGTAAAATACCAACTCTCACACATACAATGTAACTGGGTGAGTAGTAAAATACCAACCCTCAACTATAACTGGGTGAGCAGTGAGATACCAACCTTCACATATAACTGGGTGAGCATTAAGAGTAAAATGCCCACCCTCACATATAACTGGATGAGCAGTAAAATGCCAACCCTCACATATAACTGGGTGAATAGTAAAATACCAACCCTCACACATAAATGGGTGAGTAGTAAAAATACCAACCCTCACATATAACTGGGTGAGTAGTAAAATACCAACCCTCACATATAACTGGGCGAGTAGTAAAATACCAACCCTCACATATAAATGGGTGAGTAATAAAATAACAACCCTCACATATAACTGGGTGAGCAGTAAAATACCAACCCTCACATATAACTGGGTGAGCAGTAAAATACCAACCGTCACATATAACTGGGTGAGCAGTAAAATACCAAACCTGACATATAACTGGGTGAGCAGTAAAATACCAACATTCACATGTAACTGGGTGAGCAGTAAAATATCAACCATCACATATAACTGGATGAGCAGTAAAATACCAACCCTCACATATATTTGGATGAGCAGTAAAATACCAACCCTCAAATATAACTGGGTGAGCAATAAAATACCAACCCTCACATATAACTGGGTGAGCAGTAAAATACCAACCCTCACATATAACTGGGGAAGTAGTAAAATACCAACCCTCATATATAACTGAGTGAGTAGTAAAATACCAACCCTCACATATAATTGGATGAGTAATAAAATACCAACCCTCACATATAACTGGGTGAGCAGTAAAATACCAATCCTGACATATAACTGGGTGAAGAGTAAAATGCCCACCCTCACATATAACTGGATGAGCAGTAAAATACCAACCCTCACATATAACTGGATGAATAGTAAAATACCAACCCTCACATATAACTGGGTGAGCAGTAAAATACCAACCATCGCATATAACTGGGTGAGTAGTAAAATACCAACCCTCACATATAACTGGGTGAATAGTAAAATACCAACCCTCACATATAACTGGGTGAGCAGTAAAATACCAACCCTCACATATAACTGGGTGAATAGTAAAATACCAACCCTCACATATAACTGGGTGAGCAGTAAAATACCAACCCTAACATATAACTGAGTGAGTAGTAAAATACCAACCCTCACATATAACTGGGTGAATAGTAAAATACCAACCCTCACATATAACTGGGTGAGCAGTAAAATACCAACACTCACATATAACTGGGTGAATAGTAAAATACCAACATTCACATATAACTGGATGAGTAGTAAAATACCAACCCTCACATATAACTGGGTGAGCAGTAAAATACCAACCCTCACATATAACTGGGTGAGAAGTAAAATACCAACCCTTGCATATAACTGGGTGAGCAGTAAAATACCAACCCTCACATGTAACTGGGTGAGCAGTAAAATATCAACCCTCACATATAACTGGGTGAGCAGTAAAATATCAACCCTCACATATAACTGGGTGAGCAGTAAAATACCAACCCTCACATATAACTGGGTGAGCAGTAAAATACCAACCCTCAGATATATCTGGGTTAGCAGTAAAATACCAACCCTTTCATATAACTGGGTGAGTAGTAAAATACCAACCCTCACATATAACTGGGTGAGTAGTAAAATACCAAACCCCACAAATAACTGGGTGAGCAGTAAAATACCAATCCTCTCAGGGTGAGCAGTAAAATACCAACTCTCACATATAACTGGGTGAGTAGTAAAATACCAACCCTCACATATAACGGGGTGAGTAGTAAAATACCAACCCTCACATATACAATGTAACTGGGTGAGCAGCAAAAATACCAACTCTCACACATACAATGTAACTGGGTGAGTAGTAAAATACCAACCCTCAACTATAACTGGGTGAGCAGTGAGATACCAACCTTCACATATAACTGGGTGAGCATTAAGAGTAAAATGCCCACCCTCACATATAACTGGATGAGCAGTAAAATGCCAACCCTCACATATAACTGGGTGAATAGTAAAATACCAACACTCACATATAACTGGGTGAATAGTAAAATACCAACCCTCACACATAAATGGGTGAGTAGTAAAAATACCAACCCTCACATATAACTGGGTGAGCAGTAAAATACCAACCCTCACATATAACTGGGTGAGCAGTAAAATACCAACCCTCACATATAACTGGGTGAGCAGTAAAATACCAAACCTGACATATAACTGGGTGAGCAGTAAAATACCAACATTCACATGTAACCGGGTGAGCAGTAAAATATCAACCATCACATATAACTGGATGAGCAGTAAAATACCAACCCTCACATATATTTGGATGAGCAGTAAAATACCAACCCTCAAATATAACTGGGTGAGCAATAAAATACCAACCCTCACATATAACTGGGTGAGCAGTAAAATACCAACCCTCACATATAACTGGGGAAATAGTAAAATACCAACCCTCATATATAACTGAGTGAGTAGTAAAATACCAACCTTCACATATAATTGGATGAGTAATAAAATACCAACCCTCACATATAACTGGGTGAGCAGTAAGATACCAATCCTGACATATAACTGGGTGAAGAGTAAAATGCCCACCGTCACATATAACTGGATGAGCAGTAAAATACCAACCCTCACATATAACTGGGTGAATAGTAAAATACCAACCCTCACATATAACTGGGTGAGCAGTAAAATACCAACCCTCGCATATAACTGGGTGAGTAGTAAAATACCAACCCTCACATATAACTGGGTGAATAGTAAAATACCAACCCTCACATATAACTGGGTGAGCAGTAAAATACCAACCCTCACATATAACTGGGTGAATAGTAAAATACCAACCCTCACATATAACTGGGTGAGCAGTAAAATACCAACCCTAACATATAACTGAGTGAGTAGTAAAATACCAACCCTCACATATAACAGGGTGAATAGTAAAATATCAACCCTCACATATAACTGGGTGAGGAGTAAAATACCAACCCTCACATATAACTGGGTGAATAGTAAAATACCAACCCTCACATATAACTGGGTGAGCAGTAAAATACCAACCCTCACATATAACTGGGTGAATAGTAAAATACCAACCCTCACATATAACTGGGTGAATAGTAAAATACCAGCCCTCACATATAACTGGGTGAATATTAATATACCAACCCTCACATATAACTGGGTGAGTAGTAAAATATCAACCATCACATATAACTGGGTGAGCAGTAAAATACCAACCCTCACATATGATTGGATGTGCAGTAAAATACCAACCCTCACATATAACTGGGTGAGTAGTAAAATACCAACCCATACATATAACTGGGTGAATAGTAAAATACCATCCCTCACATATAACAGGGTGGATAGTAAAATCCCAACCCTCACATATGATTGGATGTGCAGTAAAATACCAACCCTCACATATAAATGAGTGAGTAGTAAAATACCATCCCTCACATATAACTGGGTGGATAGTAAAATGCCAACCCTCACATATAAGTGGTTGAGCAGTAAAATACCAACACTCACATATAACTGGGTGAATAGTAAAATACCAACATTCACATATAACTGGATGAGTAGTAAAATACCAACCCTCACATATAACTGGGTGAGCAGTAAAATACCAACCCTCACATATAACTGGATGAGCAGTAAAATACCAACCCTTGCATATAACTGGGTGAGCAGTAAAATACCAACCCTCACATGTAACTGGGTGAGCAGTAAAATATCAACCCTCACATATAACTGGGTGAGCAGTAAAATAGAAAACCTCACATATAACTGGGTGAGCAGTAAAATACCAACCCTCACATATAACTGGGTGAGCAGTAAAATACCAACCCTCAGATATATCTGGGTTAGCAGTAAAATACCAACCCTTTCATATAACTGGGTGAGTAGTAAAATACCAACCCTCACATATAACTGGGTGAGTAGTAAAATACCAAACCCCACATATAACTGGGTGAGCAGTAAAATACCAACCCTCTCATATAACAGGGTGAGCAGTAAAATACCAACTCTCACATATAACTGGGTGAGTAGTAAAATACCTACCCTCACATATAACGGGATGAGCAGTAAAATACCAACCCTCACATATAACTGGGTGAGTAGTAAAATATCAACCCTCACATATACAATGTAACTGGGTGAGCAGTAAAATACCAACTCTCACACATACAATGTAACTGGGTGAGTAGTAAAATACCAATCCTCAACTATAACTGGGTGAGCAGTCAGATACCAACCTTCACATATAACTGGGTGAGCATTAAGAGTAAAATGCCCACCCTCACATATAACTGGATGAGCAGTAAAATGCCAACCCTCACATATAACTGGGTGAATAGTAAAATACCAACCCTCACATATAACTGGGTGAATAGTAAAATACCAACCCTCACACATAAATGGGTGAGTAGTAAAAATACCAACCCTCACATATAACTGGGTGAGTAGTAAAATACCAACCCTCACATATAACTGGGCGAGTTGTAAAATACCAACCCTCACATATAAATGGGTGAGTAATAAAATAACAACCCTCACATATAACTGGGTGAGCAGTAAAATACCAACATTCACATGTAACTGGGTGAGCAGTAAAATATCAACCATCACATATAACTGGATGAGCAGTAAAATACCAACCCTCACATATATTTGGATGAGCAGTAAAATACCAACCCTCAAATATAACTGGGTGAGCAATAAAATACCAACCCTCACATATAACTGGGTGAGCAGTAAAATACCAACCCTCACATATAACTGGGGAAGTAGTAAAATACCAACCCTCATATATAACTGAGTGAGTAGTAAAATACCAACCCTCACATATAATTGGATGAGTAATAAAATACCAACCCTCACATATAACTAGGTGAGCAGTAAAATACCAATCCTGACATATAACTGGGTGAAGAGTAAAATGCCCACCCTCACATATAACTGGATGAGCAGTAAAATACCAACCCTCACATATAACTGAGTGAATAGTAAAATACCAACCCTCACATATAACTGGGTGAGCAGTAAAATACCAACCATCGCATATAACTGGGTGAGTAGTAAAATACCAACCCTCACATATAACTGGGTGAATAGTAAAATACCAACCCTCACATATAACTGGGTGAGCAGTAAAATACCAACCCTCACATATAACTGGGTGAATAGTAAAATACCAACCCTCACATATAACTCGGTGAGCAGTAAAATACCAACCCTCAGATATATCTGGGTTAGCAGTAAAATACCAACCCTTTCATATAACTGGGTGAGTAGTAAAATACCAACCCTCACATATAACTGGGTGAGTAGTAAAATACCAAACCCCACATATAACTGGGTGAGCAGTAAAATACCAACCCTCTCATATAACAGGGTGAGCAGTAAAATACCAACTCTCACATATAACTGGGTGAGTAGTAAAATACCAACCCTCACATATAACGGGATGAGCAGTAAAATACCAACCCTCACATATAACTGGGTGAGTAGTAAAATATCAACCCTCACATATACAATGTAACTGTGTGAGCAGTAAAATACCAACTCTCACACATACAATGTAACTGGGTGAGTAGTAAAATACCAATCCTCAACTATAACTGGGTGAGCAGTCAGATACCAACCTTCACATATAACTGGATGAGCATTAAGAGTAAAATGCCCACCCTCACATATAACTGGATGAGCAGTAAAATGCCAACCCTCACATATAACTGGGTGAATAGTAAAATACCAACCCTCACATATAACTGGGTGAATAGTAAAATACCAACCCTCACACATAAATGGGTGAGTAGTAAAAATACCAACCCTCACATATAACTGGGTGAGTAGTAAAATACCAACCCTCACATATAACTGGGCGAGTAGTAAAATACCAACCCTCACATATAAATGGATGAGTAATAAAATAACAACCCTCACATATAACTGGGTGAGCAGTAAAATACCAACATTCACATGTAACTGGGTGAGCAGTAAAATATCAACCATCACATATAACTGGATGAGCAGTAAAATACCAACCCTCACATATATTTGGATGAGCAGTAAAATACCAACCCTCAAATATAACTGGGTGAGCAATAAAATACCAACCCTCACATATAACTGGGTGAGCAGTAAAATACCAACCCTCACATATAACTGGGGAAGTAGTAAAATACCAACCCTCATATATAACTGAGTGAGTAGTAAAATACCAACCCTCACATATAATTGGATGAGTAATAAAATACCAACCCTCACATATAACTAGGTGAGCATTAAAATACCAATCCTGACATATAACTGGGTGAAGAGTAAAATGCCCACCCTCACATATAACTGGATGAGCAGTAAAATACCAACCCTCACATATAACTGAGTGAATAGTAAAATACCAACCCTCACATATAACTGGGTGAGCAGTAAAATACCAACCATCGCATATAACTGGGTGAGTAGTAAAATACCAACCCTCACATATAACTGGGTGAATAGTAAAATACCAACCCTCACATATAACTGGGTGAGCAGTAAAATACCAACCCTCACATATAACTGGGTGAATAGTAAAATACCAACCCTCACATATAACTCGGTGAGCAGTAAAATACCAACCGTAACATATAACTGAGTGAGTAGTAAAATACCAACCCTCACATATAACTGGGTGAATAGTAAAATACCAACCCTCATATATAACTGGGTGAGCAGTAAAATACCAACACTCACATATAACTGGGTGAGCAGTAAAATACCAACATTCACATATAACTGGAGGAGTAGTAAAATACCAACCCTCACATATAACTGGGTGAGCAGTAAAATACCAACCCTCACATATAACTGGGTGAGAAGTAAAATACCAACCCTTGCATATAACTGGGTGAGCAGTAAAATACCAACCCTCACATGTAACTGGGTGAGCAGTAAAATATCAACCCTCACATATAACTGGGTGAGCAGTAAAATATCAACCCTCACATATAACTGGGTGAGCAGTAAAATACCAACCCTCACATATAACTGGGTGAGCAGTAAAATACCAACCCTCAGATATATCTGGGTTAGCAGTAAAATATCAACCCTTTCATATAACTGGGTGAGTAGTAAAATACCAACCCTCACATATAACTGGGTGAGTAGTAAAATACCAAACCCCACATATAACTGGGTGAGCAGTAAAATACCAACCCTCTCATATAACAGGGTGAGCAGTAAAATACCAACCCTCACATATACAATGTAACTGGGTGAGCAGTAAAATACCAACTCTCACACATACAATGTAACTGGGTGAGTAGTAAAATACCAACCCTCAACTATAACTGGGTGAGCAGTGAGATACCAACCTTCACATATAACTGGGTGAGCATTAAGAGTAAAATGCCCACCCTCACATAACTGGATGAGCAGTAAAATGCCAACCCTCACATATAACTGGGTGAATAGTAAAATACCAACCCTCACATATAACTGGGTGAATAGTAAAATACCAACCCTCACACATAAATAGGTGAGTAGTAAAAATACCAACCCTCACATATAACTGGGTGAGTAGTAAAATACCAACCCTCACATATAATTGGGCGAGTAGTAAAATACCAACCCTCACATATAAATGGGTGAGTAATAAAATAACAACCCTCACATATAACTGGGTGAGCAGTAAAATACCAACCCTCACATATAACTGGGTGAGCAGTAAAATACCAACCCTCACATATAACTGGGTGAGCAGTAAAATACCAAACCTGACATATAACTGGGTGAGCAGTAAAATACCAACATTCACATGTAACCGGGTGAGCAGTAAAATACCAACCCTCACATATAACTGGGTGAATAGTAAAATACCAACCCTCACATATAACTCGGTGAGCAGTAAAATACCAACCCTCAGATATATCTGGGTTAGCAGTAAAATACCAACCCTTTCATATAACTGGGTGAGTAGTAAAATACCAACCCTCACATATAACTGGGTGAGTAGTAAAATATCAAACCCCACATATAACTGGATGAGCAGTAAAATACCAACCCTCTCATATAACAGGGTGAGCAGTAAAATACCAACTCTCACATATAACTGGGTGAGTAGTAAAATACCAACCCTCACATATAACGGGATGAGCAGTAAAATACCAACCCTCACATATAAATGGGTGAGTAGTAAAATATCAACCCTCACATATACAATGTAACTGGGTGAGCAGTAAAATACCAACTCTCACACATACAATGTAACTGGGTGAGTAGTAAAATACCAATCCTCAACTATAACTGGGTGAGCAGTCAGATACCAACCTTCACATATAACTGGGTGAGCATTAAGAGTAAAATGCCCACCCTCACATATAACTGGATGAGCAGTAAAATGCAAACCCTCACATATAACTGGGTGAATAGTAAAATACCAACCCTCACATATAACTGGGTGAATAGTAAAATACCAACCCTCACACATAAATGGGTGAGTAGTAAAAATACCAACCCTCACATATAACTGGGTGAGTAGTAAAATACCAACCCTCACATATAACTGGGCGAGTAGTAAAATACCAACCCTCACATATAAATGGGTGAGTAATAAAATAACAACCCTCACATATAACTGGGTGAGCAGTAAAATACCAACATTCACATGTAACTGGGTGAGCAGTAAAATATCAACCATCACATATAACTGGATGAGCAGTAAAATACCAACCCTCACATATATTTGGATGAGCAGTAAAATACCAACCCTCAAATATAACTGGGTGAGCAATAAAATACCAACCCTCACATATAACTGGGTGAGCAGTAAAATACCAACCCTCACATATAACTGGGGAAGTAGTAAAATACCAACCCTCATATATAACTGAGTGAGTAGTAAAATACCAACCCTCACATATAATTGGATGAGTAATAAAATACCAACCCTCACATATAACTAGGTGAGCAGTAAAATACCAATCCTGACATATAACTGGGTGAAGAGTAAAATGCCCACCCTCACATATAACTGGATGAGCAGTAAAATACCAACCCTCACATATAACTGAGTGAATAGTAAAATACCAACCCTCACATATAACTGGGTGAGCAGTAAAATACCAACCATCGCATATAACTGGGTGAGTAGTAAAATACCAACCCTCACATATAACTGGGTGAATAGTAAAATACCAACCCTCACATATAACTGGGTGAGCAGTAAAATACCAACCCTCACATATAACTGGGTGAATAGTAAAATACCAACCCTCACATATAACTCGGTGAGCAGTAAAATACCAACCGTAACATATAACTGAGTGAGTAGTAAAATACCAACCCTCACATATAACTGGGTGAATAGTAAAATACCAACCCTCATATATAACTGGGTGAGCAGTAAAATACCAACACTCACATATAACTGGGTGAATAGTAAAATACCAACATTCACATATAACTGGAGGAGTAGTAAAATACCAACCCTCACATATAACTGGGTGAGCAGTAAAATACCAACCCTCACATATAACTGGGTGAGAAGTAAAATACCAACCCTTGCATATAACTGGGTGAGCAGTAAAATACCAACCCTCACATGTAACTGGGTGAGCAGTAAAATATCAACCCTCACATATAACTAGGTGAGCAGTAAAATATCAACCCTCACATATAACTGGGTGAGCAGTAAAATACCAACCCTCACATATAACTGGGTGAGCAGTAAAATACCAACCCTCAGATATATCTGGGTTAGCAGTAAAATATCAACCCTTTCATATAACTGGGTGAGTAGTAAAATACCAACCCTCACATATAACTGGGTGAGTAGTAAAATACCAAACCCCACATATAACTGGGTGAGCAGTAAAATACCAACCCTCTCATATAACAGGGTGAGCAGTAAAATACCAACTCTCACATATAACTGGGTGAGTAGTAAAATACCAACCCTCACATATAACGGGGTGAGTAGTAAAATACCAACCCTCACATATACAATGTAACTGGGTGAGCAGTAAAATACCAACTCTCACACATACAATGTAACTGGGTGAGTAGTAAAATACCAACCCTCAACTATAACTGGGTGAGCAGTGAGATACCAACCTTCACATATAACTGGGTGAGCATTAAGAGTAAAATGCCCACCCTCACATAACTGGATGAGCAGTAAAATGCCAACCCTCACATATAACTGGGTGAATAGTAAAATACCAACCCTCACATATAACTGGGTGAATAGTAAAATACAAACCCTCACACATAAATGGGTGAGTAGTAAAAATACCAACCCTCACATATAACTGGGTGAGTAGTAAAATACCAACCCTCACATATAACTGGGCGAGTAGTAAAATACCAACCCTCACATATAAATGGGTGAGTAATAAAATAACAACCCTCACATATAACTGGGTGAGCAGTAAAATACCAACCCTCACATATAACTGGGTGAGCAGTAAAATACCAACCCTCACATATAACTGGGTGAGCAGTAAAATACCAAACCTGACATATAACTGGGTGAGCAGTAAAATACCAACATTCACATGTAACCGGGTGAGCAGTAAAATATCAACCATCACATATAACTGGATGAGCAGTAAAATACCAACCCTCACAAATATTTGGATGAGCAGTAAAATACCAACCCTCAAATATAACTGGGTGAGCAATAAAATACCAACCCTCACATATAACTGGGTGAGCAGTAAAATACCAACCCTCACATATAACTGGGGAAGTAGTAAAATACCAACCCTCATATATAATTGAGTGAGTAGTAAAATACCAACCCTCACATATAATTGGATGAGTAATAAAATACCAACCCTCACATATAACTGGGTGAGCAGTAAAATACCAACCCTCACATATAACTGGGTGAGCAGTAAAATACCAACCCTTGCATATAACTGGGTGAGCAGTAAAATACCAACCTCACATGTAACTGGGTGGGCAGTAAAATATCAACCCTCACATATAACTGGGTGAGCAGTAAAATAGAAACCCTCACATATAACTGGGTGAGCAGTAAAATACCAACCCTCACATATAACTGGGTGAGCAGTAAAATACCAACCCTCAGATATATCTGGGTTAGCAGTAAAATACCAACCCTTTCATATAACTGGGTGAGTAGTAAAATACCAAACCCCACATATAACTGGGTGAACAGTAAAATACCAACCCTCTCATATAACAGGGTGAGCAGTAAAATACCAACTCTCACATATAACTGGGTGAGTAGTAAAATACCAACCCTCACATATAACGGGGTGAGTAGTAAAATACCAACCCTCACATATACAATGTAACTGGGTGAGCAGTAAAATACCAACTCTCACACATACAATGTAACTGGGTGAGTAGTAAAATACCAACCCTCAACTATAACTGGGTGAGCAGTGAGAAACCAACCTTCACATATAACTGGGTGAGCATTAAGAGTAAAATGTCCACCCTCACATATAACTGGGTGAGCAGTAAAATGCCAACCCCCACATATAACTGGGTGAATAGTAAAATACCAACCCTCACATATAACTGGGTGAATAGTAAAATACCAACCCTCACATATAAATGGGTGAGTAGTAAAAATACCAACCCTCACATATAACTGGGTGAGTAGTAAAATACCAACCCTCACATATAACTGGGCGAGTAGTAAAATACCAACCCTCACATATAAATGGGTGAGTAATAAAATAACAACCCTCACATATAACTGGGTGGGCAGTAAAATACAAACCCTCACATATAACTGGGTGAGCAGTAAAATACCAAACCTGACATATAACTGGGTCAGCAGTAAAATACCAACATTCACATGTAACTGGGTGAGCAGTAAAATATCAACCATCACATATAACTGGATGAGCAGTAAAATACCAACCCTCACATATATTTGGATGAGCAGTAAAATACCAACCCTCAAATATAACTGGGTGAGCAATAAAATACCAACCCTCACATATAACTGGGTGAGCAGTAAAATACCAACCCTCACATATAACTGGGTGAGCAGTAAAATACCAACCCTCAGATATATCTGGGTTAGCAGTAAAATACCAACCCTTTCATATAACTGGGTGAGTAGTAAAATACCAACCCTCACATATAACTGGGTGAGTAGTAAAATATCAAACCCCACATATAACTGGGTGAGCAGTAAAATACCAACCCTCTCATATAACAGGGTGAGCAGTAAAATACCAACTCTCACATATAACTGGGTGAGTAGTAAAATACCAACCCTCACATATAACGGGGTGAGTAGTAAAATACCAACCCTCACATATACAATGTAACTGGGTGAGCAGTAAAATACCAACTCTCACACATACAATGTAACTGAGTGAGTAGTAAAATACCAACCCTCAACTATAACTGGGTGAATAGTAAAATACCAACCCTCACACATAAATGGGTGAGTAGTAAAAATACCAACCCTCACATATAACTGGGTGAGTAGTAAAATACCAACCCTCACATATAACTGGGCGAGTAGTAAAATACCAACCCTCACATATAAATGGGTGAGTAATAAAATAACAACCCTCACATATAACTGGGTGAGCAGTAAAATACCAACCCTCACATATAACTGGGTGAGCAGTAAAATACAAACCCTCACATATAACTGGGTGAGCAGTAAAATACCAAACCTCACATATAACTGGGTGAGCAGTAAAATACCAACATTCACATGTAACCGGGTGAGCAGTAAAATATCAACCATCACATATAACTGGATGAGCAGTAAAATACCAATCCTCACATATATTTGGATGAGCAGTAAAATACCAACCCTCAAATATAACTGGGTGAGCAATAAAATACCAACCCTCACATATAACTGGGTGAGCAGTAAAATACCAACCCTCACATATAACTGGGGAAGTAGTAAAATACCAACCCTCATATATAATTGAGTGAGTAGTAAAATACCAACCCTCACATATAATTGGATGAGTAATAAAATACCAACTCTCACATATAACTGGGTGAGCAGTAAAATACCAACCCTCACATATAACTGGGTGAGCAGTAAAATACCAACCCTTGCATATAACTGGGTGAGCAGTAAAATACCAACCCTCACATGTAACTGGGTGAGCAGTAAAATATCAACCCTCACATATAACTGGGTGAGCAGTAAAATAGAAACCCTCACATATAACTGGGTGAGTAGTAAAATACCAACCCTCACATATACAATGTAACTGGGTGAGCAGTAAAATACCAACTCTCACACATACAATGTAACTGGGTGAGTAGTAAAATACCAACCCTCAACTATAACTGGGTGAGCAGTGAGAAACCAACCTTCACATATAACTGGGTGAGCATTAAGAGTAAAATGTCCACCCTCACATATAACTGGATGAGCAGTAAAATGCCAACCCTCACATATAACTGGGTGAATAGTAAAATACCAACCCTCACATATAACTGGGTGAATAGTAAAATACCAACCCTCACATATAAATGGGTGAGTAGTAAAAATACCAACCCTCACATATAACTGGGTGAGTAGTAAAATACCAACCCTCACATATAACTGGGCGAGTAGTAAAATACCAACCCTCACATATAAATGGGTGAGTAATAAAATAACAACCCTCACATATAACTGGGTGAGCAGTAAAATACAAACCCTCACATATAACTGGGTGAGCAGTAAAATACCAAACCTGACATATAACTGGGTCAGCAGTAAAATACCAACATTCACATGTAACTGGGTGAGCAGTAAAATATCAACCATCACATATAACTGGATGAGCAGTAAAATACCAACCCTCACATATATTTGGATGAGCAGTAAAATACCAACCCTCAAATATAACTGGGTGAGCAATAAAATACCAACCCTCACATATAACTGGGTGAGCAGTAAAATACCAACCCTCACATATAACTGGGTGAGCAGTAAAATACCAACCCTCAGATATATCTGGGTTAGCAGTAAAATACCAACCCTTTCATATAACTGGGTGAGTAGTAAAATACCAACCCTCACATATAACAGGGTGAGCAGTAAAATACCAACTCTCACATATAACTGGTTGAGTTGTAAAATACCAACCCTCACATATAACGGGGTGAGTAGTAAAATACCAACCCTCACATATACAATGTAACTGGGTGAGCAGTAAAATACCAACTCTCACACATACAATGTAACTGAGTGAGTAGTAAAATACCAACCCTCAACTATAACTGGGTGAATAGTAAAATACCAACCCTCACACATAAATGGGTGAGTAGTAAAAATACCAACCCTCACATATAACTGGGTGAGTAGTAAAATACCAACCCTCACATATAACTGGGCGAGTAGTAAAATACCAACCCTCACATATAAATGGGTGAGTAATAAAATAACAACCCTCACATATAACTGGGTGAGCAGTAAAATACCAACCCTCACATATAACTGGGTGAGCAGTAAAATACAAACCCTCACATATAACTGGGTGAGCAGTAAAATACCAAACCTGACATATAACTGGGTGAGCAGTAAAATACCAACATTCAACTGTAACCGGGTGAGCAGTAAAATATCAACCATCACATATAACTGGATGAGCAGTAAAATACCAATCCTCACATATATTTGGATGAGCAGTAAAATACCAACCCTCAAATATAACTGGGTGAACAATAAAATACCAACCCTCACATATAACTGGTTGAGCAGTAAAATACCAACCCTCACATATAACTGGGGAAGTAGTAAAATACCAACCCTCATATATAATTGAGTGAGTAGTAAAATACCAACCCTCACATATAATTGGATGAGTAATAAAATACCAACTCTCACATATAACTGGGTGAGCAGTAAAATACCAACCCTCACATATAACTGGGTGAGCAGTAAAATACCAACCCTTGCATATAACTGGGTGAGCAGTAAAATACCAACCCTCACATGTAACTGGGTGAGCAGTAAAATATCAACCCTCACATATAACTGGGTGAGCAGTAAAATAGAAACCCTCACATATAACTGGGTGAGCAGTAAAATACCAACCCTCACATATAACTGGGTGAGCAGTAAAATACCAACCCTCAGATATATCTGAGTTAGCAGTAAAATACCAACCCTTTCATATAACTGGGTGAGTAGTAAAATACCAACCCTCACATATAACTGGGTGAGTAGTAAAATACCAAACCCCACATATAACTGGGTGAACAGTAAAATACCAACCCTCTCATATAACAGGGTGAGCAGTAAAATACCAACTCTCACATATAACTGGGTGAGTAGTAAAATACCAACCCTCACATATAACTGGGTGAGTAGTAAAATACCAAACCCCACATATAACTGGGTGAGCAGTAAAATACCAACCCTCTCATATAACAGGGTGAGCAGTAAAATACCAACTCTCACATATAACTGGGTGAGTAGTAAAATACCAACCCTCACATATAACGGGGTGAGTAGTAAAATACCAACCCTCACATATACAATGTAACTGGGTGAGCAGCAAAAATACCAACTCTCACACATACAATGTAACTGGGTGAGTAGTAAAATACCAACCCTCAACTATAACTGGGTGAGCAGTGAGATACCAACCTTCACATATAACTGGGTGAGCATTAAGAGTAAAATGCCCACCCTCACATATAACTGGATGAGCAGTAAAATGCCAACCCTCACATATAACTGGGTGAATAGTAAAATACCAACACTCACATATAACTGGGTGAATAGTAAAATACCAACCCTCACACATAAATGGGTGAGTAGTAAAAATACCAACCCTCACATATAACTGGGTGAGCAGTAAAATACCAACCCTCACATATAACTGGGTGAGCAGTAAAATACCAACCCTCACATATAACTGGGTGAGCAGTAAAATACCAAACCTGACATATAACTGGGTGAGCAGTAAAATACCAACATTCACATGTAACCGGGTGAGCAGTAAAATATCAACCATCACATATAACTGGATGAGCAGTAAAATACCAACCCTCACATATATTTGGATGAGCAGTAAAATACCAACCCTCAAATATAACTGGGTGAGCAATAAAATACCAACCCTCACATATAACTGGGTGAGCAGTAAAATACCAACCCTCACATATAACTGGGGAAATAGTAAAATACCAACCCTCATATATAACTGAGTGAGTAGTAAAATACCAACCCTCACATATAATTGGATGAGTAATAAAATACCAACCCTCACATATAATTGGGTGAGCAGTAAGATACCAATCCTGACATATAACTGGGTGAAGAGTAAAATGCCCACCGTCACATATAACTGGATGAGCAGTAAAATACCAACCCTCACATATAACTGGGTGAATAGTAAAATACCAACCCTCACATATAACTGGGTGAGCAGTAAAATACCAACCCTCGCATATAACTGGGTGAGTAGTAAAATACCAACCCTCACATATAACTGGGTGAATAGTAAAATACCAACCCTCACATATAACTGGGTGAGCAGTAAAATACCAACCCTCACATATAACTGGGTGAATAGTAAAATACCAACCCTCACATATAACTGGGTGAGCAGTAAAATACCAACCCTAACATATAACTGAGTGAGTAGTAAAATACCAACCCTCACATATAACAGGGTGAATAGTAAAATACCAACCCTCACATATAACTGGGTGAGCAGTAAAATACCAACCCTCACATATAACTGGGTGAATAGTAAAATACCAACCCTCACATATAACTGGGTGAGCAGTAAAATACCAACCCTCACATATAACTGGGTGAATAGTAAAATACCAACCCTCACATATAACTGGGTGAATAGTAAAATACCAGCCCTCACATATAACTGGGTGAATATTAATATACCAACCCTCACATATAACTGGGTGAGTAGTAAAATATCAACCATCACATATAACTGGGTGAGCAGTAAAATACCAACGCTCACATATGATTGGATGTGCAGTAAAATACCAACCCTCACATATAACTGGGTGAGTAGTAAAATACCAGCCCTCACATATAACTGGGTGAATAGTAAAATACCATCCCTCACATATAACAGGGTGGATAGTAAAATCCCAACCCTCACATATGATTGGATGTGCAGTAAAATACCAACCCTCACATATAAATGGGTGAGTAGTAAAATACCATCCCTCACATATAACTGGGTGGATAGTAAAATGCCAACCCTCACATATAAGTGGTTGAGCAGTAAAATACCAACACTCACATATAACTGGGTGAATAGTAAAATACCAACATTCACATATAACTGGATGAGTAATAAAATACCAACCCTCACATATAACTGGGTGAGCAGTAAAATACCAACCCTCACATATAACTGGATGAGCAGTAAAATACCAACCCTTGCATATAACTGGGTGAGCAGTAAAATACCAACCCTCACATGTAACTGGGTGAGCAGTAAAATATCAACCCTCACATATAACTGGGTGAGCAGTAAAATAGAAAACCTCACATATAACTGGGTGAGCAGTAAAATACCAACCCTCACATATAACTGGGTGAGCAGTAAAATACCAACCCTCAGATATATCTGGGTTATCAGTAAAATACCAACCCTTTCATATAACTGGGTTAGTAGTAAAATACCAACCCTTACATATAACTGGGTGAGTAGTAAAATACCAAACCCCACATATAACTGGGTGAGCAGTAAAATACCAACCCTCTCATATAACAGGGTGAGCAGTAAAATACCAACTCTCACATATAACTGGGTGAGTAGTAAAATACCAACCCTCACATATAACGGGATGAGCAGTAAAATACCAACCCTCACATATAACTGGGTGAGTAGTAAAATATCAACCCTCACATATACAATGTAACTGGGTGAGCAGTAAAATACCAACTCTCACACATACAATGTAACTGGGTGAGTAGTAAAATACCAATCCTCAACTATAACTGGGTGAGCAGTCAGATACCAACCTTCACATATAACTGGGTGAGCATTAAGAGTAAAATGCCCACCCTCACATATAACTGGATGAGCAGTAAAATGCCAACCCTCACATATAACTGGGTGAATAGTAAAATACCAACCCTCACATATAACTGGGTGAATAGTAAAATACCAACCCTCACACATAAATGGGTGAGTAGTAAAAATACCAACCCTCACATATAACTGGGTGAGTAGTAAAATACCAACCCTCACATATAACTGGGCGAGTTGTAAAATACCAACCCTCACATATAAATGGGTGAGTAATAAAATAACAACCCTCACATATAACTGGGTGAGCAGTAAAATACCAACATTCACATGTAACTGGGTGAGCAGTAAAATATCAACCATCACATATAACTGGATGAGCAGTAAAATACCAACCCTCACATATATTTGGATGAGCAGTAAAATACCAACCCTCAAATATAACTGGGTGAGCAATAAAATACCAACCCTCACATATAACTGGGTGAGCAGTAAAATACCAACCCTCACATATAACTGGGAAAGTAGTAAAATACCAACCCTCATATATAACTGAGTGAGTAGTAAAATACCAACCCTCACATATAATTGGATGAGTAATAAAATACCAACCCTCACATATAACTAGGTGAGCAGTAAAATACCAATCCTGACATATAACTGGGTGAAGAGTAAAATGCCCACCCTCACATATAACTGGATGAGCAGTAAAATACCAACCCTCACATATAACTGAGTGAATAGTAAAATACCAACCCTCACATATAACTGGGTGAGCAGTAAAATACCAACCATCGCATATAACTGGGTGAGTAGTAAAATACCAACCCTCACATATAACTGGGTGAATAGTAAAATACCAACCCTCACATATAACTGGGTGAGCAGTAAAATACCAACCCTAACATATAACTGAGTGAGTAGTAAAATACCAACCCTCACATATAACAGGGTGAATAGTAAAATACCAACCCTCACATATAACTGGGTGAGCAGTAAAATACCAACCCTCACATATAACTGGGTGAATAGTAAAATACCAACCCTCACATATAACTGGGTGAGCAGTAAAATACCAACCCTCACATATAACTGGGTGAATAGTAAAATACCAACCCTCACATATAACTGGGTGAATAGTAAAATACCAGCCCTCACATATAACTGGGTGAATATTAATATACCAACCCTCACATATAACTGGGTGAGTAGTAAAATATCAACCATCACATATAACTGGGTGAGCAGTAAAATACCAACCCTCACATATGATTGGATGTGCAGTAAAATACCAACCCTCACATATAACTGGGTGAGTAGTAAAATACCAACCCTCACATATAACTGGGTGAATAGTAAAATACCATCCCTCACATATAACAGGGTGGATAATAAAATCCCAACCCTCACATATGATTGGATGTGCAGTAAAATACCAACCCTCACATATAAATGGGTGAGTAGTAAAATACCATCCCTCACATATAACTGGGTGGATAGTAAAATGCCAACCCTCACATATAAGTGGTTGAGCAGTAAAATACCAACACTCACATATAACTGGGTGAATAGTAAAATACCAACATTCACATATAACTGGATGAGTAGTAAAATACCAACCCTCACATATAACTGGGTGAGCAGTAAAATACCAACCCTCACATATAACTGGATGAGCAGTAAAATACCAACCCTTGCATATAACTGGGTGAGCAGTAAAATACCAACCCTCACATATATTTGGATGAGCAGTAAAATACCAACCCTCAAATATAACTGGGTGAGCAATAAAATACCAACCCTCACATATAACTGGTTGAGCAGTAAAATACCAACCCTCACATATAACTGGGGAAGTAGTAAAATACCAACCCTCATATATAATTGAGTGAGTAGTAAAATACCAACCCTCACATATAATTGGATGAGTAATAAAATACCAACTCTCACATATAACTGGGTGAGCAGTAAAATACCAACCCTCACATATAACTGGGTGAGCAGTAAAATACCAACCCTTGCATATAACTGGGTGAGCAGTAAAATACCAACCCTCACATGTAACTGGGTGAGCAGTAAAATATCAACCCTCACATATAACTGGGTGAGCAGTAAAATAGAAACCCTCACATATAACTGGGTGAGCAGTAAAATACCAACCCTCACATATAACTGGGTGAGCAGTAAAATACCAACCCTCAGATATATCTGAGTTAGCAGTAAAATACCAACCCTTTCATATAACTGGGTGAGTAGTAAAATACCAACCCTCACATATAACTGGGTGAGTAGTAAAATACCAAACCCCACATATAACTGGGTGAACAGTAAAATACCAACCCTCTCATATAACAGGGTGAGCAGTAAAATACCAACTCTCACATATAACTGGGTGAGTAGTAAAATACCAACCCTCACATATAACTGGGTGAGTAGTAAAATACCAAACCCCACATATAACTGGGTGAGCAGTAAAATACCAACCCTCTCATATAACAGGGTGAGCAGTAAAATACCAACTCTCACATATAACTGGGTGAGTAGTAAAATACCAACCCTCACATATAACGGGGTGAGTAGTAAAATACCAACCCTCACATATACAATGTAACTGGGTGAGCAGCAAAAATACCAACTCTCACACATACAATGTAACTGGGTGAGTAGTAAAATACCAACCCTCAATTATAACTGGGTGAGCAGTGAGATACCAACCTTCACATATAACTGGGTGAGCATTAAGAGTAAAATGCCCACCCTCACATATAACTGGATGAGCAGTAAAATGCCAACCCTCACATATAACTGGGTGAATAGTAAAATACCAACACTCACATATAACTGGGTGAATAGTAAAATACCAACCCTCACACATAAATGGGTGAGTAGTAAAAATACCAACCCTCACATATAACTGGGTGAGCAGTAAAATACCAACCCTCACATATAACTGGGTGAGCAGTAAAATACCAACCCTCACATATAACTGGGTGAGCAGTAAAATACCAAACCTGACATATAACTGGGTGAGCAGTAAAATACCAACATTCACATGTAACCGGGTGAGCAGTAAAATATCAACCATCACATATAACTGGATGAGCAGTAAAATACCAACCCTCACATATATTTGGATGAGCAGTAAAATACCAACCCTCAAATATAACTGGGTGAGCAATAAAATACCAACCCTCACATATAACTGGGTGAGCAGTAAAATACCAACCCTCACATATAACTGGGGAAATAGTAAAATACCAACCCTCATATATAACTGAGTGAGTAGTAAAATACCAACCCTCACATATAATTGGATGAGTAATAAAATACCAACCCTCACATATAATTGGGTGAGCAGTAAGATACCAATCCTGACATATAACTGGGTGAAGAGTAAAATGCCCACCGTCACATATAACTGGATGAGCAGTAAAATACCAACCCTCACATATAACTGGGTGAATAGTAAAATACCAACCCTCACATATAACTGGGTGAGCAGTAAAATACCAACCCTCGCATATAACTGGGTGAGTAGTAAAATACCAACCCTCACATATAACTGGGTGAATAGTAAAATACCAACCCTCACATATAACTGGGTGAGCAGTAAAATACCAACCCTCACATATAACTGGGTGAATAGTAAAATACCAACCCTCACATATAACTGGGTGAGCAGTAAAATACCAACCCTAACATATAACTGAGTGAGTAGTAAAATACCAACCCTCACATATAACAGGGTGAATAGTAAAATACCAACCCTCACATATAACTGGGTGAGCAGTAAAATACCAACCCTCACATATAACTGGGTGAATAGTAAAATACCAACCCTCACATATAACTGGGTGAGCAGTAAAATACCAACCCTCACATATAACTGGGTGAATAGTAAAATACCAACCCTCACATATAACTGGGTGAATAGTAAAATACCAGCCCTCACATATAACTGGGTGAATATTAATATACCAACCCTCACATATAACTGGGTGAGTAGTAAAATATCAACCATCACATATAACTGGGTGAGCAGTAAAATACCAACCCTCACATATGATTGGATGTGCAGTAAAATACCAACCCTCACATATAACTGGGTGAGTAGTAAAATACCAGCCCTCACATATAACTGGGTGAATAGTAAAATACCATCCCTCACATATAACAGGGTGGATAGTAAAATCCCAACCCTCACATATGATTGGATGTGCAGTAAAATACCAACCCTCACATATAAATGGGTGAGTAGTAAAATACCATCCCTCACATATAACTGGGTGGATAGTAAAATGCCAACCCTCACATATAAGTGGTTGAGCAGTAAAATACCAACACTCACATATAACTGGGTGAATAGTAAAATACCAACATTCACATATAACTGGATGAGTAATAAAATACCAACCCTCACATATAACTGGGTGAGCAGTAAAATACCAACCCTCACATATAACTGGATGAGCAGTAAAATACCAACCCTTGCATATAACTGGGTGAGCAGTAAAATACCAACCCTCACATGTAACTGGGTGAGCAGTAAAATATCAACCCTCACATATAACTGGGTGAGCAGTAAAATAGACAACCTCACATATAACTGGGTGAGCAGTAAAATACCAACCCTCACATATAACTGGGTGAGCAGTAAAATACCAACCCTCAGATATATCTGGGTTAGCAGTAAAATACCAACCCTTTCATATAACTGGGTGAGTAGTAAAATACCAACCCTCACATATAACTGGGTGAGTAGTAAAATACCAAACCCCACATATAACTGGGTGAGCAGTAAAATACCAACCCTCTCATATAACAGGGTGAGCAGTAAAATACCAACTCTCACATATAACTGGGTGAGTAGTAAAATACCAACCCTCACATATAACGGGATGAGCAGTAAAATACCAACCCTCACATATAACTGGGTGAGTAGTAAAATATCAACCCTCACATATACAATGTAACTGGGTGAGCAGTAAAATACCAACTCTCACACATACAATGTAACTGGGTGAGTAGTAAAATACCAATCCTCAACTATAACTGGGTGAGCAGTCAGATACCAACCTTCACATATAACTGGGTGAGCATTAAGAGTAAAATGCCCACCCTCACATATAACTGGATGAGCAGTAAAATGCCAACCCTCACATATAACTGGGTGAATAGTAAAATACCAACCCTCACATATAACTGGGTGAATAGTAAAATACCAACCCTCACACATAAATGGGTGAGTAGTAAAAATACCAACCCTCACATATAACTGGGTGAGTAGTAAAATACCAACCCTCACATATAACTGGGCGAGTTGTAAAATACCAACCCTCACATATAAATGGGTGAGTAATAAAATAACAACCCTCACATATAACTGGGTGAGCAGTAAAATACCAACATTCACATGTAACTGGGTGAGCAGTAAAATATCAACCATCACATATAACTGGATGAGCAGTAAAATACCAACCCTCACATATATTTGGATGAGCAGTAAAATACCAACCCTCAAATATAACTGGGTGAGCAATAAAATACCAACCCTCACATATAACTGGGTGAGCAGTAAAATACCAACCCTCACATATAACTGGGAAAGTAGTAAAATACCAACCCTCATATATAACTGAGTGAGTAGTAAAATACCAACCCTCACATATAATTGGATGAGTAATAAAATACCAACCCTCACATATAACTAGGTGAGCAGTAAAATACCAATCCTGACATATAACTGGGTGAAGAGTAAAATGCCCACCCTCACATATAACTGGATGAGCAGTAAAATACCAACCCTCACATATAACTGAGTGAATAGTAAAATACCAACCCTCACATATAACTGGGTGAGCAGTAAAATACCAACCATCGCATATAACTGGGTGAGTAGTAAAATACCAACCCTCACATATAACTGGGTGAATAGTAAAATACCAACCCTCACATATAACTGGGTGAGCAGTAAAATACCAACCCTAACATATAACTGAGTGAGTAGTAAAATACCAACCCTCACATATAACAGGGTGAATAGTAAAATACCAACCCTCACATATAACTGGGTGAGCAGTAAAATACCAACCCTCACATATAACTGGGTGAATAGTAAAATACCAACCCTCACATATAACTGGGTGAGCAGTAAAATACCAACCCTCACATATAACTGGGTGAATAGTAAAATACCAACCCTCACATATAACTGGGTGAATAGTAAAATACCAGCCCTCACATATAACTGGGTGAATATTAATATACCAACCCTCACATATAACTGGGTGAGTAGTAAAATATCAACCATCACATATAACTGGGTGAGCAGTAAAATACCAACCCTCACATATGATTGGATGTGCAGTAAAATACCAACCCTCACATATAACTGGGTGAGTAGTAAAATACCAACCCTCACATATAACTGGGTGAATAGTAAAATACCATCCCTCACATATAACAGGGTGGATAATAAAATCCCAACCCTCACATATGATTGGATGTGCAGTAAAATACCAACCCTCACATATAAATGGGTGAGTAGTAAAATACCATCCCTCACATATAACTGGGTGGATAGTAAAATGCCAACCCTCACATATAAGTGGTTGAGCAGTAAAATACCAACACTCACATATAACTTGGTGAATAGTAAAATACCAACATTCACATATAACTGGATGAGTAGTAAAATACCAACCCTCACATATAACTGGGTGAGCAGTAAAATACCAACCCTCACATATAACTGGATGAGCAGTAAAATACCAACCCTTGCATATAACTGGGTGAGCAGTAAAATACCAACCCTCACATGTAACTGGGTGAGCAGTAAAATATCAACCCTCACATATAACTGGGTGAGCAGTAAAATAGAAAACCTCACATATAACTGGGTGAGCAGTAAAATACCAACCCTCACATATAACTGGGTGAGCAGTAAAATACCAACCCTCAGATATATCTGGGCTAGCAGTAAAATACCAACCCTTTCATATAACTGGGTGAGTAGTAAAATACCAACCCTCACATATAACTGGGTGAGTAGTAAAATACCAAACCCCACATATAACTGGGTGAGCAGTAAAATACCAACCCTCTCATATAACAGGGTGAGCAGTAAAATACCAACTCTCACATATAACTGGGTGATAAGTAAAATACCAACCCTCACATATAACAGGATGAGCAGTAAAATACCAACCCTCACATATAACTGGGTGAGTAGTAAAATATCAACCCTCACATATACAATGTAACTGGGTGAGCAGTAAAATACCAACTCTCACACATACAATGTAACTGGGTGAGTAGTAAAATACCAATCCTCAACTATAACTGGGTGAGCAGTCAGATACCAACCTTCACATATAACTGGGTGAGCATTAAGAGTAAAATGCCCACCCTCACATATAACTGGATGAGCAGTAAAATGCCAACCCTCACATATAACTGGGTGAATAGTAAAATACCAACCCTCACATATAACTGGGTGAATAGTAAAATACCAACCCTCACACATAAATGGGTGAGTAGTAAAAATACCAACCCTCACATATAACTGGGTGAGTAGTAAAATAATAACCCTCACATATAACTGGGCGAGTTGTAAAATACCAACCCTCACATATAAATGGGTGAGTAATAAAATAACAACCCTCACATATAACTGGGTGAGCAGTAAAATACCAACATTCACATGTAACTGGGTGAGCAGTAAAATATCAACCATCACATATAACTGGATGAGCAGTAAAATACCAACCCTCACATATATTTGGATGAGCAGTAAAATACCAACCCTCAAATATAACTGGGTGAGCAATAAAATACCAACCCTCACATATAACTGGGTGAGCAGTAAAATACCAACCCTCACATATAACTGGGAAAGTAGTAAAATACCAACCCTCATATATAACTGAGTGAGTAGTAAAATACCAACCCTCACATATAATTGGATGAGTAATAAAATACCAACCCTCACATATAACTAGGTGAGCAGTAAAATACCAATCCTGACATATAACTGGGTGAAGAGTAAAATGCCCACCCTCACATATAACTGGATGAGCAGTAAAATACCAACCCTCACATATAACTGAGTGAATAGTAAAATACCAACCCTCACATATAACTGGGTGAGCAGTAAAATACCAACCATCGCATATAACTGGGTGAGTAGTAAAATACCAACCCTCACATATAACTGGGTGAATAGTAAAATACCAACCCTCACATATAACTGGGTGAGCAGTAAAATACCAACCCTCACATATAACTGGGTGAATAGTAAAATACCAACCCTCACATATAACTCGGTGAGCAGTAAAATACCAACCCTCAGATATATCTGGGTTAGCAGTAAAATACCAACCCTTTCATATAACTGGGTGAGTAGTAAAATACCAACCCTCACATATAACTGGGTGAGTAGTAAAATACCAAACCCCACATATAACTGGGTGAGCAGTAAAATACCAACCCTCTCATATAACAGGGTGAGCAGTAAAATACCAACTCTCACATATAACTGGGTGAGTAGTAAAATACCAACCCTCACATATAACGGGATGAGCAGTAAAATACCAACCCTCACATATAACTGGGTGAGTAGTAAAATATCAACCCTCACATATACAATGTAACTGGGTGAGCAGTAAAATACCAACTCTCACACATACAATGTAACTGGGTGAGTAGTAAAATACCAATCCTCAACTATAACTGGGTGAGCAGTCAGATACCAACCTTCACATATAACTGGGTGAGCATTAAGAGTAAAATGCCCACCCTCACATATAACTGGATGAGCAGTAAAATGCCAACCCTCACATATAACTGGGTGAATAGTAAAATACCAACCCTTACATATAACTGGGTGAATAGTAAAATACCAACCCTCACACATAAATGGGTGAGTAGTAAAAATACCAACCCTCACATATAACTGGGTGAGTAGTAAAATACCAACCCTCACATATAACTGGGCGAGTAGTAAAATACCAACCCTCACATATAAATGGATGAGTAATAAAATAACAACCCTCACATATAACTGGGTGAGCAGTAAAATACCAACATTCACATGTAACTGGGTGAGCAGTAAGAGTAAAATGCCCACCCTCACATATAACTGGATGAGCAGTAAAATGCCAACCCTCACATATAACTGGGTGAATAGTAAAATACCAACCCTCACATATAACTGGGTGAATAGTAAAATACCAACCCTCACACATAAATGGGTGAGTAGTAAAAATACCAACCCTCACATATAACTGGGTGAGTAGTAAAATAATAACCCTCACATATAACTGGGCGAGTTGTAAAATACCAACCCTCACATATAAATGGGTGAGTAATAAAATAACAACCCTCACATATAACTGGGTGAGCAGTAAAATACCAACATTCACATGTAACTGGGTGAGCAGTAAAATATCAACCATCACATATAACTGGATGAGCAGTAAAATACCAACCCTCACATATATTTGGATGAGCAGTAAAATACCAACCCTCAAATATAACTGGGTGAGCAATAAAATACCAACCCTCACATATAACTGGGTGAGCAGTAAAATACCAACCCTCACATATAACTGGGAAAGTAGTAAAATACCAACCCTCATATATAACTGAGTGAGTAGTAAAATACCAACCCTCACATATAATTGGATGAGTAATAAAATACCAACCCTCACATATAACTAGGTGAGCAGTAAAATACCAATCCTGACATATAACTGGGTGAAGAGTAAAATGCCCACCCTCACATATAACTGGATGAGCAGTAAAATACCAACCCTCACATATAACTGAGTGAATAGTAAAATACCAACCCTCACATATAACTGGGTGAGCAGTAAAATACCAACCATCGCATATAACTGGGTGAGTAGTAAAATACCAACCCTCACATATAACTGGGTGAATAGTAAAATACCAACCCTCACATATAACTGGGTGAGCAGTAAAATACCAACCCTCACATATAACTGGGTGAATAGTAAAATACCAACCCTCACATATAACTCGGTGAGCAGTAAAATACCAACCCTCAGATATATCTGGGTTAGCAGTAAAATACCAACCCTTTCATATAACTGGGTGAGTAGTAAAATACCAACCCTCACATATAACTGGGTGAGTAGTAAAATACCAAACCCCACATATAACTGGGTGAGCAGTAAAATACCAACCCTCTCATATAACAGGGTGAGCAGTAAAATACCAACTCTCACATATAACTGGGTGAGTAGTAAAATACCAACCCTCACATATAACGGGATGAGCAGTAAAATACCAACCCTCACATATAACTGGGTGAGTAGTAAAATATCAACCCTCACATATACAATGTAACTGGGTGAGCAGTAAAATACCAACTCTCACACATACAATGTAACTGGGTGAGTAGTAAAATACCAATCCTCAACTATAACTGGGTGAGCAGTCAGATACCAACCTTCACATATAACTGGGTGAGCATTAAGAGTAAAATGCCCACCCTCACATATAACTGGATGAGCAGTAAAATGCCAACCCTCACATATAACTGGGTGAATAGTAAAATACCAACCCTTACATATAACTGGGTGAATAGTAAAATACCAACCCTCACACATAAATGGGTGAGTAGTAAAAATACCAACCCTCACATATAACTGGGTGAGTAGTAAAATACCAACCCTCACATATAACTGGGCGAGTAGTAAAATACCAACCCTCACATATAAATGGATGAGTAATAAAATAACAACCCTCACATATAACTGGGTGAGCAGTAAAATACCAACATTCACATGTAACTGGGTGAGCAGTAAAATATCAACCATCACATATAACTGGATGAGCAGTAAAATACCAACCCTCACATATATTTGGATGAGCAGTAAAATACCAACCCTCAAATATAACTGGGTGAGCAATAAAATACCAACCCTCACATATAACTGGGTGAGCAGTAAAATACCAACCCTCACATATAACTGGGGAAGTAGTAAAATACCAACCCTCATATATAACTGAGTGAGTAGTAAAATACCAACCCTCACATATAATTGGATGAGTAATAAAATACCAACCCTCACATATAACTAGGTGAGCATTAAAATACCAATCCTGACATATAACTGGGTGAAGAGTAAAATGCCCACCCTCACATATAACTGGATGAGCAGTAAAATACCAACCCTCACATATAACTGAGTGAATAGTAAAATACCAACCCTCACATATAACTGGGTGAGCAGTAAAATACCAACCATCGCATATAACTGGGTGAGTAGTAAAATACCAACCCTCACATATAACTGGGTGAATAGTAAAATACCAACCCTCACATATAACTGGGTGAGCAGTAAAATACCAACCCTCACATATAACTGGGTGAATAGTAAAATACCAACCCTCACATATAACTCGGTGAGCAGTAAAATACCAACCGTAACATATAACTGAGTGAGTAGTAAAATACCAACCCTCACATATAACTGGGTGAATAGTAAAATACCAACCCTCATATATAACTGGGTGAGCAGTAAAATACCAACACTCACATATTACTGGGTGAGCAGTAAAATACCAACATTCACATATAACTGGAGGAGTAGTAAAATACCAACCCTCACATATAACTGGGTGAGCAGTAAAATACCAACCCTCACATATAACTGGGTGAGAAGTAAAATACCAACCCTTGCATATAACTGGGTGAGCAGTAAAATACCAACCCTCACATGTAACTGGGTGAGCAGTAAAATATCAACCCTCACATATAACTGGGTGAGCAGTAAAATATCAACCCTCACATATAACTGGGTGAGCAGTAAAATACCAACCCTCACATATAACTGGGTGAGCAGTAAAATACCAACCCTCAGATATATCTGGGTTAGCAGTAAAATATCAACCCTTTCATATAACTGGGTGAGTAGTAAAATACCAACCCTCACATATAACTGGGTGAGTAGTAAAATACCAAACCCCACATATAACTGGGTGAGCAGTAAAATACCAACCCTCTCATATAACAGGGTGAGTAGTAAAATACCAACCCTCACATATACAATGTAACTGGGTGAGCAGTAAAATACCAACTCTCACACATACAATGTAACTGGGTGAGTAGTAAAATTCCAACCCTCAACTATAACTGGGTGAGCAGTGAGATACCAACCTTCACATATAACTGGGTGAGCATTAAGAGTAAAATGCCCACCCTCACATAACTGGATGAGCAGTAAAATGCCAACCCTCACATATAACTGGGTGAATAGTAAAATACCAACCCTCACATATAACTGGGTGAATAGTAAAATACCAACCCTCACACATAAATGGGTGAGTAGTAAAAATACCAACCCTCACATATAACTGGGTGAGTAGTAAAATACCAACCCTCACATATAACTGGGCGAGTAGTAAAATACCAACCCTCACATATAAATGGGTGAGTAATAAAATAACAACCCTCACATATAACTGGGTGAGCAGTAAAATACCAACCCTCACATATAACTGATTGAGCAGTAAAATACCAACCCTCACATATAACTGGGTGAGCAGTAAAATACCAAACCTGACATATAACTGGGTGAGCAGTAAAATACCAACATTCACATGTAACCGGGTGAGCAGTAAAATACCAACCCTCACATATAACTGGGTGAATAGTAAAATACCAACCCTCACATATAACTCGGTGAGCAGTAAAATACCAACCCTCAGATATATCTGGGTTAGCAGTAAAATACCAACCCTTTCATATAACTGGGTGAGTAGTAAAATACCAACCCTCACATATAACTGGGTGAGTAGTAAAATATCAAACCCCACATATAACTGGATGAGCAGTAAAATACCAACCCTCTCATATAACAGGGTGAGCAGTAAAATACCAACTCTCACATATAACTGGGTGAGTAGTAAAATACCAACCCTCACATATAACGGGATGAGCAGTAAAATACCAACCCTCACATATAACTGGGTGAGTAGTAAAATATTAACCCTCACATATACAATGTAACTGGGTGAGCAGTAAAATACCAACTCTCACACATACAATGTAACTGGGTGAGTAGTAAAATACCAATCCTCAACTATAACTGGGTGAGCAGTCAGATACCAACCTTCACATATAACTGGGTGAGCATTAAGAGTAAAATGCCCACCCTCACATATAACTGGATGAGCAGTAAAATGCAAACCCTCACATATAACTGGGTGAATAGTAAAATACCAACCCTCACATATAACTGGGTGAATAGTAAAATACCAACCCTCACACATAAATGGGTGAGTAGTAAAAATACCAACCCTCACATATAACTGGGTGAGTAGTAAAATACCAACCCTCACATATAACTGGGCGAGTAGTAAAATACCAACCCTCACATATAAATGGGTGAGTAATAAAATAACAACCCTCACATATAACTGGGTGAGCAGTAAAATACCAACATTCACATGTAACTGGGTGAGCAGTAAAATATCAACCATCACATATAACTGGATGAGCAGTAAAATACCAACCCTCACATATATTTGGATGAGCAGTAAAATACCAACCCTCATATATAACTGAGTGAGTAGTAAAATACCAACCCTCACATATAATTGGATGAGTAATAAAATACCAACCCTCACATATAACTAGGTGAGCAGTAAAATACCAATCCTGACATATAACTGGGTGAAGAGTAAAATGCCCACCCTCACATATAACTGGATGAGCAGTAAAATACCAACCCTCACATATAACTGAGTGAATAGTAAAATACCAACCCTCACATATAACTGGGTGAGCAGTAAAATACCAACCATCGCATATAACTGGGTGAGTAGTAAAATACCAACCCTCACATATAACTGGGTGAATAGTAAAATACCAACCCTCACATATAACTGGGTGAGCAGTAAAATACCAACCCTCACATATAACTGGGTGAATAGTAAAATACCAACCCTCACATATAACTCGGTGAGCAGTAAAATACCAACCGTAACATATAACTGAGTGAGTAGTAAAATACCAACCCTCACATATAACTGGGTGAATAGTAAAATACCAACCCTCATATATAACTGGGTGAGCAGTAAAATACCAACACTCACATATAACTGGGTGAATAGTAAAATACCAACATTCACATATAACTGGAGGAGTAGTAAAATACCAACCCTCACATATAACTGGGTGAGCAGTAAAATACCAACCCTCACATATAACTGGGTGAGAAGTAAAATACCAACCCTTGCATATAACTGGGTGAGCAGTAAAATACCAACCCTCACATGTAACTGGGTGAGCAGTAAAATATCAACCCTCACATATAACTGGGTGAGCAGTAAAATATCAACCCTCACATATAACTGGGTGAGCAGTAAAATACCAACCCTCACATATAACTGGGTGAGCAGTAAAATACCAACCCTCAGATATATCTGGGTTAGCAGTAACATATCAACCCTTTCATATAACTGGGTGAGTAGTAAAATACCAACCCTCACATATAACTGGGTGAGTAGTAAAATACCAAACCCCACATATAACTGGGTGAGCAGTAAAATACCAACCCTCTCATATAACAGGGTGAGCAGTAAAATACCAACTCTCACATATAACTGGGTGAGTAGTAAAATACCAACCCTCACATATAACGGGGTGAGTAGTAAAATACCAACCCTCACATATACAATGTAACTGGGTGAGCAGTAAAATACCAACTCTCACACATACAATGTAACTGGGTGAGTAGTAAAATACCAACCCTCAACTATAACTGGGTGAGCAGTGAGATACCAACCTTCACATATAACTGGGTGAGCATTAAGAGTAAAATGTCCACCCTCACATATAACTGGATGAGCAGTAAAATGCCAACCCTCACATATAACTGGGTGAATAGTAAAATACCAACCCTCACATATAACTGGGTGAATAGTAAAATACCAACCCTCACATATAAATGGGTGAGTAGTAAAAATACCAACCCTCACATATAACTTGGTGAGTAGTAAAATACCAACCCTCACATATAACTGGGCGAGTAGTAAAATACCAACCCTCACATATAAATGGGTGAGTAATAAAATAACAACCCTCACATATAACTGGGTGGGCAGTAAAATACAAACCCTCACATATAACTGGGTGAGCAGTAAAATACCAAACCTGACATATAACTGGGTCAGCAGTAAAATACCAACATTCACATGTAACTGGGTGAGCAGTAAAATATCAACCATCACATATAACTGGATGAGCAGTAAAATACCAACCCTCACATATAACTGGGTGAGCAGTAAAATACCAACCCTCACATATAACTGGGTGAGCAGTAAAATACCAACCCTCAGATATATCTGGGTTAGCAGTAAAATACCAACCCTTTCATATAACTGGGTGAGTAGTAAAATACCAACCCTCACATATAACTGGGTGAGTAGTAAAATATCAAACCCCACATATAACTGGGTGAGCAGTAAAATACCAACCCTCTCATATAACAGGGTGAGCAGTAAAATACCAACTCTCACATATAACTGGGTGAGTTGTAAAATACCAACCCTCACATATAACGGGGTGAGTAGTAAAATACCAACCCTCACATATACAATGTAACTGGGTGAGCAGTAAAATACCAACTCTCACACATACAATGTAACTGAGTGAGTAGTAAAATACCAACCCTCAACTATAACTGGGTGAATAGTAAAATACCAACCCTCACACATAAATGGGTGAGTAGTAAAAATACCAACCCTCACATATAACTGGGTGAGTAGTAAAATACCAACCCTCACATATAACTGGGCGAGTAGTAAAATACCAACCCTCACATATAAATGGGTGAGTAATAAAATAACAACCCTCACATATAACTGGGTGAGCAGTAAAATACCAACCCTCACATATAACTGGGTGAGCAGTAAAATACAAACCCTCACATATAACTGGGTGAGCAGTAAAATACCAAACCTCACATATAACTGGGTGAGCAGTAAAATACCAACATTCACATGTAACCGGGTGAGCAGTAAAATATCAACCATCACATATAACTGGATGAGCAGTAAAATACCAATCCTCACATATATTTGGATGAGCAGTAAAATACCAACCCTCAAATATAACTGGGTGAGCAATAAAATACCAACCCTCACATATAACTGGGTGAGCAGTAAAATACCAACCCTCACATATAACTGGGGAAGTAGTAAAATACCAACCCTCATATATAATTGAGTGAGTAGTAAAATACCAACCCTCACATATAATTGGATGAGTAATAAAATACCAACTCTCACATATAACTGGGTGAGCAGTAAAATACCAACCCTCACATATAACTGGGTGAGCAGTAAAATACCAACCCTTGCATATAACTGGGTGAGCAGTAAAATACCAACCCTCACATGTAACTGGGTGAGCAGTAAAATATCAACCCTCACATATAACTGGGTGAGCAGTAAAATAGAAAACCTCACATATAACTGGGTGAGTAGTAAAATACCAACCCTCACATATACAATGTAACTGGGTGAGCAGTAAAATACCAACTCTCACACATACAATGTAACTGGGTGAGTAGTAAAATACCAACCCTCAACTATAACTGGGTGAGCAGTGAGAAACCAACCTTCACATATAACTGGGTGAATAGTAAAATACCAACCCTCACATATAACTGGGTGAATAGTAAAATACCAACCCTCACATATAAATGGGTGAGTAGTAAAAATACCAACCCTCACATATAACTGGGTGAGTAGTAAAATACCAACCCTCACATATAACTGGGCGAGTAGTAAAATACCAACCCTCACATATAAATGGGTGAGTAATAAAATAACAACCCTCACATATAACTGGGTGAGCAGTAAAATACAAACCCTCACATATAACTGGGTGAGCAGTAAAATACCAAACCTGACATATAACTGGGTCAGCAGTAAAATACCAACATTCACATGTAACTGGGTGAGCAGTAAAATATCAACCATCACATATAACTGGATGAGCAGTAAAATACCAACCCTCACATATATTTGGATGAGCAGTAAAATACCAACCCTCAAATATAACTGGGTGAGCAATAAAATACCAACCCTCACATATAACTGGGTGAGCAGTAAAATACCAACCCTCACATATAACTGGGTGAGCAGTAAAATACCAACCCTCAGATATATCTGGGTTAGCAGTAAAATACCAACCCTTTCATATAACTGGGTGAGTAGTAAAATACCAACCCTCACATATAACTGGGTGAGTAGTAAAATATCAAACCCCACATATAACTGGGTGAGCAGTAAAATACCAACCCTCTCATATAACAGGGTGAGCAGTAAAATACCAACTCTCACATATAACTGGTTGAGTTGTAAAATACCAACCCTCACATATAACGGGGTGAGTAGTAAAATACCAACCCTCACATATACAATGTAACTGGGTGAGCAGTAAAATACCAACTCTCACACATACAATGTAACTGAGTGAGTAGTAAAATACCAACCCTCAACTATAACTGGGTGAATAGTAAAATACCAACCCTCACACATAAATGGGTGAGTAGAAAAAATACCAACCCTCACATATAACTGGGTGAGTAGTAAAATACCAACCCTCACATATAACTGGGCGAGTAGTAAAATACCAACCCTCACATATAAATGGGTGAGTAATAAAATAACAACCCTCACATATAACTGGGTGAGCAGTAAAATACCAACCCTCACATATAACTGGGTGAGCAGTAAAATACAAACCCTCACATATAACTGGGTGAGCAGTAAAATACCAAACCTGACATATAACTGGGTGAGCAGTAAAATACCAACATTCAACTGTAACCGGGTGAGCAGTAAAATATCAACCATCACATATAACTGGATGAGCAGTAAAATACCAATCCTCACATATATTTGGATGAGCAGTAAAATACCAACCCTCAAATATAACTGGGTGAGCAATAAAATACCAACCCTCACATATAACTGGTTGAGCAGTAAAATACCAACCCTCACATATAACTGGGGAAGTAGTAAAATACCAACCCTCATATATAATTGAGTGAGTAGTAAAATACCAACCCTCACATATAATTGGATGAGTAATAAAATACCAACTCTCACATATAACTGGGTGAGCAGTAAAATACCAACCCTCACATATAACTGGGTGAGCAGTAAAATACCAACCCTTGCATATAACTGGGTGAGCAGTAAAATACCAACCCTCACATGTAACTGGGTGAGCAGTAAAATATCAACCCTCACATATAACTGGGTGAGCAGTAAAATATCAACCCTCACATATAACTGGGTGAGCAGTAAAATACCAACCCTCACATATAACTGGGTGAGCAGTAAAATACCAACCCTCAGATATATCTGAGTTAGCAGTAAAATACCAACCCTTTCATATAACTGGGTGAGTAGTAAAATACCAACCCTCACATATAACTGGGTGAGTAGTAAAATACCAAACCCCACATATAACTGGGTGAACAGTAAAATACCAACCCTCTCATATAACAGGGTGAGCAGTAAAATACCAACTCTCACATATAACTGGGTGAGTAGTAAAATACCAACCCTCACATATAACGGGATGAGTAGTAAAATACCAACCCTCACATATACAATGTAACTGGGTGAGCAGTAAAATACCAAATCTCACACATACAATGTAACTGGGTGAGTAGTAAAATACCAACCCTCAACTATATCTGGGTGAGCAGTGAGATACCAACCTTCACATATAACTGGGTGAGCATTAAGAGTAAAATGCCCACCTTCAGATATAACTGGATGAGCAGTAAAATACCAACCCTCACATATATTTGGATGAGCAGTAAAATACCAACCCTCAAATATAACTGGGTGAGCAATAAAATACCAACCCTCACATATAACTGGGTGAGCAGTAAAATACCAACCCTCACATATAACTGGGAAAGTAGTAAAATACCAACCCTCATATATAACTGAGTGAGTAGTAAAATACCAACCCTCACATATAATTGGATGAGTAATAAAATACCAACCCTCACATATAACTAGGTGAGCAGTAAAATACCAATCCTGACATATAACTGGGTGAAGAGTAAAATGCCCACCCTCACATATAACTGGATGAGCAGTAAAATACCAACCCTCACATATAACTGAGTGAATAGTAAAATACCAACCCTCACATATAACTGGGTGAGCAGTAAAATACCAACCATCGCATATAACTGGGTGAGTAGTAAAATACCAACCCTCACATATACAATGTAACTGGGTGAGCAGTAAAATACCAACTCTCACACATACAATGTAACTGGGTGAGTAGTAAAATACCAATCCTCAACTATAACTGGGTGAGCAGTCAGATACCAACCTTCACATATAACTGGGTGAGCATTAAGAGTAAAATGCCCACCCTCACATATAACTGGATGAGCAGTAAAATGCCAACCCTCACATATAACTGGGTGAATAGTAAAATACCAACCCTTACATATAACTGGGTGAATAGTAAAATACCAACCCTCACACATAAATGGGTGAGTAGTAAAAATACCAACCCTCACATATAACTGGGTGAGTAGTAAAATACCAACCCTCACATATAACTGGGCGAGTAGTAAAATACCAACCCTCACATATAAATGGATGAGTAATAAAATAACAACCCTCACATATAACTGGGTGAGCAGTAAAATACCAACATTCACATGTAACTGGGTGAGCAGTAAAATATCAACCATCACATATAACTGGATGAGCAGTAAAATACCAACCCTCACATATATTTGGATGAGCAGTAAAATACCAACCCTCAAATATAACTGGGTGAGCAATAAAATACCAACCCTCACATATAACTGGGTGAGCAGTAAAATACCAACCCTCACATATAACTGGGGAAGTAGTAAAATACCAACCCTCATATATAACTGAGTGAGTAGTAAAATACCAACCCTCACATATAATTGGATGAGTAATAAAATACCAACCCTCACATATAACTAGGTGAGCATTAAAATACCAATCCTGACATATAACTGGGTGAAGAGTAAAATGCCCACCCTCACATATAACTGGATGAGCAGTAAAATACCAACCCTCACATATAACTGAGTGAATAGTAAAATACCAACCCTCACATATAACTGGGTGAGCAGTAAAATACCAACCATCGCATATAACTGGGTGAGTAGTAAAATACCAACCCTCACATATAACTGGGTGAATAGTAAAATACCAACCCTCACATATAACTGGGTGAGCAGTAAAATACCAACCCTCACATATAACTGGGTGAATAGTAAAATACCAACCCTCACATATAACTCGGTGAGCAGTAAAATACCAACCGTAACATATAACTGAGTGAGTAGTAAAATACCAACCCTCACATATAACTGGGTGAATAGTAAAATACCAACCCTCATATATAACTGGGTGAGCAGTAAAATACCAACACTCACATATAACTGGGTGAGCAGTAAAATACCAACATTCACATATAACTGGAGGAGTAGTAAAATACCAACCCTCACATATAACTGGGTGAGCAGTAAAATACCAACCCTCACATATAACTGGGTGAGAAGTAAAATACCAACCCTTGCATATAACTGGGTGAGCAGTAAAATACCAACCCTCACATGTAACTGGGTGAGCAGTAAAATATCAACCCTCACATATAACTGGGTGAGCAGTAAAATATCAACCCTCACATATAACTGGGTGAGCAGTAAAATACCAACCCTCACATATAACTGGGTGAGCAGTAAAATACCAACCCTCAGATATATCTGGGTTAGCAGTAAAATATCAACCCTTTCATATAACTGGGTGAGTAGTAAAATACCAACCCTCACATATAACTGGGTGAGTAGTAAAATACCAAACCCCACATATAACTGGGTGAGCAGTAAAATACCAACCCTCTCATATAACAGGGTGAGCAGTAAAATACCAACCCTCACATATACAATGTAACTGGGTGAGCAGTAAAATACCAACTCTCACACATACAATGTAACTGGGTGAGTAGTAAAATACCAACCCTCAACTATAACTGGGTGAGCAGTGAGATACCAACCTTCACATATAACTGGGTGAGCATTAAGAGTAAAATGCCCACCCTCACATAACTGGATGAGCAGTAAAATGCCAACCCTCACATATAACTGGGTGAATAGTAAAATACCAACCCTCACATATAACTGGGTGAATAGTAAAATACCAACCCTCACACATAAATGGGTGAGTAGTAAAAATACCAACCCTCACATATAACTGGGTGAGTAGTAAAATACCAACCCTCACATATAACTGGGCGAGTAGTAAAATACCAACCCTCACATATAAATGGGTGAGTAATAAAATAACAACCCTCACATATAACTGGGTGAGCAGTAAAATACCAACCCTCACATATAACTGGGTGAGCAGTAAAATACCAACCCTCACATATAACTGGGTGAGCAGTAAAATACCAAACCTGACATATAACTGGGTGAGCAGTAAAATACCAACATTCACATGTAACTGGGTGAGCAGTAAAATACCAACCCTCACATATAACTGGGTGAATAGTAAAATACCAACCCTCACATATAACTCGGTGAGCAGTAAAATACCAACCCTCAGATATATCTGGGTTAGCAGTAAAATACCAACCCTTTCATATAACTGGGTGAGTAGTAAAATACCAACCCTCACATATAACTGGGTGAGTAGTAAAATATCAAACCCCACATATAACTGGATGAGCAGTAAAATACCAACCCTCTCATATAACAGGGTGAGCAGTAAAATACCAACTCTCACATATAACTGGGTGAGTAGTAAAATACCAACCCTCACATATAACGGGATGAGCAGTAAAATACCAACCCTCACATATAACTGGGTGAGTAGTAAAATATCAACCCTCACATATACAATGTAACTGGGTGAGCAGTAAAATACCAACTCTCACACATACAATGTAACTGGGTGAGTAGTAAAATACCAATCCTCAACTATAACTGGGTGAGCAGTCAGATACCAACCTTCACATATAACTGGGTGAGCATTAAGAGTAAAATGCCCACCCTCACATATAACTGGATGAGCAGTAAAATGCAAACCCTCACATATAACTGGGTGAATAGTAAAATACCAACCCTCACATATAACTGGGTGAATAGTAAAATACCAACCCTCACACATAAATGGGTGAGTAGTAAAAATACCAACCCTCACATATAACTGGGTGAGTAGTAAAATACCAACCCTCACATATAACTGGGCGAGTAGTAAAATACCAACCCTCACATATAAATGGGTGAGTAATAAAATAACAACCCTCACATATAACTGGGTGAGCAGTAAAATACCAACATTCACATGTAACTGGGTGAGCAGTAAAATATCAACCATCACATATAACTGGATGAGCAGTAAAATACCAACCCTCACATATATTTGGATGAGCAGTAAAATACCAACCCTCAAATATAACTGGGTGAGCAATAAAATACCAACCCTCACATATAACTGGGTGAGCAGTAAAATACCAACCCTCACATATAACTGGGGAAGTAGTAAAATACCAACCCTCATATATAACTGAGTGAGTAGTAAAATACCAACCCTCACATATAATTGGATGAGTAATAAAATACCAACCCTCACATATAACTAGGTGAGCAGTAAAATACCAATCCTGACATATAACTGGGTGAAGAGTAAAATGCCCACCCTCACATATAACTGGATGAGCAGTAAAATACCAACCCTCACATATAACTGAGTGAATAGTAAAATACCAACCCTCACATATAACTGGGTGAGCAGTAAAATACCAACCATCGCATATAACTGGGTGAGTAGTAAAATACCAACCCTCACATATAACTGGGTGAATAGTAAAATACCAACCCTCACATATAACTGGGTGAGCAGTAAAATACCAACCCTCACATATAACTGGGTGAATAGTAAAATACCAACCCTCACATATAACTCGGTGAGCAGTAAAATACCAACCGTAACATATAACTGAGTGAGTAGTAAAATACCAACCCTCACATATAACTGGGTGAATAGTAAAATACCAACCCTCATATATAACTGGGTGAGCAGTAAAATACCAACACTCACATATAACTGGGTGAATAGTAAAATACCAACAATCACATATAACTGGAGGAGTAGTAAAATACCAACCCTCACATATAACTGGGTGAGCAGTAAAATACCAACCCTCACATATAACTGGGTGAGAAGTAAAATACCAACCCTTGCATATAACTGGGTGAGCAGTAAAATACCAACCCTCACATGTAACTGGGTGAGCAGTAAAATATCAACCCTCACATATAACTGGGTGAGCAGTAAAATATCAACCCTCACATATAACTGGGTGAGCAGTAAAATACCAACCCTCACATATAACTGGGTGAGCAGTAAAATACCAACCCTCAGATATATCTGGGTTAGCAGTAAAATACCAACCCTTTCATATAACTGGGTGAGTAGTAAAATACCAACCCTCACATATAACTGGGTGAGTAGTAAAATACCAAACCCCACATATAACTGGGTGAGCAGTAAAATACCAACCCTCTCATATAACAGGGTGAGCAGTAAAATACCAACTCTCACATATAACTGGGTGAGTAGTAAAATACCAACCCTCACATATAACGGGGTGAGTAGTAAAATACCAACCCTCACATATACAATGTAACTGGGTGAGCAGTAAAATACCAACTCTCACACATACAATGTAACTGGGTGAGTAGTAAAATACCAACCCTCAACTATAACTGGGTGAGCAGTGAGATACCAACCTTCACATATAACTGGGTGAGCATTAAGAGTAAAATGTCCACCCTCACATATAACTGGATGAGCAGTAAAATGCCAACCCTCACATATAACTGGGTGAATAGTAAAATACCAACCCTCACATATAACTGGGTGAATAGTAAAATACCAACCCTCACATATAAATGGGTGAGTAGTAAAAATACCAACCCTCACATATAACTTGGTGAGTAGTAAAATACCAACCCTCACATATAACTGGGCGAGTAGTAAAATACCAACCCTCACATATAAATGGGTGAGTAATAAAATAACAACCCTCACATATAACTGGGTGGGCAGTAAAATACAAACCCTCACATATAACTGGGTGAGCAGTAAAATACCAAACCTGACATATAACTGGGTCAGCAGTAAAATACCAACATTCACATGTAACTGGGTGAGCAGTAAAATATCAACCATCACATATAACTGGATGAGCAGTAAAATACCAACCCTCACATATAACTGGGTGAGCAGTAAAATACCAACCCTCACATATAACTGGGTGAGCAGTAAAATACCAACCCTCAGATATATCTGGGTTAGCAGTAAAATACCAACCCTTTCATATAACTGGGTGAGTAGTAAAATACCAACCCTCACATATAACTGGGTGAGTAGTAAAATATCAAACCCCACATATAACTGGGTGAGCAGTAAAATACCAACCCTCTCATATAACAGGGTGAGCAGTAAAATACCAACTCTCACATATAACTGGGTGAGCAGTAAAATACCAACCCTCAGATATATCTGGGTTAGCAGTAACATATCAACCCTTTCATATAACTGGGTGAGTAGTAAAATACCAACCCTCACATATAACTGGGTGAGTAGTAAAATACCAAACCCCACATATAACTGGGTGAGCAGTAAAATACCAACCCTCTCATATAACAGGGTGAGCAGTAAAATACCAACTCTCACATATAACTGGGTGAGTAGTAAAATACCAACCCTCACATATAACGGGGTGAGTAGTAAAATACCAACCCTCACATATACAATGTAACTGGGTGAGCAGTAAAATACCAACTCTCACACATACAATGTAACTGGGTGAGTAGTAAAATACCAACCCTCAACTATAACTGGGTGAGCAGTGAGATACCAACCTTCACATATAACTGGGTGAGCATTAAGAGTAAAATGTCCACCCTCACATATAACTGGATGAGCAGTAAAATGCCAACCCTCACATATAACTGGGTGAATAGTAAAATACCAACCCTCACATATAACTGGGTGAATAGTAAAATACCAACCCTCACATATAAATGGGTGAGTAGTAAAAATACCAACCCTCACATATAACTTGGTGAGTAGTAAAATACCAACCCTCACATATAACTGGGCGAGTAGTAAAATACCAACCCTCACATATAAATGGGTGAGTAATAAAATAACAACCCTCACATATAACTGGGTGGGCAGTAAAATACAAACCCTCACATATAACTGGGTGAGCAGTAAAATACCAAACCTGACATATAACTGGGTCAGCAGTAAAATACCAACATTCACATGTAACTGGGTGAGCAGTAAAATATCAACCATCACATATAACTGGATGAGCAGTAAAATACCAACCCTCACATATAACTGGGTGAGCAGTAAAATACCAACCCTCACATATAACTGGGTGAGCAGTAAAATACCAACCCTCAGATATATCTGGGTTAGCAGTAAAATACCAACCCTTTCATATAACTGGGTGAGTAGTAAAATACCAACCCTCACATATAACTGGGTGAGTAGTAAAATATCAAACCCCACATATAACTGGGTGAGCAGTAAAATACCAACCCTCTCATATAACAGGGTGAGCAGTAAAATACCAACTCTCACATATAACTGGGTGAGTTGTAAAATACCAACCCTCACATATAACGGGGTGAGTAGTAAAATACCAACCCTCACATATACAATGTAACTGGGTGAGCAGTAAAATACCAACTCTCACACATACAATGTAACTGAGTGAGTAGTAAAATACCAACCCTCAACTATAACTGGGTGAATAGTAAAATACCAACCCTCACACATAAATGGGTGAGTAGTAAAAATACCAACCCTCACATATAACTGGGTGAGTAGTAAAATACCAACCCTCACATATAACTGGGCGAGTAGTAAAATACCAACCCTCACATATAAATGGGTGAGTAATAAAATAACAACCCTCACATATAACTGGGTGAGCAGTAAAATACCAACCCTCACATATAACTGGGTGAGCAGTAAAATACAAACCCTCACATATAACTGGGTGAGCAGTAAAATACCAAACCTCACATATAACTGGGTGAGCAGTAAAATACCAACATTCACATGTAACCGGGTGAGCAGTAAAATATCAACCATCACATATAACTGGATGAGCAGTAAAATACCAATCCTCACATATATTTGGATGAGCAGTAAAATACCAACCCTCAAATATAACTGGGTGAGCAATAAAATACCAACCCTCACATATAACTGGGTGAGCAGTAAAATACCAACCCTCACATATAACTGGGGAAGTAGTAAAATACCAACCCTCATATATAATTGAGTGAGTAGTAAAATACCAACCCTCACATATAATTGGATGAGTAATAAAATACCAACTCTCACATATAACTGGGTGAGCAGTAAAATACCAACCCTCACATATAACTGGGTGAGCAGTAAAATACCAACCCTTGCATATAACTGGGTGAGCAGTAAAATACCAACCCTCACATGTAACTGGGTGAGCAGTAAAATATCAACCCTCACATATAACTGGGTGAGCAGTAAAATAGAAAACCTCACATATAACTGGGTGAGTAGTAAAATACCAACCCTCACATATACAATGTAACTGGGTGAGCAGTAAAATACCAACTCTCACACATACAATGTAACTGGGTGAGTAGTAAAATACCAACCCTCAACTATAACTGGGTGAGCAGTGAGAAACCAACCTTCACATATAACTGGGTGAATAGTAAAATACCAACCCTCACATATAACTGGGTGAATAGTAAAATACCAACCCTCACATATAAATGGGTGAGTAGTAAAAATACCAACCCTCACATATAACTGGGTGAGTAGTAAAATACCAACCCTCACATATAACTGGGCGAGTAGTAAAATACCAACCCTCACATATAAATGGGTGAGTAATAAAATAACAACCCTCACATATAACTGGGTGAGCAGTAAAATACAAACCCTCACATATAACTGGGTGAGCAGTAAAATACCAAACCTGACATATAACTGGGTCAGCAGTAAAATACCAACATTCACATGTAACTGGGTGAGCAGTAAAATATCAACCATCACATATAACTGGATGAGCAGTAAAATACCAACCCTCACATATATTTGGATGAGCAGTAAAATACCAACCCTCAAATATAACTGGGTGAGCAATAAAATACCAACCCTCACATATAACTGGGTGAGCAGTAAAATACCAACCCTCACATATAACTGGGTGAGCAGTAAAATACCAACCCTCAGATATATCTGGGTTAGCAGTAAAATACCAACCCTTTCATATAACTGGGTGAGTAGTAAAATACCAACCCTCACATATAACTGGGTGAGTAGTAAAATATCAAACCCCACATATAACTGGGTGAGCAGTACAATACCAACCCTCTCATATAACAGGGTGAGCAGTAAAATACCAACTCTCACATATAACTGGTTGAGTTGTAAAATACCAACCCTCACATATAACGGGGTGAGTAGTAAAATACCAACCCTCACATATACAATGTAACTGGGTGAGCAGTAAAATACCAACTCTCACACATACAATGTAACTGAGTGAGTAGTAAAATACCAACCCTCAACTATAACTGGGTGAATAGTAAAATACCAACCCTCACACATAAATGGGTGAGTAGAAAAAATACCAACCCTCACATATAACTGGGTGAGTAGTAAAATACCAACCCTCACATATAACTGGGCGAGTAGTAAAATACCAACCCTCACATATAAATGGGTGAGTAATAAAATAACAACCCTCACATATAACTGGGTGAGCAGTAAAATACCAACCCTCACATATAACTGGGTGAGCAGTAAAATACAAACCCTCACATATAACTGGGTGAGCAGTAAAATACCAAACCTGACATATAACTGGGTGAGCAGTAAAATACCAACATTCAACTGTAACCGGGTGAGCAGTAAAATATCAACCATCACATATAACTGGATGAGCAGTAAAATACCAATCCTCACATATATTTGGATGAGCAGTAAAATACCAACCCTCAAATATAACTGGGTGAGCAATAAAATACCAACCCTCACATATAACTGGTTGAGCAGTAAAATACCAACCCTCACATATAACTGGGGAAGTAGTAAAATACCAACCCTCATATATAATTGAGTGAGTAGTAAAATACCAACCCTCACATATAATTGGATGAGTAATAAAATACCAACTCTCACATATAACTGGGTGAGCAGTAAAATACCAACCCTCACATATAACTGGGTGAGCAGTAAAATACCAACCCTTGCATATAACTGGGTGAGCAGTAAAATACCAACCCTCACATGTAACTGGGTGAGCAGTAAAATATCAACCCTCACATATAACTGGGTGAGCAGTAAAATAGAAACCCTCACATATAACTGGGTGAGCAGTAAAATACCAACCCTCACATATAACTGGGTGAGCAGTAAAATACCAACCCTCAGATATATCTGAGTTAGCAGTAAAATACCAACCCTTTCATATAACTGGGTGAGTAGTAAAATACCAACCCTCACATATAACTGGGTGAGTAGTAAAATACCAAACCCCACATATAACTGGGTGAACAGTAAAATACCAACCCTCTCATATAACAGGGTGAGCAGTAAAATACCAACTCTCACATATAACTGGGTGAGTAGTAAAATACCAACCCTCACATATAACGGGATGAGTAGTAAAATACCAACCCTCACATATACAATGTAACTGGGTGAGCAGTAAAATACCAAATCTCACACATACAATGTAACTGGGTGAGTAGTAAAATACCAACCCTCAACTATATCTGGGTGAGCAGTGAGATACCAACCTTCACATATAACTGGGTGAGCATTAAGAGTAAAATGCCCACCTTCAGATATAACTGGATGAGCAGTAAAATGCCAACGCTCACATATAACTGGGTGAATAGTAAAATACCAACCCTCACATATAACTGGGTGACTAGTAAAATACCAACCCTCACACATAAATGGGTGAGTAGTAAAAATACCAACCCTCGCATATAACTGGGTGAGTAGTAAAATACCAACCCTCACATATAACTGGGCGAGTAGTAAAATACCAACCCTCACATATAAATGGGTGAGTAATAAAATAACAACCCTCACATATAACTGGGTGAGCAGTAAAATACCAACCCACACATATAACTGGGTGAGCAGTAAAATACCAACCCTCACATATAACTGGGTGAGCAGTAAAATACCAACCCTCACATATAACTGGGTGAGTAGTAAAATACCAACCCTCACATATAACTGGGTGAATAGTAAAATACCATCCCTCACATATAACTGGGTGGATAGTAAAATACCAACCCTCACATATAACTGGGTGAGCAGTAAAATACCAACACTCACATATAACTGGGTGAATAGTAAAATACCAACCCTCACATATAACTGGATGAATAGTAAAATACCAACCCTCACATATAACTGGGTGAGCAGTTAAATACCAAACCTCACATATAACTGGGTGAGCAGTAAAATACCAACCCTCACATGTAACTGGGTGAGCAGTAAAATATCAACCCTCACATATAACTGGGTGAGCAGTAAAATAGAAACCCTCACATATAACTGGGTGAGCAGTAAAATACCAACCCTCACATATAACTGGGTGAGCAGTAAAATACCAACCCTCAGATATATCTGGGTTAGCAGTTAAATACCAACCCTCTCATATAACAGGGTGAGTAGTAAAATACCAAACCTCACATATAACTGGGTGAGTAGTAAAATACCAAACCCCAGATATAACTGGGTGAGCAGTAAAATACCAACCCTCCCATATAACTGGGTGAGCAGTAAAATAGAAACCCTCACATATAACTGGGTGAGTAGTAAATTACCAACCCTCACATATAATTGGATGAGCAGTAAAATACCAACTCTCACATATAACTAGGTGAGCAGTAAAATACCAACCCTCGCATATAACTGGGGGAGCAGTAAAATACCAACTCTCACATGTAGCTGGGAGAGTAGTAAAATACCAACTCTCACATATAACTGGGTGAGCAGTAAAATACCAACCCTCACATATAGCAGTAAAATACCAACCCTCACATATAACTGGGTGAGCAGTAAAATACCATCCCTCAGATATATCTGGGTTAGCAGTAAAATACCAACCCTCTCATATAACTGGGTGAGTAGTAAAATACCAACCCTCACATATAACTGGGTGAGTAGTAAAATACCAAACCCCACATATAACTGGGTGAGCAGTAAAATACCAATCCTCACATATAACTGGGTGAGCAGTAAAATAGAAACCCTCACATATAACTGGGTGAGTAGTAAATTACCAACCCTCACATATAATTGGATGAGCAGTAAAATACCAATTCTCACATATAACTGGGTGAGCAGTAAAATACCAACCCTCGCACATATCTGGGGGAGCAGTAAAATACCAACTCTCACATGTAACTGGGAGAATAGTAAAATACCAACCCTCACATATAACTGGGTGAGCAGTAAAATACCAACCCTCACATATAACCGGATGAGCAGTAAAATATCAATCCTCACATGTAACTGGGTGAGCACTAAAATACCAACCTTCACATATTACTGGGTGAGCAGTAAGATACCAACCCTCAATTATAACTGGGTGGGCAGTGAGATACCAACCCTCACATATAACTGGGTGAGCAGTAACATACCAACCCTCACATTTAACTGGATGAGCAGTAAAATACCAACCCTCACATATCAATGGGTGAGTAATAAAATAGCAACCCTCATATATAACTGGCTGAGCATTAAAATACCAACCCTCACATGTAACTGGGTGAGCAGTAAAATATCAACCCTCACAGATAAATGGGTGAGCAGTAAAATACCAATCCTCACATATAACTGGATGAGCAGTAAAATACCAACCGTCACATATAACTGGGTGAACAGTAAAATACCAACCCTCAGATATATCTAGGTGAGCAGTAAGATATCAACCCTGTCATATAACTGGGTGAGTAGTAAAATACCAACCCTCACATATAACTGGGTGAGTAGTAAAATACCAACCCTCACATATAACTGGTTGAGCAGTAAAATACCAACCCTCACATATAACTGGGTGAGCAGTAAAATAGAAACCCTCACATATAACTGGGTGAGTAGTAAATTACCAACCCTCACATATAACTGGATGAGCAGTAAAATACCAACCCTCACATATAACTGGGTGAACAGTAAAATACCAACCCTCACATATAACTGGGGGAGCAGAAAAATACCAACCCTCACATGTAACTGGGTGAGTAGTAAAATACCAACCCTCACATTTAACTGGATGAGCAGTAAAATACCAACCCTCACATATCAATGGGTGAGTAATAAAATAGCAACCCTCATATATAACTGGCTGAGCATTAAAATACCAACCCTCACATGTAACTGGGTGAGCAGTAAAATATCAACCCTCACAGATAAATGGGTGAGCAGTAAAATACCAATCCTCACATATAACTGGATGAGCAGTAAAATACCAACCGTCACATATAACTGGGTGAACAGTAAAATACCAACCCTCAGATATATCTAGGTGAGCAGTAAGATATCAACCCTGTCATATAACTGGGTGAGTAGTAAAATACCAACCCTCACATATAACTGGGTGAGTAGTAAAATACCAACCCTCACATATAACTGGTTGAGCAGTAAAATACCAACCCTCACATATAACTGGGTGAGCAGTAAAATAGAAACCCTCACATATAACTGGGTGAGTAGTAAATTACCAACCCTCACATATAACTGGATGAGCAGTAAAATACCAACCCTCACATATAACTGGGTGAACAGTAAAATACCAACCCTCACATATAACTGGGGGAGCAGAAAAATACCAACCCTCACATGTAACTGGGTGAGTAGTAAAATACCAACCCTCACATATAACTGGGTGAGCAGTAAAATACCAACCCTCACATATAACCGGATGAGCAGTAAAATACCAACGCTAATATGTAACTGTGAGTAGTAAAATACCAATCCTCACATATTACTGGGTGAGCAGTAAGATACCAACCCTCACATATAACTGGGTGGGCAGTGAGATCCCAACCCTCACATATAACTGGGTGAACAGTAACATACCAACCCTCACATTTAACTGGATGAGCAGTAAAATACCAACCCTCACATATAACTGGGTGAGTAGTAAAATACCAACCCTCACATATAACTGGGGAAGTAGTGAAATACCAACCCTCACATATAACTGGGTGAATAGTAAAATACCAACCCTCACATATAACTGGATGAGCAGTAACATACCAACATTCACATGTAACTGGGTGAGCAGTTAAATATCAACCATCACATATAACTGGATGAGCAGTAAAATACCAACATTCAAATATAACTGGCTGAGCATTAAAATACCAACCCTCACATATAACTGGGTGAGCAGTAAAATACCAACCCTCACATATAACTGGGGAAGTAGTAAAATACCAACCCTCACAAATATTTGGATGAGCAGTAAAATACCAACCCTCACATATAACTGGGTGAGCAGTAAAATACAAATCCTCACATATAACTGGATGTGCAGTGAAATACCAACCCTCACATATAACTGGGTGAATAGTAAAATACCAACCCTCACATATAACTGGGTGGATAATAAAATACCAACCCTCACATATAACTGGGTGAGCAGTAAAATACCAACCCTGAGATAAAACTGGGTGAATAGTAAAATACCAACCCTCACATATAACTGGATGAGCAGTAAAATACCAACCCTAACATATAACCGGGTGAGTAGTAAAATACCAACCCTCACATATAACTGGGTGAGTAGTAAAATACCAACATTCACATATAACTGAATGAGTAGTAAAATACCAACCCTCACATATATTTGGATGAGCAGTAAAATACCAACCCTCAAATATAACTGGGTGAGCAGTAAAATACCAACCCTCACATATAACTGGGTGAGCAGTAAAATGCCAACCCTCACCTATAACTGGTGAAGTAGTAAAATACCAACCCTCATATATAACTGGGTGGATAGTAAAATACCAACCCTCACATATAACTGGGTCAGCAGTAAAATACCAACCCTCACATATAACTGGGTGAGCAGTAAAATACCAACCCTCACATATAACTGGATGAGCAGTAAAATACCAACCCTAACATATAACTGGGTGAGTAGTAAAATACCAACCCTCACATATAACTGGGTGAGTAATAAAATACCAACCCTCACATATAACTGGGTGAATAGTAAAATACCAACCCTCACATATAACTGGGTGAGTGGTAAAATACCAACCCTCACATATAACTGGGTGAATAGTAAAATACCAACCCTCACATATAACTGGGTGAATAGTAAAATACCAAACCTCACATATAACTGGGTGAATAATAAAATACCAACCCTCACATATAACTGGGTGAATAGTAAAATACCAACCCTCACATATAACTGGATGAGCAGTAAAATACCAACCCTCACATATTACTGGGTGAATAGTAAAATACCAACCCTCACATATAACTGGATGAGCAGTACAATACCAACCCTCACATATAACTGGGTGAGTAGTAAAATACCAACCCTCACATATAACTGGGTGAGCAGTAAAATACCAACCCTCACATGTAACTGGGTGAGCAGTAAAATATCAACCCTCACATATAACTGGGTGAGCAGTAAAATAGAAACCCTCACATATAACTGGGTGAGCAGTAAAATACCAACCCTCACATATAACTGGGTGAGCAGTAAAATACCAACCCTCAGATATATCTGAGTTAGCAGTAAAATACCAACCCTTTCATATAACTGGGTGAGTAGTAAAATACCAACCCTCACATATAACTGGGTGAGTAGTAAAATACCAAACCCCACATATAACTGGGTGAACAGTAAAATACCAACCCTCTCATATAACAGGGTGAGCAGTAAAATACCAACTCTCACATATAACTGGGTGAGTAGTAAAATACCAACCCTCACATATAACGGGATGAGTAGTAAAATACCAACCCTCACATATACAATGTAACTGGGTGAGCAGTAAAATACCAACTCTCACACATACAATGTAACTGGGTGAGTAGTAAAATACCAACCCTCAACTATAACTGGGTGAGCAGTGAGATACCAACCTTCACATATAACTGGGTGAGCATTAAGAGTAAAATGCCCACCTTCACATATAACTGGATGAGCAGTAAAATGCCAACGCTCACATATAACTGGGTGAATAGTAAAATACCAACCCTCACATATAACTGGGTGAATAGTAAAATACCAACCTTCACACATAAATGGGTGAGTAGTAAAAATACCAACCCTCGCATATAACTGGGTGAGTAGTAAAATACCAACCCTCACATATAACTGGGCGAGTAGTAAAATACCAACCCTCACATATAAATGGGTGAGTAATAAAATAACAACCCTCACATATAACTGGGTGAGCAGTAAAATACCAACCCACACATATAACTGGGTGAGCAGTAAAATACCAACCCTCACATATAACTGGGTGAGCAGTAAAATACCAACCCTCACATATAACTGGGTGAGTAGTAAAATACCAACCCTCACATATAACTGGGTGAATAGTAAAATACCATCCCTCACATATAACTGGGTGGATAGTAAAATACCAACCCTCACATATAACTGGGTGAGCAGTAAAATACCAACACTCACATATAACTGGGTGAATAGTAAAATACCAACATTCACATATAACTGGATGAATAGTAAAATACCAACCCTCACATATAACTGGGTGAGCAGTTAAATACCAAACCTCACATATCACTGGGTGAGCAGTAAAATACCAACCCTCACATGTAACTGGGTGAGCAGTAAAATATCAACCCTCACATATAACTGGGTGAGCAGTAAAATAGAAACCCTCACATATAACTGGTTGAGCAGTAAAATACCAACCCTCACATATAACTGGGTGAGCAGTAAAATAGCAACCCTCAGATATATCTGGGTTAGCAGTTAAATACCAACCCTCTCATATAACTGGGTGAGTAGTAAAATACCAAACCTCACATATAACTGGGTGAGTAGTAAAATACTAAACCCCAGATATAACTGGGTGAGCAGTAAAATACCAACCCTCCCATATAACTGGGTGAGCAGTAAAATAGAAACCCTCACATATAACTGGGTGAGTAGTAAATTACCAACCCTCACATATAATTGGATGAGCAGTAAAATACCAACTCTCACATATAACTGGGTGAGCAGTAAAATACCAACCCTCGCATATAACTGGGGGAGCAGTAAAATACCAACTCTCACATGTAGCTGGGAGAGTAGTAAAATACCAACTCTCACATATAACTGGGTGAGCAGTAAAATACCAACCCTCACATATAGCAGTAAAATACCAACCCTCACATATAACTGGGTGAGCAGTAAAATACCATCCCTCAGATATATCTGGGTTAGCAGTAAAATACCAACCCTCTCATATAACTGGGTGAGTAGTAAAATACCAACCCTCACATATAACTGGGTGAGTAGTAAAATACCAAACCCCACATATAACTGGGTGAGCAGTAAAATACCAATCCTCACATATAACTGGGTGAGCAGTAAAATAGAAACCCTCACATATAACTGGGTGAGTAGTAAATTACCAACCCTCACATATAATTGGATGAGCAGTAAAATACCAATTCTCACATATAACTGGGTGAGCAGTAAAATACCAACCCTCGCACATATCTGGGGGAGCAGTAAAATACCAACTCTCACATGTAACTGGGAGAATAGTAAAATACCAACCCTCACATATAACTGGGTGAGCAGTAAAATACCAACCCTCACATATAACCGGATGAGCAGTAAAATATCAATCCTCACATGTAACTGGGTGAGCACTAAAATACCAACCTTCACATATTACTGGGTGAGCAGTAAGATACCAACCCTCAATTATAACTGGGTGGGCAGTGAGATACCAACCCTCACATATAACTGGGTGAGCAGTAACATACCAACCCTCACATTTAACTGGATGAGCAGTAAAATACCAACCCTCACATATAAATGGGTAAGTAATAAAATAACAACCCTCACATATAACTGGGTGAGCAGTAAAATACCAACCCACACATATAAATGGGTGAGCAGTAAAATACCAACCCTCACATATAACTGGGTGAGCAGTAAAATACCAACCCTCACATATAACTGGGTGAGTAGTAAAATACCAACCCTCACATATAACTGGGTGAATAGTAAAATACCATCCCTCACATATAACTGGGTGGATAGTAAAATACCAACCCTCACATATAACTGGGTGAGCAGTAAAATACCAACACTCACATATAACTGGGTGAATAGTAAAATACCAACCCTCACATATAATTGGATGAACAGTAAGATATCAACCCTCACATATAACTGGGTGAGCATTAAGATACCAACCCTCACATATAATTGGATGAACAGTAAGATAACAACCCTCACATATAACTGGGTGAGCAGTAAGATACCAACCCTCACATATAACTGGGTGAGCAGTAAAATACCAACCCTCACATATAACTGGGTGAGCAGTAAAATACCAACCCTCAGATATAACTGGGTGAATAGTATAATACCAACCCTCACATATAACTGGATGAGCAGTAAAATACCAACCCTCAGATATAACTGGGTGAATAGTATAATACCAACCCTCACATATAACTGGGTGAGCAGTAAGATACCAACCCTCACATATAACTGGGTGAGCAGTAAAATACCAACCCTCACATATAACTGGGTGAGCAGTAAAATACCAACCCTCACATATAACTGGGTGAGTAGTAAAATACCTACATTCACATATAACTGGATGAGTAGTAAAATACCAACCCTCACATATAACTGGGTGAGTAGTAAAATACTAACCCTCACATATAAATGGGTGAGTAGTAAAATACCAACCCTCACATATAACTGGGTGAGTAGTAAAATACCAATCCTGACATATAACTGGGTGAAGAGTAAAATGCCCACCCTCACATATAACTGGATGTGCAGTAAAATACCAACCCTCACATATAACTGGGTGAGTAATAAAATACCAACCCTCACATATAACTGGGTGAATAGTAAAATACCAACCCTCACATATAACTGGGTGAGTGGTAAAATACCAACCCTCACATATAACTGGGTGAGCAGTAAAATACCAACCCTCACATATAACTGGGTGAGCAGTAAAATACCAACCCTCACATGTAACTGAATGAGTAGTAAAATACCAACCCTCACATATAATTGGGTGAACAGTTAAATACCAACCCTCCCATATAACCGGATGAGCAGTAAAATACCAATCCTCACATGTAACTGTGAGTAGAAAAATACCAACCCTCACATATTACTGGGTGAGCAGTAAGATACCAACCCTCACATATAACTGGGTGGGCAGTGAGATACCAACCCTCACATATAACTGGGTGAGCAGTAAGATACCAAACCTCACATATAACTGGGTGAGTAGTAAAATACCAACCCCCACAAATAACTGGGTGAGCAGTAAAATACCAACCCTCACATATAACTGGGTGAGTAGTAAAATACCAACCCTCACATGTTACTGGGTGAGTAGTAAAATACCAACCCTCACATATAACGGGATGAGTAGTAAAATACCAACCCTCACATATACAATGTAACTGGGTGAGCAGTAAAATACCAACTCTCACACATACAATGTAACTGGGTGAGTAGTAAAATACCAACCCTCAACTATAACTGGGTGAGCAGTGAGATACCAACCTTCACATATAACTGGGTGAGCATTAAGAGTAAAATGCCCACCTTCACATATAACTGGATGAGCAGTAAAATGCCAACGCTCACATATAACTGGGTGAATAGTAAAATACCAACCCTCACATATAACTGGGTGAATAGTAAAATACCAACCTTCACACATAAATGGGTGAGTAGTAAAAATACCAACCCTCGCATATAACTGGGTGAGTAGTAAAATACCAACCCTCACATATAACTGGGCGAGTAGTAAAATACCAACCCTCACATATAAATGGGTGAGTAATAAAATAACAACCCTCACATATAACTGGGTGAGCAGTAAAATACCAACCCACACATATAACTGGGTGAGCAGTAAAATACCAACCCTCACATATAACTGGGTGAGCAGTAAAATACCAACCCTCACATATAACTGGGTGAGTAGTAAAATACCAACCCTCACATATAACTGGGTGAATAGTAAAATACCATCCCTCACATATAACTGGGTGGATAGTAAAATACCAACCCTCACATATAACTGGGTGAGCAGTAAAATACCAACACTCACATATAACTGGGTGAATAGTAGAATACCAACATTCACATATAACTGGATGAATAGTAAAATACCAACCCTCACATATAACTGGGTGAGCAGTTAAATACCAAACCTCACATATCACTGGGTGAGCAGTAAAATATCAACCCTCACATGTAACTGGGTGAGCAGTAAAATATCAACCCTCACATATAACTGGGTGAGCAGTAAAATAGAAACCCTCACATATAACTGGTTGAGCAGTAAAATACCAACCCTCACATATAACTGGGTGAGCAGTAAAATACCAACCCTCAGATATATCTGGGTTAGCAGTTAAATACCAACCCTCTCATATAACTGGGTGAGTAGTAAAATACCAAACCTCACATATAACTGGGTGAGTAGTAAAATACTAAACCCCAGATATAACTGGGTGAGCAGAAAAATACCAACCCTCCCATATAACTGGGTGAGCAGTAAAATAGAAACCCTCACATATAACTGGGTGAGTAGTAAATTACCAACCCTCACATATAATTGGATGAGCAGTAAAATACCAACTCTCACATATAACTGGGTGAGCAGTAAAATACCAACCCTCGCATATAACTGGGGGAGCAGTAAAATACCAACTCTCACATGTAGCTGGGAGAGTAGTAAAATACCAACTCTCACATATAACTGGGTGAGCAGTAAAATACCAACCCTCACATATAGCAGTAAAATACCAATCCTCACATATAACTGGGTGAGCAGTAAAATACCATCCCTCAGATATATCTGGGTTAGCAGTAAAATACCAACCCTCTCATATAACTGGGTGAGTAGTAAAATACCAACCCTCACATATAACTGGGTGAGTAGTAAAATACCAAACCCCACATATAACTGGGTGAGCAGTAAAATACCAATCCTCACATATAACTGGGTGAGCAGTAAAATAGAAACCCTCACATATAACTGGGTGAGTAGTAAATTACCAACCCTCACATATAATTGGATGAGCAGTAAAATACCAATTCTCACATATAACTGGGTGAGCAGTAAAATACCAACCCTCGCACATATCTGGGGGAGCAGTAAAATACCAACTCTCACATGTAACTGGGAGAATAGTAAAATACCAACCCTCACATATAACTGGGTGAGCAGTAAAATACCAACCCTCACATATAACCGGATGAGCAGTAAAATATCAATCCTCACATGTAACTGGGTGAGCACTAAAATACCAACCTTCACATATTACTGGGTGAGCAGTAAGATACCAACCCTCAATTATAACTGGGTGGGCAGTGAGATACCAACCCTCACATATAACTGGGTGAGCAGTAACATACCAACCCTCACATTTAACTGGATGAGCAGTAAAATACCAACCCTCACATATAAATGGGTGAGTAATAAAATAACAACCCTCACATATAACTGGGTGAGCAGTAAAATACCAACCCACACATATAACTGGGTGAGCAGTAAAATACCAACCCTCACATATAACTGGGTGAGCAGTAAAATACCAACCCTCACATATAACTGGGTGAGTAGTAAAATACCAACCCTCACATATAACTGGGTGAATAGTAAAATACCATCCCTCACATATAACTGGGTGGATAGTAAAATACCAACCCTCACATATAACTGGGTGAGCAGTAAAATACCAACACTCACATATAACTGGGTGAATAGTAAAATACCAACATTCACATATAACTGGATGAATAGTAAAATACCAACCCTCACATATAACTGGGTGAGCAGTTAAATACCAAACCTCACATATCACTGGGTGAGCAGTAAAATACCAACCCTCACATGTAACTGGGTGAGCAGTAAAATATCAACCCTCACATATAACTGGGTGAGCAGTAAAATAGAAACCCTCACATATAACTGGTTGAGCAGTAAAATACCAACTCTCACATATAACTGGGTGAGCAGTAAAATACCAACCCTCAGATATATCTGGGTTAGCAGTTAAATACCAACCCTCTCATATAACTGGGTGAGTAGTAAAATACCAAACCTCACATATAACTGGGTGAGTAGTAAAATACTAAACCCCAGATATAACTGGGTGAGCAGTAAAATACCAACCCTCCCATATAACTGGGTGAGCAGTAAAATAGAAACCCTCACATATAACTGGGTGAGTAGTAAATTACCAACCCTCACATATAATTGGATGAGCAGTAAAATACCAACTCTCACATATAACTGGGTGAGCAGTAAAATACCAACCCTCGCATATAACTGGGGGAGCAGTAAAATACCAACTCTCACATGTAGCTGGGAGAGTAGTAAAATACCAACTCTCACATATAACTGGGTGAGCAGTAAAATACCAACCCTCACATATAGCAGTAAAATACCAACCCTCACATATAACTGGGTGAGCAGTAAAATACCATCCCTCAGATATATCTGGGTTAGCAGTAAAATACCAACCCTCTCATATAACTGGGTGAGTAGTAAAATACCAACCCTCACATATAACTGGGTGAGTAGTAAAATACCAAACCCCACATATAACTGGGTGAGCAGTAAAATACCAATCCTCACATATAACTGGGTGAGCAGTAAAATAGAAACCCTCACATATAACTGGGTGAGTAGTAAATTACCAACCCTCACATATAATTGGATGAGCAGTAAAATACCAATTCTCACATATAACTGGGTGAGCAGTAAAATACCAACCCTCGCACATATCTGGGGGAGCAGTAAAATACCAACTCTCACATGTAACTGGGAGAATAGTAAAATACCAACCCTCACATATAACTGGGTGAGCAGTAAAATACCAACCCTCACATATAACCGGATGAGCAGTAAAATATCAATCCTCACATGTAACTGGGTGAGCACTAAAATACCAACCTTCACATATTACTGGGTGAGCAGTAAGATACCAACCCTCAATTATAACTGGGTGGGCAGTGAGATACCAACCCTCACATATAACTGGGTGAGCAGTAACATACCAACCCTCACATTTAACTGGATGAGCAGTAAAATACCAACCCTCGCATATCAATGGGTGAGTAATAAAATAGCAACCCTCATATATAACTGGCTGAGCATTAAAATACCAACCCTCACATGTAACTGGGTGAGCAGTAAAATATCAACCCTCACAGATAAATGGGTGAGCAGTAAAATACCAATCCTCACATATAACTGGATGAGCAGTAAAATACCAACCGTCACATATAACTGGGTGAACAGTAAAATACCAACCCTCAGATATATCTAGGTGAGCAGTAATATATCAACCCTGTCATATAACTGGGTGAGTAGTAAAATACCAACCCTCACATATAACTGGGTGAGTAGTAAAATACCAGCCCTCACATATAACTGGTTGAGCAGTAAAATACCAACGCTCACATATAACTGGGTGAGCAGTAAAATAGAAACCCTCACATATAACTGGGTGAGTAGTAAATTACCAACCCTCACATATAACTGGATGAGCAGTAAAATACCAACCCTCACATATAACTGGGTGAACAGTAAAATACCAACCCTCACATATAACTGGGGGAGCAGAAAAATACCAACCCTCACATGTAACTGGGTGAGTAGTAAAATACCAACCCTCACATTTAACTGGATGAGCAGTAAAATACCAACCCTCACATATAACTGGGTGAACAGTAAAATACCAACCCTCAGATATATCTAGGTGAGCAGTAAGATATCAACCCTGTCATATAACTGGGTGAGTAGTAAAATACCAACCCTCACATATAACTGGGTGAGTAGTAAAATACCAACCCTCACATATAACTGGTTGAGCAGTAAAATACCAACCCTCACATATAACTGGGTGAGCAGTAAAATAGAAACCCTCACATATAACTGGGTGAGCAGTAAAATACCAACCCTCACATATAGCAGTAAAATACCAACCCTCACATATAACTGGGTGAGCAGTAAAATACCATCCCTCAGATATATCTGGGTTAGCAGTAAAATACCAACCCTCTCATATAACTGGGTGAGTAGTAAAATACCAACCCTCACATATAACTGGGTGAGTAGTAAAATACCAAACCCCACATATAACTGGGTGAGCAGTAAAATACCAATCCTCACATATAACTGGGTGGGCAGTAAAATAGAAACCCTCACATATAACTGGGTGAGTAGTAAATTACCAACCCTCACATATAATTGGATGAGCAGTAAAATACCAATTCTCACATATAACTGGGTGAGCAGTAAAATACCAACCCTCGCACATATCTGGGGGAGCAGTAAAATACCAACTCTCACATGTAACTGGGAGAATAGTAAAATACCAACCCTCACATATAACTGGGTGAGCAGTAAAATACCAACCCTCACATATAACCGGATGAGCAGTAAAATATCAATCCTCACATGTAACTGGGTGAGCACTAAAATACCAACCTTCACATATTACTGGGTGAGCAGTAAGATACCAACCCTCAATTATAACTGGGTGGGCAGTGAGATACCAACCCTCACATATAACTGGGTGAGCAGTAACATACCAACCCTCACATTTAACTGGATGAGCAGTAAAATACCAACCCTCGCATATCAATGGGTGAGTAATAAAATAGCAACCCTCATATATAACTGGCTGAGCATTAAAATACCAACCCTCACATGTAACTGGGTGAGCAGTAAAATATCAACCCTCACAGATAAATGGGTGAGCAGTAAAATACCAATCCTCACATATAACTGGATGAGCAGTAAAATACCAACCGTCACATATAACTGGGTGAACAGTAAAATACCAACCCTCAGATATATCTAGGTGAGCAGTAATATATCAACCCTGTCATATAACTGGGTGAGTAGTAAAATACCAACCCTCACATATAACTGGGTGAGTAGTAAAATACCAACCCTCACATATAACTGGTTGAGCAGTAAAATACCAACGCTCACATATAACTGGGTGAGCAGTAAAATAGAAACCCTCACATATAACTGGGTGAGTAGTAAATTACCAACCCTCACATATAACTGGATGAGCAGTAAAATACCAACCCTCACATATAACTGGGTGAACAGTAAAATACCAACCCTCACATATAACTGGGGGAGCAGAAAAATACCAACCCTCACATGTAACTGGGTGAGTAGTAAAATACCAACCCTCACATTTAACTGGATGAGCAGTAAAATACCAACCCTCACATATAACTGGGTGAACAGTAAAATACCAACCCTCAGATATATCTAGGTGAGCAGTAAGATATCAACCCTGTCATATAACTGGGTGAGTAGTAAAATACCAACCCTCACATATAACTGGGTGAGTAGTAAAATACCAACCCTCACATATAACTGGTTGAGCAGTAAAATACCAACCCTCACATATAACTGGGTGAGCAGTAAAATAGAAACCCTCACATATAACTGGGTGAGTAGTAAATTACCAACCCTCACATATAACTGGATGAGCAGTAAAATACCAACCCTCACATATAACTGGGTGAACAGTAAAATACCAACCCTCACATATAACTGGGGGAGCAGAAAAATACCAATCCTCACATGTAACTGGGTGAGTAGTAAAATACCAACCCTCACATATAACTGGGTGAGCAGTAAAATACCAACCCTCACATATAACCGGATGAGCAGTAAAATACCAACGCTAATATGTAACTGTGAGTAGTAAAATACCAATCCTCACATATTACTGGGTGAGCAGTAAGATACCAACCCTCACATATAACTGGGTGGGCAGTGAGATCCCAACCCTCACATATAACTGGGTGAACAGTAACATACCAACCCTCACATTTAACTGGATGAGCAGTAAAATACCAATCCTCACATATAACTGGGTGAGTAGTAAAATATCAACCCTCTCATATAACTGGGGAAGTAGTGAAATACCAACCCTCACATATAACTGGGTGAATAGTAAAATACCAACCCTCACATATAACTGGATGAGCAGTAAAATACCAACATTCACATGTAACTGGGTTAGCAGTAAAATATCAACCATCACATATAACTGGATGAGCAGTAAAATACCAACACTCAAATATAACTGGCTGAGCATTAAAATACCAACCCTCACATATAACTGGGTGAGCAGTAAAATACCAACCCTCACATATAACTGGGGAAGTAGTAAAATACCAACCCTCACAAATATTTGGATGAGCAGTAAAATACCAACCCTCACATATAACTGGGTGAGCAGTAAAATACAAATCCTCACATATAACTGGATGTGCAGTGAAATACCAACCCTCACATATAACTGGGTGAATAGTAAAATACCAACCCTCACATATAACTGGGTGGATAATAAAATACCAACCCTCACATATAACTGGGTGAGCAGTAAAATACCAACCCTGAGATATAACTGGGTGAATAGTAAAATACCAACCCTCACATATAACTGGATGAGCAGTAAAATACCAACCCTAACATATAACTGGGTGAATAGTAAAATACCAACCCTCACATATAACTGGGTGAGTAGTAAAATACCAACATTCACATATAACTGAATGAGTAGTAAAATACCAACCCTCACATATATTTGGATGAGCAGTAAAATACCAACCCTCAAATATAACTGGGTGAGCAGTAAAATACCAACCCTCACATATAACTGGGTGAGCAGTAAAATGCCAACCCTCACCTATAACTGGTGAAGTAGTAAAATACCAACCCTCATATATAACTGGGTGGATAGTACAATACCAACCCTCACATATAACTGGGTGAGCAGTAAAATACCAACCCTCACATATAACTGGGTGAGCAGTAAAATACCAACCCTCACATATAACTGGATGAGCAGTAAAATACCAACCCTAACATATAACTGGGTGAGTAGTAAAATACCAACCCTCACATATAACTGGGTGAGTAATAAAATACCAACCCTCACATATAACTGGGTAAATAGTAAAATACCAACCCTCACATATAACTGGGTGAGTGGTAAAATACCAACCCTCACATATAACTGGGTGAATAGTAAAATACCAACCCTCACATATAACTGGGTGAATAGTAAAATACCAAACCTCACATATAACTGGGTGAATAATAAAATACCAACCCTCACATATAACTGGGTGAATAGTAAAATACCAACCCTCACATATAACTGGATGAGCAGTAAAATACCAACCCTCACATATTACTGGGTGAATAGTAAAATACCAACCCTCACATATAACTGGATGAGCAGTACAATACCAACCCTCACATATAACTGGGTGAGTAGTAAAATACCAACCCTCACATATAACTGGGTGAGTATTAAAATACCAACCCTCACATATAACTGGTGGAGCAGTAAAATGCCAACCCTCACATATACAATGTAACTGGGTGAGCAGTTTAAAATACCAACCCTCACATATAACTGGGTGAGCAGTAAAATACCAACCCTCACATATAACCGGATGAGCAGTAAAATACCAACGCTAATATGTAACTGTGAGTAGTAAAATACCAATCCTCACATATTACTGGGTGAGCAGTAAGATACCAACCCTCACATATAACTGGGTGGGCAGTGAGATCCCAACCCTCACATATAACTGGGTGAACAGTAACATACCAACCCTCACATTTAACTGGATGAGCAGTAAAATACCAATCCTCACATATAACTGGGTGAGTAGTAAAATATCAACCCTCTCATATAACTGGGGAAGTAGTGAAATACCAACCCTCACATATAACTGGGTGAATAGTAAAATACCAACCCTCACATATAACTGGATGAGCAGTAAAATACCAACATTCACATGTAACTGGGTTAGCAGTAAAATATCAACCATCACATATAACTGGATGAGCAGTAAAATACCAACACTCAAATATAACTGGCTGAGCATTAAAATACCAACCCTCACATATAACTGGGTGAGCAGTAAAATACCAACCCTCACATATAACTGGGGAAGTAGTAAAATACCAACCCTCACAAATATTTGGATGAGCAGTAAAATACCAACCCTCACATATAACTGGGTGAGCAGTAAAATACAAATCCTCACATATAACTGGATGTGCAGTGAAATACCAACCCTCACATATAACTGGGTGAATAGTAAAATACCAACCCTCACATATAACTGGGTGGATAATAAAATACCAACCCTCACATATAACTGGGTGAGCAGTAAAATACCAACCCTGAGATATAACTGGGTGAATAGTAAAATACCAACCCTCACATATAACTGGATGAGCAGTAAAATACCAACCCTAACATATAACTGGGTGAATAGTAAAATACCAACCCTCACATATAACTGGGTGAGTAGTAAAATACCAACATTCACATATAACTGAATGAGTAGTAAAATACCAACCCTCACATATATTTGGATGAGCAGTAAAATACCAACCCTCAAATATAACTGGGTGAGCAGTAAAATACCAACCCTCACATATAACTGGGTGAGCAGTAAAATGCCAACCCTCACCTATAACTGGTGAAGTAGTAAAATACCAACCCTCATATATAACTGGGTGGATAGTACAATACCAACCCTCACATATAACTGGGTGAGCAGTAAAATACCAACCCTCACATATAACTGGGTGAGCAGTAAAATACCAACCCTCACATATAACTGGATGAGCAGTAAAATACCAACCCTAACATATAACTGGGTGAGTAGTAAAATACCAACCCTCACATATAACTGGGTGAGTAATAAAATACCAACCCTCACATATAACTGGGTAAATAGTAAAATACCAACCCTCACATATAACTGGGTGAGTGGTAAAATACCAACCCTCACATATAACTGGGTGAATAGTAAAATACCAACCCTCACATATAACTGGGTGAATAGTAAAATACCAAACCTCACATATAACTGGGTGAATAATAAAATACCAACCCTCACATATAACTGGGTGAATAGTAAAATACCAACCCTCACATATAACTGGATGAGCAGTAAAATACCAACCCTCACATATTACTGGGTGAATAGTAAAATACCAACCCTCACATATAACTGGATGAGCAGTACAATACCAACCCTCACATATAACTGGGTGAGTAGTAAAATACCAACCCTCACATATAACTGGGTGAGTATTAAAATACCAACCCTCACATATAACTGGTGGAGCAGTAAAATGCCAACCCTCACATATACAATGTAACTGGGTGAGCAGTTTAAAATACCAACCCTCACATATAACTGGATGAGAAGTAAAATACCAACCCTCACATATAACTGGGTGAGCAGTAAAATACCAACCCTCACATATTACTGGATGAGCAGTAAAATACCAACCCTCATATATAACTGGATGAGCAGTAAAATAGAAACCCTCACATATAACTGGGGGAGCAGTCAGATACCAACCCTCACATATAACAGGTTGAGTAGTAAAATACCATCCCTCACATATAACTGGGTGAGTAGTAAAATATCAACCCTCACATATAACTGGATGAGCAGTAAAATGCTAACCCTCACATATAGCTGGGAGAGTAGTAAAATACCAACCCTCACATATACAATGTAACTGGGTGAGCAGTAAAATACCAACCCTCACATATAACTGGATGAACAGTAAAATACCAACCCTCACATATAACTGGGTAAGCAGTAAAATACCAACCGTCACATATTACTGGTTGAGCAGTAAAATACCAACCCTCACATATAACTGGATGAACAGTAAAATACCAACCCTCACATATAACTGGGTAAGCAGTAAAATACCAACCGTCACATATTACTGGGTGAGCAGTAAAATACCAACCCTCACATATAACTGGATGAGCAGTAAAATACCAACCCTCACATATAACTGGGTGAGCAGTAAAATAGAAACCCTCACATATAACTGGGTGAGCAGTCAGATACCAACCCTCACATATAACAGGGTGAGTAGTAAAATACCAACCCTCACATATAACTGGGTGAGCAGTAAAATACCAACCCTCACATATAACTGGATGAGCAGTAAAATACCAACTCTCACATATAACAGGATAAGCAATAAAACACCAACCCTCACATATAACTGGATGAGCAGGAAAATACCAACATTCAAATATAACTGGCTGAGCATTAAAATACCAACCCTCACATATAACTGGGTGAGCAGTAAAATACCAACCCTCACATATAACTGGGGAAGTAGTAAAATACCAACCCTCACAAATATTTGGATGAGCAATAAAATACCAACCCTCACATATAACTGGGTGAGCAGTAAAATACAAATCCTCACATATAACTGGATGTGCAGTGAAATACCAACCCTCACATATAACTGGGTGAATAGTAAAATACCAACCCTCACATATAACTGGGTTGATAATAAAATACCAACCCTCACATATAACTGGGTGAGCAGTAAAATACCAACCCTGAGATATAACTGGGTGAATAGTAAAATACCAACCCTCACATATAACTGGATGAGCAGTAAATTACCAACCCTAACATATAACTGGGTGAGTAGTAAAATACCAACCCTCACATATAACTGGGTGAGTTGTAAAATACCAACATTCACATATAACTGAATGAGTAGTAAAATATCAACCCTCACATATATTTGGATGAGCAGTAAAATACCAACCCTCAAATATAACTGGGTGAGCAGTAAAATACCAACCCTCACATATAACTGGGTGAGCAGTAAAATGCCAACCCTCACCTATAATTGGTGAAGTAGTAAAATACCAACCCTGACATATAACTGGGTGAAGAGTAAAATGCCCACCCTCACATATAACTGGATGTGCAGTAAAATACCAACCCTTACATATAACTGAGTGAGTAGTAAAATACCAACCCTCACATATAACTGGATGAATAGTAAAATACCAACCCTCATATATAACTGGGTGGATAGTAAAATACCAACCCTCACATATAACTGGGTGAGCAGTAAAATACCAACCCTCACATATAACTGGGTGAGTAGTAAAATACCAACCCTCACATATAACTGGATGAGTAGTAAAATACCAACCCTAACATATAACTGGGTGAGTAGTAAAATACCAACCCTCACATATAACTGGGTGAGTAATAAAATACCAACCCTCACATATAACTGGGTGAATAGTAAAATACCAACCCTCACATATAACTGGGTGAGTGGTAAAATACCAACCCTCACATATAACTGGGTGAATAGTAAAATACCAACCCTCACATATAACTGGGTGAATAGTAAAATACCAAACCTCACATATAACTGGGTGAATAATAAAATACCAACCCTCACATATAACTGGGTGAATAGTAAAATACCAACCCTCACATATAACTGGATGAGCAGTAAAATACCAACCCTCACATATAACTGGGTGAATAGTAAAATACCAACCCTCACATATAACTGGATGAGCAGTACAATACCAACCCTCACATATAACTGGGTGAGTAGTCAAATACCAACCCTCACATATAACTGGGTGAGTATTAAAATACCAACCCTCACATATAACTGGAGGAGCAGTAAAATGCCAACCCTCACATATACAATGTAACTGGGTGAGCAGTTTAAAATACCAACCCTCACATATAACTGGATGAGAAGTAAAATAGCAACCCTCACATATAACTGGGTGAGCAGTAAAATACCAACCCTCACATATTACTGGATGAGCAGTAAAATACCAACCCTCATATATAACTGGATGAGCAGTAAAATAGAAACCCTCACATATAACTGGGGGAGCAGTCAGATACCAACCCTCACATATAACAGGTTGAGTAGTAAAATACCATCCCTCACATATAACTGGGTGAGTAGTAAAATATCAACCCTCACATATAACTGGATGAGCAGTAAAATGCCAACCCTCACATATAACTGGGAGAGTAGTAAAATACCAACCCTCACATATACAATGTAACTGGGTGAGCAGTAAAATACCAACCCTCACATATAACTGGATGAACAGTAAAATAGAAACCCTCACATATAACTGGGTGAGCAGTCAGATACCAACCCTCACATATAACAGGGTGAGTAGTAAAATACCAACCCTCACATATGACTGGGTGAGCAGTAAAATACCATCCCTCACAAATAACTGGCTGAGTAGTAACATACCAACCCTCACATATAACTGGGTGAGTAGTAAAATACCAACCCTCACATATAAGTGGGTGAGCAGTAAAATACCAACCCTCACATATAACTGGGTGAGCAGTAAAATACCAACCCTCACATATAACTGGGTGAGCAGTAAAATACCAACCCTCACATGTAAATGGGTGAGTAGTAAAATACCAACCCTCACATATAATTGGGTGAACAGTTAAATACCAACCCTCCAATATAACCGGATGAGTAGTAAAATACCAACCCTCACATGTAACTGTGAGTAGAAAAATACCAACCCTCACATATTACTGGGTGAGCAGTAAGATACCAACCCTCACATATAACTGGGTGGGCAGTGAGATACCAACCCTCACATATAACTGGGTGAGCAGTAAGATACCAAACCTCACATATAACTGGGTGAGTAGTAAAATACCAACCCCCACAAATAACTGGGTGAGCAGTAAAATACCAACCCTCACATATAACTGGGTGAGTAGTAAAATACCAACCCACACATGTAACTGGGTGAGTAGTAAAATACCAACCCTCACATATAACTGGGTGTGCAGTAAGATACCAACCCTCACATATAACTGGGTGAGCAGTAAGATACCAACCCTCACATATAATTGGATGAGCAGTAAGATACCAACCCTCACATATAACTGGGTGAGCAGTAAGATACTAACCCTCACATATAACTGGGTGAGCAGTAAAATACCAACCCTCACATATAACTGGGTGAGCAGTAAAATACCAACCCTCAGATATAACTGGGTGAATAGTATAATACCAACCCTCACATATAACTGGATGAGCAATAAAATACCAACATTCACATATAACTGGATGAGTAGTAAAATACCAACCCTCACATATATTTGGATGAGCAGTAAAATACCAACCCTCAAATATAACCCTCACATATAACTGGGTGAGCAGTAAAATGCCAACCCTCACATATAACTGGTGAAGTAGTAAAATACCAACCCTCATATATAACTGAGTGAGTAGTAAAATACTAACCCTCACATATAACTGGGTGAATAATAAAATACCAACCCTCACATATAACTGGGTGAGTGGTAAAATACCAACCCTCACATATAACTGGGTGAATAGTAAAATACCAACCCTCACATATAACTGGGTGAATAGTAAAATACCAAACCTCACATATAACTGGGTGAATAGTAAAATACCAACCCTCACATATAACTGGGTTAGTAGCATATAACTGGGTGAGCAGTAAAATACCAACCCTCACATATAACTGGATGTGCAGTAAAATACCAACCCTCACATATAACTGGGTAAGAAGTAAAATACCAACCCTCACATATAACTGGGTGAATAGTAAAATACCAACCCTCACATATAACTGGGTGAGTGGTAAAATACCAACCCTCACATATAACTGGGTGAATAGTAAAATACCAACCCTCACATATAACTGGGTGAATAGTAAAATACCAAACCTCACATATAACTGGGTGAATAATAAAATACCAACCCTCACATATAACTGGGTGAGTAGCATATAACTGGGTGAGCAGTAAAATACCAACCCTCACATATAACTGGGTGAGTAGTAAAATACCAACCCTCACAAATAACTGGGTGAGTATTAAAATACCAACCCTCACATATACAATGTAACTGGGTAAGCAGTAAAATACCAACCCTCACATATAACTGGATGAACAGTAAAATACCAACCCTCACATATAACTGGGTAAGCAGTAAAATACCAACCGTCACATATTACTGGGTGAGCAGTAAAATACCAACCCTCACATATAACTGGATGAGCAGTAAAATACCAACCCTCACATATAACTGGGTGAGCAGTAAAATAGAAACCCTCACATATAACTGGGTGAGCAGTCAGATACCAACCCTCACATATAACAGGGTGAGTAGTAAAATACCAACCCTCACATATAACTGGGTGAGCAGTAAAATACCAACCCTCACATATAACTGGATGAGCAGTAAAATACCAACTCTCACATATAACTGGATAAGCAATAAAACACCAACCCTCACATATAACTGGATGAGCAGCAAAATACCATCCCTCACAAATAACTGACTGAGTAGTAACATACCAACCCTCACATATAACTGGGTGAGTAGTAAAATACCAACCTTCACATATAACTGGGTGAGCAGTAAAATACCAACCCTCACATATAACTGGGTGAGCAGTAAAATACCAACCCTCACATGTAACTGTGAGTAGAAAAATACCAACCCTCACATATTACTGGGTGAGCAGTAAGATACCAACCCTCACATATAACTGGGTGGGCAGTGAGATACCAACCCTCACATATAACTGGGTGAGCAGTAAGATACCAAACCTCACATATAACTGGGTTAGTAGTAAAATACCAACCCCCACAAATAACTGGGTGAGCAGTAAAATACCAACCCTCACATATAACTGGATGAGTAGTAAAATACCAACCCTCACATGTAACTGGGTGAGTAGTAAAATACCAACCCTCACATATAACTGGGTGCGCAGTAAGATACCAACCCTCACATATAACTGGGTGAGCAGTAGGATACCAACCCTCACATATAATTGGATGAACAGTAAGATATCAACCCTCACATATAACTGGGTGAGCATTAAGATACCAACCCTCACATATAATTGGATGAGCAGTAAGATAACAACCCTCACATATAACTGGGTGAGCAGTAAGATACCAACCCTCACATATAACTGGGTGAGCAGTAAAATACCAACCCTCACATATAACTGGGTGAGCAGTAAAATACCAACCCTCAGATATAACTGGGTGAATAGTATAATACCAACCCTCACATATAACTGGATGAGCAGTAAAATACCAACCCTCAGATATAACTGGGTGAATAGTATAATACCAACCCTCACATATAACTGGGTGAGCAGTAAGATACCAACCCTCACATATAACTGGGTGAGCAGTAAAATACCAACCCTCACATATAACTGGGTGAGCAGTAAAATACCAACCCTCACATATAACTGGGTGAGTAGTAAAATACCTACATTCACATATAACTGGATGAGTAGTAAAATACCAACCCTCACATATAACTGGGTGAGTAGTAAAATACTAACCCTCACATATAAATGGGTGAGTAGTAAAATACCAACCCTCACATATAACTGGGTGAGTAGTAAAATACCAATCCTGACATATAACTGGGTGAAGAGTAAAATGCCCACCCTCACATATAACTGGATGTGCAGTAAAATACCAACCCTCACATATAACTGGGTGAGTAATAAAATACCAACCCTCACATATAACTGGGTGAATAGTAAAATACCAACCCTCACATATAACTGGGTGAGTGGTAAAATACCAACCCTCACATATAACTGGGTGAGCAGTAAAATACCAACCCTCACATATAACTGGGTGAGCAGTAAAATACCAACCCTCACATGTAACTGGATGAGTAGTAAAATACCAACCCTCACATATAATTGGGTGAACAGTTAAATACCAACCCTCCCATATAACCGGATGAGCAGTAAAATACCAATCCTCACATGTAACTGTGAGTAGAAAAATACCAACCCTCACATATTACTGGGTGAGCAGTAAGATACCAACCCTCACATATAACTGGGTGGGCAGTGAGATACCAACCCTCACATATAACTGGGTGAGCAGTAAGATACCAAACCTCACATATAACTGGGTGAGTAGTAAAATACCAACCCCCACAAATAACTGGGTGAGCAGTAAAATACCAACCCTCACATATAACTGGGTGAGTAGTAAAATACCAACCCTCACATGTAACTGGGTGAGTAGTAAAATACCAACCCTCACATATAACTGGGTGCGCAGTAAGATACCAACCCTCACATATAACTGAGTGAGCAGTAAGATACCAACCCTCACATATAATTGGATGAGCAGTAAGATATCAACCCTCACATATAACTGGGTGAGCAGTAAGATACCAACCCTCACATATAATTGGATGAGCAGTAAGATACCAACCCTCACATATAACTGGGTGAGCAGTAAGATACCAACCCTCACATATAACTGGGTGAGCAGTAAAATACCAACCCTCACATATAACTGGGTGAGCAGTAAAATACCAACCCTCAGATATAAATGGGTGAATAGTATAATACCAACCCTCACATATAACTGGATGAGCAGTAAAATACCAACCCTCAGATATAACTGGGTGAATAGTATAATACCAACCCTCACATATAACTGGGTGAGCAGTAAGATACCAACCCTCACATATAACTGGGTGAGCAGTAAAATACCAACCCTCACATATAACTGGGTGAGCAGTAAAATACCAACCCTCACATATAACTGGGTGAGTAGTAAAATACCAACATTCACATATAACTGGATGAGTAGTAAAATACCAACCCTCACATATATTTGGATGAGCAGTAAAATACCAACCCTCAAATATAACTGGGTGAGCAGTAAAATACCAACCCTCACATATAACTGGGTGAGCAGTAAAATGCCAACCCTCACATATAACTGGGTGAGTAGTAAAATACCAACCCTCACATATAACTGGATGAGAAGTAAAATACCAACCCTCACATATAACTCGGTGAGCAGTAAAATACCAACCCTCACATATTACTGGATGAGCAGTAAAATACCAACCCTCATATATAACTGGATGAGCAGTAAAATAGAAACCCTCACATATAGCTGGGGGAGCAGTCAGATACCAACCCTCACATATAACAGGTTGAGTAGTAAAATACCATCCCTCACATATAACTGGGTGAGCAGTAAAATACCAACCCTCACATATAACTGGATGAACAGTAAAATACCAACCCTCACATATAACTGGGTAAGCAGTAAAATACCAACCGTCACATATTACTGGGTGAGCAGTAAAAACCAACCCTCACATATAACTGGGTGAGCAGTAAGATACCAACCCTCACATATAACTGGGTGAGCAGTAAGATACCAACCCTCACATATAACTGGGTGAGCAGTAAGATACCAACCCTCACATATAATTGGATGAGCAGTAAAATACCAACCCTCACATATAACTGGGTGAGTAGTAAAATACCAACCCTCACATATAACTGGGTGCACAGTAAGATACCAACCCTCACATATAACTGGGTGAGCAGTTAAATACCAACCCTCACATATAACTGGATGAGCAGTAACATACCAACCCTCACAAATAACTGGGTGAGTAGTAAAATACCAACCCTCACATATAACCGGATGAGCAGCAAAATACCATCCCTCACAAATAACTGGGTGAGTAGTAAAATACCAACCCTCACATATAACTGGGTGAGTAGTAAAATACCAACCCTCACATATAACTGGGTGAGCAGTAAAATACCAACCCTCACATATAACTGGGTGCGCAGTAAAATACCAACCCTCACATGTAACTGGGTGCGCAGTAAGATACCAACCCTCACATATAACTGGGTGAGCAGTAAGATACCAACCCTCACATATAACTGGGTGAGTAGTAAGATACCAACCCTCACATATAATTGGGTGAGCAGTAAGATACCAACCCTCACATATAATTGGATGAGCAGTAAGATATCAACCCTCACATATAACTGGGTGAGTTGTAAAATACCAACCCGTATAATTATTCGTCCTAGATAAGTTCGAGTATAACTATTCGTTTGATAAGTTCGAGTATGATTATTTGTTAGATAAGTCCGAGTATGATTATATAAGTATACATATAATTTTATTTTTGAACATTCTCTTCTGTATGCCTACCAATCAGGAGTCATTCGTGGTTATTCTACTGTATATCAATTATTAGAAATGTATAATAGAGTATGTCAAAATTTAGACGAACGATTGTCAACTATTTTAATATTTTGTGACATTTCAAAAGCTTTTGACAGAGTTGGCATGAGGGGCTTATTAAGAAATTAAAATCGTATGGGATATCGGGCGACCTTTTTATCTGGTTTAAAAATTATTTAAGTGGCAGAAGGCAATTTGTGTTTGGAAATAATGAACTATCAGATTCAGGTCTACCCCAAGGATCTGTACTTGGCCCTTTATTATTTTTATTTTATATTAATGACATTACAGATAACTTAGGCAATTTGGCGAGACTGTTTGCTGACGATACTTCATTGTCATACTCTGGGGAAAACTTTGATTTGATGCAAATTGAGATAAATAATGATTTACAAATATTGGATCAATGGGCAAAAACATGGCTTGTAGACTTTAACCCTAAAAAAACTAAAGCCCTTATAATATCAAATAATACTAATATTCCTGAATTAAGCATACGTTTTAATGACGAATCAGTTGAACTTGTTGATAATCATAAACATCTGGGTGTAACATTTGTATCTGATGGAAACTGGACTGTACATATTGAAAACATAGCTAAATCAGCATTAAAACAAGTAAATGTTCTTCGTAAATTTATTTTATCTAAACAAGCTTTGTCAAATATCTATCTTACATTTATCAGACCAGTACTAGAATATGCATGTGAAGTGTGGGATGGATGTTATGAACGGGATATTGAAAAAATTAGAAAAAATACAATTAGAAGCGGCACGAATTGTAACAGGTCTGACAAAATTTGCTAGTAAGGATTCATTATATTTTGAGACTGGATGGGAAACTTTAGCCAATCGGCGGGAAACTCGTAAATTAACTACATTTTATAAAATTCATAATAAATTATGCCCTCCTTATTTATTTAACTGTTTACCTCCAGTTACATCAGATGTAAATAGTTATAACCTTAGAAATAATCAGAATTATGTTCCACCCAGATGCAGACTGAGAACATCAGCAAGCTCATTTATTCCATCTACCGTTTCGCTTTGGAACAATCTAGACATATCAATAAGAAATTCTCCTACATTATCATCGTTTAAAAACAGAGCGAAAGCTGATATTTATAAAACCCCAAAGTATTATAATGAAGGCCCACAGAAACTAAGTATATTACATACTAGACTTAGACACCAATGCAGCTCACTCAATGCCGATCTGTCAAAAATACATATAATAAATAATTTTAAATGTAATTGCGGTGCTTCTTTTGAAGATGCTATACATTATTTTCTGGAATGTCCTTTATACCTGAACGAAAGAAGAACACTTCTGAGTAATTGCGACGATATCAATATCAATATTGAAAATTTGCTCTTTGGGAACGATAAGTATAGTTATGACGTCAACTCCAAAATATTTGGAAAAGTTCGAACTTTTATAAATCAATCAAAAAGATTTTAGGGCTAATGTCAGCAATTTTTCACTTTTTCACTTTTTCACTTGTACTTCTTACTTTCTTCCAGTGTCAAAATTTTAAATGTCTATTGTCTGTGTTTTGTTTTTCTGTCATTAATTCATGTGTATAATTTGTAAGGAGAGGACTTCATATAAGTTGGTATAACTTGCTGTCCAATCCTATTGTTTATGTATATAACATATTATTAAACTATGATTATTCGTTCTAGATACGTCCGAGTATAATTATTCGTTCTAGATAAGACCGAGTATGATTATTCGTTCTAGATAAGTTCGAGTATGATTATTCCTTCTAGATAAGTCCGAGTATAATTATTCGTTAGAAAAGTCCGAGTATGATTATTCGTTAGATAAGTCCGAGTATGATTGTTCGTTAGATAAATCCGAGTATGATTATTCGTTCTAGATAAGTCCGAGTATAATTATTCGTTCTAGATAAGTCCGAGTATGACTATCCGTTAGATAAGTCCGAGTATAATTATTCGTTTTAGATAAGTCCGAGTATAATTATTCGTTAGATAAGTCCGAGTATGATTATTCGTTAGATAAGTCCGAGTATAATTATTCGTTAGATAAGTCCGAGTATGATTATTCGTTAGATAAGTCCGAGCATAATTATTCGCTGTAGATAAGTCCGAGCATAATTATTCGTTAGATAAGTCCGAGTATGATTATTCCTTCTACATAAGTCCGAGTATGATTATTCGTTACATAAGTCCGAGTATAATTATTCGTTAGATAAGTTCGAGTATGATTATTCGTTCTAGATAAGTCTGAGTGTAATTATTCGTTAGATAAGTCCGAGTATGATTATTTGTTAGATAAGTCCGAGTATAATTATTCGTTCTAGATAAGTCCGAGTATGATTATTCGTTCTAGATAAGTCCGAGTATAATTATTCGTCAGATAAGTCCGAGTATAATTATTCGTTAAATAAGTCCGAGTATGATTATTCGTTAGATAAGTCCGAGTATGATTTTTCGTTCTAGATACGTCCGAGTATAATTATTCGTTCTAGAAAAGTCCGAGTACGACTATCCGTTAGATAAGTCCGAGTATAATTATTCGTTATAGATACGTCCGAGTATTATTATTCGTTAGATAAGCCCGAGCATAATTATTTGTTCTAGATAAGTCCGAGCATGATTATTCGTTCTAGATAAGTTTGAGTGTAATTATTCGTTAGATAAGTCCGAGTATGATTATTTGTTAGATAAGTCCGAGTAGCATTATTCGTTCTATATAAGTCCGAGTATAATTATTCGTTAGATAAGTCCGAGTATAATTATTCGTTAGATAAGTCCGAGTATAATTATTCGTTCTAGATAAGTCCGAGTATAATTATTCGTTAGATAAGTCCGAGTATGATTATTCGTTCTAGATAAGTCCGAGTATAATTATTCGTTAGATAAGTCCGAGTATGATTATTCGTTCTAGATAAGTCCGAATATGATTATTCGTTAGATAAGTCGGAGTATGATTATTCGTTAGATAATTCCGAGTATAATTATTCGTTTGATAAGTCCGAGTATGATTATTCGTTAGATAAGTCCGAGCATAATTATTCGCTGTAGATATGTCCGAGTATAATTATTCGTTAGATAAGTCCGAGTATGATTATTCGTTAGATAAGTTCGAGTATGATTATTCGTTCTAGATAAGTCTGAGTGTAATTATTCGTTAGATAATTCCGAGTATGATTATTCGTTAGATAAGTCCGAGTATAGTTATTCGTTAGATAAGTCCGAGTATGATTATTCGTTCTAGATAAGTCCGAGTATGATTATTCGTTCTAGATAAATCCGAGTATAATTATTCGTTAGATAAGTCCGAGTATGATTATTCGTTAGATAAGTCCGAGTATGATTATTCGTTAGATAAGTCCGAGTATAATTATTCGTTCTAGATACGTCCGAGTATAATTATTCGTTCTAGAAAAGTCCGAGTACGACTATCCGTTAGATAAGTCCGAGTATAATTATTCGTTATAGATACGTCCGAGTATTATTATTCGTTAGATAAGTCCGAGCATAATTATTCGTTCTAGATAAGTCCGAGTATGATTATTCGTTAGATAAGTCCGAGTATAATTATTCGTTCTAGATAAGTCCGAGTATAATTATTCGTTAGATAAGTCCGAGTATGATTATTCGTTCTAGATAAGTCCGAATATGATTATTCGTTAGATAAGTCGGAGTATGATTATTCGTTAGATAATTCCGAGTATAATTATTCGTTTGATAAGTCCGAGTATGATTATTCGTTAGATAAGTCCGAGCATAATTATTCGCTGTAGATATGTCCGAGTATAATTATTCGTTAGATAAGTCCGAGTATGATTATTCGTTAGATAAGTTCGAGTATGATTATTCGTTCTAGATAAGTCTGGGTGTAATTATTCGTTAGATAATTCCGAGTATGATTATTCGTTAGATAAGTCCGAGTATAGTTATTCGTTAGATAAGTCCGAGTATGATTATTCGTTCTAGATAAGTCCGAGTATGATTATTCGTTCTAGATAAATCCGAGTATAATTATTCGTTAGATAAGTCCGAGTATGATTATTCGTTAGATAAGTCCGAGTATGATTATTCGTTAGATAAGTCCGAGTATAATTATTCGTTCTAGATACGTCCGAGTATAATTATTCGTTAGATAAGTCCGAGTATGATTATTCGTTCTACATAAGTCCGAGTATGATTATTCGTTACATAAGTCCGAGTATAATTATTCGTTAGATAAGTTCGAGTATGATTATTCGTTCTTGATTAGTGAGTGTAATTATTCGTTAGATAAGTCCGAGTATGATTATTCGTTACATAAGTCCGAGTGTAATTATTCGTTCTAGATAAGTCTGAGTATGATTATTCGTTCTAGATAAATCCGAGTATACTTTTTCGTTAGATAAGTCCGAGTATGATTATTCGTTAGATAAGTCCGAGTATGATTATTCGTTAGATAAGTCCGAGTATAGTTATTCGTTAGATAAGTCCGAGTATGATTATTCGTTCTAGATAAGTCCGAGTATGATTATTCGTTAGATAAGTCCGTGTATAATTATTCGTTCTAGATAAGTCCGAGTATGATTATTCGTTCTAGATAAATCCGAGTATAATTATTCGTTAGATAAGTCCGAGTATAATTATTCGTTCTAGATAAGTCCGAGTATAATTATTCGTTAGATAAGTCCGAGTATGATTATTCGTTCTAGATAAGTCCGAATATGATTATTCGTTAGATAAGTCGGAGTATGATTATTCGTTAGATAATTCCGAGTATAATTATTCGTTTGATAAGTCCGAGTATGATTATTCGTTAGATAAGTCCGAGCATAATTATTCGCTGTAGATATGTCCGAGTATAATTATTCGTTAGATAAGTCCGAGTATGATTATTCGTTAGATAAGTTCGAGTATGATTATTCGTTCTAGATAAGTCTGAGTGTAATTATTCGTTAGATAATTCCGAGTATGATTATTCGTTAGATAAGTCCGAGTATAGTTATTCGTTAGATAAGTCCGAGTATGATTATTCGTTCTAGATAAGTCCGAGTATGATTATTCGTTCTAGATAAATCCGAGTATAATTATTCGTTAGATAATTCCGAGTATGATTATTCGTTAGATAAGTCCGAGTATGATTATTCGTTAGATAAGTCCGAGTATAATTATTCGTTCTAGATACGTCCGAGTATAATTATTCGTTAGATAAGTCCGAGTATGATTATTCGTTCTACATAAGTCCGAGTATGATTATTCGTTACATAAGTCCGAGTATAATTATTCGTTAGATAAGTTCGAGTATGATTATTCGTTCTAGATAAGTGAGTGTAATTATTCGTTAGATAAGTCCGAGTATGATTATTCGTTACATAAGTCCGAGTATAATTATTCGTTCTAGATAAGTCTGAGTATGATTATTCGTTCTAGATAAATCCGAGTATACTTTTTCGTTAGATAAGTCCGAGTATGATTATTCGTTAGATAAGTCCGAGTATGATTATTCGTTAGATAAGTCCGAGTATAGTTATTCGTTAGATAAGTCCGAGTATGATTATTCGTTCTAGATAAGTCCGAGTATGATTATTCGTTAGATAAGTCCGTGTATAATTATTCGTTCTAGATAAGTCCGAGTATGATTATTCGTTCTAGATAAATCCGAGTATAATTATTCGTTAGATAAGTCCGAGTATTATTATTCGTTAGATAAGTCCGAGTATGATTATTCGTTAGATAAGTCCGAGTATGATTATTCGTTCTAGATACGTCAGAGTATAATTATTCGTTAGATAAGTCCGAGTATGATTATTCGTTTTAGATGAGTCCGAGTATGATTATTCGTTAGATAAGTCCGAGTATGATTATTCGTTAGATAATTCCGAGTATAATTATTCGTTAGATAAGTCCGAGTATGATTATTCGCTAGATAAGTCCAAGCATAATTATTCACTGTAGATATGTCCGAGTATAATTATTCGTTAGATAAATCCGAGTATGATTATTCGTTCTACATAAGTCCGAGTATGATTATTCGTTAGATAAGTCCGAGTATAATTATTCGTTAGATAAGTTCGAGTATGATTATTCGTTCTAGATAAGTCTGAGTGTAATTATTCGTTAGATAAGTCCGAGTATGATTATTTGTTACATAAGTCCGAGTATAATTATTCGTTCTACATAAATCCGAGTATAATTATTCGTTAGATAAGACCGAGTGTGACTATTCGTTCTAGATACGTCCGAGTATAATTATTCGTTCTAGATAAATCCGAGTATGATTATCCGTTAGATAAGTCCGAGTATAATTATTCTTTATAGATACGTCCGAGTATAATTATTCGTTCTAGATAAGTCCGAGTATAATTATTCGTGAGATAAGTCCGAGTATGATTATTCGTTAGATAAGTCCGAGCATAATTATTCGTACTAGATAAGTCCGAGTATGATTATTCGTTCTAGCTCTCAAGTTTTGAAATATGACACAGGGGTGTATGATACGGGGGTCAAGGGGGACATGTGCCCTCCCATTCTGTTGGCAAACAAATTAGAAACACATGAAATTTGAGCACGAAGCAGAAAATGTGCAGTAAATCACTAGTTCAAGTATAATTATTAGTTCTATATAAGTCCGAGTATGATTAGCATTCAACAGATACAGATTCAAATATGATTAATCGTTCTAAACATGCAAGTCCGGGTACGATTATTCGTTCTAGATGTACAAGTTCAAGTATGATTAAATTCGATCTAAATATATAAGTCAGACCAAAACATCATTACTAATATGAATTCGTATGAATTATCAATATTTTAAATATACCCTAGTGTTTTGACATATCGCATGCAGTCAAAATAATTTATATATATGTTTTACCTCAACGGATTTGATGACAGAATGGATAACTTTTATCGGCATGATTTTCTCTGCAATTATACTGGTCAACTAAGACCCAGCGGAGATCAAAACCAAACTGTACATATGCTTTTGCAGAAAATATATAATGGTGAACACAGCCAGGTTGTGTATTTGGTTTTTGCTATGAACACAAGGCCATGATCAGGAAACTTTAATTGTTGTTATTAAATTGCATTTTTTTTCTCGCAATTTGTCTCCATGGATAGTCTCATATAATTATTGTGGAATTCAAATATATAGTAACTATGACAAGGACATCATTAGTAGGTGTCACGCAATATTCGTGTATATATGCGAGTAAAAAAATGCCTATGGACAAGCTCTCAAGTTTTGAAATATGATACAGGGGAGGAGTATGATCCGGGGGTCAAGAGGGACATGTGCCCTCCCATTCTATTGGGAAGCAAATTAGAAACACACGAAATTTGAGCACGGAAGCAGAAAATGTGCAGTAAATCACTAGATTTAGGGCTAGAAATTAGGGATGGCAACGAGTACCCGGTTAACCGGGTACTCGCTCGAACATCCGATTATCGAATACCAAAATCGGTATTCGGTTACTCGGAAAACTTTTCTTTATGAAAATAATGATAAATATTCCGGACAATAAATTATTAATGTTAGATATAATAGAAATCGTACACATAAACCAGCGCTTGGCATATGTTTACATAACAATTATTGGTCAATTAAATGGTAATTGATCTCTGATCTGTTTATTCCCCCGGCAAAACACTAGCTTGTAGGTTTAACCATGTTAACCAAACAAAGTGATTAAACTGGTATGAACACAATTCGAATTTAAAGTATTGAACTATTAAAAGTGTGTTTGAATTGAATTTCGAGAGATAGGGCTGTGCAAATGCCACCTCCTACATCTAAAGTTTGGAAGTTTTCCAAACAATGTAATGACTCGAAAACTGTCAAATGCCAGTAAGTGATTCTCTTGCGTGGTGAAAAGATAATTCCGATAAATATTCAAGACTCTCGGTTCTTGCGTGCCGGTATTTAGCTGTTCCGTCAACATCTGTTCCGTCGGAAAGAATCTTCTCGGCAGCAGGTTTGATTGTTACGAAGCTTCCAACAGACTGTCATTGTCTTGCATCGACCAAATTATTTTCCTTAGCAAAAACTCTGTACCACAATGACCGAATAACAATCATGAATGTGAAATGACATAACCTGGTATGTAAATAATTTGCACTGTGTTGTAAATAATAAATTTATATTTTTAAATTTGTTATCATTCAACTGAATCTTTACAATTATAGTTGAAATATAAAACTTTGAAATAATGAAAAGAAAGGAATAAAACAGAAGTGTCATTGAACCCAGCTGTACCTTTTTTAAACCGAACAAAATAAATTTTCTACCGATTAACCGAGTACTCGATCGGAAACCTGATCGAATAACCGGTTACAAGGTTTTAATCGATTTGACATCCCTACAGTAGAAATGTATGCTTAGAAGTCACATGTTTGTTGTAGTTATTTTTATTTATTTATTTATTATTATTTTATTTTTTTTGCCTTTCAGTTTTGAAAGCTTCCCCCACCTACTGAGTCGTTTACTGCATCTACCCCTAAAGCCCCCTCCCCCCACCACCACTTTCAGGTCCACTCCTATGCCTCTGTGACACTATATGAAAATGAATAAATAGTTTTTCTTTGGAAACTGGGGACTTGTTTTTAATGAGGCAGCAGGTGTAAAATCAATGGATTGTCCCTTACAATTTCTTCCCAATCTTTATGTTGATTGGAAATCCAGCATGGCCAGAAGCGCAGTTTAAGCTTGGATTCTCTGAAGCTACTACACCATTTTAAAGCTGGAATGTTTCTTTGCTAGTTCTCTACAATATGACTGTTTTTGTGGCGATCGGAAATCAAAAATGAACAGCACCAAAGAGTATAGCTTAACCAACGGATATCATACTTGTTGTAACAATGTTGCTTAGATGGGTCTTTACAAATGTTCATGCTGATTTGATATCAGAGTTTGTCACAATTATAGAATATATATAGAATCTTGCTTTGTTAGCAATTGATTATCGGTATTTCTGTAATCGCGATAGTTAAACCTATAAATTTCGAGCCTTGGCGAGAAATTTGTAGGTTGAACTATCAAGACTGTAGAAATACCGATAATCAATTGCTAACAATGCAAGATTTTATTTCTCTAATCCATCAAATGGATGAATGCGCTAATTTTGTAATTATAACAACCCGTACTGAACCTCTATACAACCGAACATTCCATTACGCAATGTACAAATAACTATTAATCCGTCGTGATGAAATTAACATCATGTCATTTCAAAATAAAATTGGTTTGAGAGTTGCAGACGATGGATTTATTAAATTTGTGTACATATTGCTTATGTTTTATTATAAATAAGTTAAGACAAATTCTGAACGGCATGAAAATATAGTCCCGGCGAATTACAGGAGCGTAAAATATCAGCCAATCATCTTTTGAGAACAACTAAACCACACGTTGATTATCAAATTGTTCTCACATCGGTTGGGAGTTGTGAAAATGCACGAGAAATTAGAGAAATGCAGTTTCAAATGATGCATAAATAATAATTGCAATCCTTATTCTATTTTGTACATGCCAACTTAACAACCCCTAAATATAAAAGTTTACAAGTGTAAAATTGTTTTTCTCTCCTACATGTTACTGAGATTAGTACCTGTTTAATACTATAAAAAGTATGGTGTATTGCGCTTAATGATGGTTAGGGTTATGGTGTTGCAACAATATTTCTGTTATATAATGGCAATCAGTTTTATTGGTGTAGGAAATCGGAGAAAAAACACCAACCTTCCGCAAGTCACTAGCAAACTTTATCATAGCCATGAGCGGGATTCGAATTCACAACTTTAGTAGTGATATGCACCGATTGAACAAGTTGTTTCAATTCTAGTTTAACACTGTATCCTATAACGATTGAGTTTATGTGCAAGTAGGATATATATATATATATATATATATATATATATATATATATATATAACTGCTCGACTTTATCCAAAACTTAAGAGAACAATTGGGTGTAGAAGCGCGGGGGTAATGCGACCCACTTTCATAAGTGTGTGGGAGGGAGACACAACTATGCCCCCCACTCTTTGGCAAAACATTTAGAAACAGGCTGAAATTTGAGTATGGAAGCAGAAAATGTGTAGTAGAACACGAGATTTAAGACTACAAATGCATGCTGTGAAGACAAATTACCTTTTTTCTTGTTAGGGAACGACCATTTAACTTGAAAGGGGGGGGGGGGGGTATGCTTTTTTTTCTAAAAAAATATTCTGATTCCCAATGTTGCTGAAAAAATATTCTGATTTTGGTGGAGGAAAAAAAAAATAATCTGATTCAGAGTTTTTGTCATATAGCCTAATGTTGAATTCTGGAAAATTTTTTCGCACTTTGCGCGACAAAAAAAATAAATATTCTAACTCTCGTGTTCGAAAAAAAAATTCTGAACGAAACAAAAAACCATAACCCTCCCCCCCCCCCCCCCCCGTCCCCCCCCCCCTCCCTTCAAGTTAAATATGGTCGGTCCCTTAGTTTTCAAAGGTTTTCCGTTTGTTCGCTTCACTTCAAAAGCCCCCATCCCCTCCCCCACTTTCAGGTTCATCCCTATAACTTACCCTCCCCCTCCATTTTTCAATCCATCACAATGGAGAAGTATACGATTAATATATGCTTTTATAGAGGTTTTTTTTAGACGTCGACTATGAATTCCAGAACTTACTTAAGTTTCGAAGGTCTATGTTTTCGGAAACCATGCTGTAAAGAGTACAGTATATCATGGTTGTCTGCATGTTTCGTGGTGGCGCTAACTGCAACATGTTCCAATACTACAGCATGTGCAAGTCAACAAAATGGGCCTGGGTCAGAGGCGTAGCTGCATATACGCTGTCACGCCATGGCGTGCACATCGACAGGTTAAAAAAAACAACAACAAAAAACCAAATGTATTGTTAATTTTAACAGTATAATTAATATATCGCTAATAAGACGTACTAGTTACTTTTGTATGGCAATTATGTGATGGACACGTCGAGCGGACGCATTGTATACCTTTAAGACGTCGATATCCAGTTGTGGTCCATGCGTTAGAACGCTTACAAAACCAAGGCGATGACAAAGTTTCTTGCATCCATCATGCGGTTTGTTTATCATAGCTTTGGTAGTAGCGAGCATATTTTACATAGCACTGTTTATCTGTCAACATTCCTCCAAGATAACGAATGCGACCGTGCGTCTTGAAGCAATCAAAGAATCCAAGACCGTGATTGAAATGCTAAGAGCTGAACGACAGGACGAATCGGTTTAGGATGAGTTGTATTAGTCTGCACTTAACTCAGCCAAATCTTTTGATATATCTGATAGTATGCCCAGGCGATGTGGTAGACAGACTACCAGAGCCAATCACTGCGCGGAAACGCCAAAACAGTATTGGCGAATTTCTTTGTACTATCCATTTTTGGACAATTTGATTACGAACTTGAATCACGTCTCCTTAAATCAAATCGGAAAACCGCTTCCATGCACAGCATCTACTGCCCCGTCATAGCGGCAATTTGCCGGAATAAAAAATCAAACTATGCACATCTTTATACATTTTCACTATATGAAAATGCATCGCTTATAATCGTTTCTGCAGAGACTGAATATATTTCGACAAGATCTTGGTATCGGAATATAAACTTTTTAGGACATCGAATAAGGCGAATTTTGTATAGCCCTGGTCCAGTAGCCTGTTTCTCAGATGAAGATGACGTTTCAGGAAATCAGAATAATTGCTACTGACCCTTGCATAGCGAATCAATTGCGAGATGTAAACACCATATGCAGGAGAAGCTGGTATATTGCTGCAAATGTTTGGAAAATTTATGATTTTAAAATTGAAGTCGTCCCGTTTATCATAAATTTTAGTACTGAGTTGACCACTGTCGTCAAATTCGAGGTACAAGTCCAAAAATGATGCGGACGAAGCTGTATCGGTGGTCTCTTTAACTTCCAGCTCTGGAGGATATATCAATGGAAGAAATTCTGCAAATCTAGAATTATTGATAGATAAAACGTTACCTGTATGTGAAATTAAAGGCTCTAGCCTCATGAATCTTCTTATCTTTTACAAGCTTTTGAAGAAACTCCGACTCATATGAGTATACAAATAAATCGGCTAGAAGAGGGGCACAATTCGTACCCAATGGTATGCCGACGACCTGCTGAAACAATGTCCCTCCAAAGGAGACAAATATGTTATCGATGAGGAACTCCAGCATACTGATCACTTGTTCCTCGGAGTAGCATACTCCATAGTGACTTTTCTTTTATTTGCAGTTTTGAAAACTAACCAGACAAATAAGGAATACATTTTTTACATTTTTCATATAGATGTAAACCGAGAATGTAATGAGCATCCAAATAAATTATTATAATTATTACAAGCCTCCATTTTTGGTAAATCTTGGGCTTTTTTCTATCGCTGTCATGAAAGGAACGATAACTCTGAGTGGTAGACATTGAAGATCAATGAATAGATGCATGAAAACCAGAAAGAACCAAGACCAGTTTAAGTAAATACTACATTCTGTCGTTAAATTAAATATGCTTTTCTAGTTATTAAATACAATTTGAGCATATGTTTGTTCAGCTTATATCATATATATATTATTTTCGTGATCACACCGACTGAAATTATATCTGGAAACTGGAAGAGGCCGGGCGTTTATCTTTTCGGTAGTTGTGCAGAGTCCGCCATTTCTTCCCATGTTTCACGCTGTACAGACAAAGAAGGGGGTTTTATACATTACATTACGTAATTAAGCCAAGAACATGTCATATCATAATTCTTTCATCGTTGAAGATTGCAACCAAAGTAATCGATTGAGTTTTGATTGTGACAGCGAACTCTTTGAGAGTATTTTGAGTGATGTAGATTCGATTGAGCTGAGGGCTCGAAAACGGACCAAGAATTAATTGGTTATTTACAAGGTTCTTCTGAGCCTAGTCCCTCGCATCCAAGCAAGTCAATATTTCATTCTGGTAGAGCAGAGTCCATGTGCATGTCTAGAAATGCTGTTTTGGCTAGAGAAAATAGACAAAAGAAAAAAGAATATGTCCAATCACTTGAGAAAACTCTCAAAAATTTAAACGATCAGAATTCAAACTTAAAACTAAAAACTGAAGCAATGGCAGGAAGAATCTCAGATCTTGCTTCAGAAGTAGAATATTTGAAAGGTGTGATTGCCAATCAAAGTACACTGTCAAGACTGATAGGGTCTGTTTGTACAACACCAGGTGTCGGGTTTTATTCTTCTTTTACATTAAATAACAATACTGATCAAACAGATGATGCTCATGTAGAAAAGGAATCGGTAAATGAACCAAAGCGAAGAAGTAGTAATGTGCTTGACGATGAAAATCAGGAAAATGCTACTCCAAAGAAATTTGTGAGAAAATCCACTAGATGTGTTCAATCAAATAAACATTACAGTGCTACTAGCATCAATGAATCGTTGTGTGAAAAGTTGGACAGTGAAAACAAGAAGAATGGTATTTGTCTTCATGTTGGTGGAGACTCTGTATCATTAGAGTTTTGTTCAATGTGTTCAAAAAGTGCTTCGAAAACAAGAAGGGCAGCAGTGACTTCAGGTGATCATACTTATGGTATTGCTACCAGGGGCGTAGCTAGGTATACAATGAAATGTAGGCACAACTTGCGGCGAGGGGTCTGGGGCCACTTAGCGCCTCCAACAGGCCCGGGGCAGAGCCCTGGTGGGGGTTCAGGGGTTTAAGCCCCCAACGGAAAACGATTTTAAGCGTAAATAGATGTACAAATAGCGAAATCTGAACAATGAAAGACGTGAAATATATTCTTATTTTATCATGGAAACAATACAAAAATCGAAGTTGTTAATATATTTTTGCTGAATATGATAACTTTTGACTGAATGGTAGGTATACCCTAACGGAGTAGCTACACGTAAGCTACTAGTAAGTCCAAAGTATTTCATTAATACTTCAAAATCAGCAAAGAAAATTAGATCTGTAACTTGTCATTATACGCCTGTAGCCAAATATCAAAGCAGCTCAAAATCTCGGGGTTGTAGAAAAAAGTTCCGATATATGATTACAGATGATGAACATGGATAAAGTTATATGCATCGGCTACTTTGTGGCAGGGTATCAAAAGAATAACGATGTTTTCTTACACTGGCAACACAGAGGGAAATGTCCGGAAGTAATTAATACCTATAATAACAGATATGCATCGCCACCATGACTTGGTTGACCGTTATGGAATATCTGTGTCACAAATGACCACGGATATGTTCCACTTGCCGTAAGCACTTCCCGGTCCTTTCCTCATTCACGACTTATTACCGGGTTTGTAACTAGATTAACACGACGGGTGCCACTAGTGGATCAGGAACTGCTCACCCTTCCGGAGCACTTGAGTTCACCCCCGGTTTTTAGTGGGGTTCGTGTTACTCGATCTTTAGATTTATATGTATGTTTTGTTGATCGTTGTTTGTCCTTTTGTACTTTTTTTTGGCCATTGTATTGTCTGTTCTTTTTCGATATACGATTTCTGATTGCCCCTTTGGTATCTTCAAACTTTTCTTCTGAAGATTCGCTTGTCTGACTTGATTCAGATTCAACTGATCCGCTATCAGTCTCGGATAAGCTAAGTGCTGGACTGTTTTCACTTGTATGTGCTAACTGTCCAGGATCATTTTCTGAAGATTCGCTTATCTTTTTAAACATTTCATCCAAAGTTCTAACTTTAAGTTTAGGCTTAGAGCCAGACATTTTTATACTGCAAGCCAATAGCTCGACCACAGTTCTTTTGACGGTCAATGACAAATTAGTAACTGTATCAATTCATTTCTAGATTCAGATGTTAAAAAGCGTGTGAACAACAAATTGTGTTTTATTTTATGTCAAGACAAAGCCTTTGAAGATCAAATGAACTGTCAATTTCAAAGAGTTAGTTAAGGTCACAGTACTCATTGCAAATGTTTATCTTTCAACTTGTGGAAGTTTGTCATCAGTAAATTATGTAATGCGTTGTTTGTCATTTTTCATCAATAAACAAAATTTGGGGAAAAAATTATGTGTAGGCACGTGCCTAAAGTGCCTTACAGTAGCTACGCCCCTGGCTACTGAGCAAAATTAAACATGGTCGGTTCTATATGATTTATGTTTTAATTTCATTAACTATATTTTTTTTCTCATATATTTTTTACCTAATTTGATTTATTATGAGATTGTTATATGTACACACACATATATTATATATATATATACATGTATGTAAAACACAGTACATGCTGAACAGTACATCACTACATGACGTACATGTAGCTTAAAGTTTTGACATTTAACTTGAGTGTGTTATGACAAACGGTTTAAAAAATGAAATTGAGGTGGGTTTTTTTTATTCATATTTACAAATGGTTGTTACTTTCAAACATTTAAGTATTTTTATTAAGATTTATGTATTTTGTGATTTATAATTTCTAAAGCTATTTTTTCAGTTAAAATGGTAAAAGCTTGGTGTTTAATATGTCAAGCAAAGTGTTATTGAAGCCTTGTGCTAAACAATTTATTTTGCATTTGCAGCCTCTTGTGTTCTGAAGGAAAAAGTTGGGAAAAGAAAGAAATGATTTGACTTTCTTTAAAATGGTGGAGTATTGATAAAATGGTCTGTTTCATTTTATTCATACAATTATTTTGTTTACTGTTTTCTGTCTCACACCAAACTTAAATCTGGAAATGAAATATCCTTCTCAAATTTCAGAAATTCAAGATAAATGTTCAGTAGATAGTTTATTTTGTTGTATGAAAAGCAAAGGCTTTTCAAGCACATATTCATGTATTTTGTTATTGAAAAAATAAGTGTAAAGCATTTCATATTTATTGTATTTAAATGCAAAAACAAATCAAATTTTAAAATAATAATAGTTTGCTATTTTTTTCTATATAGACATCAATTTGTCATCTCAAAGAAATCTTTTAACTACAGTGTTCCGGTTAAAAATGTGTGAAGACAAAAATTGAATACATGAAGTCTAAAAAGAAAACAAATTAAGATAACAAAAATACTTGTGAAAATCAAATATCATTCAATGTACATTTGTAAATGTATGCATGGTACTCAGTTGATGTTTAAACTATTAAATGCACATAAAATGATAAAATTATTTTAGAACGTTGATAAAGGAAGAGGGTTAAATCTTAGCGTTAAATTAATATTGTGGTTTCATTTATTTTCGTGGTAGAGGGGCAGTCGTGGTCATGATCGTATGGTAGTTGGATTTACAACTACAGGTACATGTACCTACAGGTATGTAATCACTGCCTATTACCACTAACGTTGTGACGAGGTGTACTCGATACAACATTATGTGATAACGTTTGTCAGTGATTTGGGACAGGTCAGTGTTTTCTTCCTGTACTCCAATTTCCTCCACCAACAAAACTGACCGCCATGATATACAATGCAACTGAAATATTGTTGAATTGGAAGCGGCTTAAAACACCAAAATCACCATATTTTCCTGAATAAACGAATAATGGGATGTTTGTTGATATTTGAATTGTTGGTTTTGATACTCACTCATTGCTTCTATTGTTACATACCTGTATGTCTTTTTTACATACATGTGATCTTTTGAAAATGACTGAGAGGGACATCTAGCAAATTTAAGGGGGAGGTTGTTATGTACAAGTCAGTTGCTCATGTTGTGTGAGGATCTACATACTGTATAATTCAATGGTGACAAAATAACAATGTTTGCAAAGTTAATTATCCAAGCACACAATTTAACCACCTGTATAATTTGAGAAGAGGTATCCTTTATTAAAGAAGCTGACCACAAGACTACTGAGAAAATTGAATTAAAATTGACATAAATGCAGATCCTTTATAGTATATATATGATTTGAAATAATAGAAAAAAAAGTGCAAACAGGGTTTGTTTTCATATTTTATGTTCAAAATTAATATTAATATACATTTCTTTCTTTTTATTTCAGTTGATGACAATATCTTAGTTGGTTTGAGAAGCGATATCTCTATTTGAAAAGTGATTACATTTTATAAGATAGATTGATAGATGTTTTAAATGGTAAGATCAGTTTGAATTTGAAATTGGGTTAGAGTTATGGTGTTTAACACCACTTTCAACAATATTTCAGTTATATCGTGGCAGTCAGTTTTATCATTGGAGGAAACCGGACGTCCGGAGTACCCAGAGAAAACTACTGACCTGTCGCAAGTCACTGACAAACCTTATCACATAATGTTGTATCGAACACACCTCGCCATGAACGGGATTCGAGCTCACAGCTTTAGTGGTGATAGGCACTGATTGCACAGGTAATTATAAATCCAACTATCCAACGATCACGACCACGATGGCCCCTTTGAATTTGAAAATGGAAATGCTCACTACTTATTTAAGAAAATTATGGATTAAATGAGTTGTAAAAATAAAAATGCCTGTTTGAATAATATAATATTTATCAGTAATTTGGACATTTTTCCTTTGATCCAAGTGATATTGTCGGCATCAAAGAAATGACTCGTATCCTGAAAATTATCGGTCAGTGTGATGTCAAACACATTATGACCGTACCGATAAAAGCAATAACGTTAGTATTGAATGTCTGAACATGCATTATCACTAGTATTGCAGCTCGTCTTATCAGACTCGCTGTGATACTAGTGATAATGTCTGTCTCAACCTTCAAAACTTGTTATTTTATATTTATTAAATAATTCAAAAATATTCAAATAAAACTGACAATGATCAAAACATTCATGAAGGAGATGTGAAAACTATGCATCATGATGAAAAAATTATACCAACCCAGGGATTTCAATAAGGGCCGGCACCCGGCGATATATCTCCGCTTCAAACGAGTGAAATCGCCGATTCCACTGTTAGAAACTAAAATATTTTTTCATTAAATAAAAGAAATATACAATATTTATTCACTCTTTCATCTTCAAGATTTTTAAAATCCACAATTATACAAAAAACAATGCATTTCAGGATCGATAGTAATGCATTTGTCAGGGGTTATCTAAAACTAGGGGAATGAAACGAATTTATCTGAATTTATCATTGATCGGTGTCAATTCTACGCTTAACTTATTATCATTTGATGTTCCATTAAACGTTTAAATGATAGAGATATTTCAATTGAAAAATCTAGACACATTGAAAAGATAATTATGTTAAAATTTAAAAAAAAATCATTCCAATGAAACCTTCTTTTTCATGCACTTGTAAACTACCTTAAAATTCCTCAGAATGCACCATTTTGAATGTAAGTGAAACCCCCCTCCCCCCCCCTTTTTTTTCATGTAGCCACTTCAAATTTCAATTCAGCCTGTTCAATACAATCTTATTGAATACCCTGCCAACCTTGATATGTTGTTTTAAAGTCAAACTATATATCATTACTTTATTGGTATAATCTCTTGAAAATGTTAGTATTGTTACATAATCAAGATTAATATTATACACAATACATAAATCTATACTGAACAACAGCAGAAAAATTACACACCACTGTGGAGTGTGCTTAGCATGCTTTCTCCAACTTTTCAAAATCTTCTTTTCCATTTGTGTGATACAGGCTCATTTGAGCCTCTGAGTCTGATATAGATCAACTCAAATTCGATGGCACACATATTATTTTTCCATACTTTATTTTTATATGACTGCAAAATATTTGCGGATATAATATGTTATGGTTCTGTGGTTGTCATTGTCTGCCTGTAGACACAATGGTTTCCATGTGATAACTTGAGTTCTAGTGTTAACATCTAGTCATCTGAAATTTTTAGCACAATGATCCTTAAAACAGAATAAAAGTGTGGATTGGTTTATGCGATTGCAGCCTTACCCATTTTCAAACAAGAAGCCCCAAGGTCCAAAAAGGGTGTTTTCTGTTTTTGTATGGTTTTATTTGTTTTTGATGAGTTTTGTTTTAGCTCATGATCACCTGACCCAATGGGTCATGTGACCTTTAACCATCACTTGATATTGGTCGTCTTCTGGTGTTAACTATTTAAAAATAATCTTCTTTGAAACCACTGTGCTAATTTCCACCAAAGTTGGCAGAGTTGATTTGAAAATTTCTGAAACCATTTGAACCAAATTTGCCTAACTCATCATTAAGATACACTGTATATGTACTTTCAAAATTGTATCCAATGACCACTCCAACTGACCAACATGTCTGCTGTTATTATAAATGGAACATAGTGGTAACATACATTGTAAACCTACAGAGCTAATACAGTCATATTTTCCCACCAAATGAGCTTACATTTAAATTGCAGTTGCATTTCAATGAGTAGTATGACATATTTTATGGTGTTTGTCGAAGCATTATACCTTCTTTTTTTTTGGACAAAAATATGCAAGTTTGGCTGATTTTGGCAAAACAGTCATTGGAAAATCTTCCGATTTGAAACCACTGAACCAAATTAAAGCTCACATTGTAGGAATAGACCCTGGGTGGTTCTTCTTCAAAATCATGCCTACCTTCACACAAAAAGGCCATAGAAACGAAAAATATAAATTTCATAAAATGTGCAAAAAGGCTATATATTTTAAACTAATGGGTATATACAAATGTTTATTGAACTGAAATTTAAGACGTAGTTTTATGTATTTGGCTAACCTGTTTAGGCCCTTCAGTTATATTGCTCCCAAAGCTTTAAATTATTGGGCTTTCGATTTGAGCATACCTTATGATTGCCTTTATCAATTAGGTGAGCGATTACAGGTATTTGAGACTCACTGGTTTTTAGCTCACCTTGCCAAAGGCAATGTGAGCTTTTGCCATCACTTGACATCCGTCATCCGTTAACTTTTCACATTTTAATCTTCTCCTCTGAAACACCTTAGCCAAAATGAACTGAAACTTGGTAGGAAGGTCCTCTATAAAGATTGCTCATTTTGTTATGATCCATTACCAAACATGGCCGCCACAGGCAATTCTTGTTTCTGATTGACTGATTTTTAAAAATCTTCTCCTCTGAAACCGCTTGGCCAAATGAACCGAAACTCGGTAGGAAGCATCTATGGAAGGTCCTCTATAAAGAATGCTCATTTTGTCCCGATCTATTAACAAACATGGCCACCACAGGAAATTCTTTTTTCTGATTGGACAATTTTTTTAAATCATCTCCTCTGAAACCGCTTGGCCAAATGAACCGAAACTTGGTATGAAGCATCTATGGAAGGTCCTCTATAAAGATAGCTCATTTTGTCCCGTTCCGTAAATAAACATGGCCGCCACAGGCAATTCTTGTTTCTGATTGGTTGATTTCTAAAAAATCTTTTCCTCTGAAACTGCATGGCCAAATGAACCGAAACTTGGTATTAAGCATCTATGGAAGGTCCTCTATAAAGTTTGCTCATTTTGTCCCGATCCATTAACAAACATGGCCGCCACAGGCAATTCTTGTTACTGATTGGCCGATTTTTTAAAATCTTCTCTGAAACCGTTTGGCCAAATGAAACGAAACTTGGTAGGAAGCATCTATGGAAGGTCCTCTACAAAGATTGCTAATTTTGTCCCGATCGGTTAACAAACATGGCCACCACAGGCAATTCTTCTTTCTGATTGGTTGATTTCTAAAAAAATCTTCTCCTCTGTTAAAAGAAAGATAACTCTTACCTAAACTGTTAGAAGAAAGATAACTCTTGCCATTATCTCCCTAAGAAATTAACTAATGCTGATATAGTGTAACATGTTTATTCTATACAGTACAAGTAGGTACTAGTATTCACATTTTAATATTATTTTTAGCAAACCTTGCCAAAGGCAATATGAGCTTTTGCCATCACTTGGTGTCCGTCATCTGTCATCCGTTTACTTTTCACATTTTAATCTTCTCCTCTGAAAACCCTCAACCAACTGAACTGAAACTTGGTAGGAAGCATCTATGGAAGGTCCTCTGAAGATTGCTCATTTCGTCCCGATATGTGTAACAAATATAGCTATCACCGAAACTTGGTAGGAATCATCTATGGAATGTCCTCTATGAAGATTGCTCATTTCGTTTATGATCGGTGAATAGTGAAAAGTGAATAATGTTATTTTGTAATTATTATCGTTTTTGAAATAAAAGGCGGAATTTCAAAATGTGAGCTTTTGGTGTCCGTCGTCCGTTAACTTTTCACATTTTAATCTACTCCTCTTAAACCCCTTAGCCAAATGAACTGAAACTTGGTAGGAAGCATCTATGGAAGGTCCTCTATAAAGATTGCTCATTTTGTCCCGATCCATTGACAAACATGGCCGCCACAGGCAATTCTTGTTTCTGATTGGCCGATATAAAAAAATATTCTCCTCTGAAACCGATAGGCCAAATGAACGGAAACTTGGTAGGAAGCATCTATGGAAGGTCCTGTATTAAAGATTACTATTTCCTCTCGATCCGATGACAAACATGGTCACCATAGGCAATTCTTGTTTCTGAAATATTTTCCTCTGAAACCACTAGGCCAAATGAACCGAAACTTAGGAAGCATCGATAAAAGGTCCGTTATAAAGATTGCTAATTTTGTCCCAATCAGTTAACAAACATGGCCGCCACAGGCAAATCTTGTTTGTGGTTGGTCCATTTCTAAAAAAATCTTCTCCGACGAAAACACTTGGCCAAATGAACTTGGTACACCTATTGTTCACTTTAAATCTCTCTCACTATATAACTCCTAAGAGTTCTGCCAGTGTATGAATTTTGAGCAGCAAATACATAAAGTGGATGATAAATTTCTTCTGTTATTTAGTATAGAATGAATTCTGTATTCTAACTCTAAGGTGTATTTTGCAAATGTCTTTGTCCACATAAATGCATAAAAATTGCTTATGTATGGAATTTTTTGTTTGTTTAACCACAGAATTCTAACTAAAACTGGGGCCATCGTAGTTGTGATCGTATGGTAGTTGGATTTACAACTACCTGTGCAATCAGTGCCTATCACCACTAATGTTGTGAATTTGAATCCGCTCAGGCGAGCTGCGCTCGATACAGCATTATGTGATAAAGTCGGTGACTTTAGGTAAGTTGGTGGTTTTCTCCGGGTACTCCGGGTTCCTCCACCGACCGCTACGATATAGCTGAAATATTGTTGAAAGTGGCATTAAACACCATAAACTAAATGATAAACCAAACCTAACTAAGACATGTAATATTTTTGTAACTTCACTAAAATCATGATACTACATGTGCATAGATCACATGTATGATTTAAGGGTGTAGACCTGGGTTACCCTAAAATTTTCCCATCGTTCAAATTTTTTAAAATTTGCATCATGGAATAGTTATGTCTAAATACGGTATCTGCCAAAGTTTCAAAAAATTTCACCGTGCCGTTTTCTCCATAGCACATCCTAAATATAGCAATTTTGGGGGTATTCTTGGTGCCAGAAGGTACATTGTAATACTAGTTTCAGAAGATTCTAATAGATATGCACATTTATTTCTGATTGAAAGGGAATATTTTGGCTTTAATACACTTGAGAGTGTTATTGTTGAATAAATATGAAATATTTAGCATATCTGAATATCCTGTTTGGAGATAATCACTTGCAAAACAGTGGAAACTGCAAAAAAAAGGGGGATGCCCTGAGGACCATCTTGGTATTAAAAATCAGATTAAAAAAATTCCTGTCAATTACTTTCCACCAAAAAATGTCACACTGAAGAATTGACATCATTGCACCAAATTTTACAAACTTTTACCGTCAGATTTTTAAAATATTTAAATTTATGTTTTTCATGGATGGCACCCAGAAAATAATGAAATTGTTGAGGAAAGTTATCACACACCCATTCTTTGCTAGTTTCTTTGTTTGTGAGATAAAAAATAACTAGTTACCAATAACAAAAAGCTTTTGAATTCTTATAATTGACACAGTGGATGTCCAAATTACCAAATGACTGCATTTGTCTTTTTTATTTTCAAGTCGGCTGGGGAGGGGGAGGGGTGGTTTGAGGGCAACTACTTAAATAATTTATTACAAGAAAAACCCACCAAAAAACAGACAGTCACCCAGCTGTATTGTTAAATTCCTTCAAATTCTGTGCTCCAGTTGTATTCGTTTGATTCTGGTTGTTCTTTAGTTGTCTTAGGAGAAGGGGGGGGGGGGGGGGTATAAGAGAGGATCAGATATTACAATTTTTTTCCCATACATAGCTGTCTATTTTTTTACTACCATAACAAGAATTTGCTCTATAGTTTCATAATATCTAAGATTCTGGTGTATATATTTAATTTTTTTTTTTGACAAACCCTAGAAATTCAATAGAAAAAGGTTGTCACACAAATTGTGTTACATTTCTGGCATTTTTGACAACATATTTCGATGAACATTTTTTCTGGAAAGAGATATTTCAATGATATTTTTTGGGCACCGGCATATGATAATAATACACTGCCTGACACTGGCATAAGCAGCAATAAGATATAAAAATACAAGGAGCACAGCTATGGAATGCTAAAAGGAAAAGGAGTCATTTTTTTTAACTGGCCATATCCAATGTAAACAATCTTTGTCACCAAGAAGCTTGGAATTGAGGGGGAATTTTCAAATGCACAGATGATCATATATTTGAGAAGACGCTGAAAATAGAGTTATCTCCCATACCCCAGGCCTACACCCTTAAACGGTGAGACTGATTATAATCGTTTATTGGTGATTAGAGACTTCATTATTTCTTCTCACCATGATAATCATATTTGCTTGCTTGACTTTATAAAGTATGATCTCTTCGGTACCCACCACATGAAATTGTCAATGGTATTTGATTATTAAGAACAAGGACTCATTTGCCTATCTCTATAAACATTTGTTTATTGTACATTATATGTCATGAATTGTGTTATACTGTAATTGGAAAAGATATCCAATACTGCTGTGTGTTTTTGTTAAGTGTTAAGCTTGTAAACAACACACATGCACATCAATTTTTGGAATTTAGAAAGCAACAGTTTTCCTGAGATTTGTATATATATTGTTTTATCAAGTTGTTTTGCAAAAAAAAAGCAGGTATTTTATTAATGATTTACAAATTAGTGTTAATGAAATTTGGGAATTTGTCTGTATATCACACATATTGTTCATATTCAATATATGCTATATAATACCTACATTTGTACATGTGCAAATGGCACTTCAGTTAGAGATTATTGGCTGTTGGGGAATTATATATTCTTGCTTAAGAGTTTTAAATTATTTGGCTTTTAGCCGGAATAAGGTATTCCAGAAATGTGTAATTCACTATAAGTTAGATATCTACATTTTCATTGGATACACATTTATTTAACAGAATAATAGTTTATTATAATGTCAGCAATTTTCTCTGTAAAAGAGATCACCTTTTTGGGGGATTTCACTCCTTTACATACCTAGATCTACACAACTATATATATATATATATATATATGCATAATATTAAAATGTTGTACAGGTTTGGCAGATTTGATAAATTATACACAAGTTACCAAACAGAATAATAATTATCTTGTGTGACACAAGATAATTATTATTCTGTTTGGTTTCTTTCATGTTTCTATATAAAATGAGTTCTCCTATCCTCTACTTCCTAGAACTAGATCACATATTTATTTTGCATAATATTTGTTAATGTTATTCAGGATGAGTATGCAATTTTGCATATTTTCATAAAATAACAAATTGTTGAAATTCTATTATTCAGTAAATATCTGTATAAGTGTATTGAGTTGTCCAAGCATTTATAAGCAAGTGGTGAATTTGATAGTGGCATAATTCTTAAGTGTTCCAATCAAAATATTTTTATGTCCCTGCAACTACATGTAAGTGGACGGGACATATAGTGTTACCCACATTCCGTAATTCCGAAATAGAACAGTTGCGACCCCTTTTTTTCGCTATGCTTTGATATTTGGTATGTATGTGTATGTACAGAATTTGGCCAAATATTTAGTTGTTACCACTTTTTTTCGTTATGCTTGGAGATATTGACTTGATGCTTGGTACATGTATATGAGTGTATAATGATGAGTTACAGATCAAGTTTACATTTCGTTCCGGTCCAATGATTTTTGGTAGAGTTATGGTCCTTGGACTTTGAAATTTGGCCAAATATTTAGTTGTCACCACTTTATTTCACTATCATTTGAGATATTGACTTGATTTTTGGTATGAGAGTGTATAATCATAAGTTACAGATCAACTTTGAAATTCATTTGTTATTCTTAGCCTATTACTGAGGGAATTAAAAAAGGGTGAAACATTTGCGAGCCTCCTTTATATTCACAGCGGGGACATTCGTGTCATTCCGACACATCTAATTTAAATGATTTTTAGCTCACCTGACCCAAAGGTCATGTGAGCTATTGTCACCACTGAGCGTCCGTCGTCCGTCCGTCCGTCCGTTAACTTTTCACATTTTAATCAACTCCTCTGAAGCCACTGGGCCAATTTGAACCAAACTTTGATGGAATGATCCTTAGATGGCCCCCTTCCAAAATTGTGTCCGGTGATCCCGACTTCCAACCAAGATGGCCGCCAAGCTAAAAATAGAAAAAAGGGGGGATGAAATTTTGATTGTTCATTGCTGCTTTAGTATTAAGTCAAAATGAGCTCAAATTTTAACTGCAGCTACATGGCAAGGAGTAGTTTAGTTTAGCATATATTCCAGGTTTTTCTGTGAAATTTTTCTTTCAGCCGATATATACTGATTATGCAAATTAGGCATATTTTGATAAAAGATCACATTTAAATCTTCTCTGAAACCGCTGAACCAAATTAAACCAAACCTGGCAGGGATGGTCCCTGGGTGGGTCCCTTTCAAAATTGTGTCCGACAGCCCCGCCCTCCATTCAAGATGGCTGCTGTTACTAAAAATAGAAATTTCTTCAATTGTCCATTGCTGCTTTAGTATAAGTCAAAATGAGCTCAAATTTTAACTGCAGCTACATGGCAAGGAGTAGTTTAACATATATTCTGGGTTTTTCTGTGAAATTTTTCTTTCAGCCGATTTATACCGATTATGCAAATTAGGCATATTTTGATAAAAGATCACATTTAAATCTTTTCCTCTGAAACCGCTGAACCAAATTAAACCAAACCTGGCAGGGATAGTCCTTGGGTAGTCCCATTTCAATACTGTGTCCGACAGCTCCACCCTCCATTCAAGATGGCTGCTGTTACTAAAAATAGAAATTTCTTCAATTGTCCATTGCTGCTTTATTATAAATCAAAATGAGCTCAAATTTTAACTGCAGCTACATGACAATGAGTAGATTAACATATATTCTGGGTTTTTCTGTGAATTTTTTCTTTCAACCGATTTATACTGATTATACAAATTAGACATATTTTGATAAAAGATCACATTTAAATCTTCTCCTCTGAAACCGCTGAACCAAATTAAAGCAAATTTGGCTGGGATGGTCCTAGGGTGGTCCCCTTTCAATATTGTGTCCGACAGCTCCGCCCTCCATTCAAAATGGCTGCTGTTACTAAAAATAGAAATTTCTTTAGTTGTCAATTTCCACTTTATTACAAATCAAAATGAACTCAAATTTTAACTGCAGCTATATGGCAATAAGTAGTTTAACATATATTCTGGGTTTTTCTGTGAGATTTTTTCAGCCAGTTTATTCCGTTTAGGAATATTATGAGATAAAAATCACATCAAAATCTTTTGCTCAGAAATTTGAGTTGAAATGATCTTTGGGTGGCCCACTTTCAAAATTATGTGTAACACCCCCATTTTCTATCAACTTTAGATGTCAAATTGAAAACCAGGTGAGCGATTACAGGCTCCTGGGAGCCTCTAGTTTACAGTTATAATTTGTATATCAAGTGCAATCCATCCATCCATTTTTGAAGTGATTTTGATTATTATAATTTTTTGGTAAGATTTCTCAATAGCTTTTGCTAAACGTTACAGTATTATTATTGAAAAAACAACTTTCAGTTAATCTGTTTATGATATGTTGACATCAGTAATCTACATTGTATCTCACTTTTCATTGGTCTTCCAAAGGACTACATTACAATGCACTTATTGGAGAAAAAAAATATGTAAGAATATGAGTAATCTTTCTAAATTTGCTTTTTTGTACATTTTGATTGTCATTTATTATGAAACAAGTAAAATGTAATATTAGTACATATGGGTGATTTTCAAAAAAATGAAGACTTTGTGTGACAGAGGGTGAAATTTCAAATTGGACAAATTGACATAATTTTGGTTGTAAAATAATGTCAATATGATATATTTTTCAGATTCAGTTGCTCAGTGCAATATATGAAGAGAAAATTTTTTTTTCAACTTTTATTAGCAACAAAGTGTTAAAATGATAACAAATACAGACTTACTTCCTCAGAGGTATCATTTTCTTTTGGGTATGGTAAAAGACCTAAATGTATTTCAATTTGATAATGATATGAAAAAGGCACATTTTGGTACCAAACTTTGTATATATCATGAGAAAACAGTTTAAGTATATCAAAGAAACACTATTTTTACTGTATATTTTAAAAAATCTGGTAATTAAAGTTTTCATACAAGCATAAAAAATATGATCTAATGAGGCTTAATAGTTGTAAATCAATTATTTATATATGCCTAACAAATATAACAAAAGTTAAGTTAAGTTGATCATTGGTGGTATAAACTAGAGGTAACCAAATGAAAATAAAGTCCATTTTTTTATGTTTTGTCACACTCCTGACACATTTTTCTAAAAGATAAATACACCAAATATCAAGCTAAATGCAATCATTGGTGGTCACAATAACTTTTTTAAGTAGTAGTACATAATCTATTTTGACTGAAAAAAGGTTTCCCTTGAATATATTTCATTTTTGCATTGTTATGATGTTATTTCAATCATATTTTATCATATTCTAAGTCATACTATCATAATTATAAAAAATGACAACTCAATTTTCAACCATTTATACATCTTTTCAAGAGTACAGTGCTTATTGAGAATTAAATAATTCCCCAAGACAATTACAAGCAGTTTATATGCTTACAAAATAATATATTTCTTAAATAAAATTGTCATACTCCTGACTGCCTCTCGAAAATAAACCTGTGGTGCTGAAAATAATATAACTAACTTATTCTTTCCAAACTAAAAGTTATATTTCTTCAAAAGCTTATATTTCTTACAGTTAACAGTAAATATTAAAAGAAGATTCAAAATTATGTTTTTGTTTTTTCTAATGATTAATGTGCTAATTATTTGCCCCTTAAGAATTTATCTCATCAAAAATGGTTAAAATGGATTTGAAATTTATTAAAACTAGCAATAGATCATCTTTTCTTAGTATAAAATTACTTTTTAGTGGTTTTCAAATTAGTTTCCCCATGTTTCTCAATAATTTACTCTGCAAAAAAACTTCCTATTGCAATTGCAATCGACATTTAATGTTTTTATGTCAGGAGTGTGACATATTACTGTTGAATGAAAAATTATTGATAAATTTTCAAAAATGCCATATCAAAAGAATGAAAATGTTTTATGAAAGGCAAGATATATTAAAGTAAGTTTCTGTTTATTTAAAGCAACATACATCAATTTTTCATTTAGAAAAAAATCCATATTTTGACATGTTTTAAGAAAATATAACCCTTTATCATCACTTATTATGAGAAAGGTGTCATGCAATATACAAAAATACTATAATTATTACTTATTGTTTATATGTAATTAAATTGAAAACATTGTGGAAGTTTGTAGAAGCATGTTTTTTTAAATTTTTTATTTAAAAGATATGCCTATTAAAAGTGTCACACTCCTGACATTAGTTATTTTGATTTCCTAGCTATGATATGTCGTATATCGGAGCTATTTCCAACTTTTTTCTTTGATTGGGTCTGGAGCTTTTGAAAAATAGAGAAAATTGTGAACTATTAAAGCATACAACATAGTACTATACAACTAAGATCAAACGTCACACTCCTGACATTTTTTGTGTCTCTCCTTATGCAAGCCCTATTTTACAACTATCATATTCATCCAGTCTAATACTACTAAATTATTATAACTAATGGTTTTTTACAACATAATTTGATTTTTCTGAACTAATTAGTCTCAACAATGAAAAAATATTAAGGTTTAATTTGACATTTGTACAATTTTCCAAGTTAAATTTATTCACGTACACCAATTTAAAAAATAGAATAATTTTTTTTCGCATATTCATAGGGTCACAAAACATCTAGATATTTGAAGTAAAATGGTACGAAATTATAGAATACCATCTTTCTTTAATATATCTTTTAATTTATTTTTTTTATCATCAAGGTAAGTTAAGGCAATTTAAAGTTTGTCACGCTAAAACGTCACACTCCTGACAAATTTGACCAGTTTTTAAAGGATAACTTTTTAACCGTAAGAGCAATCTCCATGACACTTTGCATGAAGATAACTGTTACCATTGTGCTTGTTTTAAGATATTTACCTTTCTTTCATATCATTTAATATTCAAATTATTCTCTGAAAATGAAAAGTCTTCATTTTTTTAAAAATCACCCATATGCTATTGATTTCTCTGTTTAAATATAGTTGTACATTGGAATATGTAATGGTTGTTAGTTTTGTCTTTTTTTACATAGTGGTTGAACCAGTGGCTAGGCCTTCATATCACCTGTCTGAAGGTCTTTATATCACCTGCCTGGAGGCCTTTATATCACCTGCCTGGAGGCCTTCATATCACCTGCCTGGAGGCCTTCATATCACCTGTCTGGAGGCCTTCATAACACCTGCCTGGAGGCCTTCATATCACCTGCCTGGAGGCCAAAAGGGTGTGGCAACAGAGAGATAATAACGGACATGATCACATCCATGCTTGATGGTTACAAAATTATACAAAACATTTTACAGAATGTTAATATAAGGTTACATGATGTACATATCACACATTATCAGAAAAACAAACAATTACTCTTCCTTAAAGTATGAAGTATTATGATAATGTGGTGAATATAAAAGTCTCTGTTAGCTGTTTATAAAAGGTTCAAAGAATTTTCTGATATTTTATACTACCGAAGCAAAATTTTGTCGGCAAATAACATTTAGTCCATTCTACATAATCTCCATTAAATTTTGTTTTCCTTGATCGATCTTCATGATTATTTCCCCCCCCCCCCCCCCCCCCCCCCCCCCCCCCCCCACTCAGAATGTTTCAGAGTTATTGTTTATAACATTTGAATTGACTTGATAAGAAGACATGCAGTGTCTTTTAGTTAGAAGTTATCGGTACCATCCACCTGCAGACTAGGGGCCATCTCACACTCATTTTGAGGTTTGAGTTATACTCATCAAAGATCTCAGTGACTGAGGTACATAAAGGCAATTTTTGTACCTACATTTTTTGTTTTGTAATTTTCAAATATATAATACAGACATTACAAACATTTACATATCAAAAACAAAGGCAATCATGTAAACTATATTGAAATTACATATATGATATGATATTATGAAAAGAAAGTTTAAACAGTGATGGTCAACAATTTCACCAATATCGACAAGATGAAATTGAAATTTCGCATATTTGAAAGGTATTAATGTATATAGAATTTATGTTTTTCATCCAATTTTGATGTATTTTTGTTTTTGAACGGATAATGTTGAGTGCTTTCAGTAGTATGTCGACAGATTTTCAGTATCAATGCCCTTTTTAGCTCACCTGTGTGAGCTATTGCCATCACTTGGCGTCCGTCGTCCATCTGTAAACTTTTTAAAAAATCTTCTTCTCTGAAACCACTGGGCCAATTTAAACCAAGCTTTGCCTGAATCATCCTTAGGGGATTCCCTTTAAAAGTTATGTCCGATGACACTGCTGACCAACCATCATGGCTGCCATGTCTATAAATAGAACATATGGTAAAATTGCAAGTTTTTGGGTAATAACTCAAAAACCGTTAATAAAAAACAAAAATCTGACTGGGGTAAAAATGATCAGCACAGCAAGATCTACCTACCCTGCAATTTTGAAGTAAATCTGATTACCCATCTTGGAGTTATTGCCTTTTTTTCATCAAATTTTTTAAATTTTAATACTGTTCATCTTATATTTCAAAAACTATAAGAGATAGATGTTAAGTTTAAATTGCAAACATATTCAGCATGTCAAGATCTACCTACCCTGCAATTTTGAAGTAAATCTGATTACCCATCTTTGAGTTATTGCCCTTTTTTCATCACATTTTAAAATTGTTGATACTTTTCGTCTTATATTTCAAAAACTATAAGAGATAGATGAATTGCAAAAATGTGCAGCATGTCAAGATCTACCAACCCTGCAATTTTGAAGTAAATTCCATTACCTGTTTTGGAGTTATTGCCCTTTTTTCATCACATTTTTAGCTCACCTGACCTAAAGGGTCATGTGAGCTATTCCCATCACTTGGCGTCCGTCGTCGTCGTACGTCGTAAACTTTTTCAAAAATCTTCTCCTCTGAAAGTACCAGACCAATGGAAACCAAACTTGGTCTGAATCATCACTAGGGTGTCTAGTTTCAAAATTGTGTCCGGTGATGCTGTGCACCAACCAACATGGCCATTGTTACTAAAAATAGAACATATGGTAAAATTGCAGGTTTTGGGTAATAACTCAAAAACCATTAATAATATCAAAAATCTTACATGGGGTAAAAATGATCAGCACATCAAGATCTACCTACCCTGCAATTTTGAAGTAAATCTTGGAGTTATTGCCCTTTTTTCATCAATTTTTTTTTTTATTTTAATACTTTTCGTCTTATATTTTAAAAAACTATTTAGAGATAGATGTTAAGTTTAAATTGCAAAAATGTGCAGCATGTCAAGATCTACCTACCCTGCAATTTTGAAATAAATCCCATTACCCATTTTGACCGATTATGCAAATTAGAAAAAAGGGGGTGATGAAATTTAAAAAAAATCTTCTCCTCTGAAACTACTGAGCCAATCTCAACCAAACTTTGCTGAAATGATTCTTGGGTGGTCCCTTCCAAAATTATGTCTGGCATTTCAGACCTCCGACCAAGGTGGCCGCCACAGCCGAACTTAATTTAAGATAGGACCCTATGGGAAATTCCCATAAAAATCTTGTCTGAAACCATTTGCTCAATAAGAACAAAATTTTGATGAAATATTCATTGGATGGTTCTCTTCCAAAAATGTGTCTGGCGGTTCGGCCCTTCGACCAAGATGGCCCCCCACAGCCGAACTTAGCTTAACATAGGACCCTATGGGAAATTCACATACACATCTTCTTGTCTGGAACCAGTTACTCAATTGGAACCAAGATAAGATAGTCATTGGATGGTCCTCTTCCAAAATTATGTCTGGTGGTCCCGCCCTCTGACCAAGATGGCTGCACAGCTGTACTTAGTTTAACATAGGACCCTATGGGAAATTCACATAAAAACCATCTTGTCTGGAACCAGTAGCTCAATTAGAACCAAACTTTGATGGAATAGTCATTGGATGGTCCTTTTCCAAAATTGTGTCCGGCAGTCGCACTCATCCATCAAGATGGCCACCACAGTGCATTGCGTTGTTATTGAAAACAGCTTTGATCCAGGTGAGCGATTACAGGCTCCTGGGAGCCTCTTGTTAAAATTTTAATACTTTTCGTCTTATATTTCAAAAACTATAAGAGATAGATGTTAAGTTTAAATTACAAAAATGTGCAGCATGTCAAGATCTACCTACCCCGCCATTTTGAAGTAAATCCCATTACCCATTTTGGAGTTGTTGCCCTTTTTTCATCAAATTTTCAAAATTTTAATACTTCTCGTCCTTTATTTCAAAAACTATAAGAGATAGATGTTAAGTTTAACCTACAAACATGTTTAGCCTGTCAAGATCTACCTACACTGCATTTTTTAGCTCGCCTGTATTAGCTATTGCCATATAGTAGGGTAGTGGGTGCTTAAAAAGGCCGCTAGTTTTCGAGTTTGGGTTAATAGTATGACACACGGCTAATTTTTTCATATTTTGACATAAAAATTATTGTAGTTTTTATTTATTTATGTCGCCGTGGTCACATTTTCTTATTGTTTACGTTTTCTGAAGGCACCCTCTAACTACATTTTACAACAAAATTTCAACACGAATAAAATGAACATCAAGACCTGTAAGTTATCAAATCAAAGTGCTTGACACAAAGACAATATGCTAATTATATCATCAAAACTAAAAACGGGAAACTTAACACCTTTTTATTTGTTGTTTTTTTTTTTGAAGTTTTCCCGTATCTACATATTACCAAAATGTTACCCTATTTTCAAGTATAGAATAATGTTCCGAAGGAATTCTAGAATATTTTAAATAGAAGTAAGTACATCATTACTTAGTACACATGTGTACCAAAAATCAATATTTTTAAAGTGATCATTCAATAGAAATTAGCGATTAAAGAGATGTGAAATATGATCAAATTTAGCCTGTGGCAAACACGGATTACCACGTGTCGGTATTCGATTTGTGCTGAAACAGTATATTTAACATTGTGTCTTCTGTTTGGGTGTGTGATTGTGTCTTTTAGTAGAATAAACTTATCTCAATACAATGAGCGAACAACTATGTAGTTAAATAACGCTATTTTTGATATTTTTGTATTTTCGTGAACACTAATTTGTAGTTTACAGAACAAGTTCGTAGGACACGTTTTTGATCCGGGAAATGTCACAATTTGGCAGCCCGCTTAAGCTTTGCCCTTCTAGTCCTAAAAAAAGTAGGAATGAAGTTGAATGGGACAAATGTATTATATGCCAGGTCTCTACCCCTGAGTTACTTATTAAAATGAGAAATGTTAGTAAAAATAGCCTCATAGAAGCAATGGAAGCAAGTGTGTTTTTTTAAGAGTAGTACATTCTGTTTCTGATATTGATAATCTTAAGAGTGATGATACAAGTATGCTGTACCACAGGTCTTGCTATAAGACGTACACAAGTAGACGAAATTGCGGTTTGTTCAAGGTTGAGTCGGCGGGCACTGATCATAAACCACACATCACAGGTTCCTTTGTTGAACGAACAAACCGATGACACGTCTACAGACATAGCACTGTGCATATTCTGAGGAAAACAGACTTTTAAAAAAGATAAAAAACTCCAAAATCAAAACTGCCAAACGCATTCAAAATGTGAAAGACGCAGCAAAAGGACAGAATGACTACAAAATGTCTGGGTTATTGAGTAATGCAACTTTTATAGACAAGGCGGTGTATCACTCTGGGTGCATAACTAAGTATTTGCTCACTCGTACCCCTGGTACCTCCTAAGAGTCCTTTGCAGTTTGGTTGGGAAAAAAGACGGATCACTCCTTCCTGTCTACTTTCAAGGACAAATGTCATCTGACTTTTTATAAGATCTTATTATACCCCCACTCATAGAGTGGGGGCTATATTGCAATCGCCTTGTCCGTCCGTCTGTCCGTCCGTTCACACTTTCGTAACAGATCTCAGCTTCTACTGGAAGAAATGATTTTATATTTGATATATGGCTTTGGCATGGTGACTTGTACCGTGTCTCCCCTTTCCAGGTTTACCGCACATCTACTTCCTGTTTACAGTGCGACTTAGAATTTTTCATGTTTGCTGTAATGAAAACTTTCGTAACAGTTATCTCAGCTTCTACTGGAAGAAATGATTTTATATTTGATATATGGCTTTGGCATGGTGACTTGTACCGTGTCTCCCCTTTCCAGGTTTACCGCACATCTACTTCCTGTTTACCATGCGACTTACAAATGAACGAGTGGGGGTATTCTTAGCACGACGTAGCGTGCAACATCTTGTTTGCACTTGTAAAGGTAAAGCAGTCTGTTCAAGTGGTTGTGTGTGTTTTGAGCAAGGGTTGTTTTGCACCGATCTTTGTCCGTGCCAAGCAGGTGAAATATGTCTTAATTCGAACACACAAATGTCCAGAAGTAAAAGCATAAACGACGATGATGTGGACTTATTACAGTTAGATGTACAGGAATGAAATTGCTAAGTGAAGTCTAAATCTGTAAAAGAAAAAAAAGAAATAAAAACCAACCTAATAAAGCCAAAAAAAACCACCTGCCAATTGGTCTCTGACCTTGACGTCGTTGGTGGGTTTTAAACCAACAAGAGACCGAGTCCTCCTTCTTACAAACCAGATTTACCACTCGTAACAAATCTTTTACAAAACATTGTGGACCAATGTCACCTCCCCCCTCCCATTTTACATTTATTGTTTAATACTTTAATATAGCACATTCCGGTTCCATGGAATTATTTTCCATTAAATTATTTTCATCCAATGTTTATCAACTAAGTTTCCCGCTAGAGATTGAATTTTTCGTTCACTGCTTGTTCAGTACTTGATGTAGTCTTCTTTTTTTTAAACTGTTTTTATAAGGCAAAAACTTGCAGCTCGCGATACAAATGAGTTCAGGAAAGGAGAATGCTATGCTTTAAAAAATAATTTCAGCATATATTGTATACGATTCAAACATAAAATAATAAAAAACCGATAAAGAATAAGGTCAAGGTCACTCCTAACTTTTAGTAGTGAAAATAATGATTTGTTTACCTTTCCGCGGTTACGGTACCTTGACACCCGTAAAATATAAATTAAAGCGTAAAATTATATGGGGTTATAGACCTTGATCATTTCTTAACCACTTCTGCTGTTTTTTGTATAAAAATAACGAAAAATGTGCGCAAAAAAGATATTGCTAAAGTCTGATAAAAAAAAAATTGAAAAATACGGGTTTGACCTTTGACCCAAATTATCTCATAACGTGACCACCTAGATAACGACGACATCGATATTTCGATGAGTCACATTCTGCTCTTTCCAAAAATATATAATTTAGCCGTGTGTCAACTATTGAGGCAAATCAGCAAAAATCGATACCCTGCTACCCTACTAATTACTTGGCGTCCGTCGTCCGTCTGTAAACTTTTTCAAAAATCTTCTCCTCTGAAACCACTGAGCCAAAATAAACCAAACTTGGCCTGAATCATCCTTAGGGGGATCCCTTTAAAAGTTATGGCCGATGACCCTGCCGACCAACCATCATGGCCGCCATGTCTATAAATAGAACATAGGGGTAAAATCAGCAAAAAAATCAATTAAAAAAATCCAGAAAAATCCTTTAGAGTATATTGTAATTAAATTTGATACATATGTAATATTCTTTCAGAATTATGGTTGAGGACCCCATCCCCCATCAAACATGGCCACCATCGTTACTATAAATAGAAAATTAGTGGAAAAAATTCATTAAAAAATTATTTTAAAATCCTATAAAGAGTCAAATGCAATCAAATCATATAGAAAGAATGCATATGTGGTCTTCTTTCAAAATTTTGATTGAAGACCTCCGGCTGTCATCCAACGTGGCCGTCACTGTTACAAAAAATAGAAAATTATTGTCAAAAAACATCTTTTAAAATCCTGTGAAAAGCCAGTTGCCACCAACTTTATAGAAATGATGCATATATGATCCACTTTCAAACTTATGATTGCTAACCCTGGTCGCTTATGAAAAATGGCTGCTATCGTTACTAAAAATAGATTTTTTTTTTTTAATTTTGTATTCTTTAAATATTGTAAAGAGTCAATGCTGCTTCCAAACTATAAAGGAACAATGCATATATAATTCTCTTTCAGACCATGAATGATGGCCTCGACTGTCATCAAATATGGCCGCTGCCGCTTCTCAAACTTGAAAATTAGTGAAAAAAATCAGTAAAAAATAGAAAACTATTGAAAAAATTTGATTCTTCTCCTCTGAAACCGTTTGGCCAAATGAACCAAAACTTGGTAGGAAGCATCTATGGGAAGTCCTCTGTTGTGAATGCTCATTTCGTCCCGATCCGTTAACAAATATGGCCACCATAGACAATTCTTGTTTCTGATTGAATGATTTCTAAAAAATCTTCTCTGAAACCGCTTGGCCAAATGAACCGAAACTTGGTATGATGCATCTATGGGGGGTCCCCTATAAAGATTGCTCATTTCGTCCTGATCCATTTACAAATATGGCTGCCACAGGCAATGCTTTCTAATTGGTCGATTTCTAAAAATCTTCTCCTCTGAAACCGCTTTGCCAAATGAACCGAAACTTGGTAGGAAGCATCTATGGAAGGCTCTCTATAAGGATTGCTCATTTTGTCCCAATCATTAACAAACATGGCCGCCACAGGCAATTCTTGTTTTTGATTGGTCAATTTCTAAAAATCTTCTACTCTGAAGCAGCTTGGCCAAATGGACTGAAACATGGTAGGAAGCATCTATGGAAGGTCCTCTATGGGAATTGCTCATTCCGTTTTGATCCTTTGACAAACAAGGCCATCATAGGCAATTCTTGTTTCTTATTGGTCGATTTCTAAAACAGCTTTTCCTCTGAAGCCACTTTGCCAAATGATATGAAACTTGATAAGAAGCATCTATGGAAGGTCCTCTATAGAGATTGCTCATTTCATTTTGATCCATTAACAGACATGGCTGCCACAGGCAATTCTTGTTTTAGATTGATCAATTTCTAAAAATCTGCTTCTCTGAAACTGCTATGCCAAAATGAACAGAAATTTGGTGGGATGCACTTATGGAAGGTTCTGTATTAAGTTTCCTCAAAGCAGAATGAAAGGTGAGCGACACTGAGCCTCTAGTTTATGTTTTATTGAAGTTCTACTTTAATAGGTTACATCGGACGATCCTATGTAATTAAGGTAGCACTATACAAAGATGTTTTTCCTCCAATCTTCCATCTGAAAACAGCTGTAACTTTCTTAATATTGCATTAAAATTAACAAATGAGGTACCATTTGAAAGGAGAAAGATATATCTTTCCACTGATTATAATATTATGATTATGCAATAATTATATAATTATTATGCAATTAGTTGCAAAATCTTGATGTGTGCACTTGACCAAAATTAGCTGTTTCATGTTTATTCAAATGGTAAAACTTTTTACAATTTCTTAATCAACACAGCATGACCTCCAAAACCGTATCTCAGATTTTTTCTGTGATGTTTCAATTTCTCTTAAAGCCCCATTATGTGTATACAGCCTGACTTCATAAGATTTCACCAACTTTAACTGTGTGTAGAATTTGTTCTATTAATTCTATCAGAAATCGGAGAAACGGTTTTGCAGTTAATAGGTCTAAGAACAACATATACCAAAACCAAACCTCTAGGGGTACCAATGCAGGAGCTAATTTCATTCAAAGTCAACATTTTATGTCAAAAATTGTAGTGGAAAAATCTTAAAAGTTGTAATTTTCCTCTTGATACCCCATTTTCTTGAATAAAAGTCACAAATATGCAATGGGAACACTTCACGGTTGACCTTGAATCATAAATCAACAATGATTTGACGAGAAAGATAGAATTTCTTCACACAAACTCTAAATATAGCTGGAAAATGCACACCTTGTGCAGTAAACACATGAAATTGGCGGGAGAAGTTACAACACTCTGACATAGCTGGAGGTTAACTGCCTACTGATAAGGTCAAAACTCTACCTCCACTGACCAGAGTGAACCACTAATTATAACAGGAATCACCTGGAACCTTAGTTTGCTCATTATGTGTATTCTCCCCTTTTAGTTGGATTTTACTAAATGAAAATTATACACTAGATATGTTGAAATAAATTCTATTGCAAATAACTAATTTATTTCTTTTGGCATTGATGAAAAGTTAGCTACATCCATGCTGCTTTCCCCTTCACTTAATGGAATCTTCTCTTATCTCAAGTATTACTGGTCAGTGGTCATAAAACTATCAAATTATCCAATAGATAAACAATTAAGGACCGCCCACTTGTTTTTATCATCTCTGATTCAAGCACACGTGTTTGTTTACAAAACTAATTAAAAGTAATGCTCATTAATGGTACATCATATCTGAATTATTTTTTCATCTGTGTATCAAGAATATTATACTGAAATAAAAATTGATTAAACAAAATTTGGATGAAAAAATATAAATTTTTGTATAGTGCTACTTTAAATGAATAGAATAATTTATCGTAAAATCTAGACTTCATTGAACATTGAATGCAAGCTGCATATGAATAATCATATGAGCGATACCCACTTATGCGAGCCTCTAGTTGTATGATATGTCCGAATTATATGCAGTTTTTTCTTTGAATTCATTTGAAAAATTCTTTTTTGGAAGGTTTCCACATTTTGTTAGCTTTTATCTATTCACAGATATGAGAGAGCCAAAAGTCATATATAATGACTTTAAAATAGTAACATGGGACTATATATGAAATGAATAACATATGTTTTACTTGATTGGACATTAATAGAATGAATGATGAGTTGAGCCTCTAGTTAGCAAAGGATCCTATTGGTATATAAATAAATGTCTTTTCTTTGACGTGAAACCATAGACATGATTGCACCCAAACTATATATGAATAGTTATTGGAATGGGTTCATTCCCATTTATCCAACTTTTTGAAAAATAGGTAGTACAGGTAAAAAATAAAAGTGGGATAAATGAGATCAAAGGTAATCAAGAACAAAGGACACTTAATTAAAGCTTGAGTTGTGTGACGGGTGAATAAGTGGACTAAAATTTGGACCAGGACATTATATGTGCAGCTGTATATATTTATTTCCATATAGTTCATTTAAAAATGAAAACAAATACAAATTAGTATTACTATTTTTGACTGAAATCTAGACCATCAGGTCTTTCTCTAGAATAACTTTATGAAAATTCATACTGAAATTGTATATAATGTACCTTTGTTGACAGGATTTTATCTTTTTCCTCCTGCCTTTTACAATTCTCTTGAAATGGTAAAAAAAAGTGCAAAGTTAAATGAGCCTCAATTGAATTGTTTTCTCTGTATGTCAAGTGTGCAACTTTGGAGAGGAATTAATTACATGTACATGCATCATTTTTCTTTTCTGACCATGACAATAAATAGGGTAAATCCTTAGAAAAGACCACTTAATAAAGAGATAAGCTTGGGGAAGCTAAGTTCATTTTCAGAATTTAATTGATCACTGTTTAATTAAATTATTGAGAAATTACAGAGGCAAGCTTGGGAAATTTTATTGATGGTCATCATGTTTGTTGCATGATTAGCAATCTTTTCATCAATAAATAAGGTTTAATGATATATTATATAAGCTAATTATTACATTGCGCATGTAAAATTGAAATTAAAAATATTATGAACATTGCACTTTTAATTTATCCTAAAACTCACTGCATACATAGAAAGTTTTCTAACCTTGACATTTATTTACATACAAATTATAACTTTCCCCCCTTTTCTTTTATAATGATATATATTATAAGCTAATTATTACAATGTGCATGTAAAATTGAAATAAAAAATATTTTTGTACATTGCACTTTAAATTTATCCTAAAACCCACTTTAATTTTGCATAAATAGAAAGTTTTAAAGCTTTACATTTGTCTACATATTATAACTGTTTTCCCTTTTCATTTATTCAAGCCTTTTACATATGCATGTACTGGAACAAATTACATGTATCAGGTATTTTGGTCAAATAAACACCTAATTAATGTTAAATACACAATCCTACAGGTAAGAAATTAAAAGTAGGATAAATGGGAATACCTGATTTTCAAAAGTTGGATAAATGGGAAGACACCATTGGAATGTCCCTTATAAGAATTGGTATTTTTATGTGAATTGGAAATCAAAGATGACAGTCCATATTCGGAGTTAGTTTTTAGCAACAGATCATATTGGGAATTTAATAAAAGCTTTTTCTTAGAAAAACCAAAACAAACATGATTGAACTTAAACTGTACATGAATGGTTATTTTATAGTCCCTTACAAAGTTGGCATTTTTAACGTGGATCGGTTTTTCAAGATGACAACTATTGCAGGACTTTTTTTGCAACAACGGATTCTATTGTAAATATAATAAAAGGTTTTACTAAGAAACAACAAATATGATTGAGCACAAACAGTACATGAATGTCATTGGATGGTCCCATACAAAGTTGGCATTTTTAACATGGATCGGAAATTCAATATGGCCAACAACACAGGAATTATTTTTTAACAACAGGTCCAGTTGTAAATTAAAAAAAACCTTTTCTTGGAAACAGCAAACATGATTTACCCAAATTGACATGGATGGTCCCTTATAAAGTTGGCATTATAACGGATCGACAAAGATACAGAAACTACAAATATGATTGAACCGAAACTACATGAATGGTCATTTAATTTGGATGGTCCCTTAGCGTATTGGCATTTTCTGTGATGAGAAAGCCCTTATTCATATTTATCTAATAATTTTCCAGTTTATAAGAATGATACAGGCTCTTGTGAACCTCTGGTTGTAAAGCATCGTTTTGATACGATACACAACAATAAGGTATTGATAAAATTTAACATGTTGCCGTTAACAATATAGTAAAGCTTGTCTACCAGGTGATCGATTCAGGCTCATGTGAGCCTCTAGTTATTTAAATTTGTCGCCAAGCTATAAGTATTAAATGCCCAAGTGTTTTAATCTAATGCAAAACTTTGCACGTGTAGCACAACTGAATCAAGTCGATAGACAGATCCAAATATTTATATTAATATTAAAAGTTGAATACAAAAGTCAAGCACATACAATTAAGAAAATAGACATAGTACATAATTGAACTTTACAATGTTACAAACAGAATTATTTAATAAAAATTTGATAAAATTTAACATGTTGCCGTTAACAATATAGTAAAGCTTGTCTACCAGGTGATCGATTCAGGCTCATGTGAGCCTCTAGTTATTTAAATTTGTCGCCAAGCTTTAAGTATTAAATGCCCAAGTGTTTTAATCTAATGCAGAACTTTGCACGTGTAGCAATGTACATATGAAGGATTTCAGAGTTGGAAATATTTTTTATTAAATAATTCTGTTTGTAACATTGTAAAGTTCAATTATGTACTATGTCTATTTTCTTAATTGTATGTGCTTGACTTTTGTATTCAACTTTTAATATTAATATAAATATTTGGATCTGTCTATTAAAGTGATTACGAATCAGTTTATTGCTAAGTAGATAATCCAAGTACAATGTACATATGAAAAAAAAACTTTAACATAACTTGTTAAGGATTTCAGAGTTGGAAATATTTTTTATTAAATAATTCTGTTTGTAACATTGTAAAGTTCAATTATGTACTATGTCTATTTTCTTAATTGTATGTGCTTGACTTTTGTATTCAACTTTTAATATTAATATAGATATTTTTTTAAGTCTACAGTTAAGTTTCCTGTTCATTTTGAAAACGTCATTTGATATTTATACACAAGGCCGAAGGCCCTTAAAAGTAGGGTATGTTCGATTCTGTACTGTAACACGTTTTCCATTATAGATAATTATACCCAATGATTTTGGCGCAAAAAGAAAAATTCCTAGTGCTTTTGTTTCCTTTGATCAAATCATTTAAAATTTATTTAACAATATTTGACCACTATTCACAGGTCAAGTTCGAATTTGATTAATATTCATTTTATGGTTCAAGATTTCAAGATTCTTTATTTTCTTAAACACCATAGTAAGTACAGTGGTACAAAGAATTTGTTCAATATGATAACATAAATAACAATAACACACATGACAAGATGAAATAAGTAAAATGATAACAAATACAGTACAGCAACAACAGAGGATTAACCTGAGAATTTATAACCCTTATAAATTTGCAAAGATTTTTTAGTTTCCTTTTTTGTTTAGATTGAAACAATTTTCCGAACTTTAATATATTAATTCTGTGTATAAAATAAGGATTTAAAAATAGTTTTCTGATATACGGTAATTTATTTAAATTTTTGGAACTTTTCTGACCCTATCGTTGAAGTTAATGCAGTGGTACGTCACTTCCGTCATCCGTGGGTCCTTATACGAAAAATTTGGCAATAAATGTGTGAAAATCTTAAAATTATGGAGAACTGAGCTATCGTATGCACAAAACAAAAACAGGGGAAAAAGATGCGTCTTTTAGGAATGGATACATGTCCTAGTTTGAATGACATAATGGAAATAAGGTGCAATAAATGTACTCGAAGCGAGCAGGGGTACGATTTTTAAACCTGCCAAGTTGCATGCCTTGTGGATTATTAGTATCTATATAGGGTCGAAACATGCAAATTGTTGGCAACATGAGATTGTATGAATATTGACACGAACAAGTTAAAATAAGGAAAAAGAGATGAAATAATAAAGAAATAAAGAAATTTTATTGAAAATAAATTTGTAAACAGAAAGTTAGAAAAAAGGGGGGTGGTAGGTCCGTGCCACGAGCGCCTGTGGTACGAGTCGCAATCGTGTCAGACTATTAAATTGGTATGTGTTGCTTCTCCGCTAAAGCACACAGCATTAAGAAGAAAGAGCAAAGACTGAACGGTCTGGAATCAGGATAATGTGTTTAGTTTAAACATATTTTATTGGCCAAATATTGAACAAAATGGATTAGACACAAGTTAATCTAACTTGTGAAGTCTTCTCGATATAATATTCGATAGACATGCATTATATAAATATATATATCAATAGTTACGAATCTAAATTAACAGAAAATACTTTTAAAATATAGATAAAAAGGAAGAAAATTGAGTGGATTTACATGATGTGTGTGTGTTTTTTGTTGTTGAATACAAATTTATATAACTATTAAGTCCTATATATATATTCAAAAACATAGTTGAAAACGTCAACATTTTGTGCATACTTTAATTTATCATTGCCACATGTTAAGAGTCTGGAATATACATTACAGTCATTTGATAACCAATTAACATTATTGGACAATGTAGTTCTGTAGCCCTTTTCACAAATATTATTACGATAAAAAATTGTCGTAAGTGTAAAACTAAGATTAAAAAGAGTTTCACAAAAATACTTGCGATAATCTTAAGTGTAAAAATAGTCCTAACTTTACGTATAAAACTACCCTGTCCTAAATGTAAAATTTTGATCGTAAGAGAAATTTTGTTCTTATCTTTTATCGCACGGGCTAGGTGCGTCCGAATTTTTTTTTGCTTCATAATACAAGGGGAAGAACTCACTTGCTTGCATTTTTTTAAGTGGTCGTGTTAAATTGATCGTAACTTCGGAACGCCTTAATATTTACATAAAATGGTTCCACCAGTCGAAAGCCAAGTAATTTTTCTTTCCAAAGAGACCCCAATTGTTAGTGTAGGCCTCCGAACTGCTGAGGTAAGCTACACGAACCAAAACAAAACGGCGTGAAAATCGGAGGTCGTACAAATGCTGGGTTAACTTTTGCGGAACATCTCTAGTCTCTACATGACTTGATGAAAAGGGGAAGGTCGTCAAATCTGTTCAGCCAATCAAAACGCCCGTTAGAACTCGCTCATATTTTCAAGTCTGTGATGTTTGGGAAGGATGGAAAGGGATTTCTTTCAAAAACAGATTTGTAGGGCATATAAATTGGCGAAAGGTAAGAAATTTGAACGTAATTTGAATGGATGAAAGTATTTAGCTGGTCAAAATGACTCGTTTACGCCAGGGAAAGTCTGTATAGATGTGAAGTGATTAACCCATCATTTGTCCGACTTCGATTTTCACGCCGTTTTGTTTTGATTCGTGTAGGGTACCTCAGCAGTTCGGAGGCCTATACTAACAATTGGGGTCTCTTTGGAAAGGAAAATTACTTGGCTTTCGACTGCTGGAAACATTTTTTGTAAATATTAAGGCGTTCCGAAGTTACGATCAATTTAACACGACCACTTAAAAAAATGCAAGCAAGTGAGTTCTTCCCCTTGTTGTATTATATAGTAAAAAAAAAATTCGGACGCACCTAGCCCCTGTGTTTTATCGTAAGTGAAAAAAATAGAAGAAAAGATGGACGATATATTGGCGCTTCGACTTCAAAATAAGAGAGCAATTCATCGTTAACGCATTTTCTCTTACCGTATAAGCAAACCTAATTACACATGTCATATTGATAAATGTTTATTGAAATGAATATGGTTTAATACAAACAGACGCTACAAATGACATTGTTGTTTACTCCTTTTTGGCGTGACTAATAACAGAGTCTATAACGATGCATTCCGTACATTTACGTTTTCAATGCAGCAAAGTGTATTGTTTACATACCAACTACCATATGACCAAAACAAATCAGGATAATTCTTTTAATTTTAGATTTCAAATTGGGAACGATCGACAATCGAAAAGACTACTTGCAAACTTGGGGAGAATTCTTCTTCTTTTTTTTTTTTTTTTTTTTTTTAATAAAAACTGGAATACAGGATTTTCTTCTAGACATCTACTCCGCTTACAAAAGTTTTGTATGAACAGCCGCTTTAGGACTGGAATTTTCTGGATCCAATGATATCGTTTTGAATTTGCCTTTATATTAGTAATATAATTTATTAATTTCTGGCAACTTCGATGGTGTCTTTAACCTATGCCAACATTTTGAAATATCATATTCAAGGTATGACAACAAACATTATATTACAGGTGTTTATATAACAATTAATGACATTTACAGGTAAGTAAATTTGGAAATGCAGGTCTCAAAAGTGAAATTTATTATTTAAAAAAAAAAACAAAGCAAAACAAAAAACAATCTAAAAATATAAGAATAAGTCTGTTAAAATTTAATAACTTGAAAAAAAAATTTTGTAAAAAATTATATATAAAACAAAAATCTGGTAAAATTACACAAAAATCTGTAAATAAAAAAGATGAAAATATAAAATTTTAGAATAATTTAAATAAACAATCTTTCTAAAACGTATGAATTAAAAATATTATATGATACTCATGCAATTAAGCAATTTTCTTAAAATCTAAATTCAAAAGTTTTTAATAATATTTATTCTTAAATTTAGAATTATCATAATTTCTATGATTTCGAAATCGAACATTGTTATCCAAAATCTAAGTAAGACAATTGTATTTTTAGCAATTTATAATGTGATTGTGTATACTGATTGTTTTTGGTTATTTTGATAAAGTATGATAAAGAAAAAATATCTGTGCCTATAATATCTTTAATTTATTTTCATGAAGTATGATAAAAAAAATATCTGTGCTTGTAATATCCTAATTTATTTTCATGATGTATGATAATAAAATATATATGTTTATAATATCCTATTTTATTTTCATAATGATTGATGTTAAAATATATGTGCTTATAATAATATCCTAATTATTTTTATAAAATTTGATATTAAATATATGTGCTGATATACTGATTTTTTGTTTGTTATTTCCATAAAATATGATTTTAAATACTTACTTTCTACTTACTATTCATTAAAAATTAATTGTGGACTTGGGAGTACATTGACATCTACCCCGATTTTACACTAATTAAACATGACTAGTCATGTTTATATAACAATTAACCTATTCAACCTATGCCAACAATCTTTCTTTCCTTTTTATATATATTTTTTTAAATGTTGGCATTGGTTGAATGAACCACTTCGATGATCATCAAACACTGGCAATACATATTATGTATGATAAACTTGTGTACATTCTTCTGTTATATCAATATTAATATATAACAGGGATATTTATTCGTCTTCATGATTGATAGATGATAAACACATCTTAATTTGGGTTATCTCAGAAAAATCGGGATAAATTTCCATCAGTAAAAGAACAAGCGTTTAATTTTATGCGGGATGGGATTAATTGGAATAAACGGGGTAAATATTTTGCTGACAAATAACCGATAAAATGAATTATAGGTTTTTTTTCACACTCCAGATGCACTCCCTTAAAAAATACTTCTACCAAAAGTAACCACCCGTGGATGATGACGCACAACTCCAAGTAATGATAATTATCATAGATCATTTTAATTTACATGCATTAGAAATGTTCCTCTATACGAAAATCATACCCGTTCATATTTTGTGCAGTTATTGGTGACCGATTCATATATTAGATAAAAATTCAATGTAAACATACAAACACATCATAACATAAACAACTGCTTATAAATTAGTGCCGGGGATATGTTATAGAATAATTTTATTTAAAAAAATGTTTTGTTGTGCTATGGAAATGCAACTAGGTTGCTAAGGAAGATGGTTTATGGTGTTTAACGCCCCCTTCAACAATATATCAGTCAGTTTTATTGGTGGAGAAAACTGGAGTACTCGGAGAAAACCATTGACCTGTCGCAAAATATCTGACAAACTTTATCACATAATGTTCTAAGGAAGAATTTTTATCGTAAGTGTGATTTTAGTCGTAAGATTAAAATTTGTCGTAAGATAATCTTTGTGAAAAGGACTTAGGAATTGTCGTAAGATAATCTTAAGTGAAAAAGTTAGGACTATAGTTACGAATTTTTGTGAAAAGGGCTACTGATATTTAAATAATGAGGACATTCGAAAAAGCAATGGTTCAAGTTTTCAAAATCAACCCCCATATTGACAAACTGGATTTGATATTATATTAACTCTATATAAATCATTATTCAAAAAGGAATCTGAACATGTAACAGAGTTAAAGCTATAGTTAGCTTATGTGGACCATATAAATAATGTTTAGGAAAAATATGAAGCTTATGTTGATCCATATTTCCCAATTTTGTTTTAAATTGTTTGAGGGAATCAACATTCCTTACTGAATTATCTAAGCTATTCCACTTTCTAATAGTGGAAGGAATGAAAGAATCTGTAGTGAGAGATAATCTGCAATAAGGAATGATTATATCACTTCCATTCCTCAATAGGTACACTGTTGTACTTTGTATTGTAAACAAAGGGGGGGGGGAGGTCAGTCTAGAGAAATAATCGGGAACAGTTTTGTTTACTATGTTATAAAACAGTTGAAGCTTTCTTATGTTTCTCTTGTTGATAACAATTCCCAACCAGTTTCGTTAGTGCTTCAATACACTATACTGAATAATATTAATATGAGTGCTACATTTAGCATCATCACTAAATGTGACACCCAAATGCACGGAAGGATAAACATTGTGTGCTGAAGCAAAACTTTTAATGAAGTGTACTAAAATACTGGGCATTATAAAGGTTATTTGGTAGCACAGAACAAGACGGTTGCGAATTTGATACCGATTAAACGAACGACTGGATCCGCTCGATACTTTGCGTAGTGTCGGGAAACAGCAAGTCCTCTCTATACTATTTACATTTAAGACAATCTCTTACTTACTTAGTCCTTGCTATGCCTCATGGCGCATAGGGCAAGGACAAGTTTCTTTTTCTTGTCCTTGTTTCCATGACTGGATTTTTTTATGAGACGAGATAGTTGGTCTTGTGCTCAACCCCCTTCCTGGAGGGCCAATGTATTTGGTATCAAGGTTCCAGTCCTCTAGATCAGTTGCCAACCAAGGCTTACGAGCCATGATCTGTCCGGATTTGGATAGAGTTGTCTCTCTAAGACAGGTGACCTTACTGGGCTAATGACTCCTATCTAACCGAAACTATTTACCCATAGTTGGGGCAAGGTTCATAAGTGCTAGGGCATGTCCACACCCCGATGGGCCTACACACTGCATCTCTAGGGCCCTTGCTGCTCCGAGATCACCAACAGTTCAGCCTGATTTCGGAAGATGTCAGTTACCAGTGTTACCAACGTGGAGGATACTGTAGGAGTCTTGGTAATGTAGAGGCTATGTACTGGCAGGAAAGACTTGCGCACTCGGCTTTCTTTTCACATAAAATATCCTAGCCAGCGGCGGTAGGATTCATTTGAATAGATCTACAACACTAGACGCATAACATTACACTGTGGAAATACACCACAAACACCTAAAAAACAATCTAATTTACAATTAAAATTATGTACACGCTATTGTTGTTCTGTTTCCTCCAGAGCTTGACTTTAGTGTAGCTCTGAATACTTCAACTGTGTCTGCTGATGTTTTATGAGCTGGAAGTTGATTCCAATCTCTGATGGTCTTGGGGAAGAATGATTGTCCGTATGTATCCGTCTTTGTTCTTTCTTGGTAGAAGCGGTTTTTACCTCTGGTCCGACTTATTTGGCATCAGATATTGTTGCCTATATCTATGTCGATAAGTTCACGCTGGATCTTAAATAGCATGCAGTCTTGCTCATTTCCATCGATCTTCAAGGTTTTTCCCATTTTAATGATTTTAACATATTTGTGACACAGCCTGGTGTTCGGTCTATGTAGTTGTTGTGCACAAATCTTGCTGCTCTTTTCTGTTCCTGTTCTATGAATTTGATCTTTTTTTCTGGTTTGATGGATCCCAAATTGTGCATGCATATTTCACTGTAGGTCTAACCATGGTTGTATATGCTGCTGTCTTTACAGGCTTTGTGCAGTCTTTAAGGTTTCGGCGGATAAATCCTAGTGTCTTGTTTCCTTTGCCAACGATGTTTTCTATGTGTCTATCCAGATAATCATTTTCCGCAATTTCAAGTGCTTAAAACATTGAAAATTTGCAGTACCAAACTGGAAAAATTATTTTGAAAACGAAAATGAGCTTTCCAAAATCTGTTCTTCTATTATAATTTGAGTGGGAACCAATTAATGAATTTCTTGACCGACAGCCTGTTAATTATTTTGCAAGATTTGATGAACTTCCGGCTCATAAAATTTAAGAAGTACCTCCTATTATAAAAAAAACTTTGAAACCCCTGTAAAAGGGGCCAATTTTATGAATTGTTTACCATTTGTTTGTTATAAGGTCAATTATTTTACTATGTACACTGAGTATTCATTGTATAATGACGAACTTTTTGCTGTGTCCAAAATTATTTCAACATGCATATGACATGAATGTACCGGCTTAAGCTCAAGCATAAGTTATACATGTAAATAATATTGATAACAGGAGATACATTCTTCATGATGTCATTTTTTTTGTATGGAATAAAGTATGAAAATATTTGTATTTTGTATCTTATTATAATTGCTCATAGTAGAAAGTGATATTGATGTAAATGTGTATATAATAGAAGCATTCACATTTGGGTGCTTTCAGGATTCTGCTGAAAGGAAAATTGTGTATGTTTCCAGTTGGTCTTCAGTAAATGTGAATTCTGGGTTATATTGATTGATTATTGTTTATGGTTAAGTAACTGGACAGTATTTCAGCTATATTCACGACAGTTTGTGTTATTATAACAGTGATATATTTTGAATACTGCATGTAAGGTATTTCATTGGACAAACGTTTTGTTTCCAGTTTCATGTGATCAGTATTTGTATTCCAGGCCCAGTTAGTTGGACCTGAGCAAATATTGCAAATCATGATAAAGCAAGTATGTTCAAACAGTTGATATCAGCATTAGAAGAAAATCCCCGGCTAGCTTTTCTGTGAGAAAATCATATGTTTTTGGGGAAAACACACACATTAAAACATATTTAAACAAAAACACTTGAACTGCACAAAAGAAAACATACCTATGTTTAAAAGAAAACATGTCCCTTCTAAAAACACTCCGGAGTATTTTTAAAGTGTGTCTCCTCCAAAAACACTCAAAAGTGTTTTATTTTAAACACTAAAGTGTTTTTTTATTAAACATTCAAGTGTTTTAATTAAATACTGATGTGTTTTGGAATAAACATTAGTGTTTAGCGTTTAAAACACTTCTAAATATTTTGATTAGAACACCGTGTTTTATGTTAAACCCGTGTAAATGTTTTTAAAGTGTGTCTTATTTGTGTTTTAAAAGTGTTTTACACTTTTTACAGTGTTCTTGTCTTAAGGTTTTGCATTCGTGCAAATCTTCGACCATATCGTCATCGCATATATTCCACTTAGAACTTTCATGGAGATTAAATAGGAGTCATTATCCCAGTAAGGTCACCTGTCTTAGAGAGACAACTCTATCCAAATCCGGACAGATCATGGCTCGTAAGCCTTGGTTGGCAACTGATCTAGAGGACTGAACCCTTGATACCAAATACATTGGCCTTCCAGGAAGGGGGTTGAGCACAAGACCAACTATCTCGTCTCATAAAAAAAAAATGCAGTCATGGAAACAAGGACAAGAAAAAGAAACTTGTCCTTGCCCTATGCGCCATGAGGCATAGCAAGGACTAAGTAAGTAAGAGATTGTCTTAAATGTAAATAGTATAGAGAGGACTTACTGTGTTTCCCAACACTACGCAAAGTATCGAGCGGATCCAGTCATTCGTTTAATCGGTATCAAATTCGCAACCGTCTTGTTCTGTGCTATCAAATAACCTTTATAATGCCCAGTATTTTAGTACACTTCATTAAAAGTTTTGCTTCAGCACACCATGTTTATCCTTCCGTGCATTTGGGTGTCACATTTAGTGATGATGCTAAATGTAGCACTCATATTAATAATATTCAGTATAGTGTATTGAAGCACTAACGAAACTGGCTGGGAATTGTTATCAACAAGAGAAACATAAGAAAGCTTCAACTGTTTTTCTTACATAGTAAACAAAACTGTTCCTGATTATATCTCTAGACTGACCTCCCCCTTTTTTTACAATACAAAGTACAACAGTGTACCTATTGAGGAATGGAAGTGATATAATCATTTCTTATTGCAGATTATCTCTCACTACAGATTATTTCATTCCTTCCACTATTAGAAAGTGGAATAGCTTAGATAATTCAGTAAGGAATGTTGATTCCCTCGAACAATTTAAAACAAATCTGGTAAATATGGATCAACATAGGCTTCATATTTTTCCTAAACATTATTTATATGGTTCACATAAGCTAACTATAGCTTTAACTCAGTTACATGTTCAGGTTCCTTTTTGAATAATGATTTATATAGAGTTAATATAATATCAAATCCAGTTTGTCAATATGGGGTTGATTTTGAAAACTTGAACCAGTGCTTTTTCGAATGTCCTCATTATTTAAATATCAGTAGCCCTTTTCACAAAAATTCGTATCTAGAGTCCTAACTTTTTCACTTAAGATTATCTTACGACAATTCCTAAGTCCTTTTCACAAAGATTATCTTACGACAAATTTTAATCTTACGACTAAAATCACACTTACGATAAAAATTCTTCCTTAGGTGTACAACATTATGTGATAAAGTTTGTCAGATATTTTGCGACAGGTCAATGGTTTTCTCCGAGTACTCCAGTTTTCTCCACCAATAAAACTGACTGATATATTGTTGAAGGGGGCGTTAAACACTATATACCATCTATTGCCATCACTTGGGGTCTGTCGTCGTCGTCCGTCGTAAACTTTTTCAAAAATCTTCTCCTCTGAAAGTACTAGACCAATGGAAACCAAACTTGTTCAGAATCATCACTAGGGTGTCTAGTGTCAAAATTGTGTCCGGTGATGCCGTGCACCAACCAACATGGCCGCTGTTACTAAAAATAGAACATATGGTAAAATTGCAGGTTTTGGGTAATAACTCAAAAACCGTTAATAATATCAAAACTCTGACATTGGGTAAAAATGATCAGCACAGCAAGGTCTACCTACCCTGCAATTTTGAAGTAAATCTTGGAGTTATTGCCCTTTTTTCCTCAAATTTACTCCAGTTTTCTCCACCAATAAAACTGACTGATATATTGTTGAAGGGAGCGTTAAACACCATAAACCATCTTCCTTAGCAACCTAGTTTCATTTCCATAGCACAACAAAACATTTTTTTAAATAAAATTATTCTATAAAATATCCCCGGCACTAATTTATAAGCAGTTTTTTATGCTATGATGTGTTTGTATGTTTATATTGAATTTTTATCTAATGGTTACTTTTGGTAGAAGTATTTTTTTAAGGGAATGCATCTGGAGTGTGAAAAAAAACCTATAATTCATTTTATCGGTTATTTGTCAGCAAAATATTTACCCCGTTTATTCCAATTAATCCCATCCCGCATAAAATTAAACGCTTGTTCTTTTACTGATGAAAATTTATCCCGATTTTCCTGAGATAACCCAAATTAAGATGTGTTTATCATCTATCAATCATGAAGACGAATAAATATCCCTGTTATATATTAATATTGATCATCAAAGTTGCCAGAAATTAATAAATTATATTACTAATATAAAGGCAAAATCAAAACGATATCATTGGATCCAGAAAATTCCAGTCCTAAAGCGGCTGTTCATACAAAACTTTTGTAAGCGGAGTAGATATCTAGAAGAAAATCCCGTATTCCTGTTTTTATCAAAAAAAAAAAAAAAATAATAATGAAAAAGAAGAATTCTCCTCAAGTTTTGTTTTGGTTCGTGTAGCTTACCTCAGCAGTTCGGAGGCCTACACTAACAATTGGAGTCTCTTTGGAAAGAAAAATTACTTAGCTTTCGACTGGTGGAAACATTTTATGTAAATATTAAGGCGTTCCGAAGTTACGATCAATTTAACACGACCACTTATAAAAATGCAAGCAAGTGAGTTCTTCCCCTTGTATTATGAAGTAAAAAAAAAATCGGACTCACCTAACCCCTGTGCGATAAAAGATAAGAACAAAATTTCTCTTACGATCAAAATTTTACACTTAGGACAGGGTAGTTTTATACGTAAAGTTAGGACTATTTTTACACTTAAGATTATCGTAAGTGTTTTTGTGAAACTCTTTTTAATCTTAGTTTTACACGTACGAACGTACGACAATTTGTTATCGTAATAATTTTTGTGAAAAGGGCTACAGAACTACATTGTCCAATAATGTTAATTGGTTATCAAATGACTGTAATGTATATTTCAGACTCTTAACATGTGGCAATGATAAATTAAACGGTATGCACAAAATGTTGACCTTTTAGAACTATGTTTTTGAATATATAGGACTTAATAGTTATATATATTTATATTCAACAACAAAAAACACACACACATCCACTCAATTTTCTTCCTTTTTATCTATATTTTATAAGTATTTTCTGTTAATTTAGATTCGTAACTATTGACTATATTTATATAATGCATGTCTATCGAATATTATATCGAGAAGACTTCACAAGTTAGATTAACTTGTGTCTAATCCATTTTGTTCAATATTTGGCCAATAAAATATGTTTAAACTAAACACATTATCCTGATTCCAGACCGTTCAGTCTTTGCTCTTTCTTCTTAATGCTGTGTGCTTTAGCGGAGAAGCAACAAATACCAATTTAATAATCTAACACGATTGTGACTCGTACCACAGGCGCTCGTGGCACGGACTTACCCCCCCCCCCTTTTTCTAACTTTCTGTTTACAAATTTATTTTCAATAAAATTTCTTTATTTCTTTATTATTTCATCTCTTTTTCCTTATTTTAACTTGTTCGTGTCAATATTCATACAATCTCATGTTAACAACAATTTGCATGTTTCGACCCTATATAGATACTAATAATCCACAAGGCATGCAACTCGGCAGGTTTTAAAAACGGACCCCTGCTCGCTTCGAGTACATGTATTGCACCTTATTTCCATTATGTCATTCAAACTAGGACATGTATCCATTCCTAAAAGACGCATCTGTTTCCCCTGTTTTTGTTTTGTGCATACGATAGCTCAGTTCTCCATAATTTTAAGATTTTCACACATTTATTGCCAAATTTTTCGTATAAGGACCCACGGATGACGGAAGTGACGTACCACTGCATTAACTTCAACGATAGGGTCAGAAAAGTTCCAAAAATTTAAATAAATTACCGTATATCAGAAAACTATTTTTAAATCCTTATTTTATACACAGAATTAATATATTAAAGTTCGGAAAATTGTTTCAATCTAAACAAAAAAGGAAACTAACAAATCTTTGCAAATTTATAAGGGTTATAAATTCTCAGGTTAATCCTCTGTTGTTGCTGTACTGTATTTGTTATCATTTTACTTATTTCATCTTGTCATGTGTGTTATTATTATTTATGTTATCATATTGAACAAATTCTTTGTACCACTGTACTTACTATGGTGTTTAAGAAAATAAAGAATCTTGAAATCTTGAACCATAAAATGAATATTAATCAAATTCGAACTTGACCTGTGAATAGTGGTCAAATATTGTTAAATAAATTCTAAGTGATTTGATCAAAGGAAACGTCACTTGAACAAAAGCACTAGGAATTTATCTTTTTGCGCCAAAATCATTGGGTATAATTATCTATAATGGAAAACGTGTTACAGTACAGAATCGAACATACCCTACTTTTAAGGGCCTTCGGCCTGGTGTATAAATTTCATATGATGTTTCCAAACTGAATAACAGGAAACTTAGCTGTAGACTTAAATATTATTTATATTAATATTAAAAGTTGAATACAAAAGTCAAGCACATACAATTAAGAAAATAGACATAGTACATAATTGAACTTTACAATGTTACAAACAGAATTATTTAATAAGAAATATTTCCAACCGTGAAATCCTTAACAAGTTATGTTAAAGTTTTTTTTTCATATGTACATTGTACTTGGATTATTTACTTAGAAATAAACTGATTCGTAATCACTTTAACGACTCATAAACATTTGGATCTGTCTATCGACTTGATTCAGTTGTGCTACACGTGCAAAGTTTTGCATTAGATTAAAACACTTGGGCATTTAATACTTAAAGCTTGGCGACAAATTTAAATAACTAGAGGCTCACATGAGCCTGAATCGATCACCTGGTAGACAAGCTTTACTATATTGCTAACGGCAACATGTTAAATTTTATCAATACCTTATTGTTGTGTGTCGTATCAAAACGATGCTTTACAACCAGAGGTTCACAAGAGCCTGTATCATTCTTATAAACTGGAAAATTATTAGATAAATATGAATAAGGGCTTTCTCATCACAGAAAATGCCAATACGCTAAGGGACCATCCAAATTAAATGACCATTCATGTACAGTTTCGGTTCAATCATATTTGTGGTTTCTAAGAAAAGATTTTATTCCATTACCCATATGGTCTTTTGTTCAAAAAAATAATAAGTGGCAGTCATCTTGGATTACCAATCCATATAAACCAATATTGCAAAGGACAATCCAATAACCATTCATGTACAGTTTGGATTCAATCATGTACACATGTATGTGGTTTCTGAGAGAAAACATATATCTGTATCTTTGTCGATCCGTTATAATGCCAACTTTATAAGGGACCATCCATGTCAATTTGGGTAAATCATGTTTGCTGTTTCCAAGAAAAGGTTTTTTTTAATTTACAACTGGGCCTGTTGTTAAAAAATAATTGCTGTGTTGTTGGCCATATTGAATTTCCGATCCATGTTAAAAATGCCAACTTTGTATGGGACCATCCAATGACATTCATGTACTGTTTTTGCTCAATCATATTTGTTGTTTCTTAGTAATATCTTTTATTATATTTACAATAGAATCCGTTGTTGCAAAAAAAGTCCTGCAATAGTTGTCATCTTGAAAAACCGATCCACGTTAAAAATGCCAACTTTGTAAGGGACTATAAAATAACCATTCATGTACAGTTTAAGTTCAATCATGTTTGTTTTGGTTTTTCTAAGAAAAAGCTTTTATTAAATTCCCAATATGATCTGTTGCTAAAAACTAACTCCGAATATGGACTGTCATCTTTGATTTCCAATTCACATAAAAATACCAATTCTTATAAGGGACATTCCAATGGTGTCTTCCCATTTATCCAACTTTTGAAAATCAGGTATTCCCATTTATCCTACTTTTAATTTCTTACCTGTAGGATTGTGTATTTAACATTAATTAGGTGTTTATTTGACCAAAATACCTGATACATGTAATTTGTTCCAGTACATGCATATGTAAAAGGCTTGAATAAATGAAAAGGGAAAACAGTTATAATATGTAGACAAATGTAAAGCTTTAAAACTTTCTATTTATGCAAAATTAAAGTGGGTTTTAGGATAAATTTAAAGTGCAATGTACAAAAATATTTTTTACTTCAATTTTACATGAACATTGTAATAATTAGCTTATAATATATATCATTATAAAAGAAAAGGGGGAAAAGTTATAATTTGTATGTAAATAAATGTCAAGGTTAGAAAACTTTCTATGTATGCAAAGTGAGTTTTAGGATAAATCAAAAGTGCAATGTTCATAATATTTTTAATTTCAATTTTACATGTGCAATGTAATAATTAGCTTATATAATATATCATTAAACCTTATTTATTGATGTAAAGATTGCTAATCATGCAACAAACATGATGACCATCAAAAAAATCTCCCAAGCTTGCCTCTGTAATTTCTCAATAATTTAATTAAACAGTGATCAATTAAATTCTGAAAATGAACTTAGCTTCCCCAAGCTTATCTCTTTATTAAGTGGTCTTTTCTAAGGATTTACCCTATTTATTTTCATGGTCAGAAAAGAAAAATGATGCATGTACATGTAATTAATTCCTCTCCAAAGTTGCACACTTGACATACAGAGAAAACAATTCAATTGAGGCTCACTTAACTTTGCACTTTTTTTTTACCATTTCAAGAGAATGCTATGAATTGTAAAAGGCAGGAGGAAAAAGATAAAATCCTGTCAACAAAGGTACATTATATACAATTTCAGTATGAATTTTCATAAAGTTATTCTAGAGAAAGACCTGATGGTCTAGATTTCAGTCAAAAATAGTAATACTAATTTGTATTTGTTTTCATTTTTAAATGAAATATATGGAAATAAATATATACAGTTGCACATAGACATGTATATATTGTCCTGGTCCACATTTTAGTCCACTTATTCACCCGTCACACAACCCAAGCTTTAATTAAGTGTCCTTTGTTCTTGATTACCTTTGATCTCATTTATCCCACTTTTATTTTTTTACCTGTACTACCTATTTTTCAAAAAGTTGGATAAATGGGAATGAACCCATTCCAATAACTATTCATATAGTTTGGGTGCAATCACGTCTATGGTTTCACGTCAAAGAAAAGGCATTTATTTATATACCAATAGGATCCTTTGTTAACTAGAGGCTGAACTCATCATTCATACAATTAATGTTCAATCAAGTAAAAAATATGTTATACATTTCGTATATAGTCCCATGTTAATATTTTAAAGTCATTATATACGACTTTTGGCTCTCTCATATCTGTGAATAGACAAAAGCTAACAAAATGTGGGAATCTTCCAAAAAAGAATTTTTCAAATGAATTCAAAGGAAAAACTGCATATAATTCGGACATAACATACAACTAGAAAAACAGAAAATCGACCACTTTTGGCTAACCAAAAAGGCCATAACTTTTGAACAGCTCAACCGATTTTAATAATTTTTGGACCAAAATTTCCCATTTAGTATGTACTATCATATTAAACTATAATTGGATGATTGTTTAGTATTTCAATTTTTGGCTTGACCACCCTGATAAAGTATATACTTGTATCTTAGCACGCTTCATAAGAAGTCATGTTTTTATCTGATAGCTTTTTGCAAGGACACTTTGGCGTTGAATTGTAGCAAACGGAAACACGCCGTAACCCGGAAAAACGTCGGAGGTATACCCCAAGGTCCATGTTTGATAGGTAAAACATATCAGACAAGTTGAATACATTGTTACTACGAAAAGGGGCACTGTTTAGAAAAAGTGGCGATAACTGCCGACATTGCTCTACCTAATATTTCGTGTGCCATTATTTCGCCGTACCAATAAATATTTGGGTGCTACACTTCTGTTCATGGACAACTTAGGTAGTTCAAATAATAAGGTGCTCATGGACAACTTAGGGGTATATATTTTATTTGCTGAGGTAATGTCAACATAAGCTTTTGAGTCCAATAATTAGGTGCTCATGGACAACTTAGGGGTCTTACAAATGAAAGTCCAAATAATAAGGTGCTCATGGACAACTTAGGGGTCTAAAGTCCAAATAATAAGGTGCTCTTGGACAACTTAGGGGTATAAAGTCCAAATGAAAAGTGTTTATGCCCGGTGTTTGTTGGGGACTTTACCACGGGTATGCCGTATTTTCGTAGAAGTTTTACTGAAAGCATTAGCAAGGGGTAACATTTGCAAAAATAAGGCCCACAGGTAGTAAAATGGAAAACAAACTACAGGCAAACATAAATTATTTCTATTCTGATATGATATACCTATTAATAATGCCGAAAACCCTTTATTATTTGCGTAAATCGAGACAGTTATTTCATTACGATTTCAACAGGTAACTTGCACAGTTTGACAACATATTTTTTTTGTTGGAAAACACAAATAAAATTAGTTAGGTATGAAGGCAACTGCAAACAAACATATTTTAATTTAGGCCTTACCGACAATATCTTACCACTTAGTAGATGTCTTGTAAACAATATTTGAAACCGATGCACAAATTTGCATTACAAAATAAGCTTGCTGCAATCAATTCTGCATGGCAATAAAATGCTGTTGTATAAACACCATGGATATTTGAGTAGACAATATTGAATTGTGAAAAGCAGCAGAAATTAAAGACTTTCAAATAATCAGACTCCAAGATAAAAGCCAAAAAACCAGCTGGTACATTTAACCATGATGCCATGTTTGGGGAAAAAAATTAAACTATTGTCTCCTCCCCAGTTCAGACTTTTGTGGTCAATTGTAAGACTTGAGAACTCTTCTTAATATATTTAAATTGTTTCCTTTAAAGCAATGAATAACTGCTAAATGCCTTAATTCAAACTATGAGCTATAAGCTTACCTCATAAATAGACCATGTGTTGTCCACCATTTCCATTTGGAACACCTTGTACTTTTCCCTTATATGACATGGATGCAAACATTCAGTGGATTCAGATAAATGTAAAGAAGGCGGGAAAATTTCAATCTGTTCTATGGGAGGTAACTCTAACATAGTCCATATTTGTCCATAATATGGACAAGTTCATGAACTTATGAGGTCAAAGTTTTTATATGATATCTACCCTATAAGTAGTCTATAGACAAATTTTTAACTTGTAATTATGAGCTTACCTCATAATTTCAAAATAGCTCATATGTCTTGGACAGAACATATATTTGCCTCTTAAGTCTTTTTTAATTGCACGGACTGACGGACGGACAAACAGACAGACAGAAAGACCGATTCCTATATACCCCCCAAACTATATTTGCGGGGGTATAAAAATCTGCTGTCCCAATTAACATATGTAGACAATAATCTATTTTTAAGTTACAGTGTTCCAGGTGATTGGAAACTGGTTTTTTCATTCGCTAAGTTTATTAATAAATGGAAATACAACAAACAGTACCTCATACAAAAATATTATTTGTACACACATCATACAATTTGGGAAGACAAAATTTTTCACCCCCATACTAATAATATGACAGTAGAGTTGTATCAGCAACATATGATAAATAGAAATGGTTGGGCTACGGCCACGGAAATTGAGGCAGCAGCAAATTTATTTGGTTTAAATATAAATATTTAGCTACAACAGTCTTCACATCGTACTTTAAGTTCATTCAATGCAAGTTCTCCTACTTGCATTGACATACTTCTTTCACGAAATCATTTCTCACCATTAAAACGGGTCCCTCCCAATACAGACACTTCTTTTGATATACTGAAAAAACAGCTTAAAAGACAGGGACAGCAAAACAAGACATCAACTAATAAAAAAAGAAAACTGTCAACCAAAATTACACCACATTTAGAAGAAGGAAATAGACAAACCGAACAGGAAAGTGAAAAGCAATGTCAGTTTATTTATACAGCTGAGTTGTGTGATGAAAAAGATTTTGAAAATGTTAGTATACCACATTTATCAGTTCAAAATAAAACAGTTAGAGTGCAACAGAAAAAAAGAGTCCTGACACGCATGAAAATTTACATTCTCAGAAACCTGAATCTTTTTCCGAAAGTAATGGCACAAATTATTTTCATAACTTACAATTAGAAATCAATAGAAAATCAATTCATGAGATAAATAACGCTAACCAAAATGTTATGAGCACGGATGATTTATGTTCACAACATAACAAACACTCCAATAATAACTGCAATCATGAAAATCCATCACAATCTTCAAATTTATATATCAATTTAAGTTACTGGCCTGAACACTTTAATTATTTTTTTTTAATATATAGACTATAACAAACTGAGAGGAAATTCACTGGCTTGAACAGATTTTCGCTATCCAGGGACCATTGGTCGATGACTGTATGTACTGTAGATAGGCCATCTGTATTTGTCTTGTCTTGTCTTTTCAAGAAAGGCCATCTGAATTTAGATTTGCAGAGAATTCAATCCGAATCTTAAATGATCTAGCAAATTGTCACAACTAATGATCATGATTTCCAAACAGCCAGATACAGCTTTTACCTTCTACTTTTAATCTGTATCTTAAGTGTCCATACTGCAAATGAATGCAGTTTAAAATCTGCAAACAAATTTACTTGGCCGTTGTATCTGGTAACATGTATGCATGTTATTTTTCAGTTTACATTTCAATTTATCTATGCTGCTCATTTTGGTAAAGATTTGTGAATTCTTTATTAATCAAAGGAAATCTGCTCTGCTTTACACTTGAAATATATAACCTTAGCATAAGTTTCAGAAACTGGACCAAAATTTACAATGAAAGTATTAATTTAAAATGTTTCAACAATGTAAAAGACACTGATGAACACTTTGTCTACTTTAGGACCAACCCATTTACTGAATGAACAATTTTCTTTGAGAAGTACAGTCACAGTATGTACAGACCAGAGTTGCATTTCCAAAGCTTAGACAATTTATGGTAAGTATTTTGAAGCGTTTAGATTTAATTAGTGTTTTATTTTGTTATTTCTTGTTCTTTCTTGTTTTAAATTTCACCCAACTTAGCCAAGCTTAATTTTTTTTCAGCTGGGGGGAGGAGGGATATCAGTCTTCTGGAACTGTGCCCAACCGAAGGACACAAGGACACGACAGGCAAATTCTGAGTCGGTTCAGTGAATTTATTTAATGTGTCTGACCAAGTGTCTGGCAAACCATCCAGGAAGCTAACCTTTGTATTGTTGTTTGGTCCAATATTATTATTAACCCTTTCTGATCTTGCTTACGCTTGTACAGGTAGTGCCATCAGGTAGTTTACAGGTAGTACCTGCCTCATATCAAACTGAACTAGTGATTACAATACCACTATCAGCTTTTCAACGAAATTTCACATCTTGAAGAGTGTCTCAGACCCTATGCTATGTGCAACATATACATACTCTAGTATGTCGACTATGGTCACTAGTAAACCAAATTTCTATTTTCAGGCAAAGTTGGTAAATAATTATATGTACATAAGCATAAAGTTTTGCATATGTTTGCTCATCCAAGACCAAGGATATCTAATTAGAGATTAGCTTCGCGAGCTTTCCAGGCAGTGCCTGTTTCATATTAAATCTGTCGGATAATATGGGACGAAGTCCCAACTATGGTAGAAATAGCAATATTTTGATTCCAGATCCATATCACTAATGGATTAAATTCCTTGCACCGGAAGTGACACACCGGAATCCAATACATGGTTAAATCTGCAGAAAATCGGATGCGCAGTTATCTGGAACTACTTCCGGTTATGAATGTTAAAAAAATGACTCAAAATCGCAGTGTGTTCTAGCCCATTAAGCATATACCATGGGACTGACAATATCATTAAACAGAGTTTCATTTCTTCCTCCTCCTGTCCGAAATAATATTTTCTATAACATTGAGACGTCGAGTACCGGATTATATACAACACCGGACAGGGTGCACAGTCTACAGGAGGGGGCAGGTCCCCGTTTTGGCGAAAAACCTTTAAAAACGACGGAAAATTTGGGTTTGGGTCTCTCTATTTGCCCCCTCTTTTGAGAAAGTCTGGATCCGCCCCCGGTCTACTTTGGAAAAAAAGCATATAGGTCCATATATCTGAGTTAATATTGTTTGAAAAAAATATTGGACTTCGTCCCAAGTTAGGTACCACCTATTATCATATTATGGGACGAAGTCCCAACTATGGTAGAAATAGCAATATTTTGATTCCAGATCCATATCACTAACGGCTTAAATTTCATGCGCCGGAAATGACACACCAGAAACCAATGCATGGTTAAATCTAACCCGAATAATCCAGTCGTTATATTACGCTCCCGCTGGTCGCTACATTAACGCCTAGATGCATTCATTGAAACAAGAAAACTGCAGCAGAGCTGCGAAAGGAGTCGATTAAAAGAAAAACATAAATTAAATCAAAGTATCCAATATCTCATTTTATTTAACTAAAGATTTTTCCTCGTATTTCAAGATTATATAAGATTAAACACTGTTTTTTAGGAAATTATCTATGTATAAACTCCGGCAGCTCACTCACTAACATAATTTCCTAAAAACACAGTATTTAATCATTATAATTCTTATTCTTGGACATCGTGTTTCTTTTCGACGCTAAATACTATTAAAGAAATACCCAATGAGAACCTCAAACAATGGACATACACATACACATACGATTGCGAATAAACTGAAAAAAATCCGCGAAATGTTATTGACGACTTTGGAACATAACCAACATGACGTCATTGACGTCATATGAAGACTTCCAGTTTGAAACGTAAAGATTAGACGTTATTTGGCTTCGTGTACGCTTCAAGTTTGATACAATTTAACTAAAATAAGTTTTCAAGGTAAGCTTTTTAATTATTTTTGTGCATTGTTGTAAATATGACACATATCCAGAAATTGATGGTACTTTCCTCATAAATATTCATCATATTTAAATTAGATTTTGATCACGTGATTGCAGTTTCAAGCTTGATGGATCGTTTATTAGATTTGTCAAAAAATAGCCTACAGTACGGAAATTCAATGTGACCGTCAATGATTCGAAAATTATAAGTTATTGTTTATTTCCCCAAAGAATTTTCTTCTGTCAAAATTCAAATATTTTTGTTTTGTAACGATTTTAGACATGTCTTTGATGTATCGCGATCATGCAAAAATGATCGTATTATATTTAATGTGGGAACCCCGAGTTTAGAAGCTAGAAATATAAGGTTAGTCAATATAATTACATATATTATCACAGGAGTCGGAAGTTCTATCAATAATAAGGTATAGGGGCACCTCGAAGATCGCTGGGCAACTATAAAAAAACACCAGGAGTGCAACGCATTTTTGGGGGGTTGGCCTAAATCTATACCTACAGGTAGATCAGCATGGAATAAAAGGTTGAATCCTACTCTTGGATGTTTAAACTAAATAAATATCATGTTTTCTTGTACTTACCACACGGTTTTGTAGCAGTTTCGTACAGTTTACCCTTCTACACCACCATCTCAAGATCCATCACCGGAAGTGCGGGAGTGCAGCTCTGCAGTGAATTTTTAAGGTCAGTATAACTATAATGTACAAAACAAATCCGGAACTTTTTTTTTCTCCGGAATTTTACACTTTTTCCCGGACTTTTTTGGTTTTTATTATATATATCTCACAGTCACAGCATGTCGCAAGAAGAAGTTTTGGAATTGGCTTTAGCGAGCCAGCATAATGTAATTAACCCTCTTGCTGCCATAAATAATTTTGCAATTGCCAGAAAAAAAATATATAGGGAAAATGATGCTTCTTCTTTTATGGTGTCAAAAGGGATAATTTGACGTCATTTGATAAATTATGTCCCTTTATAGTAAACAACTAAGATTCAAATTTTAAAAAAATTTCACAAAATATTATCTGTGATGATTTATTTCAACTAAATTTAAGTCTAAGAAGCAAGACGTACATGCTCAATTTAGTAAAGGACATGTCATATGTGTCCGTTTGGCTTGTATTGAAAGGACACATGTTTGTATGGCAGTAATTAAAGGGTTAACATGATTAATGTAATTATTTTTTTTAATTATTTAGTTTTTGAATCAAATTCACACAATACATTTTAAAAACTGGGATACCAAATTGTGTATATGACTGAAACCTTTCACAAGATTCCAGATCCTTTGCCCTTTTCTTTCTGTTTTAAATTAGACTGGACACCTTTCCCAAAATTGCCAGATTGTTTGTCCTTTTTTACATGTAAGGCCTGCCTCATATTAGTGTCAAAGAGGGTCTCATTATCATATTGCCTCACATGTGATGTGTACACCCCCCCTCCTCTTTTTTTTGTTCCCAATATGACTATGTTAAACAATATTCAAAGGAAAATAATTATGTGTATTAGTAACTATTACCATTTACCTGTTTCCGATGTCTGGAATATGGGTTATTCAGCCCCTTGGACCCTTCTTAATAATTTATTTTCATCTCCCGGTTGGTAGATATCTGGTGAAAATTTTATATCCAGATTTTTCCAATGATTGTTCAATTGGCTCTTGAAAGTGTCGATTGTCTGCGAGTCTATTACTTTCTTTGGTATTTTGTTCCACTCATCCACAACTCTTTGCGAGAAGCTATATTTCCTAACATTTGTTCTACAGTTCTTTTTATATAATTTCTTGCTGTGACCCCTAGTGGTAGTTTGATTTAAAGGAAGAATTTGCTCATATTGCACTTTATCAATATTGTTGAGGATTTTGTAAGTTTCAATCATGTCAGCTCGGAGTCTTCTGTATTGGAGTGATGGTAGCCCTAAATATTTCAATCTTTGAGTGTAGGTTTTATGCTGTATATTTTTAATCAGTTTGGTGGCTCTTCTTTGAACATTTTCCAATTGTATTGCTTCTTTTTTGTATATCACTGACCATACACTGCTGCCATATTCTAGGTGTGGCCTTACGATACTTTTAAATACTGTTAGAAACATATCTTTATCCATAAAATCGAAGCTTCTTTTGATCATTCCTAATCTTTGATTTGCCTTTTTCGTCTGTAGATTAATGTGTTGTTTGAATTTAAGCTTGTCGTCGATTATTATCCCTAGATCTTTTTCTTCTGTTACTTGCTGTATATTACTTTCTCTCATTTTATATTTTATGTTGGTGTTAGGTCCTAAATGTATATGCTTGCATTTCGACTTGTTAAATTTCAATAACCACCTGTCTGACCATTTCAATAAACTATCTATATCATTTTGCAAACTGATTTGTTGCTTTTCCTCATTAACCAGAGCATACAATTTGGTGTCATCTGCAAAAAGTTTTACTATGTAGGTAGGTCATTTATATATATTGTAAATAGGATAGGGCCCAGAACGCTTCCTTGAGGAATTCCACTTGTCACTGATATCCAATTTGAGCCTGTACCATTTATTACAACCTTTTGTTTTCTATTAGCAAGAAAGTCTTTAATCCAGCCTAAGATTTTTCCACATATGCCGTAACTTTGTAATTTGTTAATGAGACGCTGATGAGGTACTGTGTCAAAGGCTTTTTGGAAATCTAAATATATGGTATCTATTGCATTTTTGTTGTCGAGTTGTTCTGTCCAGTCATCTAAAACTTCAATTAATTGTGCAACGCAAGATCTGCCTTTTCTGAATCCATGCTGATGGATAGTAAATAATTTGTGTTTTTCCATATGGTCCAAAATGATATCTCTGATAAATTTTTCCATTGTCTTACATACTATTGATGTTAAACTGATAGGTCGATAATTTTCTACTAGATTTTTAGGTCCCTTTTTATGTAGAGGTGTAACATTTGCTTTTTTCCAATTATCTGGCAGTTTTCCAGTCTGCATTGATATATTAAAAATATGCGCTAACGGTGTAGATATGCTTTTAGATGTCTCATTTAAAAATTTTGGGTGCATTTGGTCCGGCCCTGGCGATTTGGTAACTTTTAACTTTTCTAGATGTTTTTGTATAATTTCTGGGTTGAATTCTATTGTCGATAACTTTTTATTGGATCTTTGATTAAGCGTTGGGGCGTTTTGACTATCTGCTTCCACAGTGAATACACTGGAAAAAATTATTCAGTAACTCTGATTTAGTTTTATCATCTGTGTTTATTCCTCCTTCATCATCTAAAATACATGGTATGCTCTCTTTAGCCTTAGTTTTTGATTTTATAAATTTCCAAAAGATTTTGTTGTCCTCTTTCATATTGATAGCTATTGTGCGTTCGTATTCATATTTTGCTTTCCTGACTAACCTGTTAGCTTCAGTTCTTGCTTCTTCATATTTTATTTTGTTTTGTGGATTTTTATTGTACCTGTATTTCTTCCAAAGCTTTCTCTTTTTTACAAGTGCAATCTTACTTTCTTCGTTTATCCAAGGTGTATCATATTTTCTGGACATTGATTTGCTCTCTGGTATGTTTTCTTCATATATTATTTTTAATTCATCTGCAAATCTTTGCCACAGATTATTGATATCTCCTTGGGCCAACTTTAAGTTCCAATCTATTTTGTTCAATTGTGCGTTGATTTTTTCATAGTTCCCTTTGAACCAACATAGTTTATTTTGGTAATGCTTTTTCTGCTTTGTCCCAAATCTGAAATTGAATTCTAAAGTTTCATGATCACTATTTCCTAGCGGAGCATTATGTTCAATAGTGTCAATCATGCCCTCTTCATTCGTGAAAATTAAGTCTAGAAGACTTGGTTGGTTATCTCCCCTGAATCTTGTCTCTTTTGTAACATGTTGCGACAGATAAGTGTCTCTTACCATTTCTAGGAATTTGGTTGTCAGATGATTAGATCCCACATTTGTTGAGTTTCTTTCCCACTCTATTCACTTAAAGTTGAAATCGTCCATATATACACGATAACCATATTTTATATTTCTAATCTTAGAATTGGTTAATATCTCTCGCATTTCCTCTATGCATTCTATATCCATACTATTTGGACTTCTATAAATACAAGAGATTAAGAGTTTTATGTCCTTATTCAGATTTATTCCTAATTGTATATATTCTACATGTTTGAACTTCTTACTTTCGATTTCAATTGTATCTATTTCTTCTTTTACATATACAAGACAACCTCTCCTAGTGGCAATATCACTCGGGGAAATAAACTCCTTATAACCCTTTATTTTCCATTCAATGTCACTTACATTAGAATCAACTATGTTTTTGGGGTAAATTTCTGTCAGTGCAATGACGTCATAATCTTTGTCATTTATCAAATTTAACAATTCATCCTTCTTGTTCATAAAAGTATCCACATTTGAATATAAAATTTTCAAGTGCTCTCTATGTACAGTGTATGTTAAAATTCTAAAACTGTTTTCCTATATATGTTCAGTATGTTGGTCTGATTGACCAACTACTGATTTTCTTTGGTCTATGTTGAAACCACCAATTAATGTTTCATCACCAACATTTGAAAATGAAAGATGCATTTTGGACCTTTCTAAAGGTTTATTGCAGCTCAGTGGGGCTAGACTTTGGTGTGAGTTATTTGTTGGTGCATGTAGTATAGTGCCCTGAGTGTAGTAGTCTTGGTCTGTGTCTTGACAATTTTGAATCTCCATATCGTCTACTTCTTCCTGTATGGTTTTCATTTCACTAGCTTTTGTTTTCTGCAGCGATTGTTTGTTATTTTTATTCTTCAATTCTCTTTTTTTTCTTGTTTTGGTCACGTTGTTGAATAGTAAGATCTTTAGCAATTATTACTTTAGAAATTTTATTTGATACAGGTATATTCTTCATGTTGTAAGCATTATCCAGAATATCTTTTCGATGTTTTTTTGTTATTGAAGACAATTTTAAGTGGCCTTGGTTTCATTATTTGCTTACCGAGCCTGAAAGCAATTTTAATATCTGGTTCTTGTATTTTTATAAGTGTACATGCTTCATTTATTAGTGAATGGTCGTACTCGTTTCGTGCAGTGTTATTTTTGTCTTCACTCTCTGGCACGTTGAAGAATATCAAGTTCATAGCTCTTGTTTTTTGGTCTTCTATCTCACGTACTACCATTCTAACATCATCTTGTAAAGTACTTTTAATGTCTTGTTTAATTTCTTCTATTAGAGAAGGTTTTATAGTTTTCACCTCACCTCTTATCTTTTCATCTAAGCCTGTTTTCATGTCATGAACATCATCTTCTAGTTTGCTTAATCTTTTGTATGTTGTGTCCTCTATAGATTTTAATTGAGCTGATATACCTGTGAGACTAGGGAAATTCTGTTTACAAGAATTGCATGTCCACATAAAATTTTGTAACGTGTCTTCTGATAATGCTAGCGCCATTTGTTTTGAAACTTTGCTACAATCGAGGCAAAAATCTAGCTCACATATACCACATGTTACTGCTAGGCTCTTATCTGATATCGTTGCTTCACATTTTGGACATGAATTGCTACCTACTCTTTGTCTTTTTAGTTCCCTTCTTGGTAATGGAGTAGAACTCATAAAGTTTGATGCCATTTTTTTCTCTTTTTATTCCGCTTTTGAAATACTTGCCTCTATCATTTAAACAGGTTTACCCTGTTTTGGATTTATAAACAAGTTACCTTGCTTATTGAAAGCGAGTACATACATTTTTCCCTCTAATTTTTCTCTACAAACAGGCCAGCCCTGTTTTTAATAATATAAACAAGTTGCCTTATTTTTGTATATTGTGCGTTGTTATGACGATGCTAGTATTTACCTCAATAGCTTCCCTTTTGGATACTGAAAACAGGTTACCCTGTTTTGAATAAAAGATAAACAAGTTACCTTGTTTATTGAATACTAGCAAGTGTTTTTTTACTCTCTTAATTTAATCTACAGTGTCAAAATGTTATGCAAGTCTTTACAATATTATAAAAGAATAATTTAAAACAGGCTTCCCTGTTTGATTTCAACAAATCTTGCAATATACTGGCGAAATTCAAAATTCTGTAATTTTGTAAAGCCACAGTTTTGACAGTGGTCTATCATTCAAACAGGTTTACCCTGTTTTGGATTTTATTGAAAGTGAATACATAAATTTTTCCCTCTAATTTTTTTTCTACAAACAGGCCAGCCCTGTTTTTTAATAATATAAACAAGTTACTTTATTTTTTGTATATTGTACGTGGTTGTGATGATGTTAGTATTTACCTCAATAGCTTCCCTACTGGATACTGAAAACAGGTTTCCCTGTTTACAATAAAAGTCAAAGATAAACAAGTTACCTTGATTTCAACTAATCTTGCAATGTATTGGCCAAATTCAAAATTCTGTAAAGCCACAGTTTTGACAGTGGTCTGATTGGGTGTACTCCGTCGTAATACAAGTTGAAGTTTTTTCTGTACTTTGTAACCGTATAGCCCTTTTGGTTGGGGCTAAAATATCACTACCAAATTTAGGGGTCACAACGTTATTTAATAGTAACAACTGTGAGTTATAGTAATCTACAGCTTTGTTGAGTTTAAGATCATTGACAGATATATTTCTGGTTTTGTTGTTGATTGAAGTGATTTTTAGACTGCCTCTTATGGGATGAACAGTTCTATCACTAGTTTTGTTGTTATATTTGATTGTAGAATAATATGGACAATCTAAAAAAATAATTTTAGCTTCTTTGTTCGCTCTCAATAATTTTACTTTTGCTTCTCTAGCCTCTGTTAAACATCTTTCAACATTTTGGTAAGGGGGTTGTCTTATATAAATATACTTCCCTTTCTTTCCAGTCAATTCACATGTTCCAAACCAAAACAGAATGATAGGTTTGTTGTCCTCTTTAATTTTTTCGGCTACACTACGTATAAAGTCATTATCCGCAAAGTTTGTACCTTTCTTACTAATAATTTCGAACCTGCCGATGCTAGGAGAGACTCTTTTAACGCAATCACCTTTGCTGTCTGTAATCAAATATGTTTTGTTACGAAAGAATTGGAAGTTACATTCCTTGGCAAGTTTTTTATATTTTTTTGTCAATCTTGGCACAGACATATTTGGTTTCCATCATTAACGACATAATAATATGAAATATTCTAATTTCTAAGACGTTTTTTTTTTAAAAAGTTTTAGTTGAAAAATATAATATTGTGAAAAATCCAACATGTCCCACTCACAGCATCTCAATATATCAGTCATAAGAACATTTATAACATTGTAGATCACAAAATAATCAGTTCAATTGATGGAATACATATTAATGTTCACCGATGACAAATTTCAATTTGTATAAAATTATATTAACGCACAGATTACATGGATAATTGAAAAAATCTTTTTCCTCGAATTTTTAAACAACCATCTTTACCGGAACCGGAAGACCATGCAGCTATGTCTATGTTGCCATCCATTGATATATATAATAATATAAATGTTTATATAATTTAACTTTAGTTTAAATTACAAATTTGAATTAGCCGCCTTGTAAGGTTTTTCGTTGTGGAGAGTTACCTCCCTTGTAAATTTTTAACCATGGCGAAATAAATACAACAAACAATTGGACCTTATTTTTGAAGTAATATTTTATTATATTTAAATCATATAATATATCACAAGATGTTTCATAATTTATCAAAAGAGATAATTTAATTATACTGACCTTAAAATTCACGACAGAGCTGCACTTCCGGTGATGGATCTTGAGATGGTGGTGTAGAAGAGTAAAATGTACGAAACTGCTACAAAACCGTGTGGTAAGTACAAGAAAACATGATATTTATTTAGTTTAAACATCCAAGAGTAGGATTCAACCTTGTATTCCATGCTGATCTACCTGTAGGCATAGATTTAGGCCAACCCCCCAAAAATGCGTTGCACTCCTGGTGTTTTTTTATAGTTGCCCAGCGATCTTCGAGGTGCCCCTATACCTTATTATTGATAGAACTTCCGACTCCTGTGATATTATTGAGGAATCTAAATTAATTTCAGAAAATATGTCGCCAAATGTCATTCATTGTTAAATTTTGTGTCACACGCCACCAGTTTCATGTATTTCAGACATTTTTACATAGACTCTTAAGGCCAAAAAAGGGTTTGTCGCCTCGGATTTTCATTTAGTCCAGGAACCTCGAATATTTAATTGTTTTCATTAATTTTTATTTCATTTAATTCAGCTTGACACCATAAAAACTTTCAAGTTCAGAAAATGACACACATGCAATTATGAATGATATCGTCTATATAGATCATATGAAAATTGCAGACGTCCCGGCGTCGCCATCTTAGATATGCAAATGAGCAAAGTACCCATCATTTCTGGCTATGATGTAGGATTTCACTTGGTAAATACCAGTTACAATTAACTTCCGGCAATGTGTTGCCATGGGATCCATTCCGACTATACTGTTTTCGTGCCTTCGGCACGAAGACTTTTGAAATTTTGTTCGTAATGGTCGTGCCTTCGGCACGACTAGTAAATTAATTTTACTATATCAATATAAGATATGCCTTCGGAACGAAAACTTAATGTTTCTTTGTCTATGAAAATAAAGGGCGAATCAACTTCCATCAAGGTGTTGCCATGGGAACCATTTGCAACATTTAATGTGGCCGTGCTGATTCATTCTTTTGTTCATATCTGGTGTGCCTTCGGCACGACGATTTTATTTCTTTATTCATAGTGTTCGTGCCTTCGGCACGACACAAAGTTTATTATTTATTTCATTTACGAAACCTTCAATGACAACTCTGCCTTCTTCAAGTTCGAAAGTAAAACCCTGTTTTCTATTTGAATGATATAGTCGTGCCCATGGCACGAACACGTAAGTTTTAATTCTCAATACAATTTTAAAGTCATTATTTTATTTTATTTGTTTCGTGTTGGTCGCGCCTTTGGCGCGACAAAGATGTTCAATTACGAAAACAGGCAAATGGCTTAAGCTCCTCACACTTCCGCTTCCGATTTCAAAGTGTTTACAAGTATCAACCATGTTCGCTTCGCTCACAGCTGGGTTGATAAAAAATCCGTCAAACCGGAAATAGTAAATCGCTATGACTTATGGGTAATACGACATTAAATAGGAGGAGCTAAAGTGTTTGTAAATAATTAACCCGAATAATCCAGTCGTTATATTACTCTCCCGCTAGTCGCTGCATTAACGCCTGGATGCATTCATTGAAAAAATCCGTCAAACCGGAAATAGTAAATAGCTATGACTTATGGGTATTACGACATAAAATAGGAGGAGCTAAAGTGTTTGTAAATAATGTCCAATGGAGCGATCAGATGATGTAATGTTGTATCAGTCGGAGAGCAGACTCGATAATGGCGTCGTTTCAATTAATTTGTCACGTACATTTTTTACCGGAATCGGACACGTTTTAGAATACATCGACCAAGTGTTGAAAATTCACTCGTTTTAATCGTTGCGAGCGTCAAATATAACCGAAGAAGCGAGAAAAACATAGAAAATTGTTTCTTTCATATAAATTTGAGGCCCGGTGCTTGAACTTCTTGTAACAAAGGAGTAATGCAGAAATTAAAACGACACGGAAATGGCGGAAGTTGTTTCAAAAAACACGAAAAATTAAAAATTAAAATATTTGCCGAAAGGGTGATGGAAAATCATATTTATAGTTCCATAGATTTCTATATTAGTATTTCAAAGAAACATTTTCTGTAATTAAACATACAATAGAACTTTTTTCTGTCAGATGGATCGTGTCACATTTTGGTTGGATTCAAGGGAGGTAACTAGAATCGTCACATACTCCGTAATTTTTAACGTTCTATTTATAGAACGAGTGTAAGTAAATGCATGTTTTCTCAATAAAACAAATATTATTTTGTATTAAAAATGTTGAAATTAGTCAGAATAATTGTTTATTATATCTACAGCTATTAAATTGATCAAATATAATTTAACAGATGAGTCAAAATTTGAGATTTTATGGAACCACAACAGTATTATGTAAGGAGCAATTATATTACTGTAAAAGTAATCCTGGTAAGCTGACTTTTCGGTCGAAATACATGTAAAGTTGTTCCATGAAGGTATAACAAAACAAGAATCAACTGTAATGGTCTACTAAATTTATCGAATGAACTTGAGAAAAAAAAACAGTCATATTTTCATATCATATGCAATGGTAAATCTTGGAATATTAAAAATTACTTTCAACTGTTTTTTAACATATAAGGCTATTCAAACACGTCCACCGGTTTTATTGGTGGATTCACCATACAAATCATGCATAGCGCCCCCTAGCAACCCACCACGAGCATGTTGATGTCAATGTACTTGATACAAGTGATACTTTTTTCAATGTAAATGACCTTATAAAAGACAAATGAAAGAAAATGATGATAATGAAAAAAATATAAAATTTTATCACATGCATAGTACATCCTCGTAATGACTCTTGAGCAGAACTTATGTTAGCCAATATTTACTATTTTATAGATGTTTCTTTATAAAAAGGGGCAAGGGGTGTAATGTTTTTAACCTTTTTTTTTAAACAAAAGCAGATCATACTGTACTAAGATCCATTATTTGATAACATTTTACAAAATAAAATTCACAAAAACTTCAACTAAATTTTTTTATTAAAAGTAATAAAACATGTGAATAATAGGAGAAAACCAGATGTTTCTAATTTAAAATTCTAACTGAATATGCTGATGCCATTACCATAGAAAATTTGCATACACAAATGTATCAGAATTTAAAATTAACTTTATTCTTTCTAGAAGATCCTTTCCCTTAAATTAAATGGTCTTTCTTTGACTGTATATACTTTTGTCACAAAAGCAACATTCTAGTTGGGGTTTGAAATTTCTATATTTCTTGTAGTGATCAATACAGAGAAAAAATTGATTAGATGTACATGCTTCGTTGTTATTCTGATCTAGCTAAATCTGAAAGCATGACTGGAATAAGTCAACATTAACTGATGTTGAATGGTCACCATTTTTTTCACACATGTTCATGTGTTGCAAAAAGCATACAAGTTTTTTACTACAGTCATTATTTTCTGCATTAGCCGCAGTATGGAGTGTAAATTCACATGGGTCAAATGACACATTACCATAGCTGTCAAAGTTTGCTGTTGTTAAATTTAAATCATTTGTTTCAAATGCACTGCTTGTATCTATGGCTGAATCATATTTTCTTTTGCTTGATGTTGCTTCTGTATCGTGGGATATTTCGAGTGATTTTCTAAATCAAGCCTCACACATTCTACAAATACAGTCATCATCTTTGAATGCATATGCATTTTTGACAAAAGTATAAAACAGTGGTTGAATTTGCCCCTGTGAGAGGTGCCAGTAACCTTAGTCACATCTTCTCGTTTACAGTTTATGCAAGGGCCTGGTGGACTGGCTTCATGCACCCTGCAGGGCTTTCAAAATTTTTCAAATGTACCAGTACTTCACTATTTACAGGCAGTACTATTTCTTAAAAATTGAACATTGTTCATGAATATCTTATACAGTATGTGGCCAAAAGTATTGCCACATGTAAAAAAAAATCCCTATATAATCAACCAAAACCATATTTTTTCAAAAAATTATTGTGAAATAATTTCTGGATAGATTTTAACAAATTTTACACCAAAACATTCAGAATTGTCTATATTTTGACTGTTTATTTGCTCATTATGTTTATATGAGTGGTTTTTATTTGTACATAATTTAAATATAACAAATGAAAATTGACTTTGATTTTCCTATATATTTCAACTAAAAATAAATCCTAAAAATTAACAATTCTGTTTAAATTATCTACAAATAAAAACCACTGTCATATAAACACAATGAGCAAATAAACATGCTGTACAACATTCTTTGAAATTAGGAGGTACCAATTACCATTTTAAGTGGGTACCTGGTACCGTCCCTTACTAAAACTAAAAGGCCTGCACCCGTTGACAGTTTGACTTTGGTGGCATATTTCAGAAAAGGGGGATGCATATAACCAAGTTCGGAATGTAGTTGTGAACCCACGAGATTGACAGAATGGGATAAATGCATCGAATTTCTAGACAATTTGCATTGTACATCAAAACAGTGTGTTTTACCTCACATGCCTACCGTTATTCCATTGTTTACATGTGTAAATATTGATTGTACGAGCAAAATGGGAGGAGCAAATTGTTCAACCTTGACTCTGTTTGGGTGACGTTGGAATATGGGCTATTTTTCTTAAACTGTTACGAGTGATGTAAATTCCCTTTTACCCGATGAAGTGTAGATATTATTCTGTCCAAGGAACCAGTTTTTTTTATTTTTCCCTCCACGGGAACTTTATTCTGTCAGATGCAAAAAGTGTAAACATACGCGACAAAAAAAATTACGATTTTCCGAGGTAAAGAAAAAAACCATAACAAATCGCAGACCGATTTTATACCAGACGGAAAATCATGACCATTAATAAATATAAATGTGATTTTTAATCATATTTCAATCATTTTCATTGGTTTAATAGAAGAAAAACGTAGTTTTCCAAGTATGTATAATTGTTTGGGTTTGTGAAGCGCCATCTAGCGGAAAATATTTACGATTATCTCCCTTGGATTTTTAAATATTCCACGGACCGGAAAATTAGAATTTTTGCGAGTCTGCTCTTCAACTGTATGCAATACACATATCCGGATAAATACAACCAAACATGAAATAAAACTTTAATGAATAATTAATATTTTTTAAATATTAAAACATAATGATTTTTATTTCAAAGTTGGAAAGTAAATAAAAGCTTGAATTGAATTCACTCTTATAATGATATTGGTTACATCCTGTATATTTACAACTGACAGCTAATGTATGACAAACAATTTTAATCAGCCATCAGTATCATAAAATACATTTTTCTTAAATCTTTATTTTAAATGAAATTAAAAAATCATTATAAGAGTGAATTCAATTCAAGCTTTTATTTACTTTCCAACTTTGAAATAAATATCATTATGTGTTAATATTTAAAAAATAGTAATTATTCATTTAAGTTTTATTTCATGTTTGGTTGTATTTATCCGGATATGTGTATTGCATACAACATTACATCATCTGATCGCTCCATTGGACATTATTTACAAACACTTTATAGCTCCTCCTATTTTATGTCGTAATACCCATAGTCGTAGCGATTTACTATTTCCGGTTTGACGGATTTTTTCGATGAATGCATCCAGGCGTTAATGCAGCGACTGGCAGGAGATTAATATAACGACTGGATTATTCGGGTTACCATAACCCGAATAATCCAGTCGTTATATAACGCTTTGCTATATTGCGATAGTGCCGATAGAGGGCGCAGTATTATTCGAGTTAGGGTTACCACGGCTCTAGCAAAAAGGAAACGACAGTTCGATTGAATGAGACTGATTCGGCCCTAAAAAAAAGTCGTCCCCGATATATCTCGGCCCAAAAAATCTCGACACTTTTTGATGCACTGGATGAGCGTAAAATTATCAGATAATTTTCAGATTCGCGAGCATTCATGGCCGTGCCTGTTTCATAATATGAGACAGGCAACCTGTTTGAAGGACGAAGTCCTAAAATTTCAATAATACGATGATCCGTACACGTTAGCCTCACCGGACGCAATTACGAACAATTTCGATGATATTGACCGTGGCATTTGATAATAATTTATAAATTTGACCAAATTGATGAAGCTGATTGCATGTTCATATTTCAGATTAAACACCAATATTCCTTTTGAATCATAGCCCATATATTATTTAATGCATTGTTACGGGTTTTAAGTTAATTTAACTTAGAACAGATTTTCATGACTCCGTTCTGGTCACTGTGACCTAGATCCGGACACAATTTCGAACGACATCATAATAACCTTTCTAGTGTAAATTATTTAATGACAACTGTTAAAATTGAAAGAGTATTCATTCATTTACGTTCACATATCTATTTGTATATAATACACATGACATAAAAACCTTTCCTTTATTCATACCATAAATGTGTGCCAGTTTGCATTCGGAATGCCTTGGACTCTTCAATGAATAAGGTACATCACGGATTTTGACATTTTGGGATAGATCAAGGTAAGGAAAATGTATTTTTATTGACTGTTTTTGTTTTAATTTCAATGTGTTCTACGGGGTATCTATTTATACAAGCATTTTTTTAATTCATGATTTGAAGGAACAATTAGGGGACATACTTTTTATTTCGTTCGTAATTGCGTCCGGTGAGGCTATTATCTTTTATTTTGAATGAATTGTGTAGCCGATTTGTTATGGCGTTCATTTTACCTACGCCGCTCTTCCAGCGGTAAACTGACGAGTTCTGTCCCCTGGCTCGTACCTCGGCTAGATTGAGACAGATTGAGTCAGTCTATTCCATCGGGAGTTTCGTAGAAAGAGATTTTTTATTAGAATTTTATTAAAAGTTTATTTCGATTTTGCATAGAGTAAATAATCAAAGAATTGGGAGTTTTTCATTGAAATAGATTTCTTTTGCGCTTCTAAATTATCAATTGATCTATTTTTTAAACTTCCGGCGAGCAGATTTTTGGCTATCAATATAGAAGGAAAAATCGGACAGCTTACCGTTAGAAGGACTTCGTCCTTTATTACCTTATGTAATCAGTGTCAATAAATACACAAATTAAACATTTAACTATCCTATGGTGAAGATTAAAATACATGTACATCTGTAGTTAATAATATGTCTTAAATACAGTCCTTTGTACAAGATGCTTTTGAAGTACTTGTTCAACTAAGCAACTTGGGCACAAGTCCCTAGCTTAATGAAAGTTTTGAAGGACTACTCCTTTTTCAGTGTGATTTTTATACGACCACTTTGTTATGGCGTTCATTTTACCTACGCCGCTCTTCCATCGGGAGTTTCGTAGAAAGAGATTTTTTTATTAGAATTTTATTAAAAGTTTATTTAGATTTTGCATAGAGTAAATAATCAAAGAATTGGTAATTTTTCATTGAAATAGATTTCTTTTGCGTTTCTAAATTATCAATTGATCTATTTTTTAAATTTCCGGTGAGCAGATTTTTGGCTATCAATATAGAAGGAAAAATCGGACAGCTTACCGTTAGAAGGACTTTGTCCTTTATTAATTTAGCAGGCATTTCATTAATTTTCGGAACAATCTCGCGACATTTTCATTACATTAGTGTAACCCAAAATTCGCTTGTTTGTCTTTGGTTCTTTATTATCTCCCTTTATAAAACCTCTTCATACAACAACTATGGCTACCTTTCGGGGGCTTCGAAGGACAGTCACTGCTTTTAATCCAGCTGTTAGACACAAATATTTCTCAATATCAGCATGTGCGAAAGGTAGAGATAGACTAGTACAAATATAAGATAGTGTGATTCTTAAATGTTGCAATTGCTATGATTTATCTTGTTTATTTTCAGTCAAATAGCTGCAAGGTCACCAAAATGCATTTAATTTTTAAAACACAAATAAGCCAGATTAATGAATACAACCCCTGGCATTGTCCATTGCAATCTGAAGTTGTATAGATGAAAAAACATTAGTCGCTGTAATTTATTGGGAGCAAGTGCAACTTGAGTCTTGTGAAAGTTGAGATAGTCTTGTCCTAGGACTAGGCCAAAAATAAAATATGTGTGTTTACGGTCACCCGACCAGCCTACCCTAATTTTTGCTAGCGACCCTATGCATTTTTACACAGAATTCGGATAACCATTTTTGTTGTTTAACCAGCAGCAATGTTTTATTTATTCAACTGCTAGCTTTTTGTCGAAATTGAGAGCAAAGAAGGTAGAAAAACTGCATAATTCGTCATTTTACCGGAATTTTCGAACATTAAATACCGGAACCAGGGGAGATCATAGAGAGGGGAGTTTAACGTGTAGTAGAGAGATGGTGATAACATGGCGTCTTTCTTTTCGGAATGTTTCAATGCTTGTCTGTTGTCACAATGATCATACCTAAGAAACTTTCCGTACTTCCTGTATATTGCGATTGGTCGTTATTAATATATTGATCATGTGATTAATATGTTAACAAATATTTCGTATGCATGTTAACCTGATTTGTGACCCGTCAGAGGTCAATACTTTTGTTAGTCAAAAATAAAATATAATGCACGGGTATGTGGGAGTTTTGCTACGTGACAAAGGTGAATAAAAGTTGAAACGTGGAAAGAACAGTAAAATACTGGGTCCAAAATCAATAATTCGTGATTAAATAGTTATTTATGAAGCTTTTTCCTGAAACTTGGATATATTTTGTAGAAATATATAATATATTGTAAAATAGAAAAAAAAATAGTTTTTAATGACGTTTTTGGCACTTTTCATGATGGAAACTAATAAAAGTTGTAACCTAGGAATATTTGTTGGTAAAAAAAAATTATATTTTATTAAAATATAAAATAAAAAAAGATATACGATATCTTTGCATTGTGTTAATAAAAAAAAAATTATGATCCCCCTTTTTTTTACAGATCAAATGAAAGTTGTAACGGAAATAAAGTACATCACATTTTTGTTATTAGCTGTTTAAATTAAGGATATATCGGCATAAATTAATAATAAAGAAATAATATTCATTTCGATAGATAGAATCCTTAATTTTGCAATGTATTAAAGTTTAATTAATAATTTAAGAGGTTATTTAGGAAATCATTATAAAGTTTAATTCCAATTAAACACCCAAGCTAACAACCCTCGTACATTAAAAATAGCAATTAATCTTTGATGTACCTGTAACAATACTTTAAACATGTCTTAATAGAATTATTATTTTCTTTATAATTGATTCAAAGAAATATTCGTATGCCATGATGTAGTACAAAATACTACCCAACACAATCAAGCATTTCAATGACATCAAATGTTTTTTGTGTATAAGATTTCACACATTATTTTAAATAACAAGCTGCACAAAATAAGCTGTATCATCTTTCAAAGTATAAAAGAAATCATAATTTAGTTGATATCATCAGTTTCTAACGAATTTTTGTTGGATATAGCTATGTATTTGTACCAAATTTTCATTTGCAATATAAGCAAACAACAATCACTCACCATAAAATCTAACTAATAAATTTATTGTTCAACTACAAATTACAGACAAATGCACTTTTTTTAACTGTTTACCTTGAAATTGAGGGTCTGTGGTATTATCATATTTACTGTAAATGGTGGATTAAGTCTTTCTATTTAAGTAATAGCAAACTTATTGATTGTCTCAAGGGTGGATGAAGTTTTTCTACTTAAGTAATAGCTAACTTATTTATTGTCTCAATGGTGGGTTAAGTCTCTCTACTTCAGTAATATCCAATTTTTTGTATTTGCTATTTGATATATTCTGACAAGACCATCATCTTTACACCTTTCTCTTTTACTTGGTTATACATGCACTGTTTGTGTTCAAGCAAGTTTTCAGTTTTTTAGAATAACCTTTACATTCATATTCCTAGTATAGTTAGGCAATATCATGTGGAGTAAGCCAACTTCGATTTCAGATCAACACTATTTAGATTGAATCTTTCGAGTATATGAAAATAATAATTTATTTAATATTCCAATATGGTCCTATGTTAAAGTTATGTCCTGTGGTGTCTACCATCTTGGATTTCTGATTGACACAAAAACACACACATTTTGTAAAGGACCATCAGAGGAACATTCCAGTTATGATTTCTGTCAAATGTTTAAAAAAGAAAAGAAAAAAAAGAAGTTTTCCCTGTGGTGATTGCCTTCTAGGATTTTTTTTTTCAATTGAAACTCCATAGAAAACCCAATTAAAAAAAAATTAATATCCATTGAAAAACCTTTTGTCTTTAATTTAAATTACATATGTAAAACCATTGTAACTAAATTTAAAAACCATTGGCTTTTACTTGAAACTCCATTGAATTTCCATTTATTTGACAAAATATGCTAATGGGCATGACCATTTTAATGATGTCATAAATTAATGGTTTATAAACAGTCCTCCAAATGGTGTCATTTAAATGATGTCACAACTAAATGGTTCAGAAATGGTTCTTGTTTACATAAATAATTTATACAGCATTATGTGATCAAGTTTGTCAGTGAATTCCGATAGGTTGTTTCTCCGGATTCCTCCACCAATAAAACTGACTGCCTCGATATCACTTAATTATTGTTGAAAGTGGTGTTAAACACCATAAAACTAACCCTAATTATTACTATTACAATGTCGTACAATTTTCAACAGATACAGATTAATTTTTTTCTGTAAAAAAAATAATCCCAAAAAACTGCCTCAAATTGCAGACACTATCCCATTAAAAGTATACATGGAGTACACTTGACAGAGTACATTTAGATATAATATTTCTTGTTTGTAGCAATTCCAGGGAGAATGGTTATAAAAACATAAACCATTTAAGCTAAATTTATCTTTTGTCAGATTTTACTCAATAAAATGTTTGTTTTCACAGCTCTTTGAAATACACATATATTATTCCCATGAATGTTTTCAGGGTAAATGAAAATTTTCATAATATTGTAAAGTGTACCAGCTAATACGATATAAATGCATTATCACAAATAAATTCTTTAATTTTTTCCCAACAACCAGTGAATGGTACATGTACAGTATGCCCCAGCTTTCCATAATGGAATGTTTTGAAATTAAAATCCATCTAACATTGTCATATCAATGCTAAAGTCTTCATCCTGGATCATTCATCATTTTGGACAGAGTTCTACAATTTTGTCTGAAAAAAAAATATTGACAATGTATAATATCTTCATCAATTCTACAATTCTGTTATAAAATAAAAGGGTTATTTGCATAAATATTAATGAATGTTGTCTCTTGCAGAATAGTATTTACTAGTAATTGAATGAGCATGATCTTGACTTTATAAGAGTTCAAGGGTTCTACAATGTCTTTCAAAAGTCACTTATCTAAAGATATTTTTATCTTGTCCAAAAAATAATAAAATATTGTTTATTAAGAAATGTTTGTGATGTTCTAATTAATTAGGTAGATGCAACCAGACGAAGATATCATTAATAAAAATATTTTTTTGGGTATTGTGTACAAAATATTATTTAATCATTTTTAACACAAATAACATACAATGTACACAGTCTTCATGTTTTGTTTCTTGTTTTACAATCACCAGTACAGAAGATTATTGATATAAAATCCAAATTTGAATTTTAAAATGAAATCCCATAATACTATGAGGTAGTTTTCCTATTTCAAAAATTATTAAATGGAGCTACCATTGCAGGATAAATAGATAATATTAATAGAAACAGATGACAATAGTGGGTCTGTCTGTCTAACAGGGTTTTGGTAGTTAATATTTGTTAATTTCAACATTTGAAAAAAATTAAAACATAAAACTGAGGTTTAGAAAAGTTTTAAGTTAGTATAAAATAATTGTCTGAGTAACATATATCCCTACACAAAATACAGGTATATATAGAACTGTACCATTCATCTATTTAGACACAACACAAAGATAATTTTAAACCTATAAAACTGTCTAAGAAGGGATGCTAAAACTATACATGAATTTTTATTATTAAAAAGTGTTGGGTGAAATTGTAAATCAGACAGACTTTATTTGTGCAAAGCTATTATTGTAATAAATCAAATGCAAGAGAAAAATCATAATTATCAACAAAGATTACAATAATGTCATTCAAAGTGATGTGTTTTTGTGTGAATAGTACATAATCATCTGTATTATGTTTTTAATAGCCAAAACGATAACATGATGATATACTCGTGCTTACTATAAACTTTACATAAACATAAGGTAGGCGTGTCTAAAGTAACGATAAACAAACAATATGGCTGACAATTAAAATAAACAAAATTGATGCAGCATATGAACACACACCAATTAATTCCTTTGATTACCAATATTCTGAACAAATTACGCATATTCGATTGTATTTAAAACTAGTATTAACGTATGTACATTTCGGATAAAATAAGATTATTAATTGTGCCTTATTTTGATATTATTTGATATTAACAAATCTGTTAATATAAAATGGCATTTTTACATGTAAATATTGCACAAAACACTTGGATAACAGCTTAACAGATCAATAATCGTATATATAATTTATATAAATGTAAAGATAAATCATTTCTACATAACGTAATATCATCTATATATATTTGCAAACCTCATATTTTGGTAATTCTGATTTTTTTCCCCTTCGGTCCGTAAATATTACTTTTTCGGAAAACGTCCAATATGGCGGTAATCAGGTCATTAAACAGGCCTGCCGGAACCGGGAACGACTATTTCCGCTTTTGTCGATAATAAAAAAAAAAAAAAAAAAAAAATTAATCCCGACCGACTGACCCTAGATTTTTTTGACATGTGACAGTAAACACACATATATTTTTTTTGGCCCTAGGTGCGGATTTGGCGAGGGAGGGGGGCAAACAATATATAGCCAAAGCTTTAAAGCACCGATGACCTAGACCACAGGTAATTGCTATATACACTAAATTAATTAAAATTCCATGCAGTCAATGATAAAAACAAAATATCAATATGTTGGTCTAATCTTAAAAGAAAAGACGTCCAATACAAAAATGTAGACAGATTAGTTTATTTTTTCTTGAACGGTTTTCACTTTTAAATTTGCTATTTTTGCTATTTTTGGACCTAGGAATCAACAACAAGGCACTTTTGTCGTGTTTCTGATGATCTAAAACTTCCATGGCTTATCTGCCATTATTATTCTGTCCCCACCAAATATTTACATACGAAATTCAAATAAAAGTAAATAAATAAAAAGTTATTATATTTAGAGTTGATCAGGCAATTATGGTACACCTTGGGACATTTACCTTGTTTGTACTATATCAAGGTGGTTTATGGTAGACATAACATTTGCGAAACTTGTCTTTGGAGTGAATGAGTAATTTTGATGAAATGATGATGATGATGTCTGCTTTGTACTAGACCAACACGCCAAGTTGGATTTTTATAGTGCTAGCTCACTGAAACAACAGTCTGTGGGTAGACATGTTGCACCACTCGGACACATTATTCTGATTCTGAGCCAAACAGTCTTTGCTCTTACTCCTTAATGCTGCGTGCTTAGCAGAGAAGCAACAAATACTAATTTTATAGTCTTTGGTTTGACCACACCAGGACTCGAACCCATGACCTACTGCACTCGATGTGAGCACGCTAACCATTACACCACCGATGCAGTTCTTACCTTTGGACTGACCAGTGTTCTAAATATTCGATTCCATTTAATGTTTAACCTATGTCTTTGTGGTAAATGATTAAGATAAACACTGAGAGGTTAGACAGGGATGTACAGGACATACAAGTCTTATAACGGACAGTAAAAATGGGTTATACCAGACACAAGTAAAAACACTTGGTTTTTGGTCATTAAATGCAATACATAATGAACATGCAGGACTCGAAATTACCGGACGCAAAGACGCTAAATGCGTCTGTTTTTTCATATTGCGTCTGAAAATTGACATGTGAACGACAAAAAATGCATGTGCATATTTCAGCAACAGGGCTCATCACACATAGTAAAAACAGGGCGATTTGACTTCTCTCTCTCTTGACTTAAGGGCGAAGTGAGGGAAAATCTGGGAGACTTCCGAATATCGATCCAAATATTAACGTTTCTTTCCCCGCTACCACATGTTCCCCTACCTTTCACAAAAACGAACAATGATCTTAAAAGGATGCAATTAACGAGTTTGGAATAAAATATTGAACATCAAACCCTGTATGGGTCACATTTCAGGAACATTTTATGTGAATATTGAAGAAAAAGTATGATTATTGGTGAAAAAAATACGGATTTGAAAAAACTGACAAGGGCGACTGAAACTTCGCTTTTTGACAGAAATTGGGGGACTTCATTGAAACCAAGGCGAAGAAGTCGCCCACTTCGCCTGATTTGGTGAGCCCTGAACAGATGACAGACAACACTATTCAATAATTATGTTAGTTGTAAAATCCCCCCCCCCCCCCCCCTCCCCCGAAAAAAAAATGCTTCTTAAATATTAAATAATACTGAATTTTGCTTGTAACTTTTAAAACTACAAGCAATGTTTTGCTTGTGGTTAAAAAAGTTAATTTCTATGCCTGACATGGTACTTGTCCCAACTACAATTTTAGCTTTGGGTTCACATTTAATTTCATGACCTTCTCTCGTACGGAGAGTTCTTGAGAACCATGATGACTGTTCATACCCAATGTCCAGAAGTTTCGACAAACTGAAATTAAACAGTATGCGTTGGCGGTTGCACATTATTTGTTCAATGATAAGAATGTCGACTTTCAGTATTATATATTATATGGTTTAGTTGTTAATGTATTTGTATGATATTTATTTACCAGTCTCGCTGCAAACAATCAATGTTGATCGTTTTTAGCATGTAACAAGTGTTTAGAGTGCCTTCAATAAGTTACGTCCAATCCTATTCAAGAGACGAAATAACGGAACAACAAAAATGGGGGTTCATCGGACGATGGAAAACAGTAAAAATAACCAGTGATCACTTTGAAAATAAAACAGGAAATATTTATTTTTAAAACTTCCTTTAAACATGATACATGTATGCATGTACGAAAACCCAGAATAAGCTGGATAAACTTAAATGGTAAGTTGATGCAGACAATTTTTTCTGGGCGAGTTTGGGAAAAAAAATATAATTAGGCAGTCGCCAATATATTTACCAGGACTAATTTAGATCGTGCTATGGTTCAATTATCTATGAAAATAGCATTACCACCGGAAAGGAAAAGTTCCATTCAATAAATAATTACATGCATTGTAGACGCACTGTCGCTTGAACTCGAAGGAATGTAACATATTCTGATTTGGCCGAAAAAGCCTGCATGTCCAATAATAGACTGATCTACTCTATATGTTGCTTTATTTTTTTTATTCAGTATGAAAGTATAACATTTTAATTAGGAAAGAAGTGTTTTATAATTTCATATATAAATGAACTGTCACAAAGTTTGTGCAGTTTTTTTTAGACATTAATATTATAATTTTCAACATAGCTTGCATAAATTTGTTTATGTAATACTGATTATTATGTTGTATATTAATTACATTAAGGTAAAGTTAAAGTTGTTGAATTTGATTATTCTAACTTCTGAAGTTCTGTATTCCACTGTATGCTGAGAAAATGTATATTTACCATTCTGAAAAGATGCATAGTTAATATCGTATTCGTAGAATTAAATGGGTATATCACATGGAAATATCATGTTTATTGCATTCAACAGTGAAAACAAACTGAACATGAAACAAACAACAAAGGATTTATTTCTCAATTTATTTACATGAGTACATTTACTTTAATCATTTTATTTACATGAGTACATTTACTTTAATCAACAAATTAAACATGATAAATAATACTGGTACAACTCCCCTTTTTTCTGGTTATGAGTAATGGTTATGGTGTTTAATGCCATTTTCAACAATATTTCAGTTATATCTTGGCGGTCAGTTTTATTGGTGGAGGAAACTGCAGTACCCGGAGAAAACCACTGACCTGTCGCAAGTCACTGACAAACTTGATCACATAATGTTGTATCGAGTACACCTCGTCTGAGCAGGGTTCGAACTCACAAAGTTCGTGGCAATAGGCACTGATTGCATAGATAGTTGTAAATTCAACTACCATACGATCACGACCACGACAGACAATTTTTTCTGACAAATAGGCCTTGCAAATGAACATCATCTTCACTATCTGAATATAATAAAAAAAGTTATTGCATAAATCTGTCAACACATGAGCCCTTGCGATATCTCCTTGACTACATCCAAATTTGATTGATATATAAATGTACAATGTAGACGAGGAACAGAAAAGAAGAGAATTATCATTTGCATATTCCCTCTTTGAGTTCACAGACCTACATTTAGAAAGATATATTTGAATGCTGGCGGGATATCTTTGATTTTTCTGATGAATTTCAACAAATTTTATTTTACATCTACAGCATGGAATAAAGAATGGCTGCCTAGTAAACGACCAAAAACCCAGGAAGAGCATGAAGCAGCCGCTAAAAAATATGGATTATTACCACAAGATTATGAACCATATCCAGATGATGGACACGGAGTAGGGGATTACCCTAAATTACCAGATATTGGAGGTGATTCTAGGAGTGATTGGGAAGATTATGATATGCCAACTTTGAAGAGAAATTACCAGGAACCAGTAAGATAATTATTACACTATGTACACAGCAGCCACAAAACATCTTGTACAGTGTAGCCTGTCTAAACTGAACCTCCTTGGGACCAATATTTGCATTTAGAATAGACAAATGCTCGTCTATACAGGTTAAGTTAATAAAGATTTCCTAAATTTAGAAGTTCTGTTTATTCAAGCTTCAGTGTAGACAGGTTTCACTGTATTAATATTATATATATTTTTTTTTTATTATTATTTTTTTTTCTCAACTGCAAAATACATCAATACAGAATAGTAATTCTGAATAGAGTACAATAATATAATAACATATAAAACATCATACAATCTATATAGTAAAGTACAATTAAATCTTCTTGCAATCTTTTCCAATATATAATCATATGTATATTGCAGTGGAGGTTGTTTTTTTTTTTAGAATATAAAAGATGAGAAAAGAGGTATTTTGCAGAGTTTAAAATTGTTTACTATTGATATATGTGATAAAAAAAAAAAAAATTTGTATGATTAGGAAAAAAAGTAGATAAGAATAAGTGTATTTATTAAAGAAAAAAGACATTGAGATTGTACTTTATATTGGTATTTATATGTAAAACTTTTATGGTCTGGCCTGGTGCAAACAATCAATTGGACTATAACACTGTACCAGATATACAAAAGTATTATTTGGATGGATCAAACATTCATATTGTTTTAATTATCCCGTAATGAGTATACTATAGTAAACAAAATATAAACAAGAAAAGTATATTTAGATAGACTATATCAGTTAATATTTAGTGGTGTCTCTATGGAAAGGGAATTTACATAAGAATAAAAAATATGTCAACAATCCTCAAACAGTTTTTCAAAAGTACTCCAATGTAATTGAAATTCTGCAATTCTTTGATTTCGGACAGCAATCATTTTTTCAGTTTTATATAAATTTATCAAACAGGCTTTAAAGTCCCACTGGCTATATATTTGACTAAAAATAAAAACACAATTCTTTTAATAATAAAACCATTTAAACTTGTTAAAACATTTAAAAAACGTAATAAAATTGGTCTTTCAGCTCGCATTACTATATAATAAAGGGGAAAACAAGTAGCGAGAATTAAGTCCTGTCATGCAATAATTCCCAATGAAGATTTTCCGTATTCATACAACCTCTGTTGAACTTGAACGCTACGCATGCATATTGAGATTGTTGTCTATGAAAGAAACATGTCAGAATCTAGTTCGAAGCGTGGTCCAAAGAGAAGATTTACAGATTCAGAAAGAAAACAGCGGAAAAGAGAATCGAATGCTAAATTGAGTAATTTGAGCAGGATATGGATTGGAGACCAGTGTGATCGTTGGAATGAGCTCAGATCAGTTCTACGAGTGAAAACCAACGCTGAAGTGGCGAAAATACTTTTGGACTGGTAAGTGCAATGTTTACATTTTAATGATGAAAATAAATCGTACATTGTGGCTAATAGAAGTTATAAATTTATTCCGTAGGTGAAAACATTGAAGGAAATATATATTTATTTATCATCTATATCTTAAATGTATGTTATTTACTTCGAAATAGGTGATAAAACCTGTCAAATACCAAAGGTAAAATCGAGACGAAAATATTGAGGCCAGTTAAAGGGATTTTTTAAAATACAAGTTATCGCTTTTAATACGGCGTCCTAAATTGCAAACAATGTTCTTTGGTGTTTTGTATCGAAATTTGCTTTAATTCTTAAGTATTTTAATTAAGTATATATTCTAACAACTTTTGTGGCAAACATTGGGGGGGGGGGGGGGGGGGGGGGTATTGTTGTGAATATAATCAGTAACAGAGTACAATGTAAGTCCCAAATTAGTGTAAAGTATTTGCTCCACAATCAAGGCATCCCGGAAATGGGCTTCTGCCCCTAACTGTACTAGTAGTCACACTATATATCTATCACAGATCTTCATTACTTTTGTCATTTTACAATTTTGCAATATTCCTAGGCTATTGTCAATATCAGCTATGATGAGAAAACTCAGGAGACACAAACAGCAAAACAACTTAGATTACACGATGATAGTGTGTTTGCCACAAGTGTGCCATTGTCTGATAATACAGCATGTGCTGCATTTACGTCCACTCCAGAACGTGCCCATCAGAAGCCCAACATTACTGTTGCAGATGTTTCTGAGATTTCAGCATCAGAACATGAGATTGGTAGAATGTAAGTTTAATAAAACAACATAGTAGTGAAAGTATATATAAATTTTATTGCTGTTTATGGTATTTTAAACAATTTATGTCACTTTCGTACAGCTAGAATGAAAACATTTGAAAAATTGAAGAAGAAAAAAAGCAGTTGAAAGACTGAGACTCAGAGAGAACAATTAAGGACCTGAACAATAATGCCAAATTTAGCTAAGTATAAAGCTTTGCTCGTGGGAGATAATTATACATTTTTGTATTAACAAAATAAGGTATAAATCAACAGGATCTTGTTGTGTAATCTATATATTTACACCATGAATGATGCTTTTAATTGCACTTTAGTTTTGACAAATCTGACAATATCATTACATTGAATAAAATAGAGATTTACTCAAGTAAAATGCAAGTATTGTGTAACATGATTTAGATTTTTGGTGTTTTAGTGCCACTTTCTACAATATTTTCAGCTATATCATGACGACCAGTTTTAGTGGTGGAGGAAGCCGGAGTACCCAGAGAGAACCACCGACCATGGGCAAGCAATTGGTAAACTTTATCACTTGCGGCTTCGAGTCGAGTACACCCTTTTTGTAATTTACAAAGCCATGCTATTGTGTAACAGCTACACATGTCAGTTATATATTTTTTTTGTTTTAGGACAGAAGTTGAAATGTCGGGCATTGCTGTCAGCAAATATTCCACTAAAAAAGCATTTGACAAATCCAGCAGTTTTATTGATATATGTATAACAAGATATACATGTGTATATGGGGGAAGTGTCAATGAGAAACCATCACATCAATAATGTTGCTTCATACTGTTGTTGACTACTTGCCTTCACTGCAAAACAGATGTACAAAATTGTAAACAAAGTGTGTAAATAAATTTGGCACAGAAAATAATTTTATTTTGGATTATCTAACCGAGTCTTCCATACTGTCCAAGTGGGTCTGGATATTTTCCCCTTATC